>JAQPPZ010002662.1:1469568-2939137 GCA_028583015.1 Wollemia nobilis
TTGAGTCAGTGGGACCCATATAAAAACAAAGCTAGTTTGAAGGTCATCATAAAAGAATAAGAAGAAATAAAAAGGCTTTAGAGGGAACTAAAAGAAATGAATAAAGAGGATATAATAGAAGGAAAAAATATAAATGACAATATGCAAGTTCATGGTTTCTTTTAGAAGAAAAAGATTAAGAAACAAGGATCTAAGGAGAAGGAAGAAGCATTTATGGCAAGGAAACAAGTTGAAGAACCAACAAAAGACTTGAAAGTTGAATTTACAATAGCAACAACAATAGAGTCCATGGAAGAAGCAACAACAAAGTCCAAGGAAGCCTTGTTAGAAGTACACAATGATGCACCAAAAGAAGGGCATAAGAGAGAATATTGTGAAGAAGAATTTAAAATAAAGAAACAAATTGTTGAAGAATCAAAGGAAAAAAATGTTAGGTTAAGGTTGCAGCATATCGACACCCACACCACCCTGAGCAACAACAATATTGGAGGCATGGCTTAAGGCATCAATATTATAGATCTATATGGAGTCAAAAAAGCATTAAGTATGACAAGTGTTGGTAGAAAAAACATAGCGATTATGAATTTCAAAGGGGTGCAGCAACATCAGGGAACAACAAGACCAATAGTTTAAAATATTAGAGCAAAGCAACAAAAGCATGGATCCAACAAAGCAATTATAGATATTCAAGTGGCATAGTGACAACTTGGCATCATCAAAGACTACCGCTAATCAAGATTTTACTTGGATGGATGGATGAACAATATTGAAAATATAACAAAGAAGATGTTGAATATTTGTATTTACAAAGAAAATTGAAGAAGACCTAGAAAAAGAACATAAATATTTTAGGTTTTTCATGAAAAAATATGTAGATATCTACCTCTAGCATCTCAATTGAGATGAGAATTGAATATGTTTGTAAACTCTCAAGCTCTAAAGGAGATAGTTATGATTTATTAAGGATGGGACCCGAGTACAACCCCTATTTCTCAAGAAAAAAATATGGATGATGATATTATTAATGACTCACATGGTCATATTATTATTATTATGTGTGATTCGAGTTAGATGTTTGAGTTACCCTTTGAACAATATGGGAAAAAATATAGGTACCTAAGATTGGCAAACCTTAGAGACACATTTTGATGGATTTAAGACACTTTGAAATTATTCCATATTATTAGTATGGAGATGTGGATAGTTGGAACTCAAACATGTTTATGGGCCTTACAAATACATAGTTTTGGCAAGCACCTATTTCGTCCAAAGGGCACAATAGGGGTAGTGTGAAATTTTATCTTAAAAAATTGATACAATTGGAAGCATATTTGAGAAAAAAATTCATAAGTTTAAGGTATGCAAAATTGGTGTTTGTGGTAAAAGTTATACTTAATTAAACAATGTTTTGTCTAAGTAATTCCCAAAGGATACTTTTGATGAGGTATTTTTCAAAGGTAATGTCAAGAAACTTAGAGGTAGATATTAAGAAATCATAATAAATATCCCATCTTGTCTTATAAAATTGTGAATACTAACTTTTTAAACCTATTACAATGATTAAGATGGCTTTAGAAAAAAATAACATGACTTGCACATTGAAGGGAACTCTCGAATTTGATATGAGATCTAGAAAAAGAGTTTAATTAGGATTGTATATTTGAGAAAAAAATTCATTAGTTTAAGGTATGCAAAATTCGTGTTTGTGATAAAAGTTATACTTAATTAAACAATCCTTTGTCTAAGCAATTACTAAAGGATACCTTTGATGAGGTTTTTTTCAAAGGTGATATTAAGAAATTTAGAGGTAGATATTTAGAAATCGTAATAGAGATCTCATCTTGTCTTATAAAATTGTGAGTAGTAACTTTTAAAACTTATGTTTAGCCTTACAATGATTAAGTTGGCTTTAGAAAAATTTTAGCATGATTTGCACATTGAAGGGAACTCTTGAATGTGATATGAGATCTAGAAAAAGAGTTTAGTTAGGATTGTTAGTTTGATTCTCTTATTCAAGATTGTCTATAAATTTTAAAGAGTTTCAAAAAGTAGAGTATTCCTATACATATAGATAAGGCAATATAAAGTGAAGGTTTTCTCATACATAAAAATTGTAAGGAACCCAAACCTAGGGATAGGAATATGGGAATATAATATTATATTGTTTAAAGGTGGGCATGAGCCACACATAATCCAAGGTTGATTAGATTATTATATTATATTATAATAATGAGGGTTTAGTAGTTGGCTCCCCAAAGTAGAATTAGAATATGGGTATATAAAGAATAGATATCATTGTAATCATCATGGAGATCATTCATATGGAGTATTACTTGTAATTGTATTTGTCCATGAAGTGGCTTATGAAACTTTTCCCTCTCTAAGTGGCACTTTCATCTTGGGAGATCTTGTGGAGTTTTCCTTAAGGAGAATTATTTTTGTTGCCCTATCCTAAGGGTATTATCTATCTCTATCTCATTGTGTAGTTTTTTATTGTGGAATATTATTGATGAGTGAATGATTTAATATTTTTGCATATTGGTGAATGATTTTTGTTAATGAGAATACATTTTTGTAACAAGTGGTATCAGAGCAATAAATTTGGAAAATGGAGGTTTTTTTTTTGTAGATTATAGAATTAGGGCAAATTATTTTTTCCAAAAAAATGTCTCATATTTTAGAATCCGTATCTCTATGAAATTTTATTTGATTCAAGCAATTCTTGGACCATTTTATGTGAAATTTAAAGATCTTTAAAATGAGTGGTCATATGAAGGAATCCAATAAATATTAAGAGAGATAATTCTTTTTGAAGTCAATCGTCTAGAACAATATCAGTGACAATTTTTCAAATCACATTTTTCTAAGATGAAATTTGTCAGTTGGGGTAAGGAAATCAGTTGTAGTTTATTTTATTTTGAAGAAAAATTGCAGATATAATTATTTATTTGGAATTTTAGCTTCAAATCAGTGGGGATATATATTTATAAAATCCTTGTTTACATCATCATTTTTCTGGACGTGAACTCATGGAACTTCAGATTTTTTCTAGAGAAGATGATATTGATGCGAAAGAGTGGTTGAAAATAGTAAAATCTCAATATTATGAAAGCATGGTATGCTTTGTTTTTCTTGTCTTTTTGGGGGGGAGCTTTATAGTGGGTAGAAATTTTTGTTAGGGTAAATCCCTTGTGCACTTGGAAAGAAATGGAACCAACATTCTTGAGTAAATGGGAACCTATTCAATTACAAAGAAAGTTAGATATTTGTATAAGAGATCTTGAGAGAAAGGATAAAAATATAGATAGCCTAATGGGTGTCATCAAAGACCTTGAAAAGAAACTACAAGGGATTCAAAATGAAAGAAATAAAATAAAAAGAGATTGGAAAATTTTCAAGAGACAAAATGAAGACTATAAAAAATAAATAAAATTACTAAAGGAGGAGAAAGAGGAAAATGTTAAGAAAGATGGTGAGAAGAATGAAGAAGGCACATATTTGGCTTTATAAAAGCAAGAGAAGGATCTAAACTCATCTAAAAATTCTATTTTGCAGGTTCATAGATGCATTCAAAAGGAAAAGGTTATTATTTCCATTAACCCTAACAATAGATATAATTTTATTAATAGTGCTTTGGCTAAGAGGTTGTAGGTTCAAGCAACAAAAATTTAAAACATACAACTTGAGGGTGAGAATGTTAAAATTTTTTAAGATCACCATGAATATATGTGTTTTACATTCAACTTATTAAAAAATACATATGTTTTACATTCATATTTTTATGCTATTTAGATGAATGATGTGGATATTATTTTAGGTTATCCTTGGTTGGATTCCTTAAGTATTGTTAACATTAATGTGTAAAATAAGTTTATGAAGCTATATTACAAGAAAAAGAATATAACATTGTAGGATATTTCTTAGTGTAACAGGTAAGGATTTGAGGAAAAATTAGAAGTGGTTGCAAAAAACAAATCAAAGAAAAAATAGAAGAACTTGAAACATAATCTAATAAGGTCCATAGAAATAATAGTAGCAGAGTCAAAGGAAGCTTTGATAGAGAAGAAAAAGGATACACTAAAGGAAGGACACATGTGTTAGGATCCTATCCTAACATTAATTAATAATCTTAATAATAATAATATATTATATCCTATGGTCATAATAATAAAATAATATAATAATAAATAATATAATAATTAATTATATTATTTATTATATTATTATAAGATTAAGGTTAGGAAGCATTGCAACCTTTCACCTATAACCCTAGAGGGGTATAAAACATTGTAAGAACTTATCATTCAATCATCCATGAAATATATAATATATGATTTATTAAATCATTGAAGGGACTTCCCGACAATTCAAAAGCGATTCTTTTAGATTAGGTTATTATTTATTTATCATTTTATGTGCTAGGAACCCTAGGTTCCTACCATATGGTATCAAAGCCTTATGGATCCAACCATATTGGTCAAGGAAATGAAAAATGACATTGCAGAAATTAGAAGAATGATTGAACAAAAACAAAAAAAAACAAATGGAACGTTCTGATCATATTATACAATATTTAATGGAAATGCAAGAGGAGGAGACCCTAGCCATGGAATCTCTGGTAGAGGAGGAAGAACCCATAGCCATGGAATCCCAGGTGGAGGAAGAACCCATAGCCGACGAATCCTAGGTGGTACCCATTGCTCTTCCCAAGAAAGAAAAAAATGCAACTGAACATATTGCTCCAAACCCTAAATTAATTGTTTCTCTGGATGAGCCCATAACCAAAGAACTTTCAGAAATACATATTGCACTTCCAGAAAAAATTCAAAACCCTAAAAATGTAAATATTTTTTCAAAGAAGTGTACCAAGAAGAAAGGGATATCAAGGAAAAAGGCTTCCAAAAAACAGTGTTTTACATATTTGCATATGGGTGATGCACATAACCATCAATGTGGAAAACAACCTAATATAACCCTAAAGCAGCAAACAAGTTTTTCCAATATCTCCAATACTGTTCGCAATGATTTTTGGAATAATTTAATTAATGTTAAGGAAGTAAGTGTATTTACAAAATCAACATACGATCCATTGGGAAGAAATATACTGCCAGTAGCACATGATATCACTACTAGTGGATGTCTATCTCCTTCGAGACCGCCCCCATGGCCACCACCATTAGGTGAAAAATAAAAATCTAAAATAGCAGAAGTGGATTCACATATGGCGCAGACGTCATCGCAGTATGCAATCTGTTTGAAATCATATAGACAATAAGAATCTAAGACCACAAAAACACTGTTAATTATTGAAAATAACCGAAATCTCCAACTCCTTTCATTATTTGGTTTTCAATATCACAACAAATTCAATCTGATCAAACACCACTTTTGACTGGTTCTACAATGGCTAACGATCAAGAAGCACTGGCATATATGGCAACAAGAACCTTTGTAGCACGTTACTACGAAATTCTCCAGCAATCACCTCAAGAGGCCTTAAATTTTACCATGACTGTAGTAGGATGAATCGATCAACAGTAAATGATGAACTGCTCTTAGCAACTGGCTGTACAGGAAGCACCAGATATTTGCAAACATACATGACCAAGGGAAGTTGAACACACAAAATATGAGACTAATAATTGGACCCATTAAATTATTTTCATATTTTTTTTTTACCAAGTGATCAATTGCTTCTCCACACTTGGAGAAGTCGCAGGCCTTTCAGAGGTGGAATTCCAAAAGAAACCCATTATTATCAACAGAAGATTCCGTATTTACAAACAAAAAAAAAACATTTTTCTTAGTGCCCATCTCACCCCATGTTTCCTGAAGCTGGCCTCTCTTTTTTTTTCGATTTAATTTTATTATTATTATTTAACCAATTGATTACTTGAAATAAAACAACACACTTTTGTGTCCCAAGCCTGAAAGATCTTCCCCAGATGCGACATTTAAATTTCCTTAGTGCCTGTAAAAAAATACACAAATACATCACAAATTCAATTACAAATATACTCAATGTCAAAAGTTATGTTACCAAAGTGTGAACAGTAGAACAAGAAAAACATAACTAGCTTACCAGTTTGTTGTATTTTAACACTTTATGCCCATTCTATGTACACAATGATTCCTCTTAGTTCATCCAAGTACCTATCCAGTAGCAAAGATATACTGCATGGGCTTATCCTTAAACTATACTTGACATAATTTGTGATTGCTCAGCAACTTGTGACAGTGATCTATGTGATCTGGGATAAACATGCTCAACATCTAGTAATCAATGCCCAGATTGATTTTACAGTCTCTCTGAATAACAAAAAAATATCATACTTGAAACTGCTGGGTCTGCTTGCGGTAGTTTGCATATTCCTTGCTGCTATGACTGCAGTAGTCCTTATCACACAGCTTTCAGATCTGGTGAACCCTGCGTTGGATGGAAAGAATGAGGTCACGGAATAGAATGCAGACTCTTATAACAGAAATGATGTCTAAAAATAATAAGGGTAACAATCATGGTATTTATGTGAATAAAAAGGAGACGCAAAGAGGGTGCATTGGCATCACTCTGGACAACAAGTGGTTTGAGTCCATGACCGATGTCCAAGAAGAACTGGATGCTGCACAGAGATTGTAATACTAGCTCAATAAAGCAATGAAATAGATAATACGTTCAACATGGCACAATCTAACAAATGTAAAACAAGAAAAAACAACTTACTGGCCTCATATGGGTGATAAAGTCCCTGCTATATGGTTGGCAAGAGCAATTGCTCCACACATGTGAGGTACGTGAAAATAATGCTGCTAGGTAGAATTAAAGTTTCAGTCAACAAATAATGAGTGCCAACCACTATAAATTAGGTCAGCCCACTGCACAATTTAAATAACTCTCATATACTGTAACTCATTTTACAAGAATCCATTTTTTACATGGCAAAGCTATTAAACATACCAAGAGTGGCTTTTAGAAAAAAAAAAAAAAGACCTGGAGGCTCAGAAGATCCATCCTTTACACTTGGTCCAACATTATGTGATGAAGAAACATCTGCGAGTGGAAATGTGACCAGATTCATAAGCCGAAGTCTAAGACCTAATATGTTCGCCCAATATGTGGTTTATGACCACCATGATACCACTATTCCTCATGTCATGTTATTTGTCTTGGGGAACATCTTGCCACAGCTTGAGCTCGACATCAACATGTGTGGAGGACAGAGAATTCAAAGATAGTTGGGCACGAAAGTGGAAACCAAAACAAGGATGATCTATTCCAAAACAGCCAAAGGAGAGCATGATAAGCTAGTGAAGTATTTATTAGAGGAATATGTTGATCTCGCCTCTAATCTAAATAACGATGGTGAATCGGTATTGTTTTTAAGCTACCAAGGAAAGTATTATAACACCCCTTGAAAATATTGTTAGAAGTCACATCTTCTAAGGATATGTACTACAAGTGTTCCAATGACCAAACACTTTTGCATCTTGTCGTATCCAAATGCTAAAAATTCATGATGTATGCAACTTGGTGGGGGTGAATACAAGTAAATTTCGAGTTTCCTTTTGAAGAATGTTGGCATCAACCTTTATGAAAATTAAATTGGTTGGTTTTGGCTAGAGTATCACATTTAACAAGTGATACAAGGCATACAAAGCTCTTTCGACAAGGCCTTATACATGGCGATTATAAAAGAAATAGGGTTTCAGCTTTGAGGACAAAGCTATTCTCAAGAGGGGTGGAATGTTAGGATCCTATCCTAACATTAATTAATAATCTTAATAATAATAATATATTATATCCTATGGTCATAATAATAAAATAATATAATAATATAATAATTATTTTTTATTATATTATTATAATATTAAGGTTAGGAAGCATTGCAACCTTTCACCTATAACCCTAGAGGGGTATAAAACATTGTAAGAACTTATCATTCAATCATCCATGAAATATATAATATATGATTTATTAAATCATTGAAGGGACTTCCCGACAATTCAAAAGCGATTCTTTTAGATTAGGTTATTATTTATTTATCATTTTATGTGCTAGGAACCCTAGGTTCCTACCAACATGAAAGAACAACATGTATAAAAATTTAATATAGTGGAGTCAAATGTTGATGAGTAAAATAAGGTAGAACATCAGGTTAAGGTTGCAGCAAATCACCATCCATACAATTAGGAGCGTCAATGATCTTGGAGGAATGGCTCAAGGCAACAATATTATGGTTCTACATGGGATCAGAAGGACATCAAGTATGACAATGTTTGGTAGAGAAAGCATAGTGATTCTAGTTTTCAGAGTAGTGCAACAACATTAAGGAATAAATAGACTCTCGAATTATCAGACTTAAGCAGTAGAAGCATGGAACCAAAGAAGTTATTTTGGATACTCAAGCGAAAAATGATAAATTGCAATCAACATAGACCACCACCATTCAAAGTTTTACTAGGATGGATGGATGATTGAGATTGGTACCAATTGTTAACATTGCTTAGAAAATAACATTATCTTGTTTCTTCATATGTTTCTAGGATGAAATATTTTGTAAGGGGGTGGAATGTAAGGAACCTAGGGATACGAATATGGAAATATAATATTACATTGTATAAAGGCTAGCATGAGCCACACATAATCCAAGGTTGATTAGATTATTATATTACATTATAATACTGAGTGGAATTAGGGTTTAGTAGTCGACTCTCCAAAGTATAATTAGAAGATGGGTATATAGAGAAGGGATACCCTTATAATCATCATGGAGATCATTCATATTATTACTTGTAGTCTACGAGGGCTAGGTGGATTGGTAAGACATTAGGCACTTACCAGGAGGAGACCTAGGTTCAAACCTTGTGGGTATGCCCAATCTATGGCAAAGGTAGTAGTCTAGCTTGAGTCTATTGAGTGTGTGCCAAATTGATAATGATGGTACAAACCCTGAGCCACCGAGGGTCTCCCTCACTTCGGGTTGTGTTTACCAAGGCGAGATAGGGGTTATAGTGGTAGCACCATGATTTGATGTTACGATCAGAGGTAATGCGACTTGACCTTGTGACCAGTTGTTCAAAAAGGAAAGGTAGTTGTCGATTCCTCTATGTATAAAAAAAAAGTATTACTTGTAGTCGTCTTTGCCCACGAAGTGGTTTATGAGACTTTGCCCTCCCTAAGTGGCACTCTTATCTTGGGAGATCTTGTGGATTTTTCCTTCCTTAAGGAGTATTGCTAGTGTTTCCCTACCTTAATGGTATTATATATCTCTATTTCATTGTGTGGATTATTATTGTGGAATATTATTTATGGATGAATGATTTAATATTTTTGTATATTGGTGAATGATTTTTGTTAACGAGAATAAAATTGTGTAACAAATATAAGGCAATAAAGTTACTATTTTTTTAAATGAAGGATCTAAATTATGTTCGATAAGTAATTATGGAAGGTGGATGAATTAAATTAATCTCTGATAAGGTTTTAAAGGTAATTTTGACAAATTTGAAAGTAAAAAATTTAAAGATAATAGTTTTTTCAAGGTATTTTGTTAAGAAAAATTGAACATAGTCTATATATTGGCATAGTCTTTGTCACATAGTTGATTTTAGCTATTATTTATAGTTTAATTCCCCTATTCAATATTATCTTAATTTTTGTAAGAGTTTCAAAATTTTTAATAGTACCATGTATATAGATAAAAAAATCTTATTTATTGTTTTTTTTCCTGAAGGCCTTCAAATATAAAATTCAATCATATCATTTTATGTTAATTAATATAACTCATTCATGTCATGAATAGAGAGAAAAACTCCTAAGAGCTTACATATAAATGGAGTTTATAATAAATTTATATATGTATTATCTTATTTCATTATATTTTATTTAAAAATATTATGAATGTTTGTATGGTATGAAATATTTGTATAGTGGTGTTCCTTTTATGTCTCATGGTATCACTACATTTTTCTTAAAGGTTTCTTTTAAGTAGTTAGTTTTGGAAAATCTCTTACCATTGATCTCAAGGAGATTAATATTCTTAAAAGTTACTTTTGATGTTAAGTTCAAGGATGTCATCCAGAAGACAACTTATTTACATTATTAAAAATTTATTCGTGTCATTACGGAAGAGCATGGACATAGCTCACTCCTCTAAAGAAATTTATAAAAAAAAAACCTAATCTATGTGCTACGTTCTTAATTGGTATGCTCTTTATAAGATATTTCTTTGTTATTTTATCTCTAATCTATTTGTTATTCTTTTAGGTTGGTATAGTAAGATAGATTACATGCTTTTCTCTATTTTGTCTTGGTTTTAAAGGCTATGAAAGATGGTTTTGACTTATGTCCAACCTACTCTTAAAAAACCCAATATTTACAGTTTATTTCAGGTTTAGTTTTACCTTAAGACTACATTCTAATTATATGAAAATGCTTTAATATACATGGAAGTATGCAAACTCTACAAATTTTATAATTATAATTCTTATCCAAAGATTGAAATAGGGGTTGAACACCATATAAATTGTTTTAGGATGTACATATGCATATGTATATATTTTATAATCCTTTAATTTATTTTTTCATAATAATGATTTTTATGATGATCTTTTATCTCAAATTATTTCATATGATTTATTTATACATTATTATTTATTTAAAATATTGTTGTTTTTAATAGTTCCTCAAGAAATTTTCAAAGTTAATTTATTTTTTTAAATTTAACAGGTCATCTACAAATATATGATTACAAGTATTAGTATGATTATATGTGATATTTTTGTTGAATATATATAATTAAAATGTATATCTTTGGTATCTACTTCATTTTAATCATATAATATGGTATTTTTTTGATAAGTAGCTATTGTATTTACAGTAGGTGTAATGAGCTGCCCTGTTCTGTGTTTGGTGTTTTTGCAATAACTATGGATTAATTTGAACATGCAATAATACCCAAATGAAAGAAGCCAATAACAACAGCATGCAATGATACCCAGATGGATTTAACACTGAATAATCGATTTTTATGCAGAACCCATAATCAAAATAGCTTATTAATTCATATCAGCAAATTAACAACAATGTTTAGAAATTCCAGATGGATAAATGTCTTCAGAATATCATTATAAACATACCAATTTGCTATTATCTCCAACTGATGGACTATAAACCTCTGAATCTTTGATTGAATCACATAAGCGTGAATCCTGAGTGAATTCACCAGCCAAGAACCGGGTTTTCGTCCAGCTCCCTTCTCCAATACTGAGGGTTTCCGTCCTCAGAACTTCAACAATCTGCACACTGTCGATCCCTGAAATGGAACCGATCCGTCCTTCGGGGTTTCGTCCGTCGGGTTATCGATTGGGGTTTGCGTCCCTTTCGATGAAGAAATATCGGCCGTCGGCCTTAATCTCCAAGAGAAGAAATAACATAAACCAGAATGTCTGAAATGAGACCAAGCCACCGAATAAATAGGCTCCTCCTTGGCAAACTCTTTTTGCGCGCTCAATGTGGGATAAACATATTTATTTCCCTTTAATTATAATATAAAGTTTTAACTTTATAAAATGAATTTAATAATTCACTTAATAAAGCCAAGCTTTGCGCTTTAAAAACTCTGCCTTATGAAACTCCGATTGACCAACTGAAACCTGTTCTGGATACCCATTTCGTTGTAGAACAACATCCCCCTGTCCGCTCGGCAAGAAACCCTAAAACCCGACACTTGTTAAAAATAGAAATTCCAGCATCCTAGATTCGTTTGATCCCGAACGACCACCAAAACTGAGCTCTAAGAATCCAAAAGCTGTCTCAAATATCTCCAAAGGCTCTCATCCATATGACATAGCCTACGGGAACCCGTGTATAGGCTAGTCTCTATGTGCTCCCACTAGCTGATTAGAAGGGGACATTACAGTCCGCCCTTCCCAAATATTGCTTGTCCTCAAGCAATATGATCTGTATGCCAGGATCCCAAATAAATCTGAAGAATGTCTCATGATGAAGACACTGCCCTGAACTGTCATCCCAAAAACTGAAAACACTGTCAAGCTCTGTCACCAAACCGATACAACCGGCCCCGGTAACTTTGTCGAGCTCTGCCACTCTATAAAACAATCCATCCCTCAGAGGAATTCCTGGATCCCATAGCCAAATAGGGATTTTGTCATTCCCGAAATTTAATAATTTTTGTTGTGCCACTATGACTACAACTGAATTATTCTGCAGCTCAACGGAGTACCCATTCTGGACTGACAAACGAGGAACCCAACAAGAAACTGATTCTACCACTATAGGGAAGAGCACCTCATGCCAAGGTGATACATATAACTCCTTATACCAACCCTTCTTCCCATTCATATATGACATGGTCAAATCATCAACATGTGGACTGAAAGAAAAACTATGAGCATACCTCACTATACAGTCCATCTGAACTTCACCAACTGGTTCCATGGAAGGGTCTATACAATCACCTGTGCTACAACTCTCAACATTCTGCACACAGAAGTCAGGAGATGTTTCGCCAATCATAACACAAGGAAATGAACCTGCATCAGCATCATACTCGGGCTGTTCCTTCTGAGTGGTTGTAACAGTTGACCAATTTTCTTCTTTGTGAACAAAACTTAACTCAAGGTTAAGTTTGTTAATTATCTTCTCCTTTTTGGTGAGTTCTTGGTACATCTTTTCTGCAGTTTGGATAGCCAAATCCCTATCAGATAACAATTGCAAGTAATCAGATTTTATTTTCTCCAAAGCATGCTTGATAGTTTCTACCTTAATAGTTTGCACGCTTTCAACAGAGGAGACATCAATCAACCCTATCTGCCTATCTTTGAGCTGAGCTGTCCACAGAAGATATTCAACAAAGTTGTGTGTGCTATCCAAATGGGTTAATGTTTGGACAATCTTCTCTTCTGTAACCTGCAACTTATCCTTCCAACTTTGCATTGTATCAAGTTCTGGATTGTGATCACGCAGCACACAATAAAGTTTCTGATTTACCATCTTTGGCATAATGATCAGAATCAGCATTCCTTTTGACACTACACTCTCCAACTTCGTGCACTGAAGTTAGGACTGACTCATGCTCAACCCAAGAATTATCAACTGCATGCACATCCTCACCAGCTGCTGATTTAACAATGTCAAAATCAGCATGCTCTATGATCTCACCACTATCACGAAATTCATTATGCCCCTCACCAAAATGAGATCCACAAGATGAATTAACTTCATCTTCATCAATTTTGCCCTCCTGTACTTCCACACAAGTTTCTTGAAGAGGTGGCATGTTTATATTTTGAATTTCAGCAGTCTGAATGTTCAGGTCAGCACCCTGATCAAAAGGAAATTTGTCTCTATCAATCTTCTCATTTACTTCATCAGCATAACTCTCCAACTCATCAGGAAAGCCACCATCCAACCACTTGCTGGTCTGTTCTGTTTCTAACTTTAACCAGGAGACATCTTCATCGACATCGATCTCCTCATCAAATTTGGAGTCTTCACCATGAAAAAAACACCATGCAACAATGAACTGTTGCCAGGAAAAATGCAAGGCTCATCATACCTTATGTCCAAGGTCTCACAGACCTCACTGGATTGCTCTGGAAGCAATTCCACAATTGTTGTCCTGTCATTACCCTCGGTACTATAGTTGTCCTGGGACTTGTGGGTTATGGGCCCACATATATGTCCAAGTGACCACTCTTCTTGGCAAGTGAAGCAACGCTGTTCTCTTCTCAACTGATTCTTGCTTTTGAGAGGTAGTCCTGGCATCTGTAAGTCACTCGGTCTCTTTTCCTTCTCCTGTTCCTCCTGTACCAAGAGAGGTTTCAGCTTCTTCTCACACTGCTTGGAAACATTGTCAACTAATTTACGTGCAGCTGAAGAGGTAATCTGTCCTTGCCTCAAAACAGCCATCAACTTGGGCAAGATGGGCTGGGTAAAGTCATCACTTTCCTCAATGATGCGTACCATGATGGTTTGCATGTAAGAGGATATAATGTCTTCATGATCTTCACTGATAGAAGCCATAAAATGTCGAAACATCTCGGAGACTAAGATCAGCACAATCTAAATCAAGCAAAAAGACATATATTCTAATTTTTGCCATCACTTCCAAAATTCTAACCTTCTTACCATAGGATCGGTCCCTGATGTTATTCAAACCATGAAAACTCTCAACCATCAATTGTAATCCCTCCTTCATGATGTCGTCATTGTAGGGTGCTTCCGGAGCTGTAATCCTTATGATCTCACTGAGACAAGAGGTGACTGCAAGTCTCACATCCCCGTCTGCATGTCTCATAATCCAATGCTGGCCTAATGCAACTATAGGTACTTTCGCTGCCCAATTCAAAACCTCACGATCAGATTGATCTAGTTCAACTAGACATGTATCCATTTCCTTTAGACTGTCAAGAAGAACATCTTTTGACAATTTCTGGGACTCAAGTTGTTTCCCCAAAGCATAGAGCTTACAACTTACATCCATTCTTTTACTGAAATGTTCTGCAGATTGAATCTGTTTTCTGTTATTGGATGTGTGATGCTCAACCTTAGCCTTAGAGGGAACCATAGGTGCTGACTTAGGTGACATAGCTACTGTCAACTGCTTTTCCAACTTTTTTGGGACAGCGAGCTCAACTTTATTAGCCGCAATATTAGCTGCAATTTTAGGATCTTGTAAAGTATTTTGTTCAACTCCAACTTTCTTCGACAACTTTATGAATGAAAAATCAACCTTATCCTGAGGAAAAACTGAAGGTAGAGAAATTTGCATCATTGCAGTTAATTGATTGATGGATTTTTGTATCTCACTCTGAGTCCTATCCCAATCACGCTGTCTCCTAGACCAATCATTATAAGACTCCATGAATCTGAAATTTAATTAGGCTTCCACAGGCTGGCATAATAGCCTGAGCTCTGAATTAACAATACCCATAACTCTTAAAGCCCAAATCAACCAAATGGGTATTCAAATCACCAATACCCAAAACTGAAAACCCTAGATTTGAAAACGGCAACCAAACCCTAATCTTCCAAGTCTGAAAAATTTTCAAGCAATATAATTTCCATTTATTTCCACAGAATACTTAAATCATTTTTGAAATGTTCAGCAAACCCTGAACAGGCTGGCAGGAAAAACCAGCTCTGATACCACTGTAATGTCCCTGTTCTGTGTTTGGTGTTTTTGCAATAACTATGGATTAATTTGAACATGCAATAATACCCAAATGAAAGAAGCCAATAACAACAACATGCAATGATACCCAGATGGATTTAACACTGAATAATCGATTTTTATGCAGAACCCATAATCAAAATAGCTTATTAATTCATATCAGCAAATTAACAACAATGTTTAGAAATTCCAGATGGATAAATGTCTTCAGAATATCATTATAAACATACCAATTTGCTATTATCTCCAACTGATGGACTATAAACCTCTGAATCTTTGATTGAATCACATAAGCGTGAATCCTGAGTGAATTCACCAGCCAAGAACTGGGTTTTCGTCCAGCTCCCTTCTCCAATACTGAGGGTTTCCGTCCTCAGAACTTCAACAATCTGCACATTGTCGATCCCTGAAATGGAACCGATCTGTCCTTCGGGGTTTCGTCCGTCGGGTTATCGATTGGGGTTTGCGTCCCTTTCGATGAAGAAATATCAGCCGTCGGCCTTAATCTCCAAGAGAAGAAATAACATAAACCAGAATGTCTGAAATGAGACCAAGCCACCGAATAAATAGGCTCCTCCTTGGCAAACTCTTTTTGCGCGCTCAATGTGGGATAAACATATTTATTTCCCTTTAATTATAATATAAAGTTTTAACTTTATAAAATGAATTTAATAATTCACTTAATAAAGCCAAGCTTTGCGCTTTAAAAACTCTGCCTTATGAAACTCCGATTGACCAACTGAAACCTGTTCTGGATACCCATTTCGTTGTAGAACAACATCCCCCTGTCCGCTCGGCAAGAAACCCTAAAACCCGACACTGCTAAAAATAGCAATTCCAACATCCTAGCTCCGTTTGATCCCGAACGACCACCAAAACTGAGCTCTAAGAATCCAAAAGCTGTCTCAAATATCTCCAAAGGCTCTCATCCATATGACATAGCCTACGGGAACCCGTGTATAGGCTAGTCTCTATGTGCTCCCACTAGCTGATTAGAAGGGGACATTACAATATATATTTGGTATCTACTTCATTTTAATCATATAATATGGTATTTTTTTGATAAGTAGCTATTGTATTTACAGTGGGTTTTAACTAGGATCCCAAAACCTGATTACATAAGAGTTGGAAATAACATGCCCAGAATAAGCCATTACAACAAAATTTTGGGCCCAAGGCACCAATACCCTGAAAATGAAAAACAAACAATGGGAACAAGTAAATTTGAACAATCCCGCCCAGCAAAAAACCACCAATTTTGAAGGAAGGTAAGTTTGAAGATCCCGCCCAATGGGGAGCAGCTAAAAATCGCCATCGTGTAAATCTCGCCTAGTAGGAAGCAACAAAAAACCATTATAATATAAATCTTGCCTAGCGGGAAGCAGTCGAAAAACCACCAAAGAGTGAATCCCGCCCAACGAGAAGCAGCTAAAATCCATCCTAGTGTAGATCCCGCCCAACGAGAAGCAACAAAAACCTCTACCAAGTGAATCCCGCCTCCCGAGAAAACCAACAGGAAATGAGAAAAACCCGCCCAACAGGAAACCTAGCGGTTCTGGAGAATCCCGCCCAGCGGGAAACCATCCTGCCCAAAAAAAAAGGGGGAATCCCGCCCAGAAGGAAGCAGCTAAAAACCAGCAAAGAGGAGATCCCACCCATCGGGAAGCAGCCAAAAAGCACCACCAAGAGAATCCCGCCCCTAGGACAACCAGTAGGAAAAGACAATAGGTTAAGGGACCAAGGATACAGGGACTGGGGATCCCAGGTGGGAAGAGGTAACAACCACAAATATGGGATCCCTGAGAGCCTAGCCTAGGGGATCCAAGGTCTGCATGCATAGATCAGATCCCCCCATGATTTGAAAAATGCAGCAAAACCTAGAGAACCCCAACAACAGGGGCCAAGAATCCCATCCTTGCATAGGAGAAACTTCAGGGAACTGGTACTGAGGCTGGTAACATCCCAGGCAAAGAAAAAGCCCCCCTAAGGCCAAAAAAATGCGCAGGGTGTCCACCAAGGAGCATAACCAGCATGAAGAAGCCTCCAAGCAAGAAATCGAAGAGGGCCCTCCCCACAGGGACGGGACCAACAACAGCCATAGGATCCTAGAGAGGATTCACTAGCAAAAGAGGGAAAGAGGCCCCCCAGACCACCCCCAAAGCAGTAAGGACCTCAAAAGAAACCCCAGGAAGCCGTCAAAAAATCCAACCAATCACCCCCACCACCTAGAGAACCGCAGGGAACTAGATCCATGCCAAAAACCTGCAGAAAACCCCAAGGGGAAGCCTGAGGGAAAAAAAGGGAAGGGATCCCGAAAACAACAAGGAACCCTGGGAAGCACTAGGCCAAAAACTCAAACAAGGGAACCCTGACCGACTGGGAGAGGTGCAGAAAGAGGAGAAAGATATCCCTCAAGGAGATCATCTGCAATAAAAAATCCCAAGGAGGGATGACCTGGGATGAGCCAGGGACTGGGCAGGAACCAGGGGAGGGGGAGCAAGGAAGGGATCGAGACCCTCCCCTCTCTACTTTTTTCCCTCTTTCAAGTTAATCTTCGTTGTAGTTCATATAATATGGTATTTTGAATATGTTCTAGAGTGTGTGGATTTACCAATTTTAATGTGTAACTCATGTCAACTTATTTAGCCCTAGCCACATCATATGGGTATGGATGGTATAAGTTAGGGTTTATAATGTTTTAAAATGAAAAAGTTGTGTAGTTGTTTTATTAAGTCATTATTTAAAATTAATTGTCAAAATTAAGTTTCTACCAATCATTTTGGTTTGTTCTATTTCTTAGGTGTTGATTATTCATAGATGAACTAGTAGTTTACTTTTCTACTCTTTTTAGTAACCTTACTCTAAAATCTATTGAACTAGACATAGTCGTTAAATTATAATAAAATGTTTGTTTTTTTTTGGGTGAATAACTTATATTGTATTTTTTAATGAGATTCACTTTCACAACATACTAAAATGCCTTCATAAAAAGACTCCAATAAATGTATTGCTATAATAGTCTGATTTAGGATTAATTTACTTCAAATTTCCTCAACTTATTCTATCAAGTAGACTTTCATCTTTCGCTTTATGGTGGCAAGCAACCTACACTTCCTCCTTTGTAGCACTTTTCGTCCACATAGATTCTTTAGAAGACTCCATAGTTTCCAACACAACTCTTGGACTGTCATCGTGTTCATCATGTTTTTAGATTGGAGACAACGACAAACATGGTTTTCCATAAAAGACACATAGTCAAATCACACCTTGTCGCTATACGTCTTCCACCATTCATCGACAGATGTCAATGGATGCTTTTTGACTTGATATTCATTCAAACCTATCATTAGTCCTCCTATGAATATGATATTTGATTTTTAGCTTTTTTTGGATTATGATTGAAATTTCATCGTGAAGACTCGCCAACCATGTTAGGGTTATTTCACTTCTTACCGTTTTTCCAAACGAGGTCAGCTTTCGCATTAGGCATGCTGGATCTCTCACCATTAGATATCTCATGATTTTTCTTCTCTCTTGAAACAATTAGTGTCCAATGTTTCTATTTTGGGAATGAATGATGAGGAACACAAATATAAACACATGATGTAAAACATTTATGCATAGTAGATGTAGCAACCTTCTAGAATGGTAGTATATATAGCCTTAAATATGTTTGTTGGTTAAATATGGTTTTGGGTTGTTGGTTTTAGTCCATTTCAATTGTGCGCATTTAGTTTATTCCTATCATGTAAAAGTGTTATGTATTTAAACAACTATGGGCAATGCAAAGAGATAACCTTTCCTATCCATATCACCCATTACCTTTGAAAGCCTAAAATTAGATGAGAAAGAAAGGTTATTACTTATTTATAATAAACAAATGTTAGCAAGCATGCACACATTGCCCAATATCAAACAATATTGAAATGGACTTAATTATCACCAAGGAAGAATGTTTTTGAGTCCAAAGTCAAAAATAAAGATGAAAGTAATAATTGAAAATCATTCTTCTCCATCCATTGGTCAAGTTTGATTCTTTAAAACTTGTGCAAAAATTAGAAACTCCTACAAATGGAAAGATCTTAAAAACGATGTCCAAAATTTTGTAGCATCTTGTAAAAAATGCCAAAGAACTAAGTTGGGTGATGTTAAAAGACCATGCTTACTTCTACCATTACCTATTCCTAATGAAAAGTAGGAGGCCTTTAGCATAGACTTCATCACAAATCTTCCCAAATTTAATATTAAGGATTATCTATTTGTGGTTGTTGATTGATTAACAAAATATACTCAATTTATGCCCATTAATATAAATTATAAAACACATCAACTTCTTGTGGTTTTCATAGAAAATATTTGTAAGTTGCATAGTCTACTTAAAACTATTGTGAGTGACTACCAAAATATAGAAGCAATTTTTAGAGAGAACTCTTTGACATGACTAGTAAAACTCTATACATTAGTAGCAACTTCCATCCTTGAATGAATCAATATACATAAATTATGAAAAAGACTTTGGAGGAATATCTGCAAAATCATGTAGCTAATTTATAGGTTGCACGTCTTAAATGACTACACTTGGATGAAAATATGTATAAAACAACCCATCATGTATCAATTGGTATGACCCCACTTAAAGCTTTGTACGGGTATAGACACCTTCATTAACAGACTATGATATCTAGGATACAAAGATACCTGCATGAAGGGATATTATTGTTGAAAGTTAACAGATTTTGCATGTCCTCAAGGATAATCTTAAGACAACTCAAAAAATTATGAAGACACAAGCAGATCAACAATGCTCATGAAGGATGTCTACAATTGGAGATTTATGTCCTCCTTAAATTTCAACCTTATAAACATACTATTCTTACAACAAATCATCTAATAAATTATCTCCAAGGTACCATGGACCATTCAAAGTTCTCCAACATATTGAAGAAGCAACTTTCACCTTGGAATAACTTGTGAGTGCCAAGATACATAATACCTTCCTTGTATCTAAATTAAAAACAAAGTGTCAAAAATTGACAAATTTAACAATATTGCTTTATGTTGATGTGATATAAAAATTGATTTTGATACCCAAGCACATCTTCGCCACTAGAGGATACGAATTAAGGAAAATAAAACATCCGATGTAAAGGAAAGATCTGCCTATAGAGTATGCTTTATAGAAGGGACTTGATATACTTCAACAACCTTCCCTATTTTCTTTATTGGCAAGAAATGGAGGGAAGGTAAACTTGTAATAAGTCCATGAGCATTAGGAGAATAAAATTAAAAAATAAGTAAATAAAATAATGAGAATTCTATCTTAGGATAAAAACAACTAGTTTTAATTTTTTTTTAAGAATTTGAAAATATTATATTAAAACAAAATTATTAACAAGTTGGGATGAGATTCCTCCCAGTATTAGCCAATAAAAGCACTCTTAGACAACAAAAGCACTTGTTTCTTCTTTTAACTTTCCAACAAAATTCCTTAACTTTAAAACCTAATATCCTAAGAACTAGCCACTTTTGATTATAACACACACTAAAAGTAGATCTACATTGGAGCCAAATCTCCTAAACCATATGTCTACAATGGTTGTCCAAATTATCCAAACACTAGATTTGCTCATCAACTTGCCTAATATTCTTGTCCTCAACAACCATGCCACTATGCCACCAAATCCCTACCTCCTTCTTAGTACCCGTCATTCTTTCCATCTCAAAAACATAAAACACCAAAAATATTTACATGAATCTTTTTTCATACAAAAACATAAAACACCAAAAATATTTCCATGCATCTTTTGTCATACAAAAAAAAAACAAAAAACAATCATGCATTCTCCAATAAAACAATAACAACAAAAGCAAAAAGCCCCAAAGGTACCTCAATTATTTTGGTCAAATATAAATTCAATAGGCTCCTAAAAAGAATATAAGTGATTTCATCTCAACTCCCTAAGAAGGCCATGTGATTGGACTGCTCCAAGAGATACAGGTGTACATTTCCTTCTTCCACTTAGCCTCAAGTGATCCTCATATATAGTAACTTATCCTATATACCTGACGGTTGCAACGAATGACAATCCATGCAATCTAGTAGGATGGGTAGGTTACCATAAGATCCTTGAACAGTGATTCACCTAAAAAAATAACCAGATTGTTATCATATCAATTCCCTAAGAAAGTCATATGACTGGACTACTCCAAGGGATAGAAGTGCATAATTATCATCAATGGTCGAAATCACAGTTGTAACAAAAATAAAAACATCAATTTCATTCCAACCATTGTCATCTGTTTCATCATTTCACATCTTCTCCATCAACTCATCACTTGAAGGGATAGACAAAATCAACAAAGTCTAGTTTCATAATCAAAGTCAATACTCAAAACACTCAACTATGCAAATTACACTCATTATAATGAGCATCTTTTCCATGATTGGGGCAACACAAGCTGACTTTTATTTGTGACCATCTTACACAACTCCCCTTCAAATGCAAATGGCTACAAAAATATTGCAAAACCCTCCAAATCACCTTCTCACATCATCATCATCTCGAGTGAACCTTGTATCTAGTGATTTAATCTAGAAACATGGCGGTTGCAGTGATTAGTTATCCATGCAATCTGGTAGGATGAATAAATTACCACAAGGACACTTATTCAAAATCATTTCACATCATCGCGTTTGAAATTAAATCAGGTTGATCCTTCAATTTTTGAGTGACCTGCGTTCAAGCAAATTTGTCCAAGGTTGTCATTGATTCCTACTCCGTGGGGTTACAAAACATGAAAAATAATTCATCATTTTGCATTAAGGAATTGCTTACAGTCACTAGGACAATAGGCTCCTAGGGTGATTTATTTATTTACTTCATCATCTTGCATGTTAATCAAACCAAAAGGCAGATTTACAACAACACATGTCCACCTCAAAATTGGGGCATCCAACTTGATCTTGATTTCCAACATTTTCATCCATCGCATCATTCATTCCACAAAAATAATCCTCATCATCATCACATCATTTAGTGAACCTCATATCTAGTGGATTACCCTATACACCTGGCGATTGCAGTGACTAGTAATCCATACAATCCGGTAGGATGGATAGCTCACCATAAGGACACTCATTCAAAATAAAATTTCTATGACATTAAATCGACTAGATCCCTCAATATTTGAGCTTGAATGTGTTCAAACAAAATTTGCAAAAGGTTATCCTTAAACCCCTTTTGTTGGGTCAAAAGCGGAAAACAATCAAATCAAATCTGGTATTAATCAAAAATCACTCGAGTATCGAGGTCTTAGTGTGTTGGATTCGATGCACAGGAGTGACTATTAACAGTAGCGGAACTCATGAGCTCACAAACGTGGTTGATGATTTTACCACAACAATTGCCAACAACGAACCAAAAGCAAATTTACAAAAACATAAACAATCCCAAACTTGGGGCATCAAGTTGATCAAAATGTCATACATTTGCATACATCACATCGACATCATACAATCATCCACCTCCTTTCATCATCCACATTTGGTCAATTGGCTCGTGGATTTCATTCTTTACCCATTCACCAATTGAGGGGGTAAGCTGAAATTAAAAAATTCAAGTCATTATTTCTTGCACATTGAGAAGATTTGAGTCCATTCATCCAATAAAGACAAGTGTCTTTTGTTTTTGCATCGCACTGTGTTTCACGCAATGCGGTACAAAAAGGGGCATCTATAGACCACAAAATCTAGGCATTTGCATTTCAACACATAATTCTGCATAATAAAATACATACCTAGGTCTAAACTTAGGCATATTAATTCATGTACACTTCACCCACATTACACATCACCCACATTACACATCATAATTCTACATAGTAATATATTTCTAAGTCTAAACTTAGGTATAAAAATCTTGCATACAATTATATTTTCTAGATTTTGATTAAATCTAGAAAATCCACCTAGGATACATTTTTCCCTCATGGGACATGCATTTTAGCCACCACCACACATCATTGCACTTGCATCCACTCATTAGCCACTTCACCACAGTTGCACTCATGCATTGAACACATCACTGCACTTGCATTCCTGCATTAGGAACATCACCCCAATTGCACTCATTCATCAAGGTACATCACCATAGATCTATTCATGCATTGGGTACATCACCCCAGTTGCACTTACTCATCAAGTTGCCTTACCTTAGTTGCACTCCTACATTGGGCACATCAACCCAGTTGCACTCATCCATTGGACACTTCACCTCACTTGCATTCATGCATTAGGCACTGCACCTTAGTTGCAAAAGGCTCCAAAGGCACCTACACCTTTGGTCAAATTAAGAAAAAGGCTCCAAAGGAACCTAACCCCTTTGGTCAGTTCAATTCAAAAGGCTCCAAAAGCACCTACACATTTGGTCAAATTAAGCAAAAGGCTCCAAAGGAACCTAACTCCTTTGATTATATTCAATTCAAAAGGCTCCAAAGAAATCTAACCCCTTTGGTAAAATTTCAACAATCATAAACAATTACATCATCAAAACCAACTACAGGATTCAAGGTCTCATACCTTCCCCATAAATCACATCAAACAATCAATCAACCAACTTGGGGGGGTTCCAGATATCACACCTACCCAAACAACCACATTAAAAATTCACATTTCAAAGGCTAGGTTCAAAAGGTTGCACCCTTTGCTTCGCATTCACAAACACAACCCATTCAATTCCATTTAGTTTCTAGCAGTCACCAATTCAATTCACTAGCTTAAATTCTTAAGCAAACCTTGTATCTAGTGATCTACTCTATAAACCTGACGGTTGCAACGACTGGTTATCCATGCAATCCGATAAGATGAGTAGATTACCATAAGGAAATTCATCATTATATCAGTTCAAAAGGCTTCAAAGGAACCAAACTCCTTTGGTCAAAATTCAGTTCAAAATGCTCCAAAGGAACAAAAACTCCTTTGGTCACATTCAATTCAAAAGGCTCCAAAGGAATCAACCCCTTTGGTCAATCCAATTCAAAAATCTCCAAAGGAATCAAACTCCTTTGGTCACATTTCAACTCAAAAAACTCCAAGGGAAACAAACTCCTTTGGTCAATTCAATTCAAAAAGTTCTAGAGGCACCTACCCCTTTGGTCAAATCAATCCAAAAAAGCTCCAAAGGTAACCCAATTTCTTTGGTCAAATTCAATCTCAACAAGGCTTTCGAAAGAATTGAAGTGCTATAATCTCAACTCCCTAAGAAATTCATGTAGCTAGAATACTCCATGAGATAGAGATGTGCATTTCCTTCTTCCATTTAGCCTTAAGTGATCCTTGTATCTAGTGATTTACTCTAGTCCCCTAGCGGTTTTAGCGATTGACTATCCATACAATCCAGTAGGAGGAGTAGATTACCATAAGGAAAATCATAATTAAAACAATTCAAAAAGCCCTAAAGACACAAACCCCTTTGGTCAAATCAATCCAAAATACTCCAAAGGTACCCAAATTCCTTTGGTCAAAAAACATTAGCAAACATAAAAACAACAAAAATAATATAAAACACAAAAAAAAATAGAAAAAACAACCGCTAGGGGACTAGAGTAAATCACTAGATACAAGGATCACTTAAGGCTAAATGGAAGAAGGAAATGCACATCTCTATCTCATGGAGGAGTAGATTACCATAAGGAAAATCATAATTAAAAAAATTCAAAAAGCCCTAAAGACACAAACCCCTTTGGTCAAATCAATCCAAAATACTCCAAAGGTACCCAAATTCCTTTGGTCAAAAAAAATTAGCAAACATAAAAACCACAAAAATAATATAAAACACAAAAAAAAATAGAAAAAACAACAAAAGCAAAAATCTCCAAAGGTACCTCAACTCCTTTGGTAAAAAAAAAACAAATTCAATAGGCTCTTGAAAGAATTGAAGTGCTCTAATCTCAACTCCCTAAGAAATCCATGCGACTGGACTGCTCCATGGGATAGAGGTGTACATTTCCTTCTTCCACTTAGCCTCAAGTAATCCTCGCATACAGTAACTTATCCTAAACACCTAATTGTTGCAGCGATTGGCAATCCATGCAATCCGATAGGATGGGTAGGTTACCATAAGGTCCTTGAAGAGTGATTCACCTCAAGAAAGAATCGAACTGTTATCATCTCAATTCCATAAGAAATCCATACGACTGGACTGCTCAAAGGGATAGAGGTGTGCAATTACCAATAATGGTCAAAATCATAGTTGTTACAAAAAAAAACATCCTTTCATTCTAATCATTTTCATATTTGTCATCTGCTTTGTCACTTTCATCGTTTCATATCTTCTCCATCGACTCATCGCTTCAAATTAAAAATTCTAGTCTCAAATCAAGTCAATACTCAAAACACTCAATCATGCAAATTACGTTCATTAAAGAATAATTACCAAAGACTATCATACGCCCTTTTTACTGGGGCATATCACAAGCAAAAATGTCAATCAAACAAGCACTTGGTAAACATAAAGCCTAAACCATAGACTAAATCTTGTTTACCCACGGATGAAAGGTTTACTAAAGTTAAGTTCATCAATTTGTTAGAAGTAATGATTCAATAATGAGCAACTTTTCCATGATTGGGGCACCCACATTGACTTTTATTTGTGACCATCTTACAAAACTCCCCTTCAAATACAAATGGCTACAAAAAACTTTGCAAAACCCTCCAAATAATCATTTCAAATCATCATCATCTCAAGTGAACCTTCTACCTAGTGATTTACTCTAGACACCTAGTGGTTGCATCGATTGGTTGTCCATGCAATTTGGTAGGATGGGCAAATTATCACAAGGACACTTATTCAAAAATCATTTCACATCATCACATTTGAAATTAAATCAGGTTGGTCCTTCAATTTTTGAGTGACTTGCATTTAAGTAGATTTGCCCAAGGTTGTCATTGATGCCTACTCCGTGGGGTTACAAAACACAAAAAATTTATACTTCATCATTTTGCATTAAGGAATTTGCTACAATCACTAGGACAAGCCCCTAGGGTGATTGGTTCCTTTACTTCATCATCTTGCATGTCAATATACCAAAAGGTAAATTTGCAACACAAGTCCACCCCAAACTTGGGGCCATCCAACTTCATCTTGATTTCCAACATTTTGCATTCATCGCATCCACCTCTTTTTAACATCCACGTTTGGTCAATTGGCTCGTGGATTTCATTCTTTACCCATTCGCCAATGGAGAGGGTAAGCAAAAAAATAAAAAATTTCAAGTCATTCATTCTTGCACATCGAGAAGATTTGAGTCCATTCATCCAATAAAGACAAGTGTCATTGGTTTTTGCACCATATTGTATTTCACGTAACGTAGTACAAAAAGAGGTATCTGTAGACACAAAATCCTAGGCACTCACACAACACCACTTGCATCCCATCAGACAACATTGCATAATAAGATATATATGAATAATTATAAACTTAGTCATATAAAATTTTGCACATAATCACATTTTCTAGATTATTATTAATCTAGGAAACTCACGTAGGATACCTTGTCTCCTCATGGGACATGTATTCTAGTCACAACTATCCGTCATCATGCCACATATCACACATTTTATCCCTTCACATGGGACATCCTCCACATTACACTTCACTTCACTGCACATGTACTTATGCATTAATTTTATCACCATAGTTCCACCCACTCATCCTCCACTTTGCATTGTAGTTCCACTCATGCATTGGGAATATCACCCTAGTTGCACTCACTCATCAACCCACTTCACCTTAGTTGCACTCACTCATCAAGCCAACTCACCTTAGTTGCACTCACTCATAAAGCCAAATCACCTTAGTTACACTCAATCATCAATCCAACTCACCTTAGTTGCACTCACTCATCAAGCCAACTCACCTCAGTTGCACCCACTCATCAAGCCACCTCACCCTAGTTCCACTCACACATTCTTCAGTTAAGTGAAGCACATTGAGTGACTCACTCTAACTCCATCCAAGACCTTGATCTTGCTTATAAAATAAAATTTACACCATCAAACAAAGGAGCTCAAAGAAATACATTGTCACACTATCGAAATCATTCCAGAAGATTGCACGTGCCTCGAGGAGATCCAATATTCGAACCCCCTGGAGCACATATTTTGATAGATTTTGTATTTCAGTCCCAACCGCATAGTCTGTAGTTATGTAGAGTCAACCACTTGCTCTACGGTTTCTCGATTGTCGCATCCACAGTTACCTAGTCCCAATCGCGCATCCCACGGTTACACAGAGCATATCCAAAAACCTGAAACACGACCAGATCTGTGAGCTTTCATGTTATTTCTATTCAGAAAGGCACTTTAATTTATTATGTTGTGTTTTCTATGTATTTATCTAAGGATTTTGATTCATATTTTGGTTTTCAATCTTACCTATAGGTGCTATTAAACCCCTTGTCTATTTACTTGTGTGCAGGAAATAGGAATCTGGAGCGACTGCTAGAGCCGGAGTGGTCCAATCTCAGGATACACAAGCCCACTCATCCTTCTTGTTTTTATAGAAGAAGATCAAAGACACCCCAATCATTTATGCTTGGAAAAAAGGGGCATCTTACCCCTCTTTCGGTCCATTGTAATCTGAGTAAGCTAATTTTATAATCATGTCCTTGTTTGCATGGGGAATATCATTGTAAAAAGGGGATCAAGGCCCCATTCAAAGAATTAATACAAAGTTCCTATTTTGGTTGCATATCGCTTGTTCTTCCTTTCATTGTTGGGTGTTATATTTATATTGCCTACATATGCATTGCATCTTAGTAGAGTAATATTTCGAAAACAATGCACTATCATAGTTAGCTTTAATGAATCTCGATTGCTAGTTTCCTTCCTGAAACACAAGTGCAACCACAAAAATATAATAAATAGTTTATATGAAAACACATTATTGTTATAAATTAAAGCAAATATTACCAATGGAAAACATTAAAGTAAATCTTATCATTATTTGATTCAAACAGTAAACATTTTCTTATTAGCTTCAACTAAACTTACTACTTCCTCTAACCATGGAAAGGAGAATTTAACTTCACAATCCTCAATCAAAATCCCTATATTGGCTAGCTTATCTGCACATTGTTTCCTTCCATTAATGTATGTATAAACCTGATTTCTTCAAACTCTTTAACAAGATCTTGAATTTCCACAATTATCTCTTGTATGTTCCATGAAACCTTTGTTTTTTTCAAAATTTCATTTATTACTATGAGAGAATCACCTTCCATCTATACTGTTCCATTTCATTTATTTGTAAATTTTTCACCTTCTAAAGCCGCCTAAGCTTTAGCTTCATCATTTATCTTAAATCCATTATTGAAAGCATAATGATTCAAAATATCTCCTCTATTATTTCTAATTATTTCTCCTTCTCCTCTTGTTGGTCCTACTTTTCCTTTAGATGCTCCATCAAAATTTAATTTAACCAACTCCACATTTGGTGGTTTTCACTTTATAGTCTTTGCCTTCTTTTTGCTTATCTTGCACCCAACACCATAATTCTATTTAATAACTTGACTCCATCTATCAAGGCTCTCTACTTCCAAATTAGAGATTGGGTGAGTTGATAGGGTTGGTTTATGTTGGAAATATGTTGAATATTTTTCGTGTTATTTTGGCAGGGTTAACTCTAAAAGGTATTGGACACTTTCCATGTATTCTCGTCGGTTTTTAGGTAAGTTTTAGGGTTTTAAAGATATTTTTAGACCCATATGGGCTGTTTTGGGTTAATATTTTCAACCTATGGTTTTACATCAATGGTATTGTAAAATTCATTCTTGTGTTGTTATTTAGTTGCACTTGCATTAGGGTTTGATGAGAGATGAACATTATTGTATTGAATATGGTTAGGTTAATACAATAAGGACAAGGTTATGCACAATGATGAATATTCACAAATTAGATGAATATTAGCATTTTCAAAAATGCAAATTAACGAATTTTAGGGACCTTGGACATCGACCTATTCACCAAAATTTTTTGAGGATCATTTTTTTTTATGGGTCGGTCCATCCCACCTTGATACTAGTATTACGATTATTTTTTAAATTTACCATGACTCCCACGTAATTTGAGGACTCTTTTCACCTTAAAATTATAACATTTTTAAATTATCCTACCTAATTCACCAATTATACCACTATATATAATTAATACGCCAGTGATAATTTTTCATGTAAAACATTCAAACAATTAGAAAATCAAGTAGCCACAACGAAAAGTAAAACCTTACAAATGAAAATATGAATTGGTTACTAAAAATTTATGAAATTAGACCCTGTTCCACACTTGGAGTGATCAGACCCTGTTCCACACCTAGAGTGATCAGACCCTATTATACAATCGAAGAGATCAGACTGTATTCTTAACCCAAACTGACCAGACCGTATTCTGAATCCAGATTGGCTAGACCATATTCTAAACCTGAACTGACCAAAGCATATTTTGAACATAGATTAACCGATCCTTGTTCTACATCCAGAGCGATCGGATCCTGTTCTACGCCCAAAGTGATTGAACCCTATTCTATACTCGGAGTGACCAAACCCTATTATGAACCCGAAGTGATCGGATCATATTCTATGTCTGGATCGATGCCCGAACCCTCTTCTGCACATGGACTAACTGTAGGTTTATTTTTTGTTTTTTTTTCCTGTTTTCCCCTGTTTTCCTCTATTTCATATTTGAGTGTTTTGATGTATTTCTTAATAGGTACATGCTCTGGTTTCCATGTTTTACTCTATTTTGCCTTGTTTTGCATGTTTTCCTCTATTTTATCTTGAGAAAATATAATTATCTCTTTCTATTATGACACTTCAATTTTTCTATTTCCATTGTGATGGTATGTTTCTGTAAACACATTGTGATTCTTTGTTTATTCTAGTTACAATATTATCTTGAGGCCTTGCAATAGTAAGATCTCTTCAATATTTTATGAATTTTCTAAAATGAGAAACATTTTCTTTACAAGGTAAAATGTCACCTATTGGCAATAGAAAGGGGGCCAAAAAATTTATTGAAAAGAGTATCCTCAAATATTTTTCCCATAAGTCGAAATCCAACAAGCCATCTACATTTTGTGCAAATTCAAGATACAAATCATTTTTTACTACTAAATAGTTAGTTGTGTATTTTGTATTTATTTTAAATAATGCTTTCTTTCTCAAATAGCTAATTATCAGTATGTGCCTTTGGCCATATTACATGATGATATAAATCTTTTTTCTGTTTGTAAGTTTTTCTATTAAATACAAAAATGATAAAGAATATTATTGTATGCTACTATGAAAAATACCCTGTTGATCTTGATATGCCTTCACTTGAAGATATTTCTCACCAAGAGATGTCTTCAAATGAAAATTCCCTTAACAATGACATCCAACAAACACTTGAAGATATTTCTCAAAATGACATTTCAGTTGAAAATGAAAGCGATAAATCAAATACATTACAACCTTCTAATGAATCATCAAGCAAAAACACTAAAAAGAGAAAGACATCTAATTGGAATATTGGAAGGTCATTTTAGGATGAATGGGCAGAAATACTTCCCTTCATAGAGCCAATCCTGATTGTAGAAAATGAAGTCGATGAAAAAACAATGTAAATGGAAATTTTTTAGTTGGAAACTGGGCAAGGAGCATAGGTTGCAAAATAAGATAGATACAATAGAAAAACATGTTGGAAAATTTTATGTAAAAATTATAGGAAGTGATGGTAAGATTAATAAAGAAGTTAGGTGTAAGGATGCATCAGAATGTATGCATGTCAGATATGCAATAAAATATGACAATCATTTGAAGTAACAATAATCTCTTGTTGAGAATGGTGGAACGATTAAAACCCACTTTCATAAAATCCATAACACTACTTTAGCTTCAAAAGGTTTACAATTTGTTGTTGTATATAGTATTCTCAAAAAGGATAGACCAATGTCCAAAATTTTAGTGATTATATGCACCTGCTTCAACTAGCTAATGTGCAAAACCTTCATAGTTTGCATTGGTCAGATAGAAGTGGTTAGGAAATGTCTATCATTAGCTGAGAAGGAGGACCTGAGGTAGAATGTAAAACTTGCCAGGATGAGGTGATGGTTGTGGACAACACATCTTGGATTTGCATACCTATATACACATTTCAAAATCATGTAAGGTAACCTAGTTTGCTAGGATTACATAAGATGGTGGAAAGTTCCAATGCAAAAAACATATATAAAGTTGTTGTAACTAGTTTAAAGAATTCTACGAAAATGAATGATATAGACATAGCCACAAAGTTAATGTGTTGGAGCTAATGGTGCTGCTATAATGCAAGGCCACATAAATGGTCTTTATGTTCGACTCCAAACATCAATTTTTCCATATATGATACCTATTCATTGCATGGCTCATAGAGTGAATCTTGCATATAAAATTGTGAGCACTTTTGATAATGTTGCAAGAGTGGAAGACCTTATTTGTGAAATACATTCTTATTTTTCTTGCAATTCAAAAAGGTTTGTAGAGTTTCAATAGTTTGCACTAGGAGTTATAGAAGGAAAAAAATTGTTAAAAGATGTGGATACAAGGTGGATTTCTTTGTATGAACATGCACACAGAGTTTTTACAGAATACCAATTGTTAACGAGGTTTGTACATAAATCATAGGGCAGTTGATAAGGCACAATATTTGCTATTTTATTTTACTGACTTGGAAACCCTTTTAACATTATGTGGTATTCTTCCAATGTTACAAGAAATGAACATACTAATTAAACTTGCACAAGAAAGATCCATCTATATTGTTGATTTCATGAGGATGAGAAAACATATATGCGTGATTATTGATAGGTTATATGTAAGAAATTTTACAGATCCCTTGTTTGATAGTTGGAATACATTGATAAATGTGAATGATCCAATAAGCTTTTGAAGAACACAAGCTTATACTGAGAGGGGGGTGAATAGAATAGCGCCCACTTTTTACTTTCTTTCCAAACCAATATCAATTAGTGTCCTCAATTACAATTACCAAATACAACAGTGTGCATTAATAACATAGATAACAATAGTAAGCAAGTGCACAAATCACCACACACAATTAAGACACAAGATTTAATGTGGTTCCCCCAATGTTGGGTAGTCCACAAGATAATCTCCTTATAATATTTCACAAAGAAATAAGGATCCTAATCCCAATACAAATGATTACTTTGATCTGCTCAAAGCTAGGCTATCCCGATCCGCTTCGGTGGGCTCCACCGATCTACTCAGCTAGGTTCTCTACTGATCTGCTTAGCTAGGCTATCCACTGATCTACTCAGCTAGGCAATCCACTGATTTGCTCAGCTAGGCTATCCACTGATCTGCTTATCTAGGCTATCCACTGATCTGATCAACTAGGTAATCCACTGATCTACTCAGCTAGGTAATCCATTGATCTGCTTAGCTAGGCTATCCACTGATCTGCTCAGCTAGGCTATCCACTAATCTACTCAGCTAGGCAGTCCACTAATTTGCTCAGCTAGTCTACCCATTAATCTGCTAAGCTAGGCTATCCACTAATATTCTTAACTAGGAAATCCACTGATCTGCTCAGCTAGGCTACTCACTGATCTACTCAACTAGGCACTCCACTGATCTTCTCAGCTAGGCAACTGGTGTTGATGAGTTTTTCTATTTTTGTTCTATCTCTTTTACTACTCACAGATCTGACTCAATGCCTTATCACAAGGCTCAAAAAATCTTGCTCATATGTTGTCCCAAATATCTCCTCAAAGCCTTCACAAAAAGGCTCAAGTAATGATGCTCAAATGTTGTCCCAAATCTATCCTCAAAACCTTCACAAAAAGGCTCAAGCCTATCCCAAATATATCCTCAAAGCCTTCACAAAAGGCTCAAGCAATGATGCTCAAATGTTGTCCCAAATATGTCCTAAAAGCCTTCTCAAAGGCTCAACCAATCATGCACAAAAGTTGTCTCAAATCTATCCAGAAATTCTGTCCCAAAATCCTTCTCAAAGGCTCAACCAATCATGCATAAAAGTTATCTCAAATCTGTCCAAAAATTCTATCCCAAAAGCCTTCTCAAAGGCTCAATCAATCACTCTCAATTAGCACTCAAATCTCAACCACACATCAACGAAGTCAAGGCTCAATGATGAACTCAACAATGAATGGCAATGTACTCTTCAATGGATGACAACAATGATCTCAACAATGCAAATGGATGACAACAATGCTCAACAATATACTCTCAAATGTATGGCAAATGAGCTCTCTAACGAAAACCTCTCCAAGCAATAACAATGAGGACTTCAACCAACCAAGGCCAATCTCCACAAGTAATAGCAATAGGTTCTCAATAATATCTTCCTCATGCAATGTTAATAAGCTCTCAAGAAACAAGCACAACTACCTCAAGCAAAGAGCTCTCAAATAGCCAACAATGATCTCCTCAAATGAAAGACAAATGTATCCACAAGTGACTAGCAAATGATCTCCTCAATGGTCTCAAATAGAGGCAATGTACTCAACAAGTAACCAACAATACTCTCCTTAAAGCAATAGCAAAAACCTACTCAATAGTGGCAATACTCTCAATGAACTCCACTAATGCAATTATGAATTCAAGCATCAATTTTATCCATAAAATTGATTTTCTAATCCATGCACTTCCTCTCAATAGTCAAGGCACATAATAAAGTAATTTGTCTTCAACTTCAAACCCTAACTCATGTGCATATCTTCTAACTCAAGGTAGCAATTAACTAGGTCTCAAGTTCCTAGTTTAATTTCATAATTAAATCATGCACTATGACATATACATGTTCAACACTTTACTACCTTATAATTCCCTAATTTCATTGACATAAACAACAAGCACCTATGCTTTTATTTATTTGTTTTCACACCTTATAACTCCACAAGTACACACAATAATTTTTAATTATTTAATTCAACACCTTATAACTCCCTAAATACACATAGCAATAACAAATAATATCTCAACACCTTATATATCCCTAAGCACACACAAAAATTATTTATTTCCAACAAATACCTTATGACTCCCTAATTTTGGCAGAAATGATGCACCGCAACTTTGGCAATATCAACTATTACCATGCGCTAGATATAAATACTTTTTTATGAAGTTCGTAGCCTCCACAATATTTGAAAATGTTAAAGTCTTTGCCAAAAATCAATTTACCTTTACCACCTTCGAAATCGTCAACGTTTTACCCAAAAATCAATGCGCCTTCACCACCTTCGAAATCGTCAACGTTTTGCCCAAAAATCAATGCACCTTCACACCTTCATGGGAGTCGAACTCTGTTCCTCCTTGCTTGTGTTATGAAGCACTTACCACATGAGAGTTGGCCCACATTAGGATTCAATCCCAAATACTTCCTTTAATCTCTGCGCTCGGCTATCAAAACGAAACCAATCTCTCACAAAAAACTTTTGCTCCTGGCGGGATTCGAACACATACCTCTCCTGTGTAAAGATTATGCCCTGCCAACTGTGCTACGCTGTCTAATGTGACGTCAGTTTCGGCAGCTTTCAATTTTGTCTTATCCCTTGAGTTCAATATTTTGTTTTACCTCTACGTTGCCTCCCTTCGATGACTCTCTCTCATGCGCTGATTATTCTCCTATCTCCACAATGAAATAGCCAAAGTCTTCTTTGATTTATATGCCTTTCAATGCCTTCGAATGATGTCGGTAAACTTTGATTTGCCATCCTAACCTTTGCACGTCGATGGATAATTTAATTAAACTTTAGACCTTAGAATTATTAAATAAATATTTAATAATTCATCTCTTATCTTTGAACTGGGATATCTCCTTCGTTCTTTTGAATTTTGCCATGAAACTTTTTGCACCTAGGTTTTATTGAAAAAAACCTTTTCATCCATCATCATTTGGAGATGTCTTAGCACATTGGTTTTAATGAAAAACCCTTTTCCAATGGTTTTAATAAAAACCCTTTTTCGTTGGTCTAATTTAAAAACCTTTCCGTCGGTTTTAATAAAAACCCTTGCCATTGTTTTAATAAAAACCTTTCCCATTGGTTTTAATAAAAAACATTAATATAATATTTAAAAATTAAATATTATATGCCTCTTGTGCCACAAAACCCTGTATATATCCATGCTCTCCAAAATGTCATAAATGAATATTTATGAAGTGCTTTTGCCACCAAAACTCAATGTGATCCATGTGACATCAATGACAACACAAAATAACTTAAATTGCCAAAAACTTTTTGAAGTTTGACATTAATGATCATATTTGTATTAATGTTCATGGAAATATGATATCTCTATATTGTTTTGAAAGGTGTTTAAATATAGTTACGAACGATGGTGAACAAGTTCCCATAACACACAATGGATTTGAAGTTGTTTTACACAATACTAAGACTAATTATTAAAAATAGCAGAATCATTGGCAAGTAAAATAAGATATTGGTTTCAAAGATATGAGTTTTTTGAGGCCATGGATGTGGTTAACCCTATGTTTTGGGGTCCTTGTATTGACCACAACTATGCACATGAGATTTTTATTAAATATATGTGCATGCTTATTCAACATTTTAGTAAAAGTGTGAAAGTCAATGGTGTTGAAATCAAAGGTATACTCAACAAAGAACTTATAAAAGAATAGTCATCTCATTTTGGAAGGATAATGGTTTATAAAACACCACTTTTGAGTAACATCCATGAGACTGGTTCCATTGCACGTTTTGCAAAAATTGTATCCTAGTACTATCTTACAAAAGACGATTAGTGAATAATTTTGTTTATATGAATTATGTCAAACAATGATTTTAGGATCTATGGAAGATGAGAGGGTTTTCAGTGCAGTATATTTTGTTAAATCTAAGATTCACAATAGGTTGGACAAAAATTGGGAAAGTTGTTCAAGAATTTGTGTCATTATATCAGCTAGACAAATTTCCCTATGATAGAGCATTGGCACATTGGAAATCCATTGCAGACAGAAGGGGTGCCATGAATATGAACAAAGGATAATGATTTTTATAGTGACCGGTTTGTGGAGACACAAATATTCGCTATGCTTAATAATGATTTTGGACAAGTTGATATGTGTTTGTTTCAGCTACCTGAATTGTAATTTTTCCATGATTTCATGGAAATTGATAATCATAAATTCATTTGATAGCAGATTTCACAAATATTGTTCCAGATTTATCTAAATTCACTATATTGTTTCATAACATTGATAAATTTGAATTCTATGATATTTCTGCTAGTTTTTGAAATGGTTTTAACTGCTTTCAAATCATAGTATTGTTAATGTATGAATATCAATGTATTTTCAGAGTTCTTACATTGTTTAATAGTGATTATGGACAACAATATATTGTATCAATGATTTCACAACATTGATGACACAATAATGACAACAATATTACAGAATTTCCAGAGTTCTTATGTTGTTTAATATAGTAATATTTTTTATTGTTTGAGATTAATATTGTATATATAGTTGTATCGTCATAAAATTAAAAAATAACAAAATATAATAAATAGAAACAACCATTAAATAAAATAGGACACAAAATTAGTAAATACCTTTTTCATTAATTAGATTCAAAATTTTATTACATCGTATAAAATTGTTCACTACAATACAACAAAATATGCAGTCAACTAGTAAACATTTCATCCTATTCTGGAGATAGGGGATGGTTGAAGTGGTTTCTCCTTGAGTTACCTTTTCCTTGGAATATTCTCCTTTGTATACACCCTTTGTTGGGAGTGCTCCAGATCGGATAGCCCCTCTTCCACTTTCTCAAAATTTCCCAACAATGCACCTTCCTCTTGGGCTGGATCTTCGAACACTTTTAAAAGAGGATTTTTCTCCTTCACCTCTACAAGCAAAAGATCCGGTTCCGCACCAAGTTTGTCCCTGAGATATTTTATTAAAATATTATAATCCCTGACTTTGGATTGTGCTGTCTTCTTAATATAAATTGTATTTAACAAATACTCTTTTGCAACTTCTATATCTACTTGCATGCTTTGCACTTGTAATTTCAAATTTTCAAAATTTGACTGCAAAAGAAAAAGAAAACATAAGTTAGTAGAGTAAATGTAAAGAAAAATATGATAAAATTGAAAGTTTTCATAATTCTACAAGGTTTGATCAGACCCAATTTTACCTTCGATACGTTTGGTACTACTTTTTCACCCGATCCTACCAGACCTAATTTACATCGGGTTCGGTCAGACTCTATTTTACACCCAATTCGACTAGACTTATTTTGCAGCTAAATTCTCACCTCAGCCAAAGCCCTTGCAGCCAGCGACTTCAAATTTTTTCTAATTAGAAGCCCATTGGTTGTAGTACACTTAGAATTTAGCATTAATGTTCTTGATTCTATTCAACATAATTTTTAAAACTTCATCATCGCATGAAGACCTACACTTGATTGATCTTGATTTGGCCTTATCCAACATAACACTAAGCTTTTCTAGTTTATGCTCAACAAGAGAAAAAATTGATTCACTTTTTGAAAAACTATTACAACGAGCATTAATTTCCTTTATAAGGACTTTTGCTTGAACTTCCCATTCCTTCATGAGCTTCATCACGTTTAAATCTTGATGCAACCTCTCTTGGATGGTTGCTTCCATACCATCACACAATGAAGACATTACATCAAAATTAACTTTTTCATCCTCGATTTGAGGATGAAGGTTACTTCCCATAGTAGGAGATAATTGTTTCTCACTCGCAAGGGCTGCTATTATTTCTTGTGCTTTTTTCTGTATCTTCAAGCACATCTATCGCCTCAAAGCCATAAATGTTGCCCTTGAACAAATAATCATCATCAAACTGAATTTGATCTAACCTAGGATTAATACCTCTAGTGCACCTATATTAGTGTTAAAATAAAAATAGAAAATCTAGGCTATGATCTCGATGCAGGAAGGATTTTTCCTCTTCCACAGGCCACATTTATATGACCTCTCATATGCTGAACCCGCTGAACTTGTTGAACCTGTTGAAACTGTGTTTGTTGTGGTGGTAACGGTGGTAGCATGAATGGCTAGCTATGGCTTCTCACCAACCATTATTGAGAGTCACCTGCAAACAATTCAAAAAAACTTGCCGAAATTATTTAAAAAAAGAAAAGAAAAACAAAAATATATGTTAATTTTAAGTAAATAGACTGATTTACCCGATGATGCTTCAATCTCATATACAATATTGCGAATGTTGGTGTTGCAATTTTTTTTAAACATATGAAAATATTTAATAAAATTTATTATAATATTATGTAAATATATACAGATAAAATATCAAAAAATAAACTTACGTATACAAGGGTTGATTTGATTGGATTCACATTGTACATTTTGTGCCTCTATATCTGGATGAGAACAAGATCGAGGATTAGGAGAAGGATATTGTCATATTTTTGCGGCCTCACCATTGGTGATGATTTTGATGCAGTGTCTTCAGAATCACCACAAGCCTCATGCTTGTGACTCCTTACTACAACATTATGTTTTATCCTATTTATCATTGCCTTACTCTGCATTTAGGTGCAAATAAAAATTAACAAATAAAAAAAGAGCAAAAATATTAAAAAATGGTGGTGAAACAAAGACTTACCCTCAACTCCTCTACTATCATACCAAGCCCTAGTAGTGTCAAATGCACTACATTTAGTACATTAGCATTTTTTAGATTATGTAAACTTTCAAAATAAATATCTAAAATAAAATTTATAGTGGCCACCATGGTCACTTTCTTGGTCAAGACGTTGTGTAGATAAAATATGATGTGATTTGAAATGTGTGTGCACTAGTCGAACTTCACATGAAGAAGGAAGTGAATGATATAGGCCAATGCTCAGTATGAAAGTTTCGATCTTCCATGCAAAAACAGTCTTCCTAGGAAGAACTCAATAATGACCTTTAGATCTTCATTTTGAATAGAGGTGCTTGTTAACCCTCTTTTCGACTTGGAAGCGAAAGTTGCAAAAAAAATAAAATAATTTTTGAATAATAATACTTTCAATTGACAAGAATTATACCCGATAAAATTTTCTAGTTGACACGGTATCTCCTGCTGACATACAACAAACCTCGTGGTGATGGCAGGCAAACCCCTTTAGGAAAGAGTTGTTAATCTCTCGATGTCTATAGGTGTGATTGTGAAGGACAGTGGTTTATTATGAATTGATAGTCTCACTGTTGCATGATTATGGTCATAATCATCAATGATACTTTGAAAAATATGCTTGTTTGTGTGTAAATGAGGTATTGTAAGCATCGCCTGCAAATCTACATCAACAACCCACATTTGGTCATAACTATGGGTGGTTGATAAATATTGCATGGAGGTGCAAGAAATGTTCTTGAAGTTTATTTTTGGAGTCCTAGTAGTGGTGGGATTGATGGCCATTATGTTCTTAAAACATGATAATTCAAGATTCGAAAGGGTGTGGGATAGTGGTTAATCAAGGAGGGTTCGAACTTTGCTCTGGTCGCCAAAAAAAAGTGAAAAAATGACTATCAATGACCTTTTATAGATAAAATTGAGTGCAGGAGGACACGTGGCAATAGGTCATTCTACATGCAATAAGGTTTATGGATCACTTGACACGTGGAAGGTATAGCTAACTTGAATGAACCTAGATTTACAATCAATCAGGCTAGAACCTTTTTTGTACCTGGACATGCCAGCCTCTGTTTGCACCCGTTTTGGTCAGATATTGTTTTGTGCTCATTCAAGCCAGAACCTATTGTAGGCCCAAAATGACCTCATGCTTAGTAAAAATTTTGCAAAATTTTGCCTAAGGGATAAAGTTCTCATTCCGCACCCCTTGCAGGATATTTTGAGTGGATCCACAACGAAAGATATGAGCCCGACCGACACTTAGTGAATTTTCATGCTTGAAGTGATTCTGGGAGATTTCTTTTCGACTTTGGAATGATGAGGCACATCAAATCTACAAAAGTCTATGAGGAAAGATGACGTCAGAAAGAAAAAGTGTGAATTGGCATCTTCGCGAGCGGCTAAGTGTTGGAATTCCTGATTTAGGGAAACTTCTTTTGTTTTCAGTTTCGGACTGGCGACGAGTCTCAAATACGCAAAAGTCTAGATGTCAGCAAAGAAAAGGTGCAGATTGGTGACTTGAAGGATGCATGGATTATTCTCTTCCGAAATGGTGACAATGCGGGATGCTTGAACAAAAGAGATGCGGATTCATGACAAGAGGCTATTCTAACTAATTTCGGACCCAGAATGGTGACAGGGCAGGATGTTTTATTTTGAAGGTTGTTTGGAATGGAGAAGGAGTTACTTTACACTGTGGTGATCTCAGATTGATGATCACAATGTAATGTAATTGCTTGGTCTAGAATGGAATCTAAAAATGTTGTAAGAAAAATATGATGTTATTAATATTTTTGTGCGGATTGAAAGATACCCTGTGGATTATGAAGTATTCTAAAGAACAAAGAGCGGATTCGATATTGATCAGATTTTAGGGGATCGGATTGGCGATTTCGTAGTTTCTGAGACAGAAGGATGACATCACCAATATTTTAAAAGCAGAATGATATTGTGTTCTCCCCACCATTTTAATAAGTTTGTATTAGATTGAATATGAACCACACAATGAGGGAGATCAACGGTGGAGGTTGTGTTGATAAATCTCAGGTATTTAAGAACATTTATTCACTAGGATTAGAATAGTCAGTTGGAAAAGGAAGATGAAGCGTTGAGGATTTTCAAGAAGATCAAACCAGAGGTGATTATAGATCGACGATGGGAGATAGCATCCAAGAAAAATTGACTGTAATGCATGATTTCCAATGGCTTAAAATCTAGTTTTGTCGAGTGATCAAAAAGTTGTAGAGGCCTCGAGTCGCCATGGTAGACCATTTTCAGTGGATTTCCCAAAGGATGTACCAGTAAGAAAATGCCAGCTAGATCCCTCTATTGTGCTATCAAAATGAAATCTTTGTAATGTTTCTTGTAATTTTAATTTTTGCAAAAACTATAAATAGAGGTTGAACCCTCATTTTTAAGGGTCGGCTCTAGTGTGTTTTCCTGTGCTACTATAAATATTCCCAAGAGCTAATGGAAGGAGCATTACATTGATATTCGCCTCAAAAATTGTGTCTTTATGCTTGATATTAGAGGTTTGATTTCTTTAGTTGTATTTCTGTAAATGCTTAAGTGGTTAGTTTGTGCCAAATGAATGGATTACTAATTGTTAAAGTAATTGAAATCTGCTTCTAAGATTGTTCTTTATTGTTAGATAGTGCATTTCTATGAAATCAAGATATTAGTGAATTATGTTATTTGGATTATTAATGTCTGGATATTGAAATCTTTGTCTGCAATATTTATTTGTTGTGCATTAACGAATGAAGTATCATTCAATTTGGGATAATGTTGATCTGAGTTATGTACCTTTGGGTTAGTTTTTTGGAGCTTTTTATTGTAGTGCAATGTTGTTAGCCTATTCGTCCACTGTTGTTCACTTTTCTCTAACCCTAACCTTTTCTTACCCTAATCTCCAAACCCTAAGTGAGCATAATTGTGTCAACACCCTATTTAAGTTGACAAGGAACCAACCTACTCTGGAGGTTGGATCGAAAACTTTGTTTTGGTCCATCCAATGTTGAGTGTTGAGTTGTAGCTATCGGGTGCAAGCCTGGATAGAAAGTAGGAAGATAGATAGCTACAGTGTTGAGTAAAACTTGATGCAATTTAGTGCCCAACAATTTTTGGCATGCCTGGTGGGACTAGTTCACAAGGAACACTAAGACTCACCATATGATATATGGTTTTGCCTACCTGAAGGAATCAAGAGTTGGTGAATTATCTTGACCTTACAAAGCAGAGAATAGAAAATTCACCTGGCGACTCCTTGGTCTGTGAACCTAGAAAAGAAACACCCTTGTAGACCAGTACTCTTTCATGTATACCAGGTCATTTAGGAGAAATAACCCATATATATATTTTTTTTAGAATTACCCTATAGAGGAACAACTATGATTAGGAGCTTACACAAAGATTTTCAAGAAGAGGCTGATCACCCTGCAGAGAATCCCATTGAAGAGAATCCTACAGTTGATCAGGACCCTCCCCCAATAGTAACTCTACCTAGGAACATGGCAGCAAATGCAAATCAAGCAAATGCTGCACCAAATCAGCCCTTGCAAAAGTGCCCCAGTTGGGATACAGCTGGCCCACTTCGGCTACCTCACATGCATGCTATCCCTCAAGCTGTATCCAAAGCTATACCCACATATGATGGATCTGGGAAAACAACATATGAGCATTGTCAAGATATCCTCAATTTAGTAGCTATCCATAACATAAGGAATGAGGATGTTATTGTAAGGATTCTAGCCTTGTCTTTCAGAGGTAAGATTTTACATTGGTTTAGAACCCTTGAGGACAGCTCCATTACCTCATGGATGGAATTAGCTGAACCATTCATAGAGGAATTCAATGAATCTGCTGACCCTTTCTCCCTACTCAATCAATTTACCTCTATGCAGAAGGGAACCCAAGAATCGGTCTCAAATTTCAATCTAAGGTTCAACAAAACATGGAAAAGAATTCCCCCTACTGCAAGGCCAACCTCAAGTTTAGCCTATATGTATTACATCAGAGCCCTAGGATCATAATTGGGTTTGCAAACCTAGCAATCAAGAATTGAAGATTTTCCCCGAGTATATAATGCAGCAGTTCATGCAGAGAATGTTCTGATAAATGTAGGGAGATTACCCCCTAATATTGTTTTGTCTTATGATCAAGAAATAAGTAGTCTTCAAGGCCAGGCAGTTACTACATCATACATAGACCCACCTTAATTATCATATCCATTCCTGTAGATGGACCCCATTCCTCGGTCAAAACCCACACTAATCCCTTTTCCTCCACTTCCCACTCAAGTGCCTCAAGAACGCCCCCTACTCCTTGACATTCAAAATACTTTGAAAACTCTCAGTAACAAGATGAGTTCTATGGAAAAGAGAGAAATGGAAAGATCACAAAAAAAAATATTCCCATATGTTAATAAAGATCAGAGACCCCGTCCTAGTAACAGTACTGGGGTTAGAGTTAATGCTATATATGAGGAACCATAATGCTCTTCAAATACCACTCTTGCAAATATATGGTGTTTGGTCTGTAATGACCCTCATGATTCACAATCCTATGTCATGCATCAAGATCATGTACAAATGGCCATGGAGAAATTTGAGAGAGATGCAAAGGGTAGGATAAATATGCTCTGGCAACAAGATCATATTATGGTAGGAAAAGAATCTAAAGAGGATGGCCCAATTGCTGTTATAACAAGATCTAGAAAAAAGACCCTTTAAGTAGATACCCAAAATATGGGATAGTTCCAAGTTCCATCACAACAAAAGGAGTGACAACTTCCTCAAAGTAGTAACATATTTCCCATCCCCCAAGGTAATGGTAAAGAGAAGACATATAGTCTTTCTAAAGGTTTGGGAAAAGAAGCTGAAGGAGATAAAATAAGATCCAAAGATGAAGCTCAAGAAAGGCTAAGATTCCCCTCTATTACTAAGAGACAAAGGATAGAGGCAACTCAACAATACAAAAGAAAATATGGAGAGCCAGAAAGAAGATCTGAAAATCCTATACTAGCTAAATCTGAATACAATATTGTTGAGGAAATAAAAAAGATCCCATCAAAAGCTAGTTTGTATGATACTCTTTTTATCCCTGGTCAGATAGATCTGCTTAAAGCTTCTCTTGACAAGTATCCACCCAATAAGCAGACTACCACAATCTTGAGTATGCCTCCAGAAAAGAAGGCAATGTCTCCTGCAGAACTAAAAAACAAACCTCCCCCATTCTACATATCTTTAAGGATGGAGGGATGGGTAGTTCGAAATTGTATGATAGATTCAAGAGCATCAACTACAGTTATGCCTAAAGTAATCTATGAGGAGATGGGTATGGAGTATACCCGATATTGTCCTGGAGTATTACAATTAGATGGGACACCTATCAAGATAGTTGGAGTCATTAAAGATGTACTAATGAGGTTGCACAGAGCCCCAGAGGTGACAGTAGTGCAAGAAATAGTTGTGGTTGACTTAGAACCCTATTTTAGATTATGTCTTTCAAGAGAGTTCACTGCAAAGCTAGGGGGATGTATGTACATGGATTATTCTAGCATGGTAATCCCTTTCAAAGGAAAGAGAATAAGGATAACACCTGAAAAACCAGTGGCTTATCACATTGAAAAAATTGAAGAAGATATGTGCAATCTCAACCCCTTGGAAGAATTTGAGCTAGTGGAAAATATTGAAGAGCTAGACATAGAGGATGAGTTGCCTTTCAGAGAATATTACGGTCAGTTTGGAACTGGTATGGGGACATATAATATCTCAACCGAATTAGAAAAGAAAATACCTGCTATATCCAATAAATCCCTGAGAGAAAAAGAGACATGGACCATGCACTTTGATGGTGCTAAATGCAAAAATGATGCAAGAGCAGGGGTAGTTTTACAATCCCAATCAGAAGGGACAAAGAATTTTGCCTATAGACTAACTTGGTCATGTACTAATAATGTTGTAGAATACGAGGCCCTGTGTCTTGGATTGATTCAGGTAGAAAGCATGGGCATTAAGATTTTGAACATATATGGTGATTCAGATTTGATAGTCCATCAAGTAAGAAACAGGTGCAACAGTAAGCACCACTATTTAAAAGCTTACAATAATAGGGTATGGGATTTAATGGAATCATTTGATACCCTGAATTTAAAATTTATTCCTAGAGAGAAGAATAGTTTGGCTAATTCATTAGAAACAAGGGGAGCTAACATCAACCCTTCTGAAGACTACATAATCAAGAAAGCCAATGGAATTAAAATAATTTTCAGACCTGCAGTGCCAGATAAGCAAATTTTATGGCAGGCCTTTGAAAACGATGAACAAATAATCGATTTTATTATAAGAGAAGCATGTCTTTATACTGTCCAAGAAGAAAACCTGGAAGAAATTGACCAACAAGATGTTATCCAGTTAAGGAACAACCATATTCCTAGAGGGTTGGTCACTCTAGAAATTTTATTTGATAATGAGGACAGAAAAATATTGGGACCATGAAGGTCAGTGAGAAAATCTATAAAGAAGTAGAAGTTGGTATTGAAAAGAAACTTAATGTTGGAATTAAATGCACACCTGAGGAAGCTAAGGATATCAAAGCCTTGTGTTTAAAATACCCAGATATTGTGGCTTGGTCATACGAAGACCTCAAGGTATATGACAAGAAGGTTATCCAACATACTATTGAGTTAGAGCCTGATGCAAAGCCTTTTAGGCAGAGGCAAAGGCTTGTGAACCCAAGAATCGAGGCCATCATGAGAGAGGAGCTCTTAAAGTTATTGAAGGCTAAGATTATATACCCAATAAAACATTCTACCTGGGTAGCTAACTTGGTACCCGTAAGAAAAAAGAATGGGGATATACGCTTGTGTGTGGACTTTAGAAATCTGAACCAAGCATCCCTCAAAGATCACTACCCTCTCCCATAGATTGATCATATCTTACAGATAGTGGTAGGGGCAAAGAGGTTTTCATTGCTATATGGATACTCTGGATACAATCAGATTTAGGTGAAAGATGAAGATCAGTATAAGACAACATTCACCACAAAATGGGGCACATTTGCCTACCAGAGAATGCCATTTGGGCTATCCAATGTAGGAGCTACATTTTAGAGAGCTATGGATTATGATTTTGGTGCACTAATAAATAAAGTCATTCTGATTTATTTGGATGACATGATTATGTTTTCCCATGACAAGAAAGATCACTTATCACACCTAGAGCAAGTTTTTCAGAAATGTAGGGAATTCAGTATTTCACTCAATCCCAAGAAGTCATTATTTGTAGTTCACGAAGGGAGACTGCTAGGTCATGTGGTCTCAAAAGAAGGTATGGCCATAGACCCGAATAGAATCAGAGCAATCCTTGCACTTCCTTTGCCTACAAATAAGAAGACCTTGCAGTCTTCCCTAGGCAAAATCAATTTTGTCAGGAAATTCATTTATGACTTTGCATAGAAAGTTAGGCCTATATCTGAGTTACTCAAGAAGAATGTTGAGTTCAAATGGACTGAAGTTAGGAAAAAAGCTTTTGAAATTATCAAGCAATCCATTGCAACAACCCCAGTACTGATAAATCTAGATTTTAGTAAAGATTTTATCCTTTATGCATATGGAACTGAAGAAAGTTATGCCTCAGTACTCACTCAAAAGGATAATCAAGGAGAGGATCATCCTGTATTCTTTTGGATCCAGACACTCCATGATTATCAGGTCAAATACAAATTTATTGAAAGACAAGTATTTGTTGTGATGAAGTCACTAAAGAAGTTCAAGCAATACTTGGTATAGAGTAAGACCCTAGTGTATGTGGTTCATCCGGATGTAAGAAGTTTTATTCTTTAGGGTGACCTAGGATATAAAAGAGTTGGATGGATTACCAAAATTCAAGAATACGATGTGGAGATACATCCCACTAAATTAGTAAGGGGTAGAGCCCTTTGCCAAGGTCTAACAGAGGTTGCAACATTAGTAGAAATGATAGCTTGTCAAACAACATATGAGGATCAATTGGAAGGAGTTCAGACTGTAGACTCTGATTGGGTTGACCAGATGATCAGGTATTTCCAAACCAGAGTATGCCCTCCCAATATGAATGCATCCCAAAGGAGGAGATACAGGCTTCATGATTTCAAATATATGTATTACTATCGAAAGGATTGTATAAAATAAATTTAGATGGAGTCCTTCTAAAGTGCTTAAAATATGATCAGCAAAAGAGAGTCATCAAAGATTTCCATGGAGGACCAACTAGCGAACATGGCTCCGATAGAGCTACCACTTTGAAAATCATAAGAGCGGGCTATTATTGGCCTATCGTATTCACTGATGCTTTTAATATTACCAGAGCTTGTGACAAATATCAAAGATATGTTGGAAGGACAAGGAATGTTGCATTTCCCCTCAAGCCAATACAAGTTGAAGAACCTTTTTAGCAATGGGGACTGGACTTCATTGGAGTCATCAACCCTAATTCCTCAATAGAGCACAAGTTTATCTTAACTACCACAAATTATTTCACCATATGGGTAGAGGCTATTCCTACCAAGAAAGCAGATCAGGAAGTTGTGATCAATTTTATGGAAAATATGATTTCAAGGTTTGGGGTTCCAGAAGCCTTGGTAAGTGATAATGGCCCAACCTTCATAAGAGCCAAGTATATTGAGTTTACCAGAAAATATGGCATTACTCTTAAGAATACTTCAAATTATTATCCATAGGGTAATGGACTTGCAAAATATACCAATAAGAACCTGTTAAGGATTTTGAGAAAATCACTTGAAGGGAACAAAAGAAGTTGGCATCTGTTGCTGGACCAAGCTTTGTGGGCAAAAGATATTACTATAAAAAAGTCAATCAAGACTTCTCCTTATGCACTAGTATATGGCAAAGAGGCAGTGTTACCAATCCATTTGGATATCCCAACACTTAAGCTTGTCAATATAGAGGAAGAATCAAAAGAAGATCCAGTAAAGACCAGGTTGACTCACTTGCTACAATTGGAAGAAAATAGAGCTCAGGCATATGATAGTTTTCAAAAATATTCCTCAAATATCAAAGCATGGTTTGATAAGAAAGCTAGATTCAAAAAATTCCAAGTTGGAGACTTAGTTCTCAGATGGAATGTTGATAAAGCAAAGCCAGACAAGCATGAAAAGTTTGATTCTTTTTGGGATGGTCCTTTCAAAATCATGGAAGCCAAAGAATCCAATGTGTTTCAGCTGGAAGATCTGGAGGGAAACATACAACCAATCCCAGTGAATGGTTTTCATCTCAAGCTCTACTATGTGTAAGAAATGAGCTCACTGTAACATATGTATATACATTGTATAATTATTTTCCCTCCTTTATGCACTTTGTACTTTAATTTCTTTCTGCACTTTGTAATTAGTTTTATTTGAAAAATCTTGAAAGAAGAAAAAAATTGCAAAATGACCAAGTGTGGACTAAGTACACATCATAGCTCCATTCTGTATTCAGATCCATGTAAAACCTTTCGAAATAGCATGCGCTCTTGAATTCACAATAAAATCCATTAAAGTCTTCTAGAATGGTATAAAGGATTTTATTCCATGAAAAAGGAAAGATGACGGTCAAAAGAGAGAAAAAGCGTTCCTAATCCGAGAACCTTCCAAATCAAATGCAACCAAAGTGGAATCAAGACAAAAATTCACGCTAAATTTTTTTTTGAAGTGTTAGCGAACTCAAAAGGCTCTTAAGTCACCAGAGCAGAATCAAGTCAGAGCCAAACAACAAGTTCAAACATGATATGTGGACACTATAGAGTGATCCTGCATTCAATACTAACGAACTCACACCATATCTCAAGAGTAGCTAAAGAGGTGCAGTGAGGTGGTAGCGCAATTTGAAATTTTGACCAATAAAAAAATAGAATGCCACCATTGAGTCGCTAAAGGGAATGATTAAAAATTGGAAAGCGCGCAAGTGGTCAGGTCATGCGTAGTTGTATTAATGGCGGAAGATACGCGCACTCCAGAAGATAAAAGTGACAAAAAGCGTACATGAGGCTCATTTGGAAACCATTTGCATCCACGAAGTGGTGAGAAGGTAAAGCAATATTTCAAAGGATTTGCTGCTAGTTACAGTGAACAAAGTTGTGCTGCTATCGCAATGGCTCCTAATAAGGTACTCACGGAGGCATAGAATATAGAGCAAAGTTACAAGACCATGTGCTTCAGACTAGACGAATCACAGATACAACGATGACGAGATTAATGAGAACCTGCTTAAGGACAGGTTTCGACTTCTTGTACTTTGAAGGAAAGCCAATGCATCGACAAGGTACTATAGCTATAAAATATTTCTTGTTCACCTATATTTGTGATTCTATACATCATTACCCCGAATTAGTATTTGCTATGATTCTGAGAATAGAGTAATCAAAACCTCTGAGGGCATTCCCTTATTCACAATTACAAAAGAACTTTGCTATGAATTATTCACCATAGGAGTAGGGCACCCTCAAAATCCAGACAGTTTGACATAGCAGAATTATCTAGGGCTTATGCTGTAATGATGGCTTCAGAAGTGAAGAAAAGGTCTATATAAAAATGGTTGCGTCTTAATTTTATAAGGATAAGGAATAAACATGAAATGCCTGAGGTCCTTATTCATATTGATGAATTTGCAAATCTCGAACTGTTTTCTATGTTGGCTTGCATGGAGGGTTTGGACTCTGACAGAATGGTGCATGGTTGCAAAATTGCCATCGCATACTATATTTCTAATGAAAGAATGTATGAAAAGGATGCGGGAAAGAAAGGGACAAGAGTGATTTATTTTGATTGGCCAACTTTTCTCGCTCAAAGGATACATGAGCAACTAGTAAGCATGAAAAGGGGCGTTGATGCTCCTAGTTTTAGGCATTGCTCAAGTCTGGTGTGGATGTTCTATGCTGTTGTTAGAGATAGAATGCAGTGGATTCCGATCAAGGATAAAACCAATGATGGGGAACCCTTATCGGTGTATTATTGGACAAGTCACTTAAGGAGCAGTGAATATTACTATAGATTCAATTTGGAATTTTTGGGACCAACCCTAAAAATAATGTATGATAAGTGCCCTAGATTGCCACCCTTGGCCAGGGAGATTCTGAGCACTAAGGATGTAGAAGAAGGAGACTGGTATTTGTTAATTAAGGGCACAATAATCAGATTGTATGGTTTCATGGGAAAACCTTTCCTCCTGCTCCACTTTGTCATGGAGAGGCTTTTTGCCTTGGAATATCTGAGGCAGGTAGAGTACATTGATGCGAACTATGGATCTGGAAGAAAGAGGAAGTATTTGCTTACCCATCGTACTTTGGATGACATCACCATCACCAAGAGGAGGTAGAGCCAGCAAATTGACCAATACCTTGATAGGTTAGGTCTGTTTTATATTCCCCAAAGATGGAGCTATGACCCTAATGGCATTTTCACTATGAGAAATAAAACCCTAAATGGAGATAAGGCCTATAAGTTTGAAAATATGCCCAGGGCTCATTTTGAACAGGGTAGAAACAATGATGAGACTACTCTTTTAGAGTGGAATTTCTCCAAGATGGATGAGTTACCACCATGGTTGGATTTTTATGAGCATATTGTTGATTTTGATCCTGACCATAAGCCCAGTCATCAGATTACTGAGGCTATAATTAGTAAGATTGAAGCTGAATCTGCAAAGAAAAAAGATCCTCCACCTGAGGCTAAGTCTGCAAAGAAAAAGGATCCTCAACCTGAGGAAGAGATTGCAGAAGAAGAAGAAGAAGAGGAGGAAAAAGGACCATGGAATGTAGCAAAAATAATAGATAGGTGGAGAATGAGGATTGAAATTAGAAAGCCCATGTCCAAGTTTAGAATGAAAATTGATAAAGAATTTTCAAGAAGATATAATAAAAACATTGCAACTTGGAGACAAAAGGATATCAGGAACATTGTATTAATGGTTGAAAAACCACAAAATTCCTTTGAATCCCTCCCTCCACCTATAGATCAAGAGGCTCAATTAGAAGATCCAGGAACTCCTTTGATAGTGGCTAAAGTAATGAAGACTTTTAATCCTACCACTGAGCAGGTGGAGAAGTTTCCTAAGGGGGCTAAGTTGATGAGAAAAATACAGTATTCTAAGGAAAAATTTGTCAGTACCCTAGTTATAGAAACAATATCCAGACCCAAACGTTTAGCTCTAGGAGGTCAACCTCCAGACACAAATATTGACTGGAATAAGAAGGATGAAATTTTTAGGTTTAGTAAGGGAGCTTCTTTGGAGATTGGCATGGAGGATATTTCTTTCCTCTGGCCTTTCAATGTTGGTCGGGTATAGGGCATACAAAGCATAGAATTTGTAACTAGGCGGATTTGTGATCAACATAACCCAAGACTGTAAAGGAGGTACTTTAGTCAAGTGAGGATAAGTCTTGGACAATGGCTATGGAGGAAGAAATAGAGTCTCTAAATAAAAATAAGACATGGAACTTGGTGAAATTACCCCCTAGAAGAAAACCTATTGGTTGTAAGTGGGTATTCAAGAATAAGTACAATGTAGAAGGAAAGTTGGAGAAGTACAAGGCTCACCTGGTAGCAAAAGAAGTTTCTCAAGTTGAGGGAATTGACTTTGGTGAGATTTTTTTCTTATGCCTAAACTAACTTCAAATAGATTTTTTTGGATATTTTTGTTGCTTTTGATTTTGAAATAGAATAGATGGATGTAAAAATAGCATTTCTACATGGTGAAATTGATGAAGATATATATATATATATATATATATATATATATATATATATATATACATATCATATTATGACTTGAAGCAATCTCCAAGAATGTGGAACCAAAATTTTGATAGGTTTGTTTTGACACTTTGGCTTGAAAAAAGTAAAGCAGATCTGTGTGTGTATTTTGAACAAGAAGGTGAAAATTTTATTATCATTATTTTGTATTTGGATGACATGTTGTTGAAGGAGATGATAAAGTTATTAAAATCTCAATTAACTTATGAATTTGACATGAAGGATTTGGGTGTTGCAAAATTTATTTTGGGTATGAAAATAATAAGGGATCGTACAAATAGAAAGTTGTTAAATCAAAGGAAATATGTTGATTTGATACTATAGAGGTTTAGGATGCATGATTATAAAATAACATGTTATCGATATTTTGTTGGTCAAAAGTTATTTGCTGAATAGTGTCCTAAAACAAATGAGAAAAGCAAAGAAATGCATCATGTTCCTTATGCTAGTGTTGTTGGTAGTCTAATGTATGCAATGGTCTATACTAGACCTGATATTGCACATGCAATGGGAGTAGTTAGCAGATATATGTCCTATCTAGGAAAAGAACATTGGACTTTTGTGAAGAGGATCTTTAGCTATTTGCATATATGTTATCAAGAACAATTTGGATATAGTAATATTATAAATCTGCAAGGTTTTGTGGATGTTGATTGGGCTGGATATCTTGACAAGAGAATATCCATGAGTGCTTATGTGTTCAAACTATTTGGAGAGGTAGTAAGTTGGATGAGTAAAAAGTAATCAATGGTTGCTTTGTCCACAATAGAGGCAAAGTACATTGCAACAAATCATGCTTGTAAAGAAGTAGTGTGGCTACAAAGGTTACGTTCAAAATTTGGTCCTAAGTAGAAGGCTATGAGAATTAGTAGTGATAGTCAGAGTGCAATATTTTTGGCCAACAATATTGGTTTTAATGATAGGTCAAAAATATTGATATCAAGTACCATTTTATGAGATATATGGTTGAAGGGAACTAGGTGATGCTGAAGAAATTTGATACAAAGATTAATGTTGTTGATTCATAAAAAAAGGTTATACTTGCTAAAAAAAATTCTTAGCATAGAAGATCTATGGGTATGGTTTCCCTTGATAGTTGACAATGGTAGTTTTTGACCCCTATGAAAACTATTCAACAAGTGGGAGAATGTTGGAAATGTGTTGAATATTTTCCATGTTATTTTAGCAGAATTAACTCTAAAAGGTACTAGACACTCTCCATGTATTCTTGTTGGGGTTTGGGGAAGTTTTAGGATTTTTTAAGCTACTTTTAGACCCATATGGGTTTTTTTGGGTTAATATATTTAAACCCATGGTATTGTAAAATCCGTTCTTGTGTTATTGTTATTTAATTGCACTTGCATCAGGGTTTTATGGGAGATGAACATTATTGTATTAGAGATAGTTAAATTTATATAATGAGATATTATTACGCTAGTTTTTTTCAAAAGGGGTTTTTCAGGTGAAATATTGTGTTGTGTGTGTATCTGTTATCTTCTTCTTTTGATTATGTATTTACAACTTTTCTAGATTTAATTTATTGGGGATTTTTGCTCTTCAGTTTAGACTCCTCTATGGCTAAACATATCTTCCTTTTCATTACCTCCAAATTGTTTTGCTTTCCTTTAAATATTATTCTCTTCCTTTCTAGCCATACAATCCAAAGTATTGTATATTTTAATATATCCCATATTGTCTATAAAGCCTCACTTTTATAAGTGCTCTGCCATTGCTTTAACCATTCTTTAATTCTGTTATTCATCACCATGCATTTACCAAACATATTAAGAATCCATTGCCATAGTTGCTAGACTATTGAGCAATGTCCTAAGAGATGGTCTATACTCTCCTTTTTACAAAGAACACATTGAGAGGGACCATGAAAATCCTTTTTTCATAAGGTTATCTAGGATAAAATACTTATATGACCTACTATCCAAACAAATATTTTGACTTTAGGAATGCTTGGGCTATCTGTTGGAAAAAAATATTAGTTAGTTTTTCTATGGTTTAATTAATTGCCTCAATTTAATTGTCAACCTGAGGTAGCTTGTAGTCTTGTGAGCAGCCATGCAAAATATATGCTTATACTTTCTCCTTAAGAGATGAGTCCTTCAAATTTATGATTTGGAGGGGTGTGTGTGATATTCGTTGAAGTTTTAATCCTAAATGCCAAACCAATAATCTATCCTACATTTGTGAAAACAAATTTATAATGTAGACATAAATTAAAATAGTAAATTGCTGGAAATCATAGAAAATAGAGGAAAATAACAAATAAATAAATTAATTTATAGAAAATTAAATAACAGAAAATAGGGGAAATTAAGGGAAGAACTCTATTGTAAGTGGGCCCATGCTTCCAACAGGTTCTGTCCGCATTAAATCTTCATCGGATGCTTAAAAAAATTAATAGGTAATAACTCAAAAATGTTTTATTAACAACTGCAACAAAGAATTTACAAGAAAGTCCAGGAGATCTTCTTCAGGAGTGGCTTGCATATTTATAAGATATGCAACCACACCCTGTTACAATTTTCAAGACAAATCAAAAAATGATTCGCTTTTACAATTGCTTGCATGAATGAAGGAATCAGGAAAAATATCAAGATATTTCAATGTATTATGTTTCCAAAATACGTTTGATATTTGTTTTTCTTGATTTACATAAATATTTCACGTAGCAGTTGGAAAATGGGTGGCTAGTCATCTTTGACATCTTCCCTTGTTCGAGTTTCAATGTTGGAACTCCATTTATGCTTGTTGCTAAAATTTTGCTTTGTTCTACCGACCATAGAGTCGTGCTAGAATTTGGCATTAGTGGAAATCAAGCACCTCATCTGAATAAGTTGGGAAGCAGGTGCCTTGTTTGTAGAATTCGGGAAGTAGGCACCTAATGGGAAGCAGGCGCCTAACAGTTAAGTGTCGAATGGAAGTCATGCGCTTCAAAGTAAATTGGGCACTTGACTTCATACTTCACACCGATGTACCACAAATGCTTTGCCTTCATAAAATTGCAAGTGTTAGGTCCAAGTGGGACCTCGATGAAAACATGCCAAAATGCAACAATTTCCACAAAATCTACACAAAATACACTTAAATACAATATTAAATAATATGTAGAATAAATTGTTAAATATATATAATTTTCATAAAACATATACATATTTAAAATAAGTGTCATTGTTTTATAAGGAAACAGGTACAAAAAATGAGAATTTTTAGGGCTCATCACTATCCTAAATATCTCTCCATATTCTAGTGATATTACTATTTTGTCGGTGCTTTATATTATAACCACTTCTTGTTGTGTATTCTCTTGAGCTATTCAACTCTCAAATCAATTTATCCTTGGTTCCCTCAGAATAATCATAGTTGTTATCTTTCTACTCAATTTCCTCCTAGCATCAATATCTTGTATACTTAAAAAAAATCTTCTTTCCATTTATACCTTCCTTCTTGATCCTTGTAAAAAATGTTTGAAACCCTATCACCATATTTATATCGAAGAAATCTCATCCAAGGTTTCAAAATTAGATCTAAATTGAGTGGTATTTTATCACACAAAGTATCCATCCAAATATAATTTTTTTCTCCAATTGCCACCACTCATTGTAAACCTTTAATCACTAGATCAATAGATTTTTTTAAACCATTCGTAAAGTGTATCCTTTTATATGGTTATAATATAGACAATTGATTTTTTGTTTTCGTTTGTATATATTATAATGGAAAATTTTATGTGAATTAAATTTAAGATGTTTATATTTATTAATTTCACCAAAAATAGAATAGAAGAATATTTAAAGGAAAGAAAATCGATTTAGAGGTAATGAAAAAGAAGATTTATTTAGCCATAGAGGACCAGAGAGCCTTGATAGATGGAGTCAAGTGATCAAATGGAATTATGATGTTGGGTACATGAGAAACAAAAGGAAGGCAAAGAATATAAAGTGGAAACCACCAAAAGTAGAGTTGGTCAAATTGAATTTTGATGGAGCATCTAAAGGAAATCTAGGACCATTAGGAGGAGGAATAATTAGAAATAATAGGGATAATATTTTGTTACATAATAGATTCAATAGTGGATTTAAGACAAATAATGAAGTCGAATCTTGGGCAGCTTTGAAAGGGTTAAAAATATACAAACATGCAAAATGGAACATAGTATAGAGGGAAGGGGATTCACCAATAATAATAAATGCAATTTTGAGAAGTGGAAAGGCTCCATGGAACATACAAGAGATCATTGTGGAAATGCAATACCTTGCTACAAAGTTTGAAGAAATCAAGTTTACACATATGTTAAGAGAAAGGAACATATGTGTAGATAGGCTAGCCAATAGAGGGGTTGTAATAGAGGATCATGAAGTTAATTTTTCTTTTCCATGGTTAGAAGAAATAGTAAGTTTAACTAAAGCTAACAAGAAAATCTTGTCTAAATCAAATAATGATTAATATTTACTTTAATGTTTTTCGTCGATAATATTTGTTGTATTTCGTAACATTAATGTGTTTTCGTATAAACTATTATAGTTTTTGTGGTTACACTTATGCTTCAAGTAGGAAAATAACAGTCCAAATCTAGTAAAGCAAACTATAATAATTCAAAGGTTTGAAAATATTACTCTATTAAGATGCATAACATAGTTAGTAGAGGTGGAGTTTTGGTATTGTAACAATTGCTACAAGAAAATATCAAGAAGGATGTTGAATTTTGAAATATTTGTATTTACAAAGAAAATTGAAGAATATCCATACAATAAAAATCAATAATTCAAACATTATGAGAAAATATGTAGATATCTAGCCATAGCAACTCAATTGAGATGAGAATTGAATTTGTTTGTAAACTTTCAAGCTCTAAAGGAGAAAGTTGTGATTTGCCAAGGGTGGTAGACTCGAGTACAACCCCTTTTTATCCAACCAAGAAAAAAATTAAAAAGTAATTATAAAATAAAATTATCTAGTAGATAAGAGTGAATACAAGTCTTGCCTTTTTTTGTTTTATAAAGCAAGCAAGTTTTGTGCTTGCAAGTAAGAAATAAAGTGCAAGCACGGAATGAGCATCACTTTTTCTTCTTTTAGATCATAGAGGGAATTCAAAAACTAAATGTTAGGAACCTTGCAATAAAAAAAAAGCACATTCACACAATATTACAATAATAATAATAAATAAGTTTGAAATTAACACTGTTGCAACATAAAATAGAAATGCAACAAATTATATAATAGAAAGTAGGAACACGTTACAAAATTGCAAGCCTCTTTGAGGGGACAACCTCCTTAGAAGTAGAGCTTTGATACAACAAAATATGATATGCTTCTTCTCTTGCCCCCTTAGTTCTTTTAAAGACTTCTATTACCCTAAACCTAATGCTCAAGGAGTTCCATCCACACGCAAGTGGCGGCTTGAGCTAGTAACCCCTAAAGAATAATCATTACATCCTTAAATATCTTCTTTTTATAATACATAATGGTTATACCATATGGGCTCATAAGTCTAAACTCCCAAAGTACTATGTGACTAGACAATTATTAATAATATTAGAATGGGGTCTTAACATACCCATACCATTCAAAAAAGCTTTCTCCTCAAAGCCAGAGATGAGAAAATTGTTGTTGAAGTTGCTGAAGAGACTCCCATGTCGTATCTTCCTGGTTGTAAACCTCACGATTGGACTTAGGATTTAGTGATGGTGTAGTTATGGAGAGTGCAAGTTCTACGATCTAGAATGTTGTTAGGTTTCAAGATGATTGAATCTTCATCATCCAACTTTGACAGTGTTGATTGGACTTGAATGTGGTTGTCGAGTACCTTCTTGAGATAAGAGACATAGAAGACTTGATAGATTTTAGAAGAAGGTGGTAACACAATCATATAAACCACTTGTCCAATCTACTATAACATCTGGTAGGGTCCATAAAACCTTACTTTAAGCTTTTGATGATCATAAAGTTACATTAATGATTGCTTATATAATTGAAATCAAAGGATGACCATATTGCCTATATTGAAGCTATGCTCTAAATGATGTTTATCAATCTATCATTACATCAAGTTTTGAGCCATAACTAAATTGTCCTTCAATTGTTGTAAGAGTTGGGCACGTTCTTGAAGTATTGCATCCATCACTTGAACTTTGGATTTTTTTGGAACATATGAAGAGGGTGATAGAGGTGGGTACCCATAAATTGCCTCAAAAGAAGTCATTTTGGAGGTTATGTGGAATGAAGTTTTGTACCACCATTTAGTCAATGGAAATCACTTAGACCATTATATTGGGTGCTTAGAAGTAAAGCAACAAAGGTTGATTTCCAATCATTTATTGATAATTTTGGTTTATCCATTGGTCTGTGGATGATAGACCGAGTTCATTATGAGTTGTGTTCCTTGTAGTTTAAACAATTCTTACCAAAAAATGACTTGTGAAGGTGTGATCTGAGTCAAACATAATGGATTTTGGTATACCAAGGATATCAAAAAGGGAGTAATATATGGGTAATGATGGAGGCATGGTAAGGACAAGCGAGGGAACAAAAATAGGCATACTTTGAGAGACAATCCATAACCATAATAATAATTATTTTTCTTCTAGATTTAGGATGTCCTTTAATAAAATTCATGGAAATATCAATCCTTATATTTTTCGAGATTGATAAAGGTTGTAGAATGCTTGGAGTATAAAATATTTCTCCTTTCATTCATTGGTAGACCTCACACTCCACCATAAGAGTTTGGATATATTTTTCATTCCTTCCCAATAGAATGACCATCTAGCTCTCATATGCCTTAAAAAAAAGAATGGCCTATTGTGGGTGAAGAATGCATCTCCTTCATAATGTCCTCTTAGATCGATGATTTTTTAGAAACTACAATACGAGCTTTGGTATCTTAACATGTTAGAAATATTGAGTTGTCATTGATTTCAAAGGAAAAATATCTTCAAGGATGAAATGTTGAATTGTAATTAATGTTAAAGACAAAAATATCTTCAAGGATGATTTGAATTACAAGTATATGCTTTAATATTTAAATTAAAAATTTAAATATTAAATTTATAAAAATATTATAAAGTTAAACCTTATAATATTTAAATATTATAAAGTAATGGTTTAAATATTTATATGGAGTTGAAGTTTGAAATTTTGAGAGCGTCGACCTCTTGGACGTCAAGCAAGATTGAATGTATAGTTGAAAACTTATATATCAAAGTGAGTGAAAACGTATAGGCCGATGGTGCCAAATACTAAAGCAAGTTTGCATATATATATATATATCAATATTGAAAATTCATTTCATAGTGAGAAATCGAATATCTTTGCAAGAGGAGAGACTGTTTCGAGCAGCAAAACACTACGATAGGAGAACAGTGGTGCAAAGTGATAGCCGGGCACTATAGAATGATTCCTTGGACAAATAAATTCAAAGGATTTGAAATCGAAGGGCAACGTTGGTTTGAGCAATTTTATGGTTTTTGCTCGAACGTCTTCGAAAAGGGGATAACAAGAATACAACGATGATGGTGATCAAGAGCAAGGACGAATAGAACAAGGTAGAAATTTGTAGGCTATAAATACCTTGGAGATGGCAGATAGAATTCATTAAAATTGAAAGGCAACCATTAGAGAAAGAGGCATGCACGTCAAGAAGCCAACCAACAATAGTTGAATGTTATCAAGATTACAAACAGTGGAAGATGTTACAGGAAGGCATAGTGCCAAGGTACAAAATAATTTTAATTAAATATCTTTGTCATAAAAATCATGCGCAGGTCAAAGTCCTTGGACGTAGCATTAGAAACATTGGATGCAACATTCATTGGAAGCACACAACTCTGAATTTTGTTTTTTTTCAAAGGAGTTATCATAAGATTTTAATCAATATCGGTGCTCCCAGAACATGAAGGAAATAGTGATTCAGACATCTCTTTGTCAACATATGTCCAAAGAAGAGGAGCAGAGTTGCACTAGATAGAATGTTGAATGAAAGAGACAAGCAAAGTTTTATTGAGTTGCTATGAGCACACCGTGGAAATACAACAATTTTCACAAGGCACATATATGAGCACACTGCAAGTAGAATATGCTATGGAGTTCAACAACAATCACAAGGCATGTGATGGAATGCATTGAGATAAGGGCATGTCGTGGAGCTCAATGATGATCACAAATCAAATAGAAAGCAAGATCAAACCAACGTCTGAAGCAAACTTGAAATGGATGTTTGATTAAATTTTAAATATATCATTTTGCTCTTTAGTCTAAACCATTGGGTTAGCCGAATCGGTTTCCAGCTAGCGTGAGGGCACTACATTGCTAAAGGTCAAAAGTTCAAATCCTCTCGGTAGCATGTTAAGGTTTTGCTCAATAATTTTTATACCATCTTTAATGATTAAAGTATTAGAGTAGAACACATGCAATCATAAGAGGTATGTGAGTAAAATTTAGTGAAGGTAAAGTTCTTTAATTGATTAAATAATTAAGGGAGACATAAGGAGTCATTTTGTTGTTAATAAAGTTTTTATTTTTATAAGTTTTAAAAGGGGAGATATAAGGAGTTATCTTTAATTTACCTTTATTGTGTATGTTTTTCAAAAGGATTAATAAGGGATATTAAAGTGTTTGATTTAAAATTTAGATAAAGAAGCAAAGAGGAAAAATTATATATCATATTTGTGAGTAGAACTTGATGTCATTAATGAGCAAATTTAGGAGCAAATTTGAGCAATGTTTACGAGTAATTTAGGAGCATATTTGAGTAGTGTTTGGGAGTAGATTTAACAAGTGTTTATGAGAGGGGATTGGTGTCTCCTATGGGTTGATGCCCACAAAATTGTGAGAGGGGATTGGTATCTCCTGTGGGTTGGTGCCCATAAAATTGTACTAGGGGATTGGTGTCCCCTGTGGGTTGGTGCCCATAAAATTTGTTGAAGAATATAAGCAATATTTTGTTGTGGTTTTCTCTCGAGAGGGTGTTTCCATGTAAAAATATTTCTCTTATATGTGTGATGATTTGTACATTATTTCATTATTGCATTGATATTATTTGAATTTATTGCTTTGGAAAGAAAAGTGAAAAGTTTTATCTTATACTATTCACCCCCTCTCAGTATAAGCTTGTGTTCTTCAATTGGTATCAGAGCAAGGTTCCTTCATGGAAGCCTAATAGCTTGAAGGAGGATATTATAAGAACACACATGGCCATGGAGGTGAAATAAAATGCTCCTATTGTTGAAATCCAAGAAAAGGAGAAAAATCCAAAAAATGAAGAGGAAGCCATAGTGGACATAGAAGAGGAACTTGTTGTTGCTCTTGAAGAGTTGAAAAGGCTTAGAAAGAAAAACTCAAGATTGAAGATTCAAGTACAAGAGAATGAGGAGATAAATTCAAAGCTTTCACAAGATCTCACCGAATTAAAAGTGAAAAATGAAGAGGCAAAGCGAATTGAAGAAGGTATGGTTGAGCAGTTAAAGGCAAAAGAGTTGGAATGCAAAAAATTGGAACATGAGGTTGTCTCTTTAAGGAAGGAAGTAGAAAAATCAAATGATAAGCTACATGAATTTGAGAAAAGAACAAAATTAATGGGTGAAATTATCAAAGCACAAAGATATTTGGTTATAAATACTGGACTTGGATAAAAAATATATCAAAAGAAACAAAAGGGGGAGTCAAGCTCAAAATAAATAGAGGAATCAAAGAAAATAAGTAAATAAGAGCCTAAGACCTATGCTAATGTATTGAGAAGTGGAAGCATCAAAAAGGAATAAAACAAAGAATCATCATGGACTAAAGTCAATCATAGAAATAGCAATGAGAGAACCATGCGACCATATCCTCCAAGGCAATCAAACATGTTTCAATATTTCTTCCATGGTTATTGTTTTTCATGCAATCAATTTGGTCATAAAGCTGTAAATTATAGGGTTCGTGCTAAGAATGATTATGGTTTTACCAAGTTAAATTTCAATTCATTTTCATATCTCATGGATTACAATATAATTTGTTACACATGATAATTTTGGGCATAAATCCAAATGTTGTAGAACAGTGTTTTCCGAACTTCCAAAATTAAGCAAGAAAGAGAAAGGTCAAATTGTTCAAAAGGATATGTCCTCCAAAGTTTGGAGAAAGAAAATAAAACAAGAAAAGGAGAAGTCCATGTTGGTACAAACAACTCTTCATGTGCAAAATGAAGGAAATCAGTAGTACATTGAAAATGGTTGTTCAAGCCATATGACAGGTGATAAAAGCAAATTTCTCTCTAAAAATAAATAAATGGAGGCACAGTAAAATTTGGTGATAATACTTCTAAAATTTTTTTTGGAAAAGGAACCTTGAGCCTAGATAATGGAATATCAAGGACAAAAAATGTGTTATATGTTGAAGGGTTGAAGCACAATATACTAAGTGTAAGTCAACTATGTGATCAAGGGAACACACTCACATTTCACCCAAATGGATGTGAGATCAAGAAATTCAAGACATGAAAGCTTATTGTAGATGCCAGTTATTAGGATCCTCCATCCTAACATTATTAGTTAGTATTATTATTCATTTAATTATTATATTATTAACTCATAAAGTGAACCGTCACGTCTCTTCATAACGTGAACCATAATGTCTCTTCCTAACGTGAACCATCACGTCTCTTCACCAACATAGCTTTAGGGTAGATATATATATTAGGTTGGCCATTCACACAAATCATCCATGAATAAGAATATATATTTGATCAATTGATCCATTGGAAGGGTTCTCCTCCAGTGCAAAGGTGATTCTATCCAAAAGGTGATTCTATTAGTTTAGATCCAATTCCAATTATCATTGATAGATCCGCTAGGAACTTGGGTTCCTACCATTTGGTATCAAAGCATCGATTCTAGACACAAGTGGGGAAGTTTGTTTAAAGACATCTCGAAAGAAATCCTGCAAGTAATGAATAAATGGCAAGATGATTTTGAAACAAAAATAGCAACAAAAATAACAGAGTTAACCCTAAAAAAGGATGATCTTGCAAATAAAATTATTACAAAGGAGGATTTTTGCCAATGGAAGGACCCAATTACAAAACCACCTGTATGGGAATCACAAAATACGTACACCACTCAAAAAATTACCCAACTCTTACCCATTAAACATATTCACCCTACGAAAATGAAGGCACAACGTGAAAAAGATATTTTTTTCATTGCAATGAGAAATCTGTTCGCAATCATCAATATATTACACCTGCACTATATATTTTGGATGTAACTATTCCTTGGAGTTCTCCCAACAATAAAAATGTGATTGAGGTAAATGTAGTGATGGATACACCTGAAGATAGCACTAAATATGGCAATGATGAGGAAGGTAAGGAAGATGAGGAAGCCATAGAAGATAAGAAAGAGGAGGAAGATATGGAAAACAAGGACAATGAGCAAGAAATACCCGAAATACCTGATTCCACTAATGACAACAATAGGGTTGATATGCCGAAAGTGATTGATGCACCAAGAAAATATGAGGTAGACATACCCAAAGTGATCAATGCCAGCCATACATGCACTCTACAAGACCTACACACACCTTCATCACCAATAGTGAGTTTTCACCACATGACAAAACCTATTCAAAAACAATGCAAAGGAGTGTGCAGACATGCACTCTACAAGACCTACACACACCTTCATCACCAATAGTGAGTTTTCACCACATGAAAAAACCTATTAAAAAATAATGCAAAGTGACTACACACTCCTTTTTTAGCTCTACCAAGGAATCACAAAAGGATACGAAAGCGTTACCACCACTTTTGATGCATCCTAATGAAGTTTTTGAGTAACCCCAATGGTTGCCCTCCCATCGTCATCACGATTATCCTAAGGAATATTCTACTATTGTTCTTGGAAACCCCCCACTAACACTCCGACCTTCAAGATATATCTGCCTTCAAAAAAGTGACATTAAAATAGTACAAGAACTTGCAAAAAATCTTCTTGGAAAATAAAGGATACAGCTCCTCACTTTGATATTTGAGGACAAAGATATTTTTAAGGAGGGTGGCATGTTAGGATCCTCCATCCTAACATTATTAGTTAGTATTATTAATCATTTAATTATTATATTATTAACTCATAAAGTGAACCATCACGTCTCTTCACCAACGTAGCTTTAGGATATATATATATATATATATATATATATATGTTAGGTTGGCCATTCATATAAATCATCCATGAATGAGAATATATATTTGATCAATTGACCATTGGAAGGGTTCTCCTCCAGTACAAAGGTGATTCTATTAGTTTAGATCCAATTCCAATTATCATTGATAGATCCGCTAGGAACTTGGGTTCTTGCCACCAGTAGAACTACAAACAATCTCTACATGTTGAGTGAAATTATGAGGGAAAATGCTTTTTTATCACAAGAATATGAGAGCTAGTTATAACATAGGAGAATGAGCCACCCGAACTTTGACAACATAGTAAAAATCAACAACAAACAAGCAGTTAGATATTTTTCCAAGATAGCAAAACCCCCAAGCATGATTTGTGCACAATGCTAGCATGGTAAGCAAACAAGATCAAGTTTCAAATCAAAGGAATTCTCTTCATCCAAACCTTGGGAGCTGATTCACACCAATCTATGCAGCCCTACAAGAACACATAGCTTACAAGGTGAGAATTATTTCATGTTGTTTATTGATGATTATTCTAGAATGACTTGGGTAACATTCTTAAGAGAAAAATCAAAATATTTTGAAAGGTTCAAAGCATTCAAGGCACTTGTAAAAAATGAAATAGGAAAAATTATCAAGTGTCTAAGATAATATAGAGGAGATGAATTCACTTCAAATGAATTTATAGAATTCTATGAACAACAAGAAATCAAGAGATAATACTCAGCAACAAGAACTCCACAATAGAATGGAGTAGTTGAAAGGAAGAACATAACTATTCAAGGCATGTCCAGGTCCATGCTAAATGAGTCTAAGCTTTATGATGCCTTTTGGAGAGAGGCAATTCATACAGTTGTTTATATCATCAACAGAGCTTAAGTAAGAGTAAATCACCAAAAAAAATTGTATGAGCTTTGGAAGGAAAGACCAGCTACTATGAAGTACTTCAAAATTTTTGGAAGCAAATGCTACATTAGACGAGAATAAAAATATTTGAGTAAGTTTAATTCCAGGTGTGATGAAGATATCTTCCTTGGATACTCTTCAAAGATCAAAGCCTATATATGCTACAATAAAAGATCACATAAAATTGTGGAAAGTGCAAATGTAAGAGTTGATGAAGAAATAGATTTAAGAGAACCAGCTCAAGAGATCATGTATCAAGAAGAAGACAGTTGCAAAGATGAATAAACTAAAGAATATGAGAATCATATGACATCCTCAAGAACACCCCCCAATATACCATATAAAACACCATACATATATGTGGAAAAGAACCGTAAAAAAAACTAATTATTGGAAATCTAGATGAGAGACAAACAAGGAGGAGAATAACAAGAACAAGTAAACATGTCAACTTCTCTTTATTATCTAAAGTTGAGCCAAATAATTTCAATGAAGCAAGTGAAGATAAATATTGGATTGAGGCAATGGAAGAAGAGTTAGATCAAATAGAGAAGAGTGAGACTTGGGAACTTGTCCCACATAAAAAGACAAGAATATAATTGGAACCAAATGGGTATACAGAATTAAGTTGAATGAAGATGGTCAGGTTATTAGAAACAAAGCAAGACTTGTGTGCAAAGGCTATGCACAAGTAGAGGGAATTGATTTTGAAGAGACATTTTCTCCTGTTGCTCGTCTTGAGGCCATAAGAATGTTCTTGGTCTTCTCAAGCTTCAAAAACTTCAAAGTGTACCAAATGGATGTAAAATCATCATTTCTTAACAGTTACTTAGAAGAAGAGGTCTACATTGAGCAACCAGATGGTTTCAGCCTGATAGACATGCCAGATTATGTGTGCAAATTGAAGAAGGCTCTCTATGGACTAAAGCAAGCCCCTAGGGCTTGGTACTCAAGATTGGATAAATACCTCCAAGAACAAGGTTTCATAAAAAGTATAGTTGATAGCAATCTATACATCAAGAATGAAGGAAATTATTAGTTAATTTTAGTAGTCTATGTGGACGTCATCATTTTTATAGGTAGTAACAACAAGATGTGTCAAAAATTTGCAAAATGTATGCACAATGAATTTAAGATGTCAATGCTTGGTGAGCTATCCTTCTTTCTTGGTTTGCAAATCTCACAGTCAGATAAAGGTATATTTCTCTCTCAAACCAAGTATGTAAAAGAAATGTTGAAATAATTCAGGATGGAGGATTGCAATCCTATGAGTACCCCCATGGTTATAAGATGTAATTTAAATAAAGATGATGAGTCTCCTAAGGCTAATAAAACTTTGTATAGATCCATGATTGGAATTTTACTATATGTCACAGCTACAAGGCTAGATATAATGTAAGTAGTGAGATTGGTGGTAATATTTTAAGTTGCACCAAAGGAAACACATGTACAGGTAGTGAAAAGAATCCTCAATTATCTGAAAGGAACTATGAATTTTGGACTGTGGTATCCCAGAGGTGATAATTTCACTCTCACTGCATATACAGATGCATATTAGGTAGGCAGTGTGGATGACAAGAAAAGCACAAGTGGAGGAGCATTTTTTTCTTAGAGATTGTTTGGTATCTTGGCTAAATAAGAAACAAGCCTCAATATCTTCATCTACTATAGAAGCAGATTACATTGCACCATCTGCTTGTTGCACACAGGTTTTATGGATGAAATAAACCTTAAGTAATTTCAAGTTAGAGCATAATCATCCTGTCTCCATATTGTGTGATAATACAAGTGCCATCAATATTTTGAAAAATTTGGTGATGCATTCAAGGACTAAGCACATTTCGAGCAAGTATCACTTTTTGAGAGAGAAAGCGATTGATTAGCAAGTCAAGTTGGAATACATTACTACAAAGGAACAAATTACTGACATCTTTACCAAGCCACTTCCAAAGGAAACATTTGAGTATCTCATAGGAAAGTTGGGAGTTTCACTCCCATATCATAATTGAACATCTCAAGAAGAGCAGGTAGAAAGGGGGCGATGTTGAGTGACGTATCCTTCAGCTCCAAGGATCCTTTGCCATTGATGTCAAGGGGGAAGAATTTCAGTAAGGGGGAGTAGCTTGTTAGGGGAGCAGCTTGTGATCCTGTTGTAGTAAAGGATAGTTTCGTTGTAGGGTTCCCATCAATGATAATGGGGGAGATTGTTAGAAATATTGAGTTGTCATTGATGTCAAAGGCAGAAATATCTTCAAGGATGAAATTTTGAATTGTCATTGATGTTAAAGGTAGAAATATCTTCAAGGATGATTTGAATTACAAGTATATGCTTTAATATTTAAATTGAAAATTTAAATATTAAAGTTATAAAAATATTATAAAGTTAAACCTTATAATATTTAAATATTAAATTTAAATATTATAAAGTAATGGTTTAAATATTTATATGGAGTTGAAGTTTGAAATTGTGAGAGCGCCGACCTCTTGGGCACCAAGCAAGATTGAATGTAAGGTTGAAAACTTATATATCAAAGTGAGTTAAAATGTATGGGCCGATGGTGCCAAATACTAAAGCAAGTTTGCATATATATCAAGATTAAAAATTCATTTCATAGTGAGTAATCAAATATCTTTGTGAGAGGAGGAGAGACCATTTTTAGCAGCGAAACACTGCAATAGGAGAACAGTGGTGCAAGGTGATAGTCGGGTGTTGGAGAACTTCCTTGGACAAATATATTCAAAGGATTTAAAATCGGAGGGCAATGTTAGTTTGAGCGATTTGATGGTTGTTGCTCGAACATCTTTAACAAGGGAATACCAAGAATGCAGTGATGATGATGATCGAGAGCAAGGAAAAATAGAACAAGACAAAAATTTGCAGGCTATAAATACCTTGGAGACGATAAACAAATTCATTAAAAGTGAAAGGTAACCATTGGAGAAAGAGGCACACACGTCAAGACGCCAACTAGCAACAATTGAACATTATCAAGATTACAAATGGTGGAAGACGTTATAGGAAGGCATAGTGCCAAGGTACAAAATAATTTTAATTAAATATATTTATCATAAAAATCATGCACAGGTCAAATTCCTTGGATGCAACATTCATTAGAAGCGCACAACTTTGAATTTTGTTTGTTGTCGAAAGGAGTTATCATAAGATTTTAATCAATATTGGTGCTCCCATAATGTGAAGGAAAGAGTGATTCAAACATCTCTTTTTCAACTTATGTCCAAATAAGGGAGTAGAGTTGCACTAGATAGAACATTGAATGAAAGAGACAAGTAAAGTTTTATTGAGTAGCTGTGAGCATACCATGGAAATACAACAATGTTCACAAGGCACATACAGGAGTGCACTACAAGTAGAACATGTTGTGGATTTCAACAACAATTACAAGGCACGTGCTAGAGTGCATTGAGAGAAGGGTATGCCATGGAGCTCAACGACGATCACAAAGAAAACAGAGATCAAGAGCAGACCAACGTCTGAAGTAAACTTGAAACATGTGTTTGATTAAAGTTCAAATATATCATTTTTCTCTTTAGTCTCAACCATTGAGTTAGTCCAATCAGTTGCCAGCCAGCATAAGAGCACTACGTTATTCAAAGTCAAAAGTTCAAATCCTCTCAATAGCATGTTAAGGTTTTGCTCAATAATTTTGGTACCATCTTTAATGATTAAAGTATTGGAGCAGAACACATGCAATCATAAGAGGTATGTGAGTAAAATTTAGTGAAAGTAAAGTTCTTTGGTTGATTAAAGAATTAAGGGAGACATAAGGAGTCATTTTGTTGTTAATAAAGTTTTTATTTTTATAAGTTTTAGAAGGGGAGATATAAGGAGTTATATTTAATTTACCTTTATCGTGTATGTTTTTCAAAAGGAGTAATAAGGGATATTAAAGTATTTAATTTGAAATTTAGATAAATAAGAAAAGAGGGAAAAGTATATATCATATTTGTGAGTAGAACTTGATGCCATTAATGAGCAAAATTAGGAGCAAATTTGAGTAGTGTTTGCGAGCAATTTGGGAGCAGATTTGAGCAGTGTTTGCGAGCATATTTGGGAGCATATTTGAGAAATGTTTGTGAGAGGGGATTGGTGTCTCTTGTGATTTGGTTCCCATGAACTTGTGAGAGGGGATTGGTGTCTCCTGTGGGTTGGTTCCCATGAAATTGTACTAGGGGATTGGTGTCCCCTATGGGTTGGTGCCCACAAATTTTTTTGAAGAATATATAAGCAATATTTCGCCGTGGTTTTCTCCCAAGAGGGTGTTTCTACGTAAAAATATTTATCTCTTATGTGTGTAATTATTTGTACATTGTTTCATTATTGCATTGATATTATTTGAATTTATTACTTTGGAAAAAAAAAATAAAAGTTTTATCTTATATTGTTCACCCTCCTCTTAGTATAAGCTTGTGTTCTTCATAACAGTTATCCATCCCATAAATATTTGGTCTGTGAATTGGGGTCCCTTTGGAGCTGCTCCTTCAATTATTGCAAGGATGATTTCTTGGTTACTTCTTCTAGAAGTTGGGAGATCCACTAGGGAAGTGGGGAAGATATGGCACATAGTGTGTTATGATCCTCAAACTAACGTGAGATGACATCTGTTGCAATGTTCTCCTTCCATTTATTGTAAATAATATCACAATCATACCCCAACAATTTTGAAACCATTTCTACTATGATAGAGTAGATGCCCTCTATTCCAAAAAATATTTCAAATTTTGATGATCCGTTTTAATAGAGATGCCTCCCAATGAGATAAGCTCACCAATGATTGATAGCATGGAGGATGGCCATCATTTCTTTTTCATAAATGGATTTTTCCAAATATTTTCTTGATAATGCCTTACTAGTGAAAGCTATGGGTTAGCCTTCTTGCAGTAATAGTGTACCAATGCCATGGCCCAAAGCATCACTTTGAATTATAAATGGTTTGGAAAAATCAAAAGTGGCTAATACTAGTGTTAAAATCATAGCTTTCTTGAGATCTGCAAAAGTTTTTTCTGCTGGAGGTGTCCACATAAATGAGTTCTTTAACATGGTAGTTACTAGGGCTACTAGTTTTCCATAACCTTGGACAAATCATCAGTAGTAGCTAGTGAGACCCAAAAACCCTTGAAGTGACTTGAGAGTTTGTGCCTTAGGCAAATTTTGCATGGCTTTAATTTTCTTTAGGTCAACCTCAAATTCCTCCTATGAAACAATATGTCTCAAGTATTCAACCTGCATTCTAAAGGAACATTTGTATTATTTCGAAAATAACTAATGGTCCTACAATAATTACAAAGTTTGGTATAGATGTTGTAGGTGCTTTGCCCAATTACAACTATAGATGAGAATGTCATTAAGGAAGACCAAAATAAATTTGTGAAGGAATGGGCAAAAGACATTGTTCATGAGGCTCTAGAAGGTGGAAGGTGCATTAGTTAGGCCAAAAGACATGACTAAACATTCATAATGATCCTCATGAGTCCTTAATGCAGTTTTTAAACTATCTTCGTCCTTGATACTTATCTAATTATATCCAAAGCAGAGATCCAACTTGGAATTGTTTTGGCACCATGTAACTCATCAATCATAGGGATAGGAAATTTATCCTTAATGTTGAGTTTATTGAGTTCACAAAAGTCTATACACATCTGCCACAATTCGTTTTGTTTCTTAACCTATACTATCAGTGAAGAATAAGGATTGATACTGGATCAAATTACCCTTATTTTTAATAACTCTTGTACCAACTTCTCAATTTTGGATTTTTGTGCATAAGGGTATCTATAGGGTCAGATGTTAGGTGGTAAGCTCCTTGCTAGTAGTTGTACTACATGATCATGGAAACATTATGGAGGTAATACCTTGGGCTTTGCCAAGATATAATCATGTTTATTCAAAAAAGAGTTGCATCCTCTGGCTATTTGTTTGCTTCAATATTTTGTGGTTAGATTTCAAAAAATTATGCTACTAACTCATATGAGGATTTTTTTAATAATTTCTCCATTCAAATTGTACTTATGATATGAGTGTATCTAACGAGTGAGCCATATAAAGTATATGGCCTCCCGTTTTGAGTAAATTGCATCTAAAGTTTAGTAAAATTGTAGGCTACTATTCCCAATGTATAAAGCTATTGTGGCCCCAAAACAACATTGCATTATCCTAACAGAAGGGAGAACATATCAATTTTAAGTTCATAATCCCCTACCTTCAACTCAACATTTTGGCATTTTTACCAAGGTAATTTTCCTCCATTTGCCACCATGACTTCAAAATATTATGAGAATGTATATAGCAGTTTTCTTGCTAGCTACTTAGGGATCAATAAAATTATGTGTACTACTCGAATCAATATGAATTGTAATTCTTTACCCCTTAAAAAATTCCACTACCTTCATAGTTTAAGGGGTTGATATTCCTGTAAGTGTATGAACTAAAATATTTGGTTGTGGTTCTTCATGTGCTTCATCCTCATCCTAGTGCTCTTCTTCCTATTGTTCTACTTCTTCATTTTACTGTTAAATCATCAACATCTAGCAAATACAATTTTTGTTATACATATTCATACCTTGAAGAATATTTCTTATTATAATTATAACATAACCCTTGTACTCTATGAGCATCCAATCCCTAGTCAATCGCTTAATTGTTGGATATTTATTTCCTAGATTTGATGTTATCTTGGATGGAAATGGGGTTCTGGCCTATGAAAATTTAGATGAACGCCTTTGAGTAGTAAAATTTTCCTTAGCTAGCTTAGACAACCCTATTTCTTACATCATGGATTGTGGTTTAAAATTTTTTACCTCGAGTTGATATCATCCTTCAACCCACATAAAAAAACTACAAAAAATCCTTCACTTAAACCCCTTGTCTGATTAATCAACTTCTCAGACTAAGTTTGATAATCATGAGTAGTGGAGGTCTACTTTAACTTTGTTAAATATCTTGTAAAGTTCTCATGCTCACTTGTTCCGAAATGAGTGAGTAATTGTATTTCAAATTCTTCCCAAGAAATATTAGGCATCATATATTGCACCCATTGATACCATTGAAGGACTTCAGGCTTAAAATTTAAGGATTCCATGGTGATCCCTAAGTATTAGGGTATGTTGTGGTTCTTGAAAAATCGGTTTGCTTGGCACAAGCAAACATCAAGGCATTTTTATTAAACTTGGGGAAGTCTAACTTGGGCATTTTATGCAAGGTATTATTATTAAAAAGAGCCTTGTATACATCCTCTTCTATATGTCCTGAATTTCTAGACTTTTAACATTGTTAAAATATTTGTGTACATAACTAGTTCCTTTTAAACACCCTTCAATCTCATGGAATTTTTCCTCAATTGCTATTTTGATTTTGATCATAGTTCAAAAGATGCGTAAAATATTTTAATTGTTTAATTTCATGTCCAAATTAGTTTTATAGGTTAGTAGCTTGTTGACTTAATAGCCCTATCTAGTCACTCAATTAATTTTGCTCCATCTTCCTCATGGCTCATCTAGTTCCTCCAGACATGAACTTGTGATTTGGACCACCCAAACTACCTTACTAAAAATAAAAGTATTGTTTTAGTAGTCACTATTTTTAGTAATGGTCTAGAAAAAGTGTTTGGGTGTTTATCAAAATGATCAGCTCAAAAATATTATCACAATGAACTTGGTCTCAAAAGGACATTTTTTTGTACCCTAGACTTTTTTTAATTCAAGTGTTGTTTGTTTTCTCCTAAAGCTTTTCTTCACCTGAAAATTTGTTTTCTTTAGTATTCCTCAAAAATTGACTTATTTGTTACTATTTTGGTCAGTTACAAATAACTATCTTGTCAGACTTTGTCATGTATGTCATTGGCAAAAGTCTTGTTTGACACTATTACTGACAACTATCCTGCTACACTTTGTTTTGACTATTATTGACAATTGCCTTGTCTAATGCTATGTCCTATTTTTAATAGACAACTACTCTAGCAAACTATGTTTTTCTTGAAACTAACAACTACCTTGTTTGACACTATTACTGACTCCCAATAGTTATTTTTGTTAGTCAAGAATGATTACAGTATAGTCAATTGTGTGATAGGTGTAGTCTCCTCAGTATGCTCAAATTTGAGGTTAGGGTTTTTTGAGGTTTGATAATCTGTATTAGGATTTGACATATGATTGAAATAGGATAACTCTAGGTCAAGTCGTGGATAAATGATAATTCTCACATCAATATTTTAGGCCACTACTCAAGGAGGGTTCCACACATACCCTTGATCACATTATCTGCCTCTTTGACAACACAAGAGGGTAATATTCTTGAGTATTGTTCTTGGTGCACTATGGATAGATACATGTTCAAAAATATTCCTATGGCTAAAGGTCTCTTCTAAACCTAGGGGATATCCCTATATACCTAAAGGTACATAGGAGCTTAAGTCCATATATGGGTGTTGTTTTGGGGCTAGGTACTAGAGTCTGATAACCCCTCACTTCACTAGATGCTTTATGGGTAATTTTTCTTAGCCAATAACAACTTTATGATATTTTAAAACCCCCAACACAATGTTTCTAACCTATTAAACTAAAATAGAAAAAAAATCATGTGAATTTTCCTTTTAGGGCAATAAGAAGGATAATAGAAACAAAGAAAAATTATACCTAATAGGTCATAATAGCAAGACAATAATTGTTTGCACTGTAACAATACACCACCTTGGAAAGCGCTTAGATATCATTTGTTAGGAACCTTGGAGTAGAATAAAAGCACATCCACATGATATTACTATAATAATATAAATTAAGCTTGAAATTAACAATATTTCAATACAGTCCCAAGAGGGTACCTTAGTTGCAAGTCCTTAGGTTTTCATCCAGAAGACCCAAGTTCAAACCCCGGTATAAGGGAACCGAGACCCCTCATAAAAAACCATGTTTTTGAGTCAAATATTTCATCAAATGGCATTAGATTAGCTGGTTAGATTCCTCAAAATTGAAGTAGGAGACCCAAGTTCAATCCTTTCCAAGCAATACATAGATAATATCCAAGCTTTGTTGTAATACCACTATGTGGTGAGACCCGTTTCAATCCCATATAACCAAATAAAACAAAAATATCATAATACGAAATAGAAATGCAACAAATTATACTATAGAAAATAAGAACACATTACATAATCGTAAGCATCTTCAAGGGGTAACCTCCTTAGAAGCATAGTTTAATACAACAAAATATGAGACACCTCTTCTCTTGCCCCCTTGGTTATTTTAGAGACTTCTACTACCTTAACCCTAATGCTCAAGGGTTTCCATCCATGCACAAATGGGGGTCCAAGCTAGTAAATTCTAAAGAATAATTGTTTCATTTTTAAATAACCTTTTTTTATAATACATAACAGTTACACCATATGAGCTGGAAATCCTAAGTGCTTGAAGATAATTATTAATAACATTAGAATAGGATCTTAACACTAAAAGATTCTTGTGAAAAAAATCTAGTTAGCATGGTAGGAAAGTCATTCTTAAAAAGTCCTAATTAGATGGATTCCCTAGTTGAAAGTATGGATTTTGTAGTTGGGGATAAGAGAAAGAGTGAATCTGTGGCAAACCCTATCCAGATAACAAATATTACACTAAAAGTGATAATCAATTATTAGATGATCAAGCATGGTATAATGACTCTAAAAAACATAGGGTTATTATGTAAGGTCCACTAATACTTGTCAAATTCAAAATTGGATCAAGTGGAAGTGGGGATTAAATTTAGATTACAACATGATTTTTATTTTAAAGGATTTTTCTCATCATCTTCTCCAATTTAGGAAACATAAATGGTTTAAGAGGATATATGTATTATATTTAAGACCATGAATTAAGAGGCTATTAAAAGGATTTCAATGTGGATTAGGCTTTTTGGATTTCCATATCAACTTATCAATAAGAAATTTTTGAATAATAATAACAATACTCTAAGGGAGTTCATCCAAGAGGGACCAAATAATAAGGAGAGAAGGCTTTTTGTCTTTGCTTGAATATGTGTTGTGACAGATATTTGAAAATATTTATCCCATTCCATTAGGATTAAATCTTACATTAAGAGAATGGGATCAACAAGCAAATTATAACAATATTGCATTCCAATATTACAAATATTATGAGATTGGACACACGACAAGAGATTCCAAAGTGAAAATAGTGAAGAAAGAAATGGAAAATTTTAGACATGAGAAAAAATTCAATATGAACCAAGAAGAAATTTTCATAGTAGATGCTTGATCAAATTATAATTTTTTTGGGATTCGAACAATGAAGAAGAGCGAAGGAGGATCCAGCGAGAGGATCCGTGCGGTGAAATGCGGGAAAGGATCCGTCCCATCGATAGGAGGCAGGAATACCAGCGAGGCGGACGGAGGTCGGAGGGGATCCAGCGGGGATGAATCAGTGCACCCGACAGCAGAAGGTCAACAGGACGGATCGGAGAAGAAAGACAAGGACCCCCTGGACAAAGGAGGGCAAAGGGGGGCCCCCAACCCTAATGCGAGAGGATCCTATGCCCACATGGTGGCGAGCCATGCAACCCCAGATAACTGCTTTACCCAGGAACTATTTCCATCTGGCGAGGATTTGGACATCCTCGATGAGGTCCTGAATAGTTTTCTGGAATTCAAAAATTTTACCCTAATTGGCAAGTTCATAGGAGGATGCCCAGACATGGAATCCATCCGCAAATGGGCTCTCTCCAAGTGGTGAATCTCTGGAAACATGGAGATTGTGGCACTAACCCGGGGTTTCTTTGCCATCATCCTGAACAACCGGGAGGATTACTGCAAAATCCTGGTGGGAGGACCATGGTTCCTGGGGCGCAGGAGCCTCTTTCTTCGAAAGTGGGGAAACGACTTCAACCCAGATACCCAAAACATCAACATTGCTCCGATTTGGGTAAGGCTTCCCAGCCTTCCTCTTCACTGTTGGCATGAAAATGTTATCAGAGGGATAGCACGGTCCATTGGAGAATTGGTCTCCATTGATCCCCCCACTAAAGCCCGGTCCAGACTGACCCAGGCTCGGTTCTGTGTGCTAGCGGACCTGGACTCCGAGCTCCCCTCCTTCATCAACCTGCGGTCAGGATCAACCTTCATCAAGAGACAGGCCATCGAGTATGAGAACAGACCCACCTTTTGTTCTCACTGCCGCACTCAAGGGCACCTCCAGACTCAGTGTCCAGCTGCCAGGGGCCAACGAGCGGAGGAGCTGACCAAAGGATCCACATACCCTCGAGACTCATAGCTGGCGATGGGGGAGAAACATAAGAGGAATCCTCCTCCCATTGACCAACTCTCGATGAAGCCCAAACCTGACTCGAGAAGACAACAAGCTCAAGAGGAGGAACAAGACGGGTCTATCAAGCAGTCGAAGCAAGGTTCGTAGCAAGGAGGAAACTCCCTTCAGGAAAAGGAGCACCGAGAGGCGGGTTCAAGCCTTCCACCCCAAGATGAAGCAGAGGAACCGAATTCCCAGGTACAAATCTCTCCCGTCACTAACTCCCCGTAATCCCTCATGGAAGATTATTTGCTAGGCAATAAGAAAACCTCACCCCATTCGGAAAAGGGGGAGTTTCCTTCTCATCATCATGAAAAAAGGGGATCCTCCCTATCAAGAAGGGTCAGCCCTAGGAACACCAGAAGTAAGAAACAATCGATGGATTTTGGCAATGAGAGGAAAAGAGGAAGACCTCCTGGCAAAGATCAGAGAGACAAAGAAACAATGGAGGATGTGGCGAATGGGACCCAACTGTTGTTGTTTTTGGATGATTCGGACACTCAGTGGGACGAAGCACAAGGAACCAAACCCCCCTTCCAGATGGTGAAGGGAGGCAAGAAAACCTCCAAATCATCAAGATGAAGGTTCTCTCATGGAATGTGAGAGGACTGATCGGAGCAGCCAAGCAGAGGATGGTTGCGGACCTCCAAAAATGATCAAATCCCTCTATCCTTATCCTCCAAGAGACCAAGGTTGATGTGGTCTCTACTAAAAAAGTAGCGAAAGCTATCTGGGCCAAAGCAGAGCTCCTGTTCAGTCCAACTCAAGGATCTTCAAGTGGGCTCATGGTCTTATGGGACCCGACCCTTGTAGAAGGAAGTCTGCTTTCTTCATCCAACAGGATTCTCAATATCCTCTTTCATTCTAAGATAGGCAATCGGTCGTGGATCCTGTCCAACATCTACACCCCCAACTCGGTCATTGAGAGGGCTGAGATGTGGAAGACCATCACCTAGATGCGAAGGAATTTCAATGCCCTCCCCTGGATAATAGGGGGGACTTCAACTGCCCTTTACATCCTTCCAAAAAAAGGGAGGATCTGATATTGGTTCCAGAAGCATAGAAGACTTCAGAGATTTTGTCGACACCAACGAGCTAGTTGACATAGAGCTCAAAGGTTCCTCTTTTACCTGGAGCAATAGGAGAACAGGGAGTGGGCTTATCCAGGTCAAGCTAGACAGGTTCCTTATCTCCCAGGAGGCTATTCCCTTCTTGGGGGATGCGACCCTCCTAGCTCTTCCTAGGATCGGATCAGACCACAACCCCATCCTTCTTGAATCGGGTGAAGGGCCTAGTTTCAAAACACCCTTTAGGTTCGAATCCATGTGGACCCATCATAAATATTTCAGAGCGCAGGTAGCAGGATGGTGGAAGCAGGAGGCAAAAGGATCCACCTCAAAATGCCTAGCCCTGAAGCTTAAATCTGTCAAAGAAAACCTCAAGATCTGGAATAAGGAGGTCTTCAGCAACATCTTCGAATCCAAGAAAGCCATATCCGAAAGCCTCAAAAACTTGGAAAGAAGGTTGGAGGCAGGTGTCTTCAGCGAATCTGACAGAAACGAAGAGAGAATCCTCCTGGCAGACTTTCACACTATCCTGGCCAGGGAAGAGACCTTCTGGAGACAGAAATCTAGAGATCTATGGCTGAAGGAAGGAGACTCCAACACCGAGTTTTTTCATGCTTCTACCCTCCGGCATAGAGGTTCCAACAAAATCAAGGAAATTTGGTGAAGTGATGGTACGACTACCAAGGACATTGTTGAGATAAGAACTGAAGCGGTGGGCTTCTTTCAAGATTTGTTGGGATCCTCCCTCGAAAGTGACTTACAGGCCCAAAGAGATATTTTGGTGAAAATCCCCTCTCTGGTACCCCAGGAGGCTAGCCTCAGGCTCCTGGATCCTTTTTCTTCTTTCGAGATCAAGGAGGCCTTGTTTTCTATGCAACCTGACAAAACCCCGGGTCCAGATGGGTTTCCTCCTCGCTTTTTCCAGACCATGTGGGAGGTTGTGGGGAATGATGTTTGTGATGCCATTCATGAGATCCAAGCCTCTGGATCCATCCACCCCAGTCTGAACGCCACCTTCTTAGCTCTTATTCCAAAAACCTCTGCCTACAGGACCTTCTCGGACTATAGACCCATCAGCCTTTGCAATGTTTTCTACAAGATCCTGACCAAAGTCTTAGCTAACAGGTTGAAGCCCATCTTGCCCTTGCTCATTGACCCTTGCCAAGGCAGCTCTGTGAAAGGCAAAAACATCCTTGATGGTGTCATTTCTATCCATGAGACTCTCCACTCTGCGTCCTTGTCTAATAAGGCTGCCCTCTTTCTCAAGCTTGACATGAACAAAGCCTTCGACAGGGTGGATAGGGGTTTCCTCTGTGTTGTTCTCCTGAAGTTTGGTTTCCCTCCCTCTTGGATCGACCTCATCCAAAGCTGCATATCCACCCCTTACTTCTCTGTCCTAATCAATGGGTCCCCCGTAGGCTACTTCCAGAGTGCCAGAGGGCTCAGGCAAGGAGACCCCCTGTCCCCCATTCTCTTCATCATCCTGGCAGAGGTTCTGGGCAGAACCCTCAAGGAGAGCCTCCGGAGACAGAGGATTTCGGGCATCATCCCCACCTCTGGAGTGGAAGCAGTCACCCACCAGCAGTTTGTGGATGACACCCTCTTGTCTACTATCGCCTCTGTGGCCCAGGCCAGACACATCAAGAGGATCCTCTCCCTTTACGAGCGAGCTGCGGGCCAGAAAGTAAACTACACCAAGAGCAAGATTTTCTTCCTGAATACTCCCCGAGGTGGCAGATCCGCATTGCCAGAATCCTGGGATGCACGATCGAATCCCTCCCTACCACCTACCTCGGGCTCCCCCTCTTCTACAGTGGTAGGGCCAAGGACAACATGTGGAATATGGTGGTGGAGCGAATTCACAGGAAGTTGGCCTCTTGGAAAGGCAAGTTTCTGTCCCAGGCAGGCAAGGCTACCCTCACCAAAGCTTGCCTCCAAGGGATCCCGACCTACTTCATGTCAGTCTTCAGCCTCCCAATGTCTGTCCACCGCAAGATCGAACAGATTCAGAGGAACTTTCTGTGGTCTGGGAACGAAGATAAATCTAGGATCCCTTTGGTGGCGTGGGACAAGGTGTGTAAAAGCAAATACCAAGGTGGGCTTGGGCTAAGGAGAACTAGTCTGATGAACCTGGCCCTCGTGGCCAAGCATGCTTGGAGGATCCTGACCAACGAGCCTATGGAGTGGGTCAAAATCGTCAAGAAGAAATACCTCACCAACTGCTCCTTCCTGGATGCTGAGGCCCCCTTCGATGGATCCACTTTCTGGAAAGCAGTCCTCCAAGCTAGGCAGCTGCTCAACAAGGGAGTCCGATGGATTTTAGGAGATGGGCAGACAATCAACTTCTGGAAGGACAGATGGGCCGAAGAAGATCCTCTATCTCAGAAGGCTGAACTTTCCCTCCTCAAATCCTTGGTGGACCCAAACTCCCAGCAGAAGGTAGAAGACTACATTGTGAGGAAGGATGGCAGCCCTCAGTGGAACATCCCGACCCTCACCGGTCGTGAAGTTGAAGTCTCCTCTCTAGATAAGATCCTCCAGGGCATTACCATCCCGACTTCCAGAAGACCCGACAAGATGATCTGGATGGGCACTGACACTGGCGTCTTCTCGGTTAGGACAGCCTACGAGATCCTTTCCAAGGAGGCTAAGGGGGATTTCCCATGGTAGATAGTCTGGCGAAAAGGAGTGATCCCGAAGGTAAATTTCTTTGCTTGGATTGTTTTTTAGAATAAAGCTCTAACCATGGACAACCTCCACAAAAGAGGGTTTGCCTTCCCTAGTAGGTGTTATTTGTGCATGGCAGATTGTGAATCCATAGATCATCTCTTCCTTCACTGCCCGTTCACCACCATGGTGTTCGGCGTGATCCTCTCCTCCTTTCAGGTCCCCTGGAGCCCTCCCAGGACAATCAAGGAAGCCTTTGCTCAATGGCCAAACCCGTTCAGAAATCCTAAGCTCCGGTTCCTTTTCGATGCGTCCTTCCATCACATCCTTTGGCAGATTTGGCTGGAGAGGAACGGAAGAGTCTTCGGTAATCCTCCAAGAGACCCCCCTTCCACAGCCTTCAGAGCTCTTGCCTTTGTAGTAGAAAATTCAAAATTCACTCCTAGTCCCCTCCCTAGGATCCGATCGGAGGAAACTGTGTTCAAAAGGATGAACCTCAAGGAGGATCCAGACCACCCTAACATATTTTCGCCCAGGCTCAAGGTCAAATGGAGAAACCCCCCGGAGGGTTGGCTTAAGTTGAACTTTGATGGCACTGCTCGTGGCAACCCGGGGCCAGCAGCTGCAGGAGGGGTGGTCAGAGATCACAGGGGGAGGATTGTCCTCACCTTCTGTGAGAACCTGGGTATCCAATCTAATCATAGTGCGGAGGCCAAGGGTGTCCTCAGAGGGCTTCAGCTCCTCTCAGAGGATCCTCACCCTTTGGTCATCGAAGGTGACTCTCTGAATATCATAAGGTATCTGTCGAATGGCAAAGATCCTTCATGGAAAGTTTTCAATATTGTCTCTGAGGCAAGGATCCTCCTATCTAGATGGACCGATGCCCAAATCAATCACATCTACCGGGAGGGTAACAAGCTGGCAGATTACATGGCTAATAAAGGTCTTTTGACCTCTGTGTTGGTAGTATGGAGGTCATCCTTTCTGGATGAGGTGGAGAAGATGGCCAGATCAGAGTTTCCTCATGAAGACACATAAGCATAAAGGGAAGGCGCTCGGAGGTGGCGCATCCTCTCGACCACCAATTCTCTGATCAAGATGCTGACCAGGATCAAGGAGCAGAACGTTAAGGATGACCAGGAGGATCCAGAGTAGCGGAGGATCCGGGGCTGCCTTCCTTGTGGTTTTTTCTTATTTTTCCCATGGTTTTTTGTTGCTTCCATTTTAGTTTGCTTCAGATTGGTTTTTGTCTACCGATCCTCTCACGGAGAGGCCCCTTTGTAAGCCCTGTGGGCAATTTTGAATCAGGTTTAGTTAGATTTTGCAAGTCTGTTTGATCCTAGCCCTTGAGGCCTGTAAGGACAGAATGGGCTCAACCCTATTTTTGTACATAAGGTTTTGGGATCCTCTATAAAAACCCACTGTTAATACAATCAATCTACCAAAAAAATTATAAATTTTCCACTCTCAAGAAAGAGGTAAAGAAAGTCACCCTACATCATCAAATGACAAGGGTCATTGCAATTTACTTGAAAAAATATTCAAGGGATGAGGAAGTACAATATGCAAGTTCAAATTAAGGAGTTAAAGGTGTAAACAAAAATGGGAAGGTAAAATTTATAGCAAAAAAAATAAAATAGGTCAAGGTTAATTCCAATACATCATCTTCATTGTTTTCAAGTCATATGAAGTCCTCTCAATACAATAAAAAAGAAAATACTACCAAGTGTATTCCTTGCACTGTAGTGTTTCAACAACAATATAATAAATAAATATAGAGGATATCCATGAAAATTTAGGGTTTCTAGGATAACATAAGAAATTAAATGTTACGGAGGATGATCCTTGTACTTTAGGGTTTCTAGGTCAACAGAAAGAAGAAAGTGTTTGTGAGGTTATTCCTTGTATTTCAAATTCTCTAGAGTAACATACATCTTTAAAATATAAGTATCATTATGAACAATATGAAAAAATAGAAGATATAAATGAAGATGATGGTGTTGGTGAGAATGGGAAAAGGAGAAGATGACCCTCAAAGTAAAAATGAGGAAAGGAAACTCAAATGGATATAGAGTAGGGAAACAAAAAACAAATACTAATGATGTTAACAAGCGAGGCTAAGCCTACTAACAACAATAAAAAATGATAATAAAATAGTATCATGGAATGTTAAGGTATGAATAAAACCCCTTTAAAAAGTTGAGGAATTAATAGGTTTTTATAGTCTTGAGTTAATTTTAAAACAAAAAACAAAATAGGTCCAAGGTGTAGACCAATTGGTTCTCCCAAACCTCGCAAGGGGGGCGAAGGTCCAAGGTTCAAATATCGTGCCTCGCCAGACTGAATGCTTGTCTCTTTCTTGGTGCTTTCAACGATGTAAAAGGTTTAAAATGATCGTGGCATGGTGGTTATAGGGGTGGACTGCGTGGAGATCTGTGTGGTGGCTTTCGAGATGAACAACGTAGAATATTATGGTGGCCATAAAAATCTGGAAAACTTGCCTGAATTCGTGGCGGCTACTGATTCCACCATGTAAAATAAAAATAATAATAAAATTAAGTAGTAAGAAATGTAAGGATGCATTCAAAAATATTTGGAATATGGGGATTTGTTTGATAGTTTCTTGTATAGGAGTTTTTAAATGTGTTGTAATAATATAGGATAAACATAAATGGGATGGACAATTGCTAGAAGTAATTGGGTTGTTGGTATATTTTGCAAATCAAATTTGGGGTTATAAGTGTATATGCCCCAACTTTAGTTACTTCAAATGAGAGATATTGGAAGGATTTTAGTATTTTTGTCAAATACAATGATAAGTCATAATTTTAATTAATGGATGTTTTGCAATACTTCAACATAGTTCTATATACTTTGGAAAAAAATGGTGGTACTCTTAGATATTCTAAATTAATGCATTATTTTCCTTTGTTTTTCATTTCAAATGGCCTTTGGGATGTTATTCCTTTAATTTCTCAATATACATGGGATAAGAGACGTATTGACAAACTCATATAGTAGAAATATTGAATAGATTTTTGTTATCCAACACATGGTTACAAAGTAAACAATCTCTTTGAGAATTTTATTGTGAGCATGATCAAATCACAAACCCACTTTCTTGAGATGTGATTTACTTAATAGGAAATCCAAATCCATTTTGCTTTCAATCTATGTGGCTCCAAGATCCTGATTTCTTCCATACGGTTATGTTATGGGGGGGTGAAGCAAATATTGAAGGACCAAAAGATGAAATGTCTAAAGAGGAAAATAAATATTTGGAATGCCAAATATTTTGGAAACATTAACAAAAAAAAAGTAAATTGAATCCAAGCTCAAAAACTTACTAAAGATAATAGAAATCAATGGAATGGACTATGATTATTATGTGCAAGAAACACAATTACTTTTGGAATATCATAATACATTAAAAATGAGTCATGTCAGTTTTAAAAATCTAGGGACAAATGGTTCAAGGAAGGAGATAGAAATACAAAAAAAATCATGTTATACCAAAAACAAAATTTTCTTTTTGTCACAACAAAATAAATTTACCTCCAAATAGAAGAAATATTGACGAGGAAGAAGATATGAAGGAGGAAGCAATTAATTATTTCAAAAATATTTTTCAGATGTTGGGCAAGATAAGGAGGCACAAGTTAAGCTTTTTTAAAATATTCCATAAGTCATTTGGTTCCAATGGATTTACAACAATTTTATTTTATTTTCTTTGGAATTTATTGAAGAGTAATCTGTAAAAAGTAAGGCTATAATAAGTGATATTTATTCCACCTATGTTACATTGATTCCCAAAAAAGATGAGATAAAATGTTTCAATCATTTTTTCCAATAAGCCTTTTTAATATGATTTATAAGAACATTTAAAAAATTATGGCAAACATTTTGAAAAGTATTCTAGATTGTGTTAATTCAAAGGAACAAGGTGGTTTTATTCATGGTAAACAAATTATTGATGGTGTAATCATTATACAAGAGGCCATACATTCTATTCATTATCTAGGAAAACTAGGTATGCTTATGAAATTATATATGAACAAAGCATATGATAGGATTTTTTGGAGTTTTCTACATGATATTCTCTAATTTTGATTAAGGTTGGTATGAATGGATTAGATGTAGTTATTTCACTCTTAAATATGTTATTTTTATCAATGGTTCTCTTGCTAGATACTTAGTCATCTTGTGGACTTTGCCAAGGTGATCCACTATCTCTTTACTATTTATTATTCTTGTGAAGGAATGAGGGAGAAATTTCTCAAAGGAAAAATAAAAGGTATTCAAGTCGCAACAAATGGTCCCTTTACATCTCATCTCTAATGTGTTGATGATGTTTTTCTTTTTTTATCATCCCTTAATCAATATTACCATGGAGTTTAAATTAATATTATCATGCTATGAGAATGCTATTGGAAAGTTGGTTGACACTACAAAATTCAATATTATCGTGGATATTGTAAGGCTTAAATTGAAAAGTTTTATCAACCTACTTCGGTATTCCTTTGTCTCATAAAGGAAATAAAAATGAGCTTTAGGACTCATATTTGGATAGAATGAATTCTTTTTTGGTAGGTTTGAAAGGTAAGTTCTTAAACATAGAAGGAAGGCTACAACTCAAAGACTACATTGTAATCCATCCCTATTTATGTGAAGTCACTTTCAAGATTGCTAGCAAGTATAGCATCAAAAATTGGTAAAATTCAAATACTTTCTTTGGAAAGGATGAGAGGAAAAAATAGATTCCCTCTTTATAAGTGAGATAGGTTTTGAAAATGAAAGAATATTTGATAAGGTAAAATCAAACAACACAATTTAATATCACATGCAAAGTGATATAATTTAATTTTTTGCAAAATATTTATTTTAATTAATTTGATTATTTAATCAATTACTCAAAATTAATTTAATTAATTAATCAAATAAATTTTTGTAAAGTGTATAAAAAACAAATTATATGCACAATTCTTTCATGTTTCAAAGTTAAATTGTTGGAGCAAACTTAAAAAAATTATCATTTCTTTGTAATTGCCTAGAAAAGGCTAAATTTTTTCAACTCTTTGGGTTATTTTTGTTAGATACACTTGGCTTATACTCAGTCAACAATGGGCTTAGATTTAGTTAACCAAATGGTTGCATTAGCCAATATTATAAAAACCTTAGTAGATAACATAAATGATATAATGGTTCAAACTGGACCTAATGACGTCAAAATCTAAAACAATGACCTTCATGCCAAAATAAAATGCAGGTTCAAGATTTTTGATAGTTCTAGAGATCTGAAAGTTCTAAATAATTGGATCCTAAAAATGGATACTTGATTTACATACAACCAAATTTCTGAGGATGAAAGAGTCCTATTTACAAAATTGAAACCATTTGGTGAAGCCAAGGTTATAATAACTAAACACCAACGCACTCAAAATCCCATTGAAAATTGGGATGAACTAATAAAGGCATTGAAGGATATCTTTTATCCTTTAAATTATGGCAAAGAACTCATCTAAAAATGGATTTTCTTAAGGCAAGGAAACAACATGAGTGTACAAGATTGCATTTACCACTTTAACAAGTTGAGAATCCTAATTGGCACAAAGGATTCAACTAAGGGACTCATTATCAAATTTAAGAATGGTTTGCAGGAACCAATATTTAAGGAGTTGAAATATACCCACTCACCACTTTAGATGCAACATTCAACCAAGCACAATTGGCAGAAGAGAAGCTTGCTACTCATTCAAGATGACCATGATAGTTTGGTTCCATGGGAACTTCTAGACCTCCAAATCAATAACAGTCATATAAGGCAAAGAAGTCTTCTTCCTTATCTTCTTCTCCTCAATTTTCTTCTCCTTGTATTTATTCTTATTATTCCTCTTCTCCTTTATTCAATAGCAAGAAATTTTGTAATCATTGTAAAAGATGAGATCATGTAGAATCTATATACTTTAGAAATAAGAAGAATCTCGTTGTAAAATATCAAGAGGAGGAACCACAAGATGTTCCCATTGATATTATAGGAGAAGATAGAGAATATGATGAGCTTAAGGGAAAACTAAAAAATGTAATACTAATGTATCATAACTTATCTAAGGATGTCCCTGATAAATTGATCATCATGAGGACCTACCTAACTCACAATTATTTGTTGGATTGTATAATCGATAATGGATCACAAAAGAATTTGATTGCAAGATCTATTGTTGATAGGTTGCAAATATTTATGAAACCACATAATCATCCATAATCACTTGAATGAAAATATAATGGTTCCACTTCATATATCACATAAACTTGCATGATGTCCTTGGCACTTGGCCCACATTTTGTGGATAGAGTCACCTACAATGTGATTATGATGGATTATTGTGGTATACTTCTTGGAAAGCCCTATTAGTATAAAAATAGGGTTTAGTATTATGATTTTAATAACACATAAAATTTACATCATATGAATAAGATAATTATCATTTATTATGTCAATAATACCACACTTGTGCTCTGCTCCACTCAGTTGCAAAAGATTGTATTAATCTTCAACAAGCCATAGGACACACTAGCACCAATTGCACCACCTCCTCCTTGCATGAATTATATCCCTCCTTCATCCTTGCCTCATATTCTTGCTCCTCCTACTCCTAGAGTTAATTGATCATCCTCTTTGCAACCTACTTTAGCCAAGCAGATTTATATTTTGTAGAAGACAACAACATTTGCAGTAGGTCATTGGTCCTCGTCGACTTCTTCCTCCTTGGATTGACAATAAAGTTGTGACCAAACATTGTATTCTAGCATAGGCACCAATTGGCATCATCAACCTTATCTATTCCTACTATGATATGGTATCACAACCTCCAATCCAGCCAACCAATAGGATATATCTTCAACATTTGGTGTCTCACACTCCTACTTATATTGTGAAAGCAATGGATTTTAATACTTCTATTGTGGGGAGGTATGATGAGTACATCAACTAGCCTAGGCACTAGCTTAGACATATTTTATTGCACCTAGGAATATTTTATTTTATTTTATTTCTATGTAATGCATGAGCTTCTATTGCTCACATTGGATTCCTAGTTGGTAGGTTGTTTTCCTAGTTGTTAGTTATTAGCTCTTGAGATAGTGATCTAGTGGTTAGCTTATTGTCAACCACATATGTTTTAGTTAGTTGTTAGTTACAATTTGCATCTAATATTGTCATAATATTAATATTATATGTGTCATGTGCTTCTTGTATTTCTGGCATATCATATGCCTATATATGATTGTACTCAATGAATAAACTTGAGCTTTTGGCTCTCAACTCTAGTTTGGTCTCTGTTATTACATATTAGCATGTTTATATAATTGGTCTGGATGAATTGAGATACTTCCATACATAAGTATATGGATGAGAACAAGGGTCTATTAGCAAATGCAATTTGTTGACTATGGATCTCACAATTAAGCTTTTGTATAAGTCGTCAATTATACATTCTACTAAAAATTCATGTGAGGTTGGTACGAATGATAAAATAACTATCATGGCCCCCTAAATTGGAATGGTAATGCATCAAGATGACCTTGTTGATTTGACCTTTCAATTTCTCATATGACCTATCTTCACTATAGGTCTTGATGGAAACATTACTTGTTTTCACATCATGAGAGGAGACAATCAAGGTATTCTTTAATTTGAAACACTTAGACCTTACATGTCCTTATTTATTACAATCATTACAAAGGTTACTAGATTTACTAGTATCAAAAGAATGAGTAGGAGAAGTAAAGAAGAAGAAGATTGATTTCTTGGATAAGAGAAAAATTGTCTTCTTAGTGAAGATAATGAAGACCTCATTGAAGAAGAAGCTTGCCTTGCTACAAAAAAAAAATATTGTCCACCTACTATTGATGATTGTGCTGGTCTTGACAATGATGATCTAAAGGTGCTAAATGAAAAAGAAGAACATGGGCCTCTATGTATTGTAGAAATTTTCTCTTTTATAGATTATGTTTGGTTAAATTCTACATTGAGTATGTTAATGGTTAGATATTTTAACTCTCAATATAGATGTCCTTGTAAGCTACTTTTGAACTTTAGGATGAGTTGTTGTAGCATCTACTATATTCAACATGATTCACAAATATCTGAATTATAGATAGAGTCTTGTATTTTCACATTGGGTCCTTGTTTTAATCAGGGCTATTTGATGTCCAAATGTTTCAAGTAATGAGATGGAAATAAAATGTCTTTAAGATCTATAACAATCTCCTCCCATGTGTTGATGGTATTTTGAGACTCCTAACAAATTTTCATTAGAAATTTAACCATGTCGCTTAGCTTCAATTTGGTAAATGGTACCTTGTTTTATTATACAGTATTATTGTACTCAAACCATGTCTCCATGTCTAGTATCCAACTAGCAATGATCTCTAGATCACGAGAGCCACTCTACACCTTGATATCATATTTTATCTAATGAGTAGCTTGAGGGGTAGACAATGAGGTGTCATTAACTTTTTTGGTCAAGCTAGCAACCACATTGTCCAATACAACATATTTTTGACAAGTGTCGTGGTCAACATATTGCATGTTGCAATTGGTTAGGGTTGTTTTTCCTCCCTACAATAAAATCTAGGCTTTCTACATCAATTTTGACCCAAAAAATGCATCTAGACTAAGGGATAAACCCCTAGAACAAGAGGTTGTATAAAAAATTTGGATACTAGATAAAAAGGTCATAAAAATTTGAAGCTTTCAACTCTTTTCAAAATGAAAATCATTGTAATAGATTGTAATTATGAATTGTTAACTAGTTTTCAATACTTAAAAATATATATTATGAATTATTGATATTAGTGATTCTAATTTCCAACAATACAAAAATGAAGGATAAATAATATAGTGTGACCAAATTATATCATAAACAAGCTTCAAGAGTAGGTTTAATGTAAAATTTTAATAATAATTACCTTTGATACTTACATATTGATATGACTTGAGCATTATATGATCATAAGAAGAGGTTACTATTCAATTTAAATCACTAATATCAACAATAGAGATGATGCTTGAAACTTGAAATTTTGTTTGTCATCCAAGCAAAGTCTATTGTTGCTACTAGAGTAACTCATGAGGGCAATAGATCAATTACACATAAAAACATTGGATAAAAATATTTGTTATCCCTACTTTATTTTTTTATTTTTGATTGGTGAAAAAGGGTTTTGAAAGGGTCCCGTAACCTTTTACAATTCTAGCAAAAGCCCAAAAGCTCCTTGGAGGCAGACAGACCCTAGGGAGGACACCCTATCGAACAATAGGAGATACTACTGCCGCAAACCGAACAACACTAAAGGCCCAAACCGGGCCAACAGAAGCTATATACAAAAAGCAAAAAAGCTCGTATAGGGCCACACCAGCTAAAACAAATGCCTACGTAGGGACAGATCTTGAGACTTAACAAACAAAAACCCCTCTTTGGGGAAACTACATACCAAAAAAACAAATTGCCATCCAAACCCTAAAATTGGATCGACACTGGATAATATCCTCTATTCCAGCTCATGCATTGGGCCTAAAGCCATTTTCAGCAAGGTTCTCCCCCACCAGGCTCTTTAACTCCTAGATGATCTTGAACGGGTACTTGTACTCCTCAAGGAGGGAGTCTGCCTACATCAACAGGGAAGAAATGGTTCTGGTCACTCATCCTAAAGCTTTAAATAGGTCATAAATCTCTTGGATGTGCTTGTGGTCGATGAGGCTCAGGAAGGACATCATGCGTGAGGCCAGAATGGGAGCCTACACCGAAGTCCCTTCGCTTTGGGCTAGATAATTTACCAGGTTTTTTTTTTTTTTTTGGAATGACAGAGAATCATTAGACGCGTCATCGATAACCAGCAAAGTCTTTCTCTTACTACTTCCCCCCTTGGGTTGGATAGGGTAATGGTGGGCTTCGACCTTCTGAGAATCTGGGGTGTCATCCAACTTAGCTACTACGCTTGGGATGCCAATGAGCAGGAGGGGTGCATCAGTATTAACATCGTATCTAGGATTGATCGGCTCTAAAATGAGGATGGGAGGCCCGGTCGACCCTCCGACAAAGGGGGGTGTAGCCGGATCTCCAGCGAGGGGAGGCCCCACTAGCGGTGCTGCTACACAGTTTTGCTCTGCCACCATGAACCTGAAAAAAACACGATGCAAACCCTAATGGATGGGGGAGGAGGAGGCCCCCCTCTTAACATTGAACATCAATCATTCCATCGACCTGAACATATATTTAGGGATATTGATGGTTTTCTTCCCTTTTAGGTGATTTAAAAATGCGAGGTGGAAGCTCCATAGAATAGCTGAGGGATTGTCTAGGGTGGAGTAGTGGAGGACTGTAATCATCACCATGTCCCATAACTTCACGATCATCTATCTGATAATCCTATCTTTATCCTTCCCTAAGGATTCCCCTTTATCCCTAAATAGTGCCAATTCCCCTTGGAGGGAGTGCTTCTCCCTATTGATAATTTCACCTTCATTCGGGAGACCAATTACCGCCGCTAGGAGATCCACTGTAATAGTGAACCCCAAACCTTGAATGACCACATGCCTCCCATTCCATGAATGAAAAAAATCCATGGATAAGTTTGGCTCAGCCCCATGGAACTACTACAAAAAATTTAGGAGGCCATGGTCCCTAAAAATATCCTCGACTAGGGGGGTTAATTGGAGGGACACGGGCTCGATTTCAGCCATGATGGTGATACTCAGAAGAAACAAGGGATGAAAGATCAGATAGAAAGTGAGAGGGTGGTGAACATGGTGAGGAAGAAAGGTGGTGGAAATAAATAATGGCCAATGCATGAGCAAATTCCCCCACCCAATGCGGCTCGTGCTCAAAATCTCCCAAATCGATCGAAAAGCCAGTGGCATGGGTGGAAGGGCACACCAAACAAGGGGGGCCAAGTGGAGACCCAAGGAAGTGACACCATAGCTGACCAATGGGGCAGGTGAGCATGGGTCATGATGATAGGGATTAGCTTCCTTGGTGATGCGGTGAATGTGGTGGATAAGAGTAAGGGCGGTGACATGGGCGGTATCCATAAGGTAGAACAATCGAGAATCCACTCCCATACTAGAGCTGATAGTGTGACTAGCCAAAACGGTGTTGGGGGGTACGAAGAGTCAAAATAAATCAACTAAAAAAGAGGAAACACAAATAGCACCTCGAGGGAATAGGAACTACTACGGTGACCCGATCGAGGGCTCAGGTACCAGGGGCCAACATTTCCCATGTCAAAATGACCTTGTTGCCACCTAATACATGGTTGAAGTAGATACCAAGATGACACCTATCAGCGTGGTAAATTTTTTGGCTCCAATGGAGCCTAATCCCATAAATGGACCTCCACTTTCAATAGGACAAGTGGCTTCGACTATAAAAAGGCACGCTCATGCAAAATTTGGGAAGAATCACATGGGGAAGCTTCAACCAGAAGGAATCTGCACGTGAGAAAAAATTGAAGCCAGCCTCGAGGTGCCATTGTAGGAGCATGCCACATTGGAGCTCGGTTGATGAATTGCTCTTCAAAGGCAGGTACATGCATGAAAATTATGATTTTCCATGCTGGACCTCCTCGACTCACTGATTGGTGAGGTTCGTGATATTTGCATCAATGATGGCTTGGGGGAAGGAGTCAGTCCACACCCGAAGACCTGACTTTGAGATGTCGATGTTAGCTAGTTGGTCAGCCACGTGATTACCTTCTCTGTAGGTGTGGGTTGCCTTAGCGTTAGAGAAGGAGCATAACAAAAGCTTGGCTTCGTCAATCATAGTGGAGGTGTTCCATGACGAAGAGAGGGATCCAGGGGACAAGCTGGCGATGATGTTCCTGGAGTCACCTTCAATCATAATGTTGGGAACCTAAAGCTTGTGGGTCAGAATGATGCCTTGGTAGAGAGCCAGAGCTTCTGCAAAGTGGTTGGAATTGAATCCCAAGTTCTCCACATACGTCAGGATGATGTTTCCTTTGTGATCTCGAATGACTCCCCTAGCACCAGTAGCTCTAGGATTGCCTTTCGCTACATAGTCAAAGTTGAGCTTGAGGAAGCCTGGAGGCAGAGGAATCCACTTGACAAGGGAGCGATCATCCTTGGGGGGGTCTGGATATGGATGCCATGCGGGATGCCAAGGGTGGAGGCTATGATCTCTTTAGGGTGAGGCTTCGAGCCATCCTTAAAATGAGTGATAGACACATTCTCAACTATCATAGTAATGATCCTGGCTAGGACATGGCTTTCCTTGTGGGACAAATCTCTAAAGGTCTAGGCATTACATTCTCTCCAGATCTCCCACAGGAAGTGCGGGAGGCAAAAGGACCAAAAAGATTTTTAGCCGGTACCCCCTAAATGAGTTTGACCACTAAACATAGAGATCACTGAGCAAAAGGGGCGGGGCCTAGGAGATGTCGACCAAGGAAAAAATGGAGGAAAAGATGGAATGAGCAAAGGGATAGGAAGAGAAGATATGTTGGGTAGACTCACAATTCACACAGCACAGGTAACATCGGTTGGGGAGGGACAGGCCACAATGATGGAGGTTAGGGATGGTGAGGATATTATCCTGGATGGACAACCATAGGAAAACATTTACCTTGGGGGTGAGGTGAGGCCTCCAGATGAGCTTGGATGGGAACCAAAGGGGGCTAGGGTCTTCGGATAGGGCATAGGCTGACTTGATGGTGAAGAGGCCAGATGAGGAAGGATCCCAAAGGATGGAGTCCTCCATGGGGGATGAGGGGATGGTGCAGAGGTAGAGGAGATCAGTCAGGGTAGCAAAGGCAATTTGCTGATCAGCTGAGAGGCCAGTGGTTGGGATGGGCTTCTAGTAAGAAGACTCTAGGAGGAGGAAATCACTTACTTTGGGTTTGAAGAGGGTGTCTACCATTGGATAGAGGTAAACCAGATCTACTCTATCTTGGAGAGGGCAGCTCTCCAACCAGGGGTCACTCCAAAAATTGATTTTGGCTCCATTGCTGAGTTTCCATCTGATGCCCTTCCGAATAATCTGTCTTGCTTTGGATATGGAGTTCCACACCATAGATCCTTTGATTGGGTTAGGATCATCCAAAAAAATTTGGATTGTTCCAAAGGTACTTCACTTTGATGATGGATACCCATAGAGAGTCTTCATTGGTGAGGACTCGCCATCCTTGTTTGGCGATGAGCACCAGGTTCATGTTGCGGACCTTACGCAACCCAATGCCCCCTTGATCCTTCCCTATGCATACCTGGTTCCATGCCACCAGATGAATCCTTTTTTTATCCTCTGAGCCGGACCACAGGAAGTTCCTTTGGAGTTGTTCGATACGATTGCAGACTTTGGCAGGGATCTAGAAGACTGACATGAAGAAAATTGGAATGCTCTACAGGGTGGCTTTAACAAGGGTGGCCTTCCCAGCTTGGCTGAGTAGGCTGCCTTTCTAGCTCACCAATTTTTTTTGAATACGCTCGATGATGGGGTCCCAAAGGAATTTTTTGGACTGACCACCGAAGAGGGGGAATCCTAGGTACGTTGTTGGGAGGGCACCGATGGAGCATCCAAGGGTAGCAGCAATGCGGGCTTGACGTCTCGCTAGAGTGTTAAAGAAATAGAGCTTGCTTTTGTCAAAGTTCACCTTCTACCCTACCACATCCTCAAAGGAGAGGAGGATGGACTTGATGCGTTGGGCTTGGGGAACCAAAGCTCGGGTAGCCAGGATAGTGTCATCAACAAACTTTTGATGGGACACGACCTGAAGAGATGAAGCCGATTTGATGCCAGATATGGACCCTTCAAGATAGGCATGGGTGAGGGTTCTACCAAGAGCTTCTACAACAATGATGAATAGGAAGGGGGAGATGGGGTCTCCTTGTCTGAGGCCTTTGAAATTCTTGAAGTAGCCCATAGGGGAACCATTGACCAGGATGAAAAATTTCATCGAGGTAATGCACCCTTTGATCAACTCAACCCAATTCAGGTGGAATCCAACCCTATGGAGGACCGCCAATAGGAAATCCTAGGAGATCCTATCAAAGGCCTTTTTCATGTCGAGCTTAAGGAGGAGGCCCACTTGATCGCTCGAGGAAATGGAGTGGATGAGCTCATGAATGACTATAATGATGTCAGTGATTTGTCTTCCATGGATAGAACTACCTTGATTAGGGAAAATGATGGAGGGGAGGATGAGCTTAAGCCTGGTGGCTAGGGATTTGGTGAGGATTTTGTATAGGATATTGCATAGGCTGATGGGATGAAAGTTAGAGAGGGTGCGAGCCTGGTTAAATTTGGGGATAAGGGCTAGGAAGGTGGAGTTGATATCTCCTAGGATTACCTTATTTGGTTGCATTTGCTAGATTGTCGAAACCACATATGGACCAAGGATATCCTAAAAGTGCTAAAAAAATATGGGGGGAACCCATCCGAACCTGGGGCTTTCCCCCCTTGCATGGAAAAGATAATAGACCTAATTTCCTCAGTAGAAAGAGAAGCAAGAAGCATTCGGTTCTGGTCCTCAGTGACTAACCTTGGGATATGTTGTAGGAGGCTCTCGAAAGTATGGTGGTCACATCTGGGAGAGGGTCCTAGAAGCTCCTCAAAGAAAGAAACAGCCATAGCTCTGATTCCCTGGATGTCAAAAACAATCTGGCCATCCTACTGAACTAGCTCCCTGATCCTGTTGTTGCCTTTGTGCCTCACTGTTGTGGCATGAAAAAACTTGGTATTCAGGTCGCCTTATTTGAGCCAAGTTACTCTGGACTTTTGTTTCCAAAAACTTCCTCATTTCTCAAAATGTTGTGATAATCAGTGAGGAGGACTCTCTCAGTGTCTTGGAGGGTGGGTTCTGGGTCGTTGTCCTGTATAGTGAGCTCAATGTCCTTGAGCTGGGATTGGATCTCCTACTTCTTCTAGAAGATGTTCCCAAATACTTCCTTATTCCATATTTTGAGATTGTATTTTACATGTCGGAGCTTGTTACTTATCTAGGAAATTTTGGGCCCATGGAAAGGCCTGGCCCACCACTAAGCAACAAGAGATCTGATGTTTGGATCATGGAGCCACATTGCTTCAAATCTGAAAGGGGATTTGAAGGATGAGGTGTGAGGATGGCTCTCGAGGAGGAGGGGATTGTGATCGGATCCAATCCTTGGGAGAGAGCTCATAATTGCATCACCAAACAAGGGGATGGCATTGATAGAAATGAGGACATGGTCTAGATGCATCTGGATCAGCTGGTCACCCTTCCTACGGTTGGTCCAAGTGAATCTTGGCCCTCGAAGGTTAACATCCATTAGTTCGTTGTTGTCCACAAAACTGGAAAACTGCTCATAAAATCTCTTAGTGATAGGAGTCCCTCCTTTCTTGTTAGAGGGGAAGAGAGGTGAGTTGAAGTCCCCAACCAACATCCAAGCCTCTATAGAAAAGACATCTCACAGCTGGCTAAGGGAATTCCATAAAGAGGATCTCCGGGAGGAAGAATTTGGGGCATACACATTTATCAGGACCCAACGGGACCCATCATCCTTGCTGGAGAACATAATGTTAATGTAACTTTCTGCCATTGACAACACTATCCCCTCGATCTTGGTTGGGTCCCATAGGCACAAAAGGCCTCCTGAGGCATCATTTGTTGAACTGAAATAGGAGGCAGAGTCCCTCCATATGTAGTTTGATATAGAAGAAACATTTTGGGTGTCGAGTTTCATTTCTTGGAGAAGAAGTATTGCAGGTCGGTGTTCCTTCCTCATGGACTTGACCAAGCACTGCTTGTTTCACCCATTGAGGCCTCTCACGTTCCATGAGAGGATCTTCATTTGGAGAGTCTGGTCGAAATGCGCTTCCCTCTCCCTACTAGGGGGAATATTGGTTCTATTCTGATCCTAGTTTTTTGAGAGTCGAGAGGACTCCCTGAGAGTGAGTTGGGTGCCATTTGTGATGTCATCTAGAGCTTCCCTATTTTTGATGTCCTAAATGGAGGGGTGACCCCTCTTCTTAACTAATCCCACGTCCACCGAGGCTTTCTTAAGGGGGTGGGAAGATAGAGGGCTGGGGGTACGGGAGCTCGAGGAAGGGGGAGGGGAGGATGGGGATGCTGAGGCTCAAGAATGGGAGAGGAGGAGGGTGGGTGCAGTAGGTAGTTGAAGGTCGGTTCGATAAAGTCTACGAGGGGCATCAGAGGACAGTGGGGAGAAGTGGTTGGAGACAGGGATGGTCGGGCTACAAGGGGGAGGGGTCCGATAGGGGGACCAGGGGGTCTCCTCACTACTAGGGGCATGTAGTGGGAGGCCAGGAGGGTTTGGGGTAGGGCCAAAGCCCTAGGGGAGAGGGGTTTTGGAAGCTCGATGATTCCTTTGGGAGGATGCAATAGGGGGTTGAGAGGGGCACTGGGAGGACAGGTGGCCCTGATTGGAACAAATATTGTAAAAAGTAGGTTTATTCTCATATTCAATAGTTTGGGTAAAGGTACAAACCTTGGAGATGAGATTGATTGATGATGGTAGATCAACGTCCAGGATGGCATTAACGCACATGCGAGCCTGAGTCATTCGAGTCCCAAAATGCGTTGGAGGGTCGAAGGATATGAACTCTCCAATGCTTCTCGCTATCCCACGAAGGATGTCCTCATGCCAGAATTGAATGGGAAGACCAGGGAGGCATACCCAGATTGGAGCAGAGTTGATGCTCTGGGTTGTTGGGTGGAAATCCACTCCCCACTTGCAGAGGAAAAGGCCCCTTCGATCGTAGAACCAAGGCCCTCCAGAGAGAATTCATTGGGAATCTGTAGGGTTGCTCAACCAGATTAGAAAAAAGCCTCTTGTGAGGGCAATTAGCTCCAAGGATCCCCTCGGGTACTAGGAGATGTTGGCCCACTTGCGGATGGATTCCATATCGGGTCGGGACCCGAGGAACTTTTTGACCAACGAGTTTGAGTCCTGGTCAAGCATGTTGGATATGACTTCACATGGGATCTCAAGGTTGCCATTGGTGGGGAGCAACTTCAATTTGGACCCAATCATTAGACTAGGGTTAGGATTTACTATCTCCACGTAAGATCGGGATGGTTTCTTTTGCCCATCTCCCATGTTCGAGACTTTCTCTTCCCATCCAGGATGCTTTGCCTGGGGTTCGAGATCCAATTTTTCCTTTGGAGATCAAGATTTTGAGACTGTCCTGGTTGGTGGACCGAGGTCTTTCGGTTGTACCATGCAAATGTGCGTGAAAGGTTGTCTACTTCCTCCATCATTGGATAATCGATCTTTGTTTGTGTTTATGGTTAAACCCTTACTCGTGCTCAGGATGTTGTGTATCTCGTTGGCTCGATTGGGGGAGGTTGGGTGCTCTTCGCTAGATTTCCTTGTGTTGGGGTCTCGGTTCTCATTCGCCACTGATGCTTTCCCTTCAAGCGTTGTTGCATCCGTTGTCTTCCTACTTGATTCTACTACAAATTTTGCGTGTGGTCGCTCCTTGATCGCCATCTCCCATCCTTTGATATCATTCTTACTTTATTATTGGTGATGAATAGCACAAATATTTGGGAGTGTTAGGGCAGGATAGTGGAGGTGAAACTAACAGTATAGAGGAATAAGCATAAGTACCATTAGAAGCACTTCCTCGATTGTGTGGCAATGTAGCCACCAAATTCAATGTTATACATGCAATTGCTAGAGTTTGAGGCTTTCATCAACATCTTCTCTTATAGCTTAGGCTGTGTATGAGGATGATGTCTTGTATATTTTTAAAATTTTGGCTAGGGGTCCAATCACTAGTTTTAACTCTGCCAAATATCCCAGAATATGTATTGTTGGAATTACATTTCTAATACTTTCAAAGAGGTGAAGCACTATAGCCAAGAACAAATTAGAAAATCCACTGGAAGGCCCATGTAGGTGGTCAGGCATCTCCTACTTAAAAAATATGAACTAAGGAGAAATATCAAGGGAGAGCTATCCATCTAAATTTTTTAAAGACCAAATGCGAGACTTTTGTTAGTGTCAAATCAATGATATTCTTCTCATACAAAGGTAACATTAGGATTTAGAATGGAGTTACTCAAGAGAGCTCTGCATATAACTAAGTGATCCAATATCTCTTTGTGTTTTTTTTTAATTTATGATCAAATTGTATTTTTAATTTGTGCCATCAATCTCTTGTAGTGGCTATTATATCCTAAAGGATTTTTTTTCTTCCAATGCTTGTCAAAATCTTATATTTTTAGCATAATATTATCAGACATCTTTGTATAGTTGTTAGATATTTTTAAAGTTGGGCTCACTCATATTGGAAATTAGTTTGTGGGATATAGAAAACAAGCTCCAAATGCAAGGATATGTCAATCAATTACAATTTTTGATGACATAACCTAGAAAATATTTCAAGAACTTTACAACCCAAATCCTATCAAAGATCAAAATTGCTTCGATATTAGTGATATAAAACTAAATCTGGTTGATATTAATTGATAAAAGAAGGCCTTAAATAGGTTTGTAGAGGTAAAAAAAACTCTTTGAATCATGGATCACATGGTTTGGATAGTTATAGAAAACCAATAAAAATAACCAAATGAAACTTTAGTAGCACATTGAATTACCTCATATGGGACTAACAACTTGCTCGAGTGGGTACAACAAAAATAATAGGTTACCCAAATAGGCACAATGGACTAAACAATGTTATTCCTCATCAACACTGATATTGTTGGCATACCTTATTATAGCCTAAATTGTTAGACCATCCATGGTTTGACTAATCACCTAACTCTCCTAACCTACACGAACTAGTAGACACCCTTCACCCATCCTATATGTTGCCTATATGGGTGCCAAGTCATAGGTTTCCAACTTAGATCATCCAATAGGCATATGCTTGCCCCAAAATGACTCTATCTAGTCTCCCTTGTTTCACCTCCAAGTGGTGGGCCTAGAAACATCCTGCTAGTATCTCTAAATCCCCTAGCTATACTGGAAATGTTGGCAACTACAACATAGTTATGTGATCCCATACCTAGACCTATAGCAACATGTAGCACTCCAACCTCTTGCCTCCTTGGCATACCACCTAATGTAGAAAATGATCAACTAGCCACAATGATGGGCCCCCAAGCAAACATTGTTTGATGCTCAAGCATATATCCACCTCTCTCCAAGCCTAGTGTATCACCCTTTGACTAATCTCTCCTATCAACACTCTAGACATGAGTGCACATAGAAAATTCATCCACTTATCTAGATAACCAAAAGCATAGGCATCATTGATGAACCTCATAACTAGGAAATGTGCATTCCTAGTTAGCCACTCGAAAATCCTCCATTGATCCTGGTTTATGTATATAGGGTACCCTCTAATAAGCACCATAAAAATCTACCGTCCATACTCTAGTGTGACGATCATCAATCCACAAGGAAGTTGAAATATATTTATCTTTAAATACCATCTCTTTGCTAGGGCTATTAGTAGTGCCCTATCAAACTCCATCTTCAATATTAGTGCTACATGGTACAATCCTACTACCACTAAAAAAGGATGATCTAAAAAATCCAGGATACCCAATATTATCTCCAATGCATGAGGTCTTCTCTCTTAATAGTCTAATGTTTACAATCTCTTTTGCAACCATCAAACCAATCACCCATTAGCCTTATTAAAACTTACAAAAATTAGCAAAAGACTAAGCCAGAAAAAGTGCCAAAGCTAGGCAAAAGTGATACTAGGTGATAAAAGTGCCACTAATTGATAAAAGCATTTCTATAATAGTGGTAGCACCACAAAATGGCAAAAACACATCAAAATGTGTTAGTGCTAGCATTGGCATGATAGGGCCACTAGTGTGAAAAAGTGTCACCCTTATCTTTGGGCATGCTTTTTGAGGTAAAATATGGCTAAATTCAAGTTTTCAAGTGTCTTACATGGACTTTCCCTCTCCCCCTATTGTTGGTGGCTTGACTTGGTCTACATAATGTGGTGGTCTTCCCTACTATGCCATAAAAAATTATGCTACAATCAAGCATCCAAATATCTCTATTCATGATCCTTAGTAGAAAATTTTACTTTATTTTACCCCCTAACCATTTTACCTCCATCTCATCTCGATCAATTTCTAGTGTTTACCCTTAATATTTTATCACTACACAAGTGTGTATCTTAGTTAAGTCTAGTTTCCTCAAGCAAGCTTGATTTTCCCTTTGCAACTCAAGGGGGCATACTAGGGTATGACAACATTTAATATTGTCAGAAAGACAAATTTTAATATCATCAATGATAAACAAATAAAAATATCCTTGCATTAATAATCCTAAGCAACATCAAATTTATCTCAAAATTAGGGTATGAAGGTTAGTTTTTGACACATTCATCATTTCATAAATGCATCAAAAAGGAAAAATGTATACGCCCAAACATGAGCACATAAAAAAGCCTCCAAAACTTATAAACATCTTCATTAGCTAGCCAATAAATCTAGCTTTGCAAGAATCAACACTCGCATGCCCTCCTTTGACAGTATATTTTTGCCATAATCTACACCTACACACCATCTTATGATAGTGAGGTTTTGTTGATCCAATTATTGGCACATTGTGGTCCCCATTGGTGGTCCTCTCTCAAGCAACAAAAACCTTCAAATTTATAATAATGAGGGTTATCTGTCATGGTTTTGAGGTTATGGTCCTTCATCCCCTAGCTCATCATGTCTAATTTATGAATTTATAGTTATGTCATCACTACTTGCTAACTTATTCTTTGTCTAACATCTAGTTTATCTATTATCATTTTACGGGCACCATAGTTATAGGTTTTGGTACCAATTGACTTATTTAGTTGTCTCCATTCAATTCATTTTCCTCACCTTACTATTTTTCCTGTAAGTCTATTAGCATTTTGTCTAGCAAGCAAATTAATAGTTATCCTTTGTCATCAAATTTCATCATAACAATATCTTTTTCATTTTCATTATTAGTCAACTTACTTTATATTTCATTAGTGTCCTTAGACTACTAGTTAGGAACTTCCATTAAGTCCATTATAGCTCAAAAAATATTTCCTTAAAGATTCACTTTGTTGTACCTATAGGTAGAAATGTCATAGGATTGTAGCCTCAATGGTACTACTATGCCCTAATTATGCTACAATAGGATAGAGACTCTATAGTCTTAGTTTTTCACAGAGTAGAAGTGCCACCAAATTTTAGAAGTGTCAGCAATGCTATTGCTCAATAGTGGAATTTTTTATACTAATTTGATAGTCATAATTGTAGCTTTTGAATTATGGAATCGAGCTAGAAGAGACGTTATTTTGATAAATCAAAAAATGAGAAGAGTTTTACAAATCTATAGAAGGTTGTCTCTTGGTTTCTCAAGAGACTCTTGGTGCTTCAAAGACCTACATGTCCTTTGATATTCTACATCTTCAAAGATGCAACTCAAATACTGTAATAATAATGTCTATCATCCCCCTTTATTGCATTAATTAAAATAAAAAGAAAATTGTGGAATAATTCAAATTGGACCCATCTAAGTGTCTTTGTGAAAATATCTACAAGCTGGTCTTCAATGGGAATGTACTTGAGTTGTAAATGGTGATTTTGAACTTGCTCTCAAATGAAATGACATTGAGCTTCAATGTGTTTTGTTCTTTCATGAAATACTAGATTCTTGATCAGTTTTAAAACACCTTGATTATCACAATTCAACAATTATGGTCATCTTTTGCACACATCCATATTTGATAGTATGAATTACAACCATAGTGCTTCACATGTAGCTCCTCATGTAGCATGATATTCTACCTCTATGGATGATAGTGCTACTGCATGTTGCTTTTTTCTATGCCATGACACGGATTTAGATCCTAGATGAAATACATATCCTGATGTTGACTTCATGTCATCTACAGATCCAACATAGTGTAAGTTTGTGTATCCCTATAAGAAAAATTATCATTCTTCTTATATTTTAGGACATATTCTACTATACCATGGACATAATCTAGTATCCTATTTAGAACTTTCCAACGACTTTCCTTAAGATCCTACATGAATTTTGAAAGATAACTTATAATAAAACTAATGCCAGGCCTAGTGTTCAGAAGGTATATAAGACTCCCTATCGGTTGTTGATAAAGAGTAGTCAATATATGAAGTGATTTATCATATCTAGATAGTTGTAACCTTGGCTCATTTGGTGTTGTCATAGGTTTACAATCTACCATCCTATAAATTTCTAGTAGTGTCTTGGCATATTTTGTTTGTGTAACTGAAATATGGCTTTCTCTGCCAATATTCTAAGCCAAGATAATTGTGTGGGAGCCTCAAATATGTCATGTCAAATATTTTTCAATTTATTCTTCACATCATTCACCAATTTGTTTGAACTTATAGTGATGACCAAATCATCAAAATAGATCGCAAGAATCGTTGTCTCATTTCCAATTTTCTTGACATAGAGATTTGGATCAAAGGGACTTTTGATGAAACCATGCTACAATAGATGTTCATAAATTTTGATATACTTGGCTTCAGGAATCTACTTCGATCCGTATAATGACTTGTTTAGTCTACAAAATTTTAACATTGTCCATTGTCAATAAAGCCTTCAACTTGTGTCATATATACTTTTTCAATATTACCATTGAGAAAGGCACTTTGACATCAATTTGATGAATTTTCCATGCAAACTATGTTACCATTGCAAATACTGTATGAATGATGGTCATATTTATTGTTGGTGCAAATGTCTTCATAGTCTATTCCTTTCTTTTGTTCATTACCCTTTACAATGAGCCATGCCTTATATTTATCAATGGATTCATCTACCTTATACTTGATTTTGAAAACACACGTGTAGCCTATGGGATTTTTTCCTTTTGTTAAATCAATGATATCTCATGTTTCATTCTTTATAATTAATGTGCATTTTGTTTTCTTGGCTTACTTCCATTATGGCAAGCTTAGTGCTTGCTTTACTAAGGCTAGTTTTGTATTCTCCATTATAAAAGACATCAAGCCCAAATTTATCTCTTGTCATGTATTGTTATGAGTATAAGGTCATCTGGAGGTTAGATCAAGTGGTGCATCAAGCTAAACATATTTGAGTGTTTGTGAGCTGCTTTGGAGTTTTTCTTTGTGGTGGGGGAGCAACCACCACCAATCATGTTGCTGGTTCATCAACCATTTTTGACTCTAACTCATATTTTGGAACTTCTTTCTGAACTTTCTCGTTTGTCTCAATGCTAACAATAAGAGATTCAGACTGCTTAGAATATTTAGCATGTTTCTAATTTTTAAATTATTTTTCAAATACCATATCGCTATTTAGATGTATGTTCTTGGTGATTGGATCAATCAATCGATAAACTTTTGATGCCTCATCATACCCAAGAAATATCAAGGCAAAGTCATTTATCCAACTTAGTCCTCTTTAGTTTTGGCACATGCATGTATGCTTTGTTTCCAAAAACTCTAAGATGATCAACTGATGGCTTCCACATAGACCAAACTTCTTTAGGTGTAATATCTTAAAGTGCCTTTGTTGGTGCTCTATTTTGAAGATACACTATAGTAGAGACAACTTCAATCTACTACTCTCAACTAGGTCCTATGAGCATGTAGCAAACCATTTTCATGATGAAATGGTTTCTTCTTTCAACAACTCCATTCTACTGTGGAGCGTAGGTGGTAGTAAGCTATTTGCTTGATCCCATTTTATGCAAGGAATCTTGAAAAATTATTGGATGTATATTCTCCCTTAATCTGAGTGAAGGACTTGAATATGATGCCCAATTTCTATTTTAACAAGCTTCTTAAAGTGTTAATAATTTATGAAGGCATTTGATTTGAGTGACAAGAAATATACCACATATTCCATGAATAATTATCAACAAAGAGCTAAAAGTATCAATATCCACCATGATTGGCTTGCAATTGTCTGCATATAGTATGTATGACATCTAATGGTTTTTTAGCTTGGTGAGTGTTGAGCTCAAAAGGTACTCTGAGTTGCTTTCTTGGTAGACAACCTGATCAAATTGGCAATGCAGGTGAAAGGTTGGACAACCCTATCACCATATGATGTTTATTTAGCTATATTAAGTATCTAGAACTTAGATGTCCATATATCCTATGCCAAAGAGAGGTAGCATCTATCATGGTTGTAAATAGTGAAACATTAAGAGATGATATGACATCAAGGGCAAACAATCCATTTTTATAAAAACCAATCACTACAAACTTACCATTTTTTATGATGAAACACCTCTTTTTTCATCAACAATACTAAATTTGACTACCATGTCACGATTTAGCATTTGTGAAAAAAATATCAAGTTGTTTGCTACTCTAAGCACAAATAATACATTCTTAATTATCCATTTTTATCAGACAAATTGATAGAAACATTCCCCACTCCTTTAACATGATAGTTCTTATTATCAACAATAGTGACTAGTTTCCCATCATTTTCTTGTAGGAAGTCAAACCACATTCTATCTCCAATCATATTCTTGCTAACACCTAAATCTATATGCCAAGTTTCATCTTACTGCCTTGGCCATCACTATTTTGTGTGCTAGTTCAAAGTTGTGTTCGTAATCCAATTTTGGTTCTTCATATGCAACATGCCCTTGTTGCTACTTGGGATATGATTTGAAATGTGCCTTTATCTAAAAAGGTTTGTGGCCTTGAATTCCTCAATTTATAGAATTATATCTATAAAAATTTGTATCATGTCCTTTCTTACAAATGTGATAGTACCTCCTTTGTTTTTTAATTATTTTGATGATGAAGAAGAGGAAGAACCCTTTTATGGTTTCTTTACAAAAATGAGTGCATTGTTTGACAATTAGTCCCTCAATTGATTTATTACTCTCTTTCTTGTTGAAGTAAATTTACCAACTCTTCAAAGAAGACCCTTTTGTTTGATACTTGCAAAGAAGTGATTACCATTCAAAATTATTCCAGAAGAGCTTTAAGTGTAATGGATACTAAGAGCTTATCTTCTATCATTTCTACCATAGTATTCAATCTTGCTTTCAATTCAACAACTTTGCAAATAATTGTTCAATACTTTTCTATCATAAACCCTCAATGTATGAAGTTGAGACTAAAGGTGAAGAATTGCGGCTTCATTCTTCCCTTCAAATATAGTAGAAAGAATATCCCATGCTTCCTTGGTTGTCTCTACTTCATTGATGTGAGGTTGAATTTCATTTGCTACACCAAGTGTGATAAGCATTAATGCCTTGTCATTTTCCTCATCAAAATTTTGTTGAGCTTCATCCTCTTAAGGTCGAATTTCTTTTCCAAAGACTATATCCCAAAGTTTCTCAACCACTAGGATGGTCCTCATCTTGGTCTTCCAAGGTGCAAAATTTGGGCCTTTGAGCAATTGTGATTTTGTGAGAATTTTTTTTATGTTATCATCGTGAGGTTTCCTTATGTCTCCCAAATGGTCCCTCTTTCTATAGGTTGAGTGGTATTTTCACCCGGTTGTGACAAATGCACTCTTCGTTAGGATTTGGATTCCCAAATCCCCTCTTGCAAAGAAGTTAAACACACAACTTCTCCAAGGTCTCCGCTATATTAGCATTTTGCATATATGTATTAATAATCTTAAATAAAGATACTCAATGTAAATGCTTGGAACACCTTAGTGATTGCAAGTAACTGTAAACAAGGGGCAATGTTGGTTTATTTTACCATGAAACTTTAGTGATTGTTCATTGAACCAAAATAAAGCAAATGAGAGTTGGCCCTCATATGACCATGATGTAGCTTTAAATGGAATTTTGTAAACAGGCCGTAAAACAGAACACCTTCGATGAAATCGGGATTTTCATGAAGGGAATGTCATCATAGGCTTGTGAATGAAACATGAAACAAAGGAAATGAAATTTCGACCTGCAATGATGAAATTATTTTGGATTTTGACCTTTTATTTTTATTCTATTTTTATCTTGATGCCTGCAAATAAAAATAAAGGTGCAGGATTTCTGGAATCAATAAAATGCAGAACGAAATCGAAAACAAATGCAGGAAATTGAAAATGAAGTGCATTCAGTATGATGCTATCCAGTTTCGACAAAACCGAAGATGCAAGGTTTCAATGCATGCAACCTAACCTACTGGACCTGCCAAAACCAACACAATCCCCATAGACTAAGTGCTAGCTCCTAGGGTTTAAAATGAATTTTAGATTCGGGCATTCATATGAAGCAACCAAGCACACTTGCATTTAACTTCATATACAAACTCGAAATCTGAAAAAGAAAAGAAATAGACATTAAATCCGTAGCATGCAAAGATGAGTCTCCTTTTTTGCCCACAAGATGCAAATTTTTGAAAAACGACTCTATATTAAAGGTTTATCATTTACTCTAACAGAGATTTCTGATCTTTCCAAAAAAAACAGAACAAGTGGGAGAAAAACCCCAAAAATCAGGTCCAAAATGGTCTTCCACCTTTGGCACTGCAACTCTGTTCCAGCAGTTTCTCCCCCTTTGTTTGAGATCTATCTTAATATTTATAGTTGCTGCCTCTCTGCAGTGTTCTTAAAATATCCATCCACTTTCTGTCTCTCTGTAATAATTAAAATGTAACGTCCATAAAACAGGTATCGGAGAAGAGGGACCATCCGTCGAAATCTGTCTTTCTATATTATTAAAATATAAGGCCCATAAACAGGTACTGGAGAAAACAGGGACAACCCACCGAAATATCTCTGTATGTAGTATTTAAAACATAAAGCGGACATTCCTGGGGCCCACAGAAAACTTTGCGCTGACTTTTCCTTTTTTCTATTTTGGCCACGATTTCATGACAAGTCGCGAAAACGTGACATGTCGCGATATCGCGACAACTTTCTTCTTCTTGTCTTTTCTCCTGCTGGTAGCCGCAAAAATACAACATGTCACGATATCGCGACATGTTGGCTTCCTCTTCTTCTTTGGTTGCACTTGGTCGCGAAACAGTGACATGCGCGAAATCGCTACACTTTTCCCTTGCTCCGTTCTTCTGTCTCCATTAGCCGCGAAAATGGAACACGTCGCAATTTCGCGATGTTTTTGCCAAGCTGTGCTTATAATGGAAACCTGTCGTGATTTCACGACATTTTTGTCGAGCTCTTTTCTGTGACTGCCTCTGCAATCTCCTCGTTTGATTTGTGCTTATCTTTGATCTTTCTTGCCATTGTTTCTGCTGTTGTGCCATTGTTTCTGCTTCCTGCCAAAAGAAAAGAAAGGCAAAAGTTAGAATTTTCCTATGTTCATTGCGTGTCAGCCCGATTTTCTCCTTCCCAGCTTTTGTTCTTCTGAAACCCGTCCCGATTTCACGACGTGTCGCGATTTCGTGATAGTTTCGCTTTCATACCTCTCATGGCACTTTGGGTCATGATTTCGCGACATGTCGCAATTTCACGACGTTTTCGTCGAGCTCTGCTGCAAATGGAAACACGTAGCGATTTTGTGACGTTTTCGTCGAGCTCTGCTGCAAATTGGAACTTGTCGCGATTTCGCGACATTTTTCTTCGGCACTTCCTTTTATCACCTGTCGGCTGCGAAGATGAGACAGGTCGCGAAAACGCGACATGTCACGATTTCGTGACGTTTCTCTCAAGATTCGCCTTTAGCCAAAATACGTCACGATATCGCGACGTTTTCTATACTTCACTTCTGCAGAGCTCTTCGAATCGCGATTTCATGACATGCGCGATATCGCGACAGTTTCCACAAGTTTTGCTTTTACTCAAAATACGTCGTGATTTCGTGACAATTCTGGCTCCTGTTTTGGTCAACTGCTTTTGACCGCGATATCACAACACGTCACGATTTCACGACAATTTCCCACTTGGCCTTTCTCTCTCCTCTTTGAGCAGTGATTTCATGACATGCGCGATATCGCGACGGTTTTGCCTTGACTGCTTCCTTTGCTGCCTTCGACCGTGATTTCACAACACGTCGCGATTTCACATCTTCCAGCTTTGCTTTCTCTCTCCTCTTTGAATAGCGATTTCGCGACATGTCGCGATTTCGTGACATGTCGCGATTTCACGACGCGTTTTGTTTTTGTACCTTCTATCGCATTTTGGGTCACGATTTCACGATGATTTTACCTTCGGGCCTTCCGCTGCGTTTTGGGTCACGATTTCGCGACCTGCTTGGCCTCCGTACCCTCTATCGCACTTTGGGTCGCGATTTCGCGACATCCTTGAACTTACTCATTCTGGCACATAAACTCGTAGGGAAACATAGAGGAGTAAGTATTTCAACCCATTATGCAAGATTTTGCGTGAGTAGCAACAGTAAAAACAATGTGGTAGAATGAACACGGTTGAATATCAAAAATAAGAAGGGTGGGTCCCCAATTTTGGGGTACGTTGTGGAACAGCCACAACACTATATATCACCAATCTAAAATATCAATCCTTTCTCTATACCCACCCTTCCTCTATACTCGTCAATATGTGGAAGAAGCTAGTTCTCTTGATATACATTGTACATGAGAGAGACCTTAAGATATGTGAAAGAGAATGGTACATAGTACCAAGGTAGTACGGAAAGGGATTCACCCTATCAATGACACATGCTTAAAGAGAAATCATTGTACATGGACATAACTTCCCTATATACTTGAAATTTCTCATTTTTAGGGTTTACGTCTAGTGAGGGTAAACAATAGTGTAAAGAATCACAAAAAAACATGGTTTCCTTATTTATTCTTGACAATTTATAGGGTCAATGTCGAAACATCATTATGATATCTATATTAGGCTATAAACGATAACTTAACATGATAGCTTTACTTGTCAACAGAAGCCAAAGGTGTCATTTATATTGAATTCTACAAGTGTGCTTAAAGCATGTGTTTACAAAAAAGAGGTGTCAACTACCACTAAAAATGCTTCCTTTTTTTTAATTTTGCAAGGAAAAAAAACATTTTTTGTATTTATTTGCTCATGTATACTTTGAAAATTTGTAAGATTAAAAGATTTCCTAGGGGAATAATAATATCCTTAATAAAATTTGATCATTTGATCGTTTTTTCAAAGATTTCTTATTCTTTTCCAAAGTGCCACCTCTTCCACTTGCTAGTCCATGCATTCAAAAATGGCAATAAGTAGACTTTCTCTCAATGAAATTGACTTTGTTTATCTTTTAAATTATCATGGTAGTTGGCAGGGTCCACCTTGGTTGACAAATTGAACTTCCACGTGGAAATATTTTTGCAAAATATTCCTACACTAAGGTTTCTCAAACACCTATGTTCCTATGCAACTTGCAAGCTCTATCATTTTATTTTTTGCTTTGTTCAACGTGCAACCAATAGAACTATACAATCAAGGTCTACCTCACCAAGTGGTGTCATCCTCAAGTTTGGCCCTAGCTCCTAAGTGACTAAATCAACATCAAGAACTAGTCAAAAAAAAATATTTAATGAAGAATTTGTTTGCAATTAAAATGTCGATTATTCTCTTTGGACATTTTGTTTTTTCAAAAAAATTACGTTTGGCAAGACCAAACTCGTAGGGTTTTTGTTAATCCCCATGTGATCTTAGAGGTTCTAGACCTTGCATCCACTAACATGCAGGTTGTATTATGGGTCCCATAAAAAAACTCACCATGCTTCAATGGGCTCTGTAGGTGTCCTCGATGATGATTTTGATATGCAAAAGTTCTTCAAGCTAGGCAACCCCTACAACCAAGTCTAGCAAATCCTAAATGATCATGTCCTTTTCCTTCTTACTTATGGAAAAAAATAACAAACGAGAACTTGCTTTCTCCCTTATATAATAGGATACCAAGATACTTGTGCGACCAGGCCATTTCTTTGAGATATCCTACCTTCATTTTGTTAACCAAATGAGTAGTGTCATGAAAAAATATACTCAAGGACAAATAACAAAAAATATAGTCATAGATATTACTAAACAACGATGGAACACTAAGGAAGGGGGGAAAAAATCTCTGATACCAGATGATGGAATTGAGCTAGAAGAGAAACGTTATTTTGATCAATCAAAAATTTGATGGAATTGAGCTAGAAGAGAAACATTATTTTGATCAATCAAAAAATGATCAGAGCTTTAAAAATATATACAAGATTATATCTCTTAGTTTCTCAAGAGACTCTTGGTGCTTCAGAGACCCACATATCCTTTCATATTCCACATTTTCAAGAATGTTACTCAAATAATGTAATATTAATGTGTATCATTGAATCTCTTTTATTCTTATTTTTTGAACAAGAGAGTTGCATATTCTTGTTGATATAGGTATATCCCTTTGCTACTAATATTACTTTTCTATCTCTCTTGCAAGTTTTGAAAAGCAAGAAACAATTAGTGAAAGTGTTGCCAAGTAGTGAGAGTGTTGGCAACACTTTCACCTTCCCACAAGTGCTTTTGTCAAGCAGGTATAAAATTCCAATTCTATTTCAATTATTCTAGATCAAAGATATTACTTTGTTTTGTCTATTCTATATCTTTATATGTCATTTTGCATTTTATGTTTCATTCTTTGAAGGATAAAAGGAAAAAAAGAAGCAAATTGTTATCTTTAACAACATTAGAGAAGCATTCATAGTCTTGTGCCGCATTTCAAATTGAACTATGCAGACATTTGGGATTGCTTGACTATATTACATTCTTACACACTTGCTTTAATAGTAGATCTTTTTTATATTTATCATCAAAAAAGTTTAAGGCATATAGTTCATAGATCTTGTTTGTTACACTTAATTGATGCATTTATTGTCAAGATAGGATTAAGATTAAATTAAAGTTAAGGCAATCAAGGAAAGATCTTAGGGAGAAACATAGGTGTTCTCTAATTAATAAATAAAATATAGTCTCAGGCTCACAACTGTCCCTATTCTAAAGGTGGCAGATTCTTTACCCCATGAGAGCCAACACACTTGATGGGCCAAGTTGGAGGTCCCTACAAATTTCCTGTCTCACAAGATGATGTGACAAAGGTAAGGGAAATGAAACAAGATTCTCCATCCACAATACTCATATTATCAACTTTAATACTATTTTAATTATATTTATAAGTGTAGTTAATTTCTTTGGATACTTTTTTAGTTTCAAGTGAATTATTTTTGTGTACATGCATGTAGGTGGATAAGGCCACAAAAACCAATACATCATCACATGATAAAACCACACAATTAGCATTATCAACACAAATAAGACATGTTTGAACTTCAATTTTTTTATTTGACCTTGTTAAATTTTGTATCTTGTAATGATTTTTAGTTTTGTTATTTCTTATGTTAGATTAAATTATAAATTAATATATGTTTGTGCATTATGTAGGTTCATTTTGAGCAACCTCCACATACCTAATTCTATTGGATTTATAGATGATAGCAACTTAAGCATAATTTATGTAAGCAGTCATAAAAAGAAAAACAAAAGCAAAATCTAAAAACATCATTGGTCCAATCAAATTTTTAAATTAAAAAAAACATATTTTGCCCATCAATTTTTTTATCTCCTACTTTATGAATAAAATTTTCCACCTAATTTATGTTATAAAGTATTTGAAAACTCAAGCATAAATTTAAAGAGCAATTAGATTAATGGTGCAAAATCAAGGGCAATTTTTTCCAAAAAAAAAAACGAACATCTTCCAAGAGTCATATCTTTGCAAAGAGTTGTATGATTTAGATGATTCTTGTGTCATTTTGTGTAGAACTTGAAAAGCTTTAGAATGAATGGTTATTTGAAATAATTCAAACAATATTAAGGAAGATGTGACCATGTGAAGACAACCCTTTGAAACTAAAGTAGTGCTAGAGCAATTTTTTCCTAAAAACATCTCATCTTTTAGGAGCCATATCTTTGTTTGTGAAGGGTTGTCTAATTCATATGATTGTTGGACCAATTTATACAAAAAAGTAAGAAAGAAAATACACCAAAATTGCATAATATGCTAGATATTATTCTCCTAGCCTAAGCCAAAATTAGATTTAGATTGAGATATACTTCTCACACACTTCTAAAATATACTCCATACAAATGTGTCTGCTAGATATTATTCTCCTAGCCTTGAGATATACTTCACACACACTTCTAAAATATACTCCATACAAATGTGTCTCTTCTCTCTTTTCTATGAGTGTCTTTTATGTAGTATGGCTTAGAGCCAACCTTTAGTATTAGATCCAACTGAATCTTGTTAATAGTAGCTTCTCACACAAAGAGAGTAGTCTCACCCATGCTTCCGTGTGAGAAGCTAGTACTAACAAGTTCCATTTGTCTTTGGATTGATAGCTAGTATTAACAAGTTTCATTGGTCTTTGCTCTTGATACCAAATGTTGTATCTAAACCATACCTAATTCAAACTTCTCTCCTCTCCTAACAAATAAGGCATGCATGCAGACAACACATTTCATATACACTCACAAAAAAGTAAGAATGAAAAAACACAAAGAATTGCATAATATGCTAGATATTATTCTCATAGCCTATGACAACATTAGGTTGAGATATACTTCGTACAAATTTGTCTCTTCTCTCTGTACTGTCCTCTCTGTGTCTTCTGTGCAGTATGGCTTAGAGTCAACATTTGGCTATCAGAGCAAAAACCTCCCAAAACTTGTTAATACTAGTTTCTCAAGCAAAGAGACGAGCCTCACCTGTGCGTCCATGTGAAAAGCTAGTACTAACATTGATCTTTGCTCTGATAACCAATATTAACAAGTTTCATTGGTATTTGGTCTTTGCTCTAATAACCAATAATAACCAATATTAACAAGTCGCATTGGTCTTTTCTTTGATAGCAAATATTAACAAGTATCAGTGGTGCTGAAATAGTTAATATTAACAAGTTTCATTGGTCTTTGATCAAATAGTTAATATTAACAAGTTTCATTGGTCTTTGATCTGAGACCAAATGTTGGCTCTAAACCATACATAATTCAAACTTCTAACTTCTCTCCAACTCTCCTAACGAATAAGGCATGCATGCAGAGGAACACTTTTACAAAAAGGTAAGAAAACAAAATTAACAAGGAATTGCAAAATATAGTAGATATTATTCTCCTAGTCTAGCCTATGCATGCATTAGGGTCAGATATACTTGGCATACTCTTTTAAAATATACTTCATACAAATGGCTTAGAGCCATCACTGAAACTTGTTAATACTAGCTTCTTATTCAGTGAGAACAGTCTCACCCATGCCTCCTTGTGAGAAGTTAGTACTAACAATTTTCATTGGACTGTGCTCTGATAGCTAGTATTAACAAGTTTCCATACCAAATGTTTACTTTAAACCATACTGCACACAAGACACGCAGATAGAGGACAGAGTAAAATACAAAACACTTAAGAGGACATAACACACAAAGATAGAGCACAGAGTAAAATACAAAAAATACAAAATACTTAGGAAAGAGAAAAGAATACAAGATATAACATATGAAACTGCTTGTTTTTTTATTCATTCAAACACCTGTATTTATAGCATATTCTGGAAATAGTTGCATCCAATTGTTCATTGCACTGTTCACTATTACTGGACAATGCTAGAGTTTGCTCTCTAAAAATAAATGGAATAACTGGAATTTTACCTTTAAAATTATTGGATGCACTAGTTATGCGAAACCCTGGAGTAGGGTATTGCGTGTTCGATTCTATTATTACGATGTATTCATTAACCACAGGGGAAAAAAGATGTCGACCAAGGCCGCCGTGCCGTCTCTGATACTTATTGGTGTCTCTTGAAATTATTTCCTCTATGGTTAATGAATACGGCGCAAATAATGAGAATCGTAGCGTTGGAGAGCCAAACTCTGAAGTTAGGGGATGTCATAGGAGCTAATATGAACCTGAAATGTGACTCGGAATGCGATTCGGATTAGAAATTGGTTGGATCCTCCAACATACAAATAGGCTCGAGAGCTCTCCAAAGAGGACCAGTAGCGATGAGGGTTAGGGTTTCCAGGACCAGTAACCATGAGGGTTAGGGTTTCATGCGGTTTCCGCAAAAGCCCACATTTTTTAATAAGTTTACTTGACTTTCATGTACATGATACAAATGATAAAATTAAAGTCTCCAACATACAAATAGGCTCGAGAGCTCTCCAAAGAGGACCAGTAGCGATGAGGGTTAGGGTTTCCAGGACCAGTAACCATGAGGGTTAGGGTTTCATGCGGTTTCCGCAAAAGCCCACATTTTTTAATAAGTTTACTTGACTTTCATGTACATGATACAAATGATAAAATTAAAGTCTCCAACATACAAATAGGCTCGAGAGCTCTCCAAAGAGGACCAGTAGCGATGAGGGATAGGGTTTCCAGGACCAGTAACTATGAGGGTTAGGGTTTCATGCGGTTTCCGCAAAAGCCCACATTTTTTAATAAGTTTACTTGACTTTCATGTACATGATACAAATGATAAAATTAAAGTAAGATATGACTTCAGATTAAAAACTAATCACTAGTTAAGTCCCATCCATAGTTTAATAATTTTTATTTTTTAAATAAAATAAATAAATATATAATTACAAAAAAAATTGGTAAGTTTTAAACGATGGTGTTAAGAATAGTTTCCTTGTAAGTTTTTATGATGAATGTAAAGGGAATTTTGTTGGTTTAAATTATATGATCGAAAAGTTATTTTTGGAAGCTATAATTAGAAGGGTGTTTTAGTTGAAAGTATAGATGTCATGGCGAAGATAAGAGGAAGAGGGAAAACCTTATTTAGATAACAAATATTACACGAAAAATGATTATCAACAATGAGATGATGGAGAATGGTAGAAAAGCATATGGTTATTATAAAAGTTCTTGGAGCATGGTAGAAAAGCATATGGTTATTATAAAACTTTTTGAAAACTTTTTAGAGATTTAAAATTGGATAAGTTGAAGTGGAAATTAAATTTAAATTACTACATGATTTTTCTTTTGAAAACATTTTTTTATTATATTCTTCAATTCATAGAACATAAATGGTTTAGGAGGAGAGATGTATCATATTTACGACCATCGGGTATGAGGATATAAAAAGGTTTTTAATGTGGATTAAGTTTTTTGGATTTTCATATTAATTTATCAATAAGAAAGTTTTGTATAATACTAACAATACTTTTAGGGAGTTCATCCAAGAGGGACCAACTACTAAAGAATGAAGACATTTTTTTTTTTCGAAAAGGTAAAAAATTATATTGATAGAACAAGAATCAAATTACAGTCATAGGTCTACCATTTTTGGCAAGCCCTAAAATCCGAATAAAACTCGGATTAACATCTCCAAAAATAACAAAAAATTGAGTACCATCTACAGAGCAAAAACTTTGAACTTGTTCCCATTTTTGCTTTACATTGATCCTAAGAAACCTAGCAGGCTTGATAGTCTTACGTGCTATCCCAAAAAGGGGTAAAATATACACCTAAATAATGAACTTTGAACTAAGGAGTGAATGTATTTTATATACACCTAAATATGTGTTGTTATAGATATTTCAAAACCTTTATCTCAATCCATTAAAATTTAAATCTAAATCAAGAAAATGGAATCAACAAGCAAATTATAAAATATTGCATTCTAATATTATATTTATAATAGAGCTAGACACATGGCAAGAGATACGGAAAAAGAAATGAAAATTTTTTGGCATGAAACAAACTTCAATATGAACCAAGAAGATCATATCATAGTAGATGTTGGGTCAAATAAAAAATTCCACTCCCAAAAAAGTGGCAAAGAAAGTCACTCTACATCATCAAATGGCGAAGGTCATTGCAATTTACTTGAAAAATGACATGAGGGATGAGGAAGTACAATATGCAAGTTCAAATTAAGAAAGAGTTAAAGGTGTAAACGAAGATCGAAAGGCAAAATTTATAGCAAAAGAGGTGAAAGAGGTCAAGGTTGATTTAGGTACATCATCTTCATTTTTCTCAAGTCATATAAAGTCCTCTTTTTGTAATAAAAATGAAAGTACTACAGAGTGTATCCCTGCACTTTAGGGTTTCAAAAGCAACATAATAAATAAATGTATATGGAGGATATCTATGGAAATTTAGGTATTCTAGGGTAGCATAAGAAACTAATTACTATGGAGGATCATCCTTGTACTTTAGGATTTTTAGGGTAACATAAAGAAGAAAGTGTTTGTGAGGCTACTCTCATTTCAAAATTTATAGGCAACATAAGCCTCTAGAATATAAGTCTCATATGAACAATATGAGAAATAAAAGAGATTGATCAAATGAGAGTGGTAGGGGGAATGGGAAAAGGAGAAGGTCCTCAAAGCAAAAACAAAGGAGAAAAGGAAAGTCAAATGGATATAAAGTGGGGAAACAAAAAAACAAATATCAAAGGTGTTAACAAGAAGTGAGGTTAAACCTGATAATAATACAATTCTTTGTGGGGTCTGATGTTAGGGTTTCAGGTCGGTGCTAAAAATTTTGTGAAAACCAATGTGTTGGCTGGTGAAAGGTGTGTTGTAGTTTGGCTTTAGATATGGCAGCTTCGGGGGGGCCTGGTGACCCGCAATATTTATCTTTTAAGGATGTTTTTTGGAATAAGGATGTCTCTTCTAGTCATGAAAATGTCATGAATTTTTTGTTGCATGCAACCCTTTATCCTGTTTCTAATTCCTCTTTGACTTCGAAGCCGAAGAATAATGGATGCTTAGAGAAAAGCAAAGATCCTTTTGTCTTAGTTATTAATTCTAATTTTTTTGCGGATGATGTTTTATATTTGTCTGAGCATGCGCTCATCTACAAATTCAGAGGTCTCAAAATTTCTATATCTTTTTTAGAAATTTGGGTTAGGAGAAATTGGAGCCCTAAAGGTGATCTGAAGATTATTCTTGCAGCTAATGGGTATTTTATTGTGGTGTTCTCCCGTATGGTAGATCGTAGTAAAGTGTTCGAGGGGGTCCTTACTTTCACAATCAGTATGGATTATTTATCAAACCCTGGCATTTAGGATTTGATCCGGTGGAGGAGAGGCCTTCTAGGATTCTTGTGTGGGTCCGTTTGCCATGACTCCCTATGGAATATTGGAGGCCGGATATTATTCATTCTATTGTAGAGATTATTGGGAAACCGGTTGGTCCGTCTCACCAAACTTTGGATAGGAAATTTTCTTCTTTTGCACGGCTCTATGTTGAAGTAGATCTAAATAATCCACTTCCTGAATCATTGGAGATTAAATTAGGAAACATGTCTTGGGTCCAACAGTTAGATTATGAAGCTCTCCCATTTTGATGTCGTATATGCCATGAATATGGGCATCTTCAAAGAAATTGTAAGAAAGTGAATTCTCAGCCTTCATCCTCTTCATATGACTTTCAAGATGCATCTACAAAGGCAAAAGGAAAAGCTCTTATGGTTAATGAGATGCTCGGTCCTGATGGATTTATTCCTATTAAGTCTCGTTCAAGATCTAGGCCTTTTTTTCATTAGAATAAAGGTGTTGGGAAGGAAGGTTCTAGTAACAGATTTGATGTGCTTGAGACTTTTGAGGAGCCGCATGTTGAGGAGCAAGTATGGAACGGAGGTGATATGGATGCTTGTATTCAAGATCCAGGTACTTGTTCTTTCCTAAATTCTTCTTTTGAAATGCAAACTTTTGATAAGGAAGGGGTGGTGCCTAATAACCCTCTTGTAGGAAATGAAGATAAGTCCAAAGAGGTGTTGAATTGTCTTGATAAAGTTCTTGATCATTCCCCTTTGGCTGAAAACTTGATTGAGGGAAATGAGGATGAGACTAGGTTTGAACCCTCCCAAGATAGGACTATCAGAGAGGAAGGGAAAAATAAAGTTTCTTCTATGTTAGGTATTCACCCAAAATCTATCAAAAAAGGTGGGGTGGAGAAGGTGGTAAAAGCAGGAAGAAAGAAGGATCAAGAAAAAGTGAAATTGATAGGGGAATCCTTAGTTGAGTCTGGTGTTGTTAAGACATTAGATTCTCACTTCTCTATTCCCCCAAAATTAAAGTGATATCTTGGAATGTTAGGGGTTTGGGTAGCATCCCTAGACAAAAAACTACTCAGAATTTGATCAGAGATCATAGACCTGATATTGTTTTCATCCAAGAAACAAAATTATCTTGTGAAGATATGGTTAGAATTGCTTCTAAGATATGGAAAGGTGGTCACTGTCTTGCTATTGGAGCCCAGGGTTCAACGGGTGGTGTTGCGTGTTTGTGGGATCCATGAAGCTTAACTCCCTCTTAGTGGGTGGGTAGTAGGAACTGCCTCTCTGTGGTTTCTACCTACTTTTCGTCTGGATCTTCTATTCTTCTATATAATGTCTATGCCCCCAATGATTTATCAGGTAAAATCCTCTTATGGAATCATCTTAGATTCATTCGATCTCTTGCTCGCAATTCTCCTTGAATTGTGGTTGGGGATTTTAATTATATCATGTCCCTAAAGGATAAGAATGATGGTGTGGAGTGTTTGGGCCCTTCTTCTACTTTCATGCAGGATAATATTTATTTCCTTAATCTTGTTGATATGAAGCCTCGAAATGGGCTCTTTACTTGGACTAATAGAAGATGTGGAACAAATTTTATTTCTAAAAGATTGGATCGGTTCCTTACTTCAGATAGTTGGTTTGATGATAGTTGGACTTCATTCTCAGATATTCTAGGCTGGAGGGGCTCTGCCACACATTCTTTTTCAGTCCTCGAGATTCTCATTGCCAAGAAATCCACCTTTCAAATTTCAACTTATGTGGCTCAGGTATAATGATTTGTATGAATATGTGGAGAGGTGGTGGGCCGAAGGGAAACCCAAATTTGGTAATGTTATGTTTACCTTTTTCAAAAGCCTCTAGTTCATCAAATTCAAACTCAGGAAATGAAACATATTTTCCTTTGGAAATATTTTTTAGAAGAAAAAGCAACTATAGGATAGCCTAGAGGATATCACTTTTCAAATTAAAGATGAAGGATTGACAAAGGATTTGTTGGAAATAGAAGCTTCCCTTTCTAGTCATCTTGTTGAATGAGAGCTTCGTGAGGAGATTTTTTGGAAGCAAAAATCTCGGATTGACTGGTTGTTGGAAGGGGATGGAAACACCTATTTTTTCACAATTTGGTTAAATACCGTAGGAATGGTAATGCTATAGTCTCACTTACTTCTGATCAAGGGGAAAATCTCTCATTCTTTGAAGATATCTCTAATGAAGCAGTCAGGTTCTTCTCCTCTCTTTTCTCTAAGCAGGGTCCTCATGATGATGTTAATATGAGGCTTATTTTGGATTGTATTCCTAGGCTGGTATCTAATGATATGAATAAGATGCTAATGGACCCCATCTCGATGGAGAAACTTAAAGCGGTGGTTTTTCAAATGAAAAAGGTAAAGCACCTGGACCTGATGGTTTCCCTATAGAATTTTTTCAAGAATTTTGGGAACTGTTATATTTTGATTTGCTAATTTTTTTTTAGGAATCCCAAGTCAATAAGCAAATTATTAAAGCTATCAATTCAACCTTCCTTGCTCTTATTCCTAAATATGAAAATTCTAGCTCGTTGGGGTCTTTTCATCCTATTTTCCTATGCAATGTTACTTACAAAATTATTACCAAGATTATTGCGGATCGGCTGAAGAAAGTTCTTGGTTTTCTTATTTCTCCTGAGCAAGGTGGGTTTGTTAAGGCTCATCAGATTTTGGATGGTGTGGTGGTTGATACTAAAGCTATTCACTTTTTTAGAATATATCTAGGGAAAATGCTATGTTCATTAAGCTTGATATGTCCAAAGCTTATGATAGGGTTAGCTGACATTTTTTGCAGAACATCCTTCAAGCTTTTGGGTTCTCATATAATTGGATTGAATGGATCATGAGTTGTGTGACTTCAGCCTCCTTTGCAGTTTTAATCAATGGTTTACTGTTCGCTTTCTTCTTGACCTCTAGGAGGATTCGTCAAGGAGATCCCTTGTCCCCCTATCTTTTCATCCTTATGGCTGAAGGTTTGGGCAGATTTATCAAGAGTTTTCATAATCATGGTGCTATCCAAGGATGGTCTTGGGCAGAGAATTCTTTATCCCAGTATCATCTTCAGTTTGTTGATGATACTGCTCTGATGGGGAGGGCAAAAATTGAGGAAGCAGTGAATTTTAGGAAGTCTTTAGATATCTACTTATTTGCCTCTGGTCAAATGATTAATGAAGAGAAATCAAAGATCTTCTTCTTCAATACGGATGGTCGGATTCAACGTAGGATTGCTAATATTCTATGTTTTCAGGTAGGTTAATCATTGGAATTTTCAATGGCCATCCTTTGCTGGTAGATTAACACTTTTGTAGTTTGTACTTCATGCTTTGCCTATTTATAGGTTTTCTATCTTGGTTGCTCCTAAGTGCTTTCTCAAAGAATTTGATTATCTTTCTAGAAAATTTTTATGGGTAGGAAAACAGGACTGTAATAAATGGAGCTTGGTCAGTTGGGATATTGTATGTCGCCCTAAAGAGATGAGGGGTCTTGGTTTGAGACAATTTGATTTGAATAGTCTCGCTTTGGCTGCTAAAATATATTGGAGGTGATGCAATAATCCTGATTATCTTGGGGCTAAAATTCTTAGCCTCAAATATTTTGGTGGTGCTCTGGCTGATAAGATTTCGAGATTGGAGCTGAGGGGGAAAGGTTCTATTTTTTGGGACACTCTAAAAAAAGGTGCCATGCTTATTAAGCAGGGTCTCTTTTGGATTGTTAATAAGGGAACAATGCCTTATTTTGGGAATATTCTTGGGATAATTATCCTCATATCCTTTCTTCTTTTCCCCACCTTCGTCTTCTTTAGGATATTTTTTCTGATGTGGGTTGGTCTAAGGTGGCTGACTTCAAGCGATAAAGTCCTCTTGGCAGTTAGTTTACTCACTGTTGGTGGGATTCACAGGGCTGGCCATAGGGTGGCTATCCTAAGGATCGTGACACTTTGGCTTCTATTTTGGCTGAGAGACCATGTTGTTCTGTTGAAGAATCTAATATTCTTTCTTGGGGCCATAGTTTGAAAGGAAAATACATCGTTGCTCTAGGTTATCAAACCCTTATTATGCAGAGAAGAGAGGAGATTATGTCCTCCTAGTGGAAGAAGATTTAGAATAAGTTTGGTTGTCCCAAACGTGATTTTTTTCTTTGGCTTCTATGTTAGAAGAAATGTTCAACTTGGGATAATATTCAAAAAAGAGGTTTTCAGGGTCCTTCACTATGTTTTCTTTGTGGAAAGAATGAGGAAACTGATCGACCGGGTGCAAACTATGACAACACGAAACAAACAAAAAAGAAATTAACGCAGCGGAAAAAATAATTTATTTATTTAATTGCACCCTTCAACATTCTACATTAATTTGACAATGCACATTATATAGTGCATAACTTAGAAGGGAGAGAATAGAGGAAAGGGAGCGTGGAGGGATAAGGAGGTTGGAGGAATAAAGGGAAAGGAGTTGGAGAGATAAGGGGAATGGAAGGCGTGGAGGAATAAGGAGAAGATAGAGGAGGGAATATAGGAGAAGAAATAGGAGGGGAGTTAGGGAGAATAGGGAAAAAGTTGCCGACAAATCTTGCCGACAAAACTTAAGAGTTTTCACACTTAGGACTAGAAAAAGAGATTTTTCTAAGCCACTTAAGTAGAAACCCTATTCACACTTGCAACATTCTCCCCCTTAAAGTTGAGAGGACTGACTACACAGTCTCTCAGCTTTACAAATTGAGCTTTAGTCATCGCCTTGGTGAAGATGTCCGCGACGTTCTCCAAAGTGTGACAGTATTGAAGCTCAACAATTTCATGTTCCACCATATCTCTGATGAAGTGGTACTTCATATCAAAATGCTTCGTTCTGCTATGGTGGATAGGATTATATGCCAACTGAATGGCACTGATGTTGTCGCAGTAGACTCTGGTCGGACCACTTTGTTGTTCTCCAATCTCTTCTAGTACTTTCCTTAGCCATAAGGCTTGAGTACTTGCATAAGTAACTGCTATATACTCAGCTTCTATTGAAGATAGCGCTACTACTATCTACTTTTTGGAACTCCAAGTTATTAGTCCTGATCCAAGACTAAAACAGTTTCCTGATGTTGACTTCCTGTCATCAATATTGCTACCCCAATCACTATCGCTGAAGCCTACAAGCTTGATAGTGTCACATTTATGGTACTGGATTCCAAAATCCAATGTACCTTTCACATATCTCAAAATTCTTTTAGCTGCCTGCAAATGCGGCTCAGATGGGTTAGACATAAATCTAGAAACAAGAGATACAACATACTGAATATCTGGTCTGGTGTTGGCGAGAAACATCAAACTCCCAACCATGCTTCTGAAAGTGGTCACGTCAACTTTTGGTGCTCCATCATCTTTGCTTAATTGGATCCCATGTCCAACTGGAGTTGCAACTGGTTTGCAATGCTCCATAGCAAACTTCTTGATCATATCCTGAGCATACTTATGTTGACAGATGAAGATCCTTGTATCTGACTGATGAACCTCCATTCCAAGGTAGTAGTGCATTAAGCCAAGATCCTTCATCTCAAACTGCGTCATCATGGAGTGTTTGAACTCCATATTCATTTTTTCATTACTACCCATAAAAATGAGATCATCCACATACAAGCAAACTATGAGGATGTCATTACCTTGCTTTAGGTAGTAGAGTGTGGGTTCATTTTTGCTCCTGGTGAACCCATAATCTTTGAAGTACCCATCAATGCGTGAGTACCAAGCTCTTGGTGCCTGTTTAAGACCATAGAGTGCCTTCTTCAATCTGTAAACAAGGTGTTCCTTACCTTGCTCTTCAAATCCCTGTGGTTGCTCAACGTACACTTCTTCTGTCAAGTAACCATTGAGAAATGCACTCTTTACATCCATGTGTTGGACTTTCCATCCTTTGTGTGCAGCTAAGGCAAGAACTGTTCTGATAGTCTCCTGTCTGGCTACAGGAGCAAAAGTCTCTTCATAATCAATTCCATATTTTTGAGTAAAACCCTTTGCTACTAATCTTGCCTTGTGCCTCTCAATGCTTCCATCAGCATTAAACTTGGTCTTGAAGATCCATTTACATCCAACACATTTCTTTCCTTTAGGAAGCTTCACGAGCTCCCAAGTGTCATTGTTTTTTATAGAGGTTATCTCCTCTTTCATGGCATCTTGCCATATTTTTTGAGTACATGCCTTCTCATAACTAGAAGGTTCAAGCTGTGCACTAGTTAACAAAGCATAGTTAACTTGATCTCCCCTAGGTTCCTGCTGGGAGTCATCATCACCATACAAGTGCATACTTTCTAATCTATGTAAAACAGATTCCATTTCACTAGCTTGACTCCTAGTGTATCTTCTTGAAAAATTTTTATCCAACATCTGAGATGATGGATGATACTGTAGAGTTCTCTTACCTTTGGATGGAGAATCAATGTCCATTGGTGAGGAACTTACTGATCGCTGTGGAGAAGGACTTGGTGAAGAAGTTGAATCAGAAGATGGACTTGGAGGATGTGTGGGAGGAGACTGCTTTCCTTTCTGTGGTATCTGCGGTTGCACCTGCTGAGCAACTATATCAGTGGCTTCAACATCACTGAATATTTGGGGCTTACCCCATTCTCCCCCTTCATCAAAAATCACATCCCTTGAAATCACTATCTTTCGAGTCGTAGGATTGTAGAGTCTATAACCTTTTGTGTTTTCACAGTATCCTACAAAAATGCATGCTTGACTCTTTGGATCAAGCTTCTTTCTCAGCTCATCAGGAATGTGAGCATATGCCAATGAACCAAATACTCTGAAATACTTCACATTTGGTTTCTTACCATACCAGGCTTGGTAAGGTGTCTTCCCTTTCAAACTTGAAGTAGGACTTCTGTTCAAGATGTGAACACTAGTCCTTGTTGCATCTCCCCAATATGAATTACTCAAATGCTTTGTCTGAAGCATTGATCTTGCCATCTCCACAATGGTGCGATTCTTCCTTTCTGCTACACCATTTTGTTGTGGAGTGTAGGCAGTTGTGAACTGCCTCTTGATGCCATGATGTTTACAAAAATTCAAAAACTGATTAGAGGAGTATTCTCCTCCTTTATCTGATCTAAGACATTTTACAGAATATCCACTCTCACTTTCAACTTTTGCTTTAAAATCAACAAAGCATGCAAATGCTTCATCCTTATGCTTCAAAAAATATATCCAACACATTCTTGTGCAATCATCAATAAAAAGTAGGAAGTAAGAGTGGTTACCTAGACTCTTGGTCTGCATCGGACCACAGATGTCTGAATGCACTAACTGGAGTGGATAGCTGGCCCGCCATGCTTGTCCATGAGGAAATTTTGATCTGGCATGCTTGCCCAAGGCACACCCTTCACAGACTTCCTTACTATCTTGAATTTTGGGAAGTCCAGTTACCATTGCTTGTGAAGTTAGCATTTTCAAACTTGCTGAATTCAAATGACCATATCTCAAGTGCCATAGGACACTTGGATTGGTAATAGCAACATTTGCTAACTTATTTCCTCCTGGCTGGCCAAACTTTAAAGGGAATAATCTATTCTTTGACATTGGCACTTGTGTAATGATTCTATTACTATTGTTCTTGTCAAAAATGGTGCATTTACCCTCATCAAAAATCAACTTGTAATTCTTTTCTAGCATTTGACCAACACTTAAAAGATTGTGTTGAAGATGGGGTGTGTAATAGATATCACTTACTTGCTTGACGCCTTCTTTCGTTGGAACCTCCATGGCTCCAATGCCTTCAACTGCCAATGATTTGTCATCTCCCAATCGGATGCTGGATTTGTATGAGGAGTCTAAAGTAGCAAAGAGTTCTTCTTTGCCACTCATGTGATTTGAACACCCAGTGTCCAAAATCCATGTATCATTCATATTTTGCTCTGTCTGGCCATAAGAAAGAAAGAGATTTGTGGACTCTTCCTCTTCTCCAAAATTTCCAAACTGACTGCTCTGGTTGCTGCTGCTTCCTTGCGAAGACTTTGACCAACAATCTCGAGCATAATGGCCAGGTTTGCCACAATTGTAGCAAACTTGTTTTGATTTATCTCCTCCTTTTCCTTTGCCTGATTGTTTCCCTCTATATTGCTGTTGTCCTCCTCTATTATGATTTCCTCCTCTGTTGGATGATCCTCCTCTGTTAGGAGTTCCTCCTCTTTGATTATTCCTTCCTCTGCCTCTTTGTTGTCCTCTGCCATGGCCTCTACCTCTTCCTTCATGTGAGGCAAAAGCTTTATCATCTCCTCCATAACTGGTGGTAGGAGTTTCCTGTAACCTCTCTTCATGTGAGAGAAGTGAACCAGTTAGGGCATCAAAAGACAACGAGGTTAAGTCTTTGGATTCTTCAATAATTATTGCAACAGAATTCCACTTAGGAAGAAGTGTTCTCAACACTTTCTTCACCATAACCTCTGGCTTAATATCTTCCCCTAGTGTGACCATTTTATCAACTACGGCTTTCACTCGCACGCAGTAATCTCCCACTTTTTCATTTTCTTGCATCCTGAGATTTTCAAAATCTCGTTTCAATGTTTGCAACTTTACCTGTTTTACTTGGTCACTACCTCTATAACTTTCTTTTAGGGCATTCCAGGCATCTTGTGCAATTACATAAGAGGCAACCCTAGGGAAGATACTTTTATCTAGGGCAGCATGTATGTGATAAAGGGCGAAAGCATTGTTTTTCTGCGCTTCTTTTTTAGCCTTTTTATCAGCATTAGAGAAAGCTGCCCATTCAGCAGCAGTAGGTTCAGTATAGCCCTCTTCGACTACATCCCATAAACCTTTTCCTATCAAAAGAGTTTTCATTTTAATTGACCAATACTCATAGTCTCCTCCATTGAATTCAGGAATCGGTAGACTAGTATTGGATGCCATTGCATAAAAACAAACTTTATTTGAAGCAAACAAGCAATATAAAGCAGTACAAAGAGATTAATGATTCAAATCAAATCTCGCCTTTTTAGAACATTCAAGTTCGGCTTCGAAACTGCTGCTGATGACTATGACCTCAGGTTCTTCAGGATCCACTTCCTCTGGATCTTCTTCTTCTTCTTCTGCTTCTTCTTCTTCGTCTTCTTCTTCTTCTGCTTCTGGTTCAGGAGAGCGTGGTGTATAGCTCTCACTTGATTCTGCTACCAGTACACCAGGTGTATAACTGGCACTTGCTTGGTCCTCTGGTACAACTTCCATGGTCTCGGACTCTTCAATCCTTTGTCCGAAGATGTTGTCTTCAGAATCTCCCTCGTACCCTGAATCCGGTTTCCTCAGATGAGCAATCACCTGATTTTCCAGTTGACAAAAGACTGTATGGAGACCTGATCGTTGAACCCTTTCATCAAAGGATTCCGGTGTCTCTCTTCTCAAAATCGAGAGAAGTGCATTATAGCACCCCATAGACCGGATCATCTAACATTTCAAGGGCACATTATTTCTCCTTTTTCAAATGCTCATCAAACAAGGTTTTTAAAAATTTTTTATAAAGTCTTTAAAAAAAATTTAATAAATTTTTATATTTTTTTAAATTACCTTTTAAATAAATTATTAAAAAGATAATTTTAAAAAAATATAATTTAAAATTATTAAATAATTTTAAAAACTTTAATAAAAATTTAAAACCTTTAAAATTTAAAAAAAAATTTTTTTACCTTTCACGCGGGCGAAATCGAACCCGCGACCTCCCAAACACCGGCGGGCGGTCTTAGCCGCTGCACCACGCGGCTCCGCTGGAAACAAAGGGGACTTCCTCCCTTTTAACCTCGACGGCGGCAAAATTTAAAAAAAAAAAAAATTATTTTATGCTTCCGACGGGATTCGACCCCGGGTCGTCTCCCCGCTAGCGGACCGCCCTGTCCGCTGCACCACGCCCCTTGGACGTGTCGTAAAAGGCACGCGGGGTAATATTTAAGCACGACGGTGAAATTTAAAAAAAAAAAAAATTGCCTTTGTTTATCCCACATGCGATGGGCGGAGGACGCGCAGAGGGTTTTTAAACCCGAAGACGCGCAGTCAATTTCGATTGCCTTCGAGCAATCACACAAAGATTGTTTTGCCGCCACTACATCCAATCACAAACTGCCACATCGATGAATCACAAACTGCCACATGGCAAAATTTTAAACCAATCACACACCGCCACGTCAACTGCCACCTCAGCTGCTTCGATCCGTGTGCCGCCACGTCAACTACCACCTCAGCTGCTTTGATCTGGCACTGCCACATGTCGCCTCGAGATTCATGCTGAGCCGTCTGCTGCCACGTGATGCCTCAGGATGCGTGTCGAGCCTGATGTCCACCTGGCACCTACGCATGATCCGTCTCGAGATCCGTGCCCGAACCTGCTCGTGATCCGCCTCGGGATCCGAGCCTTGCTGGCGATGCCTCGACCTTCGTGCCTGACACCTGCCTCGGGAACCGTGCCCAACTGGCTTCACCTCGGCTCTGATACCAGTGATCGACCAGGTGCAAACTATGATAGCACGAAACAAACAAAAAAGAAATAACGTAGCGGAAAAAATTAATTATTTATTAAATTGCACCCTTCAACAACTACATTAATTTGATAATGCACATTATATAGTGCAAAACTTAGAAGGGAGAGAATAGAGGAAAGGGAGCGTGGAGGGATAAGGAGGTTGGAGGAATAAAGGGAAAGGAGTTGGAGAGATAAGGGGAATGGAAGGCGTGGAGGAATAAGGAGAAGATAGAGGAGGGAATATAGGAGAAGAAATAGGAGGGGAGTTAGGGAGAATAGGGAAAAAGTTGCCGACAAATCTTGCCGACAAAACTTAAGAATTTTCACACTTAGGACTAGAAAAGAGATTTTTCTAAGCCACTTAAGGAGAAACCCTATTCACACTTGCAACGAAACCACTCTCCATATTTTCTTCCAATGATCATATTCTCTAGAGGTCTGGAACTTGTGATGGCAGATCTGGAAAAGGCCCATAATCCATGCTACTTTTGTTTTTGAGTTTTGGGAAAGCTTGGGTAGATCCCTTGCATCTGCTTCATGTATTCAAACTACCTGGGATTTAGGTCCTTCATCTTTTGGCAGATTTGGTTGGAACGCAATCAAAGAATTTTTCAGGGATGTTAACTTGGAGCCTTATAGGTATGGCTCAGAGTCAAAAGTATGGTTAAGGAGATTATTGAGGTCAAGTGTGTTCTGAGTTCTCCTCTTACTTCCTCCAATTGGCAGATTATCAATAGATTGGAGATTTCTTTATCATCACCAGCTGCAAAAAGAGGCCCTGTTAGGGGAATTGGGTCGTTGAAGGTCAATAGATTTGGGAAGTGGATTCCCCTTAGGGATGTTCTCAAAATAAAAACTGATGGTTCTTCCAAGGACAACCCAGGTAATGTTGATATAGGAGGAATTGGCTATGATAGTGAGGGTGTGACCCACCTCTTTTTATCTGTGTACAAAGGAATTCATTCGAATAATCATGTGGAAGCATTGACAATTCTCCATGCATTGGAAACAACTTTTCTTTGGGATGGAGAAGGGTTATTTGTGAATTTGATTCCATGATAGTGGTGTCTCTTCTGAACAACAAGCATTTTCAAGATGCTTCCTAGTTTATGGTTAGAATGGTGAAACAGATTTTGAGCTTGGCTGAGAATTTTTTTGAAATCTCTTTTGTTCATATCCCAAGAGAACGGAATAGAGTGGCTGATTGTTTGGCGAAGTGGGCTTCTAAAGATTCCCTTACTAGAAAGTTGATATCTAGAATGATCTTGATCAGGAGAAATCCAGACTCCTTAATCAGTTAATTCATGAGGACTAGGAAAGATAATTTCAAGGTGGAGGAACTCGATTGTCATGGGTTCTTATGTCCTGTCGAAGTTGTTGTCAGAATGATCCATGGATTTCCTTGGTGGATTTTTTGTATTTTGTATGATGTGTTGGCTTGGATCACTTGGAAATCCTTGTGGAATGTATTGTTTTAGATTCTAAATAAAATATTTTTTCCCCCAAATAAAAAAAATAAGTGAGGTTAAACCTACTAATAAAATTAAAAAGTGATAATAAAGTAGTATCATGGACTGTTAGGGTATGAATAAAACCCTTACAAAAATTTATTAAGAAATTAATAGGTTGTTATAGTCTTGGTTAATACAAGAAACAAAATTAAGTGGTAAGCAATGCAAGGATGCATTAAAAAGATTTGGAAGATGGGGGTTTGTCTGACAGTTTGTTCTATAGGAGCTTTCAAATGTATTCTGACAATATAGGACAAATACAAATGGGATGGACAATTGCTAAAAGTAATTGGATTGTTTTTCTATTTTGCAAAAAAAAAGAAAAATATCAAAGTTGGAGTTATAAATGTATATACTCCAACTATAGTTTTTTTGCATGATAAATGTTGGAAGGATCATAGTATTTGTCAAATACAATTGTAAATCATAATCTTGATCTATGGATTTTTTTGAGAGACTTCAACATAGTTCTATATTCTTTTGAAAAAAAAAAGGTGGTACTCTTAGCTGGTCTAAAATAATGCATTATTTTGCTTTGTTTGTCATTTCAAATGGGCTTTTGAATGTTATTCCTTCATGTTCTCAATATACATGGGATAACAAAAATATTGGTAGGTTTTTGTCACATGGTTATAGAGTAAGCAATCTCTTTAGACATTTTATTGCGAGCATGATCAAATCACAAACCCACTCTCTTAAGATGTGATTTACTCAATAACAAACATCTAAAGCCATTTTTCTATCAATCTATATGGCTCCAAGACCTTGATTTTTACCATATGGTTATGCTATGGTGGGAGGAAGAAAATATTGAAGGACCTTGTATGTACATATTTGTTCAAAAGATTACATATCTAAAGAGATGGATATTTGGAATGATTTAAAAAAAAAAAATGGATTCAAGCTTAAAATTTACCAAAAATAATAGAAATCAATGGAATGGATCATTGATTCTTATGTGCAAGAAAAATAATTACTTTAAAATTATCTTAATACATTAAAAAATGAGTCATATTGGTTCAAAAATTCTAGGGACAAATAGCTCAAGGATATACCCAGGTGTTGTAGGTGAGTTGGAGAGGAGAGGGCAATCCTCCAAGGGAGGTCCCAGGTTCGGATCTCCACCCTACCAAAAAGCTAAATTGGGTATCCAAAATCCAATTGATAATGTTGGTGCAAGCAGTGTCGGGTGCGACTCCTGGGTGACTTTGATGGTGTATAACCCCCTGTTCATGGTCTCTCAAACCAATGCGGACCTGCAAGGGGTTTTTCTCTTAAAAAAAAATAGCTCAAGGATATAGAACTACCAAATTATTTCATGTTGTACCAAAAACAAAATTTTATTTTCGTCACATCAAAAAAAGTTACCTCCAAATGGAAGAAATATTAAGGAAGAAGAATATATCAAGAAGGAAGTAATTACTTATATATTTTATCAGATATTGGACAAGATAAGGAGACACAAGTAAGCTTTTGTAAAATATTCCATAAGGCACCTGGCTCGAATGGATTTTTGACAATTTGCTTTTAAAAAATTTAGGATTTATTGAAGAGTTATATATGAAAAGTAAGGTTATAATAAGTGATATCAATGCTACCTATGTTACATTAATTCCCAAGAAATGCGAGAAAATATTTTGATAATTTGTGTCCAATAGGCCTTTTTAATATGGTTTATAAGAACATTTAAAAAAATATGTCCTGTAAGGCTTTCCTTTAGCCTGTTCTATAAGGCTATCCTTAAGCATGTCCTAAAAGGCAATCCTTTTGCCTTTCCTCTGGTTTTTCTGTTGTCCTTTCCTGCGGCCTTCCTATGGCATTTTTTATTTTATCTTTTGACTTGTTGTAATAAGGTTTTGGGTCCCTTGATAAAAACCCACTTTAAATTTAACTGATCAAAAAAAATATGGCAAATACGTTGAATAGCATTTTAGATTGTGTTAACTCAAAGGAACAAGGTAGTTTGATGGTGTAAAGGCCTGACATTTTGTCCATTCTCTAGAAAAACAAGGTATGCTTATGAAATTAAATATGAACAAAACATATGACTTTTCTACATGATATTCTCAAAAACATTGGTTAAGATTGGTGTGAATAGATTAGATGTTATTTTATTCTAAAATATACTATTTTTATTAATGGTTCCCTTATTGGATTCTTTGTCATCTCGTGGACTTTGCCAAGGTGATCCACTATCTCCTTACTATTTATTATTCTTGTGGAGGCATTAGGGAGAACTTTCTCAAAGGTAAAAATGGAATAAAAAATCAAGGGTATTCAGGTCGCAACAAATGGTCCCTTCAGATCTCATCTCCAATTTGTTGATGATGTTTTTTTGGGTCATCCTTTTGTTAATAAGACTATGGAGATTAAATTAATATTATCATGCTATGAGAAGGCTATGGACAATTGGTTAATACTACAAAATTCAATATTATCGTGGATATTTTAGGGCTTAAATAGAAATTTTCTTTCAACATGATTGGGTATTCCTTTGTCTCATAAAGGAAAGAAAAAGGAGCTTTGGGATTTATGTTTGCATAAAACGAAATTGTGTTTGGAAAGTTTTAATGGTAAGTTCTTAAACATGGTAGGAAAGCTACAACTCATAAAGACTACATTACAATCCATACCTATTTAAATGATGTCACTTTCAAGATTGCTAGCAAGTCTAGCATCGGAATTTGATAAAATTCAAAAAAGACTTTCTTTGGAAAGTATACAAGGAAAAAATAGATTTCCTCTTTGTAAGTGGGATAGGGTTTGCAAAGACAATAATATTGAAGGACCAAGTTTGTAAAATTGGAGACATGTAAGTTTGGCCTTAACATGGTTGGAGATCACTCAAAGATGAATAAAATAATTGGGCAAAATCGTTACTTCGAAAATATATAGGTTCTCTTGACACAATGAAATTATTCAAGAAATAAACCTTATCCAAAGGCTCACCAACATGGAACTTCATATCAAAAAGTTTTCAATTGATCAAGAAACATATTAGACGGTCAATTAATGAAAGAAATTATGCAAATTTCTGGTTTGATGTTTGGTTGAAGCATTATCCTCTTATCTTTGATTCAAATTGACATCCATCGATTATGGCATGTTTAGCTTATAAAGTTCCAAAGGCCAAAGAATATATTAATGTGAGCAACAATTCCATATTATGGATTTCTATTGGTAACATGGTTGAGGGAGAGTAACTCAAAAAAATATTTGAAAAGATTCAAAAGATGCTTCAAGATTTTTATTTGCCAATTTTTACATGAAACGATACGTTGGTTTGAAATATATCAAAAGATAGTGGATACTCAGTCAAATTGAAATACGAGGATTTAGAGCAAATAAATTTTCCTACTCTCAAAATTTAACCGTATAAGAATGTTTGGTCAATAGAGGCTTTTCCTGAGGCCTCAACATTATTTTGGTTAGTAGTCCAAAATAAGATTCTTACAAGAGAGTCTACAAAGCAGAGGATACCATGGACCTTTTAGATGTGCCTTATGTGAGGATTTAAAAACATCAGACCATTCAATTATTTATTGCCCCTTTACTCACATCATTTAGGTTGCTTTCTTAATTCAAATGATTTTAATACCCTGATTTCTTCTAAATGGTAATGTTATAGTGGGACACGGCAAATTTAAAGGATCATGTATCTACAACTTTATTCTTAAACAAAATATCTAAAGGAGAAAATAAAAATATGGAATGCCAAATCTTTTAGTAACATAATTTAATAAGACAAAATATCTGAAGGGGCAAATGAAGATTTGGAATGCCAAATATTTTAGTAATATATTTTAATAGGATTCTTATGTACATAGAAAATAATTACTTTCTAATTATCATTTTGCATTTAAAAGGAGTCATATTGATTCCAAAAACCCATGAAGAAATGATTAAAAGGAGATAAAGATACCAAGTTTTCATTCTAAAACCAATTTTTTTTTTCTTTTATCGCATCCAATATATTTCAACTCTAGATGGAAGAAATATTGAAGAAGAAGATCCATAAAAACAAGATTCAAAGAGTGACTTAATAAAAAAAATTGTAAAATGACAGCTAGGGTTTAAAGAACAATAATTGAAAATTACAAAGTGAAGGCCAAAAACTATATAGTGATGATAAAAAATCATAGAGAGATGGCTAGGTTTGAATATATAAGGTTAGAGTTATTATTTAAACTTGGCAGATTTGTTGTTCGATTAGACAATAGTCTATGTAAGAGCATTGATATTTTCTGGTAGTTGAAAGCCAAAAGGTTTGCATAGTGTCCAAAAATTAGAAGTCTTGAAGAGCGAAGGCCAAAAGTCAAAAGGTTTGTCAAAACTTCATAGATTAGTTGTTTAGATAAGAAAAAATCTATGTAAGTTAGGGTTTTGACATTTACCAACAACTAAAAGTAGAGCAACAACCAAAATTCAGAAGATTCAAAGAGCGACTTCAAAAAAAATGTAGTGACAGCTAGGGTTTAAAGAGCGATGCTCAAAAACTGCAAAGTGATGATAAAAAACTACAAAGTAGTGGTTGAAGATCTTAAACCAGACAAAGGGTTTCAAGATATGCGACCAAAATCCAAAGAGTTTCCAAATAGATGATAGTGAAGGGTTTGTAGATCTATGACTAGAAGTGAGAGGGTTGGTAAAGGGGAAGAAAAAAAACAAGAAAAAATGTTGAAGGTTTTTATTCTAATTAAAAAATAGATTTTTTTAGGGTTAAGAAAAAAAGAAAAAAAAAGAAAAGGGAAAACAAAAAGAGAGGAACAAAAATATGTACAGGGTTATAAAAATTGTTATAGGTTTGCAAACCATTTAAAAAATCCTTGGATTTTGTAGACCAATTAATTAAAAGGTAAAATTTGTTTAGGGTTTGCAGTGTGTCGATCAAAAGCCAGTGTGTCAATCAAAGCCAGAGGGTTTATAAATATGTGATCATATCTACAAACTATGGATTTGTAAACAAAAACCAAAAGGAATATATATATATATATATAGAGAGAGAGAGAGAGAGAGAGATGCAATGTTTTACCTTTTCTACAAATTTGGTTTCGGTTGTAATTTTGATTCAAAAATTTTAAACTTTATGGATTTCCTTGAGGAAATAAGATTCTTTGGATTTGTGTGGGTTTTAGTTTTTCCAAGGTTTGTGATTTTACTTCAAGGAATTATATTGAATATTTTGTTTTTAAGGGACGAAAATGAAGAGAGATTTTTTGTTTTTTGTTGAAGATAGGGAAAGAGTTGTAGGCTTCCAGAACAAGGGAGCAGGAGGGGAATGAGCAAGGACACAACCAAGTGGAGTTGTAGAGTGGAACAATAGGTTCTACAAGTGTTAATACTAGCTTCTCATGTAGAGAGAGCAACCTCACCCATACCTTCGTGTGAGAAGCTACTACTAACAAATTTCATTGGTCTTTGCTTTGATAGCTGGTATTAAGAAGTTACATGGGCCTATGTTCTAATACCAGATGTTTGCTCTAAACCCTACCTAATTCAAACTTCTAACTTCTCTCCAACTCTCCTAACAGATAATGCATGCATGCAGACAACACTTTCAATATACAAAAAAGGTAGGAAAGAAATACACAAGGAATTGCAAAAAAAAATAGATATTACTTTCCTAGCCTATGCCAACATTATGTTGAGATATACTTCACACACACTTTTAAAATATACTCCATAAAAATTTGTCTCCTCTCTCTGTCCTCTTTGTGTATTTTGTGCAATACGGATTAGATCCAACATTTGGTATGCATCAAATTGAAACTTGTTAATACTAGCTGTTCACATAGAGATCAATCTCATCCATCCTCCGCGTGAGAAGCTAGTACTAACAAGTTTCATTGGTATTCACTCTAATAGCAAATGTTGGCTCTAAACCTTACCTAATTCAAAATTCTAACTTATCTCCAACTCTTATAACATATAAGGCATGTATGCAGACAACACTTTCAATATACAAAAAAGGTAAGAAAAAAATACACAAGGAATTGCAGAATATGCTAGATGTTATTCTCTTAGCCTATGCTAGCATTAGTTTGAGATATACTTCACACTCTCTTAAAATATACTTCATACAAATTTGTCTCTTCTCTATGTCGTCTTTGTGTCTTATGTGGAGTATGACTTAGAGTCAACATTTGATATCAGAGCAAAAACCACTTCTCTTTGTGTCTTATGTGGAGTATGACTTAGAGCCAACATTTGATATCAGAGCAAAAACCACTGAAACTTGTTAATACTAGCTTCTCAAGCATAGAGAGTAGCCTCAACCATACCTCCATGTGAGAAGCTAGCTAGATTCTCAAGCAGAGAGAGTACCCTCAACCATGCCTCCATATGAGAAGCTAGTACTAACAAGTTCCATTGGTATTTGCTTTGATAGCTAATATTAACAGGTTTCATTGGTCCTTGCTCTAATAAATGTTTATCTCTAAATCATACCTAGTTCAAACTTGTAACTTCTCTTAAAGTCTCATGCATGTAGAACACTTTTCCTATGCGCTTACAATTTGGTAAGAAAGAAAATATACAAAGAATTGAAGATTATGCTGGATATTATTCTCCTAACCTATTACAACATTAGGTTGAGCTATACTTCACACACTCTTTTAAAATATACTTTCATACAAATATATCTCTTCTCTTTGTGTCTTGTGTGGAGGATGGCTTAAAGCCAAGTGGTATCATAGCAAAAACCATTGAAGCTTGTTAATATAAACTTATCAAGCAAATAGAGCAGTCCCACTCATGCCTCTATGACTAACAAGTTTCATTTGTTTTTGTTCTATAGCTAATATTATCAAGTTCTGTTACCAAATGTTGATTCTAAACCATAAATAATTCAAACTTCTAACTTCTCTCCAACTCTCCTACCAAATAAGGTATGCATGTAGACAACACTTTCCATAAGGTAAAAAACAAAATACACAAGAAATTGCATAATATACTAAATATTATTCTCTTAGCCCATGCATGCCTTAGATTAATATATACTTTACACACTCTTTTAAAATACACTTCATACAAATGGCTTAAAACCAACAATTGATATCTGAGCAAAGACCATTGAAACTTGTTAATATTAGCTTCTCACAGAGCAGTCTCAACCATGACTCGGGACAAGAAGTCGTACTAATAAGTTTCATTAGTCTCTGCACCCATATCAAATGTTTACTTTAAACCATGCTGCATGTAAGACACACAGAGATAGAAGACGAAGAAATATACAAAACACTTAGAGGACAGAGAAAATAAAATAAAATAAAAGATATAGCATATGCTTTTCCTTCGTTCATCCAAACTTCTGTATTTATAGCATATTCTGTAAATGGTTGCATCCAATTGTTCACTACACTGCTCACTATTATTGGCCAATGCTTAAAGTTACTCTCTAACAAAATGAATCGAAACAATAAATAAAATAACTGGAATTTTACCTTTAAAATTGGATGCACTGGTTATGCAAAACCCTAGAGTAGCGTATTGCATGTTCGATTCTATTATTATGATGTATTCATTAATCATAGGGTAAAAATATGTCGACTAAGGTCGCCACTTTGATACTTAGTGGTGTCTCCTAAAATTATTTCCTCTATTGTTAATGAATACGACACAAATAATGCGAATCGTTGCATCGAAAAGCCAAACTTTGAAGTTAGAGGATGTAATAGGAGCTAATCCGCACCTAAAATGTGACTGCTTGTGATTCGAATTAAAAATTGGTTGGTCCTCCAACATATAAATAGGCTCGAGAGCTCTCCAAAGAGGACTAGTAGCGATGAGGGTTAAGGATTTTCTATGGTTTGAGGGTTAGGGTTTCTTGTGGATTTCGTAAAAGTCCACATTTTTAATTGGTTCACTTGAATTTATGGTTTATGATAAATGATAAAATTCAGCTAGTGGATGGAAGTTGGTCTAAGATATGACTTCAGATTAAAAACTAATCCTACATTTTAATAAAAAAAAAATTTTGATTTGGTTAGTGTGAAAAACTCACCACCACACCCACGTTTAGGGATGGGCATCTCATACCATTATGACCTCTCATAAGGAAGAGAGTTGAGCTTATAAATAGGGAATCTAACACACAACCACACACGAGACATGGTTCTCATACCCTCAGGAACTAAATTTTTTTATTTTTTAAATTATAAAAAAAATTAGTATTGTTTTAAAAGATGGCGTCAAGGCTAGTTTAAGTCTTAAAGATGATTATGAGTAACAATGAAGTGCAAGCTAAGAAGGAGTTTGAGCTGAGATTCAGTCATAACATAAGAACAGTGGGTTTATTCGAAGTGCATCAATGTTTCAAACTCTTACCACGAATACGTGCAACATTGTTTCCAAAAAAATATTGAAGCAAAGGAACGTATGAAAAAGAAAAGATAGGGGCTCTTACAAGCCAAGAGGAAGTGCGAGCCAGGAGCAAGTACGAGGTAGGAGAGAGTGCAAAATGAGAGAGAGTGTAAGGCAAGAGCAAGCCCCATTAGCTAGCAAGGAAGGAAAGTCATATTTGAAAGCTCTAATGGGAAGTCAAGATGCCCTGGTTGGAAGTATGGAGGCCCATGTTGGAGAAGAGCAAATACATGGCAAGTTCGATCTAGAAGTGAGTATTAAAGATGAGATTATTGAGCATGATATAATGGTTCTTAAAAGTAAAGGGTTAATATGTAAGTTCCATAGACCTAGCCAAGGTTTTTTGGGGATTTAAAATTGGATCAAGTGAAAGTGGGGATTAAATTCAAATTACTTTATAATTTTTTTTCCTAAAGATGTTTTCCTCTTCATCTTTTTCATTTCACAAATTAGGGATAAAATAATGGTCTATGGTCTATGGTTTAGGGGAAGAGATGCGTTATATTTGAGATCATGGAATGAACTTTTTTCTGTTGAAATAGAAACTATTAAAAAGCTTTCAGTATGGGTTAGACTTTTAAGACTTCCATATTCACTTATAAATAAGGATATTTTGAAGAATATTGGAAATACCCTATGAGAATTTATCAAGGATGGATCAACTACTAAAAAGCGAAAGTATGCTAACTATGCTCGAATATGTGTTGTTATGGATATTTTGAAATGTTTAGTACAATCCATTAAGATTAAATTTGAATCAAGAGAATGGGATCAACAAGTAGATTATAAAAATATCACATTTTGTTGCCACAATTGTTATGATATTGGACATATAGCAAGAGTGTGCAAAGTGAAAACTATGAAGAAAAATAAAAAATTCTAACCATGAGATAAACTTCAAGGCAAAGCAAGAAAATCATATACTAATAGTGAAAGAATATATGAGCATTAGCTTTGTATTGAAAATGGAGCAATATTAAATAACATCATTGAGGTAGTTCATATGGTTGAAACTACCTAAACCACCCCACTAACTACCTAAACCTCTTAGGCATCCACTTGTATGAATATAATAATGTAATAGATAAAGCAAAACTATGTTCTATGCTAACATCCTCCCTTATTACATTATTTGGAAATACAAAGAGCATTGTGAAACAATTCAAATTTGACACGTGCAAGTGCCTTAGTGAAAATGTCTGCATCCTGCTCACCAGTGGGAATGTACTGGAGCTGTATCTTGTGCTTGGAACTTCATCTCAAATGAAATGACATTGAGTGTCAATGTGTTTGGCATGTTCATGAAACATCAAATTCTTGAAAAGTTTCAAAACACCTTGGTTATCGCAAAATAAGTGAATTGGAAGATTTTTTGGAAGGCCCATACTTGAAAGAATGTGACACAACCATATCACCTCACAAATTGCTCCACGTGCTGCACGATATTCTACCTTTGTAGAAGATAGAGCAACCACCTGCTGCTTCTTACTGTGCCAAGAGACAGGTCTAGATCCAAGATGAAAAATGTATCTAGAAGTTGATTTTCGATCATCAATGGATCCAACATAATTTGAGTTCGTGTATCCTTGTAAGAAGAAATTGTCATTCTTCTTGTACTCCATGCCATATTATGTACTACCACGGACATAATGAAGAACCCATTTTGTTAATTTCCAATGACTCACCTTAGGTTCCTGCATGAACCTTGAAAGATAACCCGCAACAAAATTGAGATCTGGCCTGGTGTTTGTCAGATATATGAGACTCCCAATCAGCTAGCAATAGAGAGTACCATATACCTATGAAGAAGTATTATATCATGATAACTGAAGCCCTAATTCCATTGGAGTTGCATTTGGCTTGCAATCAGTCATGTAATATTTTTTGATCAATGTCTTGGCATACTTCTTTTGTGTCACTCTGATATGATTCTTTTTTTGAGTCACTTCTAAACCAAGATAATAGTGAAGAAGTCCTAGATCTATCATCTCAAATGATTGTTTCAAGTCATATTTCATTGTATCTATCATTTTATTTGAATTGCCAATGATTATCAGATCATCCACATAGAGTACTAAAATCACTATGTCAGAACCATTGTTCCTAATATAGATATTAGCATCTATAGGACTTCTTTTGAATCCATGCTGCAATATGTAACTATCCATTTTGATGTACCAAGTCGTGGAGCTTCTTTTAACCCATACAAGGATTTGACCAACTTACAAACTTTTTGTTCTTGCCCTTCAACCACAAATCCTTCTGGTTGGGTCATGTACAATTCTTGCAGATCACCATTCAAGAAGGAACTTTTGACATCCATCTGATGTAACTTCCATTCAAACTGAGCTTCCATAGGACAAAGTACTTGAATGATAGTTATTCTTGTTGTGGGTGCAAAAGTATCTTCATAATATATGACTTCTTTCTGAGCATAGCCATTTGCAACAAGATGGGGCTTATGCTTATCATTAGTTCCATATGCCTTATACTTCACTTTGAACACCCATTTGCAGCCAATGAGTTTATTTCCTGAAGGCAGACCAACTAGCTTCCATGAGTTATTTTTCATGAGATATGTATATTCAACATCCATAGCAGACTTCCACTCAGGCTCACTAAGGGTATATTAAACTGTTGTGGGTTCATTCTCATCCAATGCAGACATATAAACCCTTCATCATCCATAACTACTTCTCTGTCTTCATCCGCATCTAAAAATATTTCATCAAACTATTGGCAACTCGTCAACCTCTAAATTTGATGCCTCTGCTCTAATATGCTGAGTCATGCTGCGTGTGCAAGGTCAATGTAGAGTTAGATCTAAAAGTGAAGTCAACTTTGAATCTCTCAATGTGCTAGTATACCATTTTGGAACCTTGTTTTGTGGGGTTGAAGTCTCTTTCTTACACTCCTCTTCATCCAGGTATACAATGGTATATGTATTATCTGATGTGAAAGCTTCATAAAATACCATATCTCTATTGGTGTGTGTTTTCTTGGTCTGAGGATCGATCAATCGATATCCCTTTGAATGCTCATCATAACCAAAAAAAATGCATTGTAAGGTTTTCTCATCTATCTTCTTTCTCTTATGTTTTATAATGTGCATGGAAGCCTTACATCCAAAAATCCTTAGATGAAAAATGGAGGGTTTCCTACCACTCCATGCTTCTTGTGGAGTCATGCCTTTTAGAGCTTTTGTGGGTGCTCTATTCAAGAGGTACATTGTTATATTCACTACTTCTGCCCAATACTGTTGCTCAAGATGTGCTCCCTTAAGCATATAGTGAACCATTTCCATGATGGAACAATTTCTCCTCTCAAAAACTCCATTTTGTTGTGGAGTATAGGTTGTTTTCAATTGTCTCTTAATCCCATGTGAATTTAGAAATGATGAAAATTCTTTGGAGGTATATTCACCCCCTCAATCTGGGCAAAGGCTCTTGATGGAACATCCTGACTCCTTCTCAACACTCTTCTTGAATTGTTGAAAGTACAAAAATGCCTATGATTTCAATTATAAAAAGAAAACCTGCATCTTCCATGAGTAATCATCAACAAATAACTAAAATACCTCTTTCCACCATAACTGCTTAGTATAGGACCGCACAAATCGGTGTGTATGAACTCCAAAGTTTTCTTAGATCATGAAGAGCTCACCTCAATGGTGCTTAGTGTTGCTTACCTACTAAGCAATCCAAGCAAACTAGCAATATGGATGAAAGGTTAGGAAGACCTGTCACCATCTCATATTTGCTCAACTTGAGAAAATATCCTAAACTCAGATGCCCACATCTCTTGTGCCAAAGAGAAGTGGTATCCTTTGTGTTTGTTACCATGGCAACATGAGGCTTAGAAATGGCATCTAAGATAAACAAGCCATGCTTGTATGAACCTTTTGTTATATGCTTTCCCTTTATGGTGATTAAGCATATCTTTTTGCCATCCTCAACTCTGAAAATAACATCCATGTTTCTATCCAAGATCTGAGGGATTGACAATAAATTGTTCATCAATCCAGGAACATAGAGAACCTTCTCAATCTAACATTTTCCATATGGAAGAGTGACAAAAATATCTCCTTCACCCTGGACTCGGTAGGTCTTATCATCAACGATGGTCACTGGCTTGCCTTCCTTTGCCTTGAATGTCTCAAACCACGATCTATCACCAGTCATGTGTTTACTGGCACCAGAATCAATATATCACATTGCATCCTTTTACTGAGAAGATGTGTGAGTCATGAGAACCTTGTGTGCCATCTCAAAATCTAAGTATGATTCCTCATAAGCAACATGTCCCTTGGGTTGCTTATTCTTCTTCTGTGGTTTGTATTTTCTCTTTCATTTTTTCTTATGATCTTGGTCAATGGGTTGTTTATTCTTGAACCAACACCTGTTGGTGTCATGGTTATCCATATAACAAATTTTACAATATTTTTTTTCTTTTTGTTGAGGTTGTTTCCATTTTCCTTTGGAAGAAGATCCTCCCTTATGAAAGTTACCTTGCTTCTTTCCCCCATGTTTGGAATAAAGTGCATTATCTGGCACTTCATCTTTTTGAAACTGATTTGCCTCCTCAGTTTTAAGTAAATTTATCAACTCCATAGAGGTAACTTGTCTACCAGACACTTGAAGAGAAGTGATCAACATCTTGTAAGATTCTAGCAAAGCTCTCAAAATGACTAAAGTCAAGAGAGTATTTGCCACTGCTTCTCCCATAACATTCAATTTGGCTTTCAATTCTGCCACTCTGCATAGGAACAAGTCAACTGTCTCACCAGATTTTATATTGAGTGTATGTAGTTGAGATTTAAGGTTAAGAATAGTGGACTGATTCTTCCCTTCATAAATGGTAATCAAAGCATCCCAAGATTTTTTACGAGTTTTTACATCACAAATATGAGGTTGTACCTCATCTGTAGTAGCAAGCATAATAAACATGAGACACCTTCTATCCACTTATCAAATACCTCTTGATATGGCCCTACTATTGTAGGATGTTTTGTAGTGCCAGTGACTACATCCCAAAAATCTTCAACCTGAAGGATAGCTCTCATATTTGTCTTCCATGGTGAAAAAATAGAACCTTTGAGAAATTGTGAATCTGATAAATATTTATGAACAGTGGCCATTGTGAAGGTTCCTTATAACACCAAATGGTCCCCCTTTCGATATACCACAAAGAGTACATGAAAGGGAATTCAATCAAATGGATGGTACCTGACTCAAAGCCATTCCAAAAAGGATGATGAGTTGGAAGAGTTTAAGCAAAACAATTAGAAAGAATTAGGGTATAAAATGGAGTGAATATCAAAATATATTGGCTATCCTTATTTCTCCCCAATGATTTATAGAGAACAATAGCTCATACATCATTGTTGCAACTATGTTAGGCAGTAGATACAGTAGCCAAAGCACGACATCATTACTTGTAAGTGTGGGTTAGAGGTATCACATATATCGAACATTGTGGTGCAATAAATTGCACAAATAGGTGTAAAATTTGGGATCTTTCTTTTGCTTTGTATATGTTACCTTATGATTGAAATGCAAAAAAAATAGGAAATTTTAAATGCAATAAACAATCACAAGTGCCCACAAATTTAAACACTAAGGTGTCGGTTTCCACCGAAAATGCACCTATTACAATGCCAATATTTTTAAGATGTCGGTTTCCACCGAAAATGCATCTTTTGTTACAACAATTTTTGTAAAATATTTGAGAGTTTTGTTTGCAAAAATGATATTCAAATCCACAATTTCCCCCCCTTTGTCTTAGAATTTTGCAAGAAAAATAATGTTTTTATATTATCCCCCTTTTTGATGCAAATTAAAAAAAGAGTATGGACTCTTTCAAATTTTCAAAAAAAAACTAGGTGCAAAAATTAAGTTCTTATTCCTCCATAAAAAAAAAAATGCACTTGTTCTTTCTTTATTTTAGTAGCAACAAAACAAAATGTGTTCTTGAAAAAATACTATTTCCTTATCCCTCCGAAAACAAACACTTGGTCTTGTTATTCTGCCATTATCATGCTTTGGGTAAGTTTATAATTGCAAAATAAATGAATAGTTTACAATTTATAAAATAAACCTAAGGTAAGTTATAAAAAAAATACCTTTTAAAAAAATTTGATGCAAAATTTTATCCTTTGCACTTTACGGGATTTGAACCCGCACCTCCTTCCTGAGCACCCTAGCAACGGACCACCCGACCATCTTCACCACACGAGCGGATGAGAATTGAAAGGTAAGACTTGCATTTTAAATACACCACCAAGCAAATATTTTAAAAAAAATATTATCGGCCACCTTCACACAATTTGAACCTACGCTGGTCATTTGGCGCCTTAGCGCAAGTCTCCCAACCAAAGCGACTAGCGAGCTTATAGGATCTGAAAGGCACAATGTGTATTTTCTCTATGCCACAAACAAAAGATAAAAAAAAAAAACTTTTGGTGGCCGTCGCGGGGATTGAACCCCTATTCTGCCCCCCGCGAGAGCTTTAACATGAACCGCTCGACCAAGTCTGCCATAGGTGTGGACAAAATCTGAAAGGCATTAAGTGCCTTATATTTACTTTACCAACCAAAAAAAAAAAAAAAAAAAATTATTGTCTGGCGCTCTGTCTTCAAGTGGCTGACAAAACCGCTAAATGATAACGAGTTGGGTTCTTTTCCACCATGCCAAACGAACATGAGATTTTTTTACGTGCCAAATGAACATGAGTTTTTTTTATGTGCTAAATGAACATGAGTTTTTTTTACGTGCCAAAAAAACACGGGCCAAATTGCATGCGGTATTCTGTGAGAATATAATCTAGATTATTGCGCATGTTAGTAATGCTTCAAACAAGCCGCTTCGATCTGAAACCGCCAAGCACATCTCTGGATTCTGGTCAACAGACTACCATTCGACTCAAATTCCAATCACCTTTGTTCAATATGAATCACGCTTTGGTTTTCGATCAACAGACTATCATCTGAAACAAATTCCAATCGCCTATGTTAGGTTCTCAGAGCGCGTGTGATGCACCTGCTAGGGATTTTGTATTATTACCTGCAATTTGCAGGCTCCTAGATTATGGAATGGTGAATGCAAGGAATTAACAACATATTATCCACAAACATAAACACATTGCCCAAAAAACAATCGAGCTTTGATACCTGTTGCCAATTTTGCCACACAGTTGTTGAAATTCATTTTGTATACAGTTTTGAGACCATTCATTGTAAAAACTTCTCTTTTTCCATAAAAAATGGTTAAGATGTGGTTATGCTGTTGTGCTTTCACCGACTGTCTCGTTTTGTTTAAAACTGTATTTTTCTTGCATTATGAGATTCCTCATCTTTGTTGTACTTTTCTACGTTTTTTGTACTTTTCCCTGTTATGTTGCATGTAAAATTGTGAATGTTTTAGCATGGGCATTTTTTGATGTTTTCGCTTCCTTTCCTTTGTCTCTGAAATTCTTCCATATTTTGTGCATATGGCTGTCATTTCTGGCTTAGGCGCTTAGTTTCATTTTTTCTGTTAAGTTATAAAATCGCCCTGGCAGCAAGTAAAATAGGAAAAATGACTAAGTATGGAAAAGGAGGTTTGAGCATAGTCAAGACTACGACGCTCCACTCAGAGGACAAATTTGCAAAGCGCTCCACTCTAAAAATGGCTAAGTATAAAATCAATGTGGTTAAAAGGAAAAGCGCTTCATTAGTGGAGCGTCCCTCAAAAGCGCTCCATCAGTGGAGCGTCTTTCCCAAAAGGCTTAAAAGAAAAACAAACTTGGCTAAAAAAGCAAGTAATAGTCAAAGGCAGTCAAAGCCTAGAGCGCTCCACTCACGAAGCGCTTCTCCAAAGCACACCACTTCGAAAGCGCTTGAGGGAAAAGACAAAGCAAACCATAAAGATAACTTTTTATCAAGTATATTAAAAGTCAAAAGTGGTCAAAATAGAAAGCGCTCCACAAGTGGAGCACCTCTCCAAAGCGCTCCACTAGGGAGCACTTCTCCAAGGCAAAGGTAAAGCAAAGAGTATGCAAGTTATAACATAAGTGCAAAAGGCAAAGCTCCAAGGTAAATTCAATATGATCAAAAAGGAAAGCACTCCACTATTGGAGCGCTCATCCAAAAGTGCTCCACTACTGGAGCGCTCCTCCAAAAGTGCTCCACAGCTGGAGCGCCTCTCCTCAAGCAAGTGACTAAGAGAAACTATTACGAATCTACCCTGGACAGTTCAAACCAACTCCAAGTTGCACTCTATAAAATTGAATTGACTATTTCAAGTCATTGTCGAAACCTTCTATCTTCAATGCTCAGTTATCTAAAATACCCGAATTGACTATTTCAAGTCATCATCGAGATCAAGTCCGCCTATCACAGGAGTGGTTGGGCATTGATGTTTTAAGTGACATATTTCTTCTATAAAAGTTAGCTTCTTCTCTGTAACTAAGGATGGATAACTTCTGCTAGAGAAGCAACTCTATAATTTGAAATATGCTCTCAAAATAAAGGCTTCTAGCTCCAGTGTTGAGTCTTCTATATCTGTGTATGACTTCTATTCTATCATTTCTATTAAACTAGTTTCTTTATTGTAGTTTAATTCTATTTTCTGGATTTCACTATCAATAGAGGGCTAGTCTCTGGAATACTTGCTAGAGTTTACACAGTCCTGAGGATTTTATACTAGTTTCTATTAAAGGTCAATTGTTTTGATTGTTGTTGGTTCAAGTAGCTAAGTTGTCTATCATGCTTCCGGTCCATCACCCCTCTTTTTTGGCTTTTAGCCATTTCCCATTCCTTTCAATTATTTTATCCCTTTCAGTATCTTCCTAACCCTTATCTCAAAACCCCATTTTTATTTTTAGAACCAACCCTACTAGAGATTGCCATGGAGGACATTCCTTTCCTTTGGGCATTCAATGCTTGGCAACGGGCCTAGGGCACTACAGACTTAGAAAACCTATATCTAGGCCGGTTCGATTACCAACAATTTTTGGCACGCCTGGTGGGACGCAAACGTTCCATATTTAATCAGTATTAAGAAGTGATGTTCATATTATTATTATCCAATATGAACATCTGGTGACTCTGCTGAACTCAGATACCTCCGAATCTCGTAGACCAGTGTAAAAACTCATGCCTTCATGCGTACGAGGTGGAGAGCTAGAAACACAGAAGAAGAAACCGAGTTCTATGAGCTTGACATTGATGCTTTAGGAGAACATCCTAGGGTGGTCAGGTCAAACATTCTGCTTGTTGAGACATCATCACAAGAAGTTGTTCTTGATTCACAGAATCCAACTCCTGACAGCACAACAACCAGCTTACCTCCAAATCCATCAAATTCTTTGGATCATCAGTATACTCTGGCTCCACCGAATGTTCAACCAGGTGCCCCGAGTGTTCCGACTATTTTGACTCAGCAAGTTCTACCAACTCTACCGCTCCATACCAATCCACCTCCCCAGATGGTGCAATCGGCTCCACCCAGGAAGTTCATAGCCTGGAATCATACGAGACCGCTCGCCCTGTAGGCTCAACACATTGTACCTCCCATAGCCTTGAAAGCTTTACCAACTTATGATGGTATAGGAAAGATAATGCATGAGCACATCCAAGACATCACAGGACTGGAAACCATTCATAAAATCACCAATGAAGACGTCATGGTGAAGCTATTGGTTCTTTCACTAAGAGGTAAGCTTCTTTACTGGTACCGATCACTTCCACCCGGTACCATTACTTCATGGGATCAACTGGCTGGATAGCTGATAAGGGGCTTCAATGAACAAGCAGACCCCTTCTCTCTATTGCACCAGTTCACAACTATCCAAAGGCATCCTCAAGAAGAGATAGCTGACTTCAATGTTAGGTTCACGAGAACCTAGCAGAGAGTCATCGATGGCCTTCGACCCACACCTGAGCAGGTCATATTCTATTACTTGAGAGTGTTTCACTCGGATATTAGCATGAGCATCCGACATGCTAATATCAATACATTCCCTGCTCTATACGAGTAGGCACAGAAGGTGAAAGCTGACTTGATAGCTATCGAGAAGTTACCTCCCAAGGTGACAACCTCGATTTATCCAGATTTCTCATAAAATATGTACCCGAGTGCATCCGCTCTACCTACATCCCAGATGTATCCTAACCAACCATGGAATCCATCCTCATAGTATCAAGTGGTACCCACTCTACAATTCCAAGCACCTATGCCATAGTATCAAGTACCCATCATACCTCAACTTCTAGCTCCTATCCAATATCCGATATTACCTACACCGTTGACTCCATTGCCATTATCCGCAAGTCAGACAACTGCTAATCAAGCAGTTGTGAATGAAGCCCAGGCCAAGGAGCTGCAAGAGGTGAAGGTATACATGAAGATGATGGTGAATCAGATGACCATCATGAGGAGGAGGTAGGATGACCAAGGCTTTCAGCAGAGAAGATTCCCTCCTCCATCGATCATGAAAGAGCAAGCATCATCCGCTCACCGGTAGCCCAAAAGAAATTTAGCTGTGATGAGCAGTGGAGAGGCCAGCGTTTTAGACCTAGCATATTGGTGTACCACATGCAATGATCCGCACAATGAAGAAACCTGCATGGTGCACCTCAATTATGTTCAGACACTGTCCGATGGTGCTTATGAGCAAGTCAACATGATCAGGGAAGCTGGTCATAATTTTATGATGTCTTCTATCGAGCAAGTCTCGGTCCTCACTAGGGTTGGGAAGAAATCTATTGAGGTAGATCCAGCTCAGATGGAGCCATTGAAGGTACCAGCACCACCCAAGCCATGGAGCCAAAGGACCCAACCTCCAACAAAAGCTTCCAACCCAACGATGACCTCAGAGCCACCTGAATTGTTGAAGGACTACCTATCGCCTCATGCTAGAGAAAAGGTACTCTAGCCTAGGGCTCCGACTTCTCAGCCATAGGCCGAGATGCAAGACCAGGCTAGAGAGAAACTCAAATATCCCTCACTGACCAAGCACCAGTGGGTTGATGCCACACAATAGTATCAAAAGATGTATGAATCTGCAAAGGGAGTAGGAGAACCGAGCACTTCGACATACAACATAGTCGAAGAAATGAAGAAGGCCTCGACTAAGGTAAGCCTTTATGATGCTCTCCAACTCCCGGGTCAAGTTGACCTTTTGCAGGAATCTCTCAAGTCCGCTAAGGATAAGGAGAGTAAGCCGACATAGACGGTGTTTGCATCACCACTGATGACCTCAGCCATAGGTAAGAATCGGCCCCCACCATTCTACCTTTCCCTTCGGATGGAAGGATGGGTCATGCATAATTGCATGATCGACTCTGGCACCATGACAACTATCATGCCCAAAGCAGTCTATGAAATCATGGGCATGGAGTACACCCAAGCAGTCCTAGAGTGCTGCAGCTAGATGGAACTCCCATGAAGATGGTAGGAGTTATCAAAGATGTTCCCATCCAACTCCACCAGATGTCGTAGGTTATTATTATCCAAGAGATCATGGTGGTCGACTTAGAGCCATACTTTAGTATGTGCCTCTCACGAGAATTCATAGCTAAGTTGGGAGGCTATCTCTCCCTCGACTACTCACACTTGGAGATCCCATTCAAGGGGAAAATATTCAAGCTCTTCAATGAGAAGCCTACCACTTTTCATGTTGAAAAACTTGAAGATGAGGAAAAGAGCTCGGTCTCTGTCAACCTAATGGTAGAAGAAATGCAAATGGTAGACCTGATGGAGGAATCTCTTGGTGAGCTTCGAGTCGAAGATGAGTTCTCTATGATTGATTTTAATGCTATCATTGGGACCGATTTGGGGTGCTATTCACTCACAAAGCCTGAAAAGGCTGAAATAGAAGCACCCACAGAAGAGTCCCCGGCACCCGATCAGCTATGGAAGTTGTACTTTGATGGTGCTCGATGTAAGAATGATGTAGGAGCTGGAATTGCTCTCATTTCTCCAATAGGTGAACAGAAGACTTATTCGTACAGGCTCGCATGGAGCTGTACGAATAATGCAGTAGAGTATGAGGCTTTGTGCCTCGGACTCAAGAAAGCTGAAAAGCTTGGCATCAAGCAGTTGTAGATATTTGGGGATTCTGAATTAATCTGCAACCAGGTTACCAGTAAGTGCATCTCCAAGCAGCACTATTTGAAGGCGTACCACAACAAGGTGTGGGATTTGCTCGAATCCTTCACCGCGCTGAACATCAAGTCAATTTCATGAGAGCGAAATAAGCTTGCGAACATCTTAGCCTCCATCGATGCTCGATTTTCACCAATGGATGATATGATGCATAAGCCAAAGATAGTGAGGCTGATCTATAGGCCTTCTATGTACCTGATAAAAAACTCCACTAGTAGGTGTTCAACAATGATGAGCAACTTTTCAATTTCTTGGTAAATGAAGCATCCTCCATTGAAGAGCGGACTCTCAATGAAGAAGACCATGAGGGATTGATTCAGTTGAAAAATAACCACATCCCGAAGGGTCTGATCACGCTGGAGAGTCTCTTCGACCGAAATGATAGGTCTATCGGCCACAAGATCAAGGTGGACCAGAAAGAGTTCATGGACCTAGAGTTACAACCAGGAAAGGTTATCAAGGTAGGGGTCGATTGCTCAGCCGAAGAGCTTCAATAGATTCATGCCCTATGCAAGGAGTACCCCGACATCATCGCTTGGTGCTACCAAGATCTAAAGGGGTATGATAAGAATATCATCCAACACACCATCGAGCTGGAGGAAGGAGTCAGACCATTCAGGCAGAAGCAATGACCCATCAACCCAAAGATCGAAATATTGATGAGGGTTGAGCTTCTAAAGATGCTTGAAGCTAAGATCATATACCCGATCAAGCATTCCTCCTGGGTGGCCAACCTTGTTCTAGTATGAAAGAAGAATGGTGACATCCGCTTGTGCATTGATTTCCAAAATCTCAACCAAGCGTCGCTCAAAGACCACTACCCGCTACCTCAGATCGATCAAATACTTCACATGGTGGTGGGAGCACAGAGGTTTTCCTTGCTAGATGGCTTCTTTGGCTACAACCAGATCTAGGTCAAGGATGAAGACCAGCATAAAACTACGTTCACCACCAAGTGGGGGACCTTCGCCTACCAACGCATGCCCTTCGGCCTTTCAAATACCGGAGTGACTTTCCAGAGAGCGATGGACCTCGCCTTTGGTGAACTATTGAATCATGTCATCATAATTTACTTAGATGACATGACAATCTTCTCCCATAAGAGGGAGGAGCATGACCTACATTTACGGTAAGTTTTTGAAAAATATCGAGAGTTCAAGGTCTCCATCAACCCCAAGAAATCTATCTTCATAGTGAAAGAAGGAAAGCTACTCGGGCATATGATATCTAAAAAGGGGTTAACTATTGATCCCGCTCAAGCTGAGGTACTTCTCTACCTTCCACTACCAATAAATAAAAAATCCCTGTAATCCTTTTTCGGATAGATAAACTTTGTGAGGAAGTTCATCACCGACTTTGCCCAAGTAATAAAGTCGATGGTCGAGCTCCTGAAGAAGGATGTCGAATTCAAGTGGACAGATGAAAGGAGGTAGGCTTTTCAAGAAATTAAGGAGTGGATCGCCCAAGCTCCCATCCTCATCAACCCTGACTATTCATGAGATTTTATCTTATATGTCATCGGGGAGCTAGAGAGCTACGCAACTATTCTGACATAGAAGGGCGAAGATGGAGATGAGCGCCCGATAGCGTTCCTCAGCCAAATCATCCAGCCACACGAAGAAAAGTTCAATTTCATTGAATGACAAGTGCACACGGTGATGAGGTCACTCCAGAAGTTTCGATCATTTCATCTCTTAGAGCAAGACGATAGTGTACGTGATACACCCAGATGTTCAAAATTTCATCATCCAAGGTGAGTTGGGCAATAGGAGAGTTGGATGGGTTACTAAGATCCAAGAGTTTGACATCGAGGTACACCCCACCAAATTAGTCCGAGGTAGAGCGCTCTATCAAGAGTTGGCCAAAAATGCCATAGTTGAAGCTGCAAACCCCGACTTGGACAGCCCTGCCCTCGATAGCAATCTTGCCAATTTATCGATCGATAGTCCAGATTGGATAGAAGATCTGGTCAGATACTTCGACACAGGTAGGTGCCCTTCTCACTTCAATGCTTCATAAAGAAGGAGATTTCACCTGTAGGCTAGTAGGTATGTCCCGATGCCTAACGGACTGTTTTATCAGAACATCGATGGAGTTCTCCTGAGATGTATCAAGGAGTCACAGAAGGCAAAAATATTGGAGGAGTTTCACTCCGAGATTTTGGGAGGATATTTTGTAGGTAGACCGATGGCGCTGAAGATCATCAAAGTGGGCTACTATTGGCCCACCCTTTTCTCTGACGCTTTCAAAGTTAGCCAGTGCTATGATAGTTGCCAGCGCTACTCGAGTAGGACTAGGAATGCATCGCTTCCTCTCCACCCCATCCAAGTGGAATCCTCATTCCAATAGTGGGGTCTAGAATTTATTGGGATCATCAACCCCAACTCCTCCATCAACCACAAATACATTTTGACCACCACAGACTACTTCACTCGATGGTCGAAAGCAATTTCGACCAAGCAGGCTGACCAAGAAGTGGTTATCTCCTTCCTTGAAGGACTGATCACTCGCTTTGGGGTGCCTGAAGCCATTGTGTCTGATAATGGCTCCCCTTTCACCGATGCAAAGATCTATGATTTCACAACCAGGTATGGAATCTATTTGAAAACCTCATCTAACTATTACCTATAGGGCAATGGACTGGTGGAATCCACAAACAAGAACCTGCTACGAATATTGAAGAGGACTCTACAGAAAAATAAGTGGAGCTGGCACCTACTCTTGGACCAGTCGCTTTGGGCCGACCGCATTTCTATCAAGTGATCAATCAAGACTTCGCCCTACTCACTGGTGTATGGGAAAGACGTAGTCTTACCCACGCACATCGAGCTACCCACGTTGCAGTTGCTTAAGTGGCTCGACACTGAAGAGGGCCAATTCAATCCGATGGATGCGAGGTTGGCACAGTTGTTGCAGTTGGAGGAAGAAAGAGAGAAAGCTTACGAAGCCTTCGCCAAGCATGCCGAATCCACCAAAGGCTGGTTCGAAAAAAGACTTCTGATCGAACCTTCAGTGTCGAAGATTTGGTCTTAAAGTGGAATGAAAACAAGTCCAAGCCGGGGAACCACGAGAAGTTCGATGCCTTCTAGGAAGGCCCTTTTCGAGTCTCTGATGTTAACCAACTCAACTCATTCATTCTACAAGATATGGAAGGTTTCACTCTCCCAATTGCAGTGAATGACTTTCTTCTGAAAGTTTACCACTCATCGAGCTCTGAGGAAGATCGTTGATCCACCAGGTATTTCTTATGTATATAATCTCTTTCAAAGTTTGTACAATTGGTTGTCGCTCTAGTTTTCGAGCGCAGCTAGAAAAAATTGATAAAGGAGAGGGAATTTTCTATCGCTTCATTTCTTGGAGCTAGAGCTCCAGCGCTCCACTAGTGGAGCGATGGCTTTCCTTCTATAAAAAAAAATCCTAAGTCTGGTGGAGCGTTTCCCCAAAGTGCTCCACCCATGGAGCGCTCCCCTAAAAGCGCTCCACCTAGGGAGCGCTTTTCAAACATCAAAAGCACTCCACTCATGGAGCGCTCCTATTCTAAAAATTGAAGAGCCCTAAGAGGCATGTCAAGTAGAGCGCTCGTCGAGTTGCCGATGGGTCGACGAGTTCAAAGATTCTCTATCCTCTTTTCAATATTTTGCCAAAGGTTAAGCAAATCCCCAGTGGAGTAGTGCTCGGATGGGTGACCTTCTGGGAACTATCCCGGTTGGTGTGTGCCATGGTAAGAGTTAAGTGTTAGAGTTGAAAAGCTACCATGGGAGTTAAGTTGTCGCAAAAATAAGAGGCAAGTTGACTGTTGAAAAAAGTTTTATAGCCAGGATGAGATAATTGGCATTGCTCTTGCATTAGGTGAAGGCGTGGATGATCTCTAGGGAACAGGCTAGTCCCTTTTTTGCCAAGTGATAAGGTAAATGCAAACTCTTTAGAAGAAATAAGGACGAGCTTCTAAATCATGAAAATAGTTCCACCCAGAGAGCGCTTATTCAAAATTACACTACTTCGAGAGTGCTTGCATGAAGTTTTAAAAGGGTTAAAGGGAGAAGTTGTTTCTTTATATTAGAAAGTGCTCCATTCAGGGAGCGCTTCTCTGAAAGTGCTCCATCTAGGGAGCACTTCTTCGAAAGTGCTCCACCTGGGAAGCGCTTTTCAAAAAGTGCTCCGCTCAGGGAATGCTTGCCCTACCCCTAGTTTAAAATATTATTTTTATAATAGATATGGAGCTATCCATTCAGATTGTGCCAAGTGTCACGGAGGGATAAGATCATTGGTAAAGGAGTCATTTTCAAACCCTAACCCTAAAAGCGCAATATTATTTTAAGTGAGAGTCGTACGACTACCCAATCAAAATATTTTTGCTCTCCATCAGCCAAAGCGTGTCCTCCAGGCAGATTAGTATGGGCTCCCCTCCCAATAAGTAGCATGCACCCCAAGGAAGTGTCCTTGTCCACCACCATTATTTGTCATTTCCAAAAAGCAACCACCAACATGTGGGTAATTCAAGGCACACGCTTACATGCACGTCCTCCACTAGCATTAACTTCAGGTACTCAACAGTAAAAGGTGGTGGATTAAAAGTTGATGCTATAAGGTGGCGAGTTTATTATTAAAATTTTAAATCATCTGTAGCATTTCCATTCTCTACTCTGCCCTAGCGCCCTGCGTTCGTCCAGAGAGCCAGGATATTTAGAGTGTGAATTATTTCAATACATCCGACAACCATGGGTAAAAAGAGTAAAGAAGCTGAGGGGAAGGTGCAAGAAGGGAAGGCAAAAAAGGAGAAGGCACCCAAGGAAAAGGTGGCACCTACAGAGGCATCCAGCTCGGAGAAGCCGAAGAAGCAGTGAAAGTGAGAGAAAAAACTAGTAGAGTTGATAGCTCCATAGCATACTCTCTTTCGATACCGGGATTGCCTGGTCACACACAAGGACGTAGAGCAACTATGCCAGGACATCGAAATAGCGTATAGGGAGGCCCCTATCGAGAATCCATTGGATACCATCTACCATTTGCACTTGTATTTTTACATGTGCACCCCGGTGCATCACTGTCCAAATTTTATAAAAGTTGTATCACTTTTCTACGATGCCCAGTCGAGGATGGTTCGGAATGCCAAGGTGGAGGCATTGTTCGCTATCATAGTTGATGTTGTCCGAGATGCTTTCACCTGTGGGAGAAAGCACTCATCCAATTTTATCCCGAGGAATATCCACACTAATGAGGAGGGTGCCAGATATCAACCGACGCCAGAAATGCAATGTTTCATGAGGGATCAGCTAGGGAGCACGACAACATCAGATGAATTTCCCCAGCTTTCGAAGCCCTTAGCCGAATTCACCCACCATGACATCTACTCCATTATGGCATGGGTAATGGGGCTTCCAATAGATGAATGGGTATCTGACTAGCAGGTTTCCATGGTGTAGGCCATACTTGAGAATGAGATCTATTTTCCCTCCAAAGTAAGGTCGAGTGCTATTCCAATTTTTTATGACTGGGTGGAGTTCGTGGCATGGTAGTTACATGCATGTTTGGCCTATATTCAAGGCCCTAAGGCTGAACAGTTCAGACTCTCATCCTTGTTAGTGTGGTATTTCTTTTGGCACATGCATGAGAAATTTCACTACATAACAAAAAATCAAACAGATGAGGAGGGTAAAGCTTTGCCAGTCTATCTATGGACAAACAACTTGTCCAGGAATGAGTCATACTATATCTTCAACCAAGTTTTCCTCGGGCCAGCGTTGGAGATGATATACGGCCAATGTGAGCGAGTTCCAATGGAGTTGAGGAGCGAGGTCGTAGACAAGCGATTGGGAGATACTTTTCTGCTCACCTAGGGGCTGGTTGTCAGAATTTATGGGTTTACAGAAAAGCCTTTTCTGTTACCCTATTATGCCATGCCCTATCTATTTTCCCTGGAGGTCGCTCGACAGCTCGACTACACCAATGAGGAGTACGGGAAAGGTCAGGGTAGGAAGGTGATAGTCTCTACTCCTTTCGAGTTTGGAGATGTTAAGATAACACAGTGTGGTCAGAACATTGTTCTGATAGTGACACTTTTAGATTATGGGCTGATCGAGCTTCCCCATCACTGGAAATGGGACCCACATGGTATTATCCAGAAAAACCTTGGGGTGAAGTCTTTTCATTCTTGCCCTAATTATGACATGGAGAGGCAACATAACAATCCATTGGGCCTCGAGCTAGAATGGCATGTGGACGAGATGAAGCCTCTACCTCCATGGCTAGAATTTTACACCATGGAAACTGAGTATGACCCGGACGTCAATCCAGAGCACAGACTGCCCAGGGCTGTCTTAGTCAAAATCAAGGTCAGACATCCAAAATGGTCTGACCATAAAATCCAATAGTGGTGGATCATGAGGGTCCATAATGATAAGACATCCTCGGACAACCCGCTAGGGATTGATGACAAGTTCTCAGTATTTTATGATGAGAACATTAATACTTATCAGCCTCTTTCATTCGTTGATATTGTTCCCCATGGCGGATGCAATCTTGATGAAGTGGATGACTTGGCACACCCAAGACACGAAGGCAAGGGCAAGGCCATCCTGGGTGCCTCATTATTTAGTGAAGAGAAGAGTCCATTGCCTCACTAGAAAATGAGTGCCTCCTCAAAGAGAAAGGCAGAGGCACCTTTCTTACAGCCAACCACAAAGAAGTCATGCACTAGTTCCCAAGAACCCTTTGGGACAATTATTCAGCAACATCTGCCCCCCCCAGCTCTACAAAATGATTGTGGCAACATAGGCTAAGGAGCACAGGGGTGGAGACGAAGAGCGCGTTAGCATGGCTAAGGAGCAAAGGGATGAAGACACAGAGTGCATCAACATGGATGCACCAGATGTAGAAGAAAAGGGAGAAGTGCAAGCACAGAGCATAGCTTCCATGGCTCCTTTGATCATGGAGCCCCAAGGTATGCATTTATCTCTTCCTTTTTCTTCTTCCTCGACTACACTATCAGTTTCTCTAACTCTGATGTCTGTTTGCTCGATGCCTAAAATATCCATGACAATACCAATTTTAGTGGCCCCTGCATCGAGTGCAACTCCATTACCCCAATCCACTTTCCCAAGTTCATCTGTTTTCCCAACATCATCCATACCACTATCCAAGTCATCTTATGTTCCTTCATCCGTAACCTTTGAATCTTTCATGGGAAACCCTAATGCATTCTCAATCCCTTCCTCCTTTAATTTTCCCCTATCTGGTTCAGCTGACCACATTACGGATATTTTTGCCACCAGAGAGCTAGATCCACTTTTTATCACACCCCTCCCACTGGTTTCTCAATGCCTCAGCCGACCATTCCCATAGTAGTGACCCAAGCACCTTCGAGGGTTAGCGCAATCACTTCCCCTTCGGCTTCCAATGCAATGTATGATTTCGAGCCCCCTCTCCCACTTCTTCCCTTCATACCAATCCTTGGAATAGGCATCCAAGAGCCATTGGAGTCTGAGCTAGAGATGACCCAATAGCTCATTGCTGCGTAGAGCATCCATAAGGTGCGCATGAATACGATGCATTATCTGAGGGACCATAGGAAGAGAGAGGCATTGGCTCTAGCGCAGACTCAGAAGGCTTGCATCATTGACCCAGATACGATGAAGCTGCATACCATTGAAAAAATACCGCTAGTTCAGAAACCCTTGGGGGAAATGACCTCGATCGATTATGCCATCCGCCATACTGAGGAGGACGTTTCTAGAATGAACACTACACAAAAAATGGGTGATGTCCAAGTTGGCATGGGCTCCATTTATGCTCATGGTGAATATTACAAAGACTGCTTCTTCAAGGCACAGTCCAAAAATGATGAGCTCGAAGAGGCCCTAGCAGTGACGAGAAGGTAGATTGAAGCACTGGAGTCTAAGTCCAAGAAATAGGTTGAAGCACTGGAGGCTGAGATTGAGCAGTTGAAAGAAAATATTTAGTTGCTTGAAGATGAAAATAAGGAAGCATCCAAGCTATACGATCACCACATCAAAATGATCGCCAAGGCAAACCAGGAAATACAAGTGCTCACTATCCAAAGGAATGAGTTACAGGCTCAGTTGTCTGAAAGAAATAAGCAGCCTATTCTACCCTCTAGGGAGCGCCTCAAGGAGATGTGCCTAGACTTCCTAAAATTTCCCAGCAAGAGCAGCAAAAGGGATTACAGTCTTGGCATTCTTTAAGGAAGCGCATGAGGCGGTTGTTGCTGGCAGGCCTATCTTGGAGTCCGCTCAAGCAGATGTCAACTATTGGTTAGATTTGGCCACCCAACTGAGGAAGATAGAAGATGTACCTATCCGCCTTACCCCTATGAGTGATCTGGCTCGATCATTGGCAACGATGAAAACAACTTTGCATTACTTCTTCACAAAGGTCGAACTGGCCAAGAAAGCTCACCTGCTCTCAGATTCTCTTATGCAGGAGCGTGACATCTCACTATGATACTTTGATGCTCTTTTCAAGATCTGCATCACAGGTTTTACTGACCCTAAGGAGCCCATTCCATCAGTATAGAAGTTGGAGCCTATGTGGGCTGCCTTCGTTGATAATGCCTTAGACATCGACGCTTTGGAAGCCTCAAGTTTTGATGCTCAGATAATCCTCCTCATGGCCAAGTATACCCAGATTCAATCTTGCTTGATAGAGTTTGATAGAATACTAGAATTCATTGAGGTTGAGCACATCGAAACATATCATTGCCTAATCCAAGAGCTAGAGAAGCAGTCGACTTTCCCTTTGGAATGATGGGTTGATGCTTCCATGGTGTACAAGCATGTCTTCAACAAGTCGTTGGACCAATATCTCCCTCAACCACCCAAGCAGAATGAAGAAGATGAAACAAGTAGTGCTACAGATTCAAAGGTTGAGGAGACAGATGAACAGGAGGAAGAGACAGAAAATGATGCAGAATCAAAAGGTGAGGAATCGAAAGATGCAGGTGAAGAATCCAGTAGTAGTGAGGAAAAATCAGAGGAGCACTCTGAAGGCTTAGAGAAGAAGGACTCTGGTGCCCAAGGATAAAGGTTGGGATCTTCACATTGAGGTAGGCTCAATGCCCCGTGAGCCGCCAGATGTGTTGCCAATTTTACCACATAGTTGTTGAATTTCATTTTGTATACAGTTTTGAGACCATTCATTGTAAAACTTCTCTTTTTCCATAAAAAATGGTTAAGATGTGGTTATGTTGTTGTGCTTTCACCAGTTGTCTCATTTTGTTTAAAACTGTATTTTCTTGCATTATGAGATTCCTCATCCTTGCTGTACTTTTCTACGTTTTTTGTACTTTTCCATGTTATGTTGCATGTAAAATTGTGAATGTTTTAGCATGAGCATTTTTTGATGTTTCGCTTCCTTTCCTTTGTCTCCAAAATCCTTTCATATTTTGCACATATGGCTGTAATTTTCGGCACTTAGGTGCTTAGTTTCATTTTTTCCTGTTAAGTTATAAAATCGCCCTGGCAGTAAGTAAAATAGGAAAAATGACTAAGTATGGAAAAGGAGGTTTGAGCATAGTCAAGACTATGGTGCTCCACTCAGAGGACAAATTTGCAAAGCGCTCCATCCATGGAAGTGCCACTCTAAAAATGGCTAAGTATAAAATCAATATGGTTAAAAGGAAAAGCGCTCCATCAGTGGAGCGCCCCTCAAAAGCGCTCCATCAGTGGAGCGCCTTTCCTCGAAGGCTTAAAATAAAAATAGACTTGGCTAAAAAAGCAAGTAATAGTCAAAGGCAGTCAAAGCCTAGAGCGCTCCACTCACGAAGCGCTTCTCCAAAGTGCACCACTTCGGGAGCGCTTGAGGGAAAAGACAAAGCAAACCATAAAGATAACTTTTTATCAAGTATGTTAAAAGTCAAATGTGGTCAGAATGGAAAGCGCTCCCCAAGTGGAAAAGTATAGAAAACATAGAAAAGTATAACAAGGATGAGGAATCTCATAATGCAAGAAAATAAAATTTTAAACAAAACGAGACAATCGGTGAAAGCACAACAACATAACCACATCTTAACCATTTTTTATGGAAAAAGAGAAGTTTTACAATGAATGGTATCAAAACTATATACAAAATGAAATTTAACAACTGTGTGGCAATATTGGCAATAGGTATCAGAGCTCGATTGCTTTTTGGGCAATGTGCATCAATTTTGGATAATGTGTTTATATTTGTGGATAATATGGTGTTACTTCGTCGCGTTCACCATTCCATAACCTAGGAGCTTGTAACTTGTAGGAAACACTCCAAAATCCCTAGTAGGTGTATTATGCGTGCTCTAAAAACCTGATAGAGGTGATTGGAATTTGCATCAGATGGTAGTCTATTGATAGGAAACCAAAGCGCGATTTAGATTGAACAAAGGTGACTAGAATTTGAGTCGGATGACAATATGTTGACTAGAAACCAGAGATGTCGACCGAGCATGCTAGAAAATGTTGGCGATCAAACCGGCCTAGATACAGGTTTTATAAGTCTGTAGCACCCTAGACCCGCTGCCAAGCATTGAATGCCCAAAGGAAAGGAATGTCCTCCAAGGAAATCTCCAGTAGGGTTGGTTCCAAAAATAAAAAAGGAGGTTTTGAGATAAGGGTTAGGAAGATACTGAAAGGAATGAAATAACTAAAAGGAATGGAAAATGGCTAAAATCCAAAAATGCAAGGTGATGGACTAGAAGCACGATAGACAACTTAGCTACTTGAACAATAGCAATAAAAAAAATTGACCTTTAATAGAAACCAATATAAAATCCTCAATGTGTAAACTCCAACAAGTATTCAAGGGACTAGTCCTCTATTGACAGTGAAATCCAAAAAACAGAATTAAATTGTGCAATAAAGGGACTAATTTAATAGAAATTATAGAATAGAAGTCATACATAGATATAGAAGACTCAACACTAGAGCCAAAAGCCTTTATTTCAAGAGCAGATTTCAAAGTACAAAGTTGCTTCTCTAGCAGAAGTTATCCATCCTTAGTTACAGAGAAGTCAACTTTTATAGAAGAAATCTACCGCTTAAAACATCAATGCCCAACCACTCATGTGACATGTAGACTTAATCTTGGTGATGACTTGAAACAGTCAATTTGAACATTTTAGATAACTAAGCATTGAAGACAGAAGGTTCCAAAAAATGACTTGAAACAGTCAATTCGAATTTATAAAAAGCAACTTGGAGATGGTTCAAACTGTCCAGGGTAAATTCGCGATAGTTTTTCTTAGTCACTTTACTTGAGGAGAGATGCTTCAACTATGGAATGATTTTGGATGAGCGCTCTAGCAGTGGAGGGCTTTTGGATGAGCACTCCAGCAGTGGAGGGCTTTTGGATGAGCACTCCAGCAGTGGAGCGCTCTAATAGTGGAGCGCTCTAATAGTGGAGCGCTTTTGGACGAGTGCTCCAGCAGTGGAGCACTTTTGGATGAGCACTCCAATAGTGGAGCACTTTCCTTTTTGATCATATTGACTTTACCTTGGAGCTTTGCCTTTTGCACTTTTGTTATAACTTGCGTACTCTTTGCTTTACCTTCGCCTTGGAGAAGGGCTTCCTGAGTGAAGCACTTTGGAGAGGCGCTCCACTGTGGAGCACTTTCTACTTTGACCACTTTTGACTTTTAATATACTTGATAAAAATTAATCTTTATGGTTTGCTTTATCTTTTCCCTCAAGCACTCCCAAAGTGGTGTGCTTTGGAGAAGTGCTTTGTGAGTGGAGTGCTCTAGGCTTTGATTGCCTTTGACTATTACCTATTTTTTTAGCCAAGTTTATTTTTATTTTAAGCATTCGGGGAAAGGCGCTCCACTGATGGAGTGCTTTTGAGGGGTGCTCCACTGATGAAGCACTTTTCCTTTTAACCACATTGATTTTATACTTAGCCATTTTTAGAGTGGAGTGCTTTGCAAATTTGTCCTCTAAGTGGAGCACCACAGTCTTGACTATGCTCAAACTTGCTTTTCCATACTTAGTCATTTTTCCTATTTTATTTACTGCCAGGGAAATTTTATAACTTAACAAAAAAAATGAAACTAAGCGCCTAAGCCAAAAATGACAGCCATATGCGCAAAATATGGAAGAATTTCAGAGACAAAGGAAAGGAAGCAAAAACATCAAAAAATGCTCATGCTAAAATATTCACAATTTTACATGCAACATAATAGGGAAAAGTATAGAAAATGTAGAAAAGTACAAGGATGAGGAATCTCATAATGCAAGAAAATACAGTTTAAAAAAAAACAAGACAGCTAGTGAAAGCACAACAACTTAACCACATCTTAACCATTTTTTATGGAAAAAGAGAAGTTTTACAATGAATGGTCTCAAAAACTATATACAAAATGAAATTTAACAACTGTGTAGAAAAAGTGGCAACACATCTGGTGGCTTGTGGGGCATTGAGCCTGCCTCAATATGAAGATCCCAACCTTTATCCTTGGGCACTAGAGTCTTCCTGTCTCTCTGAGCCTTAAGACTTCTCTTATTTTTTCTTACTGTTGCTGGATTCTTCACCTACATCTTCTAATTCCTCACCTTTTGATTCTACGTCACTGTTTGTCTCTTCCTCCTGTTCATCTATCTCCTCAGTATTTGAATCTGTAGCATTTATTGTTTCATCTTCTTCATTCTCCTTGGGCAGATGAGGGAGATATTGGTCCAACGACTTGTTGAAGACATGCTTATATACCACAGAAGCATCGATCCATATTTCCAAATGGAAATTTGACTGCTTATCTAGCTCTTGAATTAGGTAGCAATATGTTTCAATGTGCTCAACCTCAATGAATTCCAGTATTTTATCAAACTCTGTCAAGCAATACTGGATCTGGGTATACTTGGCCATGATGAGGATTACATGAGCATAAAAACTTGAGGCTTCCAAAGCATCAACGTCTGAGGTATTATCAACAAAGGCGGCCTACATAGGCTGTAACTCCTCAACTAATGGAATAGGCCCGTCAGAGTCAGTGAAACCTAGGACACTGATCTTAACAAGAGCATCAAAGTATCACAGTGAGATGTCACACTCCTACATAAGATAATATGAGAGTAGGTGAGATTTATTGACCAGTTCAACCTTTATTAAGAAGTAATGAAAAATTGTTTTCATTGTTGCCAACAAACACGAGCTGAACTACGTGCGATATTTTGTGAGCGTCTAGTCTAGATTATCATGCATGTTAGTAATGCTTCAAATAAGCTGCTTCGATCTGAAATTTCCAAGCACATATCTGGTTTATGGTCAAAAAGCTACCATTTGACTCAAATTCCAGTAGCCTTTGTTCAATATAAATCATGCTTTGGTTTCCAATCAATAGACTGTCATCTGAAGTAAATTCCAATTATCTTTGTCAGGTTCTCAGAGCACGCGTGATGCACCTGCTAGGGATTTTGGAGTGTTGCCTACAAGTTGTAGGCTCCTATATTATGGAATGGTGAACACAAGGAATTAACACCATATTATCCATAAACATAAACACATTGCCCAAAATCTATGCACATTGCCCAAAAATCAATCGATCTCTAATACCATGAAAGAATATATGAGCATTAGCTTTGTATTGAAAATGGAGCAATATTAAATAACATCATTGAGGTAGTTCATATGGTTGAAACTACCTAAACCACCCCACTAACTACCTAAACATCTTAGGCATCCGCTTGTATGAATATAATAATGTAATAGATAAAACAAAACTCTGTTCTATGCTAACAAATAGAAGCTTAGATCAAATCAAGGATATGCCACTCCAAAATATGAGGTAAAGAAAAATTATCTATAGTATCATTTGGCAAGTTCAAAAGGAATTAAAGATACAAAAGAAGATATGGAGAGATACTAAAACAAAGACAACAAAAGAGGTCAAGTTTATTCCAAGTAAATCATCTTCGTTTTTCTCAAGTAGTATAGAATCCTTTTTAGGTAATAAAAGTGAAAGGGGTGAAGATGTTAGCCTTTGCACTTTAAGGTTTTAAGAGAAACATAATAAAGAAATAAGGATGGAGTAAACCCATAACAATTTAGGTTTTTTAAGGTAGAACAAGAATGTAATGGCTACAAAAGAGAATCCTTGCACTTTAGGGTTTCTATGGCAACATAAAGAAGATTGTGCTTTTGAGGTTATTCCTTGCACTTCAAATCCTTTAGAACAAGGTAAACCTAAAGATGATAAGCTTTACTATGAGTAATGTGAGAATATTAATGAATATAGACTGAAGAGATTGATGAAGTTGAAAGTATTGTTAGGAATGAAAACAAAACCCAAAAAATAAAAACAACAAGAAAAATAAACTCGAAGAGATATTGATATAGAAAAACAAAATAAAATATTACAAGTGCTAGCAAGAAGTGGGAATACATCCACCAATAAAAACAAAAAATAACAATGAAAATAATATCTTGGAATAATAGGGAAATGAATAAGAACCCTAAAAATAGGTATTAAGAAATTGTGATTTTGTTATAGACAAGATATTTATAGATATATAAGCTAGGAAAAAAATATTTTAGCCATTCACCATGTTGAATTTTATCTTGAAAGAATTTAAATTTTGGAAGGCATCTGATATAAAAAGAGTTGATTGTGAAAACTTAACAATTAAAGGAAAATAGAGAATATCTTTGATACAAAGGCAAATGAAGAATATATTTGATAGAAAGGCAAAGTTAGATATGATTTAATTAGCTTGTTAGAAATGTACAAGAACAATGTAATGTTTTATTTTTTAATGGGAATGGCCCTAATAAAAGCCACACATAGTTTATTAAAAAAAATCTTAAGGATAATTGCAAAGGTGATTTTATTGGTTTAAATTGACCTTTCATTTATGTATTTTTTTTTTGTTGAAAAATAAGGGGTTGTATTCGGGTCCCCCACCCTTGAAAAATTACATCTCTCTTCTTTACATCTTGAGAGTTTACAAATAGATACACTTCTCATCCTAATTGAGATGCTATAACTAGAAATCTACATCATTTTACATAAAATGTTTGAATTCTAGATTTTCATTTTCTGGATCTTTTCAATTTTTTGTATGAATACAAATATTCTAGAATTTAGCATCCTTCTTGACATTTTCCTATAGCAACATTCACAATACCAAAACTTCACCTCTACTATCTATGTCTTGCATCTTAGTAGAGTAATATTTCCAAAACATTGCATTATCATAGTCCACTTTACCAAATCTAGATTGCTAGTTTCCTTCTTGAAACATAAGTGCAACCACAAAAATTATAATAAATAGTCTTATATGAAAACACATTACTATTACAAAATAAAGTAGATATTACCAATGGAAAACATTAAAGTAAAACTTAAACATTTACTGATTCAGGCAATCAACAATTTCTTATCAGCTTCAAGTTTAATTTTTGTTTAATATTTTTATTTCTGCCAAGGTTGCCTAAGGAGAAATAAGGTTATGGTATGCCCTAGGAAAGATAAAGATTTCTGCTAATTTTATTTTTGGAAGTATATCATATTATATATCATTGGAAAGCTATTTTCGAGAGCTACTTGTTTATATTGCTTTGAGGGAGATAAGGTGTGTGCAAGAAGATATTTTTAATTTTGTCAAGAAGTTCCAAAAGTAAGTTTGATTCATTCTTTTAAGGGATTATTTCTTGCATAAGAGGGTTTGGTGCATTTTTATTGAGTAGGAGTAATAAGGTGTTATTGAGATATTATTTTATTGTTGTGTTATTACTCAAGACCTATAACCCTTATTGAGATTGGAAAAAGAAAATGTGTTGAGTGTGGCAGATTTAGTGGACAACTCATAAAGCTTCAAAAAGGTATGGGCAAAATTCTTCAGTGACTTATTTGGGTGATTGATTTCTGAAAATATCTTTGGAGAGAAAATGATTGATAGTGGTTTCCTTTTGAGGAGTTGTTGGTTTAATGCTTCAAGGTTTTCTGGTTTAAGAGTTGTGATTAAACCTTGTTTTATAAGAATTGTTGTTGAAATAAATTGGTCATGCAAAGAACTTGAACTTGAGTTAGAAATGAACATGAGTATCATTGTTATGTGAGATTTATTGTTGAGCATTGTTGGAAAAATGTTGAGTTGATTGATACATGCTTGGACAAGGGTTTATGAGAAAGAATTATTCCTTGAGGTGATTGGTTGAGTAGAGTTGATTGATCCTAGTCAAGTGATTGTGTGAAGTGGTTGTTCAAGTTCCATGAAACAAAATATTCTATATTCTAAATTGAGTTGAGATTGAGATTTGAGAATAGAACATATAGATTATCTAACAATTCTCTTTATGGTTCTATGAGATCGATTTGAATTGAGATTGGGATTTGAGTATAGAACATATAGAGTCTCTAACAATTCTCTTTATGCTTTTATGAGATTGATTTGAGTTGAGATTGAGATTTGAGTATAGAACATATTGAGTCTCTAACAATTCTCTTTATGCTTCTATGATATTGAGTTGGGATATTAATTGAGCATTGAACATATTGAGTCTCTAGCAATTCTCTTTTTGATTCTATGTGATTAAACAAGTTCTATGTGGACTTGTTAAGCAGATTTGTGGCAAGTCATTGAGAAGGCTTGTGGATTGATTTTGTGTAAGATTTTTGGAAGCTTGCAATGCAGATTTGAGCAAGTCCTAGAGAGGAATTATTGAGCATATTTGGACAAGTTCTGAGTGAGCTTGTTGAGTAGATTTGGACAAGTTATGAGTGAGCTTGTTGAGCATATTTGGACAGGTTATGTGTGGACCTATTGAGTAGATTTGAGCAGGTTCTATGTGGACCTGTTGAGCATATTTGAGCAGGTTATGTGTGGACCTGTTGAGAAAATTAGAGCAGGTTCTGTATGGACCTATTGAGTAGATTTGATCAGGTTCTGAGTGAACCTATTGAGCAAATTGAGAAGGTTCTGAGTGAACCTATTGACAAAGATTTGGAGGTGATAGAGTATGGAGGATAAAGTCTCAGTGGATAGAGATCCAACAGCTAGGACAATTGAAGATAGATCTGAGTGAGGAGTTTTCAAGTGGAGAGAGATCCACCAGTCAATACAGCAGAGACAAAGTCTTCTAAAAGATCACTAGTCAGAGCAAAAGGGGAAAGAGTTCTCCTGTGGAAGATATCCACAAAATTGAGATTAGGGGATCAACATATCCTTTGGATAGAGGTCCATAAAAATTGTAATTGGGAAGGATTCCCAAGAGATTGATTGAGAAAGTATTAGCAAAAGATTTTCTTCGGATTTCTTTGAACTCTTTAGAAAGATCTTGAATTTCCATAATTATATCTTCTATGTTCCATGGAGCCTTTGCTTTTCTCAATATTGCATTTATTACTATGAGAGAATCACCTTCCATCCATACTCTGTTCCATTTCATTTGTTTGCATATTTTTAACCCTTCTAAAGCTTCTCAAGCTTCAACTTCATTATTTGTCTTAAATCCACTATTGAAAGCATAATAAGACAAAATATCTCCTCTATTATTTCTAATTATTCCTCCATATCCTATTGGTATTGGATTCCTTTAGAAGCTCCATACAAATTGAATTTAACCCACTCCACATCTAGTGGTTTCCACTTTATATTCTTTACCTTCTTTTTGCTTCTCTTGTACCCAACATCATAATTACATTTAATGAATTGACTCCATCTATCAAGGTTCTTTGCTTCCAGATTAGGGACTGGGTGAGTTGTTAGAGTTGGCTTAGAATCCTTTATGGCTAAACATATCTTCTTTTTCATTACATCTAAACTACTTTATTTTCCTTTAAATATTCTTCTATTCCTTTCTAGCCATATAGTTCAAAGTATTATATATTTTGATATATCCCATATTGTCTCTAAAGACTCAATTTTATAAGTGCTCTGCCATTGCTTTTGCTATTCATCACCATGCATTTACCAAAAATATTAAGAATATATTGCCATAGATTCCAAAATATTTAGCGATATCCCAAGAGATGATCTATACTCTCCTCCTTTTTACAAAAAATACATTAAGAGGGGCTATGAAAACTCCTTTTCATAATGTTATCCTAGGATAAAATTCTTGTATAACCTACTAGCAAAACAAACATTTTAAATTTAGGAATGCTTGGGCTATCCCAAATATCTCTCCATATTCTAGTGATATTATTATTTTTTTGGTGTTGTACATTATATCTACTTCTTGTTGTGTATTCTCCTTAGCTATTCAACTCCCAAATCAATTTATCCTTGGCTCCCCTTGAAATAATCATAGTTGTTATATTTCTACTCAAATATCTCCTAGCATCAATGTCTTGTATACTCATAAAAAATATTCTTTCCATTTTTATCTTCCTTCCTAATCTTTGTACAAAATTTTTGAAACCCTATCACCATATTTGTCTTAAAGCAATCTCATCCAAGGTTTCAAAACTAGATCTAAATTGAGTGGTTTTTTATCAGACCAAGTATCCATCCAAATAGAATTTTTTTCTCCAGTTTCCACCACCCATATTAAACCTTTAATCATAATATCAATAGATTTTTTAAACCATTCCAAAGAGCAGAACCATTTGGTAGAGAGAAAGCAATAAATATTAAACTTGGGTCATTGAGATCAACATACTTACTTAGAAGAATTATTGCCCATTGTATTTGACTCTCTTTGTACAATCTCCATATAACTTTTCCCCTAAGAGCTAAGTTTGCATTTGTAAGAACTCTTAAACCAAGACCTCTCCTAGTTTTATCTTCACACACCTTGCTCCATTTCACTAAATACAATTTCCTTTTATCATGTAAACCTGACCATAAAAAGGATCGCATAATATAGACTAAATTTTTTGCAACTGATTTTGGCATGGAATACAATGACATATAATATGTTGGGATGGCTTGAAAGACTGACTTAATTAACTGCACTCTTCGTTATAATGATAACTATTTACCTTTCCAAGTTGGAATTTTATTATGAACTTTACTAATAACTAGATTCCATAGTTCTCTCCTCATTCTCCCCTCAAATAAAGACATTCCTAGATAAATTACAGGTAAATTTGCCTCCTCCATTTGAAGAAACCTTGAAATTCTTGCTTTGATATTAGCAGGAGTGTTAAGGAAGTAAATTTTGGATTTTGTTCTATTAAATTTTGCCCTGATGCTCTTTCATATTCCATTAAAAAGTTATTCAAAGCTCTGGACTCATTAATACTTACCCTTATAAAAAGGGTTGTATCATCTATAAACTATTGATGGATGATGTTGTCGATGTTATTACTAACCTTAAGTCCACTTATAAGCCCATATTTGTAAGACTTCTTCAAGTTCTTACTCAAAACCTCTACCATAATAATGAACAAATAAGGAGATAGAGGATCTCCTTGTCTAAGGTCTCTTTTGGCTTTAAAAGATTCTGTTACTAACCCATTGACCAACATTGAATAAGAAACTGTAGAGACACAAGATTTAATCCATCTAACCCATTTATTCCCAAATATAAACTTTTCTAAAATTGCAAAAAGAAAATCCTATTTAACCCTATCATAGACTTTACTCATATCAAGTTTTAATATCATTGCTTTCTCTTTTCTTGAAGATGTTGAATGTATAACTTCTTGAGCTACTATGATCCCATATAGAATTTGTATCCCTTTCATAAATCCTCCTTGATATTTTGAAATGATTTTATCTAACAATAACCTTAATCAACTTGCCATCACTTTGGAGATAGTCTTATATGCCACATTACATAGGCTTATGGGTATAAAAGAATCAAATAATTTAGCATCCTTCTTTTTTGGAATTAGGGTAAGATATGTTGCATTTATTTTATAAGGTATGTATTGTTTTAACCTAGACTGTTCCACTACCACCATTAAATAATCCTTCACTATATCCCAATTTTGTTGGTAAAAAGCTATAGAAATCCCAAATGGACCTGGGGATTTATCCTTATTAAAGGAGAAAAGAGCTAAATGAACTTCTTATAAAGTAATAGGCTCCATCAATTTCCTATTGTCTTCATTCATTATAACTGAAGGAACATCTTGAAGAAGTTTATCATTAAGAACTTTAGTCTCCTTTGATCTTAGAATATTTTGAAAAAAATACTGAACTTCTTTTTTAATTTCACTTTGGTCTTCAATCCAAACCCCTTTGATTGATTTAATTCTACTAATTTTGGATGTTGATCTCTATACTATAGCCATCCTATGAAAAAAATATTGTATTTTTATCCCCTTTTAACCAAGTCTATCTTGATTTTAATCTCCAAAATTTCTCTTCCATACTCAAAATATTATGATATTCATTAAGCAACTCCCTTTCCAATGAGCTTGGATTATTATGGTCACCTTTTTAGAATTTTGAAAATTTATCTTTTATTTCTTCTTTCCATTATTTTAATCTAGATGTCATAGATTTAATTTGATTTGGAAGACCATACAACCCACCATTACTTGAATAATTCCACGTTTGAGCTATCATATTAGAAAATTGAGGATGGCCTTCCCACATCTGCTCATATTTAAAATATGATATTTTTAAAATTCACTAACCACATTTTTAACTCTTATTGGCCAATGATATGAACCAATCCTTGTTAAGGTATTAGTTTTAGCATAAGTTCCTTCATCTAGCCAATGATATGAGAGAATGCATCTATTCAATTTTTTTGCTATTAAGTTCTAGCCTCTCATGTTGTTGGTCCAAGTATAGGTGTCTTCTTCAAAATCAATCTCCCATAGTTTATTGTTTTGAATAAAAGTTGAGATATCTTTCATAATTTAGGATAATTTCCTAATTCCCTTAAATTTTTCATCCAGCTTGGTTATGGCATTAAAATCTCCTATGATCATGAATCATATTTCTTGGTCTTTACTTCTCATAAAGGATTCAATCCCACTCCAGACTTCTAATATACCTAACTAAGTTGTAGGTCCATAAATACTGATAAGGATAAAATAAATATCTACAAAGTAGCAAGTAACTAAAGAGGCGAACCAATGCCTAGTTTTATGAATGGTTATATAGGAGGTTCTAGAAGGATTTCAACAAGTTAGAATTCCCCGTGCCGCTCCTCTAGAATCCATAGCATCCCATTCACTTCTTGCCCATATTGCTTTCATAGTTTTTAAAACTTCTTTTGTTATTTTAGTTTCTTGGATACAAAGAATATTAGACTTATTACTTAAACATAGGTCCCTAGTACACCTCTGCTTTGAGAGGGTATTAGCACTCTTTATATTCCATGAAATGATAATCATGTCTCATTAGGGGTTTTTGGTCCTGCTTGCGTATTACTAATATAATTTTATTGTTTGGTAAATATTAAGTTCAACCAACTCATATTTATCCTCTCTTGGCTCTATTATAGAAGCTTTTGACTTGTCCTGCTCATTTTCTAGTATTTCCTTATTAATGGTAGAGGCATTAACTTCTAAAACTACATTTTATTTACCATTTTTTTTCTTGAATGGTGCATGGTACTTAAAGAAAGTATTAAAAATCTGACGAGACACATTCCTTAGGTTCATAGAGAATGTTCTTCCTTAAATTAGGATCATATTGAATAGACGATTCCTTGTTAATATGTTGAAATTGTTGTATTGTGTCCTCTAAGCTTTGATCTACTTTTTCTTCATAGGCTAAAGCCTCAAAAGAGTTGGTATTTCTTCCAATATCCTTCCTTACTGGTCTCCACTGTTTATTTTCTTTCATTTTTCCAGATGCATATTTTAGAAGTTGAAAACCATCTTCATCCATAACCATTTGTAAGTTTCTCTTGTGGTTTTCTACATATGATTTTGTTGGGCTCTTCTTAGGGCATGATCTCTCAATATGTCCCACCTCATGACATATTCTACATCTAAAAGATATATTTTTATAATATATGGTTTGGATCCACATATTATCCCCATGCTTAAGAATGATTGATTTTGGTAAAGCTTTACTTATATCAATCATGACCAATATCCGAGCATAAATAACCAAGAATCCATCTTTTATTGTATCTAAAATCTCGAGGAATTCTCCTAGAGCGTTTCCTATTGCCTTGAAGGTATCTATTTTCTAAAATTCAATGGGTAACCCAAACATCCTAACCTAGAATGGTACTAGAGATAGATTTATATTTTCAAGTGAAAAGTATTCATACCAGTAGGTAAGGAAGAGTCCTCTTCCCATAAACCAAGGACCCCATTTTAGAATTTTTTTTTCTTCCCTAGAAAAAAAAATATCTAGAAAAAAATATTTGGGAAGAAAGGATATAATCACTCCTATAGACTTCCAAATCCTATCAATCCATTTTCTCAAGGCTAAAGCCCTTGGCCAATACCCATTAAATTTATCAAAAACTACCCTATCTTGGAGCAATGAGGATCTCTCTAAGGTGCGCTCACTAACCTCTACCACTAGAGATGATTCTAAGGATTTAACTATAAATTGGTCCATAGAAAGGAAACTAAAACTCAAAATCTATTGAAATTCTTAGCTAAAAAATTCTTTGTCCAGATAGAATGTCTTGCCTCACTGAAGTCCTTGTCCTTCATTGCTCTTCACATCATCCGAAACCTAGCTGACAAATATTTGCAATTTTTTTTTTGCGACTTGAAAATTTATCACTACCCTTGCTCTGGATGGTTGACTTCACAGGGTCATATCTTCCTCAATATTGCTCAGATTCTTTCATATGACCACTCATTTTAAAGCTATTCAAATTTTGTACAAGTTGGTCCAAGAATAAACTAAATCAAATAACCCTTAATGAAGATATGGTTCCTAAAAGATGAGATATTTAAAAAAAATCATAATGCTTCGCGAAGATCATTTATGTATTTTTTATTTAAATGTAAATATAAATTTAATAGTGATTAAGTTATTTTTAATTGTATATATATATATATATATATATATATATATATATATATAATGAAAGAACACTTGTTAAAGGTTTTCAAAGGAAAAAAGGATTGATGTTTAAAAAAATATTAATGTCGATCACACCAAGCGAGTATGTGTAGAGGTAGATTTTTCAAAGGATCTACCTGATTTCATCACCATTCAAGTGGGGGAGGCCACCATTTCTTAGTGGGTGGTTTACATTAATCTCCCAAACACCTATTTTTGTTGCCAAGCACTCAATCATAAGGTGAAGTATTGTCCGCGTTCGTTGCATACCAAATCGAAGTAGACTTTCGTGCCCAACCCTAGGGAAACCACTCAACCTAAGATTGATGGTTGGATCACTATGGATTGTCACAAAAATATGCATTCTCATGTTTTTCCCACTCCATAGATGACATTTTTTTAAATTCATAAATGACGATTGTCATACGCTCCCAACCTTCAGTTCCATAGTCGATGACTTTTTTGATCTACAATTGGCGATTGTCACAAGCTCGATCCATAGATGATTATTTTTACTATTCCACAATTCTCACCCATGAAAGGCACAACACCAGATATAGAGCCATCATTGATAGAATTGTCGGTTCCTACGAAGAAAGAAAAATCTAAGGATCCCTCCCCTTTTGTGTGGTTTTGACATTCTTGCAATCCTCGATAGGAGAAAGCAGATGGGGACTACTTGAAAAATAGTTTCACCTATTCAAAATATGATGGGCAAGTGCCAAACACAACAGTTCAACAACTTTGGGACATTGACATTGCTTGAACATAAATAAGTCAAGAGTCTCAACGGAGTAGCCAATATTTACATTTGATACTCAAGGTCATAAGTCTACTTGAAAATATTTACTTACACGAGTGCCTGAAGGAACCAACCACTCTACGAGTTAGATCTCTCTAGAGTTACAGTTTTACTATTTATGACTTTTTTGTTCTAGTTTATTTTCAATTTCTCAGTTCTGCAATATAAGCGATATATCTCTTGATGATTTGTTCATCGTTTCTTTTTTGTCGGATCCTTTTGGTCTTGGTTTAGTTTCTTACATAGGATTTGGGGTATGCTTCTATACCACCTACTCTTTTTTTGTGAATTTGTACTTTTATTATTTTTAATAAAATAAAATCACTTTCAACCAAAAAAAATAAATTAATTAACTTTAAAGGAGAGCTATAATTTTTTTTATAGTATTATTCCAAATTTCCTTAAAAAATTTGAGATTTAAAGTTTTGTTTTTTTCAACCAGAAAAAAATTAATAACGAGGCTTTAAAAAGGTTATATATTTTTTCAATTTGTTATATGGAATTAAAACAACCTTACCCGTATTACATCATCACCTTGTAAATAGTGTTATTACAATAAAACTTAGATATTATCCATGTATCCCTTGATAAAATTTGAACCTTGGTCTCCTTCTTATATATTAAGAAATCTAACTCTTTTAAAAAGGTTTATAGTATTAAAGAGTATATTATATTATTTGAAAAAAAATTTGCAAATGAAAGAATTGTTTGAAAATACAATAAAGTTAAAAATTTACAAATATAAGATTATAATTATTTATAGCATTATTATTTTTTTCCAGCTTGTTTGTTTGTTTTTCACAAGCTCACCTGCACATATACTGTATCGTTTTTTGAATTTGGATCTCCTGAAAAAAGAGACCGAAGCCTTGGTTTGAATTTCGGTCTCCTAAAAAAGAGACCGAAGCCTTAACCATTACGGTGATACTAATCCCTTTAGTTAGAAGGAAAGTATAGAAAGTATGAAAACGAGTAAATGTTATCCTTTTTATGGCTATATCATGTACTACTTCAATATTTTTCATTTATATATATTATAATTGAAAAGTTAATGTGAATTAAAGTTAAGATGTTTATATTTATTACTTATGTAAAAAGTAATAGTAAATTAAAATTATAATCAAATGGTATTATCTTAACTGTTTAAAATTTTCAATATTCAAGGACAAGATTTTATTTAAAATCTTATCAAGCTACATGGATAATATTCAAGCTTTATTGTATACCATTACGATATCCCTATGCAATGCAGAAAAAAAATACAACTATGTGGTGATAATGTAATACGGGTGGTGTTTGTTTCAATCTCATATAACCATTAAAAAATAATAATAAAAAAACAAACTTATTAGATAGAAAAAAATTAGTAAAGTGTACCTTTTATATGACTATAACATAGATCAATTGATTTTTTTTTTTTTTTTGAATTTACATGGTGGAATCGGTAGCCGCCACGAATCCGGGTAGGCTGTTCAGCTTTTATGGCCGCCACAGTATTCTGTGTTGTCCGCCCCAGAAGCCTCCACATAGATTTTCGCGTAGTCCGCCCCTATAACCACCATGCCACAATCATTTTAAACCTTTTACGTCGCTGAAAGCAATTTTTTTTTTTATATATTATAATTGAAAATTTTATGTGAATTAAAGTTAAGATGTTTATATTTATTAATTTTGCAAAAAAACATGATAGAAGAATATTTAAAGGAAATGAAATCTATTTAGAGGTAATGAAAAGGAAGATTTATTTAGCCACAGAATAGAGAGCTTTCATACAAGGAGTCAAGTCATAAAAAAAAATTATGATATTAGATATACGAGAAACAAAAGGAAGGCAAAAAAAAATATAAAGTGGAAACCACCAAAAATAAAGTTAATCAAACTAAATTTTGATGGAGCATCTAAAGGAAATCTAGGACCAGTAAGAGGAGGAATAATTAGAAACAATAAAGATAAGATTTTGTTATATTATGGATTCAATAGTGGATTTAAGACAAATAATGAAGTTAAAGCTTGGGCAGCTGTGGGAGGGTTAAAATATACAAACAAATAAAATGGAACCAACTATAAATGGAATGCGATTCACTAATAGTAATACATGCAATTTTGAGAAAAGTAAAGGCTTCATGAAACATACACAAGATCATTGTGAAAATGCAAGACCTTTCCACAGAGTTTGAAGAAATCAGGTTTACACATACGCTAATAGAAAGGGACAAATGTGCATATAGGCTAGCCAATAGAGGGGTTTTAATAAAGGATGATGAAGTTAAATTTTCTTTTCCATGGTTAGAAGAAATAGTAAGTTTAACTAAAGCTAACAAGAAAATATTGTCTAAATCAAATAATGATTAAGATTTATTTTAATGTTTTTCATTGGTAATATTTGTTGTATTTTATAACATTAATGTGTTTTCATATAAACTATTTATTATAGGCGATTGCACTTATTTCAAGAAAGAAACTAATAGTTCAAATTTAGTAAAGTAGACTATGATAATGCAAGTTTTGGAAATATTACTCTATTAAGATGCATAACATAGTTATTAGAGGTGAAATTTTGGTAATGTAAAGGTTATTGCAAGAAAATATCAAGAAGGATGTTGGATTTTGAAATATTCTTATTCACAAAGAAAATTGAAGATCCATAGAATAAAAATCAAGAATTTAAACATTATGAGAAAAGATGCAGGTATCTAGCCATAGCAACTCAATTGAGATGAGAATTGAATCTGTTTGTAAGCTCTCAAGCTTTAAAGGAGAGAGTCATGATTTTCCAAGGGTGAAGACCCAAGTACACCACATTTTTCTCCAAAAACATAAAAATTAATTATAAAATAAAATTATATACTAGATGAGAGTGAATACAAGTCTCACCTATTTTTGTGAGTGCAAGTAATAAATAAAGTATAAGCAGGGAATGGGCATCACTTTTTCTTCTTTTAGATCATAGGGAGAATTAAAAAACTAAATTTCAGGAACCTTGCAGTAAAATAAAAGCACATCCACACGATATTGCAATAATAACAGAAAATAAGCTTGAAATTAACAATATTGCAATACGAAATAGAAATGCAGCAGATTATATTGCAGAAAACAAGAACACATTACAGAATCGCAAGCCTCTTCGAGGGGGCAACCTCCTTAGAAGTAGAGCTTCGATACAACAAAATATGAGATGCCTCTTCTCTTGCCCCCTTGGTTCTTTTAAAGACTTTGGCTACCCTAACCCTAACGCTCAAGGGTTTCCATCCACGTGCAAGTGGGGGCCCGAGCTAGTAACTCCTAAAGAATAACTGTTACATCTTTAAATAACGTCTTTTTATAATACATAACGGTTACATCATATGGGCCCGTAAGCCTAGGCACCTAAAGTACCACATGACTAGACAATTATTAATAATATTAGAATGGGGTCTTAACATGCCCATCCCCTTCAAAAAAGCTTTGTCCTCAAAGCTGGAGATGAGGAAATTGTTGTTGAAGCTGTTGAAGAGACTCCCATGTGGCATCTTCCTGTTGTAAACCTCGCCATTGGACCAAGACTTCAGTGATGGTGTGGTTATGGAGAGTGTGGGTTCTACGGTCTAGAATGTTGTCAGGTTCCAAGATGACCGAACCTTCATCATCCAACTTGGGAAGTGTCGATTGGACCTGAACACGGTTGTCGAGTACCTTCTTGAGACAAGAGACATGGAAGACTGGATGGATTTTGGAAGAAGGTGGTAACGCGAGCTTATAGGCCACTTGTCCAATCCGCTGCAATACCTGGTAGGGTCCATAAAACCTTGCTGCAAGCTTTTGATGAGCACGAAGTTGCACTGATGATTGCTTGTATGGTTGGAGTCGAAGGAAGACCATATCGCCTATATTGAAGCTACGCTCTAAATGGTGTTGATCAGTCTGTTGTTGCATCTAGTTTTGAGCCATAACCAAATTGTCCTTCAACTGCTGTAAGAGTTGGGTATGTTCTTGAAGTGTTGCATCCATCGCCTGAACTTTGGATTTTCTTGGAACATATGAAGAGGGCGATGGAGGTGGGTACCCATAAACTGCCTCGAAAGGAGTCATTTTGGAGGTTGTGTGGAATGAAGTGTTGTACCACCATTCAGCCAATGGAAGCCACTTAGCCCATTGTGTTGGGTGCTTGGAAGTAAAACAATGAAGGTAGGTTTCCAAGCATTTATTGACAATTTTGGTTTGCCCATCGATCTGTGGATGGTAGGCTGAGCTCATTCTTAGTTGTGTTCCCTGTAGTTTAAACAATTCTTGCCAAAAATAACTGGTGAAAGTGGGGTCTCGATCAGACACAATGGATTTTGGCATACCATGGAGTTTAAAAATGGAGTCCATGAATATTTGAGCAATGGTGGAGGCATGGTAAGGATGGGCGAGGGAACAAAAATGAGCATACTTTGAGAGATGGTCCACCACCACAAGAATGACTATTTTTCTCCTAGATTTAGGAAGTCCTTCAATAAAATCCATGGAAATATCAGTCCATACATTTTTTAGGATTGGTAAAGGTTGTAGAGTGCCTGGAGTATGAACCATTTCTCCTTTCATCCATTGGCAGATCTCACACTCCGCCATAAAAGTTTGGATGTCTTTTTTCATTCCTTCCCAATAGAATGACCATTTAGCTCATTCATATGTCTTCAAAAAACCTGAATGGCCTATTGTGGGTGAAGCATGCATCTCCTTCATGATGTCCTCATGGATCGATGAATTTTTAGGAACCACAATGCGAGCTTGGTATCTTAACAGTTATCCATCCCATGAATACCCGATGTGTGAATTGGGGTCCCTTTGGAGTTGCTCCCTCAAAGTTTGCAAGGATGGGTCCTTGGTTACTTCTTCTTGAAGTTGGGAGACCCATTGGGGAAGTGGGGAAGAGATGGCACATAGTGTGTTTTGATCCTCAAACTGACGTGAGAGGGCATCTGCCGCAATGTTCTCCTTCCCTTTCTTGTAAATAATATCATAATCATACCCCAACAATTTTGAAACCCATTTCTGTTATGCTGGAGTAGATACCCTCTATTCCAAAAAATATTTCAAACTTTGATGATCCGTTTTAATAGAGAAATGCCTCCCAATGAGATAAGGTCGCCAATGATTGACAACATGGAGGATGGCCATCATTTCTTTTTCATAAGTGGATTTTCCCAAATTTTTTCTTGACAATGCCTTACTAGTGAAAGCTAGGGGTCGCCCTTCTTGCATTAATATTGCACCAATGCCATGGCCTAAAGCATCACTTTCAATTATAAATGGTTTGGAAAAATCAGGAGTGGCTAACATTAGTGTCAAAATCATGGCTTCCTTGAGATCTGCAAAAGATTTTTCTGTTGGAGGTGTCCACATAAATGAGTTCTTTAACATGGCAGTTAGTGGGGCTGCTATTTTTCCATAACCTTGGACAAATCGTCGGTAGTAGCCAGTGAGACCCAAAAATCCTTGAAGTGCCTTGAGAGTTTGTGGCTTAGGCCAATTTTGTATGGCTTCAATTTTCTTCGGGTCAACCTTAACTCCCTCCTGTGAAACAATATACCCCAAGTATTCGACCTCCTACATTCCAAAGGAACATTTGGATCATTTGGCAAATAATTGATGGTCCTGCAATAGTTGCAAAGTCTGGTCTAGATGTTGTAGGTGCTCTGCCCAAGTGCGATTGTAGATGAGAATGTCATTGAAGAAGACCAAAATAAACTTGCGAAGGAATGGGTGGAAGACATTGTTCATGAGGCTCTGGAAGGTGGAAGGTGCATTAGTTAGGCCAAAAGGCATGACCAAAAATTCATAATGACCCTCATGAGTCTTGAATGCAGTTTTTGGAATGTCTTCATCCTTGATCCTTATCTGATGGTATCTAGAGCAGAGATCCAACTTGGAAAAAAATTTGGCGCCATGTAACTCATCCAACAACTCATCAATCATAGGAATAGGAAATTTATCCTTAATGGTGAGTTTATTGAGTTCACAAAAGTCTATACACAGTTACCATGACCCATATTTTTTCTTGACCAATAGTACCGATGAAGAATAAGGATTGATACTAGGTCGAATTACCCCTATTTTTAATAACTCTTGGACCAACTTCTCAATTTTAGATTTTTGCGCATAGGGGTATCTGTAGGGTCGGATGTTAGGTGGCAAGCTCCCTAGTACCAGTTGTATTGCATGATCATGGGAATGGTGTGGAGGTAATCCCTTGGGCTCTACAAAGACATAATCATGTTTATTCAAAAGGAGTTGCAAATCCCTTGGTTGTTTGTTTGCTTCAGTATTCTATGGTTGGATTGCAAACAATTGGGCTACTACCCCATGTGAGGATTTTTTAATAATTTCTCCATTCGACTTGAATTGATGACCTGAGTGGATCCTATAAGTGAGCCATGGAGAGTGTATGGCCTCCCATTTTAAGTGAATTGCATCCAAAGTTTAACAAAGTTCTAGGCTACTATTCCCAAGGTACGAAGCCATTGTGCCCCCAAAACAACATCGCATCCTCCTAACAAAAGGGTGAACATATCAATTTTAAGTTCATAATCCCCTATCTTCAACTTAACATTTTGACATTTCCCTTTACAAGGTAATGTTCCTCCATTTGCCACCATGACTTCAAAAGAATTGCAAGAATGTATGTAGCAGTTTGCTTGCTTAGCTACTCGAGGATCAATAAAATTATGTGTACTACCCAAATCAATAAGAATTATAATTCTTTGCCCCTTGAAATATCCTACTACCTTCATAGTTTGAGGGGTCAATATTCCTACAAGTGCATGAACTAAAATCTCTAGTTATGGTTCTTCTTATGCTTCACCCTCATCCTAGTGCTCTTCTTCCTATTGTTCTACTTCTTCATGTACTTCATTTACCATAGAATCATCGACATCTAGCAAATACAATTTTTGTTGTACACATTTATGCCCTAGAGAATATTTCTCATCACAATTATAACATAACCCTTGTGCTCTATGAGCATCCATTTCCTCCCTAGTCAATCACTTAATTATTGGAGATTTATTTCCTAGATTTGATGTGATCTTGGATGGAAATGGGGGTTTGGCCTGTGGAAATTTAGATGAATGCCTTTGAGTAGTAAATTTTTCCTTGGCTAGCCTAGCCAACCCTATTGCTTGCATCATGGATTGTGGTTTAAACATTTTTACCTCGGCCTTGATATCATCCTTCAACCCACTAATAAAACAACTCTAAAAAATCCTTCACTCAAACCCCTTGTCCTATTAGCCAACTTCTCAAACTAAGTCTGATAGTCATGAACAATAGAGGTCTACTTCAATTTTGTTAAAGATCTTGTAAAGTCCTCATACTCACTAGGGCCAAAACGAGTGAGTAGTTGTGTTTCAAATTCTTCCCAAGAAAGGTTAGGCATCATATGTTGCACCCATTGATACCATTGAAGGGCTTCAGACTCAAAATTAAAGGATGCCATGGTGATCCATAAGTATTAGGGTACATTGTGGAGCTTGAAAAATTGATCCACTCGACACAACCAACCATCGAGGTCCTTTCCATTAAACTTGGGGAAGTCTAACTTGGGCATTTTATATGGGGTATTATTATTAAAAAGAGCATTGTGTACATCCTCTTCCATATGTCCCAAACTGCCAACCTTTCCTTCAATTCTAACATTATTAATTTGTTGGTGTACATGAGTGGCTCCTTTTAAACGCCCTTCAACCTCATGGAATTTCTCCTCAATTCCCATTTTTACTTTGATCTGTTCAGAGTTCAAAAGATGCATAGAATATTTTAGTTTAATTTCATGTCCAAATTGGTTCTGTAGGTTAGTAAGTTGTTGACTCAATAGCCCTATCTAGTCACTCAATTGGTTTTGCTCCATCTCCCTCATGGCTCCTCTAGTTCCTCTAGCCATGGACTTGTGATTTGGACCACCCAAACTACCTTACTAAAAATAGAAGTGTTGTTTTAGTAGTTACTATTTTTAGTAATGGTCTAGAAAAAGTGTTTGGGTGCTATATATCAAAATGATCAGCTCAAAAAGATGATCACAATGGACTAGGTCTCAAAATGACATTTTTTGGCACCCTAGACTTTTTAAAGTCAAATGTCTGTTTTTCTTCTAAAGCTTTTCTTCACCTAGAAAAATGGCTTTCTTCTCTATTCCTCAACAACTGCCTTATCTATTATTGTTTGGTTTATTATCAACAACTACCTTGTCAGACTCTGTCTTGTCTGTCACTACAATTGCTTTGTTTGAAATTATTATTGACAACTATCTTGGCAGACTCTGTTTTGACTGTTATTGACAATTGCCTTGTCTAATACTATTCTTGACTGTTACTGACTACCCTGGAAAAATATGTTTTGGCTATAGCTAGAAATTGCCTTATTTGACACTGTTATTGAATTACAATAGTTATATTTATTAGTCAAGAATGGTTACAATATAGTCAATTTTATGATAGGTGTAGTCTCCTCAGTATGCTCAAATCTGTGGTTAGGGTTTTTGAGGTTTGATAGTCTATATTAGGATTTGACATATGATTGAAATAGGGTAACTCTAGGCCAAGGTGTGTGCATTGTCCATAGCCCTCTATTATACCATAGCAAGAAAATGATAATGCTCAGACCAATATTTTAGGCCACTACTCAAGGAGGGTTCCACACATACCCTTGAGCGCACTATCCGCCTCTTTGATAGTACAAGAGGGTAATCTTCCCGAGTGTTGTGCTTGGTGCACTATGGATAGATACATGGTCAAAAAGCTTCCTATGGCTAAAGGTCTCTCCTAAACCTAGGGGGTCTCCCTATATACCCGAAGGTACGTGGGAGCTCAAGTCCATATATGGGTGTTGTTTGAGGCCTAGGTATTGGAGTTTGATCACCCCTCACTTCACTAGATGCTTTATGGGCAATCTAGCTTAGCCAATAACGACATCTTCATGATATTTTAAAACCCCCAACATAGGGTTTCTAACCTATTAAACTAAAATAGAAAAAAATGGCTTGATTTTTCTTTGTAGGGTAATAAGCAGGAAAATAAAAACAAAGAAAAATTATACCTAACAGGTCGGAATGGTAGGACAGGAATTGTTTGCATTGTAGCAGGACATGGCCCTGGAAAGCGCTCTGATACCACTTGTTAGGAACCTTGCAGTAAAATAAAAGCACATCCACACGATATTGCAATAATAACAGAAAATAAGCTTGAAATTAACAATATTGCAATACGGTCCTAGGAGGGATATCTTAGTGGTAAGTCATTGGTTTTTCATCCAAGAAATCCACGTTCAAACCTTGGTACGAGGGGATTGGGAACCCTCATAAAAATCCACATTTTTTACTCAAAAATTTCATCAAATGACATTAGCTCAGCTGGTTAGACTCCTCAATATTCAAGGAGAAGACCTAAGTTCAAATATTGCCAAGTGATACATAGATAATATCCAAGCTTTCTTGTAATACCACTACGTGGTGATGATGTAATACAAGTGGGAAACATTTCAATCCCATATAACCAATTGGAAAAAAATTGCAATACAAAAGAGAAATGCAACAAATTATATTGTAGAAAATACGAACACATTACATAATCGCAAGCCTCTTTAAGGGGTAACCTCCTTAGAAGAAGAGCTTCAATACAACAAAATATGAGATACATATTCTCTTACTCCCTTGGTCCTTTTAAATACTTTCACTATCTTAACCCTAATGCTTAAGGGTTTCCATCCACGTGAAAATGGGAGCCCAAGCTAGTAACTCCTAAAGAATAATTGTTTCATCTTTAAATAACCTCTCTTTACAATACATAACAGTTATATCATATGGACCCAAAAGCCTAAGTGCCTGAAGATAATTATTAATAATATAAAAATGGGATCTTAACATTAAAATATTCTTGTAAAACAAAATCTAGTTAGCATGGAAGGAAAGTCATCTTTATAAGGATTTCCTAGTTGAAAGGATGGATGTCATAGTTAGGGATAAGAGGAAGAGTGAATCTATGGCAAACCCTATCTAGATAGAAAATATTACACTAAAAGTGATTATCAATGATGAGATGATCAAGCTTGGTATAATTACTCTAAAAACATAGGGTGATTATGCAAGTTCCACTGATTCTTGTCAAACATTCAAATTTGGATCAAGTGAAAGCAGGGATAAATTCAAATTACAACATTATTTTTTAAAGTATTTTTTCTCATAATCTTCTCCAAATTAGGAAACACAGATGATTTAAGAGGAGAGTTGCCTTATATTTAAGACCATGAAGTAAGAGGTTATTGAAATAATTTCAATGCGGATTAGGAATTTTGAATTTCCATATCAATTCATCAATAAGAAATCCAAGAGGGACCAACTAATAAGGAGAGAAGTCATTTTGTATTCACTTGAATATGTGTTGTGATAGATGTTTTAAAACCTTTATCCCAGTCCATTAGGATTAAATATTAAATTAATATAATGGGATCAACAAGAAAATTATAACAATATTGCACTTCTATATTACAAATATTATGAGATTGAACACATGGAAAGAGATTCCAAAGTGAAAACAATGGAAAAAAATGAAAAATTTGGGGCATGAGATAAACTTCAGTATGAACCAAGAAGATCATGTCATAGTAGATGCTTGGTCAAATTATAAATTTTCCTCTCAAGAAAGAGGTAAAGAAAGTCACTCTACATCATCAAATGGCAAAGGCCATTGCAATTTACTTGAAAAGAGGCACAAGGGATGAGGAAGGATAATATGTAATTTCAAATTAAGGAGTTAAAGGTGTGAATGAAAATGGAAAGGTAAATTTTATAGCAAAAAAGGTGAAAGAGGTCAAGGTTAATTTCAGTACATCATCTTCATTTTTTCAAGCCATATGAAGTCATCTCCTTGTAATAAAATGAAAATACTACATAGTGTATCCCTTGCACTTTGGTGTTTCAAGAGCAATATAACAAATAAATGTATATGGAGGATATCCATGTAAATTTAGTGTCTCTACAATAGCATAACAAAGTAATTATTATGGAGGATCACCCATGTATTATAGGGTTTCTAGGACAATAGAAAGAAGAAAGTGTCTTTGAGGCTATTCCTTGTATTTCAAATTCTCTAGGGTAACATAAGTATTTAGAATATAAGTATCATTATGAACAATATGAAAAAAAATAAGAGATCGATGAAGATGATAGTGTTGGTGAAAATTAGAAAAGGATAAAAAGACCCTCAAAGAAAAAATAAGGAGAAAAGGAAACTCAAATGAATATAGAGTGGAGAAATAAAAAACAAATATTATAGGTGTTAATAAAAAGTAGGTCTAAGCCTACTAATAAAAATAAAAACAATAATAAAATAGTATCATGGAATGTTAAGGTGTGAATAAAACCCCTTAATAAGTTATTAAGGAATTAATAGGTGTTTATAGTCTTGAGTTCATTTTAATACAAGAAAAAAAATGAAGTAGTAATAAGTGTAAGGATGCATTCAAAAATATTTGGAAGATGGGAATTTGTTTGGCAATTTATTATATAAGAGATTTCAAAAGTATTGTGATAATATAGGATAAACATAAATGAGATGGATAATTGCTAGAAGTAATTGGGTTGTTTTTTTTTTAATTTACATGGTGGAATCGGTGGCCGCACGAATCCAGGCAGGCTGTCTAGCTTTTATGGCCGCCACAGTATTCTGCGATGTCCGCCCCAGAAGCCGCCACATAGATCTTCGCATAGTCCGCCCCTATAACCACCATGCCACAATCATTTTAAACCTTTTACGCCGTTGAAATCACTAGGAAAGGGACAAGCGTTCAGTCCGACGAGGCTCGAGATTTGAACCTTGGACCTCCGCCCCCTTATGGGGTTTGGATGAACCAATTGGTCTACACCTTGGACCTAAGTAATTGGGTTGTTGGTCTATTTTGTGAATCAAATTTGGGGTTATAAATGTATATTCCCCAACTATAGTTACTTTAAATAAGAGTTGTTGGAAGGATATTAGTATATTTTTGTCAAATATAATAATAATACTTAATTTTTATCAATGGATTCTTTTAAAGACTTCAACTTAATTCTATATACTTTGGGAAAAAATGGTGGTACTCTTAGATATTCTTTTTTTTTGGTCAGTTAAATTAAATTAAAAATGGATTTTTATCAAGGATCCCAAAACCTGATTACAATAAGTCATAAGACTAAAAGCAAGGCCCCAAGGCCAAAGAAAAGGACACCAAAATATAGAGGAAAGACATAAAGAATACCTTTCAAGACAGGCTAAGGACAACCTTATAAGAAAGGCTAGAGGATAGCCTTAAAGGAATTTTTTTTTTTTTTTTTTTGAAACTTTACATTGAAAAGGACCAACCCAGAACAACCAAAAAATACACATGTAAAAGGACCATCCAAGAAGCACGTGGTAAGGATATTAAAAAAGGTAAAATCGCCCAAAAAAATTGAATAGGGCTATCTCGCTCATTATAATGATTTGAAAATTTTAAATTTGAAATTAAAGTAGGAAACACAAAAATTCTTGCCTGAGGATGCACATGGATGCAACAACAGGAACAAACATCCCAAACATGCCTGCAAGAGGAACAACAACCATGAGACTCTAGAGGCCATGAAATCTTGTTGTAGCAGGGAAACTACTCAGAGGCCAAGGGAGATAGAGGAAACAACAATGAAGAAATGAGAGCTAAGAAAAATGATGGGGATGTCCCAAGAGACCTCAACAGAGGAACTATGAAGAATGAGATACCACCTAAAAGTGCAGGGCCCCAACACATACCAAAAAAAGCAACAAGAGCTCCACAACAACCTCCAACGCCATTGTCGAGCAGCTTCATGGAACTAGAAGAGGATGACCCATAGGAACACAACAACAATCAGCACAAAGGCCCCCCAAAAGCCATAAAAATTTGAGACCCACCATCAAACCTGCAATCAAAAACCCAAAGAGCAACACCACAGGAAGAAGTACAAGGTAGAGGAAAGCTGCTTTGCTGGAATTTTTTTGAGACCTATCTGGTGGGCTCTACGGGGATGGCAGCAGTTTTTGGAGGAGGTATGAACAACTGGAGGAATGTAGTGATGGCATCAGGTCCGTCACAGAGCGTGCATGCTAGGGCTGGTATTTCTTTTAAAAATGATTGGAAGGAACAGGATTTCCCATTGCATGCCAGGAATCGCTTGTTAAAGAACAATGGATGTTTGGAACGATGTGAAGCCAGGCCGGTTCTAGTGGTTCAACCAGACTCGATGGCAGAAGATGTGGAGTATTTAACCAAACATGCGCTTATTGGTAAATTTATGGGCATCCAAATTTCTCTTCCCTTTGTGGAGGCTTGGGTTAGGAAGACTTGGAACCCTGAAGGTGATGTGGAGGTGATGCTGAGTGCAAACAACTATTTTATGGTGGTTTTTTCTTGTCTTGCGGATCGTAACAAAGCATTTGAAGGAGGTCCCTATTTCTGTAACCAAGCGGGACTCTTTCTTAAACCCTGGCATGTGGGTTTCAACCCATCAGAGGAGCGGCCGTCACGGGTTCCGGTGTGGGTTCGGCTTCCGTGGCTCCCATTGGAATTTTGGAGAAATGACATCTTGCATATGATTGCCCTTCTACTTGGGAAGCCGGTTGGGCCGTCACGACAGACGCTGGATAAAAAGGTAATCTCTGTTGCCCGTATCTGTGTTGAAATTGATTTAAACAATCCTATTCCAGATTCTATTGAAATACAGTTCGGATCAACCACATGGGTTCAAAAACTTGACTATGAAGCTCTTCCATTTCGTTGCCGGATTTGCCATGAATATGGCCACTTACAAAGAAAATGCCCTAAGTTTGTCCTGCCTGTGGCTTCAAATCCTGGGCCCTCTCGAGCTGTACAAAATATGGATAAAGGAAAAGCCCCGATAAAGGAGGGGGATCAAGATAAGGAAGGCTTTGTTACGGTAAAACCTCGAAACAAAGGAAGAAAGGCAAAAAGAGACATTAAGGATAACCAGCCAGATGCTCAGCTCAACCGTTTTGAAATTCTAGAGAATCTTGATCAGTGCATGGAGATACCTGAAACATCGCTACCTGTTATAGATATAACAAGACCAAATCAGTTGTCTCTTCATGAGGTGGAACCAAGGGAACCAGATATAGGGGGTTTAAATGAAGAACAGAGGGCTTTGGTTCCGAGTATAGGTGATATGGTTGGCCCTAGCCCTGGAAGTGAAGTTATCTTAGAAAATGGCACAGATTTAGATATGCCCTCTCCTACCCAGGCACTGATGCAGTCATCCATGGACTGTAAAACTCCTACGGTGCTGGGATTGCAACATAAAATAATTAAAAAAAATGCTTCAGATAAGAATATGAAGGTGGGTCGAAAGAAAGACCAAGATAAAATTAAGTTAATGGGGGAGACTTTGGTAGAGTCAGGTTTGGTGAGAACATTGGACTCCCATTTTTATAACCCCCAAAAATGATTATACTTTCATGGAATGTAAGGGGGTTGAACAACATCCCTGCACAAAAAGTTGTTCGTGATTTGATTCGTGTTCATTCTCCGGATGTGGTTTTTATTCAAGAGACTAAATTAGCTATTGATAGTTTGTTCAATATTGCTCCCAAGTTGTGGAGAAAGGGGCAATGTCAGTGTATTGGTGCATGTGGATATGCTGGTGGCCTTGCTTGTTTATGGGATCCAGTTAAGATCTCTCCTCTTACTCGGATTTCCAGCAGGTGGTCTATTTCGATGATCGGGCATGATAATGAATCTGGTGAGACCATCCTACTTACAAACGTGTATGCTCCTATTGATTACAATGGTAAAGTGAATTTATGGGAGCACATTGGCTTTGTGAGAAGTCTGGCTCCCCGTACCCATGGATTTTGGCTGGAGACTTCAATTCTATCACTTGTCTGGAGGAAAAACGTGGTGGGATTGATCGCCTTGAGCCTTTTTCTTCTCGTCTTCAATGCTCATATCCGGGCCTTGAACTTGGTTGACATCAAGCCGGATAATGGGATATTTACCTGGCATAATAGAAGATGTGGGGAATATTCCATTTCAGAGAGACTGGATAGGTTTTTGATCTCTAGTTTTTGGATTGGCAATAATAGAAGCGCTAGTTCTGTGATTCTGGAGGGTAGAGGATCTGATCATTGGCCTATCAAACTCTCTGCTCTGGAGTTAGGGCTAAAAAAGAATCCCTCATTTAAGTTTCAACTTATGTGGCTACGAGATCCTAAGCTTCATGATTTCATGCGAGGCTGGTGGACTAATGGCAAACCTCCTCATGGCACCGCTATGTACTCCTTTATGAAGCGGCTTCAATTTGTTAAGCATAAATTGAAGAGATGGAATAGACTAAATTTTGGGAACCTTTCCTTGGCTAAGTCGGCAGCTCTTAGGAGGGTGGAAGAAGCCTCAAGGAAGATTAGAGATCAGGGACTCACAGAGGAGCTTCTTGTTGAGGAATCTGAGGCTGTAAAAGACCTTGCCGAATGGGAACCGAGGGAAGAAATTTTTTGGAAACAAAAAGCTCGAGTAGATTGGCTTCAGGAAGGGGATAGGAACACAACCTTCTTTTATAACTCGTTAAGGCTCGTCGTAATGGTAACCTGATTACCTCTCTTGTTAATTCTCAGGGTGCCCTGCTTTCTTCTTTCAGGGATATTTCAGAAGAGACTAAGAGGTATTTTTCCTCTCTCTTCAAGGAGGATGCCCTCTCATATGATGAGGAAGAAAAACTTATTCTAAACTGTATTCCCTCGATTGTTTCTAGAGAGATGAATGAGCACTTGATGGGTCCAATTTCCCTTGAGGAGCTGAAAAGTGTTGTATTCAAGATGAAAAAGGGGAAAGCCCCGGGTCCGGATGGATTCCCGATTGAGTTTTATCAAGAGTTTTGGGAGTTAATCAAATTTGACCTTTTGGAGGTGGTCCGTGAGTCCCAAAAGAACAAACAGATGCTAAGGGCCCTAAATGCTACCTTTGTGGTGCTTATTCCCAAGAAAGAGGGAGCGAATTCCCTGGATATGTTCAGGCCTATTGCTCTCTGTAATGTTGTATATAAGATCATCACAAAAATTATTGCTGAGAGGCTGAAGATATGGTTGAGCAAAATCATCTCTGAGGAGCAAGGTGGGTTTGTTGCTGGCCGACAAATCATGGATGGGGTTGTTATTGCTACAGAAGCTATTCACTCAATGGAAACTTCTAAGGAGAAAACTATGTTCATTAAGTTGGACATGGCAAAAGCCTATGACAGAGTTAGATGGTCCTTTCTTCAAAAAGTTCTTGCTGCTTTTGGCTTTGAGGAGGAATGGATTAGATGGGTGATGAGTTGTATTTCTTCTTCCTCATTCTCTGTTCTTGTTAATAACGAGACATCGGAGCTGTTTGAGGCCTCAAGGGGATTGAGGCAAGGAGATCCTCTATCTCCTTATTTGTTTATCATTATGGCAGAAGGGTTGGGCAGATTACTCAAGTCTCAGGTCAGGCATGGTCTCATTCAGGGGTGGAAGTGGGATAACAGTTTGCCACCTCTTTCCCACCTTCAATTTGTTGATGATACTGCTTTGTTGGGAGTTGCCACTATCAAGGAAGCTGGAAACATTAGACAGTCTCTTGACATATATCTTGGTGCTTCTGGACAGGTGATTAATGAGGACAAGTCCTTTATTTTCTTCTTCAATACCCCCCCTCTTATTCAAGCCAGGATTGCTCGCATTCTAAGATTCCAGGTCGGGACTCCCCCCTTCATTTATCTTGGGATCCCGATTTCATCTCATCCTCTGCCTAGATCTTCTTGGCAGTCTATACTTGATAAGTTTAGAAGGAAGGTAAATCACTGGACTGTCAGATGGCTATCCTCTGTAGGTAGAGTATTGCTTTTAAAATCTGTTATTCAAGCTTTACCCATTTACAGATGTTTTGTGCAAACAGCTCCTTCTCGTTTCATCAAGGACATGGATGCTTTGTCAAGACAGTTTTTGTGGTCTGGCAAACTTGATCAATCTAAATGGAGTTTGGTTAGATGGGATTCCATTTGTAGGCCAGTTCAAGAGGGAGGCCTTGGGTTGCGACAGCAACTCTTTCTGGGCAGGCTTTGGCTGCGAAACTTTATTGGAGATGGTGTACCTCTCAAGATCAGATTTGGGCTAAAATATTATCTTATAAATACTTGAGAGGTATTTCTGAGGCAGATATCCCTAGAGCCAGTTTGGTTGGGAAAGGTTCTGTTATCTGGGACACTCTAAAAGAGGAGCTAATTTAATTAAGCAGGGTTTGTTCTGGATTTGCAATCGGGGATCAGATGTTCTTTTTTGGGAGGATTCTTGGGATGGCCACCCTCCTATCTTGACTCAATATCCCAAGTTACATTCCCTAAGCATTTTTTTCTTGGAAGCGGGCTGGTCTCATGTGGAGGACTTTAAAAAAATCTAGTATTTTGGAAATATGGAGATGTACAGATGGAAAGATCCATAGGAATGGCCCCAAGGGGGATTGGCCGAGGATAGAGATGTGCTTGCTCTTATTCTTGTAGGGAGGTACTGTTCTTCATTGAGGGATAAAGACATTCTGGCTTGGAACCCTAATCCCAAGGGAACCTACTCTGTAGCCTATGGTTATCAAGTTCTTGATAAGCAAAAGTTTGGGAGTCTCCCTGTCACATGGTGGAAAAAGGTGTGGAATAGATTTGCTTGGCCGAAATGTAACTTTTTTCTCTCGCTGGTAGCTCGTAATAAATGCCTCACTTGGGATAACTTGAGGAAGAGGGGATTTCAGGGTCCCTCTTTATGTGTCCTTTGTGGTAAGAATGAGGATGACTCTTCTCATTTATTTTTCCAATGCTCCCTTGCCAGAGACATTTGGCACTATTGGTGGAGTGCCTGGAACCATCCTTGTTTTCATGTGCTCTCCCTAGTGGAGTTTTGGAGTAGTCTAGGCAGACCTCCAGCCAAGGCCCCCTTCCTCCAAGTGGCTTGGAATTTGGGCCCTTCCTGCATCATCTGGCAGATTTGGCTCGAACGAAACCGTCGCATTTTTGAGGGAAGTCATTTGGCTGTTCAACAGATCTGGCAAAGGATCCTATGTATGGTTCAAGAAACTATCCATAGTAAATGTGATGTGGACCCCCATTTGGACTCTAGGGAGGAGAAGGTACGACAGGCCCTTGGTTTGTTTGGGGTTGGTGTGAATTCTTCTAGCCCTAGTAGGATTCCTCACCTTAGCAAGAAGGTTAGGAGAGAGGGTAGATGGAGACTGCCCCTAGAGGAGTTTTAAAAATTAATACTGATGGGTCGTCCAGGGGCAATCCTGGACATGCCGGAATTGGTGGTTTTGGGAGAGATTCTACTGGCGTGGTCAGTTTTTTTCTTTTCCATTTATAAAGGTGTTCACTCCAACAATCTTATGGAAGCTCTGGCGATACTTGAGGCCTTGCAAAGGGGGTTTTCTCTTGGCTGGCATAGGATTCTTTGCGAGTCTGACTCTCAAATTTTGGTTAATATTTTAAACAACAAAAGAGTGGAGGATGTTAATTGGCAGTTGGCCTCTCGTGGACCATTCAGATTCTCGTAATGAGTGAAGAGTTCGAATTTATATCCTTTGTGCACATTCCAAGGGAATGGAATGGGGTTGCTGATTACCTGGCCAAAAGGGCTTCTGAGCTATTGGATACTCAGAGTATTGATAATTGGGAGAGTCTCCCGTCTGGGGATTCTCAACACCTACGGGAGTTGATCCATAAGGATGTTCAGACTTAATGTGGTTTGTTTTTTTTGGTTTTCTTTGGGAGTTGACCTTGTCTGGTGATTTAGCCTGTCTTGTTGCTTATTTGAGTCCTGGGTGGGGGCTCAACTGTACTTTGTAATCCAGACTTTTTATCAATAAATTTTTACCCCTTTATTTAAAAAAAAAAAAAAGAGTACAAGGTCTCCACCAAGCCAAAAGATACTATGAAGAGTTGCTCATGAAGCCAGAAAACCCCAACCACAACACTCTGCATTGGAAGAACCTCTGATCCTTAGCACCAAATAGAACCCTATAAGAAAAAAGAAAAAGGGTTTTTGAAGGAACTCAAAAAACCTAAAGGATGACCCAAGAAAAACCAGGAACATCCCAAAAAGTCCCAAGGATGTTCCAGTTCACAGGAACCAAAAGAAAAACCCTACCTAAAGGCATTGAAAAGGGCATACAAGAGAATAAGTGACCTCCCAACCCAAGGAGATTATCTGCAACACCATCCAGCCAAGGAGGAGGGCAAAGGGGTGCCAAGGAACTGGAACAGGACCCAGGTATATCCTAGAAAAATCCAAGGACATCCTAGATCATAGGCACCAGAAGAAAACCCCACCAAATAGCAAGGAAAGGGGCAGATAAATGGAACAATGATCTCCCACCCCAAGGATATTTTTTTTAGTGCCTAGAAGCCAAGGAAGGGCAAAGGATGTGCCAAGGATCCAGGACAAGGCCAGGGATCTGGGATAGGGCCAAGGATGGGCTAGTACTCTTCGATATTCTAAATTAATGCATTATTTTGCTTTGTTTGTCATTTCAAATGATCTTTGGCATGTTATTTTAAGTTCTCAATATACATGGGATAAGAGACATATCGACTCATAAAGTAGAAAGATTGAATAGATTTTTGTTATCCAACACATGGTTACAATATAAACAATATCTTTGAGCATTTTATTGCGAGCATGATCAAATCATAAACCCATTATCTTGAGATGTGATTTACTTAATAAAAATCACCTAAATCCATTTTGATTTCAGTCTATGTGACTCCAAGACCTTGATTTATTCCATATGGTTATGCTATGGTGGGATGAAGCAAATATGTTTTTTCTTTCTTATCATCCCTTATTCAGTAATACCATGGAGTTTAAATTAATATTATCATGCTATGAGAAGGCTATTGTATTATTTGTTAGTACTGAAAAATTCAATATTGTCATGGATATTTTAAGGCTTAAATTAAAATTTGTCTATCATCTTGCTTGGGTATTCCTTTGTCTCATAAAGGAAAGAAAAAGGAGCTTTGGGACTCATATTTGGATAGAAGAAATTCTTGTTTGGCAGGTTTGAAAGGTAAATTCATAGAAAGAAGGCACAACTCAAAGGCTACATTGCAATCCATCCCTATTTATATGATATCACCTTCAAAATTGCTAGCAAGTATAGCATAGAAATTGATAAAATTCAAAAACTTTCTTTGGAAAGGATGTGAAAACAAATAGATTCCCTCTTTATGAGTGGGATGTGGTTTGCAATGGAAATAATATTATATTGTGGCATATGAATATTGGCAGGCAGATAAAATCAAACAACACATTTAATATCACATGTAAAGTGATATAATTTAATTTTTTGCAAAAAAATTATTTTCATTAATCTGATTAATTTAATAAATTACTCAAAATTAATTTAATAAAGTAATTAATCCGTTAATTAAAATTTATTGTAAAGTGCATAATAAATGAATTATATGCACAATTTGTTCATTTTTCTAAGTTATATTGTTGGAACAAACTTAGAAAAGTCATCAATTATTTGTAATTGCCTAGAAAAGACTAGATTTTTATAACTTTTTGGGTTAATTTTGTTAGCTACACTTGGCTGATACTCGGTCAACAATGGCCTCAGATTTAACTAACCAAATGGTTGTATTAGTCAATATTGTAAGTACCTTAGTAGATAAGATAAATGATATAGTGAAATGATAACACTTAATGTTATTATTCCTTGGATGCACAACTGTCTTAGGACTTCTCTTAGTGAAGCCATATCCTCTTCTGTCATGAACCCTGCAATTCATTGCCTTATGACCAAACCCATTACATGAGTAGCAATACCCATGGAAAAGCTATCATTTCCCATATTCTTGTATTTCATGTGTCTTGCACTGTGAAGCCATGTACCCAAACCTGTGACATGAGAATCATCTCCCATTGAAACTTCCTTGCCTAGACCTCATTGGTCTCCTATTCTAATTGTTGTTCCATCTGTATCTTCTTTGTGCATTGTTCCTCTCTTTGTTGAACTCTTTGTTGTCCAACTCATCCTCTGATGTCCCACTTACGCTTAACCTGTCTTCTTCGGATGTATCTTCTTTTGAAGTTTCTTCTTCATCAAGACTTGAAGTAGATTATTTTTCTTGTTTCTTTTGAACATTTCCAAATCCAATACCTGTTGAACATGATGTTCGTTGTTGTACACAGATGAACTTATCCAAGTTATTAGAGTTATTTGTGAAACTCTTCATCTTGATCTTGGATTACTTTAAGTCTTCTTTTAGAGTAGCCACTTCTTGTGCCAACTTCTCACATTCCAAAATCTTTGCTTCTATATTATCCTTGAACTTTCTTGCCTTAGCCTTTGACTTCTCTAAATCCTCTATGAGCAATAATATTTCTTCATCACATTCTTGAAACTGATTTTCAAGCTTAGAGTGTTGCTTTCTAACTTCATTTACTGTGTCAAGGGCATAGATAAGTTCTACCTTGAGATCATAACCATTCTCTACTGAATAATCTTCTATTTATTTGCCTTTGTTCATATCATTACTTCCTTTTGGTTTATCTTCTATAGTATCATCTTCTTTATCTTCCAAAACCATTATAATATTCTCATCTGATATTTCAAGTGCATCTTCAAAATCATCATCATTGAAACTATAACCATACCTAGTGCAATCATATTCAAGATGTCCAAATTTACCACATATAAAACACTTAAGGATAACCAAAGTCCTTTTCTTAACTGGATATTTCTCTTTAACCATAAATAGGACTCCATATCTATCATTGTCTGAAAAACTGGCATCACAATCAATTGAGTATTTACTTACATTATCTGTATAGTATCTTCTCTTTTATCTCTGGAATAACTTATTTTCTTGTCTGCTTTGTCCATCCTTGATTTTCTTTTGGTACCTATATCTTTTAGATTCCCTATACTTGTAATCTTGTTTTTCTTCATCATTGTTGTTCTTTGGCTCTTTGCACTTTGTTGCATAATGTCCATACCTTCCACAATTGAAACATTTGATAGATCTTAGATCTATGGGTCTTCTGGAACCTCTATCTATTTTGCTAAAATATTCTTCTTCATCATTGGATGACTCACTGCTTCATTCTATCTTCTTTCCCTTTTTATTTTTGTCTACTTCTAAAGTAGCTTCTTTCAGAGGAATAGGATATTTTTTTCTTATCTCAAAAGTAGTAAGCATGCAAAGCAAAGAATTCCTTGTCAAAGAATCACTATCAATTGATGTTTCTATAGCAAAAACCTTTTCACTATACCTTTTTGGAAGATTCCTCAAGATCTTATGAAAATCATCAGTTTCATCAACCTTCATTCCAAGACCTTTCATCTCATGTACAAGTTCATCAACATTTTTGAGATAGTCATGAGTGTTTTCATCATCCCTCATTCTTAGGTTCTCAAATTCTCCTTTGAGATTTTTGATCTTAGCCATTCTGACTCCTTTATCTCCTTCATATATTTCATGCAGAAGTTCCCATGTTTCCTTTGTTGTTTTACATTCCATAACCTTCATATATTTTGATCTATGCAATCCTCTTATAATTGCATTCATAACTCTTGAATTTGCATGCAGTAGAAGCTTACCTTCCTTATCTGTAGGAGGATTAGCTGTTGAATCTTATCCAAGTTCCACTGCATCCCAAACTTCATTTCCAAGTGCCATCAAGTAAAATCTCATCAGCATACACCAATATAAGAAGTCACTTCCATCAAATATTGGTACTGCATTACTAAAGGGTCCATATCTTTGATCCTTTTGATCCATTGTTTTCTTAGACCGCTTTTACTTCAAGCTATCAAACTCTTCTGAAGGAACCCACTTTGATACCAATTGAAGAACACAAGCTTATACTGAGGGGTGAACAGTATAAGACCACTTTTTACTTTTCTTTTTAATTCAATATTATGCAATGTATAGATAGCAGTATTAATAGCAGTAATAAAAGCAATGCACAAATCATCACACATAATAGAGACACCATAATTTATGTGGTTCACCCAATGTGGGCTACTCCATAGAGAAAATATTTTGCTAAAAATTTCTCAATCAATCTCTTGGGAATCCTTCCCAATTACAATGTTTATGGACCTCTGTCCAAAGGAGATGCTGATCCCCTAATCTCAAGTTCATGGATCTCTTTCATAGGAGAACTCTTTCCCCTTCTGCTCTAGCTAGGGATCTTTTAGAAGACTTTGTCTCTCTGCTACACTGACTGGTGGATCTCTCTCCACTTGAAGACTCCTCACTTAGATATATCTTCAATTGTCCTACCTGCTATATCTCTATCCACTGAGACTCTATCCTCTGTACTTTGTCACCTCCAAATATTTGTCAATAGGTTCACTCGAAACCTTCTTAATTTGCTCAATATGTTCACTCAGAACCTGATCAAATCTGCTCAACAGGTCCACAAGAACCTGCTCTAATATGCTCAATAGGTCCACACATAACCTACTCAAATTTGCTCAATAGTTCCATATAGAACCTACTCAAATCTACTCAATAGGTCCACACAGAACCTTTCCAAATCTGCTCAACAAGCTCACTCAGAACTTATCCAAATATACTCAACAATATCACTCAGAACTTGTCCAAATCTACTCAACAAGCTCACTTAGAACTTGTCTAAATCTGCTCAATAAGTCCTCTCTAGGACTTGCTCAAATCTGCATTGCAAGCTTCCAAAAAGCTTACACAAAATCAGTCCATAAGCCTTCTCAATGACTTGCCAAAAATCTGCTTAACAAGTCCACACAGAACTTGTTCAATAACATAGAATCATAAAGAGAATTGTTAGAGACTCAATATGTTCAATGCTCAATTAATATATCAACTCAATCTCATAGAAGCATAAAGAGAATTTTTAGAGACTCAATATGTTCTATACTCAAATCTCAATCTCAACTCAAATCAATCTCATAGAAGCATAAAGAGAATTGTTAGAGACTCTATATGTTCTATACTCAAATCCCAATCTCAATTCAAATCAATATCATAGAAGCATAAAGAGAATTTTTAGAGACTCTATATGTTCTATTCTCAAATCTCAATCTCAACTCAATTTAGAATATAGAATAGTTTGTTTCATGGAACTTGAACAACCACTTCACACAATCACTTGACTAGGCTCAATCAACTCTACTCAACCAATCACCTCAAGGAACAATTATTTCTCATAAACCCTAGTCCAAGCATGTATCAATCAACTTAAAATATTTCCAACAATGCTCAACAATAAATCTCACATAACAATGATACTCATGTTCTTTTCTAATTCAAGTTCAAGTTATTTGCATGACCAATTTGGTTCAACAACAATGCTTATAAAAAAAAATTTAATCACAACTCTTAAACTAGAAAACCTTGAAGCATTAAACCAACAAATCCTCAAAAGGAAACCACTATCAATCATTTTCTCTCCAAAGATATTTTCAGAAATCAATCACCCAAATAAGTCAATGAAGAATATTGCCCATACCTTTTTGAAGCTTTATGAGTTGTCCACTAAATCTGCCACACTCAACACATTTTATTTTTCCAATATCAACAAGGGTTAGAGGTCTTGAGTAACAACACAATAATAAAATAATATCTTAATAACACCTTATTACTCCTACTCAAAAAAATTGCACCAAACCCTCTTATGCAAGAAATAATCCCTCAAAAGAAATAATCAAACTTACTTTTGGAACTCCTTGACAAAATCAGAAATATCTTCTTACACACACCTTATTTCTCCCTCAAAGTAATCTAAACAAGTAGCTCTCAAAAATAGCTTTCCAATGATATATAATATGATATACTTTCAAAAAGAAAATCACCAGAAATCTTTATCTTTCCTAGGGCATACCATAACCTTATTTCTCCTTAGGAAACCTTGACAGAAATAAAAATATTAAACAAAAATTAAACTCACTTGCCTTGCCCTCGGCGGGATTTGATCCCTCGATCACCTTCTTACAACGCCTTAGTCGTAGCCAAGCCATCGTTGGGCCAAGCGTTGTGATGTGTCTAAAAGGGCATGTCCACCTGTTGGTATTTTTGCCACATTGTTTTGATTTGTGATTATTCATGCATAAATTGTAAAATTCTCATTCCTCTGTGTTTCTCTACGAGTTTTGGTGCCAAAACAGCTAAGTCCGAAGACTGTCGCGATATCGCGACCAAAAACAGCATGGAGAGCACGGGTTAAAAATCGTCGCGATATCGCGACATGTCGCGTTATCGTGGGTCTTTTGAGGAGAGAGAAGCCAAAGTCGGAGAATGTCGCGATATCGCGACGTGTTCCAAAATCACGGTCAAAGTGGTCAACGGAGGTAGAGCAGTGAAATTGTCGCGATATCGCGACATGTCGCGTTTTCGCGACTTGCGATGGCCATGGAGCAGAGTGTTAGAACAATGTCACGATTTCGTGACATAATTGAGCAAAGGGCAATGACAATGAATGACGTCGCGATTTCGCGACAGAAAAATGAACAAGGGCCAGAATGTCAAATCGTCGCGATATCGCGACATGTCGCATTATCGCGGTCAAGGTGGACAGAAAAGCTTAAGGCATGAAAGGCGTCGCGATTTCGTGACACTTTTGAAGATGAGACCAAGCAAGAAGAAGACGTCGCGAAATCATGACAGAAAGTGGCAACAGTAGAGAAAGCAAGGAAACGTCGCGATTTCGTGACATATTGTGGAGAAAAGCTAAATAGACAAGAAATGTCACGATTTCGCGACATGTCTTGTTTTCGCGATGTGAAAGCGCAGAAAGAACAAAATGGTACGAAACGTCACGATTTCGTGACATGTTCCATTTTCGCTACTCTCAAGAGCATGAAGGCCAAGGAAGAGAAAACTATCACGATTTCGTGACATGTTACAGTTTCATGGGTAGACAGAAGAGAAAGGCACAGAAAGTAGAAGACGTCACGATTTCGTGACATGTCACATTTTTACGATGGCAAGCAGTGAGAAAGCCGAAAGAGAGAAAGATGTAGCGAAATCGTGACTTGTCACATTTTCATGGTTTGAAACAGCGCAAAGACAATATGAGGAAAGAACGTCATGATTTCGTGACAGGTCATAGTTTCATGAGAACAGAGCAAAGAAGGAGCAGAATAGTAAAAACGTCACGATTTCATGATGCATCGCATTTTCGTGACCTCAGGTGACAAAGGAGAACAAAGAGCCGAATACGTCATGATTTCGTGACATGGTTGGTTTTCATGATCCAAAATGGCAAAAGCGTATGGAGGAGAAATATGTCACGATTTCGTGACCTATTACAGTTTCGCGCCAGAAAGCGGTTCAACGGCCCGATGAAATATTGTGATTTCCAAGGATTAAAAGCACTCCAGAATTGAATGTTTTGCTGCTTTCCAATGCGTGCAAGGTAGAAGAACGTGCTCAGGCCTGTAGTTTTTGAAGCCACTAGAATTGAAGATGCCTCCATTATTCAAAGCTTCTGTTCATGATTTTCTAACGGTTCTAGCATGCTCCGAGGATGACCATTTAATGAAGACGACCGGTTCCTTGTTTCATTTAATTTTTGGTTTCTCCGAGGCTGGTTTAAGGGGATCATTTCCTTATTTCTGTTGCACATTTTTGTAGATCTCGAGGAGGTTCGTTTCATATTTTAAATGCTACAAAGAGGCAAGACCTCTATAAATATCAATGTATATCTCAGAAAGAGGGATCGAGAGAGAGACTTTTGCTGAAACACTTTTCAAGTTCTTTGCATGAATGAAAGATATTTGGCCTCTGGTTTTGCAAGCAACTTTTTGTGTGTTTTTCCTTCTATCTCATGCATTCCTCATTTACGCTCGTATTTCTTATCTGCTGCTTAATTTGAATTCTGCATCTGAGTTTAAATATTGCTAGTGAGGAAGTGAGTTCTGGAATGTGATTTTGGAGGTTATCTGTGCAAGGTTGTAAGTGAATTACGTCGTTGTCTTCTATTATATGTTGTTAATGTGCTTAAAGTTATCTATTGCTAATCTTTCCCGATCTGACAAGTTTGGCCTGTGGCTACATTTCCCATCTCTTTCTGTAATTTCTCATTTCTTTCTGCATATTTCCAATTCCTTTCCTGCAACTTTAGTCTGAAATCAAGCTTAGATTTAGTAAGGGAACCAGCCCTCTCTGGAGATTGGTCTGGGAGACATTTCTTTCTCCCAACCTTTCAATGTTGGCCGGGTCTAGGGTGCATTTTGTATAAAATCCTTTCCTGTGGCAGATTCGTGACCAACAGTTTTTGGCACGCCCGGTGGGATAGACTGTTTTTGTCTCAGAGAGATCCCATAGTATTGAGGGTTTAATGTTCGCCTTCATGCCGTATAGTTAGAACATTTGGTGACTCTGTAATACCCAGAAATCTCTGAACGTGGATACAGTGAAAGCTGTACTTCATGATCACGAGATCGAAGTCCAAAAAAGTTGAAAATCTTGTTGAGTTTTTTGAACTTGACAACACAAAAAGAGGTGAACACTCTAGGTTGGTTTCCCCATCGCTTGCATCATCTGCCATATCCACAAACATCCCTGGTATTGTTACTAGTTTTCCATCTTCTCAGTCACATCCACTAGTCCCAATGGCCCAGTATCCTCAACCCAGGCAGTTTTCAGCATGGAATAGTTCAGGAGCCTTGAATTTGTAGGCTCAAAATCCAGTTCCTCAGGCTGCTTTGAAAGCCTTGCCAACCTATGATGGTACTGGTAAGACGGCATATGAACATATTCATGATATAGCTTCTTTGGCAGCCATTCATGATATTACAGATGAAGATGTGATGGTGAAGTTATTAGTACTATCCTTGAGAGGAAAATTGTTGTACTGGTACCGATCTCTGCAACCAGGCACTATTGCATCATGGGATCAACTAGGAGAACTGTTAGTTAAGAATTTTCATGAACAGGCTGATCCATTTTCTTTGTTGCATCAGTTTAACGCAATTCAGAGGCACCCGCAGGAGGCGATAGCAGATTTCAATGTTCGATTTACCAGAAGCTGGCAGCGAGTGCCTGAAGGTCTTCGCCCTACCCATGAGCAAGCTACATTCTACTATCTTCGAGCGTTCAACACAGACATTGGCTTGGCGATCAGGCAGTCCAATGTGATGACCTTCCCGAAACTATTCGAACAAGCACAAAAGGTGGAGGCAGACTTGATTGCAATCGGTAGGCTTCCTCCAAAGGTAGCAATGCCCATTTTACCTGATATTCCACAACATTTATATCCTAGTTCATTTTCGCAATCTATGTCTTCCATGTATCCTGTTCCATCATGGAGCTCCAGTGCACCTCAGATTGCACCCATCCCAGTTCCTCAGCTCCCTACTCCAGCAAATCCCTAGTTGCCTGCACCCAACATTCTACCATTCCCTGCTTCCACTTCATTCCCAGCATTACCGGTGCCACCAGCACCTTTGCCCTTACCAGCACCTCCTACGCCTGTAAATCCTGATCCTTATACAACACTCTTGCAAGAGGTAAAATCTGCTAATTCTGCAATAAGAGCAATGGGCAATAAGATCACACTTATTGAAAGGAAGCAAGCTGAGTGAGATTTCTAGCCCAGGAGATTTCAGCCTCCATCGATTACTAGAGAACAAGCTGCTTCAACAAGCAAAGCACCCGAGAAGAACCTGACTATTTTGGCAAATGAAGATGCAGTCCTTGCAGAAAGAACATATTGGTGTTCAACATGTAATGATCCACATGGTGAAGATACTTGCATGGTTCATTTGAATTATGTGCAGACATTGGCCGCTAGTTCTTCGGGAGGGCAAGTCAACATGATCTCTGAGATAGGTCATAGCTTAATGGTTCCATCTGAAGAACAAGTTTCAGTTCTCACAAGGACTGGAAAGAAGCCTGTTACAGTAGACCCTGCTGAGCTAGAGCCATTAAAAGTGCCAGCTGATTTGAGAAAACAAGTGAAAACTCCTATGCCAGTATCAAAGCTAGATGCACCTATTTTACCAAAAGATCCTGTTCCACACAGAGTACAAGAAAAAGCTGCAGCTACACAGGCAAGATCGGAAGCAGAGGAGCAAGCAAGAGAAAAGTTGAAGTACCCATCATTGACCAAAAGGTTGAGAGTAGAAGCCACTCAGCAGTATCGGAGCAGATATGATCCCCCCATTGAAAAGAAGGAATCTGCTGTGGTTGCATACAACATTGTTGAAGAATTGAAGAAGATCCCAGCAAAGGTTAGTCTTTATGATGCATTACAATTGCCTGGACAGGTAGATTTATTGCAAGAATCTTTGAAATCTATGAAGGATAATGAGAATAGCCCTACTCAGACAATTTATGCTCAAGCATTAACCACCTCAATCACTGGTAAGAATAGACCACCCCCATTTTATCTGTCACTTCGAATGGAGGGTTGGATCGTGCATAACTGCATGATTGATTTCGGTGCCGCTACAACTGTCATGCCAAAGGCAGTTTGCGAAGTTATGGGTATGGAATACACACGAAGTAGCCCTAGAGTCTTGCAGTTAGATGGTACTCCTATGAAAATGGTGGGGGTAATCAAGGATGTCCCGATTATTTTACATAGTATGCCTCAGATTACGGTCATTCAGGAGATAGTTGTGGTTGATCTAGAACCGTATTTCAGTATGTGCTTATCAAGAGAATTTATTGCAAAGTTGGGAGGTTACCTTTCACTGGATTATTCCCACTTGGAGATCCCTTTTAAAGGAAAGAGACTCCGGATTCATAATGAAAAACCTTCCTCTTTTCATATTGAAAGGTTGGATGAAGCAAGAAAGACCATGCAGTCTATCAACATGCTAACCGAGGGGTTAGAAGGGTCTGATTTGGTGGATGAGGTTTTGGATGAGCTTCAGTTGGAAGACGGGTTTTCTATGCTTGATTTCAATGCTATGCTGGAGACTAAAATCGGTTGTTATTCTATCACAAAGCCCGAGGATGGCGCAATGCAGGTACTCCTTAACCAAGATGATCAGAGCTCTGTCCCCGATCAATTATGGAAGTTGTATTTTGATGGGGCAAGATGCAAAAATGGTGCAGGAGCAGGTATTGTTCTGATTTCTCCCTCTGGTTTACAAAGAACATATTCATACCGTCTCACTTGGAATTGTACTAACAATGCTGCCGAGTACGAAGCATTATGCCTAGGCTTGAAAAAGGCAAGGAAATTGGGAATTGAACAGTTGCAGATTTTTGGTGATTCTGAGTTGATTGTAAACCAAGTAACAAACAGGTGTATTTCCAAGCAGCATTATCTCAAAGCATATCGCAATCAAGTTTGGGACCTGTTTGAGTCTTTCACAGCTCTGAGTATTCAAGCCATTTCACGAGAGCTGAATAAGCATGCTGATCTTCTAGCATCTCTTGGAGCAAATTTTTCTCCCATTGAGCGAGTAGTAAAGAAACCAAAGACAGTAAGAATGGTGTACAGGCCTAGTGTCCCAGACAAAGATACTTTCTGGCAAGTCTTCGAGAGTGATGAGCAAATTGTTAACTTTTTGATTCAAGAAGCTGCCACTATCAAAGGAAGAACCTTGGAGCACGAAGAAACCGATGGTCTGATTCAGTTGTGGAATAATCATATTTCGAAAGGTCTTATCACTCTAGAAAGTTTGTTTGATCAGCATGATCGGTCCAAGAAACATCGGATTGAGATCGATAAGAAGGAGTATATGGAGCTGCAGTTGGAACCCAATAAGGTCATTAAGATTGGGACTGATTCTACTCCTGATGAATTGCAAGAGATTAGACAACTGTGTCAAGAATTTTTTGATATCGTGGCCTGGAGTTACGAGGATCTGAGGGGATATGATAAACAGATTGTTCAACATACTATTGAGTTGGAGGAAGGAGTCAAACCCTTCAGGCAAAAGCAGCGACCAGTGAATCCAAATATTGAGACTCTCATGAGGGCCGAACTTGTGAAAATGTTGCAGGCCAAGATTATATATCCGGTTAAGCACTCGACTTGGGTCGCTAATCTGGTTCCGGTTCGAAAGAAAAATGGAGACATACGATTGTGTGTAGATTTTTGAAATCTGAACCGTGCATCTCTGAAAGATCATTATCCCTTGCCTCGCATTGATCAGATACTTCATGTTGTTGCTGGGGCTCAGCGTTTCTCATTGCTAGATGGTTTCTCTGGATATAACCAGATTTGGGTTAGGGAGGAGGACCAGTACAAAACTGCATTCACAACCAAGTGGGGCACTTTTGCCTATCAGCGCATGCCTTTCGGATTGTCCAATGCTGGGGCCACATTTCAGAGAGCCATGGACATTGCATTCGAGGAGCTTTTGAACAAGATTATTGTCATTTATCTTGATGATATGACTATCTTTTCACATAAACGGGAAGATCACTGTTCTCATCTGAGGCAAATCTTTGGAAAATGTAGAGAGTTTGGTATTTCCATTAATCCAAAGAAGTCAGTTTTTGCAGTGAAGGAAGGTAAACTCTTGGGGCATGTTATTTCAGAAGATGGTTTGGCAATTGATCCATCTCGAGTCGAAGCATTGAAGAAACTGTCGCTCCCTGCCAATAAGAAAGAGCTGCAGTCTTTCTTCGGGCAGATTAATTTTATCAGGAAGTTCATTTTTGACTTTGCCCAGGTCGTCAAGCCCATGACTGAGTTGTTGAAGAAGGACGCAGAATTTAAGTGGACGACTCAGAGGAAGGAGGCATTCCAGGAGATTAAAGACAGAATAGCGCAGGCTCCTGTATTAATTAATCCTGACTATTCAAAATATTTCATTCTGTATGCAATTGGAGAAGATGAGAGCTATGCCGCAGTACTCACACAAAAAGGAGATGATGGGAATGAAAGGCCCATTGCTTTCCTTAGTCAGGTTATCTTACCTCATGAGGCAAGATATAATTTCATTGAAAAGCAGGTATATGTTGTCATGAAGTCTCTTAAGAAATTCAAGCATTTTATATCTCAGAGTAGGACAGTCGTCTATGTTATACATCCCGATGTAAGGAATTTCATCATTCAGGGTGAGATGGGTGATAAACACGCTGGTTGGGTCACCAAAATTCAAGAATTTGATGTTGAGATTCATCCGACCAAGCTGGTGCGGGGTAAGGCCTTATGCCAGCACTTAGCAAAGACTGCAGCATCTGGGATAGTTGATTATCAAGCAGATGATCTTGCTGAAGATAGGAATCTGGTGAACCTCTTAGTACAAGGACAAGATTGGGCTGAGGACCTGATTAACTATTTCACAACTGGCAGATGCCCTTCACAGTTAGATGCCTCACAACGGAGAAGGTTTTGCCTGCAAGCTCTCAAGTATGTGTTGCTACCCGAAGGATTGTTTTTCAAGAATATCGATGGTGTTCTTTTAAGGTGTGTCAAGGAATCAGAGAAGGCTAGACTCCTGGAGGAGTTTCATTCTGGCATATCAGGAGGACACTATGCAGGTAGACCAATGGCTTTGAAAATTATTCGGGCTGGTTACTATTGGCCAACTTTGTTCACAGATGCTTTCAGGATTGCCCAAGCATGTGACAGATGTCAGAGGTATACAGGAAGGGTTAGAAATGCATCATTGCCCCTGCATCCAATTCAGGTTGAAGCACCTTTCCAGCAGTGGGGATTGGACTTTATTGGGATCATTGATCCGAATTCTTCAGCTGGACACAAGTATATCTTGATAGCTATAGATTATTTCACGAGATGGTCTGAGGCTATTCCAACCAAGGTTGCAAATCAAGATGTGGTGATCTCTTTCATCGAAGGGTTGATCACACGTTTTGGCATTCCTGATGCTATTATCACAGATAACGGAACTCCATTTGTTGGAGCTGAGCTAGCAGAATTTGCAAACAAGTATGGTGTTTTCCTGAAGACATCCTCTAACTATTACCCTCAGGGGAATGGCTTGGCGGAGTCCACAAACAAGAACTTGCTACGGATTTTGAAGAGATCCTTGGGGGATAACAAGAGATCATGGCACCTTCTGCTGAATCAAGCCTTATGGGCAGATAGGATTTCGATCAAGAAGTCTATCAAGACTTCACCATATGCCCTGGTATATGGAAAAGAGGCAAGGTTGCCTGTTCATCTAGAATTACCAGTTTTGCAGCAGTTGCAGGGATTTCAGGATGATGAAGCAGATATAGATCCCATGGATATGCGGTTGGCTCAGTTGTTGCAGTTGGAAGAGCAACGTTCTTTGGCCTATGAGGAGTTTGCTAAGCATACACAGGTTGTTTCCAAATGGTTCCATAAAAATTCTGCTGATCGTCCACTTAAGGTGGGTGATTTGGTCCTGAAATGGAATGAAAAGAAAGCCAAGCCAGGAATGCACAAGAAGTTTGATGCTCTATGGGAGGGACCATTTCGCATTGTCAGTGCTGGTGCAGCAAATTCGTTTCATCTGGAAGAGTTGGATGGCAGCCCACTTCCTATTTCAGTGAATGGCTTTCATCTGAAAGCCTACACTCCATGAAGTATGAGTCCAGTATTACCTTGTACAGTTATTTTGCTTTTGTAAAAAAAAACAAAAAAAAAAAAAAAGAAAAAGAGAAAAAAAAAGTATTGTGGATTTCCTCTGTCAACTTCGGCTCTTTTTGCATGCGAGCCCGCAGGTACGTTTATTTCTTTCTTTTTCTCTCTTCTTTCCCAACAGATAGTGGCTTTTGTCAATTTCTTCCTTCCCCTCCCTTCTTTTCATTCCCTTCCTCACTCATTCTTTCTTCTATCGTCTGTAATTAAGCCACTACTATTGTTTCTTTTTCCCTCTCTAACATTCTCACTTCTTTATTTCCATTTTCTTCTAATCCTTGTTTTCTTTTCAGCATTTATCTGCAGTTCATACCGCATTTTCCACTCTCATTTACCTTCATTTCATTATCCGCTTTTCTATCTCTACAGTGGGTAGCACAGTAGCACTCTGTTGTTGTATCTACCACTTCACTCCTTCCATTCCCACCATCCCCATCATTTACAATTTCCATTCCATAGTCCTCACTCCGCTCATTCCATTCATTTCCATTTTGCAACCCCAGTGCTTTCATAACTGTCATGGAGATCCTTTTACAGCACCTGGTGAGCTAAGCCAAATACAGATTTATTTGAGTTTTCAGTAAGTCAGCAAGAGTTGTTGCAGCAGTCTACAGAGATGTTTCCTATCAGTCAGCACTTCCTTTCCTGCTTCTCATGTTTCTTGACTCTGTTGCCCAATGGATTCAGGCCTGGGATTCATGCATACAGCAGAACTGTATACCCCGTGAGCCGCCAAGAATGTTGGCATTTTTGCCACATTGTTTTGATTTGTGATTATTCATGCATAAATTGTTAAAGTTCTCATTCCTCTATGTTTCTCTACGAGTTTTGATGCCAAAATAGCTAAGTCCGAAGACTGTCGCGATATCGTGACCAAAAATAACATGGAGAGCACGGGTTAAAAATTGTCGTGATATCGTGACATGTCGCGTTATCACGGGTCTTTTGAGGAGAGAGAAGCCAAAGTCGGAGAATGTCGCGATATCACGACGTGTTCCAAAATCATGGTCAAAATGGTCAACGGAGGTAGAGCAGTGAAATTGTCGTGATATCGTGACATGTCACGTTTTCGCGACTTGCGATGGCCATGGAGCAGAATGTTAGAAAATGTCATGATATCATGACATAATTGAGCAAAGGGCAATGACAATGAAAGACGTCACGATTTCGTGATAGAAAAATGAACAAGGGCCAGAATGTCAAATCGTCGCGATATCGCGACATGTCGCATTATCGCGGTCAAGGTGGACAGAAAAGCTTAAGGCATGAAAGGCGTCGCGATTTCGCGACACTTTTGAAGATGTGACCAAGCAAGAAGAAGACGTTACGAAATCGCGACAAAAAGTGGCAACAGTAGAGAAAGCAAAGAAACGTCGCGATTTCATGACATATTGTGGAGAAAAGCTAAATAGACAAGAATGTCACGATTTCGTGACATGTCTTGTTTTCGCGATGTGAAAGCGCAGAAAGAACAAAATGGTACGGAACGTCGTGATTTCATGACATGTTCCATTTTCGCTACCTGCAAGAGATGAAGGCCAAGGGAGAGAAAACTGTCATGATTTCGTGACATGTTACAGTTTCGCGGGTAGATAGAAGAGAAAGGCACAGAAAGTAGAAGATGTCGCGATTTCGTGACATGTCGCATTTTCATGACGGGAAGCAGTGAGAAAGCCGAAGAGAGAAAGATGTAGCGAAATCGTGACTTGTCACATTTTCATGGTTTGAAACAGTGCAAGGACAATATGAGGAAAGAACGTCGTGATTTCGTGACAGGTCATAGTTTCGTGAGAACAAAGCAGAGAAGGAGCAGAATAGTACGAAACGTCATGATTTCGTGACGCGTCACGTTTTCGTGACCTCAGGTGACAAAGGAGAACAAAGAGCCGAATACGTCGTGATTTCGTGACATGGTTGGTTTTCGTGATCCAAAATGACAAAAGCGTATGGAAGAGAAATATGTCACGATTTCGTGACATGTTACAGTTTCGCGCCAGAAAGCGGTTCAATGGCCCGATGAAGTATTGTGATTTCCAAGGATTAAAAGCACTCTAGAATTGAATGTTTTGCTGCTTTCCAATGCGTGCAAGGTAGAAGAACGTGCTCAGGCCTGTAGTTTTTGAAGCCACCAGAATTGAAGATGCCTCCATTATTCAAAGCTTCTGTTCATGATTTTCTAATGGTTCTAGCATGCTCCGAGGATGACCATTTAATGAAGACGATCGGTTCCTTGTTTCATTTAATTTCTGGTTTCTTCGAGGCTGGTTTAAGGGGATCATTTCCTTATTTCTGCTGCACATTTTGTAGATCTCGAGGAGGTTCGTTTCATATTTTAAATGCTACAAAGAGGCAAGACCTCTATAAATATCAATGTATATCTCAGAAAGAGGGATCGAGAGAGAGACTTTTGCTGAAACACTTTTCAAGTTCTTTGCATGAATGAAAGATATTTGGCCTCTGGTTTTGCAAGCAAACTTTCTGTGTGTTTTTCCTTCTATCTCATGCATTCCTCATTTACGCTCGTATTTCTTATCTGCTGCTTAATTTGAATTCTGCATCTGAGTTTAAATATTGCTAGTGAGGAAGTGAGTTCTGGAATGTGATTTTGGAGGTTATCTACGCAAGGTTGTAAGTGAATTACGTCGTTGTCTTCTGTTATATGTTGTTAGTGTGCTTAAAGTTATCTGCTGCTAATCTTTCCCGATCTGACAAGTTTGGCCTGTGGCTACATTTCCCATCTCTTTCTGTAATTTCTCATTTCTTTCTGCATATTTCCAATTCCTTTCCTGCAACTTTAGTCTTAAATCAAGCTTAGATTTAGTAAGGGAACCAGCCCTCTCTGGAGATTGGTCTGGAAGACATTTCTTTCTCCCAACCTTTCAATGTTGGTCGGGTCTAGGGCGCATTTTGTATAAAATCCTTTCCTGTGGCAGATTCGTGACCAACACCACCATGCAATATCTTCAAACAAAAAACCTTCGAAAAACAAACGCGTAGAGCACTTCTTCCTTGCAATCCAAAAAAAAATAGACCTCACACAAATCAAACTCAGAACCTCCTCCTTAGCACCGAACCAACATACCACCAGGCCACACTGGCCTTTGCACTTAGGGCTTCCGAATCTTCATAGCTTTAACCTTCACGAAAAATCGTAAGGCTTTCGAAACATAAATCTCTTTCGCATGCACTTCGAAAAAACAATAACAAGAGATACTTGGTGAATGAATTTGTTTGGCATTTATATAATGCCTTTTTCCTTCCTTAGCATCACATTGGCGCTTCAAATATTTTGACGTTGGCGTGATTTAATTTATAATTAATTTAAATTTAATTTTAAATTTAAATATTATAAATTAAAAACAACCTTAGGTTTAAATAATTAAACCTTAGAACTTTGTCTTAAAGAACCAACCTTAGGTTTAATTAAATATTATTTATAAAATTTAAATTCCTTGTGAATTTAAATAATTTATAAATAATTATTAAACCTCTTTTTAAACCTTTGCAATAACCCCTCTTGGGTTTTTATAGACCAATCGCTTAACCTATGCTCTCAATATTAAAATATTATGAAGTCTTTTTCCTTTTACTTTTGCACTGATGAAGCTTTTTCTTGGATGATTTGGGCGACTTTATTTCTTGCCGAATTCCTTGATAAGAGTGATAACTCTATCAAGTGACATCAATGACAACTTTAGCTTAGAGGACTCAAAATTTCCAACACTAAATTCATTCATCCACTAAAAATTCCATTCACCGCTAGGCCTAAGGTTCACAGGTATTTTTCCAAACTCATTTCCATTATTTTGTCCTTCCTTCCATATCATATTTCTCCAAAATATTTAAATTCCATCAATGAGACTAATCTGCCAAAAATTATTCCTTTTTATCCTTGTATCATTTCCCCCTTATGATATTTTTGCCCCCATCCTCAAGTTCACATTATAATGGCACATCAATTTATTTATTTTTGTTTTCACTTCAAACCTTAGTCTCAAAAAATAAATCCTTTAATCCATGCCATTTCCTAAGGTTTAAAATTTTTGCCCTCCACAAGAAAGAATATACACATGATATAGAAAATATTCCCTAAGTTCCATTGGTTAAATAATGTATGGTTGGGATGGAGTCGGATCACTTCAAACGCCCACCTCCAATTGACTGGAAAAACTAGTGGCAAGGATGAAGTCATGTGGTTTGATGTGCTCACATCCCATTGGTCGAGTAATGAGCAACAAGGATCAAAGTGGAAAACATGAAGCAATCAACCTTGATTGGCACAAGCGATCAAGAGTGTAGATATTGTATTGGATGAAGAATAAGTGACTTAGATGAAAGTGGATGAACCTAGACACTTAAATTTGATCGGTCTAGGCAACCTCAAGCGCTTGTAGTCGATTGGTTAAAAGAAAATTAAAAGCTCCCCTAATATTTTGATCCAAAGAAAGTGATCGGGTAACTTTGACACTCAAATCTGATTGGATCGGATAACCTTAGGAGAAGCTATCTAATTGGTCTGAATATAAACAAATCTGATTGGCATAGACTATTTCAATTACTTATAGTCGATTGGCATGGCTAGACTCAAGTGCAAATATCTGATTGGGCAAAAATTAATTCCAGTCATTTTCCTAAGGTTCTAAAGTCCCATTTCATAAATTAAAATATTACCCCTTTTATTCTTCTGACCTTAATCAAAAGCACCTTATAAAGTTTTATCTTAGGAAATTTTCATATGGCATGGATTTGAATATTCAAAATTCATAAAGAGCCTAGGTCTCATTCATTTTTCTTGAGTCCCAAAATTCATAAGTATTAAATCCCCCACCACTTAGTATATGCCTCCACATAAAGTCATCACCTTAGTCATTTTCTACAAAATAATTCCATCTAACTAACGTCAAAGGCAACCCATCATGTCAACATGCCCCCTTCACAATAAAATTGCTTACTTTATGAAAAGGGACCTTGACAACATATAATTACCAAATATATTATGCCTAAGGATTTTACAATTACCAACTTCCTTGAATTTTCATAAAAGCCACGTGATGCCTACCTATTCGAGAAGATAAAGATAAGTATTGGATTTTGATTGGCCTAAAAATAGATAGTGTGGATGCCCTCACCTGAGAAGGAGTGCACGACCTAGAATTACTTGCCCAAAGAGAAGTACTTACATCTGATTGGTTCACCAAATTAGCATGTACTAGTTAAAGATAAATGAAATGGATCCTAATGATGGTAAATAAACTCAAGGCTTAATGGAAGTACTCCAACCAAAGATAGCGAGGAGTCTAGTAGTATTTACTAAGAGATAAATCTAGTAGATAAGAAACATGATAGAAATACTTCTTCAAGAAAAGGGATAGATCAAATTGAATTTGACATATCTATTTTAAAACAATAAGCTCAAAACAAGACAAAATCAAAGAGGTTATCCAAGATGAAATTAGGCCCACCATAGAGGGAAGCAAAGAGTCAACAGAGGAAGACATAGGCCCAAGGATAGGTCTATCATGAAATCTAAGTGGTGTACAGTTGTACCCCATTTTTGAGATCTAAAATCTACAAGCAACCAATTACAAATTTTTAGTGAAAAATATAAATATAGCTATTATTTTTTTGGTAGGTTATATTAAAAGTGGGTTTTTATCAAGGATCCCAAAACTTGATTACAAAGGATCAGAATGCAACACATTACATCAGAATAAAACAAAAGTGGGTTTAATAAGAAACACACTAAAGGAATGGAAACAAGAAAAGGAAGGTGCCATCCTTTGCACCAGAGGAAGACGTATTCCTTTTTACCAAAGGAAAAATAGGCAGGAAGGGAAAGCCCGCCATAAAACCAAATTTGAATCAAAAGGTGCCAAACAAGATTTTGAAGCAAACAAAGGGTGAAAGAAAGCGCCAAACCACCCCAACCACTAAAAATATTTTGAAACTTTCCCATAGGTAGGAAAAGGAAACAAAGCCAAAATTTTAAAATTTGAAACATCCCAAGGGCGGGAAAACCAGAAACCACCCTTGGAAAACAAAGATCTGATGGAAAACAAGCATCCCACGCAGGGGAGCCCGAGCAGAAGCAAAAATGGAACAATAGCCTGAAATATGGTACTGTAGTGGTTCAATAGCAAAAGGAACACCCCAGGCCATAGGGTCCTTATGCATAAAAGGAAGCCTTCAAAAACACCTACCCACCAGAGGAAAAAGTAGTAGCAAAACAGTACTTCTAAAGGAAAGAACGGGAAAGTGCCACCAAAATTCAAAAGGAAGGAGTCACGAGGATGCATGACTGCAGATGATAGAGCACAAACCAGAAAACAACAACCATTTATGACTAAAGATAGCTATTATTATGTTGTAGCACACTCAACAAATCAAAGGTATGGGATGATGACAAGTGGTGGGCTTAAATTTAAATAGTTATAATAGATCTAAGGTCCCAAAACTATAAGAAGGAATGCCACAACCAGAATCTAGATCAAGCATTGCATAGCAAAATTCTACAAGAGGTATACTTGAGTGCCATAGCAAAATTCTACAAGAGGTTGTATTTCCTTTGTGTTCCTTTTATATATCCCATTCTTATTCTCCAATTCATTTGTGCAGGAATTACAAAGGATGCATTCAGTTAGCTGAGTTTATTTCCAGCAACTAAGTCTAAAATTGGAGGCTCTTTGTCACTACTCTTAGGATGAAGAGTTGAAATTCTTCTGTTACATCATTTGAACATAGTGAATTATAATATTGAAATTTCATAAATATCTAGGAAATTTTTCCATACTCATATTGTAAAATCATAAGAAATTTAATAGAAAGATCCAATTTCTTCCTTCTTGCAATTCACTATCTCATGTGTGTGTGTTACCCATTTATGTGTTACATCATTTAAATGTATGAATGATGATTTCTTTCACTAGTTTAATCATTTATGCTTATTACATAATTTGAATGAATATAAATGAAACAATTCTTTCTTTTTCACTCAGTTCATAACAATCTTATTTCTTACTATAATTACCCAATGGATAAGGCACTGATCCACTTTCTTGAAGCTTAGGCTGTGAGTTATTTAAAATTTTGGTTAAAATAACAAAGTTTAATTATCTTTTATAAATCTATATGAGCATGAACTTAACTGAAAATATTTAAGTTTACCTCAAGATTTTCCTTACGATACCTAATATGTCTAGAATCATAGATAAATCTATTCTTAGGTTAAAGAGGTACGTTGATCAGAGAATGTAACACTGTTTGGGAGTAGGTTTTTCTTGTAGCATGACATAAATCTTAAGGATACAAGAAAAATCCCCAATAGATTGTGGTTTCGTTGCTGGAGAATTAGAATTTTTATTGTTGGGAGTTGTAAGACCTGAGTATTTTCTTTAACAACCATATTTTCAACCTCCAATGGTATGCAAAAGACTATGGCAACATTGCAAGAGATCGAGCAATCTTGACCAAAACTTCTATTCTTTCTGCACCTACCATGTTGGACACTCTGATTGGCTGATACCCAAAAAAGTAAAAAAATAAATCAAGAAAGAAGGAGTGGATTGTGTTGGTGCAAACAAGGAGAATTGCTCGAGAACTGCTTCCCAAATTTTCAAATTCATAGGTATGTTTCAGGACCCGTACTTTTAGTTCATCACCAAGAAGTCCTACTTCTAGATAAAAATCAGATGCTACTCCTATAGAAAATAGTTTTGTTACTCCCCCTATTATGTTAATAAATTTACTACCACCCCACATGCAATTATCACTATAATTCCTGTTAAAACTACTTGTGTAGTTATTATGGCTAACCCAAATCCAAATCAACAACCCAATTTGCATCAATGGAGAACCAATATATATCTTCCATTCACTTTACCTGTTGTATTGCATCAATTACCTATGAAAACTCATAAATATTTACCTAAGTTCCAAGGAAATAATGTCGTATGTGGAGAAGACCACATCAAATATTTCTTGTATACCATGGATAGCTTGGAAGTGAATGAGGAGGGTGTAGTTCTCAAGTTGTTTTTACAACCTCTGAAAAAGATGCTAGAGAATGGTTTAATAGTATTGTAGTTGGTACTATCCAAAACTTTCATGAAATGCAAGAAAGCTTTCTCAAGAAATATGATGAGAGGAAGAATGAACAATCTCTTATAACTGAGTTAGCTACCATGAAAAAAAGGAGAATGAGTCTGCAAGTGACTTTAATACAATATTTATCAAAATAAAAAATAAGATCCCTTTTGGTTTAAGGCCAAATGATGTTCAGTCTATATTTTTTTATAAGAATGCATTTCTAGGAGAATTTAACTATGAGTTAAGATAAGAACAAGTAGTTAACATTGATTTATGCATGGAAAAAGCAATAGAAATTGAAAGAAATATGATAAACAATGGTAAAATGAAGTTGTATTCATTAGATGTGAATCAAACATATGAGAAGATAAGATTCAAATTATTAAGGAAAACTGAGCAAGATCCTATGAAAAAACTGATTAATCAAATGATAGAAAAATTTAATACGATGAATAATAGATTAGAAAGGATACAAAGAGGTAAAGAAACTAACGATGAAACTTCATACTCTTAGGGTGAAAAATAGCAAGGAGATAACAAACCTCCATTTAGAATAAATTTTAATAGATGTTGGAATAATAACTCAGATGAAGGTAATATAAATAAAAATGTTGTTGATGGCTAGAAAGGAAAGGCAATTCAAAAATATTTAGATAATGTTCCCAACCCCATTCCATCCGTCAATGTAGCTGCAATATTTTCCTTTTATTGCTTTACTTGTGATGCACCTCATAATACTTCTAGTTATGGCATCTACTCAGCTTTGCATCCTACCATAGACCTCAATGAACAGTCTAATGAAGAAATAAAAATCAATTTATGTTGGAGTAAAAATACAAGGATAAACAAGTTGAGTTTGAATAAAATATCGATGTTTGTCCTATTATTCATGAAAAAATAACTTTAGTTTTTAAAGAAGAATAACATTTACATAAAACTTATGGTCTCAGATTTGATAGAATCAAACAAGACCAGTCTATAAAAGTAGAAGTTTTTGAAAGTATTCATGCCATCAAGAATACAAAAAATGAGACTTATGATTCTGATATAGATAAAACGCAAGAACAACAATCAAAAGTAGAGGCACTGTCTAGCAAAACAATAAAGGCTAAAGAAGAAAAATAATTGGTTGATCATGAGCCCAAAAATATAATTAAGTTTGAAGAAGATGTTGACCAAGAGATTACAGTACAAGAGGAAATAATAACAACTCATGAATGCATAGGTGACATATTTCAAGCCTTTAAGCTTATTGATCAGAAAAAATTTCAAGTAGGTCTCCAAGTGTAAAATATTGTGAAGACATAACCCCATGTGTAGTAATGCCCTTCTATGTTTCTCTGAGATATATAACAAATTTATGGGATGAATATGTCATTCACAATTTCATGCTTGATAGTGGAGCCTCGCATAACATTATGACTAAGCAAGTGGTTGATGTGTTGGGTATCACTTGCACAAATAATTATCCTCCCACTTTTGTGATGGATAATAGGCAAGTTTCATGTGTTGGCATCATAGAAGTACGTCTTTGTAGACCAATGTCCTAAGAAAGAAATAGTTATGGATGTTGCAATAGTAGATGTGGATTCTATATTTTCTATTCTATTATCTAGGTAGTGGGCTAAAAAAATAGGAGGTACAATTCAACTAGATTGGTCATTTGCTACTATTTTTGTGCATGACATAGAAAAGACCATTTTAAAAGGAGAACCCTTCAATAAAAATTTAGTTGAATTAAAGCAACCACATGATAGCATGGACATGGTTGTAAAATCTGTAGAATAGGAAATATTAGAAGCATATTCTATTTGGCAGACACCTTATTTTGAAACATATGATACCAAGAATATAGATGAGGTAGATAAATGGGCTATAATTTTTTATTCAACAAAATCACAAGCAAAAACAAGAGTCAAAATGAATTGGACTAACTTAGCAGATAATCATGTTAAGATACTATATGACTCTAAATCTTCTTGTGTTGCTGAATATGAGGCTATATTGTTAAGACTTAGGAGAACAAGAAGTTTAGGTTTTAAAAACTTAGCAATCATTGAACATTAAAACATGTATCACAACAGGTCAATTATCCTAGACCAAAATAATACACGCAGGCTATACTAGATAAAATTGATAAATTTATAGTAACCATTGAACTAGAAAATGATATTTGGTTTTTAAAAGACTTTCCAATCATATCTGCTATTTCTTTTCAAAATAAAGTCTCAAATGTTCAATATGATAAAAAATATGAAGGTATCATTAGGAAATTCATAGGAGTTGGGCAGTCAATTTAGAGGGATATCAGAATAGAAAAAGAAGTAAGGATAGAGAAGATGTATAAGGATCTTTCAAAAGAAGAAAAACAATAATATTTTAATAAAGATGTTATTGCCTAGAGTCATCAAAAATTAAGAACATATCCCAAGCCTTTATAATAAAAAAAATGAAAGTTCAAAATTACTCTGCACCCAAAGGTTGAAAAGTTGTTTGATAGAAAAAAATGATGACATATTATCAAAAAAATTGTCTCCAATTCTTTCTATTTTTAGGTGATCAGGTAGAGGAATATCTTTTTATTATTTTCAAAGCAACCTACTGTAATAGTTTTTCATTTTATAAGTCTTAGGTGATTAGGTAGAAGAAGTTGTTTTTGTCTTAGTTGCTTCAATTTGTTAATAGATGATTAGGAAAAATAGTCAGTTATGATCATCCTTGTAGCAACACTTTCTTTCTATTTTTATTTTATAGTTTTGGGTGATTAGGTAGATGTTTGTTTGTCTATTTTCTTTCAGTTTATTTTTAGGTGATTTTAGGGAGAGCATAACCAGAGATTCTAAGGTTCTCAACTACTTCAAGTTTTCATCAATTGTCCCAGTTAGATCTTGTGTTGGATCCTCAAAATCCAACTTGAAAATTACCCCTAATTTCAAAATTTTAAGGGTATTATAAAGTCCTAAACTTTAGGTGTTTTTGTCAAAAATAAAAGAAAATGGTTTTAAAAAATTGTGTCAAGGAAAGTGGCATAATTCAAAATGTTGTGTCAGGTACACATTTAAAATTTTGTTATAATCCAAGCATGTCTATCCTCAAAATGGTCTTCAAGTTATATTCTACTGCAAAGGTCATGAGTCTTAGTCCTCCAAATGATAATTTTTTAGTCCCTAAGGTTACCGCCTAAAGATCCCTAGTTATCATCATCCCTCTATTTTTTCCCATTGTCCCTAAGGTTTCTTTAAATTATTACTTTCCATTATTTTTCCCTAGGTCTAAGGCCCCCATTTTATTTCCTAAAGTCAACCATCCACCAAAAATTCCATTCATCCCCAGGTCTAAGGTTCATAGGTATTTTTCCAAACTCATTTCCATTATTTTCCCCTTCCTTCTATATCATATTTTCCCAAAATATTAAACTTCCATCCATGAGCCTAAATCCACCAAATATTATTCCTAAGCTTTATTTATGTATCATTTTTCTCCCCTTCCAATATTTTTGCCCCCATCCTCAAGTTCACATTATAATGGCGCATCAATTTAAATTTCTCAATTTTCACTTCAAACCTTAGTTCCAAAAAATAAATCCTTTAATCCATGTCATTTCCTAAGGTTTAAAATTTTTTCCCACCACAAGAAAGAATATACACATGAGATAGAAAATATTCCCTAATTTCCATCGGTTAAATAATGTGTGGTTGAGATGGAGTCATATCACTTCAGATGCCCATCTTCGATTGGCTGGAAAAACTAGTGGCAGGAATGAAGTTGGGTGGTTTGGTGCGCTTGCATCCCATTAGTTGAGAAATGAGTGGTAGGGATCAAAGCGAATAACATGAAGCGATTGGCCCTAATTGGCACGAGAAATTTGGAACACAAATATTTGATTGGCCCTGATTATTTTGAACAAACCTCAAGTGCTCGTAGCTGATTGGTTAAAAGAAAATTAAAATCTGTCCTAAGGTTTTGATGCAAATAACGTGATTGGGTAACGTTGACACTCGAATCTGATTGGCTTGAAGGACCTCGGGCGAAGCTATCTGGTTGGTTCAAAAATAAACAAATATGATTAGCACAAACTACTTCAATCGCTTATAGCCAATTTGCACGGCTAGACTCAAGCACATATATCTGATTAGAAAAAAATTATTTCCACTCATTTTCCTAAGGTTTTAAAGTCTCATTTCATAAATTAAATTTTTGCCCCTAATGTTCCCCCAACCTTAATCAAAAGTGCCTTATAAAGTTTTATCTTAGGAAATTTTCATATGGCATGGTGTTGAAAAGTCAAAATTCATAAAGAGCCTAGGTCTCATTCATTTTTCTTGAATTCGAAAATTCATAAGTATTAAATCCCCCACCACTTAGTATATTCCTTCGCATAAATTCATCACCTTAGTCATTTTCTACAAAATAATTCCATCTAACTAATGTCAAAGGTAACCCATCATGTCAACACACCACCTTCACAATAAAATTGCTTACTTTATGAAAGGGACCTTGGCAACATATAATTGCCAAAAATATTATGCCTAAGGATTTTGCAACTCTTAGCTGCCTTGACTTTTCATCAAAGCCATGTGGTACCTACTTATTTGAGTGGATAAAGATAAGTGTTGGCTTTTGATTGGCCTGAAAAATAGATAGTGTGGATACCCTCGCCTAAGAAGAAGTGCATGGCCCAGATGTACTCGCCCTAAGAGAAGCGATGACATCCGATTGGTTCACCAAACTGGCATGTGCTAGTTAAAGATAAATGAAATGGACCCTGATGATGGTAAATAAACTCAAGTCTTAATGGAAGTACTCCAACCAAATATAGCGAGGATTTTAGTAGTATTTACTGACAGATAAATCCATAAGATAAGAAACACGATAGAAATACTTCTTCAAGAAAAATGACAAATCAAATTGAATTTGGCATGCTTTTTTAAAAGGGAAAGCTCAAAACAAGACAAAATCAAAGAGGTTATCCAAGATGACGTTAGGCCCACCATAGAGGGAAGCAAAGAGTCAACAAAGAAAGACAGAGACCCAAGGATAGGTTAGTCATAAAATCTAAGTGGTGTACAATTGTACCCCATTTTGGAGATCTAAAATCAGCAAGCAACCAATTACAAATTTTTAGTAAAATAGATAAAGACAACTATTATTATGTTGTAGAACACTTAGCAAATTAGAGGTAGGGGATGATGGCAAGTGGTACAACCAAAATTATAAGGATTTCCACGGCCAGAATCTAGATCAAGCATTTCATAGCAAAATTCTGCAAGAGGTATACTTGAGTGCCCTAGCCTTTTGGTTAGTTGTATTCGCTTTGTGTTCCTTTTCTCTATACCATTCTTATTCTTCCCCTCCATTTATGCAAGAGTTACAAAGGATGCATTCAGTCAACTGAGATCATTTCCAACGACTAAGTCAAAAATTGGAGGCTCTTTGTCACTACTCTTAGGATGAGGAGTTGAAATTCCTCTATTACAACATTTGAATATAGTGAATTATTGTATTAAAATTTCATATAGATCTAGGTAATTCTACCAGATTCATACTGTAAAATCATAAGAAATTTAATACAAAAGATCCAATTTCTTCCTTCTTGCAATTCACTGTCTTATGTGTGTGTGTTGCCCATTTATGTGTTACATTATTTGAATGTATGAATGGCACTTTATTTCATTGGTTTAATCATTTATGCTTATATAGAGGGGGAAAACTGCCCTACCACGTATGATTCCCTGAACAAAGAGGAGACCTGGATCCACTAGGAAGGAGTCCTTTTGCAGGGGTGAACCGTGGGGGTATGTTGTACTCTACACTCGGTTAGCTAAACAAGTATTGGGGGGGTTCACCAGGAATGGTTTTAGGACTCGCTCCAAGTCCTTTTCGGGATACAAGAGAAGGAGACTCCTCAGGATATACAAGAAAAGTTTTAATGTGTTCACTTTAAACAAACAACCTAGGTTTGGCCTCACTAATTTTAAACTAAGAAGACAAATAATAATATTAACAAAAATTAAATGGAAATATAAACAAAGCGGAAATTAACTAACAGTACAAAATAAAATGGAATGCAAATATAGACAAATATAGAATACAAGAAATGCAAAATACAAGAGCTAACCTAATATGATTCTTTTCTTTGAATGAGGCTAACCTAGGGTTTTGTTTCAAGCAGTTTTTAAAATAGAATTAACAAATTAATTAAAACAAAATTAATTAATTAAAATAGAATTATTTAATTAATTAAAATAAAATTAACTAATTAAAACAAAATTATTTAATTAATTAAAACATAATTAACTAATTAAAACATAATTAATTAATTAATTAAAATAAAATTAATTAAAGATAAATATGCAGGAATTAACCTAAATGCAAACTATATGCTTTTTAATATTCAGATGCCTAAGAATGTAGATCAGAAAAACCAGCAATAAGAACAAAATCACTTAACTCAAACCGATGGCTGATCCAAGCTTTAATTCTCCTTGCCCTAGTGAAGTCAAAATAAACCTGTTCTTGTAAAGACAAATAATGGACTAGAAAAATGTTTGATTAGTGTTAGGGGGCCTTCTTAGGCCACTGTAAGAGAGTCCTTGGAGGTGCAGTAGTCAAGCCCCCTAGGTCCAATTAGATGACCTTTGCAAATAAAATTAAAAATTGACCTTTGGAGTTTAAACATAAAATAGATGTACAAAAATAGTAAAAATAGAAATAGAATATGTTGCTATATTAAAAATACGTAAATGGAAGTAACAAAATTGATAGATCAAAAAACTTGCCCCCAAGCGAAGCCCAGGATGCGAAATAACATGCAGAGAATATGATGAGCGATGTTTTATAGTAATCTACAGATGCAATGCATAGAAATAACAAAGAGATCCTAATTACTAAATGCTTTTAATGATGATGCAAAGATGGAAATAAAAATATAAGAAAAATAATACAGTGCTTGATGGATGTTGAGGGAACAACGAGAAGAAGATGAGAGCCTCCACAAAAGGCACTTCGTCTTTTCACCAAGCTCACACCAACGGATCCACCAAGCCAAAAACAAATCATGCAATGTAGATCAAATCCAGAAGTTGCACTTTGAGGGTTAGTAGCGAAACACACAATGAAGAAGAAGCAGTGAGAAAGCAGCAAAGAATAATCAGATCGTAAGCAAGAGTGTGTCATTCATGAGTTCATGTTTGTAGTAGTGTTCATGTTCATGTTATTAAAAATTGATTTTGATCTTCCTTTTATAGGCAAAGAAATAGGTCAAATAAACTCACAACCGATGCCAATAAACCCTAGGGTGGGTTTAACAGGTGGTCCAAGTGGGCCAAAAATAATAAAATAAATAAATAAAATAAAATTAAATTAGAAACAACAAAAACGTGCCCCATAAAAGTGGGACGCGACGTCACACCTGTTGGACCCCCATGCGGTTTTAATGCATTTAAAAGGGTCAAACGAAGTCAAAACAGGTCATATCATATACCGTTGGAAAGCTCTTTTTGAGCCCGATCTAACGGTATAGGATTTAGAAGAAATGGAGAAGATTTAGTAGGGTAAAAATTGGCTCAAATATGACCCTACGTTTTTAAGGAGAAAACAAGACATCTAAGGAAAATTATTCACCTTAGTGGGTCAATTTTTCGTGTCTACATTTTACCCCCTCTTTGATGTATTTAAGGCCAAGTAAATACATCAAAGAAATATGTAGACTCCTATGGGCAAGAAAACAACAAACATAGAGAAGGGGTGGCCGGGTTTGGGCAAAGGGGTAGTGCAAGAGGGGTATCACAAAGGACACTCTGGACTCTTGCATACTAGGCGAGGCATTACTACCACTAATGCCTCTATGGCTAGGGTGCCCCCTCGAGTTTTTATGAAACACCATTAGTGCATAAAAACTCGAAAAGAGTTGATGCAGAAGAAGAAGCAAAAACACCAACAAAGAGGATTGTATCAAATGCGAAGTGCATAGAGGAAGAGAGGAAAACGAGGTGAAAATAACAAAAAGGAAGTTTACAAGAAGAGAACTCCAAAGGTCAATCATCTAAAATCGAGAAGAACAAGAAATGAGAACCCTGACTAGAGGGTGTTATGCTCAAAATATGGTCCATGTATGGAGTGGAAGACCCACCAGGGGTGTAGTACTCGCTAAGTATGGACCAATGAACCAAATGTAGAGCGTAACCCATGATGGGTGATTGCTCGTAATGATGAAGTGTAACCCGCTATGGGTGATTGCTCACTGATGACTATTGTGGGGTGATTACCCACTAGGATGTATGTCGAGGCCTACTGTCAATGGCCAAGGAGTTGATCCTGTAATGGGGTGTTGAGCCCGCTGAGTCAAAAGAGAGACGTAACCCGATAGGGTGTTACAATGTATGCTGAAGTTCATGAAGTATGTAATGTGAGTACTACCCGATAGGGTGTATAAATGCATAAATGGACCAAGCAATATGAGCATAACACAATATGTGTGTGCATGTGCTAGAAGAAATAAGAGGAAGAACATGAGGATCAAGTAAGTGTGTGTGTGCCCCCAGATTGAAGTTTCAGCTAGTGAAAATTCAAGGGGGGAAGTATACAAACAAAAGAGAGAATGTACATCCTTATCTGATCAAGGAAAACAAAAGACAAATAAGAATTATGCAAAAGACAAGGATATACCTAAAGAAAAATTGTAGTCCTTGACTTTGGAGAGGGATGGTGAATATTGTAAAACTTGCAAAGTCAAGGGATACAACGAAGAAGAGAGAAAGAAGAATGAACAATAAAAACCAAGGAGAGAAGAAAGGATGGAAGTGCAAGGGCCCTAGGTTGGGGATTTTCTAGGCATCAGAACCCTAGTGGAAGTGCAATGCATGTGAACTATGTCCTAACTAGGTATCATCACATGCCATTATCGCAGATCCCCAGAAACTATATGAACAAGTAGTCATGAGCAAGCAACAATGCAATTTATGACAAGCGAAGATGCAAGAACAAAATGTCAAGCAACCATGCATAATATGACAAGCAACCATGCAAGATATGTCAGACAAACATGCAATATGAACTAACTAAATGCAAGTGCGAAGAATCAAGCATAATATCTTGTCAAATGCATTATATTCATTGGTTCTTTAAGTTCTTTACCATCCATAGAAGCTAACTTATAAGCACCTGAACCAAACTTAGCCATCACAACAAATGGACCTAACCAATTGGGCTGAAATTTACCTCGAAGATCAACACGAGCGTTAGTATTCTTTTGATTTTATTTGAGGACAAGGTCCCCGATCTCAAAAGAATGATTGCAAACTTTCTTAGAGTAAGATCATTGGAGCCTTTCTTGGTAGGCTCGTAAGTGCTCTAAGGCATGGATACGCTTCTCATCCAACAACTCCAATTGGTGTAGGCGGTCTGCATAATACTCATCACCGACCTCAACATCTTGCAACAAGATGCGCAAAGAGGGAACTTCTAACTCAAAAGGGAACACTGCCTCCGATCCATATACCAAGACATATGGAGAGGCCCCTATGGGGGTACGCACACTGGTACGGTAGGCCCACAGGGTAGAGTAAAGTTGGGCATGCCAATCACGACCAGATTTACTAACCAACTTCTTCAAAATCCTGATCAAGGATTTGTTGGATGCTTCGACTTGTCCATTACCCTGAGGGTAATAAGGAGTCGACCATCTGTGCTGAATTTTATACTTAGCACAGAGATTACGGACATCCTTGTTCTTGAAAGGAGTTTCATTGTCAAAAATTATTACCGAAGGTATCCCAAACCTACAAAGAATCTGATTAAAGATGAACTTGGAAACTTGAGTTCCAGTCACCGTAACCAGGGGCATAGCTTTGACCCATTTAGTGAAATACTCAGTCACGGTAATGATGAACTTATGACCATCCGACGACATAGGATTAACCTTACCTATGATGTCCAATCCCCACATGGAGAATGGCCAGGGGGAAGAGATAACCTAAAGGTCCTGAGAAGGAGCATGAATAAGATGATCATGACGCTGACACTTGTCACAATGTCGAACAAAGTCACATGCATCTTTCTCCATGGAAGGCCAATAATAACCCATACGAAGGATATTTTTAGCAATAGCATTACCACTAAAATGGCCTCCACAAGAACCTTCATGAGCATCACTAAGAGTAATCTAGGCTTCATCGAATTTAAGGCATCGTAAGAGAATGCCTTCAAAAGAACATCTATACAGAGTATTGCCAATTATAATGAATCAACACGCTCTTTTGCGTAACATCTTACGTTGATTGTGATCAAGACCTTCAGGTATCGATCCATATTTAAGGAAGTTAAATATGTCATTATACCAAGGCTCAGATGGGGTATCTCCAATGGTCAAACAATCTAAAGGAACCAAACAAGAACTCAAAGATGCTGGTTCCTGGAGTTGGTGAATGATAATCGAAGCTTGATCATCTTCTAACTCCAAGGGGAATAGAGATGCAGTAGCAGCCATGGCATCTGCATGGCGGTTTGAGGATCTAGGGATAGACTCTATGGTTACCTGCTCAAAAGAAGACAACAACTGAGTGACAATCTCTTTATATGGTTTAAGTTTATCATCCCGAGTCTGATAAACATCATTGATTTGATTAACCACAAGTTGAGAATCACCAAAGATAGCAAGGACTTTAACTTGCAAAGTTAAAGTTACTCTTAGACCAAGAATTAAAGCTTCATATTCTACAATATTATTTGTGCAAGAAAAATGAAGTTTAAAAGACAAAGGGATGAGTTGTTTGTGTGGTGTTACTAGAATGACTCTAGCTCCAGCGCCCTTCATGCATCGAGCTCCATCAAAAAACAAAGTCCAAGACTTGGACTCTTCAATGTCAATATTGAAGCACTCATCAAGAAACTCAACAACTAGGGGATGGGTAGCTTCTAGAGGAGTGGAGGCTAGCTGATCAACAATCACCTGACCCTTGATAGCCTTATGACCTATGAAAGTTAGATCAAACTCACTAAGGGCCAACACCCATTTAGCAACTCGATCCAAAAGGTGAGGTTTAGACATTAGATAACGCAAAGGGTCAAACTTGGCTACAACTAAAGTCTTATGGCTAAGCATATAGTGTCTCAAATTTTGGGAAGCAAACACTACAACAAGGCAAAGCTTCTCTAAGGGAGTGTACCTGGTCTCATAGCTAACTAAAGTTCTACTAATATAGTAGATAGCTCGTTCCTTATTTTCATCATCATGTTGGGCGAGCATGGCACCTAAAGCTTGTGTCGTAGCAACTATGTAAAGCAACAAGTGCCTACCAGGTACAGGAGGAACTAAGACAGGTGGGGAAGTGAGATATCTTTTGAGGTCATCAAAAGCTTGCTGACATGCATCATCCCACTTAAATACTACATCCTTCTTAAGAAGTCGAAGGAAAGGCTGAGACTTATCGACTAACTGGGTGATGAACCTATGCATATACTACAATTTGCCTTGCAGACTGCATAGTTCAGTCAAGGTACGAGGAGGAGGCATATCCATAATAGTTGCTATCTTGGAAGGGTCTACTTCAATGCCTCACCTAGACACCACAAAGCCTAACAACTTGCCAGATGTGACTCCGAACACACACTTAGCGAGTTTAAGACGAACTTTAAATTGTCGAACTCGGTCAAATATTCATCTTAAATCATGAACATGATCCTTCCGTTCTAAAGAACGAGCCAAAAGATCATCCACATAATCCTGAAGGATATCGTGCATCATATCGTGAAAGATATAAGTCATAGCCCGCTGATAGGTAGCTCCTACATTTTTAAGGCCAAAAGGCATGACCTTCCAGCAGAAGGTACCCTAGGGAGTAGTGAATGTTGTCTTGGCCTGATCTTCAGGAGCAATCATAATCTGATTGTAACCTGAGAAACCATCCATAAGCGAAAGCATCCCACATTTGGTAGTGAAATCTACAATCTGATCTATGTTGGGCAGGGGAAAATCATCCTTGGGACATGCTAAGTTAATGTCCCAAAAGTCGGTGCATACTCTGATTGTTCCTTCCTTTTTAGCTACGGGAATTATATTGGAAATCCAATCAGAATAGTCGATGGCTTTGATAAAACCGACATCAAGGAGTTTTTGGAGCTCCTCCTTGATTGAAAGGGTGACCTTCGGATGCATCTTTCAAAGTTTTTGTTTAACAGGCTTAGCATTAGGTCTCACTACCAAATGATGCATAACAAGGGAGGGATCAAGCCCTGGCATGTCGGCGTATGACCAAGCAAAAATATCTTGATACTCTTTCAATAAATTGGTCAATTGCTCCTACTCGTCCATAGTCAGAGCTTTTCCTAACTTAAGGATTCTAGGGGTTTCCTCAAAACCTATGTTCACATCTAGGGTCTCCTCAATAAGAATAGTCAAATCATCCTCAAGAGGAGGCGGGGCAAGAATTACTCCTAATTGCTCAAGGTCCTCGGGAGACATAGAACCAAAGTCCACATGAGAATTAGAAGACTCAACATGCGCTATGCAAGGGACTGACCCATCAAAGTCAATGTCATCCTGAAGTAAAGCTTCATTTATAACATGTAACTCTGGGGTTAAGACTCTGGGAGAGGGTGGACCCTCATCCTCAACACTCCACTCTAAACCTTGATGAGATTTATCAAAGAGAAGATCTAAACAAGAAGAGTCATCTTGATCGGGTGATGAAATATTTGGAGGATTTTTAGAGGAAGATTGAGATGAATTAATTTGGGCTAAATCTTCTGGTGAGAAAAATTCAAATGGGTGGGGATCTCCCATGATGGAAATAATTTGATTTTCAAATTCAAATTTTAAACATTGATGAAAAGTAGAAGGGATGACCTTCATGGCATGGATCCAAGGTCATCCAAGAAGAATATTAAAAGATGCAGGACAAGACACCACATAAAATATTGTTTTTAAAATTTTAGGTCCAACCTTAAGAGGGAATACTATAGTACCACAAGCTGTCTGAGAATCATTACTGTATGTCTTGATAACATCATTAGATACACTTAAATATTCTTTTCCCAAACCAATATTCTATAAGAAATGATACGTGCAAACATTAAGTGAAGAACCATTGTCCACCATAACCCTTTTAATAAGAGTATCTCCAATACAAGTTGTAATATATAAAGATGAATCTTCTTGTATTCCTAGAGAAGCCATATCATTATCTGAGAATGTGAGAGAAGATTTCCCAAGAGAACCTACAACCTTTGTCATATCCTTAGGAGAAATATCTGAAAGTACCGGCTATTGTTTTAAAACATTCATCATGGCTTCTTTATGAGGTTGAGAAGTCTGTAAAAGTTCTAGAAGAGAGATATTTGTTGAAGCACTCATCTCCTGTTGAGATCGGTGAACTTGGTGACTTTGTACTAACCCTTCTGAAGTAGTTGTTATCATTCCAACCATATGATTATCATATTGATGTGGTACATTGTTGTAAGATACATGATTGGTTTATCTTGTTCTTTGGCTATTTGAAGATTGGAAATTACTGATGTCTATCCGACCATCATCAATTAAATCTTGAACCACATGTTTCAACCTTTTACAAGAATTAGTCCAATGTCCTTCTACCCTATGATAAGCACAATATTGATCTAGTTTATACCAATGAGATGAAGTATCTGGTTGTCCAATAGGAGGTAACTCAATTGCTTTAGCATCCAATAATTGTTTTAAAACTGCTTCCATAGATATACTAAGTCTTGTGAAATTCCTTTGAGGAGGTTTTTGAAGCACTATCTTTTGTAGGTTGTTGTTGACATTGTTAACAGGCCTACTATCATTATCACCTCCTGTATGTCTACTCTTATGTTGAGACTTAGTATATTTTTCTTCTCTATTCTTAAGCTGACCTCTCTTAATGAGTGCTTGTTCCACTTTTCTGGCTAAGTCGATAGCTTGATCTAAAGATGTAACAGTAGTAGTCTCTAGTGCATATGATAACTGTTCTTGCAAATTACCAATAAATATATCAATCATATCCCTTTGTGACACATGTTGTCTTAAATTTCCAACTAAACTTCTCCAACGAGCTAAAAAGTCTGTAAAGCTTTCTTCCTTGTTTTGTTTTAAGTCATACAAATCTCTCATAGTCACTTCCTTCTCAATGTAAGCACTAAACTGATGAACAAACATTTCAGTTGTCTTTTCAAAACTTGTCAAAGAATAGTTGGGTAACCGATAATACCACTCTAATGCAACTCCACCAAGACTCTTTGGAAATGTTTTCAATAGAAGCATATCATCATAAACAATATCATGGCAAGCTATCCTAAAACATCTGAGATGCTCTATTGGATCCTCTATCCCATTATAGATTGGCAACACTGGCATAGGAAAATGCTTTGGATAAGGTCTTGCAGCAACAATAGGATCCAAAGGTTGACTACACATGTCCTTATAGCTATATGTAAACCCTGAAGGTTGCATCATATCCATCCTTGAAACTAATTGATTCACCACATTTGCTAAACTCTGCACATCTGAATTATATAAATTCCCAGTATTCCCTTGGATTAGTTTGGACATAGGAAAGTTGTTGTTATATGTGGTGCCTGGAGGAGTGGAAATATTAACTTGTGGTGGGATAGAAGAAGTAGTGTTGACATTAGAATATGAAGAAAGAAATTGAGAAATATTTTGGGTGTCACTACTAGTTGGAGGAATTACTATTTTTCTTCCAATATTGGTGGTTACAGTAGTGGCATAAGTAGGTTGACAAGTTTGATTACCATGATTCAAATGTGCATCAAATGATTGACTTGGAGATGGGATATTATTCTTTTCAAGTAATGATTCTTCCTCTAAAGCCAAATCTAATGCATGTTTATGATATTTATAAAAAGTCCATATATGTTCAAAGGATTTAAAAATAATATTTCCATTAGGGTCTTGGATGGGATCAAGATGACTATTATCTTGTTTTTCTAAGTTGTGATTTTCTTTATCAACTTGATCATTCTCATTAAAGATCTCATCAAACCTAAGGAGTTCTTTCCCTTTCTCAAGACCGGAAGCCATTGAGAAAGAGGAAGAAGACAAGAAGAAAAAGCTAAAGAGAAGACACACCCACAAAAGAAATTATATATTTTTTTAAATATTTACACACAATTTTAATGATCTTGTTTAAATTTTTAAAGACAAAGGAGGTGTTCACATCGGGTTCACCAAAGATGTAGAGGGGGAAAACTGCCCTACCACGTACGATTCCCTGAACAAAGAGGAGACCTGGATCCGCTGGGAAGGAGTCCTTTTGCAGGGGTGAACCGTGGGGGTATGTTGTACTCTACACTCGGTTAGCTAAACAAGTATTGAGGGGGGTTCACCAAGAACGGTTTTAGGACTCGCTCCAAGTCCTTTTCGGGATACAAGAGAAGGAGACTCCTCAAGATATACAAGAAAAGTTTTAATGTGTTCACTTTAAACAAACAACCTAGGTTTGGCCTCACTAATTTTAAACTAAGAAGACAAATAATAATATTAACAAAAATTAAATGGAAATATAAACAAAGCGAAAATTAACTAACAATACAAAATAAAATGGAATGCAAATATAGACAAATATAGAATACAAGAAATGCAAAATACAAGAGCTAACCTAATATGATTCTTTTCTTTGAATGAGGCTAACCTAGGGTTTTGTTTCAAGCAGTTTTTAAAACATAATTAACAAATTAATTAAAACAAAATTAATTAATTAAAACAGAATTAACTAATTAAAACATAATTAATTAATTAATTAAAACAAAATTAACTAATTAAACAAAATTATTTAATTAATTAAAATAGAATTAACTAATTAATTAAAATATAATTAATTAAAGATAAATATGCAAGAATTAACCTAAATACAAACTATATGCTTTTTAATATTCAGATGCCTAAGAATGTAGATAAAAAAACCAGTAATAAGAACAAAATCACTTAACTCAAACCGATGGTTGATCCAAGCTTTAATTCTCCTTGCCCTAGTGAAGTCAAAATAAACTTGTTCCTGTAAAGACAAATAATGGACTAGAAAAATGTTTGATTAGCGTTAGGGGGCCTACTTAGGCCGTTGTAAGAGAGTCCTTGGAGGTGCAGCAGTCAAGCCCCCTAGGTCCAATTAGATGACCTTTGCAAATAAAATCGAAAATTGACCTTTGGAGTTTAAACATAAAATAGATGTACAAAAATAGTAAAAATAGAAATAGAATATGTTGCTATGTTAAAAATACGTAAATGGAAGTAACGGAATTGACAGATCAGAAAACTTGCCCCCAGGCGAAGCCCAGGATGTGAAATAACATGCAGAGAATATGATGAGCGACGTTTTATAGTAATCTACAGATGCAATGCATAGAAATAACAAAGAGATCCTAATTACTAAATGCTTTTAATGATGATGCAAAGACAAAAATAAAAATATAAGAAAAATAATACAGTGCTTGAAGGATGTTGAGGGAACAACGAGAAGAAGATGAGAGCCTCCACAAAAGGCACTTCGTCTTTTCACCAAGCTCACACCAACGGATCCACCAAGCCGAAAACAAATCACGCAATGTAGATCAAATCCAGAAGTTGCACTTCGGGGGTTAGTAGTGAAACACACAATGAAGAAGAAGCAGTGAGAAAGTAGCAGAGAACAATCAGATCATAAGCAAGAGCGTGTCGTTCATGAGTTCGTGTTTGTAGCAGTGTTCATGTTCATGTTATTAAAAATTGATTTTGATCTTCCTTTTATAGGCAAAGAAATAGGTCAAATAAACTCACAATTGATGCCAATAAATCCTAGGGCGGGTTTAACAAGTGGTCCAAGTGGGCCAAAAATAATAAAAAAAAATAAAAAATAAATAAAATAAATTAGAAACAACAAAAATGTGCCCCATAAAAGTGGGACACGACGTCACACCTGTTGGACCCCCATGCGATTTTAATGCATTTAAAAGGGTCAAACAAAGTCAAAATAGGTCATATCATATACCGTTGGAAAGCTCTTTTCGAGCCCGATCTAACGGTATAGGATTTAGAAGAAATGGAGAAGATTTAGTAGGGTAAAAATTGGCTCAAATATGACCCTACGTTTTTAAGGAGAAAATAAGAAATCTAAGGAAAATTATTCACCTTAGTGGGTCAATTTTTCGTGTCTACAACTTATTACATAATTTTAATGAATATAAATGAACCAATTCTTCTTTATTTTTCACTCTATTTCATAACAATCTTAATTCTTGCTATAATTACCCAATAGATAAGGCATCGGTCCACTTTCTTGAAGCTTAGGCTAGGATTTGTTTAAAAGCTTGGTCAAAATAACAAAGTTTTATTATCTTTTATAAATATGAATGAGAATGAACTTAAATAAAATTCTTTGAGTTTACCTCAAGGGTTTCCTTACTATACCTAGTTTTTCTAGAATCATAGTTAAATCTATTCCTAGGTTAAAGTGGTCGATTGACCAGAGTTAGAAATATTTATTGGAATCAGAGGTTTCTTGTAGCGTGATACATAAATCTTAAGTATACAAGAAAAATATCCAACATGTTCATTTGATGTCCAAATGTTCCAAGTAATAAGATGGAAAGAACATGTCTTTAAGATCTATAACAAGCTCATCCCATGTGTCGATAGGATTTTGAGACTCATAAAAAATTATCATTAGGAATTTGGTCATGCCACTTAGCTTCAATTTGATAAATGGTGCTATTGGATCCTCAAAATCTAACTTAAGGGTACCCCCAATTTTAAATTTTTATGAGTCTTGTGGATTCCTAGGTCTAGGTTATTTTTTGAGCTAAGATAAAAATGGCTTTCAAATTTTTTGCAATAAAGATGGACATCATAATTCAAAAATTTCCCTTGTACTTAGTCATGTCTAGTATTCCTTTGTAGATTTTTCTTTTGGTTGAAGACATGTCCATTCTTAAATCATCCCCAAGGTCTTATTTTTATAAAGTCATAAATTCATGGGTTTGAGTCCTTCAAATTCAAAAAAAAATTCCTTAAGGTCATTGCTATTAAATGCCTAACCATTGACCTCCATTCAATATTTTCCCTTCATAAGCCCCTACGCCTAACGTTCACCTAAATATTATCTCCAAGTTGTAAGCCTTAGGTTATTCATACATCGTTCGCCCCATTTTTCTACACATTTCACTCTACCATGTAAAATTTGTGCATAAGAAGGTCCCCAAAAAATAAATGTCTCCTATCACCTAAGGTTTGTATCATATTGACACAAGATAAAGTCACCCTTTTTGCCTTAGCCTCTAAGTTCAAAAGAGAAGCACCTAAAATATAATATTTCCCCCTTCTACTAAGGCCTAAATTCATCGCCCTGACCAAAATGTACGTGTGATCCAAGTAATTGAAATTCCCCCTAAGGTTTCATTGCAATAAAATGGACGGCACAGATTAGAGCAAGGAATTTTACCATTGCAATATCGTTGTAGAGGAGAATTTTATCACTAAAATTGCATTGGATGAAAAATGAATGGCATATATTAGAGTAGAGAATTTTGGTGTTGTAATCTCATTTGAGTGAGAAACTTGAGTGTTGCAATCTCTTTGGAGCGGGGAACTTTACTGCTGAAATCCTATTGGCTAGAAAACATGTGGTGCATATTCGAGCAAGCAAGAATAAGCGCTCTATTCTAATTGGTTGAAGAATAAATTACCTTTTTCCTAAGGTCTAAGGGTCCTAATCGCATAAAAAGAATGTCCCTCCTTTCGCCCTTAAAAATTAATATTTCTCCATAAGGTTTTCACCTTTAGAAAAAACTCGTCTTCTATAATGTCAAAGGTCAATAGTTCATTGCACTGAAATTCCTCCCTTTGGCAGCTTAGGCTACAATAATAAGTTTAAAATCCATCCAATTTTCCCCAAAGATCCTAATTTATGCATAATTTCCTAATATATGGTTGAATACCCAAATTACTCATTCGCATCCCTCTTAAGAGTCGTCAAATTCCTAAAGGTTAAAGCTTAAGTCCCATGAAATAAATCATAAAGCCCCTAGGTTTAAACTTGTCAGTTATCATATTTTTAAAACCTAGTTCCCTCACACATATTTCACCCTCTTCACATTTTATAATATCCATTGCCAAGAGTCCCTCAAAAAATAATATCCTCCTCATATAGGTTCAAGGGTCGTCAACACATAGATTCCAAGTTCCCCCTCCTCCCTTAACCTTATGTACAAAATGAAAATCCTTGCAAATATTAAAGTCTAGACTTATGGCCTCTTAAAGAACAAACGTCCAAAATAATTAAAGCTTCACCTAATGTCTTTATTCAATAAAATATGTGGCATAGTTAAGAGTAGGAAGTTTGAGAGCTACAATATCATTGGAGCAGGGAATTTCACCATTAAAAGTTGATTGGCTAGGAAATATGTGGCGCAGACAAGAGCAAAGAATTTAATTGTTATAATTTTATTGGAGTGGGGAACTTCATCATTGCAATATCATTGGTTGCAAATTGAGTGGTGTTGATCAAAGCAAAAAGTTTGAGTGCTCTTTCCCATTGGCTACCAGATGAATGGCTCAGATGATAGCACTAAAAAGAATATCGATGACCCAATTTTGAGCAAAAAAATCTAGTGCTATATTTTCAATTGGTTGTAAAATAAACGACTCATATGAGAGTGCTTAGAGGAGGTGAGTTTGAGCACGATATTTCAATTAGTTAAAAAATGAATGGCTCTGATAACAATGCTAATTAACAAACACACGGTCCATATTTACCCAAAAAAGACTTGTACCTTGATGGATGATTGTAAGTTCATTTATTTGAATTTATATTATTTTCAACTAATACCTTAAGTTTAGTTTATGTGAAAATAGGACGGTTAAAATGGCCACGAAATGATTCAACGGAGCAGGTTTGAGCAGGAGAACTAGAGCGTTGTATTTGGATTGGCTTACGTGATTGTCACATTTTTATTAAAGATAAATGAGATGGACCTCAATAATGATGAATGGACTCAATGCTTACAAATAAAAAAATATAAAATAGAGGAACTCTAACTAAATCTAGTGGGAAGTTTAGTAGCATCTATTAGAAAATAAATCTGGTAGAAGAAAGACGTATAATGAGGAAGTCACAACAGAAGTACCTTTTCAAGAAAAGGGTAGATTGAATTGATTTGGCATGCCTATAGAAAAAGAAGTGACACCTAACAAGCAATTGATGATGAATTAGATTTAAACATACCGCCACACACTAAAAAAAGGTTCTCCCTACCAATAATAGAGCTTGAGCACCGTATCATAATTGTTAATATAGTTGTGAGGGAAAAATGTGGCGAAGCTCAATTGGCTAGTGATGCAATGACAAAGAAGGGGTTAATTTAACAACCTCTCCTAGCTAGTCATACATCATCTAATGCCAACATGCACAAAACTAATAACATAAAGCTAATCTGCACAAAAATAATCACATAAAGCTAATCTGCATTATCACAGTACACACTAAACACAAAATACTATTTTTACGACAGGGATCACAATTACCACAAACTTCTTAATTACTCTCCCAAAGCAATGTTAAGATAAGAGTTAGGAAAATAATAGTCCAACTAAAATCATTAGGAAATAAATTAAACAGGTAGGTTTATATAGGTTACAAGAAATAGTATCTCCCTAATAAAATCTAACAAACGCGCTATGAAATATTCATGCATAGTTTAACAATCTAGGTAGGATAGATAACTTGCTAACCTAGTTTACCATAAGATATTTTCAACAGTGAAATTCTTCATGGTAAATGGTAAAAGATGAATGTAAATATTATTTTACCTAGTGGAGTAAATGGTAAGTATCCCAAGTAATGGAATATTACTCTAACATCCCCCCTTATTACATTATTTGGGTAATACATACATATCCCTCTATACAACAATATTTGGGTGAAGTATATAACTGCCCCAATACAGTGAAGAAGATGTTGATTTGCTGGTTCTTTGCTCTGTCACAGTGCTTTGGCTGCTTGTAAGCAAAAAGTGGGTCATTCCTCACTTTGTCTTCATGCCAACGAATGTACTTATGGTAATCACATCATCCAACCGATTTGCATGGGTAACCAATCGCTGCAATCGCTAGGTGTAGTAGAATAGATCACTTCATACAAGGTTCATTCATTTACAATATGAATTTGCAAAAGATAAGGTAGCTAAGGTGTCGGTCGCTGCCAAAAATGTACCCTTATAAGTTCCCCCCTTCTCGTTGCAAAACATAGTGTAATTAATTTCTGAAGGAAGGGTGACTAAGGTGTCGTTCAAAGCCAAAAATGCACCCTTATAAGTCATCTTCCCTATTTACAAAAATCAGTGAAGAAAAGAAATGGATATCCCCCCTCAATTGCAAAAAGTGTGCAATGCAAGAATGTTGTGAAGGATTTTACAAATATTGCCTCCTAGACAATTGTACACCACAAAAAACCGCTCCTCTTGTTACAAGTACTTCAAACACCTAGAATTTGCTATTTATGAAGCCTAAAAGAGGTACAAGCACCCCTTATTGCAAGGTCTTCAAACAAAAAACTTATGCTATTTATGAAGCCTAAAAGAAGAGTGAGAGAAAATGGTGCTTTTGCCCAAGGGACACATGTGTTTTCCCTCTACAAAATTGTTTTAGCAATTTAGCACTCCTTGTGCTATCTTTGAACCAAAAACAGAATCAGAATGAGACACTTCACTAGAAAGATGGCTTCTGTGATGTGCCTTTGCCATTTTAGTTTTGCTTGTTTTGAAACCAACACTGAATGGTGTCTTGGTTTTCATTTTACAAGTTTTGCAAAACTATGTTTTTCTAGGCAATTTGATCAAAAAAGTTCACCAATTTGTCCTTTCTTATTGTAAGTACTTCAAGCATGATTGCTATTATGAAGTCTAAAAGAAAAGTTTTAATGTTGATGACTTGGACTTTTCTGATTACCTTTACAAGTTTTATTTCCCTCTTATCAAAATCTATGTTTGAAGGAAGAAAGGAATTATCCCCCCTTAGTGCAAAGGATTGCAACTTTTAAGGTTCCTTATTTTCAAAAAACTTGTTCTTTCTTTTGATTACCCTAAAAGAGTACCAAAATATAATTCACTCAAACAGATATTTAATGGCACCTGCCTTAACTCCCTTCAAGAAGGATGAAAATTTTGAGGAAATTAAGCCAAACAAATAAGAGTGAATTAGGGGTTTTGATGATTTAGGAGAGAATATCAAGTAATTTTGGCTTTAAATCCATTCAAGGATTTACACAAATTTGTGAAATTTTGGGGTTTAGTGTGTTCTTGATTCTATGACTTATAATTGCAAAAGAAATAATGCAATAATCAAACAAGAATGCCCACAAAATTCTTATCACCTAGGTGTTGGATGCAACCGAAAATGCACCTAATTTTCCAATGAAGGTGTCGAGTAAAATCGAAAATGCACCTTTTAATTTTTGCAACAAAATGTGTATTTGTGTTGTGCAAAAAAAATGATATTTTTATGTCTCCTACTTTGTTTTCCAATTTTGCAAAAGAAGTACAATGTTGTCTTCTCCCCTAAATTTTGCAAAATTAACAATTTTGAGCACTCCTTCCAAGACAAGTCGACACACGACCCGCATTTGGAAGGCTTCCAGAACCAATCGACAAACGACTTGGTTTTTATGGACCCAAGGCTTCAAATTCTTCTCAAGTTTGCAAAAAAAAAGAATGTGCAATTTTATGTCTTATATCCCCCTCTTGGAGAAAAACAAATGCACTCTTTGTCTATGAATTTTACAAAAAAAATTCAGTCTCCTTGTTGTCTAATTTGCAAAAAAAAATTCAAGTTTGATCCTTTCTTGTATGTGAAATTAACAAGGTGGAGAAGAGGTTTTATGGCTTTCTAATTTGCAAGAAAAATAAGTGCTCTTCTATGTCTTATATCCCCTCTTGGAGAAAACAAAAGCTCTTTTTGATTTGTTTGCAAAAATAGATCCTTAATTCTCTATTTTAATGCAAAATTTTAATAAATCTAATCATTATTTAATTAATAATAAAATTTAATTTTGTAAAAAATCAATGTCATTTTAAAAAAAAATGATTTTAGACAAAAGATATTAAATTATTAAAAATAAAAAAAATTACAAAAAAAAATAGAAATTTTTTTTTTACCTTTAATTTATTTGTCGCGGGCTCCTTGTGGCAAAAGGGTTTCTTGCCCCGACGGGAGTCAAACTCCCGACCTCCCGTCGGGCAGCGCCTTAGCGCTGGCCCCTCCGTCGGTCGGGCTAGCTGGCCCGACGTGAAGGGAAGGGAATGATATTCCCTTTCCCTTCACTCCTCGCACGGGTGGGGAAAAATGTGGGATTTATCCCACATCGCCCGCATGGGGGATGTTAGGGGGTATAAAAGGGCTTTCAAGCCCTTTGAATATTGACTACCTTCGAGCAGTCACCCCGCACCCTTTTTGTCGTCGCCATGTGGCACGGCTGTCAAGCCACCACGTGTCGCGGTCGTGTCGAGTCTGGTGGCACGTGTCCACCCACGTGTCAGGTCTGGTGACACGTGGCTAGTCTGCCATGTGTCGTGTTTGTGTTCGTCCTGTCGTCCAGTGGCTGTCTGCCATGTGTCTAGTTTGATCCAGGTTGAGTCCAATGGTAGTGCCACATCAACACCTCGAGATCTATGCCTGAGGTCGATTCCAATCCAAGTTGAGTCCAGTGGCAGTGCCACATCAGTACCTCGAGATCTGTGCTTGAGGTTGTGATTGGCCTGTAGCTGTCCACCACATGTTGCCAAATGATGGGTCCATGTTAATGCCTCGAGATCTATGCCCAGGTGCCCGTGGGTCCTTCTGGTCTGTGTGGTCTGTTAGGTGTGTGTGCCACGTCATGTGTTTTGATCTAGGATGCTCCTGCCCTAGCTCCAGTCAGTGGTCACCTTGTCGATCACCAAAAATTGGAGGGCTGCCTACCCTCTCAAATTTTGGTCATCGAATGGTAGGTTGGTCTGATCATTGCCTGGGGGAGAGTACACCTGCCCTTCTTAGGTGGCCGATCATCGGTTGTCGGTTCGGTTGCCAGATAAGGAGGGCGCACCTGCCCTCTCTTTTTGGTCGTCGACGGTGGGACAGAGTCCTGACAGGGTTGTCCCCCTATCAGTGGGCTCGACCGAGAGTGTGAGGGCACTCCTGCCCTCTAGGCACTCCCGGTTGGGTTTGCCACGTGGCCTCCCATGGAGGGCGCTCTTGCCCTCTCGTGGAGGTCGGCTTTGGGTTCCACGGTCAGGCCAAAAAAAAAATCTCTGATCACCGACAGGGGGATCCTTGCACGTGGGGCCTGGGTTGGGTCAGTCGTCGACCCTCCTGTGTCAGCCTGTCAGGCTTGACAGGTCGAACAATAGAATGTTGTTAGATCTGTCTAGGCCTGCGGGTCGTCTCCCATGGCGGCCCGATGACGTGGGCCTACGGGCCCTCTCCCATGGTCGCCCGATGATGTGGGCTTGTGGTACCGCCTAGGTATCCATGTAGGTCCTGAGGGCTAGCAAGGCCCTCGAAGACCATGCCAGGTCTAGGTCGGGTGGAATGAGCGAAGCTCGTATTAGGCCACCCAACTGCGATGATACCAATGTTAGGATAAGAGTTAGGAAAATAATAGTCCAACTAAAATCATTAGGAAATAAATTAAACAGGTAGGTTTATATAGGTTACAAGAAATAGTATCTCCCTAATAAACTCTAACAAACACGCTATGAAATATTTGCGCATAGTTTAACAACCTAGGTAGGATAGATAACCTGCTAACCTAGTTTACCATAAGATATTTCCAATAGTGAAATTCTTCATGGTAAATGGTAAAAGATGAATGTAAATATTCTTTTACCTAGTGGAGTAAATGGTAAGTATCCCAAGTAATGGAATATTACTCTAACAAGCAATTCCATGGCAGCCATAATTGCCACACCTCTATAAGCACTCCTCAAAGTACTACTCTCTTGATCATACCAAATCCTTGCTGACTCCACCTCTCTTCTCTAGTCGATCCTTTGTCACCTCCATGTAGCCTTATATGGTCCTCCTAGATTCTTGTCGACTCTACTTCTCTTCTCTTGTCGATCCTCAATCACACCTCCATGCAACCTTGTCTAATCCTCCCAGATCCTTGCCAACTCTAGTACTAGTCTCCTTTTGAGGTTTTACATACCAAACCTCCTGCAAGCGCTACACATAGTGCCAATTTCTTACTTTGAGGTTTTCCATAGCAAACCTCCTACAAGCACTGCATAAAGTGCTAAGTTCCTTCCTCTGAGGCTTCATAGAAGAAACCTCATGCAAGCACTGCACATAGTGCCAATTTTCTTCCTCTGAAGCTTCATATAAGAAACCTCTTGCAAGCACTGCACATAGTGCCAATATCTTTACTCAGAGGCTTCATATAAGAAACCCTCTGCAAGCACTGCACAAAGTGCCAATCTCTTTGGATCCCCTTACTCCCCCTCACGTTCTACATCAACTTCTTATTTATAAGCATGGGCAATGAGTTGCCAACTAAGCATTCTTATTTGTGTGATAGCTAAGCATTCTTATTCATTGTTTTTCTAGCTACACACTAAGCTTTTCTCTTCGCATGAAGTTTCTAATTTTTTTGGAACTCCATATTTTTTAAAAACACTATCTCAAAAGGTGGCATTTTCAGTTACATGCTTATATTTATCTGATCCTCCATAAAAAAAATTGCCAGCTAGATGCTCCCGCATTATACTCATCAAGTAGAAAAAATTTGTGAGCATCTGCTCACAAAGCTCCTACATCATACACGACCCCATAAATATTCTGGCTCTGATAGAAGCTATATATGTTCAAGATAAACTCCCTTATATCTATGAAGGTTGGTCTAATTATACCTACTTCGATATATTTCTTCCAATCATTTATGAAATACTTTGCAACTATCACCTTGGGAGAATTGATAGTGGTGTAGCTACCTCTTTGCATTAGAATAAAATAGGAGACTTCTTTGCAGAAGAATTCACCTACATCATATTTTTTAGAGCTAAGATCCCACCAAAAGCACTGCCTAAATTTTATCCCATGTCCATCATTATTTTAGAAATCACAAAGCAAATCATAGAAGAAGCGAAAATGAGAGCAACAAGAAAAAAGACAAAAATTTCTTGGCTAGATATTCCTTGCAGATTAGAGTATTATGTATATAAAGGGCATCTTATATTTATAAGGGCTATTTGGAATATGGATTCCTATGGTTTTTTAAAATCATTTGGAGGTCCTATGACCTTGCTGGACATTCCCATGAGTCAATAAATAAGTTAATTTTTTCCCAAATCACTCATAGAGAAGAGACCTTTGAGGGTGTCATGCAAAGAGCAATCAAAATAAGAGAACCACTATAAATGGTATAGATAAGGGATAGGCCCCTTACACGGTTAAAAATGGTGGAAAACTACCCTAGTAACTTGAGGTTATTAAGAAGTGCCAAATTAGAGTAAATTGTCCCACTAATTCCTGTGATTCCTCCTAAATACCTACAAGACCCTATCTTAGAAATCATACATTGAGAGCCCAAACAAGTGGAAATATTGATAAAAATTGACTCAATTGTGCCTCAACTAGAAGAAAAATCATCTATTCAGCATGTCCTTAACACCCCAACAGACACAGCAAGAGGTAAAGAGATAGTCATTATTTCCTCTATACCAGTTCAGATAACTCCCCTTGAGCTCACCAACATATTAATGACTCCAAAGAAAAGGCTTGAGCTTGCAACAAATCTACCTCAAGTCATCTCTACAAGAATAGTCATAGACAAGAAAGAACACAAAATATCCTCCCTAGTGCTTGAGAAGATCTAAGAGGTAGGAGTGTTGTCTAATTTGCTCAGAGAAAACCAAATTAAAATTGCTTCTCCCCCAATTTCCCCAAGACGTAAAAAGCCTAGGCTTGAAATGGCATTTCTCCATATACTCTTAAAAGTCTTACCATGATGCGAGTAGAAGAAGTTGTACAATTTGTACCTGATGAAGAGAGGTAAATTAAAGATATGAAAGAAGGAAGAGATCCTAATGGAGGACAATGAATAGTTGAGGAACCTAGGGAACGAAGTGCTTATTATGCATCTATCACCACGATTGAAATACCTTTGCCAAGGGATGTGAAAGGGACCTAAAATTGACTTAGAAAGAGGGGTAATACAAGGTACAAGGGACCATGATGAGGTCTGAAATTGTTGCACATGCACAACTTACACTTGTAGTAGAAAAATAAGTTAAAGAGTTGAAAGACAAAGCAACGAGAGTGGATCAGTTACAAGCAAAAGTGGACAGCCTCAGACAATATATGGTAAGTTCTTAGGCTATATTCTTGATAATAGATCCCCATATCATAATAAAAATTATTGATTGCGCTAACTTCCTGTCTAAATACGAAATAGAAATACCTAGGTGTTGTAGGTGAGTTGGAGAGGAGAGGGCAATCCTCCAAGGGAGGTCCCAGGTTCGAATCTCCACCCTACCAAAAAGTTGAATTGGGTACCAAAAATCCAATTGATAATGTTGGTGCGGGCAATGCTGGGTGCGACTCCTGGGTGACTTTGACGATGTAGAACCCCATGTTCGTGGTATCTCAGACCAAGGTGGCCCGTAAGGGGTTTTTCGCTTTAAAGAAAAAAAATACAAAATAGAAATGAGAAATAAAATACAAGATAAGCTGCAAGATCTGAGGGAAATATTATGCAACATCCATATGATCAAAAACTTTGCAAATAGCCTGGAACATCTTCTAGAACAAGTATAAAAAAGAGTGAATACTATATATCCCATTTTCTAGTAATTCAAAAAGTACTATGATAGATAAGTGCAGGACAAGTAACATTGGAAGATGGCACCTGCATTTTTTGTGCTGAAGAATTCATTAAAATATCGATGTTTTTAAGAGATAGGTCTAGATGGCAAAAATGGGCAAGATGTAGCTTCATGGGAAGAAGAGATAAATCATGAGTTAAATGAAGTAGGATTTTTCCTCAAAGAATGCTTACAGGTGTCTGACGTCGAGGACCTGATACTAAAAAGAATTCAAGACTTCGATTATGATCTATATAACAAGTCATACTTGGTTAGGCAAATCGACTTCATAACAAAAATAGTTGACCACCTGTGTAGTTTTTCTTAGGAGAGCAAGGAATGGTCTAAAATCCAAAATATCAAAATCATGCAATATTTAAATATGTTGATATTTACTATGACCTTTAGTGAAGAAGCATGAGAAATCATTGATTTGGCAATAAGGGACCTTCGAGGATATAAATAAAGGAAAAGGTATCAAGGAAAATAAATCCAGAATTTCCATAATAACTGCCCCCAAAAAAAAGATAGTGGAAGAGGGCTAAATCTTAGAAGAAATTAAAATTGAAAAGGATAGCTAGAATGGTGTTGGGCCAACCACAAAAGAAGGCAAAGAGGTAGAAGAAAAATATACGGGCCTAGGGGTAAGCCAGTCATAGAACCATAATGCCATACAACTGTACTCAAGTTTGAGAGTCTAAAATCCAAGTGCAGTCAAGTATTGACTTTGGAATAAGATAGTTGTATTTTTTTTGTAGTACACTCAAGATATCAAAGGTAGGTATAGTACCATTTGTAGGAATATATTGAGAGCAATTATGACAGAAACAGGGCACCTTGAGCCTACAAAAAGGACTACTACAACCAAGAAAAGAATCAAGTTTTGGCATAGCAATTTTGTCAGAGGTATACTAAGAGTACCATTTCTTTGTCGTTGTATTTCTATTCTGTGTCTTTTCTCTTTTGCCATTTCTTATTCCTCCCTATTACTATGTAGGTTTTGATAGGGAAGCATTCAAAAACTACGATCATTTCTAGCTATTGAATCAGAAGCTTGGAGGCCTACTATTACCATCTTGGAATAAAGGTTGAAGACTTCTTGTTACATCATTTGAACAAGAATTCTAATTGTATTCATCTAAAATAGATTCATGGCAATTCAATCTAATCTCTCATCGTAAAATCTTTTAATATTAATACAATTCAAGCTCCTTCCCTTGGGCAATTCATTGTGTTCAATTATGAATGTGTGTCTCTTTTACATGCTACATCATTTGAATGTGTAATTGATGATTTCTTTCATTGATAATTAATTGTGATTGTTACGATATGATTTTACTGCAAGAAACTAAAATGGAGGAGAGTAGAGTTATTCCTTTTAAGAATAGGACTTGGCGAGAAGCTGAAGTAGTATGCCAAGAGGCCACTGGAACAGCAGGAGGGTTACTTGTTATGTGGAACAAAAATGTGATTGATAGTAGAGTGATTCGAATGTCTAGTTGGTTTATTTGTCTCTTATGTGTGGATAAAACCACACAGGAAGAGTGGATCTTAACGAATGTATATGCTCCAGTTAGACAGGGACTGAGAAGGGTTCTTTGGAGTCAGCTAGCTGAATTGAGGGAGACGGTCCCCAACTACCCTTGGATTGTGGCGGGGGATTTCAATTGCTACCTTAATCCTGTAGATAAATTGGGGGGCTCTCAAAGAATAACTCGTTGATATCTACGAGTTTAGAGATTTTGTTGAGCAACATGAGATGATGGATGTGGACCTGCGTAGATTCTCCTATACATGGTCTAACAAAAGATTGAAGGAAAACCAAATTCAGATAAGATTAGATAGGTTTCTTCTTTCTCAAGAATGCCTGGAGAGGTTTGGGGACTCTTCATTAACGGCACTCCCAAGAATCGGGTCTGATCACAACCCAATTCCGTGGGAAACAGGGGAGGACTCTAAGAAAATATACATCAGACCCTTTCGATTCAAACTTATGTGGTTCCAACATCAGGATCTCAAGGATCTGGTTGCCCAATGGTGGGACAAAAAGTATAATGGTTCGAAACTGGCCCAAGTGGCATGTAAACTAAGGAATGTGAAGGCTAACATTAGAGAGTGGAACAAAACTTCCTTTGGCAATATTTTTGTTAAAAAGGCAGAACTAATAGACAAGATCAATGAACTACAGGAGAAGTTGAAGTCAGAGCAGACTTACGGAGGATCCGAGAAACCGGGAGAGGGAGTCGTTAGCCGAATACCACACGATGCTAGGATTTGAAGAAACCTTTTGGAGTCAGAAATCCAGATTGCGTTGGTTAAATGAGGGTGACAGAAATACAAAGTTCTTCCATGTCTCTACTCTTCGCCACAGGAGTACTAACAAAATTAAGGAGATCAAGATGGCCGATGGGTCTAACACCAAAGATATGGAAGACATAAGGAGGGAAGCGGTTGAGTACTTTAAATCATTGCTAGAAGATGTAAATCCGACTATTGAAGAAGAGGACTCTCTGTTGGTAGCCATTCCACCCCTCAGTAATCGATAATCTTAATGGATTCTTACTTAGTCCTTTCACAAAGGATGAAATCAAGAAGGTCGTTTTTGACATGGATGGTAATGACCTCCCCAGGACCGGATGGCTTCCCTGCAGCCTTTCTTCCGAAGTTTTGGGATATCCTAGGCAATGATGTAGTGGAAGCTATAATTGAGGCTCAAAAGGACATGGAAATCCCAGAAGGAGTTAATGCTACTTTTTTAGTTCTCATCCCTAAACTAGTGGGAGCAATGGAATTTTCTAGTTTTCGCCCTATCAGTTTATGTAACACTCTGATGAAGATTCTCACAAAAACAATCGCCAATAGGCTGAAGGTTATCCTTCCTTTCATCATTGATATGAACCAAGGTGGCTTTGTGAAAGGGCGACAAATATTGGATGGTATCATCACAATTCATGAGGTTATTCATTCAATGGTGACTAGTAAGGAAGCGGGTATGTTACTAAAGCTTGATATGAATAAAGCCTACGACCGGGTCTCATGGCGGTTCCTCACCAAGATTTTGGGTAAGTTTGGTTTCTGTCCCCAGTGGATTAAGTTGATTTTTAGTTGTATCTCTACTACAAGATTTTCTGTCATGGTGAATGGGTCACCCTCCGGTTACTTTAAGAGTGAAAGGGGGGTGCGACAAGGAGATCCTTTGTCTCCATACTTGTTTATTATTTTAGCGGAAGCATTGGGTAGGAACATTTCAGCAGCGGTGGCAGATGGTCAATTGGAAGGTTTTAAACCAGCCTCAATAGCATATCTAGTGTCTCACCAACATTTTTTGGATGATACAATCATTGTGTCCAAAGCCTCGGTGCCTCAAGCTAGGAAGTTGAAGAGAATTCTAACCAAGTATGAGACGGAAGCAGGACAATACATAAACTATAAGAAGAGTAGCATCTATTTCTTTAACACGCCTAGTGGGAGGGAGGAAAGAATAGCTAACCTCTTCGGTTGTGGAAAGGAGCTTCTACCAGCAACTTATCTAGGCATGCCTATGTTCGAAGGAAGAATGAAGGCTACTTTGTGGAACTCGATCATTGACAGGATCTCCAAAAAGTTAGCGGGGGTGGAAGGGCAGCCTTCTCGACTCCGCAGAAAAGCCTTATTAGTTCAAACTACTTTACGGAGCATTCCAATTTACTACATGTCTCTATTTAGAATGCCTACAAAGGTCCGAGCTACATTGGAGCTAATTCAACGCAACTTCTTGTGGTCGGGTTCAGAGGAGAGAAAGAGAATTTCGTTGGTAGCATGGAATCAGGTGTGTGCAAGCAAGGATCAGGGGGGCCCGGGGCTAAAGAGAATGAAAGAATTGAATCAAGCTCCGATTGGCAAACAGGTATGGAGATTTATCAATAATGATCAATTGGGATGGGTAAAACTTCTTAAGGCAAAATATATCGAAATAATCGGGACTTCCTGAAAGTCGATAATCTCCCTAGAGGATCCTATTTTTGGAATTGTTTGCTCGAATGTCGGGAGGTAGTCGGGAAAGGCATCGGATGGAGAATTGGTAATGGAAGACAAGTGGACTTTTGGAAAGACCCGTGGTTGGAAGAGGCCCCTCCGAAAGATAACTTAGACCTTCGGGTCCTCCAACATAAACTTTCGAAGGAAATGGGAGGAAAAGTAGGGGATTTTATTGTCTGTAGCACAGGAAACTTCTTCTTGGAAGAAAATCACAGTTCATAATCTGTCAGAGCAAGAGAAGGTGGCCCTAACCAAACTCAATGATGCTTTAAGGGTGTTCCCGATCATTCCTGGGGGAGGAAGAGACAAGGCGATTTGGGGCAAAACTACAAGTGGGATCTATTCAGTAAAACCGCCTATAAGCTAATCCACTCGGGATTCAATGGTCGGACTCCGACTTCGTTATTTGGTTAAATAATTTAACCCCAAAAATAGCTTTCTTCTTTTGGTTGGCGGTTCAAAATAAGATCCTGACAACAGATAATCTGCAAAGGAGAGGTTTCCAATTCATCAATCGATGTATCTTGTGTGAGAAAGCAATAGAATCTGTAAGTCATATATTTCTAACTTGTGATTTTTCTTGTACAGTCTTCCAAATGATCCTGTCCAAATTTCATATAGATTGGGTCTGTCCAAATAGCATGTCTGACTTCTGCATACAGTGGGATTCCCCCTTCCGGGCAAAGCTTTTGACTTGGCTCTGGAAGCTCAGCTTACCCCATTTTTTATGGGGGATATGGAATGAGAGAAATAAGAGAGTATTTAAAGGACGTAAGAAAGATCCCAGGTTATGTGGTAATAAAATAATCAGAGCTTTGAAAGAAAACTGGAAAACTTTCTTCTTCAAAAATGAGACCATGTCTCTAAGGGAAAGGAGGATTTTGCGGAACTGGGGAGAGGAACTTCCAGACCTAGACATTACAACCAACCCACGGGATGGTGTCAAGTGGATACCCCCCACACAAAAGTGGGTTAAGTTTAATTTTGACGGGGCAGCTAAAGGAAATCCGGGGCTGCAGGAGCGGGAGGAGTTTTGAGAAATGAGGAAGGAAAAGTGGTCCTTGCCTTTGCAGAGCCTTTGGGAACTCAAACAAATCATTTTGCAGAAGCCCGAGCTTGCATGCAGGCAATGAGAATTGCCAGACTTGAGGGTTATAAGGAAGTTATCTTTGAAGGGGATTCACTTAATATAATCAAGGCAATTAAGGAGGATAAAGACCCCAACTGGACCATATTGGAGCTTATCCTAGAAGCAAAGATTCATAAATCTCATTTGGTTAATGCCCGAATCCAACACACCTTCAGAGAAGGGAACCAGGCGGCTGATCTAATGGCAAATATTGCGGTTTCTGTTGGGGAGATGCAAATTTGGAAGGATAACTTCCCTCAAGAACTATTGGTGTTGGTTGCTAGAGAAGAGCTAAGATCAAACCTGTTAGAGCATCGGGAGATCGAGAGGGGCTGATGATGAGTAATCCGACGGATGGAATTAGGCGAGAAAAGGCATCCCATTTGTTGGGGCCCGGGAGGTGACAAGTGTACGAGTACAGACAACCTAGTGTTAGTAAGTGCTAGGTGTTGTTTGGTTTTTGTTTTATCCTGAATAGTCAAGCGACAAGTATAGGACTGTGGACTCTAAGTATGGCTTAATGTGAGTCTTAGAAAAATCCATTTTGTATTTTGATTATACGGGCTTGATGCTAGAACCAGCCCATTTTGACTTTGTAAAAGGTTTGTGGACCTTATAACCACCTCTACCTTATACCAAAAAAATTAATTGTGATTGTTACATTATTTGAATGAACATAATTGACTCAACATCTTCTTTTCCTTTCTTTATGTTACATTAATGTGTTTACAATATTGCTACAATAGGCAATGGATAAGGCACTAATCTAGTGATAAGGCATAATTAAAGAGTTATAGCAGATCTTGGTCAAAAGAACATTAAATTTTACATTTTTATCTTGATGAACATGAAAATATAAAAATATATTGTAAGTTAACATCAATGGTATCCTAACCCAATTTAATCTATTTAGAGTCTCTTAGATAATATTTTCCTGAATTAAAGTGGTAGATCCACCAGAGTCTATAATACTACTTGTGATCAAGAAATATTTTGTGGCATGACTCACATATTAAGGGACACAAAATATTTCTACAAAAGGTACCTTGTTTTCTTCTACAATATTATTGTACTCAAACCATGTCTCCATGTCTAGTATCCAAATAGCAATGATCTCTAGATTATGCGAATCACTATACACTTTAATATCACATTATGTCTAATGAATAGCTTGAGGGGTAAACAATGGGGTATCATGAACTTTTTTGGTCAAGATAGCCACCACATTGTCCAATACGACATATTTTTTATAAGTGTAGTGGTCAACATATTGCATGTTGTCATTGGTTAGTGTGGTTTTTCTCCCAATAATAAAATATAGGCTTCCTACATCAATTCTGACCCTACAATTGCATCTAGACTATGGGATAAACCCATAGAAAAAGAGGTTTTATGATACTACATAAAAAGGTCATAAATATTTGAAGCTTTCAACTCTCATAAATATGAAACTAATTGTAATAGAATGTAATTCTGAATTGTTGACTAGTTTTCAATACTTAAAATCTTCTATCTTCTATTAAGAAAATAGGTCGTGCAATATATCATTGAAAAGAGATCTAAGTCTAATTTACAACGGTATAAAAATGAAGGATAAATACTATAGTATGACCAAAGTATATCATAAATAAGCTTCAAGAGTAGGTTCAATGTAAAATTTTAAAAATAATTACTTTTGATACTTACATGCTGATATGACTTGAGTATTATAAGATCACAAGAAGAGGTTAAATAGCATTAATAAATAAATGTACCTCTTTTGAATTTAAATTCCTAATACTAACAATGGATTTGATGTTGTAAATTTGAAATTTTGTTTATCATCCAAGCAAAGTCTGTTGTTGCTACTAGAGTACTCATGAGGGCAATAGATCAATTACACATAAAACTCTTGGACATAAATATTCTTGATCCCTACTTTATTGGTTTTTGGGGATGAGTAGCACCAATATTTGGGAGTGCTAATGCAGGATAGTGGAAGTGACGCTAACAGTATAGAGGAAGAAGCATAAGAATCTTGAGAAGAAGGTCCTCAATTGCATTATGATGCAGCTACTAGATTCAATGTTGTACATGTAACTGCTAGAGTTAAAGGCTTTCATCGATGTCTTCTATAGCTTAGGCTATGTATGAGGATGGTGTCTTATATATTTTAAAAAAAAATTCTAGGGGATCCAGGCACTAGTTTTAATTTTGCCAAATATCCTTGAACATGTATATTTGGGATTACATTTACAATACTTTCAAAGATGTGGAGCACTATAGCCAAGAACAAATAATAAAATCCATTAGAAGTCCCATGTAGGTGGTCAGGCATCTCCTACCTAAAAAATTATGATCTAAGAAGAAATGTCAAGGGATAGCTATCAGTCTAAACTTTTTAAAGACCAAATGCGATACTTTCGTCAATGCCAAATTAATGATCTTCTTCTTCTCATACAAATTCAGCATGAGGAGCTGGGATGGAGTTCCTGAATGGAGCTCTACATCTAACTAAGTGACCCAACATCTCTTTGTGTGTATTTTTTTTAATTTATGATCAATTTTTCTTTTAATTTGTGCCATCAATACCTTGTAGTGGCTCTTATATCCTAGAGGAATTTTTTTCTTCCAATGCATATCAAATTCTTAGACTTTTAGCATAATCTTATCAGGCATCATTTGGATAATTGCCAGATTTTTAAAAAATTGAGCTCACCCATATTGGAAATTTGCATGTAGGGTGTAGATAAAAAGCTCCAAATGCAAGGTTATGTCAACCAATTACAGTTTTTGATGACATAACCTAGAAAATATTTTCAGGAGCTTTACAACCCAAAGCCTATCAAGGATCAAAATTGCTCTAATATTAGTGATATGAAACTAAATTTAGTTGATATTAATTAATAAAATAAGGCCTTAAATATATTTGTAGAGGTAAAAAAAACTCTTTGAATCATAGATCACATGGTTTGGGTAGTATAGCAAATGAATATAAAGAACCAAATGAAACTTTAGTAGCACATTGAACTACCTCAAGTGGCATAACAACTTACCCAACTAGGCACGATAAAAATAATAGGTTACCCAAATAGGTACAATAGACTAAACAATGTTATTCCTCATCAAAATTGATACTATTGGAATACCTAATAGCCCAAATTGTTAGACCATCCTATCAAAATGGAAGAGCTCATGATCTCTGCATGGTTTAACTAATCACCTAACTCTCTTAACCTATACCAACTAGGAGACACCCTTCACTGACCCTAGATGTTTCCTATATGGGTGTGATGTCATAGGCTTCCAACTTAGATTATCCAATAGGCATATGCTTGAACCAAAATAAATCTATCTAATCTTACTTGTATCACCTCCAAGTGGTGGGCCTAGAAATATCTTGTTGGTACCTCTAAACCCCCCACCTATCCTAGAAATATTGGCAACCACAACATAGTTATGTGCTCCCATGTGTAGACCTATAGTAACATGTAGCACTGCAACCCCTTGCCTCCTTGGCATACCACCTAATGTAGCAAATGATATAACCTAGCCAAAATTATGGGTCTCCAAGAAAACATTATTTGATACTCAATCATATCTATAACAAACTCTCTCCAAACCTAGTGTATCACCCTTTGGCTGGTATCTTGTATGAACACTCCAGACATGAGTACACATAGCAAATTTATATGCTTATCTAGATGACCTCCAGCATAAACAGTATTGATGAACCTCATAATTGGGAAATGAACATCCCTAGTGAGCCACTCAAGGATCCTCCATTGATCTTGGCTCATGTATATGGAGGACCCTCTAATAGGTACCCTCAAAATCTATCATCCACACTCTAGTGTAACTTTCATCAATCCATAGGGAAGTTGAAATATATTTATCTTAAAATACCATCTCTTTGCTAGGGCTATTAGTAGTACCCTGCCAAACTCCACCTTTGGCATTAGTGCTACATGGTACAATCCTACTGCCACTAAAAGAGCATGATCTGGAAAATCTAGGGGGTCCAAAATTATCTCCAATGCATGGGGTTTCCTCTCCTAATAGTCTAATTTTTACAATATCTTTTACAACCATCAAACCAATCACCCATTAGCCTTCTTAAAACTTACAAATATTAGAAAAACACTAATCTAGAAAAAGTGCCATAGCTAGGCAAAAATAATACTCAGTGATAAAAGCATCACTAGCTGGTGAAAGCATTGCTAGGATAGTGGTAGCACCACCATATGGCAAAAACACGTCAAAATGTGTTAATGATGTTGGTTAGTGCTAATGTTGGCATGATAGGGCCACCAATGTGCAAAAGTGTCATCCTTATCTTTGACCATATTTTTTAAAGCAGAAATAGGGCTAAGTTAAAATTTTCAAGTGTCTTATATGGACTTGCCCTCTACTCCTATCGTTGTTGTCCTAATTTGGTCTACATGATGTGGTGGTCTTCCCTCCTATGCTATAAAAAATTGTGCTACAATCATGCATCCAGATATTTCTATTCATGATCCTTAGTAGAGAAATTGATTTTATTTTACCCCCTAACTATTTTACCTCCATCTCATCTCGATCAATTTCTATTTTTTATCCTCAATATTATATCACTACACAAGTGTGTATTGTAGTTAACTCGAGTTTCCTCAAACAAGTTTGATTTTCCCTTTGAAACTCAAGGGGGCACACTAGGGTATGATGGCATTTCATACTATCAAAAATACAAAATTTAATGTCATCAATGATAAACAAATGAAAAATATTAGGCACCTTGCACCACAAATCCTAAGCAACATCAAATTTATCTCAAAATGAGGGTGTGAAGGTCAATTTTTGACACATTCATCATTTGATAAATGCATCAAAAAGGGGTAAATGTAATTGCCCAAATTTGAGCACATTGAAAAACCTCAAAAACTTATCAACATCTTCATCATCTAGCCAATAAATCTAGATTTGCAAGAATCAACACTCGCATGCCCTCCTTTGATAGTAAAGTTCTGCAAAAATCTACACCTACACACCATCCTATGACAGTGAGGTTTTTTTGATCCAATTATTGGTATTTTGTGGTCCCATTGGTGGTCCTCTCTCAACCAACAAAAAACTTTCAACCTATTATCATAATATGGGATATCTACCATGGTTTTAAAGTTATGGTCCTCCTCATAGTTGATTAGTTGTGGTCCTTCATCCCCTAGCTCATCATGTCTAATTTACTATTTTATAGTTATGTCATCACTACTTGTTAACTTGTTCTTTGTTTAGCATCTAGTTTGTCTATTATCACTTTACCTGCATCATAGTTATAGATTTTTAGTCATTTTCGTTAACTTATTATTTTTCCTGTAAGTCTATTACCGTTCTATCTAACAAAAGTAAATTAGCAGTTATCCTTTGTCATAAAATTTCATCATAATATTTTTTCATTTTCATTATTAGTCAGCTTATTTTATCAATTCATTATTGTCCTTAGATTATTGGTTAAAGACTTCCATTAAGTCCATTATAACTCAAATAATTTTTTTAAGACTCATTATGTTGTACCTATAGGCAAAAGCATCATAGGATTGTAGTCTCAATGCAAATCCTTTACCCTAATTCTGCTATAATTGGATAGAGACTAAGTTCCACCAATTGTAGAAGTGGCAACAATGTTATTGCTCACCAGTGGCACTTTTGATACTAATATGAAAATCATAATAATTGTAGCTTTTGAATGATGAAACCGATATGGAAGTGAAACATTATTTTGATCAATCAAAAAATGAGAAGATTTTTACAAATATATAAAATATTCTCTTGGTTTCTCAAGAGACTCTTAGTGCTTCGAATACATACATGTCCTTTGATATTATGCATATTCAAGAATTCTACTCAAATAATGTAATAATAATGTCTATCATCCCCTCTTGTTAAATTAATTAGAATACAAAGGAAATTGTGGAATAATTCAAACTTGACTCGTCTAAGTGACTTTGTGAAAATATATACGAGTTGGTCTTTGATGGGAATGCATTTGAATTGTATATGGTGATTTTGAACTTGCTCTCAAATGAAATGACATTGAGATTCAATGTGTTTTGTAATTCCATGAAATACTAGATTCTTGATCAATTTCAAAATACCTTGATTGTCACAATTCAACAATGATGGTCATCTTTTGCACACATATATATTTGATAGTATGAATTACAACCATAGTGCTTCACATGTAGCTCCTCATGTAGCGTGATATTCTACCTATGTGGATGATAGTGCTACTACAATTTGCTTTTTTCTATGCCACAACATAGGTCTAGATCCTAGATAAGATACATATCTTGATGTTGACTTCTTGTCATCTATAGATCCAACATGGTCTGAGTTTGTGTATCCCTATAAGAAAAATTATCATTCTTCTTATATTTTAGGCCATATTTTATTGTACCATGGACATAAATCTAGTATCCTCTTTGCAACTTTCAAATGAATTTCTTTAGGATCCTACATGAATTTTGAAAGATAAGTTACAACAAAATTTATGTCAGATCTAGAGTTCATCAGGTATATAAGACTCTCTATCAGTTTTTGATAAAGAGTAGTAGATACCTAAGGTGATTTATCATATCTATATAGTTGTAACCTTGGATCCTTTGGTGTTGTCATAGGTTTACAATCTGCCATCCTATAATATTCTGGCAGTGTCTTGGCATATTTTATTTGTGTGACTAAACTGTGACTTTCTCTACCAACATTCTAAGCCAAGATAATTGTGTAGAAGCCTCAAATATATCATGTCAAATGTTTTTTCAAGTTATCCTTTACATCATTCACCAATTTGTTTGAACTTCTAGTGATGACCAAATCATCAACATAGACCACAAGAATCATTATCTCATTTCTAATTTTCTTGACATAAAGATTTGGATTGGAGGGACTTTTAGTGAAACCATGCTACAATAGATTTTCATAAATTTTGATATACCTAGCTTCAAGAACCTACTTTGACCTGTATAATGAATTGTTCAATCTACAAACTTTTAACATATTCCATTGTCAATAAAACCCTCAAGTTGCATCATATATACTTCTTCTTCAAGATCACCATTGAGGAAGGCACTTTTAACTTCAATTTGATGAATTTTTCCATGCAAAATATGCTACCATTACAAATACTATATGAATGGTGGTCATATTTATTATCGATGCAAATTTCTCTTCAGAGTCTATTCCTTTATTTTGTGCATAGCCCTTTGTAATGAGCCATGCCTTATATTTGTCAATGGATTCATATACCTTATACTTAATTTTGAAAATCCACTTGCAACCTATGGGATTTTTTCCTTTTGGAAAATCAATGAGATCTCATGTTTCATTATTTATAATTAATGTGTATTTTATTTTTATGGCTTGCTTCCATTATGGTAAGCTTAGTGCTTGCTTTACTAAGGCTAGTTCTGTGTTCTCCATTATAAAAGACATAAAGCCCAAATTTACCTCCTATCATGTACTGTTATGAGTACAATGTCATGTGGAGGTTAGATCAAGTGGTGCATCAAGCTTAACATATTTGAGTGTTTGTGAGTCATTTTGGAGTTTTTCTTTGTGGTGGTGGAGGAACCACTATGAGTCATGTTACTAGTTCATCAACCACTTTTGACTCTAACTATCTTTTGGAACTTCTTTACAAACTTCATCATTTGTCTCAATGCTTACAATAGGATATTCAGACTCCTTAGAATATTTAGTATGTTTCTGATTTTCAAATTCTTTGTCAAATACCATATCTCTATTTATATGTACATTCTTCATTATTGGATCAATCAATCGATAAACTTTTGATGTCTCATAATACCCAATAAATATCAAGGCAAAGTATTTTATCCAACTTGGTCTTCTCTTGTTTTGGCACATGCATGTATCTAAGATGATAAATTGATGGCTTCCATATAGATCAAACTTCTTTAGGTGTAATCCCTTAAAGTACCTTTGTTGGTGCCCAATTTTGAAGATATATTGTAGTAGAGACAACTTCGGTCTACTACTCTCGATCAGGTTCTATGAGCATGTAGCAAACCATATTTATGATGGAATGATTTCTTCTTTTAGCAACTCCATTCTACTGTGGAGTGTGGGTGGTAGAAAGATATTGCTTGATCTCATTTTATGTGAGGAATATTGAAAATTTGTTGGATGTATATCCCCCCTTGATCTGAGTCGAGAACTTGAATATGATGCTTCTTTAGCTAGATTAAGTATATAGAACTTAGATTTCCATATCTCCTATGCTAGATAGAGGTAGCATCTATCGTGATTGTAAATAGTGCAACATTAAGAGATATATGACATCAAGGGCAAACAATCCATTTTTATAGAAATCAATTACTACAAACTAATCATGTTTTATGATGAAACACCTATTTTTTCATCAACAATCCTAAATTTGACTACCATGTCTTGATTTAGCATTTGTAAAATAGATAGCAAGTTGTTTGCTACTCTAAGTACAAATAGTACATTCTCATTTATGAATTTTTTATCATCCAAATTGAAAAATACATTCCCTACTCCTTTAACATGATAGGTATTATCATCAACATAGTGACTATTTTCTCATCTTTTTCTTGTAGGAATTCAAACCACATTCTATCTCCAATCATATGCTTGCTAACACCTAAATCTATATACCAAGTTTCATATTTTGGTTTTATTACTACCTTGGCCATCAACACTTTGTGTGCTAGTTCAGATTCATGTTCATAATCCTATTATGGTTCTTTATATGCAACATACCCTTGTTGCTACTTGGGATGTGATTTTAACTATGCCTTCTTCTGAGAAGGTTTGTGGCGGTGACTCCCTTAATTCATAGAAATATATCTATAAGAATTTGTAGCATGTCCTTCTTACTCACAAATGTGATAGTACCTCCTTTGTTTTTTAGTTGTTTTGATGAAGAAGAAGAGGAAGAACCCTTTTATGTATTTTTTACAAAAATGAGTGCATTTTTTGACAATTAGTCCCTCAATTGATTGGTTACTTACTCTTGTTGAAGTCAATTTACCAACTCTTTCAAGAAGACCCTTTTGTTTAATACTTGCAAAGAAGTTATTACCATTCAAAATGATTTTATGAGAGCTTTAAGTATAATGGATACTAAGATCTTATCTTCTACCATTTCTCCCATAGTATTCAATCTTGCTTTCAATTCAACAACTTTGCAAAGAAATTGTTCAATATGTTTGCTATCCTAAACCCTCAATGTATGAATTTGGGATTAAAGGTGAATAATTGTGGTTTCATTCTTCCCTTTAAATATAGTGGAAAGGATATTCCATGCTTCCTTGGTTGTCTCTACTTCACTGATGTGAGGTTGAATTTCAATTGCTACACCAAGTGTGATGTGCATTAGAGCCTTGGCATTTTCCCCATCAAACTTTTTTTGAGCTTCATCCTCTTAAGGTCAAGTTTCTTTCCCAGTGACTATGTCCTGGAGTTTCTCAACCACTAGGATGGTCCTCATATCGATATTCCAAGATGTAAAATTTTGGTCTTTAAGTAATTGTGATTCTATGAGAATTTTTTATGTTATCATGGTGAGGTTTCCTTATGTCTCCCAAATGGTCCCCCTTTCGATATATTACTAGTCTTAAATATCAATCCTTTATATGTGCCTACCCTTCCTCTATACCCATCAATATGTGGAAGAAAATATTCCTCTCGATATACACTATCGTACTTGAGAGAGACCTTAAGGTATGTGAAAAATAATTATACATAGTACCAAGAAGAAATTCACTCTATCAATGACACCGCTTAAAGAGAAATTCTTGTACATGGGCGTAACTTCCCTATATACTTGGAATTTATCATTTTTAAGATTTATGTCTAGTGATAGTGATGAATAATAGAGTGGAAAAAATCACAAAAATTATGGTTCCTTATTTCTCCTTGATAATTTATAGGATCAGTGCCCAAACATCATTATGGTAGCTATATTACGCTATAGACAATAGCTTAACATGATAGCTTTACCTATAAACACAAGCTAGAGGTGTCGTTTATATTGAATTCTACAAGTGTGTTTAAAGCATGTGTTTATAAAAAATATGTGTCAACTACCACTAAAAATGCTCCTTTTTACCAAAAAAATTACTTCGTCTTTTTAATTCTAGAAGGAAAAAAATGAATTTTTGTATTTATTTGCTCATGCATACTTTGAAAATTTGTAAAATTAAAATATTTCCTAGGGGAATAATAATGTCCTTAATAATATTTGATCCTTTGACCACTTTTTCGAAGATATTTTTCAAAGTGCCACCTCTTCTACTTGCTAGTCCATGCATTCAAAAATGGCAATAAGTAGACATTTACTCAATGAAAATAACTTTGTGTACCTTTTAAATTATCATGGTAGTTGGTAGGATCCACCTTGGTTGATAGATTACATTTCCACATGGCAATATTTTTGTAAAATATTCATGTACTAAGGTTGCTCAAACACCTATGTTCCTATGCAACTTGCAAGCTCTATCATTCTTTTTTTTTTTGCTTTGTTCAACGTTCAACAAATAGAACTATACGATCAGGGTTTGGTTACCAAGTGGTGTCATCCTCAATTTTGGTCCCATAAAAATCCTTGAGCAACTACCACCTCCATGTGGCTCCTAAGTGATTAAATCAACATCGAGAACTAGTAAATATATATATAATTAAGAATTTATTTGCAATAAAAATATCGATTGTTCTCTCATTGAACATTTTATTCTATCATAAAAGTTACAGCGTTTGGCAAGATCAAACTCATAGGTTTTTCTTTAATCCCAAAATGATCTTAGAGGCTCTAGACCTTGCACCCACTAACATGTAGGTTGTACTTTCGTCCCCATAAAAATACTCACCATGCATCGATGGGCTTCGTAGGTATCCTCAATGATGACTTTGATATGCAAAAGTTCTTCAAGCCAGGAAACCCCTACAACCAAGTCTAGTAAATGCTAATTATTTAAAGGAGCATGTCATTATCACTTTCACCTTATAAAATGAGCATGCCCTTCTCTTCCTTCTTACTTATGGTAAAAAATAACAAACCAAAACAACACTACATCAAATGTGCCTTCCTTTCTTCCTTATGTGATAGGATACCAACATACTTGTGTGAGGTTATTTCTTCAATATATCCTACCTTCATTTTGCTAATCAAATGAACGTCATGGCAAAATATACTCATGGACAAATAACAAAGAATATATATACATATATCTTATTAAACAATGATGGAACACTGAGGAAGGGAAAAAACAAATTGATCTGATATCAAATGATGAAATCGAGCTAGAATAGAAACATTATTTTGATCAATCACAAATTAATCAGAGCTTTAAAAATATATACAAGATTATATCTCTTAGTTTCTCAATAGACTCTTGGTGCTTCAGATACCTGCATGTCCTTTCATATTTTGCATCTTCAAGAATGTGATTCAAATAATATAATAATAATGTCTATCATTGAATCTCTTTTATTCTCAGTTTTTGAAAATGGGTTTGACGATGATCAAGGGAGTTACATACACTCTATTGATATAGGTAGATCCCTCTGCTACTAATAGTACTTTTCTATCTCTCTTTCAAGTTTTGGAAATCAAGAAACCATTAGTGAAAGTGTTGCCAAGTACTGATAGTGCCAGCAACACTTTCACCTTCCCACCCGTGCTTTTGTCTTTCCAATTTCAATTTTATTTCTATTATTCTAGATCAAAGATACTACTTTGTTTTATCTATTCTACATATTTATCTGCCACTTTACATTTTATGTTTCATTCTTTAAAGGTTAAAAAAAAGGGAAAATTTTGTTATCTTTAACAACATTAGAGGAATATCCAGTCTTGTGTTGCATTTAAAATTGAACTATACATAGACATTTAATATTGCTTGACTATATTATATTCTTACACCCTTAACTAGTAGTAGATCTTTTTTATATTTATCATCAAAAAAGTTAAAAAAGGAATATAGTCCATAGGTCTTGTTTGTTGCCCTTGATTGATGCATTTATTGTAAAGATAGGATTAGAATAAATTTAAGGCAATCAATAAAATATCTTAGGGAGAAACATAGGTTTCTTGTTGGCATATCTACCACATTGTTTTCCTTTGTGAGAATTTTTGCTATGCAGTAATATTTTCTTCCCTAAAACTCTTCTTTTTCATAATGTATTCCTCCTTTTCCACGTTTTGTTGTCAAAGTTTGTTGGTTGCACTCAAGGAAGCGTGGAGTTATTTTTGTTCACTCATCATGCAAGGTCTTTTTCTTTTCATGGACGAGAGTAGTTTCGTGCCATGCTTCAGCATAATTTTGTTTTGGTAGAAGAGTGCAGCGCAATCCCATTTGGGCGAGAGTGCCATTGTCTTTTACTCAAGAGCGCATTCCCATTTCGGATAAAAATACAAAGCGGGGCCCAATTCTTTTTCGCCCCAAAATGACCATGCAAGCCCATTTTGGGCCTAGCATGGGCGAAAGTGCCTTTATTTTTATTCTAAAAGTTAGCGTCATTTCTATTTTAAGCAAAGAAGGCGGTGTGGGGCCCAAGCGATTTCACCTCAACTTGGAGCACAAGCCCATTTTGGGCTAGAGGTTAGTAGAAGATGAGTGGGACCCAAGTGTTTTTCACCCTAATTTGAGAGCACAAGCCCATATCAACGAAGATCCTCTTTCTCAATCAAACTCTTCTGCTTTAGCAAAACATTCCCTAGAAGTGCTTCTCAATGACGAAATTGAGTTTCAAAGGCGCACCTTCACCCATTTAAATGCAGTCGATCAGAGAAGCATCCAAATCCAATCTCCCAGGATCTCAGAATTTGATTTTTCATTGAGGTGGTTCCAGCAAGTGAGGAGGCGGTGCTACAAGCGAATCACGTTGTCACATTGAAGCCATGCAGCTACTTCTCAACGCGTCATCAAATTCAAACCATGCCTCATTACTTTTTGATGAGTGCTAAAATCCAATCTTTACTGCCACTGCAATGCTTTGTGGTTGGGCATTTATGTTTTAGAGGTGGAACCCTTTATAAAAACTAGCAATTCCAATGTAAAAGGATAGACATTTTGCTAGAAAACTATTGTACCTAAAATCTACTATGAATGCAAAGAACCCTTGGCTCTAATTCTGGATTTCTTTTTATGTGTATGTTTTCTATCCTTTATTTTTATTAAATTTTCTTCTTTGTCTGAGGGCTATAATTCTATCTGGATTTAGCTTCTAATTGAGGGTGAACGCTATAATAATCCTGGAAATTGCATGTATAAGAATATATAGTTTTAATTTCTATTATGTTCTTTGTGTGAAGTGATATTGGTTTAGAGTGCAACTCAGTAATCGTGTTGTCTGTTCATCACCCCCGTTCATCTAGCTTGAGGTTATATTTCCCATCCCTTTCAATCATTTCTAATCTCTTTCATGTTTCCTTAACCTCAAATCCCCAAGTTAGAATAGTAAGGGAACCAGCCCTCTCTAGAGATTGGCACAAGATGCATTCCTTACTTTCGGTCTTTCAATGTTGGTCGGGTCTAGGGCACATGGATGAAACATTCCATACCTAAGGCAGATTCTTGACCAATAATTTTTGGCACGCCCAGTGGGACGCAAACGTTCCACATCAAGCAGTATTTAAGAGTTGATGTTCATCTTTTTACTGTCAAGTAAGAATATCTGGCGACTCAACTAAACTCAAAATCCTCTGAATCTTGAAACCAGTTAAAAGCCCTCCCCTTCATGATCACAATATTGAAGGATAGAAATCCAAAATATATAGTTGAGTTCTTTGAGCTCAACATCGACGCTTTGGGAGAACATCCTAGAGTAGTTTTCTCGACTATCTTGTTAGTCATAGCACCCTCGCAAGTAGCTATTATAGTTTCACAAACTCCAAGTCCTTCCAGCACCACAACTATCTTGCCCCCTCAACCAAACCCTCCGGTCCAGATGGTGCAGCCTTCTCCCAGGCAGTTTCCAGCCTAGAATCATTCAGGACTGCTCAATCTATAGGATCAGAACCAGATCCCAACCATAGCGTTAAAGGCTTTGCCCACGTATGACGGTACAAGAAATATAGCCTACGAGCATGTCCAAGAGTCGTTGCACTGGCAACCATCCACCACATTACAGAAGAAGACATCATGGTAATATTGCTAGTACTCTCGCTCAGAGGTAAGCTTCTCTATTGGTATCGATCGCTACCACCCAGTACCATCGCTACATGGGACCAATTAGTGACACAATTGATAAGGGGTTTCAATGAATAGGCAGACCCTTTCTCCTTGTTGCACATGTTCACCACTATCCAGAGGCACCTTCAAGAATAGGTAGCATATTTTAATGTTAGGTTCTCTCGAACTTGGTAGAGAGTTACTAACGGACTTCGACCCACCCCGGAGCAAGCAACATTTTATTACCTATGGGCTTTCCATTCTAATATCAACATGAGCATATGACACGCTAATGTCAACATATTTCTAGCCTTGCATGCTCAGGAACAGAAAGTTGAGGTTGACTTAGTCGCTATTGATAAGTTACCTCTGAAGATGACCATGCCAATTTTTTTGGACTTACATAAAAATTTATATCCTAGCGTATCCTCTCAGTCATTGCCTACATCCCCAATGTACCCTACTTAGTCGTGGAATCCCAATCCTTCTTAGAACCAGATGGTACTCATCACACAATTTCAAGTACCTATTATTTCCCAACTTCCAGCTCCTATCCCATATCTGGCATTGCCTGCACCATTGGCTTCGTTGCCATTACCTGCACTTCCGACAGCTACAAATCCAGACCAAGACAAATAATTACAGGATCTGCAATCATCAATGAGGACAATGGAAAATGAGATCACTATCTTAAAGAGGAGGCAATCTAATCAGAGTTTCCAACCAAAGAGATTCACTCCTCCTCCCCTGATTACTAGAGAACAAGTTGCTTCTACTAATAGGGCTCCCAAGAGAAATGCAACGATGTTGGATAATGAAGAAGTTGGTCCATCTGATAGAGCTTATTGGTGCTCCACCTGCAATGACCCGCAAGGCAAGGAGACTTACATGGTCCATTTGAACTATGTATGGACCCTTAAAGACAACGTTCTTGGTGGGCAAGTGAATATGATCAAGGAAGTAGATCACAACTTTATGATCCCTCCTATTGAGGTTTCGGTTCTTATAAGGATAGGTAAGAAACCCATTGAAGTTGATCTGGTTCAAATGGAACCATTAAAGGTACCTACAAGTTCTAATATGTCGAGCGAGAAGGGGTCATTGCCAGTAAAAGAGCCTGCCCAAGTTTCGAAGCCAAAAGAAACCATCCTATTGAAGGATCTCTTGCCTTTGAGAGTGAGAGGGAGAGTTCCTCAACCACAGGCTTCAACATCCCAACCCCAAACTAATATAAGGGACCAAGCAAGGGAAAAGCTCAAGTATCCCTCATTGACCAAGCACTAGAGGGTAGAGGTGACGCAAAAGTATGAAACTAGATACAAGACTACGAAGGAGGGAGATGATTCTAGCACAAGAGCATACAACATTTTTGAAGAACTAAAGAAAACTCCAGCTAAGGTAAGCCTTTTTGATGTGCTTCAACTACCCGACCAATTTGATATATTGCAAGAATCGTTGAAGTCACCATTCTATTTATCCCTCAGGATGGAGGGGTAGGTTGTGCATAATTGCATGATCGACTCTGGCACCGCAACTACTGTGATGCCCATGGCTATTTGTGATATTATGGGCATGGACAATATGAGTAGTCCTAAAGTGCTCCAATTGGATGGAACTTCGATCAAGACAGTAGGGGTGATCAAAGATATTCTGATCGTGTTACATAAGATGTTGCAGATCACTGTGATACAAGAAGTTGTGGGGGTGGATTTAGAGTCGTATTTCAGTACGTGCCTATCAAGGGAACTCACTACTAAACTAGGAGGCTATTTGTATCTGGATTATTCATATCTAGAAATTCCCTTCAGAGGAAGGAGAATCAAAAATTTTAATGATAAACCCTCTAGCTTTCACATCGAAAGGATCTAGGATGCGAAGAAGCAAGTGGACTCAATCAATCTGATTAAGGAAGTTGATGAAGGAGTAGAGCTGATGGAAGAAGCCCTAGATGAGCTGCACATAGAATATAAATTTTCCATGCGTGATTTCAATGCCATGATCGAATCAAATATAGGGTGCTACTCGATCACTAGGCCCAAAAAGGCTAAGGTACCAAGTGATGAATATCCCAATGTCGATCAACTATGGAAGCTCTTATTTGATGGTGCCCGATGTAAGAAGGGTGTCAGACAGGAGTTGTCCTTATCTCTCATTTGGAAAAGTAGCAAACCTACTCCTACATACTCGCATGGAGCTGCACTAATAATGTTGCTGAGTATGAAGCCCTATGCTTGGGGTTAAGAAAAGTAGACAAATTTGGAATCAAACAGTTGCAGATCTTCGAAGATTCAGAGTTGATCTACAATCAAGTCACCAATAAGTGTGTTGCAAAGCAACATTACCTGAAGGCATACCGCAACAAGGTATGGGACCTGCTTGAATATTTTACAACGTTGAATATTCGAGCTATTTTGCAAGAGCAAAATAAGCACATTGATGTCTTGGCATCTATTGGATCTAGATTCTCCCTTGCTGAAAACATGATGCATAAATCAAATATGGTTAGAGTGATTTATAGGCCTTCGATGTTGGACAAGAATATTCACTGGCAGGTGTTCGACAATGATGAGCAAATTGTCAATTTTTTTATCAATGAAGCCAACACTATTGAATATAGGGCCCTTGATGAAGAAGAGTATGAGGGATTGATACAATTGAAGAATAATCATGTTCCAAAGGGTTTGATCATGATTGAAAGTCTATTTGATCAATATGATAGGTCCCTCGCTCATAATATCAAAGTAGACGTAAGAGAATACAAGGAACTAGAACTAGAACCCGAAAAAATAATCAAGGTGGAAACTGATTGTACATCAAAAGAGATCAACCAAATCAGGATCATATGCAAGGAATACCCAGATATTATCGCTTGGAGTTATCAAGAACTGAAATGGTACGATAAGAACGTCTTCCAACACACAATCGAGCTACAAGAAGGGGTCAAACCTTTCAAATATAAGCAAAGGCCGATCAACCCATATATTGAAGTACTAATGAAGGCTGAGCTCCTGAACATGCTAGAGGAAAAAATTATCTATCCTATCAAGCACTCTTCTTGGGTGGCAAACCTGGTCCCAATGCAAAAAAATAATGGGGACATCCGCTTGTGCGTTGACTTTCGAAATCTCAATCAAGCATCCCTAAAATACCATTACCCACTACCCCAAATTGATAAAATTCTTCATGTAGTGGCAGGAGCATAGAGGTTCTCTCTATTGGATGTCTTCTCCGGATACAATCAAATCTAGGTGAAGGATGAGGATCAATACAAAACTGCTTTCACCACCAAGTGGGGCACTTTCACCTACCAACGAATTATGTTTGGCCTCACAACGCTGGAGTGACTTTCCAAAGAGCGATGGACTTAGTATTCAGTGAGTTACTGAATTGCATAATTGTGATTTATTTAGATGGCATTACTATTTTTCCCACAAAAGGGAAGAACACGGTCTACATTTGTGTTAGGTATTTGAAAAGTTCCAAGAGTTTGAAGTTTCCATATACCCCAAAAAATCCATTTTTACGATAATAGAAGGTAAGCTCCTAGGTCATGTAATCTCAAAGAAGAGACTAGTTATTAATCCTGCTAGGGCTGAAGCCCTCCTCAAGCTACCTCTACCAGCAAACAAGAAAGGCCTCCAATCCTTTTTTGGGAAGATCAATTTTGTTAGGAAGTTCATCTTTGATTTTGCTCAAGTGGGAAAGCCAATGATCGAACTCCTAAAGAAGGATGTTGATTTTTAGTGGATTGAGGAGAGGAAGCGGGAATTCAGAGAAATCAAAGAGAGAATCACTCAAGCCCCTATTCTGGTGAACCTTGATTACTCCAAAGATTTTATCCTTTATGTCGTCGATGAGCTAGAGAGCTATGCAGATATCCTTACTCAAAAGAATGAGGACAAATATGAACGATCAATAGCATTTCTAAGCCAAGTCATCCATCCGCATGAGAAGTATAACTTCATAGAGAGACAGGTGCATGCAGTGATGCGGGCATTGAAGAATTTTCACCATTTCGTCTCCCAGAGCAAGACAATAATGTACGTAGTGCACCCTGACGTTAGAAACTTCATCATCCAAGATGAGCTTGGTAATAAAAGGGTAGGATGGGTCTCCAAGATCCAAGAATTTGACATAGAATTCTGATCCACTAAGTTGATCCACGATCGAGCGTTGTACCAAGAACTTGCTAGGAGCACTGCATACGAAGGAATAGCATGATAGTGGGATGATCTAGAACAACAGAGCAATCTTGTGAATCGGTATGTAGATGGCAAGGATTGGACAGAGGACCTTGTCGAATACTTTAATACCGAAACATGCCCTTCTCACCTCAATGCTTCGTAGAGGAGACGGTTCAGGCTTCAAGCCTGTAGGGGGACATTTCACAGGAAGGTCTATGGCCTTAAAAATTATTAAAGTGGGCTATTATTGGTCCACTATTTTTGTTGATGCCTTTGAGGTTAGCCAAAAGTATGACAAGTTTCAGAGGTACATTGACTGGACCAAGAATGATTCTTTGTCTTTGCACCCAATTCAGGTCAAGGCTCCATTTCAACAATGGGACTTAGATTTCATTGGGGTGATAGATCCCAATCCTTTCATGGGGCATAAGTATATATTAACAGCTACCAACTATTTTACTCGATGGGCAAAAGCAGTGCCAATGAAGCAAGCTAACCAGGATGTAGTCATTGCCTTCTTGGAAGGACTGATAACATAGTTCGGGATACCAGATGTAATCGTAACTGACAATGGCACCCATTTCACCGGTGATAAAATCTACGCATTCATAAGTATGGTATTTACTTGAAGACTTTGTCTAACTATTACCCGTAGGGCAATGGTTTAGCAGAGTCAACGAACAAAAACTTATTGAAGATCCTGAAGAGAACCTTGAAAGGGAATAAGCAAAGATGGCATTTGCTTCTAGAATTAGCCCTATGGGCTGACTGCATCTCAATTAATAAATTGATCAAGACGTCCCCATATTCCTTGGTGTACAGGAAGGAAGCAGTTCTCCCCACACACATTGAGTTTCCCACATTACAGTCTCTCTGATATTTAGATGGTGAAGATGAGGAGTTTGATCCCATAAGTGTTAGGATGGCCCAATTGCTGCAATTGGAAGAAGAAAGGGAAAAGGCCTATGAAGCTTTTATGAAGCGTATCGAGACCATGAAAAATTGGTTAGGCAAGAAAACATTTGACCGGACCTTCCAGATTAGTGACTTGGTGTTGAAATGGAATGAGAGAAAATCCAAACCAAGAAATCACAAGTTTGATGCATTTTGGGAGGGTCGATTTCAATTTTTTGGGGTTAATCAGGTAAACTCTTTCATCCTCTAAGACTTAGATGGGTTCACTCTTCCAATATCAGTCAATGGCCTTCATCTAAAGGTATACTACCAGTAAGGGGTAATAATAAATATCCCTCAGTTGTGTATATAATTATTCCCTTATTTGTATGTATATATCTTTTCTCTCGAAGTATAAGTCTCTTCGCTTCCCTTTGTGCTCTTAGAAGTGTAGTTTTGGCCAGACTTCCTGCTAGGATGAGGATCGTGTTGGCAGGGAAATGGTGTGAAAGAGATTAAATAAAAGCTTTTTAGTTTAGTTTATGTGTTTTCTAACGCTCCAAGGAAAAGAGCAGTTTTAGGCACCCAAAGCCAGCTGGAGCATTTTCGCTCTTCTTTTAGGCAAAGGAGTTTGTTTGCTGTTTTAAAACATCCCCTGGCAAAGTAGTTCATAGTGGATAGAAGGCACCCTATCATTTGGCAAAAGGGATTTTTGCCCTTGCATATGGGTAAAACTACGTTTCAGCGCCTTAGGGAGTGAAAGCTACAACCAAGGTGGGGCCAACCCAAAAGTCAAAGTCAAAAATGCTTTTGGACGCTTTATTGAGCGAAAGGCCATGTGGCAAGGAATTAAAGAGATTGTTTTCACTAAAAAAATTATATATTATGAGCCTCTCCCAATTAACAACGATCTTGCATAAATTATGGTGCTGTTTTTCTATTTCAAGAATTATATGGGTGAAAGGGTTTCTCGCTTGACGTTTTGAGCGAAAGCCATTTTGGATCTTAAAATGACAAAAACGTTTGCTAGAGCGAAAGGAAGTTTTGCTTCCTTCAATGCCATGGGAACAAATTTCAAAGCAAATCTTAGCAAGTGCACGCCCCGAGGAAGATCGTTGGAGTAGGAAATTATGCCTGCAAAATTAAAAGCGGTGTATCATGTCTCTCAAGAAATATTGCAGCCCACGCAATTGGTCATCATCGGGAGGAGCGCTCAACCACTGGTTAACGCGTAGGAGATATCCCACTTCCTACATGATCCCTCCATGAATTTACTCCACCCTAAAGTGCAATTAATATGGTGGGTCAATTGCAATGCTATAAGAGAGCCATCGTTGTGCCTCAAATGAAACCAAAGAAATTTTTGAGGGTTTTTCAGTATCGTTGCTTGCCATTGCCAAAGTTCAGAGAGAATGTTGCTGATAAAATATGGTGTGCTAAGCAAAAACAAGATGTTGTCTTTTTCAGAGCGAGCACCTATGCCAACATATAGCCAGAATGGGCAAGAAAAGCATCGATCCCAATAAGGAGAAGACCTCAAAGAAGAGGCACGAAGAGGCATAAAAAGGAAAATAAGTAAGTGGCACCACCACCACCCAAAGATAGGTTGGGTAGAATCAGAGATTGTGTTCTCACCAACAAGAGTGTTGAGACGTTGCGCCAGACTTTTGACGTCATGATGACCAAGGTGTCTATCGAAAGTAGGCGAACAACAACCTATTACTCTCATCTCTATTGGTACCTGTGCATAGCTGCCCAAAGCTGGTATATGACATTGCCAAGTTCTATGACCCTTGGACTAGGACAGTCTGAAATGCCAAAGGGGACAAGTTGTTCACCATCTCTGCCAAAGACGTCCAGGAGGCTTTCGCTTGTGAAGAAAAATCCCCTATCAACTACATAATCAAAAAAATCAACAATACTGAGCAAAACAAAAGATACACGCCAACATTGCAAATGCGATAGTTCATGAAGATGCAATTACTAGAGAAGTCGACGCCTGAGGTATTGCCAGACCTACCCAAACCCTTGAAAATGTTTAAGAATCCTGACATATACTCCATTCTGGCATGGATAATGGGACTCTCCACGGATGTAACGATGTATAAGTGGAAATTTTCCCTCGTATAGTGTATTTTGCATGGCAAATTATACTTTCACGTCACCAAGAAGCCAGAGACAAAGCCTATACTTTTCAACTAGGAAAAATGGGTGGCACGATAGATGCATATACAATTGAGTGATGTACAAAGTGAAAAGGATATGTCATTCTGAATTTGCTTCTTCCTTGATTGGTACCTATTCTACCACATGCACAGTTGTTTTGTTTTCATCGCCAATAACCGTACAAATAAAGAGGGTAAGGTGCTCCCAGTCTATCAATGGACTCAAATTTTGTCCAGAAGCGAATCCTACTAATGAGTGTCATTGAGTCTCATCATTTAATCTCAATGATTTATCAACCCGGGGTGGTGTCCAATGCTGTCTACGATAGAAGGCTAGAGCAGAGTACAAATTAGGCATTCAGATTTCAAGCATTTATTGGTGAAGCAGATTTTGGTTTAGCCTTTTGGTGTCACACTAAACCTAGTCTGAAGAATGGAAACTAAAATAAATTATAGGAATTGAAAACTAAATCTAAATTACAAAATTTAACAATTAACTACAATTGCATGAATTGAAATTGCTAAATTGAAATCTAATCTACTTTTGCAGAATTGAAATGACAGAATTGAAATTGCTAAAGTGAAATGTTGCTGAAATGAAATCCTAAATTACACTTGCAATATTGAAACCTATTTTACTCTTGCAGAATGGAAGTGATGCTTGTAATTGAAACTTATTCTAAAAACACCTGTCAATGCCCTGCCACAAAAGGTCGTCAAGCTTCTGCTATAGGAATTGACAGCAAAATGAAATATGCTGAAAATGAAAAGTTGCTAAAATAAAAAGCAGGGAAAACATGGAAAGCAAAGGAAAAATACGTAATATAATTTGTCAGCTGACATACACACAATTGTTGTACATAAACATAGTAGAAAACATAAATCACATAATACAAAATAAAAACAAGAAAATGAAATCTGGAAAGTAATCTATTAATTCTGCTGCAGCAAAATTATAGATTAAAACCTGTCATAAAATCCCTCATTCTAGATCTGAAAGTGGGCCCATACTTTCGGATCTAGAAGGAGGTGAAAAGCACTCCTTAACTAATAAACACTCAGAACAGAAAATGATAAAATAACTGCACTTTTATTGATGACAGAACATACTGAAAACTATTACAAAAAATTGTTGTACAGTCCTAATTGTTGCTATTGAAAAATCCCCTCTATTCTAATTCCTAACTGACTCAACCAAGGAGGGATATGTGTTATTTATATAAATATTTACAACATATCCCATGCTCAAATCAACCTATGTGCTGCTTTACGGTGATTTGCCAATAATTCTAGATCTGAAATAAATGCAAATCTGGACAATTTGTGTTGCAGTAGTAGTCATTGGCCATTAGAAAGCATCTTCAGTGGTGGGAGTACGTGGGACAAGTATGAAAATATCTCACACATCTTTCTTCACTTCAGAATATGTCATTTCTATCTTGCAAACAACTTCCTATTATGCTGCAATTATTTCTATGTTTATCCTAGAAGAGGATCAAAATTGATCTTTTCCATAAATGGTGGCTTTGGATGGCAAGGACGGAAAAATCAGATAGGAGATATTTTTCCTTAACCTTCTCAACCTTATTTTCCTTTTTCCACCGTCAAAAATAGTCAAAAAGCACTTTTTTGTTCTCATTTTGAAGATAAGTGGCTCATTCCCAAGAGACTGTATTTCTCATTCTGAATGTCTTGTTCATTCCGAAGATATTCAGAATGAACAACTATGTGCTCTTCAAATGATTTTAGCTACATTTCTCAAGTTTATTAGCCCTCAGGATCATATTGCAATAGCCTTCATTCCTCTCCATGTGTGAATTCCATGCCTTGCCATTCATTGGTAGCTTACTGGAATTTACATGGTAAATTACTGCATTTTCCAATTCTTTTGCACAGTTGTAAAATATTGGCATTTCTTGCAAATTCAAACAAATTAGAATATGAAAAAATTATTCAAATATCAACATGAAGGAGTACATCAAGTTGCTACTGAATTTATACACTTCATTCACCAAGTAACCATGCTGAAATAGTGCAACAGTGCTACACAATTGCCCCTGCTCTGTTATACCCTGTTGCTGTCTATTTAGACCATGTGGAAATGCTTCTAAATAGGTCAGATGTCTTATGTAGTCCTTATAAACTCATTCCATCCATATCCTCATGCTTTTCTTGACAACTTCAAGGTGTTCCTATAAAGTAACAGCTTGTTGATTTTTATATGGTTGTTTTTTCAAATTTTCAGATTTATGACAGTCCTAAACTTTTGGCTTCAATGTGGATTTGAAACAAGTTGAAGGGCAAGAAAACATTCAAAAACCATTGAGAAGTTAATGGATATCAGCATACCACATTTGGTTAATTGAAATGTATGTTCTTACTTGCTACTTAATCAAGCAAAATCAGTCACAAAATGCTGAAAATAGTCAAAAACAGAGATATAGTATTCCTAACATAAAATCATATAAACACTTCACAAATAGTATATTTTAGTCAAATATTTGACAATTAACTTATCATATTGGTAGTCAAACATTGTGCAATAATGAGGCATTTTTGGGTCTCATCACCCCCCCCAACTTGAACTGATGCATGCCCTCATGCATCTTAGTAGGTCATAGTAATTTGCGGGTTTTATTCTTGTGAAAAACATCCTTTGCTACCTGCTAACTAAGAAATTCCTCCTTGCTGCACTATATCAAGTATTTTGCAATTAAGCACATGTATGATTCTTTTTCTGTCTTTCTACAAGTTTTAGTGTTGCAAGGTACCTCTTAAAGGCTTGATATCATGTGATTCATCTTGCAATAGTCTTATTGTGGAACCATATTTGGCAGATGCACTACTACTAATGGAATTTTTTGTTCTTAACAATATTTCAGCCTAAATGCTTATTTTTGCTATTTGCACTTTTTGAACAAAATTGATAGAAATTTTGGATTTGAAATGCTTAAGGGATGTACTTGTGGTAGAGCCTTATAAACCTCAATATTTGATGTACCCTACTCTTTTTGTTATTATGTAGCATTTTCAGCAATTCTGGTACAGTTTTTGCTCATTCCAAAGAGACTGTATTTCTCATTCCGAAGATGTCTACTCATTCCAAAGAGACTGTATTTCTCATTCCGAAGATTTCTGCTCATTCCGAAGAGACTGTATTTCTCATTTCAAAGATGTTTTTTCATTCCGAAGATCTTTAAAAAAAATGCAGAAATAACCTCTTATGCTAAATTTAGCTATAGATTCTTTTGTGGGCCCATATCTAGAGTGTATAAGCCTTCCATAACATCAAAAATCCCTTCATCATTTTGTTTAGATGTTATTCTTTGTTTTGTATGTTGTTTTATTCCAGTAGTACTAAAATAGAACCTTCAAGTGCATTTTGTTTATTATCCTCCTTCAATTTATCAGACAATTGTGAGATATAAACTTGCAGTTCTCCTTTTGAAATTTGCCCTACATATTGAAATAGAATTGTTGCCATGTCTATCCCAAAATCAGGTTTTTGCATAGTTTTGAAATTTCCATGCAATTAAGGGCATAAGGGGGTGTTTCTTGACATCTTGAACATGTTCCTTTTTCAACTTGTCAATATTGTATGAACAGTTTATGCCAAATACCGACTATCATACACTAAATGCTAAATGTTTACTATGAATTAAATGCAAGAAACACATACCTTACTGTCCTAAAAATTGGTCGTGCACCTTACAAGCTGCTTTTGATGATTGTTAGCAGGCTATCTAAAAACATAAACATAACACATGTGTGGTGTGAGATTTGTACAATGGTGGAACAATTATGGGTAGATCAACAAGGCAATGCATGCCAAAAAATTGGTTTTCATGCAAGCCAACTCAGTAGCGCCTCCAAGAAGGTTTTCACTACTAAGTTATTCATTTTTTTTTTCATTCATTTTTTTTCATCATAAGAGGCTGCCATTTCTGGTTTTCAACCAACTTCTGTCCCTTTTTTTTTCAAGTGCTTCAATGAGAGAGAACATCTCTCACTCTTATTTGGATAAGACCAATCCTTATTCTGCAAAAACATGTCAATTGTTGTATGAAAACACCATCTCTTTCTGTTGAAACCTGCAACATTGATGCAATCTTCCTTTCTAGATGAGCAGTAAGAATCTTATTACATCATAATTGCCTCCTTATTGTTGGAAATGAAGTATTGGCTCCATTGTTCCTCTTCCTTGCTGAAATTGATGCTTGTCCTCATGTATCCCCATTTTGTGGGACATGCCTCTGCTACAATTTTTTCTTTTTCTTTTTTTTTTTTCTTATCTTGCTTGTACCCAAGAAGGAAGTTCACAAAAAAGACTATTCTTATTTTTGCTTTTCTTGTATTTTTTTCTTTTTTTTCTTTTTGTCAAACTTTTTATCATCACTCTGAATCTGATATTGAAGAGAAATTATCTTCCATTATGTGTACATCCAATGGAATATCCTTCAAGAACTCCTCCTTAGTTAATGATGCATGGTATACCCGAAGGCAATGTCCATTCACCACTAACATCCTCCATGAATTACCAATGGGAGAAAGAAGCACTGCTCCATATCTAAAAACTTCTTCAATCAATTTTTGTCCATGCCTCCTAATCTGTAAAATCCTGTCAATCTATACGTGAAACAATTAAATACCAATTCCCAAAAGATGTTAAGTGCTTATATCAAGATAAAATCTTGATATACCCTTGTAATTCCATGTAAAGGGATTGAAATATTGTTTCAAAATAACAACAATTTTGGTTTTTGTTTATAAGTCAGCCAGCTAATAATGTTCAAGAATTTTCTTGGTTGCACTTCAATTTGTTTCATTCCTAGGAGGACAAAATTTACCCCTTTGTAAAATTGAAGTAAATTTTCTGTGTAGTTTTTCTATTTTTTTCTCCTTTATCCAAGGCTATTTTTTGTGTGTTTGGACTAAAGGTTTTCTGTGTATCTCTATTTATTTTTGTCTCTTCAAGCTCAGGTAAGTTCTTGTTTGAGCACAGTTGGATGTTGTTGCAGTCAATAACATTTCTTGCAGGTTTTTTTTTTTTTTTTATACCAGATTCAGCTTACATGGACAGGGGTTGCCTATCCTGTATTATTCATATTGGCCACAGGTTGGGCAAAAGGTGGTGGTTGATTTACTTGCCCTATTTGTTGTTGTTGGGATCTCTCTTTGAGAAGAATTCAAACTAGGAAATTTAACCCCCAAGTGTGAAGATCACCTCCCTGTGGTTGCTTGTTTTCTAAATGGACTAAAATGCAACTATCAATAATTGTTATTTATACCAGCTATTCATTTAGATTTTACTCTAAACTTCATAAGTTAGCACAATAATAATTATTTGACTGCTTTTACCCTCTAACAACACCATGATCCCCGACAACGGTGCCAAAATGATGAGTGTCGTTGAGTCTCATCATTTAATATCAATGATTTATCAATCCAGGGTGGTGTCCAAGGTTTTCTACAATAGAAGGCTAGGGCAGATTACAATTCAGGCATTCATATTTCAAGTATTTATTGGTGAAGCAGAATTTGGTTTAGCCTTTTGATTGCACACTAAACCTAGTCTGAAGAATGGAAACTGAAATAAATTATAGGAATTGAAAACTAAATCTAAATTACAGAATTTAACAATTAACTACAATTGCATGAATTGAAATTGCTAAATTGAAATCTAATCTACTTTTGCAGAATTGAAATGACAGAATTGAAATTGCTAAATTGAAATGTTGCTGAAATGAAATCCTAAATTACACTTGCAAAATTAAAACCTATTTTACTCTTGCAGAATGGAAGTGATGCTTGTAATTGAAACTTATTCTAAAAACACCTGTCAATGCCCTGCCACAAAAGGTCATCAAGCTTCTGCTATAGGAATTGACAACAAAATGAAATATGCTGAAAATGAAAAGTTGCTAAAATAGAAAGCAGGGAAAACATGGAAAGCAAAGGAAAAATGCATAATATAATTTGTCAGCCGACATACACACAATTTTGTACACAAACATAATAGAAAACATAAATCACATAATACAAAATAAAAACAAGAAAATGAAATCTAACAAGCAATCTATTAATTCTGCTACAGCAAAATTATAGATTAAAACCTGCCATAAAATCCCTCCTTCTAGATCTGAAAGTGGGCCCATAATTCCTAATCTAGAAGGAGGTGAAAAGCACTCCTTAACTAATTAACACTCAAAAAAGAAAATGATAAAATAACAGCACTTTTATTGATGACAGAACATACTGAAAACTGTTACAGAAAATTATTGTACAGTCATAATTGCTGCTATTGAAAACTCTCCTCTATTCTAATTCCTAACTGGATCAACCAAGGAGGGAGCTGTGTTATTTATATAAATATTTACAACATATCCCATGCTCAAATCAACCTATGTGTTGCTTTACAGTGATTTGCCAATAATTTTGGATCTGAAATAAATGCAAATCTGGACAGTTTGTGTTGCAGTAGTAGTCATTACCCATTAGAAAGCATCTTCAGTTGTGGGAGTACATTGGAGAAGTCTGGAAATATCTCACACATCTTTCTTCACTTCAGAATATGTCATTTCTATCTTGCAAACAACTTCCTATTATGCTGCAATTATTTCTATGTTTATCCTAGAAGAGGATCAAAATTGATCTTTTCCATGAATGGTGGCTTTGGATGGCAAGGACGGCAAAATCAGATGGGAGATATTTTTCCTTAACCTTCTCAACCTTCTTTTCCTTTTTCCATCATCAAAAATAGTCAAAAATTCAAAAAGCACTTTTCTGTTCTCATTTCGAAGATAAGTGGCTCATTCCAAAGAGACTGTATTTCTCATTCCAAAGATGTCTTGTTCATTTCGAAGATCTTCGGAATGAACAATTGTGTGCTCTTCAAATGATTTTAGCTACATTTCTCAAGTGGATTAGCCCTCAGTATTATATTTCAATAGCCTTCATTCCTCTCCATGTGTGAATTCCATGTCTTGCCATTCATTGGTAGCTTGCTGGAATTTACATGGTAAATTACTGCATTTTCCAGTTCTTCTGCACAGTTGTAAAATATTGGCATTTATTGCAAATTCAAACAAATTAGAACATGAAAAAATTATTCAAATATCAACATGAAGGAGTACATAAAGTTGCTACTAAATTTATACACTTCATTCACCAAGTAACCATGCTGAAATAGTGCAACAATGTTGCACAATTGCCCCTGCTTTGTTATACCATGTTGCTGTCTATTTAGACCATGTGGAAATGCTTCTAAATAGGTCAGATGTCTTCTGTAGTCCTTATAAACTCATTCCATCCATATCCTCATGCTTTGCTTGACAACTTCAAGGTGTTCCTATAAAGTAACAGCTTGTTGATTTTTATATGGCTATTTTTTCAGATTTTCAGATTTATGACAGTCCTAAACTTTTGGCTTCAATGTGGATTTGAAACAAGTTGAAGGGCAGAAAAACATTCAAAAACCATTGAGAAGTTAATGGATATCAGCATACCACATTTGGTTAATTGAAATGCATGTTCTTACTTGCTACTTAATCAAGCAAAATCAGTCACAAAATGTTGAAAATAGTCAAAAACAGAGATATAGTATTCCTAACATAAAATCATGTAAACACTTAACAAATAGTATATTTAGTCAACTATTTGGCAATTAACTTATCATATGGTAGTCAAACATTGTGCAATAATGAGGCATTTTTGGGCCTCATCGCCTACTACAATTTCAATAGAATGTTTCTCAGCCCGACCTTAGAGCTCATCTACGATGTTTATGAATGAGTGCCGAGGCAAATGAGAGACAAGGTAGTGCAGAAGTAGTTGGGCAATGTTTTTCAGCTTACCCAGGGCCTTGTCATAAAAAATTATGGGTTTACTAGGAAACCCTTCCTATTGTCATACTAAACCACAGTGTACTTATTTGCCCTCGAAGTTGCCCGACAAAGCGACTTTGCTGATGATACATATGGGCATGGGATAAGGAAGCCGCACACATGCGCTTTACCTTTTCCAATTCGATGATATTAAGGTGGTAGTCATCAAGAAAAACACCTTTCTTGTAGTAACATTGTACGATTTTGGCCTAATCAATCTCCCCAAATGCTAGAGGTACGACCCACTGGACGTTTTCGAGCAAACGATTAGAGCAAAAATCTTCCATAGTTGTCTATGCCCAGATATTGAAGCACAGCGCAACAATCCCTCAGGGCACGATCTGAAATGGCATGTGGAGAGGATGATGTCATTTCCCTTATGGTACGATATCTACACAATAGAGGCCGAATACGACCCTGCACACAACCCAATGCATGTGCCTGATGAGGAAGTGTTTCATGCGATGGACAAAGTGCCCAACTGGTCAGACGAAAAAATTGTTAACTGGTGGATCATGAGGGTCCACAATAAAAAGGAGGCATCCGAGTCATTTCTCATGTTGGACGAGAACTTCTCCATGATATATGACATAAATTTTGACACTTACCAACCTATCTTATTTGTTTATATTGTGCCTCGAAGCACTCAAAGCCCTAGCAAAGTGGAAGATGCGACGGAAGAACAAGGGTGATCCATGGAACAAGATTCACTTGTCAAGGCAAAAGGCGAGCTACTGCCCCTTAAAGAAGAGGTCACTCCAAGGAAGAGGAGTGTTGGTACAACACTTTTGCTTCCTCATATAGCAAAAAAGCCTCGAACTGGTGTAGCCCGACTCCCCAGCTCAAACCCTTCTGTAGTGACGATAACCATAGAAGCAAGTGTTCCTGAAATCCATATTCTAGCACAACAAGAGAGACAAGAGGTGGAACTGATTGACCTAAAAGCAGACGCATCAGATAGAGAAGAAGGAAGAGCAAGCCTGATCACATAGTAGCTCACTGTTTTGGCTCTAGCAGCACACGAGCCCGTAGGTGCGTTATCTCTTTCTCCTTCCCTTGCTTCTGTGCCTATGGCAACTATCTCTTCCAATGTCAAAACCCTCATTTCCACCCAACTTGCATTTGGCATCCCCATGGTTGCCATGCCTTTCCCTGCATCCCAGTCATTACTCCCCCTATCATTCCTTCTTGTCTCTCAAACATTTAGTTCCTTTGTATGTTGCCAACGCATTTGTATTTTCTACATCATCCGCCCCTGCCACTCCTCAGGTTTCAATCGATCCAGTCTTTGCATCCATTGTCACCACCAATCCAGGTATGTTTCTGCTCTCACTCACCTCCTCAACTGCAATGGCATCCTTTGATATTCCACCCCCAAGTCCTAGCACCTCGGTCGCAACTATTCAAACCCCGATGTCTCCCAAAATTATCATAGTCGATGCCCCATCTGTTCCTGATCCGTCCATCTAAGCAAACCCCCAACGTGTCATTTTCCCCTTCACGCCACTCTTTGGAGTACAAAAGCCGCTGGAAATGGAGTTAGAAGTTCTGTAGGAGCACCCGATTGCTGAGAGTATGCACCGAGTGCGTCAAAGTTCCTCAAGCTAGCTCAAGGGCTGAAAAAGAAAAAATGCACAAGGTCCAGCAAATGTGGAAAAAGGATTGTGCTCGTCCTGGAGAAGATGAAACTCCACAAGATGGAGAAGGTGCCCAAATTTCAAAATCCCCTAAAGGAGATGACCCCATTGGATTACTCCTATCATCATGTGGTTTAATACTTAAGAACAATTGATGCAACAGAGAAGATGGGGAATATCCATGTTGAAATGGGCTCCATCTATTTTCACGAGCACTACAAAGCTCGCTTCTACGAGGTCAAGGCCAAAAACGTAGAGCTCGAGGAGAACTTAGCGCAGACAAGGGCACAGCTTGAGGAAGATCAATCTAAATTTGAGTAGTTGCAGCAGTGCGTGGCCAACTTGGAGCAAGAGGTGGTCGATCACAAAAAAGAAACTAAACATCTCATCAAGGCACACGTAGAGGCGAAAAGTCAGGTGCAGGCCTTGAATGCTCATATCCAATAACTACAAGTTCAGTTGACAGGGAATATGGTGCAAGCAGAGGTCTTCTCAAAATATCACATCAAGGAGGTTCGTTGTCACTTCTTGGCTAACTTCCCAACTAGGGCGTCAAAAGCAATAGCAGTCCTCTAATTTATTTGGGAGGCCAAACACAGTTACTCAAGGCAGAGCTATCATGGAAGATGTCGAAAGAGATATAGACTGATGGCTGGAACTAGCTATGAAGGTCCAAACCTTAGAAAAAATGGACCTCCACCTTACTCTTATGAGTCCACTTGCTCGGTCATGGGCAACCACCAAGGTGACACTATGGGCTTACTTCACAAAAGTGGAAAGATCTTGGGAGGTTAGGAGGTTGTTAGAAGTGTTCGAGTAGGAAAGGTGAACTTTTATGATGTATTTCGAAGCCCTCGCACAACTCGGCTTCCCCAGCTTCACTAACGACAATGGGGCTATTCTGACAAAGAAAGATCTGAAACCAGCCTAGGATGCCTTTGACGACGACGCTTTCGAGATTGGCATTTGGGGTGATCCTATTACAAAAGCCCAGGTAATGCAGTTAATGACTAGGTTCACATGAATTGAATACTGTTTGTTGGACCTCAGCAAGAGGGCTAACTTCATTGATATAGACCAGCTTGAGACTTTTGGATACCTAGTTAGGGAGTTCCAAGATCTGCTACGCTCCAAGAAGATGTTTGGGCCCTAGTTCAAGCAACCTATGATCGCATATATGAGTGTCTCCCACAATCGAAGTCCTCCCAAAAGCACGAAGACCAAGGAGAGAGAGAAGGAGACCAAGGAGAAGAAGGGGATCATGAGCACAAAAGAGAAGAAGAGGAAGGAGAAAGGGAGAAGTTGGAGGAAGAGTTCGCTACCAGCAATGAGCATTCAGTAAAAGAAAGTGACGATGACTCTAAGACCAATAGATAAGGTCTGGGATCTTCACATTGAGGCGAGCTCAATCCCCCCGTGAGCTGCCAGAGATGTTGGCATCCCTACCTTATTGTTTTCCTTTATGAGAAATTTTGCTATGCAGTAATCTTTTCTTCCCTAAAACTCTTCTTTTTCAGAATGTATTCCTCCTTTCCATGTTTTTTTGTCAAAGTTTGTTGGTTGCGCTCAAGGAAGCGTGTAGTTCTTTCTGTTCACTCATCATGCAGGGTCTTTGTCTTTTTGTGGACGAGAGTAGTTTCGCTTCATGCTTCAGCACAGTTTTATTTCAATGAAAAAGTGCAGCGCAATCTCATTTGGGGAAAGCGCCTTTGTCTTTTACTCAAGAGCGCAACCCCATTTTGGACAGAAATACAAAGTGGGGCCCAATTCTTTTTCATCCCAAAATGAGCGCACAAGCCCATTTTGAGCCTAGCATGGGCGAAAGCGCCCTTGAATTTTCTTCGAGAGCATCACTCAGTTTTGGCAAAGGTGTCTAGTGGGGCCCAAGTGTTTTCGCCCTAGTTGGAGAGCGCAATCCTTTTTGGGGCTAACATGGGTGAAAGCACCTTCATTTTTGTTCTAAAAGTTAGCACCATTTTTGTTTTAAGCAAAAAAGGTGGTGTGGGGCCCAAGCGCTTTCGCCCCAACTTGGAGCACAAGCCCATTTCGGGCTAGAGGTTGGCCGAAGCTGAGTGGGGCCCAAGTGTTTTTCATCCCAACTCAGGAGCGCAACTCGAATTCGGAGTTTGTTTGGGCGAAAGCTCCTTCTAAAAATCAGTGCAATTCCACTTCAAACAAAAGAATGCAAGTGGGACCCAGTCCTTTTCGCCCCAACTTACCAGTGCAATCCCTTTTCAAATTTTGATAGGGCAAAAGCAAAGGTGCAACCCAGTTTCGGATAGAAATGCAGGTGGGACCTAGATTCCTTTTTGCCCCAGTTTGGTAGCGCAAGTCAATTTCAGGCCTAGTAAGGGCAAAAGTACCTTTGAATTTTCCTAAGGCCAATGCCACTCCCAAGACAATTGAAATACCAAGTGTTTTCGCATCAATTTGAGAGTGCAGGCCCATATCAGTGAAGCTCCTCTTTCTCAGTCAAACTCTCCTGCTTCAACAAAAAATTCCCCATAAGTGCTTCTCAACGGTGAAATTGAGTTTCGAAGGCGCGCCTTCACATGTTTAAATGCAGTTGGTCAGAGAAGCATCCAAATCCAATCTTCCAGGATCTCAGAATCTGATTTTTTTTTGAGGCAGTTCCAGCAAGTGAGGAGGCGGCGCTACAAGCAAATCACGTCATCACATTGAAGCCATGCAGCTACTTCTCAGCGCGTCATCAAATTCAGGCCATGCCTCATTACTTTTTGATGAGTGCTAAAATCCAGTATTTACCACCTTCGCGATGTTTTGTGGTTGGGAATTTATGTTTCAGAGGTGAAATCCTCTATAAAAACTAGCGATTCCAATGTAAAAGGATGGACGTTTTGCTAGAAAATTGTTGTACCTAAACTCTGCTATGAATGCAAAAAAACCTTTGGCTCTAATTCTGGATTTCTTTTTATGTGTATGTTTTCTATCCTTTATTTCTATTAAATTTGCTTCTTTTTCTGAGGGCTATAATTCTATGTTTGGATTTAGCTTTTGATTGAGGGTGAACGCTAGAATAATCCTAGAAATTACATGTATAAGAATTTTTGGTTTTAATTTATGTTATGTTCTTTGTGTGAAGTGCTATTGGTTTAGAGTGCAACTAAGTAATCATGTTGCATGTTCATCACCCCCGTTCATCTAGCTTGAGGTCATATTTCTCATCCCTTTCAATCATTTCTAATTTTTTTCATATTTCCTTAACCTCAAATTCCCAAGTTAGAATAGTAAGGGAACCAGCCCTCTCTGAAGATTGGCACGGGAGGCATTCCTTCCTTTGGGCCTTTCAATGTTGGTCGGGTCTAGGGTGCATGGATGAAACATTCCATACCTAAGGTGAATTCTTGACCAACTGTTCCCTAGTTAATAAATAAAACATAGTCTTAGGCTCACATTTGTCACTATCCTCAAGGTGCAATGTCGCAAACCATTACCCCATGAGAACCAAAGAGCCAACCCACTTGATCATAAAGGCCAAGTTGGAGGCCCCTACAAATTTTCCATCTGATAAGATGATGTGACAAAGGTTAAGGACATGACACAAGATTCTCCATCTACAATACTCATATTATCAACTTTGATACTATTTTAATTATATTTACAAATGTAGCTAATTTCTTTGGTTATAATTTTTAGTTTCAAGTGAATTATTTTTGTGTACATGCATGTAGGTGGATGAGGTCACAAATATCAGTACATCATTACATGATCAAACCACATAATTATCATTATCAACACTAATAAGACAAGTTTGAACTTTAAATTTTTATTTGAACTTCTTGAATTTTGTATATTGTAATGATTTTTAATTTTGTTATTTCTTATGTTAGATTAAATTATAAATTGATAAATGTTTATGCATTATGTAGGTTCATTTTGAGCAACCTCCACATACCTAATTCTATTGGATTTATGTAGGTTCATTATGTACTTGTATTTCATACACATGACAATGTAAACTTTTCCTAAACATAATCATGATATATATATTATTTGTCAAGTATTTCTAAATTGGTGATATGGGATTGAAACAATCTCCACCTGAACTACATCATCAATATGTGACGGTATTTTTTGCAATTATGCATGGATCACATGGAAAGATCCAAACCTAGGTCTTCTCCTTGAAAGTTGAGGTGTTTAACAGGTTGAGCTCATACCCTTTGATAATTTTATCGATTGATTTAGTCTCAATGTAAAGTATATATTTTAGAGATGAACTATTTATACTTTATAGTATAAATTTTTATACATACATGTACATTTTATATAAATTTTCCATGTTCATGAACTACTAAAGTGTTACTATGAGATGTCAAATCTATAATGAGTTAGATATTTCACTTGAAAGTGCCTATAATTAGTTCTATAAAATTTATTCCTAATGAGTTTTCATTTTTAATTTCAAATATCAATACTTAAATTCCCTTTTCATGTACCAATTCTCTTATTTATATTTAATATATTTATTTAAAATATCTTTAATCAAATAAAATTACTAAAGATATAATGTTTCAATACTTTTTTTGTTGAATTATGATGCAAAGTACAATTGAGGGTACAAGGAGTACCCTTATTGTGGTTCAAACTTGGGTCTCCTTGATGAGAGCCCAAAGATATACCAACTCAGGTGTCTTCACAAGGATATGCATCAATACTTGAAACTCTTTTTTAATTGTGTTATTGTACTTGATATGACTATTTATTGACATATATGGAAAGAACACGCATATGCCATAATTCTTGGAGTGTTTAAGATCTATCCTAATAATGTGAGAGAGGAGAATTAATCCAAAAAATGTAGACACTATTTTGAAGCAATTGAGACCCATTAAGATAAAAAAAATTATGATAATCTTCGTAATGGCTGTCGTGCTTGTAAAAAATTATATTATAATTTTCTAAAAATGAATTATGTCAAACTTCTATTCATTTTGTCATAGGTTAAACCTATTTTAACAAATTAAAAAGATAATTAACCTATTATACTTCACACAAGGGAATGAACAATATATAAAAAAACGAGACTACATACACAAACTCAATATTATGCTTCATGGACATGCGCCATCAATTTTTAACAATTTTTAACACAAATATAGATGCAAAGTATAAAAAAGAGATTTGTAGTAAAAACATGGTCATTTTAGTCTTAATTGATTTAAAATATTTGAATTTAATAATCACATGTGGATAAATGCAATCCTATTGCAAAAAAGCTTCACAAAATTCCTTCATTATTTTTTTTTTGTCCCTTTTTATTTCATAATTTTAATGTCTCATATATATATATATATGCTAATTAGTATTTAAAAACTTAAGCATAATTTTTACAAGCAATCATAAAAAGAAAAAGAAAAGCAAAATCTAAAAACATCATTATTCCCATCAAATTTAAATCAAAAAACATAATTTGTCCCGTCAATATTTTTATCTCCTTTTACTTCATGAAAAAATTTTTCCAAATAATTTACGTTATAAAGTATTAAAAAACTTGAGCATAAATTTAAAGAGCAATTACATTAATGGTGCAAAATCAAGGGCATTTTTTTCAAAAAATATGAATGGTGATATCTTTGCATAGAGTTGTCTCATTTAGATGATTCTTGTGTCATTTTGTGTGGATTTTGAAAAGCTTTAGAATGAGTGATTATTTGAAAGAATCCAAGCCATATTGAGGAAGATATGACCATGTGAAAACAACCATTTGAAACCAAGATAGTGTTAGGGTAACTTTTTCCTAAAAAAACATCTCATCTTTGGTGATATCTTTGCATAGAGTTGTCTCATTTAGATGATTCTTGTGTCATTTTGTGTGGAATTTGAAAAGCTTTAGAATGAGTGGTTATTTGAAATAATCCAAACAATATTGAAGAAGATATGTGAAAACAACCATTTGAAACCAAGATAGTGTTAGGGTAACTTTTTCCTAAAAAACATCATATTTTAGGAGCCATATCTTTGTGAAGGGTTGTCTAATACATATGATTCCTGGATCAATTTATACAAAAGAGTAAGAAAGAAAATACACAAGGAATTGCATAATAAGATATTATTCTCCTAACCTAATCCAACATTAGGTTGAGATATACTTCACACACACTTTTAAAATATACTCCATACAAATGTGTCTCTTTGTTCTATTTGTGTCTTTTGTGCAGCATGGCTTAGAGCCAACATTTGGTTTCTTCTCTCAGTTCTATCTGTGTCTTTTGTGCAGCATGGCTTAGAGCCAACATTTGGTTTCAGAGCAAACTGAATCTTGTTAATACTAACTTTTTCACACAAAGAAATCAGTCTCACCCATACCTCCGTGTGAGAAGCTAGTACTAACAAGTTTCATTTGTCTTTGCTTTGATAGCCAGTATAAACAAGTTTCATTGGTCTTTGCTCTTGATACTAAACCATACCTAATTCAAAATTCTTTGCAACTCTCCTAACACTTAAGGCATGCATGCAAAAAACACTTTAGATATACACTTACAAAAAAGTAAGAAAGAAAATACACAAAAAAATTGCAGAATATTCTACATAGTGTTATCCTAGTCAATGACAACATTAGGTTGAGATATACACTCTCTTAAAATGTACTTCCTATAAAGGTGTCTCTTTTCTTAAAATGTACTTCCTATAAAGGTGTCTCTTTTCTCTGTCCTCTTTATGCCTTGTGTGTGTGCAGTATAGCTTAGAGACAACATTTGGCTATCAAAGCAAAAAACATTGAAACTTGTTAATACTAGCTTCTCAAGCAGAGAGAGCAATCTCACCTATATCTCCATGTGAGAAGCTAGTATTAACAAGTTTCATTGGCCTTTGATCTGATAGCCAATATTAACAAGTTTCATTGGTCTTTGCTTTAATACCAAGTATTGGCTCTAAACCATAAATAATTCAAGGTTCTAACTTCTCTACAACTCTCCTAACAGATAAGGCATACATGCAGACAACACTTTTCAAATACATTTACAAAAAGGTAAGAAACAAAATACAAATAATTATGGTAGATATTATTCTCCTAGCCTATGCACGCATTAGGGAATTGCAGAATATGGTAGATATTATTCTCCTAGCCTATGCACGCATTAGGGAATTGCATAATATGGTAGATATTATTCTCCTAGCCTATGCACGCATTAGGGAATTGTAGAATATGGTAGATATTATTCTCCTAGCCTATACACGCATTAGGGAATTGTAGAATATGGTAGATATTATTCTCCTCCCCTATGCATGCCTTAGGTTTAGAAATACTTCACATACTCTTTTAAAATGTACTTCATAAAAATGGCTTCCAGCTATCATTTGGTATCTGAGCAAAGACCACTGCACTTGTTAATATTAGCTTCTCAACCAAAAAGAGCAGTTTCATCCATTTTTTCTTGTGAAAAGCTAGTACTAACAAGTTTCATCTGTCTGTGCTCTGATAGATAGTATTAACAAGTTTCACTGGTCTTGGGTTCCATACCAAAAATTTACTTCAACCATACTGCACACAAGACACACATAGAGGACAGAGTAAAATATACAACACTTAAGAGGACATACAAAGATAGAGCAGAATAAAATATAAAACACTTAAGAGGACATGACACACAAATATAGAGTAGAGTAAAATATAAAACACTTAAGAGGACATGACACACAAATATAGAGCAGAGTAAAATACAAAACACTTACGAAAGAGAAAAGAATACAAGATATAACATCTGCTTGTTTTTTTATTCATTCAAACACCTATATTTATAGCATATTCTGGGAATAGTTGCATCAAATTGTTCATTGCACTGCTCAGTATTACTGGACAATGCTAGATTTTACTCTCTAACAAAATGAAAAACAACTGGAATTTTACCTTTAAAATTGGATGCACTAGTTATGTGAAACCCTCTAGAGTAGGGTAATGTGTGTTCGACTCTATTATTACGATGTATTCATTAACCACAGAGGAAAAAATGTCGACTAAGGTCGTCGACTTGTTGTCTCTTGAAATTATTTCCTTTATGGCTAATGAATACGGTGCAAATAATGAGAATCGTAGCCTTGGCAAGCCAAACTGGGATGTCATAGGAGCTAATCTGAACCTGGTGCGATTCAAATTAGAAATTGGTTGGGTCCTCCAACATACAAAAATAGGCTCGAGAGCTCTCCAAAGAGGACCATAAGTGATGAGGGTTAGGATTTCCTGGACAAGTAGCGATGAGGGTTAGGGCTTCCTCTAGTTTTCGCAACACCCCAAATTATTTATAAGTTTACTTTACTTTCATGTACATGATAAAAATGATAAAATTAAGGTGATATGACTTCAAATTAAAAACTAATCACTAGTTAAGTCTCTTCCATAGTTTAATAACTTTACTTTTTACCTTTCCTTAATTTTATTAAAAAAATAATAAGAATATAAATACAAAAAATAAGTGGTGGAAGCATACGTAAAAGTCTATACAAGAAATTAAATTAGTAACAGATCACCAAACATTAAAACTAAGAAGAAATTTGTCATTTACGTGCATAATTTAATGTAAGTAAATATTTTCAAGTAAATTTAAAGAATGGTTGCTTCGTTGAGACTTCGTCATCTATTTCTTTTGTTCAAGCAATGACAATGTTCCAAAGTTGTTGAAACTGTTGGGTTTGGCACTTGGCCACCAAGGATCGGATGAGTGAAACTATTTTTTGGGTAGACTATCCCTATCTTCTTTTCCCTCTCAAGGACTATGAGAACGCCAAAATTGCACAGAAGGGGAGGGATCTTCAAGTTTGCTTCCTCCGTAAGAACTGCTAATTCCATTGATGATGGCTTTGCATCCAATGACATATCCTCTGCACAGAAGGGGAGAGATCTTCAAATTTGCTTCCTCCATAAGAACTGTTAATTTCATCGATGATGGCTCTGCATCCAATGACATATCCTCACCGCTAAGATACTCCAACACACTGTAGTTGTTGGAGGAATCAGGAACATAACTACCCAACTAAAAATTGGTCATATGAAGTCGATTCTCTGGAGCTGCATCTTCTTCTGCAGATCCCCTTCTCGGGCTACGAGAGCACCTTGCGCTAGCTAGGGGGAATGTACTTAAGAACTAGTTGGTTGGGAAAATTGTGAAGCAACCACTGCTGCAGCCCTTGGGGTATGAATCTGTTGAGATTGAGGAGCCTCATTATTGGCAATTTTTGCTGGGGATCAACTTTTTCCTTTTCATACCCTTTTTCTACCTGCGTCGACTTGGACTATGTACCTTTAGAAGTAGTCGAGCGCACATTTTATGCTCTCATATAGTCATCCAACCATCCTCCTTGGGCTAAGGAGTGGACACACTCGGTGTGGTGGGGCTTTGCTTGTCCTTGTTATACGATATCAAGGGACAACCTTTGATCTTGTGTGTTGAGGACTGGCATCAAAAACACGTGTTGGACAAATTAATGTAGAGGACCTGTTGAGATAACATAGTGTCACCAACTTGTATGTCAATAGTCTCCTTGAGATCTCAAAAAATATCAATCTCGATGCAAACACATTTTTGAGGGTGTGCATGGAAAAATTTGTTCATCACCACCAAAATGACATGCCCCAAAGGGGTTGCTATGCGGTTGAGAAAGGGCCATAGAGGTAGAGGGAGTCTTGGGAATTCCACCCACACAGGGACTTTGGTAGATATTTCCTCATAAACTGAAAATTCATGGGTCTAAGGAGAAAAAACAAGCAGAGTGCTTCTCATGTACCAGAGGCCATGCTCATAAATTGCTTTAGCGTGGGTTGTTTCCACAAAGCAAAACACAAAAATCCCTACGTAAGGTTTAGAATCATCGTCATCTTGACTTCGTAAGGAGTCCAAACTACATTAACCCAAACCCTAAGAGAAGACTCATTAGGGATGCGTCTAACGAAATACCTAACAAGGATGAATGATTCTCACCAGTGACATGCGAAATCAAATGCAAACAATGGAAGAATTACATCAAGAGGAGGGTTACCTTGTGGACCATTCTTGCACAAATTTGCACAGTCGTTTAATAGGAGTCATTATCGCATTCATTCCCTTTTGTGACACTAGTGTTGTGCACTAGTCCACCAAGGTTGGGGACCATATTGATACTCAAAACCCTAGGTTTCGTCCTCCCAGTATAAATTTCTATCAATAACTTTTGTAGAAAAGCATATGGTTATTATGTAAGTTCCATGAATACTTGTCAAGATTTTTAGAGATTTAAAATTCGATCAAGTGGAAGTGGAGATTATATTTAAATTACTACATGATTTTTCTTTTCAAAATATTTTTAATCGTATTCTTCATTTCATAAAACATAAATGGTTTAGGAGAGATGTATTATATTTAAGATAGAGATTCAAACTTGGATCAAGTGGAAGTGGAGATTATATTTAAATTACTACATGATTTTTCTTTTGAAAAGTTTTTTTTAATCATATTCTTCAATTCATAAAACATAAATGGTTTAGGAGGAGAGATGTATTATATTTAAGACCATGAAGTATGAGGCTATTAAAAGGCTTTCAATGTGGATTAAGCTTTTTGGATTTTCATATTAATTTATCAACAAGAAAGTTTTGTATAATACTAACAATACTCTAAGGGAGTTCATCCAAAAGGGACCAACTACTAAGGAGTAAAGGCATTTTGTATACACCTATATATGTGTTGTTATAGATATTTCAAAAACTTTATCCCAGTCCATTAAAATTAAATCTAAATCAAGAAAATGGGATCAACAAACAAATTATAAAACAATGCATTCTGATATTTCAAATATTATAAAACTAGACACATGGCAAGAGATTCCATAGTGAAAACAATGGAGAAAGAAATGGAAAATTTTGGGCATGAGACAAACATTAATATGAACCAAGAAGATCATATCATAGTAGATGTTGGGTCAATTAAAAAAATTCTACCCCAAAAAAAGGGGTAAATAAAGTCACTCTACATCATCAAATGGCGAAGGTCATTGCAATTTACTTGAAAAATGACATAAGGGATAAGGAACTACATTATGCAAGTTCAAATTAAGAGTTAAATGTGTGAACATATATCAGAAGGTAACTTTTATAGCAAAATATGTGAAAGATGTCAAGGTTGATTCATGTACATCATCTTCATTTTTCTCAGGTCATATAAAGTCCTCTTCTTGTAATAAAAATGAAAGTACTACAGAGTGTATCCCTTGCACTTTATGGTTTCAAGAGCATAATAAATAAATGTATATGAAGGATATCCATTGAAATTTAAGGATTCTAAGGTAGCTAAGAAAGTAATTACTATGGAGGATCATCCTTGTACTTTAGGATTTTTAGGGCCACATAAAGAAAAAAGTGTTTGTGAGGCTACTCCTTGTATTTCAAATTGTCTAAGGCAACATAAGCCTTTAGAATAAGTCTCATTATGAATAATATGAAAAAAAATAGAAGAGATTGATGAAAATGAGAGTGGTAGGGGGAATGGGAAAAGGAGGTGGTCCTATAAGCAAAAGTAAGGAGAAAAGGAAACTCAAATGGATATAGAGTGATTTGCTTGTTGTGGTGCAGTGGTAAATGCCCTGGGTGCTGGTAAAGGCTGACCTAGGTTCCATTCCCCTTGCCTCCATCCTGCAGATATATGGTATAATTAGGAATGTCCTATGTGCTGGTAGAGGTCGACAAGGCTCCATTCCTCCTATGCCCAACCTGTTGAAAGTGGCACCTCGAAATGGGTGTTTTACACTATAAATTAGTTTACCTAGGTGTTGTAGGTGAGTTGGAGAGGAGAGGCCAATCCTACAAAGGAGGTCCCAGGTTCAAATCTCCACCCTACCAAAAAGCTGAATTGGATATCCAAAATCTAATTGATAATGTTGATGTGGGCAGGGTCGAGTGTGACCCCCAGGTGGCTTTGACGGTGTAGAACCCCCTGTTCATGGTCTCTCAGACCAAGGCGGCTCTGCAAGGGGTTTTTCACTTTAAAAAAATGGATATAGAGTGGGGAAGCAAAAAAATAAATATCATAGGTTTTAACAAGAAGGTGGGTTAAGCCTACTAATAAAATTAAAAATTGATAATAAGGTAGTATCATGGACTGCTAGGGTATGAATAAAACCCTTAAAATAAGTTATTAAGGAATTAATAGGTTGTTATAGTCTTGGGTTTATTTTAATACACGAAACAAAATTAAGTGGTAATAAATGCAAGGATGCATTACAAAATATTTAGAAGATGCAAGGATCAACAAACAAATTATAAAACATTTTATTTTGATATTTCAAATATTATAAAACTAGACACATGGCAAGAGATTCCATAGTGAAAACAATTGAGAAAGAAATGGAAAATTTTGGGCATGAGACAAACATTAATATGAACCAAGAAGATCATATCATAGTAGACGTTGGGTCAATTAAAAAAATTCTACCCCCAAAAAAGGGGCAAAGAAAGTCACTCTACATCATAAAATGGTGAAGGTCATTGCAGTTTACTTGAAAAATGACACAAGGGATAAGGAACTACGTTATGCAAGTTCAAATTAAGGAAGAGTTAAATGTGTGAACAAATATCAGAAGGTAACTTTTATAGAAAAATATGCGAAAGAGGTCAAGTTTGATTCATGTACATCTTCATTTTTCTCAAGTCATATAAAGTCCTCTTCTTGTAATAAAAATGAAAGTACTACGGAGTGTATCCCTTGCACTTTAAGGTTTAAAGAGCATAATAAATAAATGTATATGAAGGATATCCATTGAAATTTAAGGATTCTAAGGTAGCTAAGAAAGTAATTACTATGGAAGATCATCCTTGTACTTTAGGTTTTTTAGGGCAACATAAAGAAAAAAGTGTTTGTGAGGCTACTCCTTGTATTTCAAATTGTCTAGGGCAACATAAGCCTTTAGAATAAGTCTCATTATGAATAATATGAAAAAAAATAGAAGAGATTGATGAAAATGAGAGTGGTAGGGGGAATGGGAAAAGGAGGTGGTCCTCTAAGCAAAAGCAAGGAGAAAAGGAAACTCAAATGGATATAGAGTGGGGAAGCAAAAAAATAAATATCATAGGTTTTAACAAGAAGTGGGGTTAAGCCTACTAATAAAATTAAAAATTGATAATAAGGTAGTATCATGGACTGCTAGGGTATGAATAAAACCCTTAAAATAAGTTATTAAGGAATTAATAGGTTGTTATAGTCTTGGGTTTATTTTAATACAAGAAACAAAATTAAGTGGTAAGAAATGCAAGGATGCATTACAAAATATTTATAATATGGGGGTTTGTTGACAGTTTGTTCTATAGGAGCTTTCAAATATATTGCAACAATATAAGATAAATACAAATGGGATGGACAATTTCTAGAAGTAATTGGGTTGTTGGTCTATTTTGCAAAAAAGAGAAAAATATCAAAGTTAGAGTTATAAATGTATATGCTCCAACTATAATTACTTCACATGAGAAATGTTGGAAGGATCTTAGTATAATTTTTTCAAAAACAATTGTAATTCATAATTTTGATCTAAGTATTTTTTAAGAGACTTCAATGTAGTTCTATATTCTTTTAAAAAAAGGTGGTACTCTTAGATGGTCTAAAATAATACATTAATTTACTTCATTTGTCATTTAAAATGGCCTTTGGAATGTTATTCCTTCATGTTCTCAATATACATGGGATAATAGACACATTGGGTAAACTTATATAGCAGAAAGATAAGTAGGTTTTTGTTATCCAACACATGGTTATAGAGTAAACAATCTCTTTAGACATTTTATTGTGAGCATGATCAAATCACAAACCCATTCTCTTAAGATGTAATTTACTCAATAACAAACATCTAAAGCCATTTTGGTTCCAATCTACGTGGCTCCAAGACCTTGATTTTTACCATATGGTGGTGGGATGAAGCAAATATTAAAGGACCATGTATGTACATATTTGTTCAAAAGATTAAAATATCTAAAGAGATGAAGATTTGGAATGATTTAAAAAAAAAATGAATTCAATCTTACAAATTTACCAAAAATAATAGAAATCAATGAAATGGACCATGATTCTTATGTACAAGAAAAATAATTACTTTTCAAGTTATCTTAATAAATTAAAAAATGAGCCATATTGTTTCGAAAAATCTAGGGACAAATGGCTCAAGGAGATAGCACTACCAAATTATTTCATGTTGTACCAAAAACGAAATTTTATTTTTGTCACATCAAAAAATTTACTCCAAATGGAAGAAATATTGCCCGGAAGAAGAAGGCAACAATTACTTACTTAAAAAATATTTTGTTACATATTGGGCAAGATAAGGAGGCACAAGTAAGCTTTTGTAAAATATTCCATAAGGCACCTGGCTTGAATGTATTTTTGTTAATTTTCTTTTAAAATTTTTGGGATTTATTGAAGAGTCATATGTGAAAAGTAATGCTATAATAAGTGATATCAATGCCACCTATGTTACATTAATTCCCAAGAAAGGCGAGAAAATATTTTGTTAATTTTTGTCCAATAAGACTTTTTAATATGATTTATAGGAATATTTCAAAAAATATGGCAAATAGGTTGAATAGCATTTTAGATTGTGTTAACTCAAAGCAACAAGGTGGTTTTGTTCATGGTAAATAAATTCTTGATGGTGTAATCATTGCACATAAAGCTTTACATTTTGTCCATTCTCTAGAAAAACTAGGTATGCTTATGAAATTAGATATGAACAAAGCATATGATAGGGTTTTTTGGACTTTTCTACATGATATTCTAAAAAAAAAATGGTTAAAATTGGTGTGAATAGATTAGATGTTATTTCATTCTAAAATATACTATTTTTATCAATGGTTCCCTTGTTGGATACTTAGTCATCTCGTGGACTTTGCCAAGGTGATCCACTATCTCCTTACTATTTGTTATTCTTGTGGAGACATTAGGGAGAACTTTCTCAAAGGCAAAAATAAAAGGAAAAATCAAAAGTATTCAGGTTGCAACAAATGGTCCCTTCAGATCTCATCTCCAATTTGTTGATAATGTTATTGTTTTGGGTCATCCCTTTGTCAGTGAGACCATGGAGATTAAATTAATATTATCATGCTATGAGAAGGCTATGGACAATTGGTTGATACTAAAAAATTCAAGATTATCGTGGATATTTTAGGGCTTAAATAGATAATTTTCTATCAACATGATTAGGTATTCCTTTGTCTCATAAAGGAAAGAAAAATGAGTTTTGGGATTCATGTTTGCATAGAACGAAATCTTGTTTGGCAGGTTTGAATGGTAAGTTCTTAAACATGGTAGTAAAACTACAACTCATAAAGACTACATTGCAACCCATCCCTATTTATATAATGTCACTTTCAATATTGCTAGCAAGTATAGCATCAGAAATTGATAAAATTAAAAAAAAAATACTTTCTTTGGAAAGGATGCAAGGAAAAATACATTTCCTCTTTGTAAGTGGGATAGGGTTTGCAAATGATAGAATATTGAAAGAACGGGTTTGTAGAATTGGATACATGTGAGTTTGACCTTATGGGGAAACATGGTTGGAGATCACTCCAAGATCAAGAAAATAATTGGGGAAAAACATTATTTCAAAAATATATAGGTTCCCTTGACACAATGAAATTATTCAGGAAATAAACCTTATGCAAAGGCTCACCAACATGGAACTTTATATCAAAAAGTTTTCAAATGATCAAGAAATATATTAGATGGTCAATCAATGAAAGAAATTACTGAAATCTCTACTTTAATGCTTGGTTGAAGCATTATCCTCTTATCTTTGGTTCAAATTGACATCTATCAGTTAGAGCATTTTTAGCTTATAAAGGTCCAAAGGCCAAAGATTATATTAATGTGACCAACAATTCCATATCATGGATTTCTATTGGTAACATGGTTGAGGGAGAGTAACTTAAACAAATATTTGAAAAGATTCAAAAGATGCTTCAAGATTTTTATGTCTATTTTTACATGAAACGATACATTAGTTTGAAATCTATCAAAAGATGGTGGATACTTAGTCAAATTGAAATATGAGGATTTAGAGTAATTGAATTTTCCTACTCTAAAAATTTAACCTTAAAAGAATGTTTGGTTAATAGAGGTTTGCCTGAGGCCTCAACATTTTTTTGGTTAGTAGTCCAAAAAAATATTCTTACAAGAGATAGTCTACAAAGAAGAGGATACCATGGACCTTTTAGGTGTGCCTTGTGAGAAGGATTTAAAAACATCAAACCATTTATTTTTTTATTCTCTTTACTCATACCATTTAGGTTGCTTTCTTAATTCAAATGACTTTAAGACCCTGATTTCTTATAGTGGGACAAAGAAAATTTTGAAGGATCGTGTATGTACAAATTTATTCAAAATATGAAATATCTAAATAGGAAAATGAAGATTTGGAATTCCAAATATTTTAATAACATAATTTAACATGTGCAAGAAAAATAATTACTTCCTAATTATCATATTGCAGTTAAAGGAGTCATATTGATTCCAAAACCCCATGAAGAAATGATTAAAAGGAGATAAAGATACAATTTTTTTATTCTACAACCAAAACAATTTTTTTCTTTTATCGCATCAAATATATTTCAACTCTACATGGAAGAAATATTGAGGAAGAAGATCCATAAAAACAAGATTCAAAGAATGACTTAGTAAAAAAAATTGTAAAGTGACAACTAGGATTTAAAGAGCGATGATTGAAAATTACAAAGCAAAGGCCAAAAACTATAGAGTGATGAACAAAAACTATAGAAATATGGCTAAGGTTTGAAGATCGAAGGCCAGAGTTATTGTTGAAACTTCACAAATGTATCGTTCGATTAGATGATCGTCTATGTAAAAGCATTTACATTTTCTGGTAGCTGAAACCTAAAAGGTTTCCATAATGTCCAAAAATTAGAAGTCTTGAAGATCGAAGGCCAAAAGTTAGAAGGTTTGTCAAAACTTCATAGATTAGCCATTTAGAAATGTAACAGTCTATGTAAGTTAGGGCTTTGAAATTTACCAATAGCTAAAAGTAAAGCAACGACAAAAAGTCAGAAGATTCAAAAAGCGACCTTAAAAAAAATGTAGTGACAACTAGGGTTTGAAAAGTGATGGCCAAAAACTACAAAGTGATGATCAAAAACTACAAAGTAGTGGTTGAAGATCTTAAACCAAACAAAGGGTTTAAGTATTTGTGACCAAAATCCAAAGAGTTTGCAAATAGATGTCAGTGAAGGGTTTGTAGATCTATGATCAGAAGCAAGAGGGTTGGAAAATGGGAAGAAAAAAACAAGAAAATTTTTTGAAGATTTGCATTCTAATTAAAAATTAGATTTTTTTTTTGGGTTAAGGAAAAAGAAAAAAAAAAAAAAAGGAAAAAATATGTAGAGGGTTTCCATACAAATTAAATTGAGGACCAATAAAAATTGTTATAGGTTTGCATACCATTTAAAAAATCCTAAGAGTTTGTAGACTAGTTAAAAATGTAAAATTTGTTGAGGGTTTGTAGTTTATCGGTCAAAAGCCAGAGGGTTTATAGATCTATGATCGTAAATCAAGGGGAGAGAGGGAGAGGAAGGGAGAGAGAAGGAGAGGGAGAGAGAGCGAGGGCGAACGAAGGCAAGGGAGATCGAGGGTGAGCAAGGGCAAGGGAGAGTGAGGGAGAGCGAGGGTGAGGGAGGGTGGGGGAGTATGGATTCAAAATATTAGTTTTGAGAACGGTCCCTTCATCTATAGAATATGTGCAAAAGTAGGTCACTTGGCAAAGGATTGCCCCGCTAGGAGGAAAAGCAATGGGGAGAATCTCAAAAATTTTGGAGGAAAAGAGAAAAGGCAGATATGGAAGAAGGATCAAACGTAAGAAAACAAGGAAAAAGAGTCTCAATACTAAGGAGATAGAGTTGAAAATGAGTTAGATCCAAAGAATGTTGGGAAAACATGACTCATTTTCAATTGTCTTTTTGGTCCCAAATATAACTCATTTTCAACTCTATCTTCTTGGTACCAAGTCTCTTTTTCCTTGTTTTTCGATGTTTGATTCTTCGTTTTCTATATTTGTCTTTTCTTTTTCTTCCAAAAATTTTGAGATTCTCCCCATCACTTTTCCTCCTTTTGGCAAGGCAGTCCTTCGCTAAGTGACTTGCTTTTGCACATTTTCTATAGCTAAAGGGGTCACTCTCAAAAATGAGGTTTTGAATTCAAACTCCGCCATCTAAAGATCAACTTTATATATTTCAGGAGTTTCTTACCAGATTCAACTAGGGGACACATTCTTGCAAAGAACACCCTCTTTCTTTCCTTTTGTTACGTACTTTATGGAGAGGAACCTATCAAAAGAGTTAGCTATACTCTCAAAAATCTCTTTCAGAATTACAATGGTAAAGAGGGGATTCTTACCCAAATTAGAGTTGTGTCTATCTTCTCGATAGTTGGATTAAAATCTAGAGTCAATTTCCTTAGGTATAGTCCAAATCTTCCCATGAACCATAAACCTCCTTCTAGGGTATTGTAGCAGTTCTCATTGTTGGAGGCCATGAAAAAACCTCTAATAATGAGGGAAAAGTCCACATGTCCTTTTATCTTCCATTGATTCACAACCCATTTCTTTATCTGGTCCTCGATTGGACTAAAGCCAATAAATTTACCTAACATATTATTATTGAACCTTGTAGACAACATTTCTAAGCAAGACAAACCATGAAGAATTGGCTGACGACAATGTCCAAACAATTTTGATTGTAAATAGCAATTTTGGAATGCTATGTTGTTATGTTGCTTTTGTAAAATAAGCCAATCAATGGAAGAGGCTTGATTACGTAGATAAGCACTAGAGGACAAAAACAACCGTCATTTGTGTTAAATGGTTGTTTAGGTAGACGTCTAGGATTAGATGTCTAGTTAGGTTGATATGTCTAACAAACTGCATTAGACATCTAAGAGAACTAGTTAATGGGACGGTTAGACGACTACAACAAAGTAGTTGCATTAACTAATTTGCCACCCTATTTATACCCCCATTCAATTTTGTACCTATCTGTATCTATTTTCTAATAATGCGAAAACTCTTGTGCAAAGTACTTGTTATGCGTGTGGTGTTGTTGTGAAGTTTTCATGTATGTTGTAGGTTGTGTTGCAATATTGCATTGACGAGTTGTGTTGCAAGGACCAGTTGATGGATTGTCTTGCAAGTTGCATTCAACGTAAGGACGAGAACGAAGTCTATGTATTTACAGGTGCTAAATATTGGAGACGAACAACCCTAGGCATCTAAGCCTCACCATTATACAACTTTCTTATCTATCTAGCCGACAAGACAACAGTCAAACATCTATGACTAGCACCTAGACGTCTAACCACCTACCCGACGAGTCTTGACCCTGTAGACGTCTAACTTGTGCCATCTGACATCTAATTCCTTAGATGACTAACATGTGCCATTTGATTTCTAATCCCTTAGACGTCTAAACCAACATCTTAAACGTATAAACATTGCCACCTGACGTCCTCCTAGACATCTAGCCGATTCTTAGATGTCTAGTCCTTTTTGACGTCTAAACTGAGTGTACCTAGATGTCTAGCCAATATGTCTACCTTAGACGTCTAATACTAGCATCCTGACATCTAATCCTCATACATGTTCCTCAAATGTCTAGTCCCAGACATCTATCCTGTGCACTTGACGTTTGATCTCTCCAATGTCTAGACCTGGTATAGTAAGAGACACCTTACCATGTCCTATTGTTAAACCATCCTGATTATCATCATCCCCTCACCACAAGAATGTACTCACCCCTGTCTACATTTGGCATCATTGCCTAAATTGAACTCAGAGTCAAGAGATGCGAGTGATAGGAACAAGGGGTGAATGACTGATTTTAGGTCACAAAGAAGGAATCAAATACCGATAAGAAGTGCACGACTAGCGAACTTAAGGACACACGAGGTAGAAAAAGTCTCACTCGAAAGTGGAGAGAGTCTGGAACCCTGAAATCAAAGATAATCCAACTATTGAAACATTGTTGGTGACTGTAGAAAACGAGGAAGAGTAGATAGCCAAGGAAGTGCCCATCATTGAGAACTGGACGGTAACACCAGAACCAACGAGAGAGAGTTGGCTAGAGGATACTGAAGGAGGGAACCTTGTACCAAGGCAACTATACAAGGGTTCATGGGGAAGAATATCGAAGTCGTGTTTGGTATATTCGTAGAGGAGGTTGTGAAGTATAGACCAATTGGAGCTGGGCAGAAGGCTATTTGGGTACAATTTTGCACCATCAACAACAGATAGGCAACCAAATCGAACCCACAACCACCAACACCAAAGAGTTCAATCAACAGAACAAATAAAATGGCAAATACTACCAATAGAACAATACAATAGAAATGCCCACCTTTTTCAGGTGAAGAAAATGAGGACCTATCACGACATGTGGGAACTTGCATTACCATTTTGGGAGCAAATGGGGTCTCATAAGACACACAATGGTTACAATTATTCCCAGCCACATTGTGAGGTATGACAATAGACTGGTACTTGAAAAGACAGAGTACACAAGCATTTACACAGTGGTATGATCTGAAGACTGCATTTATAGAAAAATTTCGACCATTGAGGGATGACATCGATATCATTACAAAAAATTTTGTCACCAAACAAAAACCAGATGAGGATGTCAAGAATTACAATAGAATATTAAAGCAATTGATAGACAAAATGGAGATGACACCTGCTGATGGCATGGTAAAGCAGTGGTTTTTGGATGGACTACTACCAAAATTCAAGAAGAAGATGAAGGCAGTACCATCCTCAACATACGGAGAAGCACTGGAAAAGGCAAAGAACTTTAAAAGTGAAGGCAAACAAACAACCGCAGGTATCAGAGGGTATCTAAAGCATAATGAAGATTCAGACAATGATGCAGAAGATAAATTCTAGATCACGATCCACTCTTTTCGGAGAGAATTTGACAAAATTCTAAAGGAAGTGAAAGGAGAAGGCTGCAAGGAACGAAAGGATATCTGGTGCTCAGATTGCAATACAGGACACTCAAATACTAACTGTCCAATGAACGCATACTGTAACATATGTGAGATAGCCAAACATCCCATAGCAGACTGTCCATTCAATCTAAAAAGCAAGAGGTATCAAACATTGGCTATACAACAGGAGGAGTAGCCAAATACGTCAAGGAATGGACAAGGAGCCACAAGTGGAGGATATAGAAATAGTTGTCGAGGAGGAAGACAAGGAGGACATAGTCGACTACAATACGACTCTGATGGTCAAACGATTATTCAATGTCGAAATTGTCAGGAATGGGGTCATTTTGCGAAAAACTACCCCAAACCTTAGAATGCAGGTAATAACAATGGTAATAATGCCACTCAAACGTGTAAATGGTGTGGTCCAGGGAACCACAAAGAAGCCAATTTCCCGAACAAGGCAAATACGAGCGAAACCTAGAATATCAACCTCATTGGAATTGGAAAAGTGACAGAGAAAGACAACAAAGTCTTAGTTGTAACAAGAGCTCAGACCAAGAAGACGGAACGATATCCAAACCCTGCCAAGGAGAAAGAACGATGGCAAGAAGCCCAAAAGTTAATCAAAACATAACTACAAAAGGAGAACCAAGACCAACTAGTTTTGGAAAAAGTATTAAAAAGATCGAAGATTAGTAAGAAGGCATCAGTAGAAGGCTTGGTAACCGAGGTACTATATACAAAGGTGGAAATGAAGGTTGCAAACATGTTTAGTATAGTGCTTGAATAATATGCTACGATCGGGAAATTCATCAAGAAGAAGGATGAACCTCGACAGGTAGCAACTATCAAGCAAGAGCAATTCATCAATCTGATAATCCTGATGATTGAGGTAGGGAGGAGGTCATCTATCATTCAGATGGAGTTTTTGGACCATAGGCTGAATCAGGTGATTGTAGATGGAGGATCAAGTGTGAATTTTATGCCAAATAAGAGATGGCAGATTATTGGGCAACCCACCTTACAGTCTCCAAATTTCAAACTATATGGCGCTGATCAATATGGCATTGAAACAATAGGTGTCTTGATGAATCAAAAGGTACACATAGCGAAACAAAATTTTATCCTGGATTTTGTTATCATCGCTGTGAAAACCCACGTACGATGCATTGTTAGGACGAGGATGGTTGAGAATTGCAAAAGTCAACCATAATTGGGAGAAAGAATGTCTATCTTTCAAGCAAGGACAACACAAGTATATAATCAATCTGAAGAATCAGACTGTGATTCAAGACGTAGCAACTTCAGATGATTCAAAATATTCTTTATCTGATGGAGAAAAAGGGTATGAATCAGATGAAGAAGGGGTGTTGCACCTCGAAGACTGCACGGATGATGAGTATGACCAGGACAAATGTCTACTGCATTGGGAGTTGGAAGACTATGAGATATTCTCGAAGTAAAGTAATCAACCAATTCCTCTGTCCAATATTTATCACCTACTGTGTGATTTACACACATTACATCTTCATGACTTGCTTCAGTCATTTCAGCAACAACGCTTTTGGCCAGCTCTTGACATAGAGCACGTCCACGAACCAATTTCATCGATCGGATCTCCACATCATACTCCTGGATTTTTGTGACCCAACCGACCCTCTTTTCTCCCAATTCTCCTTGGACTATAAAGTTTCGAACATCAGGATGAATGACGTAAACCACAGTCTTACTTTGAGAAACAAAGTGGCAAAATTTCTTTAATGCTTTCATTACTGCATAAACTTGCTTCTCTATAAAATTGTACTTCTCCTGGTGCGGCGCTATAACCTGGCTTAGAAAAGCAATAGGCTTCTCCTCGCCATCATCTTGTTTCTGTGTTAGTACGACAACATAACTCTCCTGCTCACCTACTGCATAGAGGATGAAGTCTTTGGAGTAGTCGGGATTAATCAAAACTGGAGCTTGAGTAATTCTCTCTTTGATTTCTTGAAATGCTCGCTTCCTGGCTTCTGTCCACTTAAACTCAACATTCTTCTTCAAAAGCTCAGTCATGGGCTTGACGACTTGGGCAAAGTCAGCAATAAACTTGCGAATAAAGTTTATTTGCCCAAAGAAGGACTGCAAGTTTTTCTTATTAACGGGCAACGACAGTTTCATGAGCGCTTCGGCCCGTGCAGGATCTATGGCCAATCCTTCTTGCGAGATCACATGGCCCAGTAACTTCCCTTCTTTAACCACGAAAATTGACTTCTTTGGGTTTATGGAAATCCCAAATTCTCGACACTTCTCAAATATTTGCCTCAGATGGGTAACATGATCTGTTCTGCAATGTGAAAACACCGTCATATCATCAAGATATATTACAATGATTTTATTTAGCAACTCACCAAAGGCGACGTCCATGGCTCTCTGAAAAGTAGCGCCAGCATTTGAAAGCCCAAAGGGCATCCGCTGGTAAGCGAATGTACCCCACTTAGTAGTAAACGTCGTCTTATATTGATCCTCATATTTTACCCAAATTTGATTGTACCCGAAGAAGCCATCTAGCAATGAGAATCTCTGGGTGCCAGCCACAACATGAAGAATCTGGTCTATCTGAGGCAAAGGATAATGGTCCTTGAGTGATGCCTGGTTTAAATTTTGGAAATCAATGCACAAACGTATGTCTCCATTCTTCTTCCTTACAGGAACCAGGTTTGCTACCCAAGTAGAATGCTTAATAGGATAAATGATCTTCGCCTCAAGCATCTTCAACAATTTTGCCTTCATGAGGATCTCAATCTTAGGATTGATAGGACGTTGTTTCTATCGAAAAGGCTTAACCCCTTCTTGTAACTCAATTGTGTGTTGAATCACATTCTTGTCATATCCTTTCAAGTCTTGATAACTCCATGCTACAATATCTGGATATTCATAGCACAAATTTCTAATGCCTTCAATCTCATCCGATTCACAATCAGTCCCAATCTTAATGATCTTTCCTGGTTCCAACTGCAACTCTCTGTATTCCTTGGCATCCACCTTAATCCTATGTTTATCAGCCCTATCATTCTGATCAAACAAGCTCTCTAATGAAATCAATCCCCTAGGAATATGATTATTTCTCAACTGAATCATTGCTTCCTTTTCTTCCTCCACAAGGACTCTATCATCGGCATTAGCAGCTTCTTTGAGCAGAAAATTCACTATTTGCTCATCATTATCAAACACTTGCCAATAGAGATTCTTATCTAGAATGGAAGGCCTATAAATTACTCTCACTATCTTTGGCTTTCGAACCACTTGCTCAGCAGGAGAAAAATTAGCGCCAAGGGAAGCTAAAATATCAGCATGTCTATTTTGCTCTCGAGGAATAACCTGAATATTCAAAGCTTTAAATGCTTCTAACAGATCCCATACTCTATTGTGGTAAGCCTTCAAATAATGTTGCTTGCTCATGCATCTATTTGTAACTTGATTGACAATAAGCTCGGAGTCACCAAAAATCTGCAACTGTTCAATTCCCAATTTCTTCGCTTTCTTCAAGCCAAGGCATAGCGCTTCGTATTCAGCCACGTTATTTGTGCAGCTCCAGGTCAATATGTAGGAATAAGTTTTTTGTATTCCCTCAGGAGAAATCAATACAATGCCTACTCCTGCACCATTCTTACATCGAGCGCCATCAAAGAACAACTTCCATAACTGGTGTGAAACAGGTTCTGGTGACTCAAGGACCTTCTTTTTGGACTGTTCTATCTTCTGGATTGAATAACAACCAATATCTATCCCAATCATAGCATTGAAATCCGTCAACCGAAAATCTTCCTCCAGGCGAAGCTCATCAAGTGCTTCTTCAACCAGATCAACTTCCTCCAATTCTTCGGTCATCATGTTCACCGTGCCTGGAGCTTGTTCTACCTCCTCTATATTTTCAATATGAAAAGGTGAAGGCTTCTCATTATGAATACGGATTCACCTTCCCTTGAATGGTATCTCCAAATGTGAATAATCTAGGGAAAGATAACCTCCAAGCTTAGCTATAAATTCCCTTGAAAGGCACATGCTAAAATAGGGCTCCAAATCAACAACCACCACCTCCTGGATGACAGTAATTTGAGGCATACTATGGAGCACAATCAGAATATCCTTGATTACCCCAATAGTCTTGACTAGAGTTCCATCCAACTGCAACACTCCTGGACTACTCCTTGTATACTCCATCCCCATTACTTCGCATACTACCTTTGGCATGACAGTAGTTGCAGCACCGGAGTCAATCATGCAATTATGCATGATCCACCCTTCCATTCTCAAGGATAAATAAAATGGGGGAGGCCTATTTTTTCCTATGACTGAAGTGGGGAGCGCTTGAGCCAAGACTATTTGTGAACAATATTTATTTTGGTCCTTAGTAGTCTTCAAGGATTCTTGTAACAAATCAATCTGCCCAGGTAACTGCAATGCATCGTACAAGCTAATCCTTGCTAGGATTTTCTTCATTTCTTCCACAATACTGTAGCTATGAGTAGTTGAGTCTTTTTCCTCCAGAGGCCGCTCATACTTATCTCGATACTGTTGCGTAGCTTCTACCCTTTGCCTTTTAGTTAACGAAGGATACTTGAGTCTCTCCTTAGCTTGCTCTTTTGTTTCGCTTGCCAAAGTTGAAGGTTTAGCTTGCGCTTTATCTTGAGCTTGCCTAGGAAACAGATCTTTCACCTTAACAGCATCAGGTCCCTTGGTTCTAACATCAGGAGTCTTCATCGGGGATGACCGCTTTTCTTCCTATGCTTTTGGTTCTGTAGGTACTTTCAAAGGTTGCAATTCCATGGGATCAACAGTCACCGACTTCTTCCCAGACCTAGTGAGGACTGAAACTTGCTCCAAGGATGACATCATACAATTATGCTCCACTTCTCGAATCATATTAACTTGCCCACCCGAGGAACTTTTCGTCAATGTCTGAACATAGTTCAAATGCACCATACATGTATCTTCACCGTGAGGATCATTGCATGTAGAACACCAATATGCTCTTTCGGACACATTAACTTCATCATTTACTTGCACCATGGTGTTTTTCTCAGGTCCCCTACTGGTAGATGCTTGCTCTCGGGTGATTGGTGGAGTCTAAAATCTTCTTGATCGGAACTCAGCTTCAGCTTGTTTTTTCCTCACCATTGTAAGCTCATTAGATATCATCCTCAAAGCCGCATTATTGGATTTCACTTCTTGTAACAAAGTGGTGAGGGGATCCGAATTAGGTGATGGGGTCGACGTTGGCAATGACAAAGGTGCTTGCGATGTGGGTAATGGTAAAGGGGTTGGAGGTGCTAGCAATGTTGGAAAAGAAATGGATGAGAGCTGTGGAGGTACAGATGGAAGCAAGAAATCATGGAAAGCTCATAGCGGATGACTACGGGACAAGGATAGGGGCCACTTGTGGGGGCCCGAATTCCATGAAGGGACTAGATACATGGATGACATAGGCTGTGAGAATGCATTAGAGTAAAGATATTATGGGAGATCAGGGAGAATAGGTATTGTTGCCTTTGGAGGAAGTCTGCCCACAGCAATTAGGTCAGATTCGACCTTTTGAGCTTGTGTGTACAGATCTGGGAAGGTGGTCACATTGGCTTGATGCACCGCCATACCGATATCAGTACTGAGCGCTCGAAGATAATAAAATGTTGCTTGCTCGAGCATCGACCGTAAACCATCTGGAACCCTCTGCCAGCTTCGCATAAATCGAACATTAAAATCTACAAGCTCTTCTTGTGGATGTCTTTGAATCATGGTGAACTGGTGCAGTAAAGAATATGGATCAGCTTGCTCATGGAAATTCTTAATCAGCAATTCTGCCAATTGATCCCATGAAGTAATGGTACCAGGCTGCAAGGATCGATACCAATATAGCAATTTTCCTCTTAGCGACAAAACCAGAAGTTTTATCATTACATCCTCATCAGTTATATCATGGATAGTTGCAAGAGAAGCCACATCTTGGATATGCTCATATGCAGTTTTCCCAGTACCATCATATGTTGGCAAAGCCTTCAGAGCAGCTTGAGGTACTGGATTCTGCGCCTACAAATTCAAGGCTCCGGAGCTGTTCCATGCGGGGAACTACCTTGGGAGTTGTTGTTGGTGTGGTGGGGGATTTTGGGCCATGTGAACGGGAATATGGGGAGTAGGCTACGGAGCGCTAGTGGTTGTACTAGGTGGAGGCTGAGGAAAATTGGTGGTAGTACTCACTGGACTTACGGGAGCGAAAAACACACCAGCTAACCGAGAAGATGAAACAGATGGTATGGATGGGATATGAGGGAGTGAAGACGTTCATCGAAAAGTGGCTATTTGAGGATGCTCTCCTAACATTTGGATATCAAGTTCATAAAACTCAATTTGATTATCAGGATTCTTGGCTTTCGATCTTGTATTCATGAGAGACAGCTTTCGTCGTCCTCACACCTACGGAGTTCTGGATAAAATTTGAGTCGCCAGATGTTCTAATCTCAATAGAAAGGTGAACATCGAACCTAACACTACTGGAAGTGGAACTTTTTGAGTCCCACCGAGCGTGCCAAAAACTGTTGGTCAAATATCTGCCTAATTGCTAAACATTGCATTTATGTGCCCTAGATACGACCAACATTGAAAGGTCGAAGGAAAGAGATGTCCTCCATGCCAATCTCCAGAGAGGGTTGGTTCCCTAACTAAATCCTACACTGGTAAAAGACTAAGGATGCAGGAAAGAAATTGGAAAAATGCGGAAAGAAATGGGAAATATGGCCACAGGCCAAAGTACAGGACTGGTGTTAGACTAACTAGCAGGAAAAAACTCAAGCACAAAGTAGCATTTATAAAAGGAAATAGAATAGAACAAGCTCATGATCTGGCCATAGCAACTATCAAAATGGTGCTCCAACATTCACCTTCTTATTAGCAATTTTAAATCCAATGACAAAATTTAAACAGAATAGCAAACAAGATGAGCAAATGAAAATAGAAGCACACTACACAGAAAGTAACCACACGCAAGATCACTTGCAAATTCAAAAATCTGATGCCTTGTATTAATGCAGAGAGCTTAGAGAAATCTCTCGCAAAATGTCTAACCCCCTTTTACAATGAAATTTGTCTAGTATTTATAGAGGTTTTCGCCTCTTTCATTAAATACATAGGAGAATAAAATGTCCCGAGATCAAAGACAAAACCAACAAAATCCTCCTCGAATTCTTTGAAAATCCATCCTCCTGAGAAGACAAATTCCTAAAAATCTGTAACTCGGGCGAAGGTGCGCGGATTGCAAAAAAGACATTAAATTCTTTAGAGCACCTTTGGTACATTGGAAATCATGAAAACTCGTTTCTTCTCGCCTTCCTCTTCGTGATCCACAAAATAGAGTTACTGAGGGCATCCTTAATTAAATGCATAAACTTAGCATCTTTGACCAAATTTCCATTCGCCCATACTTATTTTCGCCTCAACATCTGTTTCGCCCCATTGCAAATTGAAAGGTGCGCGCGACTATAATGGAAGTACATTCACCCCTAAAAAGGGTGAATGGGATGTTCACCCCTTAGGAAGGGCGAACGCGATCCCAATGCACCAAAATGTTGGTTCACCCATGGGAAGGGCGAACGGGATGTTCGCCCCTCAACCTGGGCGAACGTAATATGGTTCGGGCGCGCGCGCCATCCAAATGTCATCAAAACGCGTTCGCCCCTAAGAAGGGTGAATGGCGCGTTCGCCCCAATGTTAGGGCGAACGCGACCTTGCGCTCTAGTGCTTTTGCCTTTGTAAGCTTTTAAACATGTTCACCCCTTTCAAGGGCGAATGGGACGTTCGCCCCTCCTCAGGGGCGAACGTAAAAATATGGTGATTTAACCAAGTTCTTTTTCATGACTTGTCTTCTTCATTCTTTTAGACATTTCTCCATTAATATTTTTCAGAGATAATTTCAAAAAGAAACCTTTGGAACATGCACCAAAAATGTACAATTATTTAAAACATCACAAAAATATGTAAATATATATTGCCGCTACATTCAAAAATTGAACCCAAAGTCTTGAACAAAATTCCCAATGAATACAAAATGGATACAAAATGGCCAACAAGAACCAACCCCTAAGCTTGGATGAGGAGTTAGTTGAAGTACAAACAAATCTAGAACAAAGGTATGTGAGTATGGTTGTAGACTATCTAGACCAAAAAGACAAAATGGCAACGTGGAAGGACTTACGTGGTAGTAACCATAGTGATGAAGCTTTAAATAAGCTCAAAATTAAGAGTTTTCCTTATAGGTGTAAATATGGGCAAAGATTCTATAGTTTGGTGAGCTACTCTTAATGGATCCTTTAGTGTAAAATTAGCCTATGAGATTCTATCAGTTAAACCAAAATATGGGTTTCAATGGAGGAGGCTCTAGGAAACAAAGGCAACACCAAAGATAACAATGTTCCTTTGGTTAGCTATACAGAATAAGATCTTAACAATGAATAACTTACATAAAAGAGGGTTTCCATTTCCTAATAGATGTCATCTATGTGAATAATATGAAGAGTCAATTGAATACTTAATGTTAGAATGTAGTTATTCCCTTTTGTTTTTTCAAGGTTTAATTAAAGAGATCGGGGTCTTCTACGTACTGCCAAATAGAATGGTGGATTGGATAGAACAATAGGAAAATTCATTTAGGAGTGCAAGGTTTGATGGAAAAAAGCAATTCATTCATTGAGGCAAGAGCCTATTTAATACATGCTTTAGGATTACTAATTAGAAGATCAATACTTTCGATTTACAAAATCATTACAAGTAAGAAACATTAAAATAATTTTCTAGCTAATAATGCATGATCTAATAATAATGTAATAAAATATCCTAATATCCCCCTTATTACATTATTCGGGTTAGGAAATATTAGGACCCCCTTAATTTAGAGGAGTCTAGGCTCTTGCTCTTGGCTGTGGCTGCTCTGGGTGGGGGTGGGGGAAGACCCTATATAACTTGGCTCTTGTTGCTTTGGCACTTGGCTACTCTAACTCGGGTAAATACCTTTGAAGTCGCCTCTAGATCTACTACTAGGTTTGTTGCCTCTGAGTCTACCTTTGGGTTTGTCATCTTTGGGTCTACCTTTGTGTCTTGTCGGCTTTTGGCCTACCTTTGGCTCTTGCTTAGATAAATACCTTTGGGTTTACCTTTGGCTTAGCCTCTATATTGACCTCTAGGTCTAAGCATATCAAGTACTCTTAGAGTACTTAAGCAAAAGTGGGATTGGCCTCACTTTGCTTCTTCAACTACGAGTGTCCTTATGGTAACCTTCTCATCCTATTAGAATGCATGGATAATTAGTTGCTTCAATAGCCAGTTATAATAGAGTAGGTCAATGCTTACAAGGTTTACTTTGTTGATATCATGAGTACCCCCCTTAGGGTGAACTCATCATTTGTACTATGAAGGTGTCGGACTCTATCAAGAATGCACCTTTGTACAAGAATTTTAGAGCCTACATGGAGCAACTACAAGTGTCCTTATGAGGTTCACTTGCATTGTTTTGTGGAGGTGTTGGACTCTATTAAAAATGCACCTTTTACAATCATTAAAATTTGCAAGAAATATGAAGGTGTTGAACTCGCCAAAAATGCACCTTTAACCATATTAGAATTTTATAAAAATGGACAATTTTGCTTCCATTGAATCAACGTCAAAAGATGATTTTCAACGAGTATATATAAGCCTATACTCGAAAATCAATTGATGCTTAGTATTGCAAGAAATCAATGTCTCATTGGGCAAAAGGGAAAAGGAAATGGAAAATATTCCCTTCATATGGAATCTTCAAAGTATATTCCCTTCATGGACCTTTTTTTTAATCCCCTCTTTTTTTGAAAAAATTAAGCATCCTTTTATAATAAAGGAATTTGCACCCCTTTTAAATTTATATTCCTATAAAAGTAAAAAAACAGGCATCCAAGCCTAAGCCCTTTGGTCTCACTAATCTACTTTCCAAAGCCTCATGAATTTTGTCTTTCTTTCTTTTCTTCACAAGTTTGTATTAGTCTTCTTTGATGATATCTTAGTTTGCAGCAAGTCCTAGGAAGTTCATTTAGTTCATGTGGACAAAGTTCTCCAACTTTTACAAAAAGAAAAAATCTTTGTCAAAAGATAAGTGTTCCTTTGGGGTCCATTACATGATAGTTTTTTAAGCCTTAAGACTATCACTTGATCTAATATAATGTAGCCACAATATAATAAGATCAATATAATGATATGAGTAGAACAATATGAGCAAATTAATATGTATATCAAGGCTAATAATATATCAAATAACATTCAATAATAAGCAATAATATGAATGTAAATAGCCTAAATCATACATGTACTAAGCATGTAGAACAACTTACAATATTAATTGCTCAAAATATATGCAATTTTTATTACTCCTTTTCCTCTTACAAATATGATAAGGACTTGCACTTCTCTGTAATGTGATATCATATGATGTATCCTTATGGAGTATATATCCATATAAGAATTGACTCTTTGGATACTAGACTACTTGCACTTCTCTGTAATGTGATCTCATATGATGTATCCTTATGGAGTATATATTCATAGAAGAATTGACTCTTTGGCTACTAGACTATTCCCTTCTATATGCCAAGTCTCATGACTCTTGAATTATCTACTTGACTCTTGCATACTAATGAAAACTTGACACTATAATATCATATGATGTATCCTTATGGAGTATATGTTCATAGAAGAATTGACTCTTTGGATACTAGACTATTCCTTTCTATATGTCAAGTCTCATGACTCTTGAATTATCTACTTGACTCTTCCATACTTATGAAAACTTGACACTGTAATTTATGCACACCTAAACATTACCCTTACACTTATATAACTTGCACACTCTAGTCTAAGACACTTGTGCATATATTTACATTACATATCTGATCTTTTACATATAATACACTTGTGCACATAGACTCGACTTACACTTACTCACATGACACTTGTGCACATAGACTCAACTTACACTTACTCACATGACACTTGTGCATTTCTTGCACATGCACACTTACATAAAAGGGAAATATAACTCACACCCTAAACTATGACTCAACCCTAATATATTATTTACAATTGTACCATGAAGGTACCATGGGGTACATTAGTATATACCAAATAATGTAATATACTCCAACATGACGTAGAATAATTGGAATATGTAGTATCTGAAGAAGGTGTGAAGGTGGATCCTAACAAGATCAAAGCCATGCAAGATTGGCTTAACCAAATCTCTCAAGATTTTTAGCTCTCATCAGGTACTACAAGAAATTTGTCGACGACTATAGGAAAATTGTCACTCCTCTCACTACTCTCACTAAGAAGGATGCCTTTGCTTGGTTTGAAGCAACTTCCAAGCCTTCCATGTCCTAAAAGAGGCTAGTGTACCACCATTATTTTGGTCACTCTTGATTTCAACAAGCCTTTCGTCATTGAATGTAATGCTCCAGGGACAGGTATTGGAGTTGTTTTGATGCAAGATGAACATCACTTGGCCTTTGAAAGCAAGCAGCTCTCAAACAAGAATATGGATCGATCCACTTATGAGAAGGAAATGTTAGTTGTTTTGCATGCCATAGAGAAACAATGCCCGTAATTGTTGAAGCAACACTTCATCATCAAGACCGACCATAGTTGCCTTAAGCATTTCCTAAAACAATTCTCTCATGCCCAAAATAGAATAAATGGCTGACAAAGTGTTTGGTGTAAGTTTTTGTCATTGAGTAAAAGAAGGGCAAGGAGAATGTCACGATCAATGCTTTGTCTTGCAGACATGAGGACATAGTTGTTGCCAATCTCATCTCTGGTCCTCTTCCACAATGGCTTTTCCAACTTCAAGATGACTCCCTTTCTGACCCAAAGAATGCTACCATCATTCATGAAGTGGAGTCTAGCTCTTCATCACCTTCCTTTTTCTTATACTTTGATGGGGTTCTCAGCAAAAAGGAACACATATCTTCCTCCATTCTACATTTTAAGACTAGTGTCCTCCAAGAATTAAACGGATCTCCTTTGGTTGGACATTCTAGATCCTTAAAAACATACCAACAAGTGAAGCAATAATTTTCTTGGAAATGTTTTAAAAGTAGAGGTCAAAACCTTTGTGGCTAAATGTGATCTATGTTAATGGAAGAAGGGGAAACTTGTTAATTCTACTAATTTGTTGCAACCCTTGCCCAAACATCAATGGAAGCACATTTCCATGGATTTCATTGAGGGCCCTTCCAAATCTAAAGGCAAAACAATGATCTATATGGTAATGGATTACCTTTCAAAGTATGCTCATTTTTTTGCCTGACAACATCCCTTCTCAGCCAACAAGGTTACCAAGGTATTTCTCGATTATGTTTTTTACTTGTGCATTGCATGACCAAGTCCATTGTCAACATTGTTGTCCACCAATTTTTGGAAGAATTGTTCCATCTCAATGATACTTGATTGAACATGTCCTTGTTATCACCCTTAGTCGGATGGTTAGACAAATATTGTAAACATATATTTGGGTACTTACCTTCATTGTTTTGCCCAAGCTGAGCATTATCATTTGGGTTTATTAGCTCTATTTCATTGGATGGTGATATAATACCTGTCATTTTTACCTTCTCAGTTCTGTTCTTAACTTGCATGGCATGCTCAGGTCCATTGTCAACAACAATGATCCTATCTTCACCAACAATTTTAAAAGGAATTGTTTCATCTCAATGGTACTCAATTGAATTTGTCCTCTTATTATAATACCTACCATCTTTACCTTCTCAATTCTATTTTAAACAATATGACATGCCCCGATCTATTGTCCACAATAACGACCGTGTCTTCACCAGCACTTTTGAAAATAATTGTTTTGTCTAAATGGTACTCAATTGAATAGGTCCTCTTCTTATCACCCCTAGTCAGATGATCAAACGGATTATCACCCTTAGTCAAATGATCAAACAAAAATTGTAAACAAATGTTTGGGTAATTACCTTCATTGTTTTGCCCAAGATGAGCAACATCATTAGGTTTATTAGCTCTCTTTAGCTGAATGGTAGTATAATAATTACCATTTTTCCATTAGGATGTCCCCATTTGAGTTATTGGATGGTCAGAAACCTCCATCAATAGCAAACTATATCCAAGGATTCTCCAAGATGACTCAAGTGACTGATTTATTATCCAAGGATCCTCCAAAGTGGTTCAGGTGGCTGATTTATTGCAAGATTATGTCCAAGGATCCTCCAAGGTGGCTGATTTGTTGCAACAATGTCAGCTTATGTTACAACTCCCTAAAGATAATTTCATCCAAACCCAAACTCGCACAAGGCAATAACAAGACTTGCATCCTTCTAAGCAATAATTTGTCGTATGGAACATGGTCTTTTTCCACCGACAGCCCTATAAGCAATTGTCTTTGAAGACCAGATCCAATCTTTCATCTTTCTCAACAGCAATTTGTCGTATGGAACATGGTCTTTTTCCACCGACAGCCCTATAAGCAATTGTCTTTGAAGACCACATCCAGTCTTTCATCTTTCTCAGCAGCAATTTGTCATATGGAACATGGTCTTTTTCCACCTCCATCCCTATAAGCAATTGTCTTTGAAGACCAAGTCCAATCTTTCACCTTTCTAAGTAGAAACTTGTCGTATGGAACATGGTCTTTTTCCACCTCCAACCCTATAAGCAATTGTCCTTGAAGACCAGGTCCAATCTTTCTACCTCCTACCCTATAAGCAATTGTCCTTGACAACCAAGTCCAATCTTTCATCTTTCGAAGCAGTAATTTGTCATATGGAACATGGTCTTTTTTCACCTCCAACCCTATAAGCAATTGTCCTTGAAGAACAAGTCCAATCAAAAGTTGGCACTATGATGTTACAAAGCCTAAAAGATGATTTGTCACATTGGTGAAGAAGTAGCATATAAATTGGAGCTTCCATTATCTTCTCACATCCAATCCCATCTTTTTGTTTCTTATCTTAAATAAATCCATTGGCCAAAAAGGTGCATATCAAATAATTCATTGACCGAAAGGTACAGTTGGAGACAAAGCTAAGCGTCCAATAATGAACAAGGTGAATTCACTCTCCAAACAAAAGCAATGTTGCAAACCAAAATTCATATTATACTAGCTCACCAAGAGTTACTCATTGCAATCCAAAATTCATATATTTTAATCTTGCCAAAGCCAAGGTTCCTCATCAAGTGGCAAAATATTTCAAATAAAAAAAAAAAATCAACATGGGAACCTAAGAGAAATAATCTTTCAAAAAAATTCAACATAGGAACCTAAGAGAAATAATTTTTCAAAAAAAATCAACATGAGACCCTAAGATGATTAATCTTCCAAACAAAACTCAACGTGGAAACCTAAGAGCATTTTCAAGCCTTTCTAGCTTTGATGACAAAGTTTTCAAAAAGGGAAGCCATGTACCAACTCTAATATATCCATGTTAACCATCTTTATCCTTATTAGTTCAGGTCTTAGGATAAGGTATTCAATCGTTGAACAATAGGGTTAGAGTTATTACTGATTTAATCTATAAATTAGAAGAATTAGCTTGTAGTTGAAATCAACTCTAATATATTCATGTTAACTATCTTTATCCTTATTAGTTCAGGGTTTAAGATAAAGTATTCACTCATTAAACAATAGGATTGGGATTATTGATGATATAATCTATAAATTATGAAAGTTGGCTTATAATTAAAACCATCTATGAGGTTCAAATCTTAGTTTGCCTCTGTACATATGAGACTCTACATTCTCCTAATGGCCAAGACTATAGCTGACCATATAGTAACTATATCTATTACACATATGAGACTTTACATTTTCCTAGTGGCTGAAACTTTACCTGACTATGCCCTCTGTAACTGACTAGGATTTGCATTCATTTGGAGTCTACTCAATCATTGAACAATAGGATTGGGATTATTGGAGTCTAATTCCAATAGGATTGGAATTAGCTTGTAGTTAAAATTAGCTCTAATATATTCATATTAACTATCTTTATCCTTATTAGTTCAGGCTTTAAAATAAGGTATTCAATCATTAAACAATAAGATTGGGATTATTGATGATTTAATCTATAAATTAGAAAAGTTGGCTTGTAATTAAAATCATTTATGAGGTTCAAATCTTAGTTTGCCTTAGTACATGAGACTCTACATTCTCCTAATGGCCAAGACTATAACTGAGCATATAGTAACTATATCTATGATGGCCAAGACTATAACTGAGCATATGATGGCCAAGACTATAACTGAGCATATAGTAACTATATCTATTAGACATATGAGACTTTACATTTTCCTAGTGGCTGAAAACTATATCTATTAGACATATGAGACTTTACATTTTCCTAGTGGCTGAAACTTTACCCGACTATGCCCACTGTAACTGATTAGGATTTGCATTCATTTGGAGTCTACTCAGTCATTGAACAATAGGATTGAGGTTATTGTGATTTAATCTATAGATTAGTAAAGATGGCTTGTAATTGAAATCATCTTTCCCGTTCGAATCTTACTTTGTCTCTCTACATTCTTACTTTGTCTCTATTACATATGAGACTCTACATTCTCCTAATGGCCGAGACTATACCTGACCATATCATAACTATATCTATTATACATATGAGACTACCTTACATTTTCGTAGTGGCTGAGACTATACCCGACCATGCCTTTACATTTTCCTAGTGGCTGAGAATATACCCGACTATGCCCTCTCTAACTGTCTAGGATTCGTATTCATTTAGAGTCTAGAATCTGTTACTTACACGAGTGTTTTCCTAGCATTGTTGTATTTGTGAAAGTTGTTCATTGTAAGTACCACTGGTTTAGATTATATTTGTATAAAGGATATATTTTCCATTTTAAAATCAATATTATGTGTTCTCAGTCATCAAGGAAAATCAATATTATGTGTTCTCAGTCATCAAGTAATTTCACAATTAGAAACCCTATTTGGGCTCAATTTTTTCACAATTCCTAAAAGGTTCTTCCAGAAGACGCCAGAAACCCTGGGCTCATTTTTTTCACATTTCCTAAAAGTTGCTTCCAAAAGACGCAACTTATTTTTTTCACAATTTCTAAAAGGTTCTTCCAAAAAAAGTACACTTACGTTATTGATAATAAATGTTTATTAAAAGTACAATTATGCATCAGCAGATGTCTATAATAATAATAATATAACAAAAAAAAATGGACTAGTAAAGTAGGAATATGGTAGAAGTGATAAACTCCAAAGTAAAGCAAAGCACAATGCACAATGATCAGAGAAAACAAAGGCACTAACATACAAGTTTTGCATAGTAATGGAGATACAACTTAAGATTGACGACGGATGTCCGAGAAGCCAAAACAATTAAAAAATCAAATTGCATATTGCAGTGGAATTGAGATTTGGAAATCTGTCAGAGAGAGCTCACACAGTATTATATTTAATTTTACAGTATTATATTTAATTTTACATATTAGAGAGGCAATCATAGAGGCAGCCCAAACATCATATTCTATCTATAAACCAAGAAATAAAACGTGCAAACAAATCCGACATAAAAAAAAAAAATGGTACATAACCTTGAGGTAAGATTCCGGCAAGTCGACACCATATTCCCTTAAAATTAACCCTCCTTATAAAAATAAAAAATATATATACAATGATGAAACAATCTGTTGTGATACCACAGATCTGAATCTTAAAAAAAATCAATAGAACAGTACTCTAAAATTGCAGTATTCGATGCTTTATTTGCAGAAGCAAATTTCGAAGCGCATAGTTCATCAAATCGACATAATAATAAAGACCTAAATCAAACTCTGAATCTCGTTCCGACTCTCAACATGCACACAGACAATATATTTATTATGTCTAAAACAAATTAGAAAAAAGAAACCAACAAATAAAATCAAGCCCGTAAAACAGGTCATTGGAGAATATTATATATATGCGGTAAGATATTCTTGCACTCTTAAGATATACTCGATATGGATGAAAGGAAACAATTTATGAAACAACTTAAACTTTACCTTTAAAATGGGAAACCCTAACTGCACGATACCCTAGAGTAGCATATTGCATTCGATTTGATTATTACGATGTTTTCATTAATCATCGGGGGGAACGATGTCGCCTAAGGACGACTCTAATGCTGATCAGTATTTTTTTTTATGTCATTGACCATAGCGATAGCAGAGACGATGGCGACTCAAGACTGATCAGTGTGTTCATCATATCATTTCCTCGATGATTAATGAAGACGGCGCAAAAACGCAAACCGTGGCGTTGAAGATCCAAGCTCTGAAGCTGGGGATTTCAGAGAAGCTAACAGCCACCTAAATGAGCCTCTGCCTCGGCTTCAGAATGAAAACTAGCGTGCTCCTCAGACATACAAATAGGCTCGGCAGCTCTCGAAAGAGTACCTCCTATCCATTAGGGTTAGGGTTACCTTCTTGTAATTAGGGTTTTCATTTAGATTGACTAATAAAATATGGTTCCAAATTTTTGAGTTATTGATTTGCTTTTATATTTTTTAACTGTTGAATATTTTTGCGTGTTGATTTTAAGTTGACTTCCGAGGTCCACAAGCCTTACTTCTATTAAAACAATGGAGTGAAGTGAACTCCAATAGGAAAGGTATTGCACCATTTTTGTTTTTTAATACTATCATAAATTTGGTAACATTCTTTCATTTTTAATAATTGGTAACCCATGCCTCTCTTCGGTAAATGTAACTCAGAGTGAAGGAGTGCATGCCTCTTCTCGGTAAACATAACCCAAAGTAACCTCGAAACATAGGTCAAATCATTGAAGTTGCCTCGATAACTCATGCCTCTCCTCGGTAAACGTAACCCAAAGTAAGGGAGCACATACCTCTTCTCGGTAAACGTAACCCGAAGTGAGAGAGCACATAAACCAAAACATAGATCAAATCATTGAAGTTGCCTCGATAACCCATGCCTCTCCTTGATAAATGTAACCCATGCATATATCATAAATGCCCAACAAACTCAAGTCAAACTATTATTACCTTTGCATATATCATTCATGCCCAACAAACTCAAATCAAACTACTACCTTTGCATATCTCGTACATGCTCAAAGTTAAGGCTTGAACCTAGGTCTCCTAAATGCTCAAAGCTCTTGGTATTACACCATTTTAAATTAAAAAAACAATTTTTTTATAAAAAAAAATTTAAATATTAATTGCGAGAATGATTGTTTTTTATATTAATATGGTTTTATATTATGGGAGGGTGGTTTGTGTAGTTTTTTTTAGTTTAAAAGTTTTTCTTGTGTTTTTAGTTGAGAAAAGGTTTAGGTCTTTTCAAAAGAAAACCTTATATATGTATATTTGAAATTAAAAATATATAGTAATATGATTAGCTTGAATATAAGTTTTGCATTCCAAAATAAAATGTTTGTCTCATTGTTTTAAAAGTACATCTTTGATCCCTTAGTTGGCATCACCTCGATAACCCATGTCTCTCCTCGGTAAACATAACCCAAAGTAAGGGAGCACATACCTCTTCTCGGTAAACGTAATCCAAAGTGAGGGAGCGCATAAACCAAAACATAGATCAAATCATTGAAGTTGCTTCGATAACCCATGCCTCTCCTTGATAAATGTAACCCAAAGTGAGGGAGCGCATGCCTCTTCTCGGTAAGCGTAACCCGAAGTGACCTTGGAACACAAATCAAATCATTGAAGCTGCCTCGATAACCCATGCCTCTCCTTGGTAAACATAACCCGAAGTGAAGGAGAAGTTATCGTCAAACTGAAGTGAACTCAACAAACTCAAGTCAAACTACTACCTTTGCATATATCATAAATGCCCAACAAACTCAAGTCAAACTATTACCTTTGCATATATCATTCATGCCCAACAAACTCAAATCAAACTACTACCTTTGCATATCTCATACATGCCCAAAGTTAAGGTTTGAACCTAGGTCTCCTCTTGGTAAATGCCCACAGTCTTACCAATCCACTAGCTCTTGGTATTACACCATTTTAAATTAAAAAAACAAAAAATTTATAAAAAAAAATTTAAATATTAATTGCGAGAATGATTGTTTTTTATATTAATATGGTTTTATATTATGGGAGGGTGGTTTGTGTAGATTTTTTTAGTTTAAAAGTTTTTCTTGTGTTTTTAGTTGAGAAAAGGTTTAGGTCTTTTCAAAAGAAAACCTTATATATGTATATTTGAAATTAAAAATATATAGTAATATGATTAGCTTGAATATATGTTTTGCATTCCAAAATAAAATGTTTGTCTCATTGTTTTAAAAGCACATCCTTGATCCCTTAGTTGGCATTGTGGTGATAGTTTACTACTGCAAACACTTCCAAGACTGCTTGGACCTCTGGCCAGCATCGTGGTGATACTATGTGCTGCTGCAAACGCTTCCAAGATTATGTGGACCTTATACAACCAAATTGCTATGGTTATGGACGACCTCTATCAACAACTTAAAACCCTCCAAAATACTGGTGAGGCGACTCCTAAAAATAGCGTTGAGCTTGCCTAGGATGGAGTACTTTTTACCTTTTTTGTTGTAATGGGATTGTCTTTGTGGCCCTTTAGTTGCTCTTTGATGTTGTTTAACTTGCTAACCTGTTTCTTTTTGTGTGCCTTTGTGGCCCCAATGGTTGTTTTTTGTTGTTTTAGGTCTTGTTGACATGTTTCTTTTGTGTTGAGATTGCCTTTGTGGCCCGACTAATTGCTTTTCATTGTTGTAGCAAAAAAAATTGTGAGTTGGTCCTTCATTTGACCATGAGCATTTTTTTGGTGGTGGTTGAATATAGGATAAAATTCAACAAGATATTACTCTCCTTTTCTAACTAACTTCTCTTGTCGTATAGCTGATTTGAAAAATTTTAAACAAATATAATTTATATCTTTGTTATTATCTAGGAATTGATATTTTATTTGTTCATCCACTTGTTTTGTTTCATCCATGTTTTCCTTTACATTATTTTGCTCCGATATTTTTATACTATTTGCATAAGTTTATTTGATTTTTTCAAATATCTTCAAAGATGAACTATAACAATTGCCTCTATAAGAAAGGCATATGTCTGGAATAATTTCATATGGAATTGACTTTTTTATTTTGAAAAGAATATCTTAAAATATGAACTATAACAATTGCCTCTATAAGAAAGGCATATGTATGGAATAATTTCATATGGAATTGACTCTTTTATTTTGAATTTGCTTATACTCAATTTTTTTTTAAATCCTCTTCATTTGCCTCCATTTTGAGTATGATGCATTGCTAGCCCACACTTCACACCCATACAATCTCATTAGTATCACTACTAACCCAAATAAAACCCATATAATCTTCTAAACCTATAATTCAGCCTCTCTTCTTCTATTTTGTATTACAAAAGGTGCATATCATCCCCTTACTATTCTCTTCATTCTACATGTTTCTCGTTGAGTCTATTATTAAAGCTTATCCCCAAATTGTAAACAAATGTTTGGGTAATTACCTTCATTGTTTTATCCAAGATGAGCAATTTCATTGGGTTTATTGGCTCTCTCTAATTGAATGGTAGTATAATAATTACTATTTCTTCCATTAAAATGTTACAATTTGAGTCATTGTATGGTTAGAAACCTTCATCGATAACAGACTATATCCCATTAAGATGTCTCCATTTAATTGTATGGACATAAACCTCCATCAATTACAAACTTTATCGAAGGATCCTCCAAGGTTGGGCTTATTGCAAGATTATGTCCAAACCTCCATCAATTACAAACTATATCGAAGGATCCTCCAAGGTGGGGCTTATTGCAAGATTATGTCCAAACATCCTCGTAGGTGACTCAAGTGGATGACTTATTGCAAGATTATGTCCAAGGATCCTCCAAGGTGGGCTGATTTGTTATAACAATATTAGCTTGTGTTACAACTCCCTAAAGATAATTTAACCCAAGCCCAAAACCGCACAAGGCAACAAGACTTTTATCTTTCTAAGCAACAATTTGTCGTATGGAATATGGTTCTTTTCTACCTCCAACCCTATAAGTAATTGTATTTGAAGACCAAATCCAATTAAAGCTCTTTTGATATTACAATCCCCACAAGATGGTTTATTATATCAATAAAATAGTACATCAGTTGGAACCTTTGTCTTCACACATCCATCATATCTTTCATGTTTTTTGTCTTAATAAATCCTAAAGATACATCTTAAATAAGTCATTGATCAAAAAGTGCAAAAGAAAATATTCCAATACTCCATGACCAAAGTGAATCTCTCTCCAAACAAAAGCAATCTTACAATCCAAAATTCATATTTTACAATCTCAACCCAATTTTGCAATTCAAAATACAAAATCATATTTCCTCCCCAAGTAAAAAAATCTTAAATTAAAATAAAATAAAATAATAAATAAATAAATAATAATATTATAATAATAAATAATAAATTCAATAGGAAAACCTTAAAGGTTTAGAGCCAAAGTTTTCTAAGAGGGAAGCTATATAGAGCCAAAGCTTTTAAGAGGGAAGCTATATAATGACTTCAATATAAGCCAGTCAACTATTTTTATTTAATTTATCTAAATTAGCTCAAGCCTTAGGATAAGGTATTTCATTTGAGCATTAACATGAGCATTAAGGTTAAGAGAAGGTATTCCATCATTGAGCATTGACCTGAGCATTAAGATTAAAAAGGTATTCCATGACCTGAGCATTAAGATTAAGAAGGTATTCCATCATTAAATATTAGGGTTAGAAGGTATTCCATTATTGAACACTAAGGTTAGAATTATTGATGATTTAGTTTATAAATTAGTATAAGGTATTCATCATTCAATATTAAAGTATTGAACATTAAGGTTAAAATTATTGATGATTTAATCTAAGATATTGACATTAGGGTTAAAATTATTGATAATTTAATCTAAGATATTGACATTAGGGTTAAAATTATTGATAATTTAACCTAAATTAGTATAAGGTATTCCATCATTGATGATTGATAATTTATACTATAAATTAATATTATTGATGATTTAGACTATAAATTAGGATAAGGTATTCCATCATTGAGCATTAGGGAGCATTAAGGTTATTGGTGATTTGGCCTATAAATTATGATTAAGGTATTTCATCATTGAGCATTAGGGTTGAAGCCTTAGATAAGGTTTTCCACCATTGAGCATTAGGGAGCGTTAAGGTAGGTTAGGTTGAAATAGTCCGACATTCAAATTAGTTTGTCTCTGTCACACATACGAGCCTTACATTCAAATCCTAGTTTGTTTCTATCTCACATATGAGATTTTACATTCTCATGGTGGCTGAGACGTATACCCTCCATAACTGGCTAGGATTTGCATTTAATTTAGAGCCTAGAATCTGTTACTTACATTAATTATTTCCTGGCATTGTTTTATTTGTGAAAGTTGTTTTATTACAAGTACCACTATGGTTTTAGGTTATCTTCAGAGGATATATTTCCATTTTAAAATCAATAGTATGGTTCCCGGTCATCAAGGAAGAGTAATTTCCCCAAGATTTGTGGTGCATGTGCGGTCCTCTTGGATGTGAAGATGGCTTATTTCTCCTATTTCACTTTTTTCATGTTACAGGGCTCTAAGAGCATGTTCCCGTGGAGGGGGCTTCTCTATTTTAACTTGGAGATGACGCATTGTATATTTCAGGTTGGATTGCAAGCTTTATGTAGAGGATATATTTCCATTTTAACATCAATATTATGGCCCCCGGTCATGAAGCCCCCTCTGTTTCCCCAGGGCTTGTGGTGCATGTGCAGTCCTCTTAGGTGTGAAGATGGCTTTCATTTCTCCTCTTTCACTTTAGTATGTTAAAGGGCTCTAACAGCATGTTCTTGTAGAGGGGGCTTTCCATATTTTCACTTAGGGATGATGCATTGGATATTTCAGACTGGATTGCAACTTTCTGGAATTTTCTTAGCAGATTATCACATGATCTTTTTTTTTCAAAAACGATTCATGCTTCACCCACAAACAAAGTCTAGTTCACGGATGATGAAGAGAACGCTTTTAAAGGCGAAGTAAACAATTATAATCTGCCACGTTGCAATAACAATTTTAAAAAAATTAAGCATTTACTGCATATAGGATCAGCCCACCTCTCTAATACAATCACTGAAATTCATCCCCCAAATCTGGTCGCCACTTCCGCTTTTGTGTATAAAAATTTCAATCATGGAACCACGCTTTAATACCGCTTACTACATAACATGAACAAAACATTAAAAAACATAGACAAACAAGAGGAGAGTCATCAAACACCTTTAGAAACCCTATTTGGGCTCATTTTTTCACAATTCACCATGTCCGGTGACACTGGTGAAGTACGAATATAATAGTGAAGTGATAACCTGCAAAGTAAAGCATAGCATCATAATTATATATGAAAAGATATTAGAGAGAACAAAGGGACTTAAAAAACATACAAGCTTTGCATAGTAATGGAGATACAACTTAAGATTGACAACGGATGTCCCAGAAGCCAAAACGACTAAAAAGACAAATTGCATATTGCAGTGGAAGTGAGATTGGGAATTCTATCACAGACAGGGCTCACACAATATTATATTTTATTTTACATATTAGAAAGGCAATAATAGAGACAGCCCAAACATCATATTCTATCTATAAACCAAGAAATAAAACGTGTAAACAAATTCGAGATTAAAAAAATGGTACTTACCCTTGAGTCTTACCAGCCATGTCTGATCAAAAGCTCTTTAAATGGTTGTTAACTCTTAATCGACAGCTCCCTTATTAGCCATTTTGAAGACGGTAAGATTACCGCAAGTTGACACCCAATTTCCTCAAAATTGACCCTCTTTAAAATAAAAATACAATGATGAAATAAACTATGGTCATACCACAGATCTGAATCTTTAAACAACGATGAAATAAACTATTGTCATACGACAGATCTGAATCTTTAAAAAATCAATAGTACAACACCCTAAATTGTAGAACTCGATGCCTTATTTGCAGAAGCAAATTCCGAAGCTCATAGCTCCTGAAATAGACATAACAACAAAGACCTAAATCATACTCTGAAACTCGATCCGACTCTCCCAACAGATAAGGCATTCACATGCACAATATTTACTATGTCTAAAACAGATCAGAAAAAAGAAGCCAACAAACCAATTCCAGCTCGTAAAGATCAACAGATCATTGCAGAATACTGCATATATTATTTTCCTAACCTGACACCGGCAATGTGTTAAGATACTCTTCGGGCACAGTTAACATATACTTGATATGAATGAAAGGAAACAAATTTTGAAACAGCTTAAACTTTACCTTTAAAATGGAAAACCCTAACTGCACAATACCCTAGAGTAGCAAATTGCATTCGATTTGATTATTACGATGTTTTCATTAATCATCGGGAGAACGATGTCGCCTAAGGACGACTCTAATACTGATCAGTATTTTTTGATGACTTTAACCATTGCCATAGCAGAGACGATGGCGACTCAAGACTGATCAGTGTGTTCATCATATCATTTTCTCGATGATTAATGAAGACGGCGCAAATAATGCAAACCGTGGCGTTGAAGATCCCAGCTCTGGAGCTGGGGAGGGGATTTCAGAGAAGCCGACACCCACCTAAATGAGCCTCTGCCTCTGCCTCTGCCTCTGCGTCAGAATGAAAACTAGCGTGGTCCTTAGACATACAAATAGGCTCAGCAGCTCTCGAAAGAGTACCTCCTAGGGTTAGGGTTACCTTTTTGTGATTAGGGTTTTCATTTAGATTGAGGAATAAAATATGGTTCCAAATTTTTGTATTAAAGATTTACTTTTAAAAAAACCAACTTTTTATATAATAAAAAATATATAATAGTTTCATCAATAATGATTGTGATCAATTTAAAAATATATATATATTTAGGGTTGATTTTATGTTGACTTCCAAGGTCCACTTACTTCTAGTGAAACAATGGAGTGAATTATGTATTGCACCATTTTGGAATAGAATAGAATACAAGTTTGACTTCCAAGGTCCACAAGCCTTACTTCTATTGAAACAATGGAGTGAATTATGTATTGCACCATTTTGGAATAGAATAGAATAAAAGTTTTATAGTTCTTTTTATTTTTCTATAGTGTTTTTTTTAATATTAATTTTGAGGATGATTGTTTTTTAATATTAATATGGTTGGAGTTTGAATTATGAGAGGGTGGTCTTTTGTAGTTTTTAGCTAAAAAGTTTCTCTTGTGTTTTTAGTCTATGGGCCTTTTCAAAATAAATAAATAAATAAATATATATATATATATATATATATATATATATATATATTAATATTAATATGGTTCTTTATCCCCTGGTTGGTATTATGGTGACACTGTCTATTACTACAAAACGCTTTCAAGACTACTTGGACCTTATAAAACTAGGCTGCTAAGGTTATGGACGACCTCTATCAACAGCTTAAAGACCTCCAAAAGACTGGTGATGCGACTCCTACAAATAGTGTCGAGTCTACCTAGGATGGAGTCCTTTTTACCTTTTTTTTTGTAATAAGATTGCCTTTGTGGCCCTTCAGTTGCTCTTTGTTGTTGTATAACTTGTTGACATGTTTCTTTTTATGGGATTACCTTTGTGACCCCACTAGTTGCTTTTTGTTGTTGTAGGTCTTGTTGACATGTTTCCTTTTGTGTTGAGATTGCCTTTGTGGTCCCATTGGTTGCTTTTTGTTGTTCTAGATCTTGTTGACCTGTTCCTTTTTTTGCTCGTCTTGTAAATATGGTTTTGGGGCCCTTTCAAAACTCACTCCTCCAATATAACAAAAAATAGAAAATTATGTGAGTTGGTCCTCAATTGGACCATGAGCATTTTTTGGTGGTGGTTGAATATAGGGTAAAATTCAACAAGATATTACTCTCCTTTTCTATCTAACTTCTCTTCTCGTATAGCTACTTTAAAAAACAAATATAATTTATATCTTTGTTATTATCTAGGAATTGATATTTGATTTGTTCATCCACTTGTTTTGTTTCATCCATGTTTTTCTTCTTTTGTTCGGATATTTGTATACTACAACCTAAAGCCATCTATTTGCATCACTTTATTTGATTTTTTCAAATATCTTAAAAGATGAACTATAACAATTGCCTCTATAAGAAAGGCATATATCTGAAATAATTTCATATGGAATTGACTCTTTTATTGTGAATTTGCTTATACTCATTTTCTTTTATATCCTCTCCATTTGCCTCCATTTTGAGTATGATGTATTGCTAGCCCACACTTCACACCCATACAATATCATTATGTTATGATTCTACTCCTAACCACCATACTAATCACATTTTTAGTGAATTATTTAATCACTCTCTCTCTCACAAAGGTTGTGACCTTTGATCACACCTTCACACTCGTAGAAATAGGTATTTCATTTGGTATAGTTGGGACATCGAGGAATATAATTATTAATTAATTGTTGGGTTCCCCATACAATACAACAGTGATTCCTTAATAAAAGTGATTCCTTTTATTATTCTAGCATTATAATCAATCTTTCTCTATTGGGTTCACTACATCTAGATCAGAGCTAGTTCAATCCAATTTTTTTTTTCCCCACACAGCCACCGTCTCCACTTTACATGCCACCTTGTCATAAGTGAGTACGGGTCTGTCTCACAGCACCGTATTCCTTTGTGATAACACAGACCGACAGCGGAATAAAAAATAGAGCTCCACCATAATATAAATTGTCGACATCGCCTATGAGTTCTGACGCAGCGATAGTGCAATAAGCAGACATAAACTTCGGAATTTTTTTTTTTACAGTGAACGAACAGGCTGTCATAGTCTCTTCGGCATCTACCTCACCAAAAGGACGAAACAGTAACCCAATACAGCAAAAAAGAAAAGCGAGAAGTTATAAAAAAATCGAAAGTATGGTTGTTGAAGACTAGCTAAGTGATTCGACCAAGCGCAGATTAAAAAAAATACATCAAATCTGAAGAAATCACGAAAAAATTGGTCGCTTGCAGAGTTTTCCGGCAAAGACACAGGTTAACGGTGGAATCGTATAAAATTAGAGTATAAACTTAAGGTTTAAAATAAATTTTACCCATCGGCGGCTACGGTTCGCGTCACTGGAAAACTTCGGCATCGAAGAAAGGACGAAGGTCACAAGAAGTGGCAAAGGATATTGCGAAAGAGGTCTCGAAAGAGGTTTCAAAAGAAATGAAAGAAGTGATGCAAGAAATGGCCGATGGAAGAATATATCACGACCCCAACCTACTTTTGCTACTTAATCTTGCCCACCTACGTTAAATCACATCAGTGAGGGTATATAAAATTCAGTTCCAGGATATCGCCAATCGCATCACAGGGTTGGATGAATCAGTCCTCATAAGTGGGTTCATCAATGTATTGAAAGAAGAAATTAGAGTGAATATCATGATGTATACTCCTCGCACCCTACAGGAAGCCATTGGATTAGCCTTGTTAGTCGACGATACATTCAATGTTCAACGTCAACATGGGGAGCAACCTATTGATAAATCGACATTCACGCACACTATTCCAAAACACAAACCCTTGCCAGTTAAGTACCTTAGCCTACAAGAAATGGAGGAGCGACGAGCGAACGACCTCTGCTATACTTGTGATGAGCAATTTGGGCCCCTTCATTGTTGTGCTACACAAACATTGTATTTATTGAATATAGTTGATCCCTGTCACTCCATAGAGGAAGAAGGTGAGGAAGATGTGCACGACATGACCAAAGCACCTGATCATAACAATGAAGGAAATGAGGTCGATGTGCAAGAAGTGCTCGATGCACCACGAAAAGATGAGGTAGACATCCATGCAATAAACAATGAAGGCAAGACATACACTCTCAAAGAACTACACACAAGTTCATTGCCAATAGTGAGTTCTCATCGTATAGGCAACCCGATTCAGAAAGAAGGCAAAAGAGTGAGTGCACCTTTATTTTCCCTTCATTCTACACAGGAAGAATCGGCTAAAGCGGAAGCCTACCATCATCACAATTCTCCTAAGGAAGATTCTACTATTCTTTCTAGCAACCCCCCACTAATGCTTTGACCTTCAATATATCCTTGCCTTCGAAAAAGTGACATTAAAATAGTACAAGAACTTGCACAAATTCAACTGGGAAAACAAGCAACGAAGCTCCTTACTTTGAGCTTTGAGGACAAAGCTCTTTTTAAGGAAGGTGGCATGTTAGGATTCTACTCCTAACCACCATACTAATCACATTATTAGTTAATTATTTAATCACTCTCTCTTTCACAAAGGTTGTGACCTTTGATCACACCTTCACACTCGTAGAAATAGGCATTTCATTTGGTATAGTTGAGACATCGAGGAATATAATTATTAATTAATTGTTGGGTTCCCTATACAATACAACAACAATTCCTTAATAAAAGCGATTCCTTTTATTATTCTAGCATTATAATCAATCTTTCTCTATTGGGTTCACTACACATTAGTATCACTACTAACCTAGATAAAACCCATATAATCTTTTAGACCTATAATTCAACCTCTCTTCTTCTATTTTGTAATACAAAAGGTGCATTTCATCCTCTTAATATTATCTTCATTATAAATGTTTCCCAGTTAAATCTATCATTGAAGCTTATCCCAAAATATTTATAGGCGAATACTTCTTCCAAAAGACCCCTTTCAAATAAAATATTAATTGATTATTATTTTTTTATTTGAGAAGATTATCGTCTTCATTTTGTTGGTATTCTTTCATGTCTACTTCCTTGCAAAAGTGCTTTAAGGCCTTTAAATACTCCCTCAAACCCTATGTTGACCTTGTAACCATTTTGAACATCTGCATACAGGTTGAAACCCATATGCTAAGGTTTAATAAAGAGTCCCGATTGGTTATAGAAATAAGGACCCCCTTCAAATGTTTTGTTGCGATCTACAAGACAAGAAAAAACAACCATAAAATAGTTGTTCGCACTCAGCATCACGTCCACGTCACCTTCAGGATTCTAAGTCTTCCTGAGCCAAGCCTCCACAAAGGGGAGAGAAATTCGGATGCCCAAAAATTTACCAATAAGTGCATGTTTGGTTAAATATTCCACATATTTTGCCATCGAGTCTGGTTGAACCACTAGACTCGGCTTGGATTCACATCGTTCCAAACATCCATTGTTCTTTAACAAGCGATTACCAACATGCACTGGTAAATATTGTTCCTTCTAGTAATTTTTAGATGAAAAAACATCACGAGCATGCACTCTTTGTGACGGACCCGATGCCATCACGACATTCCTTCAGTTTTTTAGACCTCCTCCAGAAATGGCTGCCATCCCTGCAGAGCAGTTTTTCCTTATCAAACCCTAGCAGAATAGTTTTTCCTCATCCTTCCCCATCTATCTCTTCATAAAATTTAATCATACCAATTGATAAAGAACTTATAAAAATTAAAATCTTAATTATTAGTTTCATTGTTCTTTTGAAATATTTGTAATACTTGTAAAAGATTTCAAACATAGATGTATTTTACATATATAAAATAAAATAAAAAAGATATTTTCAAAATTGACGATGTCAAAATAATTTATGGGATAACAAACATTTATTATCAAACACAATATGTTATCTTACTTGTATCTTTAAAAGGAAACAAGTTTACATGGAAAATCTAAGTTGAAACATTATTTTATTTTTTAAAGAATTGATCTTGTTGATAAATTTTATTGGCTTTTCTATTCTTGTTTCTTCAAACAATTTAGACATGGAATCCAACGCTAATGCATCGTCATAACTATCTTGAATATTATTTTAAGCTTTGCATTCTAAGATAAATTATTTCTATATTTCTACTACCCTAAAGTGTAATAGTTGTATCTCTCTTCCCATTTCTCTTTAAGTCTCTTCCATCTTCCTGTATCAAACGTCAATCAATGTGACCTAGACCTCAATTGAGCTATAAATATATTTTCTCTCCATTTGATATTTGTATATGTGTTTTTTATAATGGTCATTTGTGTGGTTGAACTTAACTAGGTAGTAAACCTTCTTTCTTCCCTGTCATTTGGTCACATTGTTGCCCTTTTTTTCTCCCTAACATAGACTTTTACATCCTTGTTGTTATTTGGACATTTATTAAATGAATATGCCTCCTCTTTTTTATCCATATGATATTTTGTTTTAGCCAAGTATTATTTCTTTTGTTCAATTAATCTCTTATTATTTTTTTTATTTTTAATGAGTTTACACAGGTTTTTATGAGGGGTCCCGGTCCCCTTATACTAAGTGGGGTTTGAACCTTGGACCTCCTATAGATTGGCCAAAGCCGTTACCACTACTGTAAGCTTGCAACTTAATCTCCTATAATCTTATACCACCTAGTTACATACATTTATTCAATATTTTTCAAAAACATCGTAGAAGATGATTAATCGGGTTGCCTCTATAGGAAAAGTGTATTTTCTTTCTAGGAGTTTATTATATAGAACAAAAGTTCTTATTTTGAATTTTCTTGTAATCAATTGCTTTTGGATCCTCTCTAGTTGCCTTTATTTCAAGCTTGATGTACTAATGGCCACTATTTCACATGCATAAAGAACCATTGACACTACCAACTTAGATGTGATTGGTCTTCTTATCCCATAATTATGCCTCCCTACATTCGTCCTACAATGTAAAGAGTGATTTCTAACCTTTAATTATTCTTTTTAATATACACCTTGTCAAATTAAGTTTGTTATTGAAATCTACAACAAGATACTTGTGTTACATTAGTTTTTGTAGGACACTCTCTTCAAATTGAAAACTTAATTGTTTTCTTTCTTTTGGTTGGTAAAAGACATTATCTTTATTTTGCTAGTACTTACTTTCATACCAAATTCCCTATAAAAGTGTTTTAAGGCCTTTAAATACTTTATTAACCCTCACATTGTCCTTGCAATCAAAATGATAATATTTGGATACGAAAGTAGCTTTACCACACAATTGCCTAATTAAACGCATTTCTCTCCACTCACATTTATCCATTATTCTAACTCATAAATATATAAACCAAGTAAAACCAAAGATAATGAACATCCTTGTTTAACTCCTATGTCACTTCCAAAGCATTATGAGAGACTTTCTCATTTTTTATTTTGGCTCAAACCTCTTCATATAGTCTATGGACTACTACCCTTTATTTTTTCAGCATGCCTAGTTCTTCCTTCCTACTCCATATTTTATTTATAGGTATTATGTGAAAGGCCTTCTTGAAGTAGTTTACAGGTAATAAAAAGGAATATTTGTTTAGCTATAGAGGATTCTAAACCAACCCTATCAGCTCACCCAATCCCTACTTTGAAAGTAGATAGCCTTGATAGATGGTGTCAAGTCATCAATTGGAATTATGATGTTGGGTACTAAAGAAACAAAAGAAGGCAAAAAATATAAAGTGGAAACCAACTAATGTGGAGTTAGTCAAATTGAATTTTTATGGAGCATCTAAAGGAAACCTAAGACCTATAGCAAGAGGAGGATTAATTAGAAATAATAGAGGAGATATTTTATCTCATTATGCTTTTGATAGTGGCTTTAAGATAAATAATGAAGTTAAACCATGGGCAACTTTGGAAGGGTTAAAAATATGCAAACAAATGAAATGGAACAGAGTATGTATGGAAGGTGATTCACTCATAGTAATAAAATCAATTTAGAGGAAATCAAAGGCTCAATGGAACATGCAAAAGATAATTGTAGAAATTCAAGACCTTGTTATAGAGTTTGAAAAAAATCAGGTTTACACGTGTTAAGGGAAGGAAACAAATGTGTAGATAGACTAGCTAATAGATGGGTTTTAATTGAGGATCATGAAGTTAAATTCTCTTTTCCATGATTAGAGGAAGTAGTAATTTAGCTGAAGCTAACAAGAAAATGTTGACTACTTGAATCAAATATTGTTTAAGATTTACTTTAATGTTTTCCATTAGTAATATATGCTTTATTTTATAGCATTGATGTGTTTTCATATAAACCATTTATTACAATTTGTGTGGTTCCACTTATGCTTCAAGAAGGGAACTAATAATTCAAATATGGTAAAGCAAACTATGATAGTGCAATGTTTTAAAAATATTACTCTATTAAGATGCAATGCATATATAGTAGAGGTGGAGTTTTGGTACTATGAAGGCTGTTATAGGAAAATGTCAAGAAGGATGTTGAATTTGAGAATATTTGTATCCACACTAAAAATTGAAAAAGATCCTAAAAATGAAAATCAATAATTCAGACATTTTACGGAAAATGATGTAGTTATTTGGCTATAGCAACTCAATTGAGATGATAATTGAATATGTTTGTAAACTTTCAAGCTCTAAAGGAGAGAGTTATGACTTTTCAAGGGTGGGGAACCCAAGTACAAACCCTTATTCTGTAGAGAAAAAAAAGCTTTATTGAAGTCAATATAATGATAATACACGTCACCTTTTAGCTCCCATATTTTAAAATTACATGTCTTAATCTATTACAATGATCTATTGTTGAATGTTTTGGCCAAAAACCTTCTTGTCCTTTCGCCCTCTTTATTTGTTCTTCTATCTACTTGTTAATTTTGTGCTTAACCATACTAGAAAAAATATTTACAAATAGAGGGTTGGTCATTATGGTTTGGTAAGTGGAAGGGTTCTATGTCACCACTTTTGAAGAAGGGTATGGCTAAACTTGTTGTCCAATATTTTGAAAAATCATATTGCAGGATACCATTAAATGACCTTTTGATATGCGATGCTAAGGTTTTTATTTCCCATTTTGCATATTTTGCTTGTAGTCCATCCACATGTCTAACTTTATCTATTTCCAACCTCTTAATACCATTTCACCTCCTTTGCCATAAAAAAAATTTACTATTGTGATTATTTTCAAAGGAGCATATTCTTCTTGATCATGTTTATATAACTACTTTCCATTATAAGGTTTTACTATTATACTCTATTTATTTCTTATTTTGTGTGATGAAACAATTGCCACAATAGTAATTACTAGTAGCAAACATAGAAATGCACCCAAAAAATCATTAGAACAATAAATCAGATGCAATACCATGAAATAACTATTGCAAGTAATAGATTCCAAATTCTAAATCAATACAAATCCTCGCCACTTAGAGAGGGTAAAGTCTCATAGCCACTTAGAGAGGGAGAAATCTCATACACATATTGGATGTGACTTAAAATGACAAGCATGAATGATATTTCAACTACAACATAACTCCTATATTTATAGAGTAAAACAATCCATAACACTAACCCTAATTCTCAAGGGTTGACTAACCTAATCCTAGTGCCCAAGCTAACTATAACAAAGATAACTAATATGGCTCTGTTGGAGCCATTGTATGGATCCCCCCTTAGAAATATTTTTCCTCAAATCTATAAATAAATGGAAAATGCTCACAAACTTTTGCATTGTATCTTCCTTTAGAAGATCCTGCCACTTGATGAGAACCTCTTGAATCTAACAAGATTATTGATGTAGCACCCTAAAATTGGCGCAGTGAAATTGTAATAATTACATTCACCCTAGTAAATAATTTAAATTCAAATTTTAACCTCCCAAACCGCCCGTTAACCGTCGGGTAATCCGTTTCCCCTTTTTCGTGCCATTTTTAGAGGTTGTTTTGACCGTTTGACGATATCGTCGCCGATCAGACGATATCGCCCCGTATCTGACGATTTCGTCTGGGCTAGGACGTCCAGACGATCTTGTCGCAAAACTAATTTTGCACAATTAGCTTCTGTTCCAACGGGTCTCTAATCCGGGCAGAAGCGTGTCTGCGCCGTTAGGGACCCTCCCCCATTGGAGATCTCCCAAATAGGGATGATCTCCAACCTCCTAACTACTCCCCTAAGCCTATTTAATCCTTAGGACCTTCCCTTCCCAACCCCTGGCTGAAATTCTCTGTAACTTAACTTCATACACGTTAAATCATCCCAAATTCACACTTGCAGTAGTCCTATACCAATTTTGTTGCAGGTACCTTAGTGTTTTTCAGCCGGAGCAAGATTTCATCATCGTCGACGAACCTGTTCAGATCGGAGGCGATCCTGTCGAATCAGAGATGATTTCATACCAATGTGGGACGATTTCGACTGCAGTCAACATTGAGGCAATCAGTGCCTGAAGTTTGCATTTCTTCTCCCCTTTTTTTGCTGTTTTATGTTGTAATTAGCAATTTTATTCAGTATTTTATGTTATTTTGCATTTGGAGTTCACCCATATAGCTTAAGTTGCATGATAAGATCATAATTTCTCATTCGAATATCATAATTTGTTTGAATTTCTATTCATAACCATTGTTTAGTATTCATATTGTCATTTTGTGTTGTTTCCCTCTATTATCATAGGGGTATTCTTTGTATTTTGCATCTATTTTTCTGTTTGCAGGTCTTTGACGAATTCATCTGACGAATTCATTAGATCTCAGACGATCTTGTCTGATCTCAGATGATTCTATCAAATTCCAGATGATCCTGACTGCTTCAAACATCAGAATCTCCATCAGACATCCGGATCAGGTATTCTTCCTTAATTTCTCTATTTTTCTATCTTTAAATCTATTTTCTGTATTCATTAAATCTGCACTTTCATATAGATTAATTTAGATTCATTTGGCCAAACCTAGGATATGAATGCTTAAGGCTAAAAACGAACACATTAAAACACATTCCAAACCTAGGCGTGGAAACTGCCATTAAATGTTTCCTGGTGAACCCACCATCCATCAAAAAATCACCAATATACACCTCCCTTGAGAGGCGGGACCTTCGCAAGTCCTCTCAGTCCGAGGTACCGCGACATCCTTTTCCCATCCTCCTTTCGAGCATGGATCCTATAGCCTGAAGGTAAGGATGCAAAAAATTTGGAGCGATACATTTTGGTGAACCCGACGTGAATGCATTGTAAACCTTTTGAAAACAAAAACAAAAAAAAAAATAGAACAACTAAAACATAGATGCATTTTAAATCATTTAAGTTTAATATCATGTTTAGATGGTAGCTCCTAAGAAAATATTAGCAGTTACTATAAATGTAGAAAACCAATTGGCAGCCATAGAAGTCAATTCTGTACTTAGTGTGCCTGAAACAGATAGAAATCAACTCTTGTGGAACGAACTTGATAGGAGACTTAGTGTCATCTCATCTAGGTCAACAGAACTTAAACAAATCAAGAGGCTAGTCCTAGATAGAATCCTGGATCCTCATCAACTTGTCTTTTATCATGAACTTCAGAGAGCCTGCCATAGATGGTTAGCTTATAGGAGAGCTCTTGTATCTTCAGAATTGTTCACCTTCGAGGAATACCTCGAGAACGCAGCCATTGTACACCAGTTCCTAGGTCGTGTAGAAGACCAAGAGGTTGTTCTTACAGATAGGGAAATATGGAATAGAGTTCCTCGAGCTGTGTTATATCGAGAGTATTGCCATGAGCTTTACTTCTATCAACCAACATCTGAGACAGATAATATCACTATAGCTCTTTTCATTAAATTTTTAAAAGAAAACTTTCAATTTGAAGAAGAACACTTCATGACTCCTGAACAACTAGAGCCTATTAATGATATCTATAAATTGTTTATAGAAAACTAGATTATTACTTTCAGTCTTATTTCTTGCATTTATTGTGTTGATTGTCTTTACAATATTATTTCAAAAAAAAAAAAAAACTAAAAAACATAGCAAAAACTTAAACATTTCATTTCAAATATTGTAGTAGGTATATAATTAATATATACCTCTTAAACTTGTTGCATATATATATATATATATATATATATATATTTGCTGAAATCAAAATTTAGCACCATGCCTAAACTTAGGAATGGTAAAGAAACTATAGGAGAAGAAGAAGATTGGTTACAAGATACAACTAGAGACCCAAATGTCCTTCCTGAAGATCCAACTTCGGAAGGAAAAACTCTAGCTCAACCAGAAGATGACCTAGGTGAAGATAAGGAACAAGAAGGAAGTGTTAAAGAGGATGGACCCTCATCCCCTAGAGTAGCTCCAGATGGAACTATTGCTTTTGACAACGTAGATCATCTCCAAAAATTTCTCAATGATAATATTGATGCCCTTAATGTGGCAGTTCGTATTGATAAAGGGCAAATTAGTAACACTCAAGCAGCCATGGAATATATGTATGATGTGCGCACTAATCCCTTGTCGTTCATTGATCAAGAAAGTGATAAGGTTGGGCCATCCAATACGGATATGGTCACTATGATGCAAAACATGTCAAAACAATAGGCTATCCAACCTCCTAAGGAACCTGTTATTCAACCTAAAATCATTCCCACACAAAAGAAACCTTCCTTCACTACTTTATTCCGCCAAACTATTGAGCAATATGCTTCAAGTAAACAAAAACCTAAAACGAAACCAAATACCAATTTTCAACAATCTGGAATACATCATAATACAACTTCAAAATTCCTTCATAACACTTTTCCTACCAATAATTTACACAATAGTAACATGGCATCTAATCTTCATGTCCCTCCATCATATGCTCACAAAACCCATGTCAATGCCCTACCAAACCAATATGGGGGGCAAACTAGTAATCTGGAAGCCATGGTGAAACAGTTAGCTTCACGTATGGACCAGATAGATCCCTACCATCCCTCGTATAATTATCGAGAGATATGTAGTCAACCTTTGGATCCCATAGTTGTAGCTCAACCATACCCTAAGCATTTTCCCATGCCCATCTTGCCTATATATAAAGGAACCGAAGATCCCATAGAGCATCTTCGCATGTTTAGGATAGCATGTCATGATATATCACATGATGACTTGCTATTACTAAAAATGTTCCCAAAAAGTTTAGGTGGAATGGCATTAGAGTGGTACTATCAATTGCCCACTCATTCTTTGAGAAACTTTGAAGAAACAAGCTGAATCATTTGTCCATCAATTTAGTGCCTACATCGAGAGGCATGTAACCATTAAAGATCTATACAATTTAAAACAAGACAAAGATGAATGTTTTGCCGATTTCTTAGCTAGATGGAGGCAATTGACAGGAAAACTGCACTTTGTGCTACCTTATAGGGAAATGTTGGACATTTTTATCAATAATTTACAAGAACAAATATCTTATGAGCTATCAACCGCTACTTTAACTACCTTCGATCAAGCTATAGATTTAGCTCGAAGAGTAGAAGATGCCCTCATTAGGAGAGGCCAACTTAGGAAGAAGGATGATGAGAAAACATCCAGAAATCAATATAAAAACAAACAAGTTGTCGGTGATGGAGTCACTGACAACAAAAATGTTGCTAATATCAATGCAACGAAGACAACAGAAAAATTTATATTGAAACCTCCTGATAAGCCTCCTCGAGAATTTACTAGATTAAACCAACCCTTATCAACTATTTTACCTCAATTACTCGAAAGAGGTTTGATCCAATTACCAGCTATCCGAGAACCTGATCCAACTATACCCGGATACAGAGCTGACTTACACTGTGATTTCCATAGAGGACCTGGACACTCTACCAATGCTTGTAAAAGGTTGAAACATAAAATACAAGATTTGATTGATAATAATGAAATGGAAGTGCAAGCCTTCCAACCTAAACAAAACCCTCCTAATAATACTCAAAAGACCATTCCCCAAAATCAAAATCAAAATGCTAATCAAACATTAGACATATTTCAACACCCTTTACCAAGACATGGTAAAGAGGTAGCCAATCAAATCGAACATCATAATGTTCCCCCTCCTACCCGATATGTAGGAACCATTAGCGGACAATTACCTGTTCAGGATCCTCAAATATTTGACACAACCTTATCCCTGGTTACGACCAGGCCCTTACATAATTTCCAAACTTTTGATTCTAGTGATATAGAATCAGATACTGAAAGTGAAGTGGACATCACTTCAAACCAATCGAATAGTTCTAAAAATGAATCAGATCCTATTCAACCCATCACAGATGCTATGGTTCCAGAAGAACCATTTCCTAGAAGAGTTACTACTCGACCTTCTTCTAATATATTCCTTTCTAATGAACAAGCCATCAATGCTCAACCGAGACCAGTTCAACGTCTTCACTATAACATTGTAGGTACCATCGGAGTCGTCACCCGACAACAAGCTCAAAATTCCCAACAAGAACCAAATCAGAACGATGGATCAGCTCCATTCATTCTGAAAAATCCCAATAAAGGGAATCATGCTCCTAATGTTCAACCTAAACCCCCTTACAATATTAATGAGCAATTATCCAATACTACAGCCATAATTTCCCTTTTGGATTTATTAAGATCCTCTCCCACCCATAGGGATGAGTTGATGCTTACATTAAGCCAAATGATGGTACCTCAAAACATCCAACTTGAAGCTATGGCCAATACTATCATCACTCGAGAGGTTGATTGTATTGACTTTCGAGATAAAGATATCCCACAACACAGTTTACATAAGGATAATCCCTTATACATTACTCGCTCTAATTGGAGATGTAGTCATCAAACGAGTCTTGATTGATAATGGCTCATCTCTAAACATTTGCACTTTTGACTTCTACCAAAGATTTGGCTTTAGAAGTGATGAAATGAAGAAAACTGATATGATTATCAAAGCTTTCAATGACGAAACACAAGAAACGTGTGGAGTTATTACCCTCCCATTGCAAGTTGGTCCTAGAACCCTAGAAACAACCGTGTTTATTGTACATTGCCCAGCATCGTACAATATACTTTTGGGTCGCCCTTGGATCAATGCGATGCGAGCGGTCCCATCAACTTTACACCAATGTGTTAAATTTGAATTTAAAAATCAGTTGGTCACTATCCATGGTGACCCTAGACCCTTTGATATGTGTGCTTTGGCAGAACCCGTTGGAGTGCAATTTTGCCCCGCTCTGTCATCCACACATCCTAGTTCTTATTTTTCATCTAAAACTATGAAACACACACCCATAACTTCACCTATTTCCCCTCCATTAATTTCATCCTCCTATATAGATCAACAATCCTCTAAACAAATCACTCTAGAACCTCAAAAAGATCTTAAATCTACAACCAATCCTTCATGTTCTATCCCTATAAATTCAAAACCTATAGAAACAACTATCATACCTTCCACATCTCAAGATATAGGGAATAATCCTTCTACATCTTATGCCCTTTTCGATGAACTTTTACCAGATTTATCCACAACCTTAATATCAGAAAAAACAAATGCTTTCATGCAAGATTCAATTCTTTTAAATAAATTGCCGCCATCTCCTCGTACTTTGGGCCTCCCACAACCTATGGGAAGTACTTACCAAGTCGGGAGTTGTGCCTTCATTTATAAAGGATATGACCTGGGGAAGAATCCCTCGAAATATCAAAACTCATCATGAGGGATACGCTCGGTGTTATTTTACCAATGATTATATTAAAGCTAAACCCATGATGCTTAAAATGGGATATAAAGGGAAAGGCTTGGGACCTTTCCAAAATGGCATGAAAGAACCTTTCGAGGTAGAACCGTGGCCTTGCCCGCTGTGGTGTGGGCCTATTTCCTAGTAAGGGTCAACCCTTTCCTTTTGAAGATGATGATCAACTCATATGTTATCAAGATTATTTGGATAGGCGTGATGATTTGCCTCTTAAAAATCAGTCATTTTCATGTAACATGCTATCCATAGCTTACCCCGAAATGATTGCCGACCCCGATGAAGAGTTGGAAGGAGATATCTTCCATGATGTCTCCGTTGAAGAGATGTTACACAATGGATTTTATTTTGATGGTTCTATACCAACTATAGCCCAACTTGAGGCCACTAATCCTCAAGATGAATTATCTAAATTAACCTTACAAGAATTACAAGAATTGGGTGTTTCACCCGCCCCACCTAATTTTGAAAGAGATCTACACATGGAGGTAGAAAACGTCATTAAAATTAATATTGGAACTGAGGATAATCCTCACATAATCAATATTGGATCAGAATTAAGTCAAGAAAAACAAGAACAATACATTGCATTCCTTAAAGAGTATGAAGATGTCTTCGCTTGGACATATGAAGATATGCCAGGTCTAGACCCTTCCGTAGTCATGCATCATCTAGTGGTCCATCCGGATGCTAAACCCGTTAAACAAAAACTTAGAAAAATGCATCCCAAAGTGGCTCTCCTAGTCAAAGGGGAGTTAGAAAAACTCCTGAATGTTATCTTTATACAAGCTATTGATTATGCTCGAATGGATCTCAAATGTAGTTCCAGTCACCAAGAAAGAAGCTACCAAAGTTAGGGTTTGCATAGATTTTAGAGATATTAACGTTGCATGCCCTAAAGATGACTTTCCTCTTCCAAACATGGATCAAATCATTGAATTTACTGTCGGGAGTGGGATGATGTCCTTAATGGATGGATTCTCTGGTTATAATCAGATCAGGATAGCTCCTGAAGATCAGGCTAAAACAACCTTTATTACCCCTTGGGGTACCTTTTGCTGGAAAGTGATGCCATTTGGCTTAAAGAACGCAGGTGCAACTTATCAACGAGCTATGACCTATATTTTTCATGATATGATGCATGATATCCTACATGATTATGTAGATGATATTATAGCTCGCTCTATTATTGAAGATAATCATTTAGATGATTTGAGAAAAGTTTTTAATCGATTACGAGAATATCTTATTCGATTAAATCCAAAAAAATGCATATTCGGAGTTAAGTCCGGTAAACTATTAGGGGTTTTAGTTTCTTTACGTGGTATTGAAATCGACCCTCTCAAGATTGCGGCCATCACTGATATGCCCGCACCTACTAATATATCTGAGTTACGAAGTTTACAAGGTAAACTTCAAGCTATCCGTCGCTTCATCGATAAGTCGGCGGACAAAACCGGTCCCTTTCTTAAACTCCTTAAGAAGGATGTCCCTTTTAATTGGGACACCGAATGTAGAGAAGCTTTTGAACTTCTCAAACAATACCTCCTTAATCCACCCGTGCTTTCACCACCTAAACCTGATCGCCCATTCCTCCTATATATTTTAGCTTCAGATTCTGCCTTAGGAGCTATGTTAGCTCAACTTGATGATGAAAAGAGAGAACGTGCTAATTATTATATTAGCCGAACCTTCATCAGTTATGAAACCCGCTATACAACGTTAGAGAAACTATGTCTAGCAGTTGTGTTTGCTATGCAAAAATTACGACATTATATGCTTAGTCAAAAAACTTATGTCATTGCTAAATACGATCCCTTAAGGTATCTCATGAGTCGACCTTATTTATCGGGTCGCACAGCCAAGTGGGTTCTTGCTCTAAGCGAGTTTGATCTCACATTCATAGGACAAAAGTCTGTTAAGGGTCAAATCATAGCAGATCAATTAGTTGCTGCACCCTTAGAGTCTACCCATCCCCTCATCATCGAGTTTCCTGATGAATGCCTTCAATTAGAGGCGGACCATATTGAACAATGGTCCTTATACTTTGATGGAGCCCGATGCATGAGTGGGGTCAAGTGTGGGTATTATTTTAATATCCCCGCAAAAACATCTTATTCCTCTGTCCTTCAAATTGACATTTGCTTGCACCAACAATATTGCTGAGTATGAAGCTCTAATCCTTGGATTACGAGCTGCCTTGGCGCTAAAAATTAAACACCTTTTAGTTTTTGGTGATTCTCAACTGGTTATAAACCAAATTAATGAAGTTTATCAGACCAGAGATGATAAACTGTGCCCATATAAGGCCTATGTTTTACAATTAATGTCTCTATTTGATCAAGTTACCTTGGAAGCTATTCCTCGAACTAGCAACCGTGCAGCTGATGCTATGGCCGCAGCTGCATCTCTCCTGCCCTTGGAGTTAGATGACGAATATGCCACTATCATTATTCGTCGACTCCAGGAACCCGCTTCAAATAAATCATGCTTAGAGCCTTTGGATGTGTTTCTAATCAATGAAACTACTCCTGAACCTTGGTATACGGACATATTTGATTTTCTCCAAAATGGGACTTTCCCTGCCAATTCTAATAGAAACCAACGATCGGTTATTACGTAGACGAGCAAGTCGATTTGTAATAATTGGCAATACTTTATATAGGAGATCTTTTGAAGGTATCCTATTAAGATGTTTAAACTTAGAAGAGTCTAAATCAGCCTTGAGTGAAGCCCACGATGGATCTTGTGGAGGACACTTTAGTGGTAGCGTCATTGCTAAAAAGCTCCTTCGGATAGGATACTTTTGGCCTACCATGGAAACGGATGCACATGAGTATGTGCGCCATTGCGACAAGTGCCAAAAACATGCTGACCTTGTCCATGCGCCCGCACAAGAGCTGCAGGCTATTTCATCTCCTTGGCCCTTTTCTAAATGGGGCTTAGATATTATTGGCAAAATCAATCCTGTGTCATCTGATGGACACAAGTTCATCATAACCGCCACTGAGTATTTCACGAAGTGGGTTGAAGCTATGCCTTTAGCTTCCTGCACCGGCACACAAGTCTCTAAATTTATTTTTAATCAAATCATTTGTAGGTTCGAAATTCCTGCAAATCTCATCTCTGACAATGGAACTTGTTTCAAAAATAAAGATGTTAAAAAATTATGCCAAAAATATAAGATTCAACATCGCTGGTCCACTCCCTATTATCCTCAGGGTAATGGTCAAGCAGAAGCATCTAACAAAACCTTAATCAAAATTCTCAAAATATTGGTCAATAAAACTGGCCGTGACTGGCACATTCAATTATATCCAGCCTTGTGGGCCTATCGAACTAGTGTTCGAACCCCCACGGGAACTTCACCATTTGTTTTGGTTTACGGTGCTGAAGCAGTTTTTCCCTTTGAATTAGAAGTTCCTTCTTTGGCTCTACTACTTCAAGATACCGAAGTAGGAGATGAATATCGAGCTGGCAGACTCAGTCAACTGGAACTCCTAGATGAAAAATGCATCAATGCTTTGGAGCATCTCCGTGCCTACCAAAACAAGCTTAAAAGATCATATGCCAAAAAGTTCGTCATCGATCCTTTGAGATCGGCGACCTTGTTTTAAAAGAAAACCAAAAAAATACAAATGCAACTAAGGACCTTAAAGGTAAATTTGAGCCCAACCGGCTTGGACCATACATTATTACTCGCTAAATTTAAATCAGAAGCATACAAATTATCTACCTTAGATGGTAAAGAACCCATGAATATTTTGCATCTTAAATGTTACTATGCATAAATTTGGTCATTTCATCCATGTATATATTTATTCAAAATCACTATCTTGTATTTCTTTCAAATTTATAAATTCAAAAACACCAAAAACATTCATAATCATCAAAATCTTCAAAACTATTTGTTGCATTTATTTATGGCACTTGTTAAATTTTTTGTTCAAAAACAAAAAAAAACCAAAAAACAAAATAATGATAAAAAAAAAAAAATCAAAACAACAATATGCTTGACTCTTTCGAAACCAAAACAATATAAAGAAGAAAGAGAGAGTCAACATTCTCAAAACTTCTCAAAAAGTATATATATTTTCTTACAAATGTTGCAGTTATATGTTTCAAATTATTTTGGATAAATTAGCATTTATTTGGAATCCCTCACTTGCACACTCACAAAAATAAATATCTTGATTTTATCGGGCATGATTACTAATCTCTCTTATATCAAAGTCCACAAAATTCAATTAAATAAAGTTTGAGCATAGAGAATTGATCTTGTTATTTACTTAAACCAAGCACATCTTTTCACAATAAAATGATTATATTTGTAATTTCCATGTTTTGCTACATAGTAGACGTGATTTCTTGAGCGAAAAGTTTCCCCTGCTATCCTATCATGCACATGGTCTAGAATCTTTGAGAATTGGCAAAAGGACAAGCTCACCCCTACCCAGAATAAAAATCCCTTGCTCTATAGCTAATCCGAGCAAGTATCCCTAGCAAAGAAAAAGAAAAGAAAAGTTCAAAAAAAAAGAGAAAAGAAAAATGTTATTTTATATCATTACAACAATATTTCAAGCACTATCTCAAAAATCAAGCAAAAAAATACAAAAAGAAAAAGAAGCAAAGTTCAAAAGAAAAAAGAAAGAAAAGAAAGCAAAGCAAGAAAGCAATAAAATCCCTTTCCCTACCCTTTGAAAAGAAAAGAAGGGTTGATGAGCTTGAATCCTCGGAATTCTCAATTATTCGAAAACTGTGAGGTAAGCCCCATAACAAGTGGTTTGTGCCCAACCCGCTTGGCCTTGGGTAACTCCTAGCGTGGTGATATGTCCGTCACATTAGCGACCTTCTTTTGTACAGACCTATGTCCGCTTATGGATTAGCTAGCTCTTGATAATCCGACCTACATAGTAGTCTAGTATGGTTATATGCATCTACATCATGGTTAATGAACACTTATTTGGTTTCTTCAAATCACTTGTATCATATTATCTTGCTCAAAACTCGTAAATGCACAAAGCAATTGCACACACATTTGTATTTGAGAGATTTTGTGTATCATTATGATAAATCAAGATCGGAAATGAATTCACATATGCACATGGGATTCCTTATAAATCTAACTTTTGTCTTCAAAATACTTTGAAATATTCTTTTTGCAACTTGTTTGGAATAATTCAAGTACAGTTGTTTAGCATAAAGACAACTATATAATAGAAAAATCAAAAATTTCTTTCAAAACTATACAATCAAAACATATATATCTGGTTGACTTTCGCGACGATGGTATAGTTCCAAAACCAAAATTGGAATTTTATGCCTAGCGCAAGTCCTCATCTTCATATTTTCTTGTTTATTAAAAATCAACCATGCAATAAAACTATCTATTTTTTTTGATTTTCGCGATGATGGTATAAGTCTATACCTACATATTCTATGCCTAGCGCAAATCATTGTAACAATTTTTATTCCCCATTTATTTAAAAATCATGAAAACCATATGACTTAATTCATTATGTTACACAAATTATGCTTTTAAAAAGCAAACACATTTTCATTATTTCATGTCATTATGTCAACCTTCAATTTTGCAATGATGGTATAATTCCTAAGGAATTATTCAAAAAATTTTATCACACTTAGGAATTTATGCCTAGCAAAAATCATTTTAACATTATTTCATGCATACTATTTTTATGAAAATCTGAAAAACAAACCATCATCATCATCATTTGCACCATTGCACCAAAGTCTTAAGACAGTCTCTTAAGCACTCTTTTACTTTTAACAATATTTCTATAACTGGGATTAGCTTGACGACCGAGTGAGCAACGACTCCATGAAATGGTCTATAATAGCGACAATGTCCTTTGAAATTATTGTTAGAAGTCTCTTTTTATTTTTTATTACATCACATTACAAACAATCAATTTGTTACATCAGATTATTTCATTTAAAATATTACCGCATGACATCAAAATTATAAATTTTCAAAATGACATAATTTCATGAATCCTCAATCCAATTATCAAATCAATCAATCAAACATAAAAGCATCATAAACATACACATAACACAAGTCATATGATCAAAAATATATCATATATATATCAACAATATATATACATCATCAAAACTGGATTGGTATGCCACAATCTGTACCTCGGCATACTCAATCCTCTATCAAAAAATAATAACATGCTCTATCTCAATAATGTAGTCCTCTAGCCTCGAGAGCCCCTCGAGCTCTCGACCTCATCTCCTCCCCCGCCCGAGGTGGACGAGGTGGCCCCATCGCAGTCGTGTAGTACCGTGAGTCCTAGTCCTCGATCGGGACGAAGTCCTCGACGACCCGATCCTGATCGGCTCTGCGATGTTAGCTGGTAAGGGTAGTCTATCCTCCTCTGGCACCAGCTGATAGTACAAAGTCTGGTAGAAAGTAATTTGGGCAATAGCCCATGTCAGCTCCCCAGTGCTCGCCCCTCCGCCCCGTGCCCTGAGGCATGCAATCTCGTCTCTGAGCTGTGTAACCTCAGCTCGATGGCGTGCAGCCTCATCCTGTAGAGTCTGCACCTATGCCTGGAGACGGATCTCTCTTCTCCAAAGAGTAGCCATCTCGCTACTCTCTCCTATGTCAACACCCTTGCCCTTATCGAGCGATGGTGGCCTCTCTCTCTATGGAGAAGGGGGTCTCGCCTCCCTCCTCTCCCTCTATCGTGGCCTCTCCTGTGCCTGTGGCCTCCTCGGCTCTCTCCCGCCGTGACCCTGGGCCGCCTCCATAGCCGCCTGGTGCCGCCTCCCTATCCGACGCACAACTGTGTGTATCGGACCCTGAGCCCTCGTCATCCGAGGAGGGCGGATGCCTGCATACCAGGCATCGTAGCCATCGGCTACCCCTGCGTCGTCCCCATCCACTGGCTGAATGGGGGCATCGTCTGAGTCCTGACTCCAGAAGCGCTGCATGTCTGGAGCCCCGCTCACTGTGGTGTTATCCCGGACAGTCCAAGAAAACTCATAATCCCTGAGAGATGGGATCCCCTGCTGCAGACCGAACTGTCGCAAAACTCGGTCATAGCGATGGAGCTCCACCTCTCCCCTCTCCATCCAAAGCCAGCACACTCGCCTAACGTGAGCCAACTCCTGTCCATCCTCGGCCCACCCTGGATGCTCCCTCCATGGCCTCCAGGTGATCTGGTCCGGGACTAGGTCATCTAGCAGTCTCCGGGACATCGGAAGGTCGATCCGCCGCTGTGACCCTCTTCGGAGCCACCAGTAGAAGACTCGGGGCCTCTCCCCGTCAATCCCTGTCAGAGGAAGCCCTACCGGCCTCTGCACTGCAATGTGCTCCCAGCACCAAACTTGTAGGAGCGATGTCATCACCAGACATCGGTCGCCCTTGTACACGACCCCATATAGGATCCTGTACAATCGGCATAGTACATAACTGCCCCAAGAGAACCTGTAGCCATGGTCCCGCATGTCGTAGATCACATCTGCTAGCATCCATGGCACCCTGCACCCGCTCTGGTGGCACAGCAGAAGTCCACCAACTACTCCAGCCAGAACCCGTGTGAGTCTAGATGCCCCAGGCATCTGACGTAGTGCCTCGATATTAACTTCGCCCTTCTCTAGGGTGAAGCTCGGGTCACCACACAATCGTCCCATAGCATGGCCCTGATTGGCCGTAGGAGTGATCAATCGTCCTTGTATGGGGATTCTTAGAATCCTCCATACATCCTCCAAAGTGGGAGTCATCTCCCCTGTAGGTAGCCAAAAACATGAAGAACCCGGATACCATCTCTCCGCTAGGGCTGTCGGTAGCCCCATATCTGTAGACACTTGTGGCATCTCTCGCCACATGTTGTAAGCCGGCCTGTGCGGTCGATCCCGCTCTGCCTGTGTAAGAGCAGCCAAGTCATCTCTCAAACCTCCATACTTTCATTCCCTACTTTTTAGTAAACCTCTCTCGCAACATAAACAACAAAACAACAAACAATCATTAATAAACAATTCAAGTATTTAAAAATGCAAGTAAAATAAGTTCAATTTTATGCAATTGATGATATCGTCCACTATTGGACGATATCGTCCCAAATTTGAGCAGAATCGTCTCCGATTTCGCAAGCCGAAATCGTCCCCCTTTCGTCGATTTCGCCCTTAGACGAAATTGGCGAAATTGAGACGATTTCGTCGAAATCGGGACGATTTCGTCCCGACGACGTCGACGGCCCAAAAACGGCCGTGATGCTCAAAATTCATCTAAAATTTACCTAAAAAGCATGTAAAATCAAATTAAAGCATTCTAAGTTAAGTCTAGACTCTTACCCGTAGACCGCGTCGGACCTCTGTTGATCTGTGCGTCGTCTCCACCATTTTTGCTTCAGAGCTCTAAAAACCGAGAAAATGAACAGTAAAAATGAATTAGGGTTTTACCCTATTTTTCTTAATTTTATTCAAAAATAATTTTGCTTTTCGCGTTTTTACCTCAAACGTTCGATTTGGGTAAAAACACGGAGGGGGCACCATAGTAAGTTGTCGTACGATTCGACCAAGAATCGTCGCCTAAAAATGGGAATAATTTTTTGCTTTCTCGTAGATCGAGAAGAACTCATCTTTAACGCATTTTCTTTGGAAAATTCGCTAAAGAGGGGGCAAAATGTAGCACCCTAAAATTGGCGCAGTGAAATTGTAATAATTACATTCATCCTAGTAAATAATTTAAATTCAAATTTTAACCTCCCAAACCGCCCGTTAACCGTCGGGTAATCCGTTTCCCCCTTTTCCATGCCATTTTTAGAGGTTGTTTTGACCGTTTGACGATATCGTCGCCGATCAGACGATATCGCCCCAGATCCGATGATTTCGTCCGGGCTAGGATGTCCGGACGATCTTGTCGCAAAACTGATTTTGCACAATTAGCTTCTGTTCCAACGGGCCTCTAATCCGGGCGAAGCGTGTCTGCGCCGTTAGGGACCCTCCCCCGTTGGAGATCTCCCAAATAGGGATGATCTCCAACCTCCTAACTACTCCCCTAAGCCTATTTAATCCTTAGGACCTTCCCTTCCCAACCCCTGGCTGAAATTCTCTCTAACTTAACTTCATACACGTTAAATCATCCCAAATTCACACTTGCGGTAGTCCTATACCAATTTTGTTGTAGGTACCTTAGTGTTTTTCAGCTGAAGCAAGATTTCATCGTCGCCGACGAACCTGTTCAGATCAAAGGCGATCCTGTCGAATCAGAGACAATTTCGTACCAATGTGGGACGATTTCGTCTGTAGTCAACATTGAGGCAATCAGTGCTCGAAGTTTGCATTTCTTCTCCCCTTTTTTGCTTGTTTTATGTTGTAATTAGCAATTTTATTCAGTATTTTATGTTATTTTGCATTTGGAGTTCACCCATATAGCTTAAGTTGCATGATAAGATCATAATTTCTCATTCGAATGTCATAATTTGTTTGAATTTCTATTCATAACCATTGTTTAGTATTCATATTGTCATTTTGTGTTGTTTCCCTCTGTTATCACAGTGGTATTCTTTGTATTTTGCATCTATTTTTTTGTTTGCAGGTCTCTGACGAATTCGTTTGACGAATTCGTCAGATCTCAGACGATCTTGTCTGATCTCAGATGATTCTGTCGAATTCCAGACGATCCTGACTGCTTCAAACATCAGAATCTCCATCAGACATCCGGATCAGGTATTCTTCCTTAATTTCTCTATTTTTCTGTCTTTAAATCTATTTTTTGTATTCATTAAATCTGCACTTTCATATAGATTAATTTAGATTCATTTGGCCAAACCTAGGATATGAATGCTTAAGGCTAAAAACGAACACATAAAAACACATTCCAAACCTAGGCGTGGAAACTGCCATTAAATGTTTCCTGGTGAACCCACCATCCATCGAAAAATCACCAATATACACCTCCCTTGAGAGACGGGACCTTCGCAAGTCCTCTCAGTCCGAGGTACCGCGACATCCTTTTCCCATCCTCCTTCCGGGCATGGATCCTATAGCCTGAAGGTAAGGATGCAAAAAATTTGGAGCGATACAATAGATTATGGACTTGAGACTGCAAGGTAACTTTTGACTAGAGAGTGACTCATCCTTCTTCATAGAGTACTAGAAAATATTTCTAAAAATGAACCTTATAACCTATTTATGATAAGAAAATTTGAAAAATAGAGTGAATATGGGAATTTTGAGGAAGTTACAACTGATACACTACTTCCCCAATGTAATAAACCACCTTGTACGGGCCATATAATTGAGGGGTCAACTTTTGTCTAGAATTATTATTTAGGGACAATTGCTTATAAGGTTAGAATAACAAAAAGACCATATTTTCCACTGTAATTGTCACTCTGAGTGTTGCATGTTTGACATTGTTTCATGTAATTTTTAGCCTAGGATAGATTATATTTAAGGAGTTGAAGCACAAGTCAATGTTGCTACCATAAATCATTTATTTAAGCCACCTTACAGGATCTTAGAGTATAGTCTTCTACAAACAAAGGTTTATGGCCATAAAATGCCTCAAATGGGGGCATCTTAAAGGAGAAATGGTAAATACCACTATTTGTGTAAGGAAAGCTAGTGAACCCACCAATATTGTTTGCCTTGGGTGAAATAATAAAGGTAAGTACCCAAATATTTGTTTGATACGGTACCTAGGGATAGGTATATGAGAATATGGTATTATATTATACGTGGGTATTATAGATAGTTAGCATGCGCCACACATAACCTAAGGTCTATTGTATTATAACATTGTATTATAATAATGAGTTAGATAGGGGTTTAGGAGTCAACTAGGGTTTGGATTATACACTCCCTAAAGTAGCATTAGAAGATGGGTATATAAAGAAGGGATATTGTCATTGTAAAAATCATTATTCATATCAAGTATTCTCTTATAATCATCTTTACCCATAAAGTGACCTCTCATCTTGGGAGATCTTGTGGAGTTATTCTCTCCTTAAGGAATATTATTGGTTTACCTTCTTTAAGGGTATTATCTAAATTTGTGTCCCCATTGTGTGGATTATCGTTGTGGATGAATGATTTGAAATTTCCACATATTGGTGAATGATTTATGTTATAGAAAAAAAATCATAACAAGTGTTATCAAAGAAATGTCTCAATAAAAGTGGGAATTGTTTATTATGGATTGTAAAATTTGGACAATATTTTCTTTGAAAAATATCTCATCTTTTAGGAGCCATAATTTTTTTTTGGCTGGATAATAAGAGGTTGTACTTGGGTTCCCCACCCTTGAAAAATTGCAACTCTCTTCTTTAGAGCTTAAAAGTTTACAAATAGATATACTTCTCATATCAATTGAGATGTTATAGCTAGAAACCTACATCGTTTTACATAAAATGTTTGAATTCTTGATTTTTATTTTCTAGATCTTTTCAATTTTCTACTTGAATACAAATATTCCAAAATTCAATATCCTTCTCGAAATTTTCCTATAGAAACCTTCACAATACTAAAACTTCACCTCTATTATATATGCATTACATCTTAGTAGAGTAATATTTCTAAAACACTGCACTATCATAGTTCACTTTACCAAATATCGATTGCTAGTTTCCTTCTTGAAATACAAGTGCACCCATAAAATTTTTAATAAAGTTTATATGAAAACACATCATTGTTACAAAATAAAGCAGATATTACCAGTGGAAAACATTAAAGTAAATATTAATCATTAATTGATGCAGGCAATCAAATTCAACTAAACTTACTACTTCCTCTAACCACAGAAAGGAGATTTAACTTCATGATCCTCAATCAAAACCCCTCTATTGGCTAGCCTATCTGCAAATTTGTTTCCTTCCCTTAATATATGTGTAAACCTAATTTCTTCAAACTTTTTAGCAAGATCTTGAATTTCCATAATTATCTCTTATATGTTTCATGGAGCTTTTGCTTTCCTCAAAATTGTATTTATTACTATGAGAGAATCACCTTCCATCCATACTATTTCATTTAATTTGTTTGCATATTTTTAACCATTCTAAAGTCGCCCAAGCTGCAACTTCATTATTTGTCTTAAATCCACTATTGAAAGCATAATGAGATAAAATTTTTCTATTATTTCTAATAATTCCTCCTCCTCCTGTTGGTCCTATATTTCCTTTAGATGCTCCATCAAAATTCAATTTAACCCACTCCACATTTAGTGGTTCCACTTTATAGTATTTGTCTTCTTTTTGCTTCTCTTGTACCCAATATAATAATTCCATTCAATGAATTGACTCCATCTATCAAGGATTTCTGCTTCTATATAAGGAACTGGGTGATTTGATACAGTTGGTTTAGACTCCTCTATGGCTAAACATATATTCCTTTTCATTACCTCTAAACTGCATTACTTTCCTTTAAATATTCTTATATTCCTTTCTAGCCATATAGTCCAAAGTATTGTATCTTTTGATATATCCCATATTTTTTTAAAGCCTCACTTTTTTTTGTTTGGGGGCCACTCCTGTTATGAAAACAAAACATTATATTGCTCTCATTACATTTCTAACAAGTTAATTAAAGCATATCGAACTTTACCTTTCTATCAGAGATATTCTTAATTTATCCTTCTATCAAAGATATTCTTCATCTTCCTCAAACTGCTAAGTTTCCAGAATCAACTCCTTTTATATAAAGTACCTTCAAAAAATTAAATTATGTCAAGATGAAATTCAACACTGCAAATGGCTAAAATATTTGCTACCCAACTTCTATATCCAGAAATATCTTGTCTATAACAACCTCACAATTTCTTAATATCTTTTTTTAGGGTTCTTATTCATTCCCCTAATATTCCCAGATATTTTTTCATTGTTATTTTTTTATTTTATTTGTGGGTTTAGTCCCACTTATTGTTAACACTTGTGATATTTACTTTTGTTTTCCCATATCAATATCCCTTTGTGTTTATTTTTTTGTTTGCTTTTGCTTCTTGGGTCTTCCTCTTTTTTTTCATTCCTAGCAATACTTTCATCTTCATCAATATCTTCAATCTTCTCACATTGCTCATAGTAAGACTTATCATCTTTATGTTTGTCTTGTTCTAAAGGATCTAAAGTGCAAGGAATAACCTCAAAAGCATAATATTTTTTATGTTGCCCTAGAAATCCTAAAAGTGCAAGGATGATATTCTATAGCAATTACCTTCTTATTATGCCCTAAAAATCATAAATTATTATGGATTTCCTCTAATCTCATTTCTATATTATTATGCTCTTGAAACCTTAAAGTGAAAGGGATAACATCTTCACCACTTTCACTTTTACTACCTGGAGAGAATTCTATGCTTGAGGAAAATAAATATTATTTACCTGGAATAAACTTGACCTCTTTTGTTGTCTTTGTTTTAGGTTTTATCTCCACATCTTCTTTTGCATCTTTAATTCCTTTTGAACTTGCCAAAAAATGTTGTGGATAGGCTTTATTTACCTCTTATTTTGGAGTAAAATATCCTTGATCTGATCTAGCTTCTATTATTGTATGATTTTATTGCTTCATCCTGAAGTTAATCTCATGGTTAGAATTTTTTCTCTTTCTTCATAGTTTTTATTTTACAAACTCTTGCCATATGTCCAATCTCAAAATAATTGTGGCAACGAAATATAATATTTTCATCTACTTGTAGATCTCATTATCTTGATTCAAATTTAATCTTAATGGATTGTGGCAAAGGTTTTGAAATATCCGTAGCAACACATATTCAAGTATATATAGTATGCTTTCTCTCCTTAGTTGTTGGTCCTTCCTTGATGAATTACCCTAGGGTATTTTCAATATTCTTCAAAACATCCTTATTTATAAGCTGATATAGAATTCCAAAAAGACTAACTCACATTGGAAGCTTCTTAAAAGTTTCAGTCTAAAAAAAAAAATTATTCTATGGTCTCAATTAAAGTGTATCTCTTCCCCTAAACCATGGGCCACCAACCATTATTTTATCCCTAATTTTTGAATTAGAAAAGATGATGAGGCAAAACCTTTAGAAAGAAAAGTCATAAAATAATTTGAATGTAATTTCCACTTCCACTTGATATAATTGAAACTCCAAAAACCCTGGCCATGATCTATGGAACTTACGTATTAACCCTCTACTTTTAAGAACCATTATATCATGATCAATCGTCTCATCCTTGATACTCACTTCTAGTGTAACATTTGCTACCTGGATCAAACTAACCATGTATTCGCTCTTTTGCTTATCTCCAATTTGAGCCTCCATACTTCCAATTAGGGAATTTTGATTTCTAGCTAGGATATCCTGACTTACCATTAGAGATTTCAAATATGACTTTTCTTCCACAATAGCCAATGAAGCTCACTCTTGGTTTGCACTTCCTCTTGGTTCACACTCCCTTTTTATTTACACTCACTGTTGCTCCTGGATTGCACTCTCTCTTGCCTCATACTTGATCCCAAATTGCACTCCCTCCTAGATTTCAATTACCTATGTCTCTTCTTTTTATCAGCATTCCTTTGCTTCAACAATTTATTGTAAATAATGATTGACGCATTCATGGTAAGGATTTGAAGTGTTGATGCACCAAATAAACCTCCCACTTTTTTGCCATGACTGAATCCTAGCTCACACTCCCTCTTAGTTTACACTTCCTTTTGGCTCACTCTTGGCTTGCACTCTCTCCTACCTCGCACTCACTCCCAACTTGCACTCCCTCTTAGCTCACAATTTTATTTATCTCTTCTTTTTGCCAATGTTCCTTGTCTTTAATATTTGTTTGAAATAATGTTCCATGCATTCATGGTAAGGGTTTGAAGCATTGATGCACTTTGTATGAACTTGTCGCTCTTTTGCTCTAACTGAATCTTGGCTTGCACTCCCTCTTGGTTCACACTCCCTCTCTAATATCATTCACTCCTGGCTTACACACTCACTCCTAGCTCATGCTCACACTCGCTATTGCACTTACTTTGGCTCACACTCACACTCACTTTTGGTTGCACTTACTTGCACTTTATTTTAATTGCACTTACTCACACTTGTTTCTGATTGCACTCACTCCCGACTCATGCTTGTACTCACTACTGCACTTACTCACTTACTGTCATATCACTCTTGCACTTGTTGCACTTACTCCCAACTTGCGATTGCACTCGCTATTGCACTTACTCTCGGCTCGCACTCTTAGTTGCAACTATACTTACTCTTGGATCACACTCGTATTTGTTGTTGCACTTAGTCTTGGCTTGCACTCACACTCATTTATTCACTTACTCCCAGATTGCACTCGCACTCGTTATTGCACTCTCAATTCCAAAAATGCACAATCAAAATTTAAGTTTACACAGGTTTTTATGAGGGGTCTTGGTTTCCTCTTATCAGGGTTTGAACTTGGGTCTTCTAGATGAAAACCCAAGGAATTACCACTATTGTATCCCTTACAGGTCTATAAATCCTCACTCTTATAAGTTCTCTGCCATTGCTTTAACCAATTTTCAATTTTGTTATTCATCACCATGCATTTACCAAACATATTAAGAATCCATTGCCATAGATTTTAGACTATTGAACAATGTACCAAGATATGGTCTATATTCTCCTCCTTTTTACAAATAAAACATTGAGAGGGGCCATGAAAACCTCTTTTCATAAGGTTAATCCAGGATAAAATTCTTCTATGACCTACTAGCCAAACAAACATTTTAACTTTAGGAATGCTTGGGCTATCCCAAATATCTCTCCATATTCTAGTGATATTATTATTTTGTTAGTGTTGTACATTATATGCGCTTATTGTTGTGTATTCTCCTAAGCTATTCAACTCTCAAATCAATTTATCCTTGGCTCCCCTCGGAATAATCACAGTTGTTATCTTTCTACTCAATTGCCTCCTAGCATCAATGTATTGTATACTTGTAAAAAAATCTTATTTCAAATTGTTTCTTCCTTCTTGATCCTTGTACAAAATATTTGAAACCATATCATCATATTTATCTTGAAGCAATCTCATCCAAGGTTTTAAAATTAGATCTAGATTGAGTGGTTTTTATCATACCAAGTATCCATCCAAATAGAAAATTTATCTCTAGTTCCCACCACCCATCTTAAACCTTTAATCATAAGATCAATAGATTTTTTAAACCATTACAAAGAGCAAAACCATTTGGTAGAGAGAATGTAGTACATATTAAATTGGGATCAACATACTTAGAAGAATTCTTGTCCATTGTCTTTGACTCTTTTTATACAATCTCCAAATTACTTTTTCCCTAAGAGCTAAGTTTGCATTTGTAAGAACTCTTAAACCAAGACCTCCCCTAGTTTTATCATCACACACCTTGCTCCATTTCACCAAAGGAAATTTCCTTTTATCATGTAAACCTGACCATAAAAAGGATCACATAATATAGATTAAACTTTTTTCAACTAATTTTGACATAGAATACAATGACATAATATGTTGGAATGGCCTGTAATACTGACTTAATTAACTATGCTCTTCCTGATAATGATAACCATCTACCTTTCCAAGTTGGAAGTTTATTTTGAAATTTACTAATAACTGGATTCCATAATTCTATCCCCAAATAAAGGCATCCCTAGATAAGTTGCTAGCAAATTTACCTCCTCCATTTGAAGTAACCTGCAAATTCTTTCTTTGATATTAGTTGGAGTGTTAAGGAAGTAAATTTTGGATTTTGTGTTATTAACTTTTTGTCTTAATGCTCTTTCGTATTCAAGCTCTAGCCTCATTTATCCTAGCCCTTCCAAAAAGGTTGTATCATCTACGAACTAGTGATGGGTGATGTTGTTGATGTTATTAATAACTTTAATTCCACTTATAAGCCCATATTTGTAAGCCTTCTTTAAGTTCCTATTGAAAACCTTTGCCACAATGATGAACAAATAAGGAGATAGTGTATCTCCTTGTCTAAGGCCTCTCTTGGATTTAAAATATTATGTTACTAACCCATTGACCAACACTGAATAAGAAATTGTAGAGACATAAGCTTTAATCCATCTAAACCATTTCTTCCCAAATCCAAACTTTTCTAAAACTAAAAAAAAATCCATTTAACCTTATCATAGGCTTCACTCATATTAAGTTTTAAGACCATTGCTTTCCCTTTTCTTGAAGCTACTGAATGTATAACTTCATGAGCTACTATGATCCCATCCAAAATTTGCCTCCCTTTTACAAATACTCCTTGCTATTTTGAAATGATTTTGTCTAACAATGGCCTCAATTAATTAGCCATCACTTTGGAGATAATCTTATATGCCATATTACATAGGCTTATGGGTATAAAAGAATCAAACAATTCATCATATTTCTTTTTTAAAATTAGGATAAGATATGTTTTATTTATTTTATAAGGTATGTATTGTTTTACCCTAGACTATTCCATTGCCACAAATAAGGAATCCTACATTATATCCCAATTATGTTGGTAAAATTTTGCAAAGAGCCCATCTGGCCCTGGTGATTTATTCTTATTAAAAGAGAAAAAAGTTAAATGAACTTCTTCTTGAGTAATAAGCTCCATCAGGTTTCTATTATTTTCATTTGTTATAACTGAAGGTACATCTTGAAGAAGTTTATCATTAAAAACTTTAGTCACCTCTGATCCTAGAATATTTTAATAAAAAGATTTTACCTCTTTTATAATTTCACTTTGATCTTCGATCCAAACCCCTTTTATTGATTTCATTCTACTAATTTTGGATGTTGATCTATGTACTATAGTCATACTATGAAATTTTTTTGTATTTTGATCTCCTTCTTTTAACCAAGTTTATATTGATTTTAATCTCCAAAATTTATCTTCCTTACTCAGAATATTATGATATTCACTAAGCAACTTCATTTCCTATGAGCTTGGATTATTGTGATCACCTTTTTGGAATTTTGAAAGTTTATCTTTTAGTTCTTCTTTCTTCTCAAAAATATTTTTGAAAGTTTTCTTGTTCCATTATTTTAATCTAAATGTCATAGATTTAATTTGATTTGGAAGAGCATACAACCCACCATTACCTAAAGAATTATATGTTTGAGCTATCATATCAACAAATTGAGGATGGTCTTCCCACATATGCTCATATTTAAAATATTATATTTTTTTAATTCACTTACCACCATTTTAACTCTTATTGGATAGTGATCTGAACCAATCCTTTTCAACGTATTGATTTTAGCATAATTTCCTTCATCTATTCAATGATCTAAGAGTATGCATTTGTCTATTTTTTTTGCTATTAGATTTTGCCCTCTCCTGGTGTTGGTCCAAGTATAGTTATCTTTTTCAAACTCAACCTTCCATAGATTATTGTTTTGAATAAAAGCTGAGAAATCTCTTATACTTTGGGTTAAATTCCTAATTCCCCCAAAATTTTCATCCAACTTGGTTATGGCATTAAAATCTTCTATGATCATGAATTGGGTTTCTTGGTCTTTACTTCTCATAAAAGCTTCAATCTCACTCCAAAATTCTAATCTACCTGACTGAGTTGTAGGTCCATAGATATTGACAAGGATGAAACAAATATTTGTAAAGTAGCAAGTGACTAAAGAGGCTACTTGATGCCTAGTTTTATGAATGGTTACACAAGAGGTTTTGTAAGGATTCCAACAAGTTAGAATTCCCCCCATCGCTCCTTATTAATCCATAGCATCCCATTCACATCTTGCCCAAACTACTTTCATAGTTTTTGAAACTTCTTTGATCATTATAGTTTCTTGGATACAAAGAATATCGGGCTTATTACTTAAACATAAGTCCCTAATACACCTCTGCTTTGAGGGGGTATTAACATCCCTTAAATTCCATGGGATGATAATCATGTTTCATTAGGGGCTTTTGACCCCGCCTGCGTATTACCAATATCATTTTGTTGTTTCATAAACAGAAGTTCAATCAGCTTAGTATGTATTCCTTTCTTTATGTTTGCTCTTGGTTCCTTGTATCTTGCTTGATAATTTGAGGGTTTTCCTATTTTTGTCTTACCTATATCAAGAGTATATCTTATTGTTCTATTCCTCAATATTCTTTCACAATTTTATTTTTCATCATATTTATCCTCTCCTAGCTCTATTATAGAAGTTTTTGACTTGTCCTATTCATTTTTTGGTATTTCCTTATTAATGGCAGAGGTATTAACTTCTAAAACTGTATTTTCTTTACCATTTTTTTCCTCTTGAATGATGCATGGTACTTCAAGAGAGTCTTCAAAATATGATGAGACACATTCCTTAAATTCATCAAGAATATTCTTCCTTGAATTAGGATCATACTGAATATTAACATGTTGAAATTGTTGTACTGTATTCTTTAAGTTTTGATCTACATTTTCTTCGTAGGCTAAAGCCTCAAAAGGGTTGGTATTTCTTCCAATATCCTTCCTTACTGGTCTCCACTATTTATTTTCTTTCATTTTTCTAGATCTATTTTTTGGAAGTTGAAAACCATCTTCATCCATAATCATTTGTAAGTTTCTCTTGTAGTTTTCTACATATGATTTTATTGGGCTTTTCTTAGGGCATGATCTCTCAATATGCCCCACCTCATGACATATTCTACATCTAAAATATATGTTTTCATAATATATGGTTTGGATCCACATATTATACCCATACTTAAGAATAATTGATTATGGTAAAATTTACTTATATCGATCATGACCAATATCCGAGCACAAATAGATAAGAACCCATATTTCGTCATATCTGAAATCTCAAGGAATTCTTCTAGAGTGTTGCCTATTGCCTTGAAGGTATCTATTTCCCAAAATTCAATGGGCAAGCTAAACACCCTAACCCAAACTAGTACAAGGGATATATTTATATTTTTAGGTGAAAAACCTTCATACCAACAGGTAAGAAAGAGTCCTGCTCTTCCCATAAACCAAGGACCCCCTTTTAGGATTTTTTCTCTTTCTTTCCTAGAACAAAAAATGTCTAGGAAGAAACCTTTGGGAAGAAATGATAAAATCACTCCTAGAGACTTCCAACTTATATCAATCCATTTTCTTATGACTAAATCCGCTGGCTAATACCCATTAATTTACCAAAAGTTGCCCTATCTTGGAGCAACGAGGATCTATCTGAGGTGTGTTCACTAACCTCTACCACTAGAGATGATTCTAAGAATTTAACTATAAATTGATCCATGGAAAGGAAACTAAAACTCAAAATGTATTGAAATTTATTTGAATTTCCTATAGCAAATATAATATTTGATAAAAAAATTATAATAATTTGCATGTAAAATTTCTAAGATAAAGAAAGGAAAAAAACTTAGCTTAAAAATTCTATGTACAAATAAAATGTCTTGCCTCATTAAAGCCCTATCCCTTCATTGCTCTTCCCATCAATTGAACCCTAACTGACAAATATTTGCAATTTCATTTTTTTCAACTTGAAAAATCATCACTGCTCTTATTCGGATGGTTGACTTCATAGGGTTGTATCTCTCTCAATATTGCTCTCTTTTAGGATCCATATATTTGAATAGAGGTATCTAGTTCAAATGATTTTTTTGTCATTTTGTTTAGAATTTGAATATCTTCAAAAAAATTATCATATGAAAAAATTCAAACTGTATTGAGAGAGATATAACCCGATGAAGTTAACCGTTTGGTAGAGGGGTAGTGACGTTTCTTCAAAAATAAAATTTAAGATATTGTTCAGTCTGGGTAAGCAAATCAATTGCCATTGTTGTGTTTTGAAGGAGATTTGTGGGTCTACTTATTTATATGTAGTTTTAACTTCTAATTGGTGAGGAGATATATTTTAATGAAACCCTACTTTATGCTAGTTTACATTATCATTTTTTGGATGTGACCTCATGGCGATAATGCTTTTCTTGTAAAAGAGGATATTAATGTGAGATAGTGGTTGAAATTATTAAAATCTACATTTGATGAATTCACTTTGATGTGATATTTATGTGGAAATTTTTTACAATGGGCAAAACATTTTGCTATGATAAATGTCATGTGCACTTGAAAAGAAATGGAAGAAGCATTCTTGAGTATATACAAACCTAAGCATGTGCAAATGAAAAGAGAGTTATATATTTGTAAGAGATAGCTTGAGGGAAAGGATAAAAAAATATATAGTTGAATGTGTGTCATCAAAGACTTTGAAAAGGAAATACAAAGTTTTTATGAGGAAAGAAATGATATAAAAGGAGCGTGATTTTTTTCAAGAAACGACATAAAGACTAAAAAAATTTACATAACTTGAGGAGAAAGAGGAAAATATTAAGGAAGACAATGAGAATAATGAAGAAGCCACATATTTGGATTTATAAAAGCAAGAGGAGGATCAAAAGGATCCAATTTCATCTAAAATTTCTATTTTGCACATTCAATGTTATCTTTTGAAGGAAAATGATATTATTTTTATCAACCCCAACAAGTAAAATCTCATAATTGCTTTGGCTAAGAGGTTGTACATTCAAGAACAAAAATTATAGACATACAACTTGAGGTTGCGAATGTTAAGATTTTTAAATATTTGAAGATCACCATGAATAAATATGTTTTACATTCATATTTGCATGCTATTGAGATGGATGATGTTGTTCTTGGTATCCTTGGTTGGATTCTTTGGGTACTATTAAAAATAATGTCCTAAAGAAGTTTATGAAGTTATGGTACAAAAAAAGGAAGATAACACTACAAGATAATTCTTAGCTTAAGTAGTAAGGAACCAAGGAGAAACAAGTAGCAATTATAGCAAGGGAACATGTTAAAGAAATAACAAATGAATTTAAATGTTTATAGCAGAGGCAATAGCAAAGTCCAAGGAGGAAGAAACAACAAAGTCCAAGGCATCTCTATAAGAAGAGCACAAGGACACACCAAACAAGGGGTACATGAGCGAAGAGTGTGGGGAAGAATTTAAAATAGAGGAATAAAATATTTAAGAGTCAAAGAAAGCAATTATTATAACCTAATAATTATGTAATGTGAAGTGCAAAGGATTAGGGGTTTTCCCTAAAAAAAAACCTCATCTTTTAGATGCTATATCTTCGTGAAGGGTTATCCAATTTAGTTGATTCTTGGACCAATTTTTGTGAAATTTGGATAGCTTTAAAATGAGTGGTCATATGCAAAACTTCAAGCAATATTGAGGGAGACTCGTGTAATGTCCCCATTTTTACGACATCCTGTTCTGAGAGTTTTGACCGGTTACAGGGTTTTCTAACGTCCCTGCTATTTTTAGTAATTGCTATTTTTAGCAATACTATTCTTGGACGTTGGCAGACTAGCAGCATTATTAGTTCTGGTGAGAGACTTATTTTCAATTTCAGAAGTGAGAGTGTTTATTTGGAAAAGGAGAAAATATTTCTAATGTTACTTAAGTTACTTTATTTTAATAAAGTGACTTATATTTTATAAAGTTAAGTTGTGGACCCCCAGAAAAGTGGCGCTAGGTAAGAGGAGGACATTAAAAGAGAAATAAAATATTTAAATATAAGGTTTAAGGAGATAAAATATTTTATTTAGAGAAATCCTAATTTCTCCTAGAAACCCTCATTGAGGTTCTATATATTGGGTTTCTGGCTCTCATTTCTGGATATTCAGAGTTTGGAAAAATTAGCAAAAGCTGCAGGATTGAACTGAGAGTTCTTCCAAAGGTTGTTAGAGGAAGAAAAACCTCAGCAATATCACTGGTTTTGGTAGTGAAAGATCTACCCTAGCTGGTTGTTGGTATTTCCATCCGAGGAATACATTTGTGCTTCAAATATTTCAGTCATTAGGGTTTGAGATTTGAACAGGGCTTGTTGAGGACGAAAACCCTCTATAGGATTAACTAGTTTCGATGGTGAGAGATCCACCCTAGCTAGTTGTGGAGTTTTCATCTCAGGAAACTCATTTGGGCTTCAATTTTTAGGATGTTAGGGATTGAATATTTCAAAGTTTTTGGTGTTCAAAAAATGATCATCTGGATTGTCTTATTTTTGGCTTGAATCAAGTGGGTAGGAGTTAGATTTTTAGTTTTTGGTGTGAAGTGTGCATTTCCAGATCTAGCTGTATCATTCTGGGCATAACTAGAGAACCTTATATTGGCTCATTACTCTTAATCCTATTTAAAATTCATTATGAGCATTTCACAACATAGAGATTGCTGATTTCTGTTAGCATTGAATTTATTAAGTGGTCGTACAACTCTGTCAGGCCGTACCCTGTATTGCTGGTAATACTTGGTCAAAATTAGTTTATGGTGTTTTACAACTATTTTCATTTCTTAAATGGGCGTCTATTCATGGAAGACTCTTGCATGGTTCTGGATTTTTTGATCTAGCATTGGAAATCAGTATTTTGAATTCCTAAAGGGCAGATCACCCATGTTTGTTGTGACTATTTACTGGTGTTTAGACTGTCATTACATTGCTGACCCCTTGTCACTATTCGGAAACATTTGGTGACTTTAAGAATAAAGATATCTCAGTGTTTACTTATAGGAGATACATGACAGAACATGCAGTGTTTAGCTGAGCATTATATGGAGTCTCTTGTAGCTGCTCAGTCAGCAACAACAAGTACATTGTTCAGTTTCAAATTTATATTAATCCCTTGACTACTTGTTTGAAAGGTATTTTACATTATTGGCCTATGTATTGTCACTCTATTATGATTATGCTATGTTGGTGTTGACATACCTACAAAAATTGTTATAGCATCTTGAATGAATCCAAACATTCACATCAAAAATTGTAACAACAAGAAAATCTCTTAGTTGCATTGAGTATGTTACCTTGGCATTGTCAAAACAAACAAATTTTTTTGAAGCCCCAAACTAGGGTTATTACAGTGGTATCAGAGCACAAATCATCCTGCCAGCCTGTTAGGGTAGTGAAGCATGGCTTTAGACAGTGATGGAATAGAGTTGGCCAGTAAAATTTATGATGCAGGTAAGAAACTTAATCAAATATCTCAGACGAGTGATGTTGTTCTGGATATTCTGAAAGAGATAGAAGAATGTTTGTCCATGGTGGAACAACAACCTTCTAAGGAGTGGCGGATTGCATTAACTCCTGCATTGGTTTCCTTGGGATAGGATAAATGGTTAAAAAACTTAGTTGGAAAGGTAAGACTTGTTGTTGCTTGTTGTTACAGTGAACTTATTTGAATTACAACTCCAGAGATTCCATATGATGAAAACAAAATGAAGGAGATTCTACATCTGATCATTGATAACTTTCAAGGTATGGATGATAACAAGAGCCTTTCTTTTGGTAAGAGGGTTAAGATTTTGGAGTTGATGGCAGGAGTCCATTCAGGTGTTTTGTTGATTGATTTTGGATGTGATGATTATATTTTTCAAATGTTCTATCATCTCATAACTTATATTAATGAGGATCATGAAAAATCAATTTTTGATTGCATGGAAAACATTATGTCCTTGATTATTAATGAATATGATACCATCCCTCAGCCACTCTTAACCTTTTTATTGGCTGTTTGGAGACAAAATCTGCTTTTTTCTACTGCAGCCCTTGATTTGGTTAACAGTATTGTGAAAAGGTGTGAGAAGAAGCTGAGACCTTTCTTGGACAGCGAGGAGGTTGAGAAAGAAGAGGAGTTCATAACAGAAAATTCACGTGAAGAAAATGACACATCTCATGAGGTATGTGTAACAGAATACCAAAATAACTTCATAGACATGCATGCAACTTTGTTTGATGAAACTGTGCATGAGGGAAAAAACAAAACAACAGATTTGTTTTCAGATGTAGACCTATCGAATGGAATTTCTAAGTCTGCCAGTTGCTTTGATGATATTAATGGAAATGATGCAAGTGATAACAAAACTGTTGAGTTCACTAATGCCATTGTAGAAAAAGAGCATGATGAGTTTGTTGCAGATTTCAAAGCAGCCCCTACCGATGAATTCACCAATGTTTTTTTAGATGTTAAGCATGTTGAAAATGATGCAGATTTGCAATCAACATGTAGTGATATTTTCTTATCAGAGTCTAGCGATGATAGCACAGAGGGTTTTGGGTTTGGTTTCCAAATTGAACCTATGGAGGTGTGTGTTTCGGATAATTTCACTTCCTTTGGGCTGCAGAATGATTTATGTACAAAGACAGTCACGCATGATGAGCATAATGCACATGATGGGTCAGGATTAAGCGATCAACTCATAGTTCCTTGGGATCCGGGAGTGTTGGTGCCTAATGATGATCAAGAAACCATATGGGATGATTTTCCTCCTGATGACATTGCTGCTTCAACTACATACAAAGAGTTATGCACAAAATATGGCATTGAGGGAGCTGATTTCGAGAGATTAAATCTTAAAAGCAAATTAGAAAATTTATTGCATATGGTTGATTATGATTATGGGCCTAGTAAGCTTCATGATTTGAAGAATCAGATAAGAGTCAATGAAGACAGGGTTGTGGCAGCCCTAATGCACCTTGATAGCACTCACAGTTTCATTGATGAACTCTATTGGAAGGCTCAAAAGGAAGAGAGATAACAGGGTTTTAGGGAAGGATTCACTCTTTCTAATTTGCACGCTATCAAAGAGGTAATGGAATCAATGAAATCTGAATATTTGCTTTTGCTTGTTGATCGGGATCTTGCTATTAAAATTGTAGAAGAGACCTTGGATGCATACCATGAGAAGGAGAATGAGGTTGATAAGCTTCGCTTGGATCTTAGCTTTGCTCATTACTCTTTGTATCAAACTGAAGGTCAGTCATCAGATGCAGCCAAGAACAAGGAGCAAGAAGCAAATGCAAGATTTTTGGAGATCAAGCAATTGGTTGAGGGCGTTGAAGAGCTCCATAAAGATTCTCATTTGGAGCCTAGTTGTACATGCTTTCATAAGCCTGAGTATGGATGTGTTGGCAGTGATCTACATAGTATGGATATAGAGCTTTCATATCCTAACCTTCCATTTGAGATGCATGATGACAACCCGTGTGATGATTTATTCTCTATGTCAGATCATGATGATTTCGAGCATTATGGCATGGGGATTGGCATTATGGGCACACCACAAGGAGAGGAGTTCTTTGATACTCTTGGCATTGTTGAGGTGGAGCAGCCTAGTGCGGAGCTTTCAGACATCACTAAATCCTCTAATGGTGATGATCATTTGATGACCAGTACAGAGCTGCTACAGTATGGCATAGCCACTTGGGAGTTGAGTTGCTACACCTAGGATCAGAGATATATGTTGCTAGATGATGAGAGAGGCGTTCCTTGGGAGATGGTAAACCTAGGGAGTGAAATAAGTGTTGTTGTTCCTCTATTGAACAGTCATGTTATGAATCCATTTGTGTTCATACAAGTGGATTGGAGGGAAATTTTGAGCAAAAACTGGAGACCTACTGAGTTGATGACTCTTTGGAAGACATTTTCAGTTTGGGAAGTAATCAGATTTTGCATTATGACTGATAGGTTTCAGATTTGCAGCAGATGTGGCCCTTTGGGAACGCTGATTTACCAAAAATCAGACCATGAAATGATGATTTCAGTCTTGGACAGCGGTTTGTTTCCTCATTTTCGAGCCATTCAGCCTCTTGGTAAGGTTAGTTTTTGGTTTCATATGCAGAGATTAAATATTGCAGCTAATCAGATTCAGTTTGAGATGTTTAGGTATGATACTTTCCATGACATAGAGCTTGACCACTACAGGTATTCCAGTGCAGGATTTGAGGATGATTATATTCTCTAGTTATAGGAGAGACGAGTGCAGTTTGTACACAATGGATTACCAGATGAGATCAGAGTGGCACAACGTCAACATGGTGGGAATTTCTTGAGGTTGATATAGGATCCTGGGATCACAGTTGGTTGCAGACTGGCTCAGTATGTTGATTCTATTGTTGTGCTGATATTGCTTAAGGATAATTTTTTTTTGGGGAGTACGGTCTATAATGTCCCTATTTTTACATCTTGTTCTGAGATTTTTGACCGGTTATAGGGTTTTCTAATGTCCCTACTATTTTTAGTAATTGTTATTTTTAGCAATACTATTCTTGGACGTTGGCAGACTAGCAGCATTATTAGTTTTGGTGAGAGACTTATTTCTAGTTTCAGAAGTGAGAGCATTTATTTGGAAAAGGAGAAAATATTTCTAATGTTACTTAAGTTACTTTATTTTAATAAAGTGACTTATGTTTTATAAAGTTAAGTTGTGGACCCCCAGAAAAGTGGCGCTAGGTAAGAGGGGGACATTAAAAGAGAAATAAAATATTTAAATATAAGGTTTAAGGAGATAAAATTATTTTATTTAGAGAAAACCTAATTTCTCCTAGAAACCCTAATTTCTCATTGAGGTTCTATATATTGGGTTTCTGGCTCTCATTTCTGGATATTCAGAGTTTGGAAAAATTAGCAGAAGCTACAAGATTGAACTGAGAGTTCTTCCAAAGGTTGTTAGAGGACAAAAACCCTCAGCAATGTCACTAGTTTTGGTAGTGAAAGATCTACCCTAGCTGGTTGTTGGTATTTCCATCCGGGGAATACATATGTGCTTCAAAGATTTCAGTCATTAGGGTTTGAAGATTTTCAAGATTTGAAGATTTCATATTCTCAGGTATTTGATTGCAAGTTTTGGGTTTATGTTTTGAGAATTTATTTAAATTGTCATACATTCAAAGAGCCGTACATTTCAGTCTATGGGAGCCGTACATTTTTTGTCATAGTTTCAGAAGAGTGCAGATATTGTTCTGGGTATTTTTCCATGTTGATTCTTTCTAATGGGCGACCCCTTCACAACATAGAGATTGTTGATTTTTGTTAGCATTGAATTTATTAAGTGGTCATACAACTCTGTCAGGCCGTACCCTGTATTATTGGTAATACTTGGTCAGAATCAGTTTATGGTGTTTTACAACTGTTTTCATTTCTTAAATGGGCATCTATTCATGGAAGACTCTTGCCTGGTTTTGGATTTGTTGATATAGCATTGGAAATCAATATTTTGAATTGCTAAAGGGCAGATCGCCCATGCTTGTTGTGACTATTTGTTAGTGTTTATACTATCATTACATTGCTGACCTCTTGTCACTATTCAAAAATATTTGGTGACTTTAAGAATAAAGATATTTCATTATTTAATTATAGGTAATAGGTAAAGGATTTTTGGGTTACCCATTGAATTTTGGGAAATAGATACCTTCAAGGTAATAGGCAACACTATAGAAGAATTCCTTGAGATTTCAAATACAATAAAATATTGATTCTTGGCTATTTATGCTCAAATATTGGTCATGATTGATATAAGCAAAGTTATACCAGAATCAATCATTATAAAGTATGGGGATAAGATGTGGATCCAAACTATAGATTATGAAAACATATATTTTAAATGTAGAAGATGTCATGAGGTGGGGCATATCAAGATATTGTGCCCTAAGAACAGCCTAGCAAAATCATATGTAAAAAAATCGTAAGAGAAACTTACAAATGGTTATGGATGAAGATGGTTTTCAACTTCCAAAAATTATATCTAGAAAAATAAAAGAAAATAAATAGTGGAGACCAATAAGGAAGGATATTGGAAGAAATACTATTTTGAGGCTTTAACCTATGAAGAAAAAGTAGATCAAAACTTAGAGGACATTGTACAACAATTTCAACATATTAACAAGGAAATGTCTATTCAATATGATCCTGATTTAAGGAAGAACATTATCGATGAACCTAAGAAATGTGTCTCATAAAATTTTGAAGACTCTCTTGAAGTACCATGCACCATTCAGGCAAAAACAATTGGTAAAGAGAATGCAATTTTAGAATTTAATACCTCTTCCATTAAAAAGGAAATACCAAAAAATAAGCAAGACAAGTCAAAAGCTTCTATAATGGAGCTAGGAGAGGATAAATATGATGAAAAATAAAATTTTGAAAGAATATTGAGGAATAGAATAATAAAACCTACTCTTGATATAGGCAAGGCAAAAAGATAAAAACCCTCAAATTATCAAGCAAGATCTAGGGAAGCAAGAGCAAACATAGAGAAAGGAACACAAACTAAGTTGGTTGAACTTCTTTTTACCAAACAACAAAATGATACTAGAAATACACAGGCGGGGCCAAAAACCCCTAATGAGACATCATTATCATCCCATGGAATATAAGAGGTGTTAATTCCCCCCTCAAAGTAGAGGTGTATTAGGGACCTATGTTTATGTAATAAACATGATATTCGTTGTATCTAGGAAACTAAAATGACAAAAGAAGAAGTTTCAAAAACTATGAAAGCAATTTGGGAAAGATGTGAATGGGATGCTATGAATTTTGAAGGAGCGACAAGGGAAATCCAAACTTTTGGAATCCTTCTAGAACCTCTTGTGTAATCATTCATAAAACTAGGCATTGGATAGCCTCTTTAGTCACTTGCTACTTTGTAGATATTCATTTCATCCTTATCAATGTCTATGGACCTACAACTCAGTTAGGTAGATTAGAAGTTTGGAGTGGGATTGAAGCCTTTATGAGAAGTAAAGACCAAGAAAACCGATTCATGATCATTGGATATTTTAATGCCATAACCAAGTTGGATGAAAAATTTGGGGGAATTAGGAAATTGACCCAAAGTATGAAATATTTCTCAATTTTATTCAAAACAATAATCTATGGGAAGTTGAGTTTGAAGAAGATAACTATACTTGGACTAACAATAGGAGAGGCCAGAACCTAATAGAAAAAAAATAGATAGATGCATTCTCTCATATCATTGGCTAGATGAAGGAAATTGTGCTAAAATTAATACCTTAACAAGGATTGGTTCAGATCACAGGCCAATAAGAGTTAAAATGGTGGTAAGTGAATTAAAAAATATCATATTTTAAATATGAGCAGATGTGGGAAGACCATACTCAATTTTTTGATATGATAGCTCAAACGTGGAATTCTTTAGGTAATGGTGGGTTGTATGCTCTTCCAAAACAAATTAAATCAATGACATCTAGATTAAAATAATGGAACAAGAACACTTTTGGAAATATTTTTAGAAGAAATAAGAACTAAAATATAAACTTTCAAAATTCCAAAAAGGTGATCATAATAATCCAAGCTTAGAGGAAAGGGAGTTGCTTAGTGAATATCATAATATTTTGAGTAAGGAAGAGAATTTTTGGAGATTAAAATCAAGACATACTTGGTTAAAAGGAGATAAAAATAGAATTTTTTTCATAGGATGGCTATAGTATAGAGATCAAATTCCAAAATTAGTAGAATTAAATCAATAGAAGGGGTTTGGATTGAAGATCAAAGTGAAATTAGAAAAGAGGCAAAGTCTTTTTATCAAAATATTCTAGGTTCAAAGGAGACCAAAGTTCTTAATGATAAACTTCTTCAAGATGTTCCTTTAGTTATAATGAATGAAGACAATAGGAAACAGATGGAGCCTATCACTATAGAAGAAGTCCATTAGCTTTTTTCTCTTTTAATAAGGATAAATCCCTAGGTCCATATGGGCTCTTTGTAGCATTCTACGAACATAATTGGGATATAGTGAAGGATTATTTATTTGTGGTAGTGGAACAGTCTAGGGTAAAATAATACATACCTTATAAAGTAAATGCAACATATCTTACCCTGATTCCAAAAAAGAAGGATGTTGAATTGTTTGATTCTTTGACCCATAAGCCTATGTAATATGACATATAAGATTATCTCAAAAATGATGGCGAAATAGGAAGGTAGATGGTATCAAACCAAAATCTTACACCACCAACAATTAACCTTGAATATGCCAAAATTGGTAGAAAAGACTATTTTGAGGGAATTCTATAGGACATAGACCCGAGAGAGCACCACATGCAACGTAGAAGCCTCAGAACCGTAGCGACCGCCACTGTAGCAGCCCATGCACTGTAGTGGTCGCAAAAATTTTGGCCCTAATAAAAATAAAAATAAAAAAAATGGTAGATTTTGGAGGCAGCAAGTTGTGACGGATGGAGCAACAAGGAGGAGGAGTGGGAGGTCTAGGGGCAACAAACCCTAGGTGTGGGGCTTCGGAGGGCAGATCAGCAGACGCGACAGGTGGGGGCTCTGGTGAGATAGCAGGCCCCCAGGCGGAGGATGTGGACAAGGAAGTTCTATTGGAACCGGTCCAAGGGCGTTGGGCGGATGCGGTTGAAGATATCTCTGAGGGGGACCAGGACTCTGTGCATCAGGATCAAAGGAAGACCCAGGAAGGAGACAAAGAGAAACCTAGCAACTGGAGACCTTCATATCTTAATGCTCTTCGCGGTAAGCAAAAATTATCCGACTCTTGTTTTAATCTAAAATCTGTCAATGGTAGGTTGCACGTCCCGGATACCTTAGCTCAACATGTGGCTATGGAGGGCAGAACATCTCTGGTGGCAAAATTTATGGGGGTGAGGCCGGACTTGGAAGTCATAAGGAGATGGGCCATCCAAAAATGGCAGCCAAGGGCCGGTATGATGATTAAGGCTTTACCCAAGAGTTTTCTTTTGGTGACATTTCAATGTGAACAGGACATGGAAAGGACTCTCCAAGGAGGTCCTTGGTTTTTTGGGAAAAGGGGCTTGTATCTGAAGCGTTGGTCCCCCGATTTCAACCCCCAGACTCAGGTGCTGGATTTGGCTCCTATTTGGGTTAAGATGTCGGGATTACCTCTACTTTTCTGGAATGAACAAATCTTGGCTGGGATAGCTACAGAGATTGGAGAACTAATAGCTATTGATCCTGCAACCTTGAGCAAAACAAGACTCCTTTCTGCTCGCATGTGTGTGTTGGCGGACCTGAGTAAAGAGCTCCCTAAATCCATTATATTGTCGTCTATGTTTGGCCTTCATACTCAGGTCTTTGAATATGAAAATATGTCTTTTAAGTGTAGTGTTTGTGGGAAGGTAGGGCACCAGGGTATCCACTGCATTTCCAAGAACCAGCCCCCACTCCAAAATACTGCTCCTCAAACCCAGAATAATATCCCTCCCCCACAGATCTCCATTCCTACCCAACATGGGCCTCAAGGACGTGGAGCTCAAAATTCGAATATCAGAGACCCTGTTCGCCCTATTGTAAGCAAGAGGCAACGTTATAACCCTCCTCCCAAAAATACCTATGCCTCGAAACCCTCTCACAGGGGAGCTGGTCCCTTTGATGGGAACCCTCAAGCTCAACCTGCTCCTAAGATGATACAGCAAGCCTCAGAGCCAAATCACAAAGGAAAGAACCCCATAGATCAACGCCCTGGGGCAAGTAAGTTTGATTGGGTAATACGGGAGGCCTATGGAGGCTCGGTGGAAGTGGTCCCATGTACTATAGAGGAATTTATGGGAAGAAATTCCAAGGAGATCAACATCCCAGTGGAGAACAGTTTTGATGCATTAAATCATCTGAAGGGAGATCAGATGGATAGCCAAGAAGTGGAATCTGAGGTAGAGGAGACTCAAGAGAAGGATTTAGAGGAGAAAAATCAGAGGAAGGAGCAGGAAACTAATAATACAGGCAAGGATACTCAGGAGGAAGAGGTGAACCACCAAGATCAGTGTAACCCCAAAGCAGGGAAAAAAGAATCTACTAATCAAGAAGCTAAGAGCACGAAATCATCTCCACTGTCAGAAAGACCAGTTAACCTGGAAAGCCAGATTGTTACCCCAAAGACCAAGACTGACCTATCCAAGATGGTTACTAGAAGCCAAGTGAATCCCAAGGAACCCCAGCCTAGAGCGGATGTATGGGGATATGGTTCGGTAGGAAGAGGGAAACCTAGCAATGTTGCCTTAAGGCAGAAAGAAGCAGAGCGAGGAGTGGTTGATGGCACTCAAGCAGTATTGCTCTTTGGGGTGAAGGCTCGAGGATCCAAAGCCCATAAATGAAGATTCTTTCATGGAATATTCACGGGAGTAATCCTACAAAAATAAGAGCTTTGTATGCTCTTAGACAAGAACACAAACCGGATATGATTTTACTGCAAGAAACTAAAATGGAGGAGAGTAGAGTTATTCCTTTTAAGAATAGGACTTGGCGAGAAGCTGAAGTAGTAGGCCAAGAGGCCACTGGAATAGCAGGAGGGTTGCTGGTTATGTGGAACAAGAATGTGATTGATAGTAGAGTGATTTTGATGTCTAGTTGGTTTATTTGTCTCTTATGTGTGGATAAAACCACGCAGGAAGAGTGGATCTTAACGAATGTATATGCTCCAGTTAGACAGGGACTGAGAAGGGTTCTTTGGAGTCAGCTAGCTGAATTGAGGGAGACGGTCCCCAACTACCCTTGGATTGTGGTGGGGGATTTCAATTGCTACCTTAATCCTGCAGATAAATTGGGGGGCTCTCAAAGAATAACTGCTGATATCTACGAGTTTAGAGATTTTGTTGAGCAACATGAGCTGATGGATGTGGACCTGCGTAGATTCTCCTATACATGGTCTAACAAAATATTGAAGGAAAACCAAATTCAGATCAGATTAGATAGGTTTCTTCTTTCTCAAGAATTCCTGGAGAGGTTTGGGGACTCTTCATTAACGACACTCCCAAGAATCGGGTCTGATCACAACCCAATTCTATGGGAAATAGGGGAGGACTCTAAGAAAAGATACATCAGACCCTTTCGATTCGAACTTATGTGGTTCCAACATCAGGATCTCAAGGATCTGGTTGCCCAATGGTGGGACAAAAAGTATAATGGTTCGAAACTGGCCCAAGTGGCATGTAAACTAAGGAATGTGAAGGCTAACATTAGAGAGTGGAACAAAACTTCCTTTGGCAATATTTTTGTTAAAAAGGCAGAACTAAAAGACAAGATCAATGAACTACAGGAGAAGCTGAAGTCAGAGCAGCTTACAGAGGATCTGAGAAACCAGGAGAGGGAGCTGTTAGCCGAATACCACACGATGCTAGGATTTGAAGAAACCTTTTGGAGGCAGAAATCCAGACTGCGTTGGTTAAAGGAGGGTGACAAAAATACAAAGTTCTTCCATGTCTCTACTCTTCGCCACAGGAGTACTAACAAAATTAAGGAGATCAAGATGGCCGATGGGTCTAACACCAAAGATATGGAAGACATAAGGAGGGAAGCGGTTGAGTACTTTAAATCGTTGCTAGAAGATGTAAATCCGACTATTGAAGAAGAGGACTCTCTGTTGGCAGCCATTCCACCCCTCGTAACTGAGAATCTTAATGGATTCTTACTTAGTCCTTTCACAAAGGAGGAAATCAAGAAGGTGGTTTTTGACATGGATGGTAACAGCTCCCCAGGACCGGATGGCTTCCCCGCAGCTTTCTTCCAGAAGTTTTGGGATATCCTAGGCAATGATGTAGTGGAAGCTATAATTGAGGCTCAAAAGGACATGGAAATCCCAGAAGGAGTTAATGCTACATTTTTAGTCCTCATCCCTAAACTAGTGGGAGCAATGGAATTTTCTAGTTTTCGCCCTATCAGTTTATGTAACACTCTGATGAAGATTCTCACAAAAACAATCGCCAATAGGTTGAAGGTTATCCTTCCTTTCATCATTGATATGAACCAAGGAGGCTTTGTGAAAGGGCGACAAATACTGGATGGTATCATCACAATTCATGAGGTTATTCATTCAATGGTGGCTAGTAAGGAAGCAGGTATGTTACTAAAGCTTGATATGAATAAAGCCTACGACCGGGTCTCATGGCGGTTCCTCACCAAGATTTTGGGTAAGTTTGGTTTCTGTCCCCAGTGGATTAAGTTGATTTTTAGTTGTATCTCTACTACAAGATTTTTTGTCATGGTGAATGGGTCACCCTCCGGTTACTTTAAGAGTGAAAGGGGGTTGCGACAAGGAGATCCTTTGTCTCCATACTTGTTTATTATTTTAGCGAAAGCATTGGGTAGGAACATTTTAGCAACGATGGCAGATGGTCGATTGGAAGGTTTCAAACCAGCCTCAACAGCAGAGCCAGTGTCTCACCAACAGTTTGTGGATGATACAATCATTGTGTCCAAAGCCTCGATGCCTCAGGCTAGGAAGCTGAAGAGAATTCTAACCAAGTATGAGACAGAAGCAGGATAGTACATAAACTATAAGAAGAGTAGCATCTATTTCTTTAACACGCCTGGTGGGAGGGAGGAAAGAATTGCTAACCTCTTCGGTTGTGGAAAGGAGCTTCTACCAGCAACTTATCTAGGCATGCCTATGTTCGAAGGAAGAATGAAGGCTACATTGTGGAACTCAATCATTGACAGGATCTCCAAAAAGTTAGCAGGGTGGAAGGGCAGCCTTCTCAGCTTCGTAGGAAAAGCCTTATTAGTTCAAACTACTTTACAAAGCATTCCAATTTATTGCATGTCTCTATTTAGAATGCCTGCAAAGGTCCGAGCTACATTGGAGCAAATTCAACGCAACTTCTTGTGGTCAGGTTCAGAGGAGAGAAAGAGAATTTCGTTGGTAGCATGGAATCAGGTGTGTGCAAGCAAGGATCAGGGGGGCCTGGGGCTAAAGAGAATGAAAGAAATGAATCAAGCTCTGATTGGCAAACAGGTATGGAGATTTATCAATAATGATCAATTGGGATGGGTAAAACTTCTTAAGGCAAAATATATCAAAAATAATCAGGACTTCCTGAAAGCTGATAATCTCCCTAGAGGATCCTATTTCTGGAATTGTTTGCTCGAATGTCGGGAGGTAGTCAGGAAAGGCATCAGATGGAGAATTGGTAATGGAAGACAAGTGGACTTTTGGCAAGACCCGTGGTTGGAAGAGGCCCCTCTGAAAGATAACTTAGACCTTCAGGTCCTCCAACATAAACTTTCAGAGGAAATGGGAGGAAAAGTAGGGGATTTTATTGCTGTAGCACAGGAAACTTCCTCTTGGAAGAAAATCATAGTTCATAATCTGTCAGAGCAAGAGAAGGTGGCCCTAACCAAACTCAATGATGCTTTAAGGGTGTTCCCGATCATTCCTGGGGAAGGAAGAGACAAGGCGATTTGGGGCAAAACTACAAGTGGGATCTATTCAGTAAAAACTGCCTATAAGTTAATCCACTCAGGATTCAATGGCTGGACTCCGACTTCTATTATTTGGTTAAATAATTTAACCCCAAAAATAGCTTTCTTCTTTTGGTTGGCAGTTCAAAATAAGATTCTGACAACAGATAATCTGCAAAGGAGAGGTTTCCAATTCATCAATCGATGTATCTTGTGTGAGAAAGCGATAGAATCTGTAAGTCATATATTTCTAACTTGTGAATTTTCTTGTACAGTCTTCCAAATGATCCTGTCCAAATTTCATATAGATTGGGTCTGTCCAAATAGCATGTCTGACTTCTGCATACAGTGGGCTTCCCCCTTCCGGGCGAAACTTTTGACTTGGCTCTGGAAGCTCAGCTTACCCCATTTTTTATGGGGGATATGGAATGAGAGAAATAAGAGAGTATTTAAAGGATGTAAGAAAGATCCCAGGTTATGTGGTAATAAAATAATCAGAGCTTTGAAAGAAAACTGGAAAACTTTCTTCTTCAAAAATGAGACCATGTCTCTAAGGGAAAGGAGGATTTTGCGGAACTGGGGAGAGGAACTTCCAGACCTAGACATTACAACCAACCCACGGGATGGTGTCAAGTGGATACCCCCCACACAAAAGTGGGTTAAGTTTAATTTTGACGAGGCAGCTAAAGGAAATCTGGGGGCTGCAGGAGCAGGAGGAGTTCTGAGAAATGAGGAAGGAAAAGTGGTCCTTGCCTTTGCAGAGCCTTTGGGAACTCAAACAAATCATTTTGCATAAGCCCGAGCCTGCATGCAGGCAATGAGAATTGCCAGACTTGAGGGTTATAAGGAAGTTATCTTTGAAGGGGATTCACTTAATATAATCAAGGCAATTAAGGAGGATAAAGACCCCAGCTGGACCATCTTGGAGCTTATCCTAGAAGCAAATATTCATAAATCTCATTTGGTTAATGCCCGAATCCAACACACCTTCAGAGAAGGGAACCAGGCAATGGATCTAATGGCAAATATTGCAGTTTTTGTTGGGGAGATGCAAATTTGGAAGGATAACTTCCCTCAAGAACTATTGGTGTTGGCTTCTAGAGAAGAGCTAAGATCAAACCTGTTAGAGCATCAGGAGATCAGAGGGGTTGATGATGAGTAATCCGACAGATGGAATTAGGTAGAAAAGGCATCCCATTTGCTGGGGCTTGGGAGGTGACAAGTGTACAGTACAACAACCTAGTGGTATTAGTAAGTGCTAGGTGTTGTTTGGTTTTTGTTTTATCCTGAATAGTCAAGCGACAAGTATAGGACTGTGGACTCTAAGTATGGCTTAATGTGGGTCTTAGAAAGATCCATTTTGTATTTTGATTATACGGGCTTGATGCTAGAACCAGACCCATTTTGACTATGTAAAAGGTTTGTGGACCTTATAACCACCTCTACCTTATACCAAAAAAAAAAAATTATGGCGAAAGATTAAGGCCATTATTAGACAAAATAATTTCCAAGGAGGATTTGTGAAAGGGAGAAAAATTATGGATGGGATCATAGTAGCTCATGAAGTTATACATTCAAAAGCTTCAAGAAAAGAGAAAGCAATGATCTTAAAACTTGATATGAGTAAAGCCTATGATAGGGTTAAATGGGATTTTTTTTTGTAGTTTTAGAAAAGTTTGGTTTTGGGAAGAAATGGGTTAGATGGATTAAAGCTTGTGTCTCTATAGTTTCTTATTCAGTGTTGGTCAATGGGTTAGTGACATAATCTTTTAAAGCCAAGAGAGACCTTAGACAAGGAGATCCTCTATCTCCTTATTTGTTCATTATTATGGCAGAGGTTTTGAGTAGGAACTTAAAGAAGGCTTACAAAGATGGGCTTATAAGTGGACTTAAGGTTAGTAATAACATCGATAACATCACCCATCAATAGTTTGTAGATGATACAACCCTTTTTGGAAGGGCAAGGATAAATGAGGCCAAAGCTTTGAATAAATTTTTAAAAGAGTACGAAAGAGCTTCAGGGCAAAAAGTTAATAGGACTAAATCCAAAATTTACTTCCTTAACACTCCTACTAATATCAAAGCAAGAATTTATAGGTTGCTTCAAATGGAGGAGGTAAATTTACCAACAACTTATCTAGGGATGCCTTTATTTGAGGGGAGAATGAGGATAGATTTATGGAATCTAGTTATTAGTAAAGTTCAGAATAAACTTCCAGCTTGGAAAGGTATATGGTTATCATTAGCAGGAAGAGTGCAGTTAATTAAGTCAATCTTACAAGCCATTCCAACATATTATATGTCATTGTATTCTATGCCAAAATTAGTTGAAAAAAATTTAATCTATATTATGTGATCCTTTTTATGGTCAGGTTTACATGATAAAAGGAAATTTCCTTTGGTGAAATGGAGCAAGTTGTGTGATGATAAAACTAGGGGAGGTCTTGGTTTAAGAGTTCTTATAGATGCAAACTTAGCTCTTAGGGGAAAAGTAATTTGGAGATTGTACAAAGAGAGTCAAAGACAATGGGAAAGAATTCTTTTAAGTATGTTGATCCCAATGACCCAAGTTTAATATTTATTGCATTCTCTCTACCAAATGGTTCTGCTCTTTGGAATGGTTTAAAAAATCTATTGATCTTATGATTAAAGGTTTAAGATGGGTGGTGGGAACTGGAGAAAAAATTTCTATTTGGATGGATACTTGGTGTGATAAAAAACCACTCAATTTAGATCCAATTTTGAAACCTTGGATGAGATTACTTCAAGAAAAACATGGTGATAGGGTTTCAAACATTTTGTACAAGGATCGAGAAGGAATATACAAATGGAAAGAAGAGTTTTTTACAAGTATACAAGACATTGATGCTAGGAGGCAATTGAGTAGAAAGATAACAACTATGATTATTTCAAGGGGAGCCAAGGATAAATTGATTTGGGAGTTGAATAGCTTAGGAGAATACACAACAAGAAGTGGATATAATGTACAACACCAACAAAATAATAATATCACTAGAATATGGAGAGATATTTGGGATAGCCCAAGCATTCCTAAAGTTAAAATGTTTGTTTGGCTAGTAGGTCATAGAAGAATTTTATCCTGGGATAACCTTATGAAAAGGGGTTTTCATGGCCCCTCTCAATGTGTTTTTTGTAAAAAGGAGGAGGAGAGTATAGACCATCTCTTGGGACATTGCTCAATAGTCTGGAATCTATGGCAATGGATTCTTAATATGTTTAGTAAATGCATGGTGATGAATAGCAGAATTGAAGAATGGTTAAAGCAATGGCAAAGCACTTATAAAAGTGAGGCTTTACATAAAATATGGGATATATCAAAAGATACAATACTTTGGACTATATGGCTAGAAAGGAATAGAAGAATATTTAAAGGAAAGGAAAGTAGTTTAGAGGTAATGAAAAAGAATATATGTTTAGCCATAGAGGAGTCTAAACCAACCCTATCAACTCACCCAATCCCTAATTTGGAAGTAGAGAGCCTTGATAGATGGAGTCAAGTCATTAAATGGAATTATGATGTTGGGTACAAGAGAAACAAAAAGAAGGCAAAGAATATAAAGTGGAAACCACCAGATGTGGAGTGGGTTAAATTGAATTTTTATGGAGCATCTAAAGGAAATCTAGGACCAGCAAGAGGAGGAGGAATAATTAGAAATAATAGAGGAGAGATTTTGTCTCATTATGCTTTCAATAGTGGATTTAAGACAAATAATGAAGTTGAAGCTTGGGCAGCTTTAGAAGGGTTAAAAATATGTAAACAAATGAAATGGAATAGAGTATGGATGGAAGGTGATTCTCTCATAGTAATAAATGCAATTTTGAGGAAAGCAAAGGCTCCATGGAACATACAAGAGATAATTGTGGAAATTCAAGATCTTGCTAAAGAGTTTGAAGAAATCAAGTTTACACATATATTAAGGGAAGGAAACAAATGTGTAGATAAGCTAGCCAATAGAGGGGTTTTGATTGAGGATCATGAAGTTAAATTCTCCTTTCCATGGTTAGAGGAAGTAGAAAGTTTAGTTGAAGCTGACAAGAAAATGTTGATTGCCTAAATCAATTAATGATTAAGATTTACTTTAATATTTTCCATTGGTAATATCTACTTTATTTTGTAACAATAATGTGTTTTCATTTAGACTATTTATTATAATTTTTGTGGTTGCACTTGTGTTTCAGGAAGGAAACTAGCAATCCATATTTGGTAAAGTGGACTATGATAGTGCGATGTTTTGGAAATATTACTCTACTAAGATGCAAGGCATAGATAGTAGAGGTGAAGTTTTGGCATTGTGAAGGCTGCTATAGGAAAATATCAAGAAAGATGCTAAATTCTAGAGTAATTATATTCATACAAAGAATTGAAAAGATCCAAAAAATAAAAATCAAGAATTCAAACATTTTATGTAAAATGATGTAGGTTTCTAGCTATAGCATCTCAATTGAGATGAGAAGTGTATCTATTTGTAAACTCTCAAGCTCTAAAGAAGAGAGATGTAATTTGTCAAGGGTGGGGGACCCAAGTACAACCCCTTATTATCCAAGCAAAAAACAATTGAAGTCCAAAAGACCAGTTGGCCATTGAATGACGATATGCTCCCACACTCATACCTAGAGGAGCATGCAACATTCCAAAATCTATCCTCTCCTATATACAACCATATACAAATTCCTATAAAGCCTAGATAGTATGATAGGTCCCTAGGTGTATTGTACATACTCATATCTCATATAGGTGACTATATCATCCCAACCCCATGGGAGCAACCTCTTGCTCATATGTTCTATCACGAGATCAACCGTCATGACACACAATAATATCATCACCCTATCTAAATGTATACCCTAGAACATATAATTAATATCACTGCCTCTCTATTCCAAGGAAAATTACTAACTCTAGTAAGCACCCCAAGGCTCGAGCCTTATCCTAGCTAGTTTGTACTAGTACTCCTCGCACCAGCACCCTTAGAATCCTCTAAATATTTTTCAATTTCATGGACATCTCACCCATAGGAAGATGAAAGGTACTCATTTTTTAGTACCATATCTCAACTAGCATGATCAAGATTTTTTTATCAAACTCAAGCTTGGGAAATTGGGCTATATGCCATAGCCTGATGACATCTAATAGGGCGTAATCATTTGATATATTTAATATGCGTAGTCTATGCTATAAACATTTTGATATGCCATGTTGCACAGCAAAAAACATATTAATTAGATTATCTAGCCTAAATAAAACCCTGGAATAAGCCTATATCTACAACCAATAAAAATTGCTACTAGCTTGATGAAATTGCTGCATGGAAAAATTGACACCATTGCACGAATTCACTCTTACTCAACAAAATCACTGGCACATGAAATCAGTATTATTGAAAAAATCAAAAATGGATTTTCTTGGCATTAAATCATGACATGCGTAGCCGTTGGTGCCACATGAAATTGCTACTAAAAATAAAAATTCAATTTTAAGCAACAAAATCAAAATTTCAAAGCTAGATTTTAGTACATACTTGTAGTCCTACCAATTTTTGAATGGCATCTTCACGATGAAGGGATCGTCACTAGGAATCCATGGAAGATCATAGTAATTTTTTCCTAAGCCTGCAAATCACTATCGTGCATGGTCAAAATGAATCATTTCCCTTGACACTTTTACCCTCGCCCCTCCTTGGTCACCAAGGATGAATTTCCTTTTTCTTTCTTGCCTATCCTTCCCATCCTAATCGAGTTTCCTCAAGAATGTTATTCCCCCTAAGAAACTTGAGGGGAAACCTGGGTTGGGGCCATGAGTGCAATAAATATTTCCCACATGTGGCAAATTTTTAAGTTATTCATAAAGGTGTATTTTTTGCACCATACCTTCTACACCAACATACCAACCATCAAGCAATTTTTTCCCTCAAAATTAGGACATCTACTACTATTTTTGACATATTTATTGTGTAATAAATATATACAAAAGGGGACAGATGTAGACACCCAATTTTGGTACACCAAACTTACAACAATCCATCAAGAAACCAAATTGACTTAACTCGAAACCCTATCCCAAAATCTAAGCATTTCTTTCTCAATAGCGAAATCACTAGTATGGATGCAAAATCACTTATTGTGAAATTGCTGGTGTCAGTAGAAATTTCACAAAAATATGTCTTCTCGCTCAAATTTTATCTCTCTCATCTAGTTTGACCTATAACGATGAAAATCACAAAATCATTGGTATATGAAATCAATGGAGCGATTTTGAACGATATTATTTTACATCGACAAGTACAAAATCTCAAAATTTTGGATTCTCTACCCCTTTAATCCTCCCACATTTTATGATTTTATCTTGCATTAGATCCACACCATCTCCTAACTGATCTCAAAATCCAAGATTTATCCTTTTTGAATCTATCTATCTAGTCCTTTAAGATATGAATTTGAAATCTTACCTTCTCTCATGTGGCTATGAATTATCTTCTCCTCCCTTAAGGCCATGGAAGTTATAAAAATTTTGGAAGGCGCCTCTTGACTTTAGTCAAAAGGAAGTGACATCAAGTAGAAGGTGGATGAGTCTAGAGGCCATGATGACCAATACATCTTCAATCAATGGTCATCGCTCATATTCCACCAAGGCTAGTAGCATTAAAGACATTAAGGTCTATGGGACATTGATTTTCCATCCAATGACCCATGTGGTCCTTCCGACAAAGGATATCATAGGAAGGCATAAAAGAGCCTAATAAGATCCAAGGTTAAACACATGGTGATCAACCAATAGCCCAAGGAGAAAGCCACCAATGCCCACATGGAGAAGTTCTGCCATTGGCCAAAGGAGGTCCCACCTTAGTCGGGGACACATGGCACTCATGCACACAAAGAAGAAGGCTAGTTAAAGAGAATTTAAGAAGACAACTACAATTGGCCATCAATATTGACCATTACGACCTAACCTATTAAAGCCAACTATGAGTCAATGCAACAAACACCCATGATACGTACGAGCCTACCTTGTCAATTTATGCCAGTCAAGAAGGCCATGACTGCTATATCGGTAAGTGAGGTATTACAAGAGAAATATGATAAAGAGCTAATGCCAAAGCCATCCCCAACACAACAACAATAGGACATGCCAACGATGATTTATCATCCAAAAGCCTAAAAGATCCTAGCATTGATGGTCTTATATCTAGAGATGTTGAAACTGTTGATTTTAGTTGCAAAAGGATTTTGAATATAGAGTAGAAGATAATTTGCAAAACTTTTGCATAAAATTTTAGAGGGAAAGGACCCTTTTCTTAGCTTATAAATAGACCCAAATTTACATTGAAAAGGAATCAGGAGTTGTCTACTCATACCTATTATTTGGCCTTGTGGGCTCTTCCTTTCACCCTTTCTTCCAAATTATAATAAGTAGAGCTCAATACTTGAGATGTTGTCTAAAGATTGTTGAGCCTTTGTAGGTCATATACCTTGTGATCATTTTTGGTACATTAATGGAATCCATGACCAATTTTGCTCTATCCTCCTTCTTTGGCATGCTTTTTATTCTTGTTTATGTTGCATTTAGTTGTGTTCATTCTATATATCAGATAGTGAAGCCCATATTAATTTATTACCACTTGTTTCATTTGAAAGAGGGAATTTTATTCTTGGTGCATTGCCCCCATAGCTTAGGTTAATTTTTTTTGCACAATTTACTGTTTTGCATTTTTTACTTTCATTGCAATTCCTTTCCCTACAAAACCCCCTGGACTTAGCTCGTGAAAGCCTCTATGCATCAAGAATTTAGTTTAACAAGGATCCAACCTCGATTAAAAATCTTAGAGGTTGCCTCATATGTGGCCCTCCCATCCATGGTGCTTCTTATTTTTTTGCTCTATATGAAGCACATGTGCCCCTAGCACATCGAGCTTCTACCCAAATAGGTTGATGTATTCCAAGATGACAATGGCTTGTCTAGAATGCCTATTGGGATGAGCTTCTATGTTCACCCCATAAAAAAAAAAAAAATCTTGACTGTGATCATGGTGAAGATCATAATTGATCTACCTAAAATGAAGCACCAAGAAATTTACCTGATAACTCTATTGAAAAGAGAAAGACTTTGAAGAGGTCATCCAACAAAATATAGATCAATATTAAGGTGGGTGTATTTATCTCATGAGCTTGTTGAAGCTCTATCTCCCCACCTGGTGACTCCATTCTCAATGAAAGGACATATAATTATATAAGTGAAATCCTTGTGACCAGAGCCTTTGCCCAAGCCAATCAATAAGATTTGGTGCCATCACTGAATCAAAGAAGGAGGAAACAATGACACAACATGATAGCCATCATAAACCATCCTCCCAAAAAAAATTCAATGTGGAATGATAGGGGTCCCTTGATTCCACTAACTCCACCTGATATATGGAACCCAATTCCTACCTTACCACTTAAGTCTTTACTTTATTTCTCAAGAGAATATGTTGTCACATCGACATAACATTTATACCACCTAGTGAGCTTATGCACTATTCATTTCATTAAAAAAAATACATAGCCTTGAGGCTATTAGTGGTTTATTTCAAAGTGCATTCCTCATAGAGAAAATCATGACCATCAAGAGGGTATCTATAGAAGTAATGAATTATTTTAATATTTGATTCCATGACTTGGTAAAGGATCCTAGATGAGATTCTATCACCTTCAAGTATGGATTTTATTTACTATCTTAAAGCTTTCAATTTGGAAATTATCATGATGGTCGAGTCTAAGGGTGGGAACTCGTTATCGAAGGCTTATAAGATAACTATCCAAGTTGAAAAGGATCTAATCCAAATTGGAAAGCTAGCCCCTCTACCACCTATTTCATTGTTTCCTTTCATTTAGACCTCATATCATCCCTCTTCAATTGTACAATCCATTGCTTATCCAACTATCTTGGCCATAGACCCAAAGCAATCTTCGATTCTCACTTCTTTTGTTGCTAAGATTGATGAATTATATAATATGATAAGAACCTTCTCTAATGATATCATAGCCCTGAACATGTAGCATAATGCTCGAAGGTTTCCCTACTAGAGTTATCCAAAGCCTTCTTTCCAATAGGGAAACCCAAATGTTTGATCGCCTCCAACTGAATATCATAAGCCTTCATTTTTTACGAACATAAATCTTGGTCAGTTACAAGATCTTACTCAATAGATAGTACCTATGTCAATCCCAATCTAAAAAATTCTTACAAGCTAAGTTAGGGACTTTTACATCCAAAATAACTATATTAAGAATCCTAATGGCTGGTACTATCCTACTCCTGACTATCTCCCTTTTGATAGTTATGTCAAAATTGAATCTTAAGTAGTCAGGACGACTCCTTTTGACCATAATATTTCCCATCCTTTATAGCCAAAAGCCCCAATGCCAATTCTAGAACCTGCATCTCAGTATTTGACTATGCCATTAGTTATTTATTCATTAGCACTAAAGCAAACCTTTATCACCTAGTATGAAGCATAAGTGCATGATGTGTCGGATGAGGCAAACCCCTCAACATCTAGGAGGCCATAATTTTGATCAAAATACATCACTAGGGATAAGACAAGGGTAATTGAATAGTAGGGGGTATCTAGTTTGACAAATACTAAGCCCTAGTGGAGAGAAGAAAATGATCAAAGAACTACTCGTGCATAAGTTACACCAAAACCTAGGCCTAAACAATTTTGACAATCACAAGAATAGCCCCAAAGCCTCCAAGGCAACCTGTTACAAATCTACTAAGTCCACCTTGAACAATAGAAAGTTCTAGGCTTTTGAAAACATTAAATACCATTCAAAGATCCCCTTCTATCAAATATTTAAATGTGGTGGAGCACCTTATTAAATTTACCATAGCCATACCTCTTTGGGATATCCTCTCTACTCCCAAACAACTAAAGAATTTGGAAGAGGCCCTAACGAGGCAAAAAGAGCTAGGGGACAAGGGACACCCACTATGCTACAAATTTTAAAACTAGAGCCCAACACACCAAAGTCTATGCCATTCTACCTGACCCTAATTTGTGGAGACAAGTTGATACACAATTGCATGGTGGACTCCAGGTCAAGCACACCAATCATGCAAAAAATGGTAGTAGAGGCACTTAGCTTATCCCTTGAGCATGCCAAAAATAGGGTAGAATTATTGGATGACATTATAATGCTAGTATTCAAGAAAATATAAGTTCTTCCTCTAGCACTCCAAGCATACCCCGACCTAGTGGTTCACCAAGACAAGCATACCCCAACCACATTTGGAATATGCCTCTTAAGAGACTTCACTACTAAGATTAGAGGATAATTATCATTGGACTAGAATCATATGCTACGCCAAACTAGATATAAGACCAATTTCAAAACCCCATTGGAACTCCATCATATATACCACATAGAGTAAAAACCCTTCAAAGAAAGTGGAGAAGAGCAATCATAGTGTCAAAATCAGAGTTGTCAAAATCTGATAACTTCAAAAACGAGGTGCATCCATAAATTTGCAATGATTATCTAGAAAAATGGTCCTCTGAGACATGGGGGTTAGACCTTGATAAAGCCTTCGAGCTAGTTGGCATAAGATGATCCATCAACCCAAGTATTCCATTGTATATATTTTGCAAAAGAAAAATCAATAAAAAAGCTTTCCAACACAAAGGGGCCTAGGAATTGCAAAGTAGAACCTACGACGATCCTAACTGCCCATTCGATTAGAGGAAATATGGCATGATTTTGAAATATGACATAGGAAGATTAAGAATACCCCAAATTGGAAGCAATACCTATCATTCGATAAAAATTCATCTATGATCGACAATGCACCACCCTAATATTTATAGTAGCACATGACCCAACCTTAATTGGTAGACTCTTGATACACTCCTAAGGAGGTGTGCTCTAACAACTACCATAAGGTGGTACCTCAAAAGATATAGTGATTGACACTTGGGAGGCACGTGCGAAATCCAAGAGCAGATGGTAGAAATCCTCATGGTAGGTATATGAATCTAATGACCATGATGTTTTTATAGGTACCTATGAGATATTCATTAGAGCTAGTGATTACATTATTAAAGCATTGACACAAGTACCAAGTCCCCTAGAACAAGTAACAACACTGTATTTTGTGTGAGATATTAATGTCATGCTTAGAGATGAGTTGATAGAAAGAAGACATTCATGCAAGTCCAAAAAAATCGATGACCATTAGTATCATGGGAAGCTAACATCCTTATGGGAATTATGATTCATCACCAATAGGTCTATCAAGTAAAAGAAGAGGCAACTTCCATGAATGAACACAAGGGAGAACAGTAGATAACCATGTTGTTTATTTATTTAGCCACACAAAAAAGCATTAGATTGCCAGGGGTAATTAATAGAAGGATTTATTAAAGATAGGAGGCTTCAACAACATTCTCAATTGGAAAATTCTATAAGAAAGAATTTTCTCCATTGCACTTTATGAAATCCAGGGCAAAGGCTACTCCACAAGGAAAAGGTATTCCCCTAGGTATCCCACCTAGAAGAAAAATTTCAAAACAATATTAATGTGCAAGGCTGAAAAATATGAGGGGGTCTAAAGCTCCTTTCATTTATCAAACAACTGACACATTAAAGATGTTTACTAGGAAGGGATTGTATCAAAAATTGCTAGTAGATTTAAAGCTCCCTATGCCATGAGGTAATGCTAACCACTTGGTGTTGGATGTGTGCCAAAAATATTGGATTTGTGTTTTTGGGAGTTGCTAGACATGTGTTGAGATGTTATTAGTTGGTTGCCTAACTATGGGTAGGAAAACCCTAAACATGGGTGGGAAAATCCTAAACATGGTACCTCTATGTGTGTGTTTTGATAGATGCAACTCCATAAAGAGTATGTGTGAAGAACTATGAGAGAACATCTCTAAGTTGTAATGTTGAATGTATTGTGAATGAAGTTCTTCCATTGTTTTCTGTCTATGCTCTATGACATGTCGTATATAAATATTTAATGGTAAATTGTTCCTTTTTTATTGTTAGTTGCTTATCAGCCACATATTATTTTCTTCATTATATGATTTCATTTCATCCTTTACTTTTTTTTGAGTTATTTGGAAACACATTTCATTGCACCAACAACTAGTATCAGAGCTAGGTTGAGGAAATTTGTTTTCCTAGCTGTGCACAAAGCTTGTAAATACTTTTTTTGGGTGTTATTTTTAGTGGATTTATAGATAAATCCATTTTCATAGCACACGGTGTAGTGGGAGTTTTTTTAAGATTTATAGCAATAAATATGGAAGGTAAATCTGGTATAGATAAGTTCAGTGGGTAAAACTTCAATCTCTAGAATTTAAAGATGGAGTTTTTGCTTGTGAAAAGAGATCTGAAGAAGGTTGTCACTACAATAGTAATTCCTGTAGGAATGACACAAGTTAATTGGGACAAAAAAATAAGAAAGCCAATGCCTTTATTGGGATAAACTTGGTTGATTCTATTTTTATGAACGTCCACGATGCTAATGTTAGAGTATATTACATTATTTACTACATGTCAATGTACCACCTTGGGTACATTAGTAGATTAGGAGTTTATATTATGTTAAATAGTTGCTTGGGGAAGAAGTAATAAATGCACGTGTTAGAATGTACAATGATGTAAATGTGCATGTAGTCCACATGTACATGAGTCATAGGAATAGGTAGAGTAAATCCCAAGGAACTTATCTTCCTATATATATGTACCTTGAGCTATGGTGTGATATATATAGACATATAGAGATAGAGAGTGTGTGATAAAGACAAAGTTACTATATATTAGTGAGTACGTACAATGTAGATCTTCATTGTAAAATTATGGAGTGTTCATAGTCCTCCATTATATTTCATTGCACTATTTTTGTGAGCTTTCATTAATGGTATTTTACTGAGTTATTGCAGAAGTCTATTCTATTATTTTCCTACATATTTTAGTACCATTATCATATACTTACCATAGCTTGCATATTTTACATCTTGTGGTTGCATATCCATTAATAAGCATCATCACAAGCTAATAGTGGTATCATAGCACATGGTAGATCAATAGGAAATAGGGAGAGCCATAATGAGATATTAAGAGGAGTTCAAAAATCTTAGTTCAAAATTTTTTGAGATTGCAGGTGGCTAGAGTCTGTATCGCTCCAAATTTTTTGCATCCTTACCTTCAGGCTATAGGATCCATGCCCGGAAGGAGGATGGGAAAAGGATGGGACAATACCTCGGACTGAGAGGCCCTTTGACGGTCCCGCCTCTCGGGGGAGGGGTATTAAGGTGATTTTTCGACGGATGGTGGGGTTCACCAGGAAACGTTTAGTGGCAGTTTCCACGCCTAGGTTGGGAATGAGTTTAATGTGTTCAATTTTAGCTTTAAACATCCAAGTCCTAGGTTTGGCCAAATGAATCTAAGTTGTTCTATTATGAAAATGCAAATTAAATGAATACAGGAAACAGATTTGAACAGAAAACAGAGAGAATAAGCTAGATTAAAGAGCCATACCTGATCCGGATGTCTGATGGAGGTTCTAATTTTTGAAGCAGTCAAGATCGTCTAGAATTTGATAGGATCGTCTGAGATCTGACGAATTCGTCAGAGACCTGCAATCAGAGAAATAGAGACAAACTACAGAAAATGCAGCTATGCCAACAGAGGGCAATGATGTAGAATGATATCAATAATATTAAACTGATAATTATAGACAAAAATATGAGTGCGTTACAATGATTTAATGACTAATCATGATTTTATGATGCATACAAGCTACATGGGTGAACTCCAAGATGCAGAATAATAAGGAATAACCATAAGATTAACTAAATGCAGAATAATGCAACAGAAAAGAGTGAAGAAATGCAAACTCTGGGCACTGATTGCCCCCAATGTTGACTGCAATCGAAATCATCTCGGATTGGTACGAAATCGTCTCGAATTGGACAGGATCGTCTGCGACGATCTGAGCTTGCTCCGGTTGAAGAATAACAAAGTTCCCGCAAGAAAATTCGAAAAGGGACAAAGGCAAACAATAGTCTAGGATATTCTAATGCATGTAAAACTTGAAGTGCAGAAAAATTCAGCCAGGGGGATGTCAAGGGGAGGGCCTAAGATTAAATAGGCATAGGAAAGAGGTTGGGAGGTTGGAGATCATCCCAATTTGGGAGATCTCCAATGGGGGAAGTCTCTAACGATGCAGACACGCTTTTGCCCCGGTTAGAGACGTCGTTGAAACAGAAGCTAATTATGAAAAATCAGTTTTGGGACGAAATCGGCTGGACGTTCTGCTCCAGACGAAATCGTCCAATCTGAGGCGATATCGTCTGATCGGAGACGATATCGTCCAACGGATGAAACAAACTCTAAAAATGGCATGAAAAATGAGGAAACGGGTAGCAGGCGGTTTTGGAGCGGTTTTGGGGTTAAAATTTGAATTTGAATTATTACTAAGGTAATTTTAATTATTTGCTAAGGTTTACTGCGCCAATTTTAGGGTGCTACATTTTGCCCCCTCTTTAGCGAATTTTTTGAGGAAAATGCGTTAAAGATGAGTTCTTCTCGATCTATGAGAAAGCAAAAATTTATTCCCATTTTAGGCGACGATTCTTGGTCGAATCGTACGACAGCTTACTATGGTGCCCCCTCCGTGTTTTTACCCAAATCGAACGTTTGAGGTAAAAACGCGAAAAAGCAAATTTTTTTAAAATGTTGTTAATTGTTTTTGAATAAAATTAAGAAAAATAGGGAAAAACCCTAATTCATTTTTACTATTCATTTTCATTTTCTGGTTTCTAGAGCTCTGCAGACAAGATGGTCGAGACAGCGCACAGATCGACAGAGGTCCGGCACGGGCTACGGGTAAGAGTCTAAACTTAGTTTAGAATGCTTGAATTTTGATTTTCTATGCTTTTTAGATTAATTTTAAATGATTTTTGAGCATCGCGGCCATTTTTGGGCCGTCGACGTCGTCGGGACGAAATCGTCTCGATTTCGTCGAAATCGTCTCGATATCGCCGATTTCGTCCAGGGGCGAAATCGACGAAATGGGGACGATTTCGTCAAAGAAGGGACGATTTCGGCTTGCAAAATCGAAGATGAATTTGCTCAAATTTTGGACGATATCGTCCAATAGTGGACGATATCATCATTTATGAAATTGAACTTGTTTTACTTGCATTTTTAATCACTGTTTTATTAATGATTTTTATTGTTTTGTTGTTTATGTTGCAGAGAGGAGTACTAAAGAGCAGAGAATGGAAATACGATGGGCTGAGGGATGACTTGGCCGCTCTATCTCAGGTAGAGCGAGATCGGTTGGCTCAAGTCAGCTTGCAGCATGTGGCAGATATGCCATAGGTGTCTACAGACATGGGGCTATTGACAGCCCTAGCGGAGAGGTGGTATCCGGGTTCTTCCTATTTTTGATTATCGATAGGGGAGATGACTCCCACATTGGAGGATGTATGGAGGATTTTGAGGATCCCCATACAAGGATGGCTAATTACTCCCATGGCCAATCAGGGCCATGCGATGATGCGACTATGCGGAGATCCGAGCTTCACCCTAGAGAAGGGCGGAGTGAACATCGAGTCGCTACGCCAGATGCTTGGGGCATCTAGACTGACACAGGTTTTGGCTGGGGTGGTAGGTGGTCTCATGCTATGCCATCAGAGTGGATGTAGAGTACCATGGCTACTGACAGATGTGGTCTACGACATGAGAGACCATGGGTACAGGTTTGCTTGGGGGAGTTTTGTACTATGTCGATTGTATAGGATCCTGCATGGGGTCGTATACAAGGGCGATCGATGTCTGGTTATGACATCACTACTGTAGGTTTGGTTCTGGGAGCACATCATGGTGCGAAGGCCGATAGGGCTCCCACTGATAGGGATTGATGGGGAGAGGCCTCGAGCTTTCTACTGGTGGCTCTGAAGAGGGTCACAACGACGGATAGATCTGCCACTATCACGGAGACTACTTGACGACCTTGTCTCCGACCAGATCACCTGGAGGCCTTGGAGAGATCATCCAAGGTGGGCCGAGGATGGACAGGAGCTAGCTCACATTAGGCAAACCTATTGGCTGAGGATGGAGAGGGGAGAGGTGGAGCTCCACCGCTACGACCAAGTTTTGAGGTAGTTCGGTCTACAGTAGGGGATCCCATCTCTTCAGAGACTACGAGTTTTCTTAGACCATCCGAGATAACACTACAATTAGCGAGGCTCCAGATATGCAACGCTTCTAGAGTCAAGATGTAGATGATGCCTCCATTCACCAGTGGATGGGGATGACATAGGGGTAGCCGATGGCTATGATGCCTAGTACTACAGCATCCACCCTCCTCGGATGACGAGGGCTCAGGGTCCGATTCATGTAGTTGTGCATCAGATGGGGAGGCGATGCCAGGCAGCTATTGAGGTGGCACAGGGTCACGATGGGAGAGAGCAGAGGAGGCCACAGGCTCAGCAGAGGCCATGGCAGCGGGAGAGGAGGGAGGATAGACCCCCTTCTCCATGGAGAGAGAGGCCACCATCGCTCGATAAGGGCAAGGGTGTGGACACAGGAGAGAGTAGTGAGATGGCTACTCTTCGGGTGGAGACTGTCCATCTCCAGGCATAGGTGCAGACTTTACAAGATGAGGCTACACGCCATCGAGCGAGGCTACATAGCTCAGAGATGAGGTTGCACGCCTTAGAGCACGGAGCGGAGGAGCGAGCACTCAGAGGCGGCACGGTCGATTGCTCAGACCACGTTCTATCAGGGTATCTACTTCTAGATGGTGCCAGAGGGCCAGAGGGTACAGCTACCAACATTGGATCCGATCAGGGTTGTGTCATCGAGGACTGCATCCCGATCGATGACTAGGACTCGTAGTACCACACACTACGATGGGGCCACCTCGTCCACCTCAAGGCGGGGGAGGAGATGAGGCTGAGAGCTCGAGGGGTTCTCAAGGCTAGGCTACTGCACTGCACATTGTATATATGATTGAGAGGATTGAGTATGCCAAGATGTAGATTGTGGCATACCAATCTAGTTTTGATATGATGTACATATATTTTGGATATATATATATATATATATATAATATTTTTGATCATATGACTTGTCTTATGCGTTTGTATGATGCTTTAATGTTTTGGTGTGATTGATTTGATGATTCATGTAATTATGTCGTTTGGAAATATTATGGTTTGAATGTCATGTTTTTTAAAATTTAAATGAAATAATCTGATGTAAACAAATTGGTTGTTTGTGATGTGATAATTTGATAAAAATAAAAGGGGACTTTTAACAATAATTTCAAAGGACATTGTCGCTATTATAGACCATTTCATGGAGTCACCGCTCACTCGGTCGTCAAGCTAATCCCAGTATAGAAATATTGTTAAAAAGTAAAAGAGTGCTTAAGAGACTGTCTTAAGACTTTGTTGTGAGGATGCAAGTGATGATGATGATGATGATGATTTGTTTTCAGATTTCCATGAAAATATTATGCATGAAATATTTTAAAATGATTTTTGCTAGGCATAAATTCCTAAGAGTGATAAAATTGTTGAATAATTCCCTAGGAATTATACCATCATTGAATTTTGACATAATGACATAAAACAGAATAAGTGTTTGTTTGTTTTAAAGCATAATTGTGTAACATAATGATTTAAGTCATATGTTTTGATGTTTTTAAATAAATGGGAAATAAAATTAGTGCAATGGTTTGCGCTAGGCATAGAATATTTAGGTATAGACTTATACCATCATCGCGAGATCCAAAGAAGAAAATAATATAATAGTTTTATTGCATGGTTGATCTTTAATTTTTGAAAATAGTCAAAAAATATGAAGATGAGGACTTGCGCTAGGCATAAAATTCCAATTTTGGTTTTGGAACTATACCATCGTCACGAAAGTCAAAAGTTATATATAAATGTAACTTTATTGCATGTTTTTGAAAATGATTTTGATTGTAGTTGTCTTTATACTAAACAACTGTTCTTCAAAGAAAAAAAATGAATTTATTCCAAACAATTTGCAAAAATATTTCAAAGTATCTTAAAGACAAAAGTTAGATTTATAAGGAATCCCATGTGCATATGTGAGTTCATTACCAATCTTGATTTATCATAATGATACACAAAATCTCTCAAATACAAATGTGTGTGCAATTGCATTGTTCATTTACCAGTTTTGAGCAAGATAATTTGATACAAGTGATTTGAATGAACCAAATAAGTGTTCATTAACCATGACTTAGATGCATATAACCGTACCAGACTACTATGTAGGTCGGGTTATCAAGAGCTAGCTAATCCATAAGCAGACAGAGGTCTGTACAAAAGAAGGTCGCTAATGTGACAGACATATCACCACGCTAGGAGTTACCCAAGGCCAAGCGGGTTGGGCACAAACCACCTGTTATGGGGCTTACCTCACAGTTTTTGAATAATTGAGAATTCCAGGGATTCAAGCTCATCAACCCTTCTTTTCTTTTCAATGGGTAGGGAAAGGGATTTTATTGCTTTTGCTTTTGCTTTCTTTGTTGTCTTTTTTTTTTTTTTTTGTACTTTTGTATTTTAGCTTGATATTTGAGATAATGCGGAAATGACTTTTTTCTTTTTCTCTTTTTCTTGAACTTTGCTTTTCTTCCTATGCTAGGGATACTTGCTCGGATTAGCTGTAGAGCAAGGGATTTTTATTCCGGGTAGGGGTGAGCTTGTCCTTTTGTCAATTCTCAAAGATTCTAGACCATGTGCATGATAGGATAGCAGGGGAAACTTTTCGCTCAAGAACCACTGCTACTATGTAGCGTAGCATGGAAATTACAAATATAATCATTTTATTGTGAAAGGATGTGCTTGGTTTAAGTAAATAACAAGATCAATTCTCTATGCTCAAACTTTATTTAATTGAATTTTGTGGACTTTGATATGAGAGAGATTAGTAATCATGCCAGATAAAATCAAGATATTTATTTTTGTGTTTGTGATAGTGAGGGATTCCAAATAAATGCTAATTTATCCAAAATAACTTGAAAATATAACTGCAATACTTTAAGAAGAAATATATACAACAAATATTTTTGAGGAATTTGATAATTTTGATGTTTTTGTATTTTGATCTTAATTGAGGAATTGAAAGAAATACAATGTGATTGTTTTTTTTTTAAACTGTTTATATAAGATACAAAAAAGGAAATAATATACAAAACAAATATATACAATGATAGAATAACCAAATTTTATGCGTAATATCGCTTAAGATGCATAATATTCATAGGTTCTTTTAAATCTTTACCATCTAAGGTAGCTAATTTGTATGCTCCCGATTCAAATTTAGCAGTGATAATATATGGTCCAAGCCAGTTGGGCTCAAATTTACCTTTAAGGTCTTTAGTTGCATTAGTGTTTTTTTTATTTTCCTTTAAAACAAGGTCGTCGATCTCAAAGGATCGATGACGAACTTTCTTGGCATATGATCTTTTAAGCTTGTTTTGGTAGGCACGAAGATGCTCCAAAGCATTGATGCGCTTTTCATCTAGGAGTTCCAGCTGATTGAGTCTGCCAGCTCGATATTCATCTCCTACTTCGGTATCTTGAAGTAGTAGAGCCAAAGAAGGAACTTCTAATTCAAAGGGAAAAATAGCTTCAGCGCCATAAACCAAGACAAAAGGTGAAGTACCTGTGGGAGTTCGAACACTAGTTCGATAAGCCCACAAAGCTGGATATAATTGAATGTGCCAGTCGCGGCCAGATTTATTGACCAATATTTTAAGAATTTTGATTAAAGTTTTGTTAGATGCTTCTGCTTGACCATTACCCTGAGGATAATAGGGAGTGGACCAGCGATGTTGAATCTTATATTTTTGGCATAATTTCTTAACATCTTTATTTTTGAAACAAGTTCCATTGTCGGAGATGAGATTTGCAAGAATTCCGAACCTACAAATGATTTGATTAAAAATAAATTTAGAGACTTGTGTTCCAGTGCAAGAAGCTAAAGGCATAGCTTCGACCCACTTCGTGAAATACTCAGTGGCGGTTATGATGAATTTGTGTCCATCAGATGACACAGGATTAATTTTGCCAATAATGTCTAAGCCCCATTTTGAAAAGGGCCAAGGAGATGAAATAGCCTGCAGCTCTTGTGCAGGCGCATGGACAAGGTCAGCATGTTTCGGGCACTTGTCGCAATGGCGCACATAATCATGTGCATCATTTTCCATGGTAGGCCAAAAGTAGCCTATCCTAAGGAGTTTTTTAGCAATGACACTACCACTGAAGTGTCCTCCACAAGATCCATCGTGGGCTTCACTTAAAGCTGATTTGGATTCTTCTAGATTCAAACATCTCAATAGGATACCTTCAAAAGATCTCCTATATAAAGTATTGCCAATTATTACAAATCGACTTGCTCGTCTACGTAATAACCGATGCTGGTTTCTATTAGAATTGACAGGGAAAGTCCCATTTTGAAGAAAATCAAATATTTTCGTATACCAAGGTTCAGGAGTAGTTTCATTGATTAGAAACACATCCAAAGGTTCTAAACATGACTGATTTGAAGTGGGTTCCTGGAGTCGATGAATAATGATGGTGGCATATTCGTCATCTAACTCCAAGGGCAGAAGGGATGCAGCTACGGCCATAGCATCAGCTGCACGGTTGCTAGTTCGAGGAATAGCTTCCAAAGTGACTTTATCAAACAAGGATAACAATTGTAAAACATATGCTTTATATGGGCGCAATTTATCATCTCTGGTCTGATAAACTTCATTAATTTGGTTTATAACAAGTTGAGAATCACCAAAAACTAGCAGATGTTTGATTTTTAATGCCAAGGCAGCTCGTAATCCAAGGATTAGAGCTTCATATTCGATAGTGTTATTGGTGCAAGCAAATGTTAATTTGAAGGACAAAGGTATAAGATGTTTTTGCGGGGATATTAAAATAATACCCGCACCAGCCCCACTCATGCATCGGGCTCCATCAAAGTATAAGGACCATTGTTCAATATGGTCTGCCTCTAATTGAAGGCATTCATCAGGAAACTCAATGATGAGGGGATGAGTAGACTCTAAGGGTGCAGCAGCTAATTGATCTGCTATGATTTGACCCTTAACAGACTTCTGTCCTATGAACGTGAGTTCAAACTCGCTTAGAGCAAGAACCCACTTGGCTGTACGACCTGATAAATAAGGTCGACTCATAAGATACCGCAAGGGATCATATTTAGCAATGACATACATTTTTTGACTGAGCATATAATGGCATAATTTTTGTGTAGAAAATACGACTGCTAGACATAGTTTTTCTAATGCTGTGTAACGGGTTTCATAACTGATTAAAGTTTGGCTAATATAATAATTAGCACGCTCTCTCTTCTCATCATCAAGCTGAGCTAACATAGCTCCTAAGGCAGAATCTAAAGCTAAAATATACAGGATAAACGGGCGATCAGGTCTAGGCGGTGAAAGCACAGGTGGGTTAAGGAGGTATTGTTTGAGAAGTTCAAAAGCTTCTTTACATTCGTCATCCCAATTAAAAGGGACATCCTTCTTAAGCAGCTTAAGAAAGGGACCTATTTTGTCCGCCAGCTTATCGATGAAGCGACGGATGGCTTGAAGTTTACCTTGTAAACTTCGTAACTCAGATATATTGGTAGGTGCGGGCATATCAGTGATAGCCGCAATCTTGAGAGGGTCGATTTCGATACCACGTAAAGAAACTAAAACCCCTAATAGTTTACCGGACTTAACTCCGAATATGCATTTGGCTAGATTTAATCGAATAAGGTATTCTCTTAACCGATTAAATACTTTTCTCAAATCATCTAAATGATCATCTTCTTTAATAGAGCGAGCTATAATATCATCTACATAATCATGTAGGATATCATGCATCATATCATGAAAGATATAAGTCATGGCTCGTTGATATGTTGCACCTGCATTCTTTAAACCAAATGGCATCACTTTCCAACAAAAGGTACCCCAAGGGGTAATAAAGGTTGTTTTAGCCTGATCTTCAGGAGCTATCCTGATCTGATTATAGCCAAAAAATCCATCCATTAGGGACATCATTCCACTCCCGACAGTAAAGTCAATAATTTGATCCATGTTTGGAAGAGGAAAATCATCTTTAGGGCATGCGGCGTTAATATCTCTAAAGTCTGTGCAAACCCTAACTTTGGTAGCTTCTTTCTTGGTGACTGGAACTACATTTGAGATCCATTCAAGCATAATCAATAGCTTGTATAAAAACAACATTCAAGAGTTTTTCTAACTCCCCTTTGACTAGCAAGGCCACTTTGGGATGCATTTTTCTAAGTTTTTGTTTAACAGGTTTAGCATCCGGATGGACTACTAGATGATGCATGACTACAGAAGGGTCCAGACTTGGCATATCTTCATATGTCCAAGCGAAGACATCTTCATATTCTTTAAGAAATGCAATGTATTCATTTTGTTTTTCTTGACTTAATTCTGATCCAATATTGATTATGTGAGGATTATCCTCAGTTCCAATGTTAACTTTAATGACGTTTTCTACTTCCATGTGTAGATCTCTTTCAAAATTAGGTGGGGCGGGTGAAACGCCCAATTCTTGTAATTCTTTTAAGGTTAACTTGGAGAATTCATCTTGAGGAGTCGTGACCTCAAGCTGGGCTATAGTAGGTATAGAACCATCAAAATAAAAACCATTGTATAACAACTCTTCAACGGAGACATCATGGAAAATATCTCCTTCCAACTCATCGTCGGATTCAACAATCAATTCAGGGTAAGCTATGGATAGCATATTGCATGTAAAGAGATTATTCTTTGGACACAAAGAATCTTGTTTATCTAGATAATCTTGATAACATATGAGTTGATCATCATCTTCAAAAGGGAAGGGTTGACCCTTACTAGGAAACAGGCCTACACCACATCGGGCAGGCCATGGTTCTACCTCGATAGGTTCTTTCATACCATTTTGGAAAGGTCCCAAGCCTTTCCCTTTATATCCCATTTTAAGCATTATAGGTTTAGCTTTAATATATTCATTAGCAAAATAACATCGGGCATATCCCTCATGATGAGTTTTGATGTTTCTGGGTATTCTTCCCCAATCATATCCTTTATAAATAAAAGCACAACTCCCGACTTGGTAAGTACTTCCCATAGGTTGTGGGAGGCCCAAAGTACGAGGAGATGGTGGCAAGTTATTAAAAAGAATTGAATCTTGCATAAAAGCATTTGTTTTTTTTGATATTAAGATTTTAGATAAATCCGATAAAAGTTCATCAGAAAGAGCATACGATGTAGAAGGATCATTCCCTATATCTTTAGATGTGGAAGGTATGATAGATGTAGATAATGTGGAGGTGTTAATAAATGGGTCTATAGGTTTTGAAATTATAGGGATAGAACATGAAGGATTGGTTGTAGATCTAAGATCTTTTTGAGGTTCTAGTGTGGTTTGTTCAGAAGATGGTTGAGTTAAATGTATAGGTGTAGTTGATGGAGTAGATGATGTTATGGGTGTGTGTTTCACACGTTTAGATGAAAAATAAGAATTAGGATGTGTGGATGATAGAGCGGGGCAAAATTGTACTCCAACAGGTTCTGCCAAAGCACACATATCAAAGGGTCTAGGGTCACCATGAATAGTGACCAACTGATTTTTAAATTCAAATTTAACACACTGGTGTAAAGTTGATGGGACAACTCGCATCGCATTGATCCAAGGGTGACCCAAAAGTATATTGTACGATGTTGGGCAATGTACAATAAACACGGTTGTATCTAGGGTTCTAGGACCAACTTGCAAGGGTATAGTAATGACTCCACACGTTTCTTGTGTCTCGTCATTGAAAGCTTTGATAATCATATCCATTTTTTTCATTTCATCACTTCTAAAGCCAAATATTTGGTAGAAGTCAAAAGTGCATATGTTTAAAGATGAACCATTATCAATCAGGACTCTTTTAACAACTACATCTCCAATTAGGGCAGTAATATATAAGGGGTTATCCTTATGTAAACTATGTTGCGGGATATCTTTATCCCGAAAATCAATACAATCGACTTCTCGAGTGATGATAGTATTGGACATGGCTTCGGGTTGAATATTTTGTGGCACCATCATTTGGCTTAATGTAAGCATTAACTCATCCCTATGGGTAGGAGAAGATCTTAACAAGTCCAAAAGGGAAATTATGGCTATAGTATTGGATAATTGTTCATTAATATTGTAAGGAGGCTTAGGTTGAACATTAGACATATGATTCCCTTTATTGGGATTTTTCAAAATAAATGGAGCTGATCCATCATTCGGAGTTTGATCCTGTTGAGAGTTTTGAGCCTGTTGTCTGGTAACAACTCCGATGGTACCTACAATGTTATATTGAAGACGCTGAACTGGTCTCGGTTGAGCGTTTATGGCTTGTTCATTAGGAAGGAACTGATTAGAAGAGGGTCGAGTAGTAACTCTTCTAGGAAATGGTTCTTCTGGAACCATAGCATCTGTGATAGGTTGAATAGGATCTGATTCATTTTCAGAGCTATTCGATTGGTTTGAGGTGATGTCTACTTCACTTTCAGTATCCGATTCTACATCACTAGGATCCGGAGTTTGAATATTATGTAGGGGCCTGGTCGTGACTATGGATAAAGTTGTACCAAATATTTGAGGATCCTGAATAGGTAATTGTCCGCTAATAGTCCCTACATATCGGGTAGGAGGGGGAACATTATGATGTTCGATTTGATTAGCCACCTCTTTACCATGGTTTGGTAAAGGATGTTGAAATATGTCTAATGATTGATTAGCATTTTGATTCTGATTCTGGGGAATGGTCTTTTGAGCGTTATTAGGAGCATTTTGTTTAGGTTGGAAGGCTTGCACCTCCATTTCATTATTATCAATCAAGTCTTGTATTTTATGTTTCAATATTTTGCAAGAGTTTGTAGCATGTCCAGGTCCTCTATGAAAATCACAATGTAAATCAGCTCTGTATCCGGGTATAGTTGGATCAGGTTCCTGGATAGCTGGTAATTGAATCAAGCCTCGTGCTAGTAATTGAGGTAGAATGGTTGATAAAGGTTGGTTCAATCTAGTAAATTCTCGAGGAGGTTTATCAAGAGGTTTTAATATAAATTTTTCTGTTGTCTTCGTTGTATTGATATTAGCAACGTTTCTACTATCAGTGACTCCGTCACCTACAACTTGTTTGTTTTTATACTGATTTCTGGATGTTTTCTCATCATCTTTCTTTTTGAGCTGACCTCTTCTAATGAGAGCATCTTCTACCCTTCGAGCTAAGTCTATAGCTTGATCGAAGGTGGTTAAGGTAGTAGTTGATAACTCATAAGATATTTGTTCTTGCAAATTATTGATAAAAATATCCAACATTTCCCTATAAGGTAGCACAAAGTGCAGTTTTCCTATCAATCGCCTCCATCTCAGCTAAGAAATCAGCAAAACATTCATCTTTGTCTTGTTTTAAGTTGTATAAATCTTTAATGGTGACATGCCTCTCGATGTAGGCACTAAATTGATGGACAAAAGATTCATCTGTTTCTTCAAAGTTTCTCAAAGAATGAGTGGGCAATTGATAGTACCACTCTAATGCCATTCCTCCTAAACTTTTTGGGAACATTTTTAGTAATAGCAAGTCATCATGTGATATATCATGACATGCTATCCTAAACATGCGAAGATGCTCTATGGGATCTTCGGTTCCTTTATATATAGGCAGGACGGGCATGGGAAAGTGTTTAGGGTATGGTTGTGCTACAACTATGGGATCCAAAGGCTGACTACACATCTCTCGATAATTGTACGAGGGACGGTAGGGATCTATCTCGGTCCATACGCGAAGCTAACTGTTTCACCATGGCTTCCAGATTATCTGGTTTGCCCACCATATTGGTTCGGTAGGGCATTAATATGGGATTTGTGAGCATATGATGGAGGGACATGAAGATTAGATGCTATATTGCTATTGTGTAAATTGTTGGTAGGAAGGGTGTTATGAAGAAGTTTTGAAGTTGTATTATGTTGTATCCCAGATTGTTGAAAATTGATGTTTGGCTTAGTTTTGGATTTTTGTCGATTTGAAGCATATTGATCAATAGTTTGGCGAAATAAAGCAGTGAATGAAGGTTTCTTTTGTGTGGAAATGATTTGAGGCTCAATAACAGGTTCCTTAGGGGGTTGGGTAACCTGTTGTTTTTGCATGTTCTGAATCATAGTGACCATATCTCTATTGGATGGTCCAGCCTTATCACTTTCTTGATCAACAAAGGACAAGGGATTAGTGTGTATGTTAAACATATCTTCCATGGCTGCTTGAGTGTCACTAATTTGTCCTCTATCAATACGAACTGCCATATTAAGAGCACCAATGTTATTATTGAAAAATTTCCAGAAATGATCTAAGTTATCAAAAGCAATAGTTCCGTCTGGAGCTATTCTAGGGGATGAGGATCCTTCCTCTTTAAGATTTTCTTGTTGTTCATTTTCTTCAGCCAGCTCATCTTCTGGCTGTTCTAGAGTTTCTCCTTCCGGAATTGAACCCTCAGGAAGGACATTTGGGTTTTTTGTTTTGTCTCCTAACCAATCTTCTTCTTCTTCTTCAGTTTGTTTACCATTCCTAAGTCTAGGCATTGTGCTTAAATTTAGATTTCAGCAAATATATATATATTTATATATATATATATATATATATATATATATATATATATATATATATGCAACAAGCTTAAGAGGTATATATTTTAATTATATACCTACTATAGTATTTGAAATAAAATGTTTTTGGTTTTGTTATGTTTTTGGTTTTTCTTGTTTTTGTAACAATATTATAAAGATAACAAACAACACACTAAATGCAAGAAATAATAATAATGAAAGCAATGATCTAGTTTTCTATAAACAATTTATAAATATCATTAATGGGCTCGAGTTCTTCAGGAGTCATGAAGTGTTCTTCTTCAAATTGAAAGTTTTCTTTCAAGAATTTGACAAAAAGTGCTATAGTGATATTATCTGTCTCAGATTCTGGTTGGTAGAAGTAAAGCTCGTGGCAATACTCTCGATATAACACAGCCCTAGGAACTCTATTCCATATTTCCCTATCCGTAAGAACGACCTCTTGATCTTCTACATGACCTAGGAATTGGTGTATAACAGCTACGTTCTCGAGGTATTCCTCGAAGGTGAACAATTCTGAAGACACAAGAGCTCTCCTATAAGCTAACCACCTATGGCAGGCTCTCTGAAGTTCATGATAAAAAATGAGTTGATGAGGATCCAGGATCCTATCTAGGGCAAACCTCTTGATTTGTCTAAGTTCGGTTGATCTAGATGAAATGATACCTAGTCTCCTATCAAGTTCTTTCCACAGAAGTTGGTTTCTATCTGTTTCAGGCACACTAAGCACATAATTAACTTCTATGGCTGCTAATTGGTTTTCAACATTTATAGTGACAGCTAATATTTTCTTAGGAGCTACCATCTAGACATGATATGCAACTTAGTAGTTTTCTAATGATTTTAAATGCATCTATGTTTTTGTTTTTTTTTTTTCAAAAGGTTTTAGTTTCACGTCGGGTTCACCAAAATGTATCGCTCCAAATTTTTTGCATCCTTACCTTCAGGCTATAGGATCCATGCCCGGAAGGAGGATGGGAAAAGGATGGGACAATACCTCGGACTGAGAGGCCCTTTGACGGTCCCGCCTCTCGGGGGAGGGGTATTAAGGTGATTTTTCGACGGATGGTGGGGTTCACCAAGAAACGTTTAGTGGCAGTTTCCACGCCTAGGTTGGGAATGAGTTTAATGTGTTCAATTTTAGCTTTAAACATCCAAGTCCTAGGTTTGGCCAAATGAATCTAAGTTGTTCTATTATGAAAATGCAAATTAAATGAATACAAGAAACAGATTTGAACAGAAAATAGAGAGAATAAGCTAGATTAAAGAGCCATACCTGATCCGGATGTCTGATGGAGGTTCTAATTTTTGAAGCAGTCAAGATCATCTAGAATTTGATAGAATCATCTCCGATCTGACAGGATCATCTGAGATCTGACGAATTCGTCAGAGACCTGCAATCAGAGAAATAGAGACAAACTACAGAAAATGCAGCTATGCCAACAGAGGGCAATGATGTAGAATGATATCAATAATATTAAACTGATAATTATAGACAAAAATATGAGTGCGTTACAATGATTTAATGACTAATCATGATTTTATGATGCATACAAGCTACATGGGTGAACTCCAAGATGCAGAATAATAAGGAATAACCATAAGATTAACTAAATGCAGAATAATGCAGCAGAAAAGAGTGAAGAAATGCAAACTCTGGGCACTGATTGCCCCCAATGTTGACTGCAATCGAAATCATCTCGGATTGGTACGAAATCATCTCGAATTGGACAGGATCGTCTACGACGATCTGAGCTTGCTCCGACTGAAGAATAACAAAGTTCCTGCAAGAAAATTCGAAAAGGGACAAAGGCAAACAATAGTCTAGGATATTCTAATGCATGTAAAACTCGAAGTGCAGAAAAATTCAGCCAAGGGGATGTCAAGGGGAGGGCCTAAGATTAAATAGGCATAGGAAAGAGGTTGGGAGGTTGGAGATCATCCCAATTTGGGAGATCTCCAATGGGGGAAGTCTCTAACGGCGTAGACACGCTTTTGCCCTAGTTAGAGACGTCGTTGAAACAGAAGCTAATTATGAAAAATTAGTTTTGGGACGAAATCGGTTGGACGTTCTGCTCCAGACGAAATCGTCCAATCTGAGGCGATATCGTCTGATCGGAGACGATATCGTCCAACGGACGAAACAAACTCTAAAAATGGCACGAAAAATGAGGAAACGGGTAGCAGGCGATTTTGGAGCGGTTTTGGGGTTAAAATTTGAATTTGAATTATTACTAAGGTAATTTTAATTATTTGCTAAGGTTTACTGCGCCAATTTTAGGGTGCTACGAGTCTTTCCACAAAGTTGCAAAAAAACTTGTGAAGACTAGGACTCAACGTTAATTCCACTAGATTGACAAATCAATTAGTGAAGTTCATTATCTCCAAAAATTATTCCATTCCAATTTCTAACATCTTGCAGCTAAAAAGGAGATTCAAAGAAAGTTGGGAAGCTTCCTACATAGTGCTAGGAAGAATATCTTCATTAGAATCATTCCAACACTTACAACAACAAGTAGAAGACTAAATATTTTAGAGACCTGAGAAAAGGTCCCATTACAAGAGTTGTAGACCTACATATTGTAGAAGAGAGGAAAATTCCATAGTAGCCTTATTACAGACTCAAGAAAGAAGAGACTACAAAGATGAGTCCAATATAAGATTGGAGATTGGTGATATTCATTGAAGATTGAAGCCTACAAATTGTAGAAGGAGAAAACAAATTAAGAAGCTAAAAAAGACCTACAAAAGATCCCATTGAATAACTTCTAGTTCAAGAAGATATAAGACTAAATAAGAACAAGTAACAAGTCTCATTCCAGATTCTAGCAGCAATAAAATTCAGATATCTAGGAAGGAGATCTCTTTGCCAACACTTCCATAGTAGAAGGTTGAAGGAAAGGTATCGTTGGAAAGACCAGAGAAGCTGCGAGAGTGAAGACCCTAGAGAAGAGGTCTCAAGGAGAAATAAGGAGAAGGCTTGGTGAGCCTCATTGAAGGATATTCAAAGAAGGCCATTAAAGGAGTTCTTAGGAGAACTCATTGGAGAAATTTACCACCAAGGAGAAGTTCCTAATAAAGGAATATTTTGGGACAATTATCACCATCTGAAAACAAGCTCAAAAGGAGATAGATTTGGCAAGAATCTTGCCAAATTTTAATGAAGATTGGTGAAGACCTCAAGACTTTTAGATTCTTGAGAAGAAGACCTAGTTTGAAGTCAAAATTTGACAAGGAGACTAAAGGAGAAAGAAGTTGAATATTACTACCAAACCTGAAAGATTTGAAAATTACATGTGAAGGCTATAAGGTGCATTCGAAGAAAGGAGATAGGGATTTCTTGTTTATACAACAAAAAACTGAAGGGTTCTTTGAGAGAAAATCTTAGCTATGATTTGGAGGAGTTCCCTACCACATTTTTGAGATTCAAGGACAACAATAAAGTGGCAAGTTGGGTAGCATCAAACTTTAGATTTATAAAGTGCATTCTGAAGGAGAGTTGAAGTTGCCTACTACAGTTTTAGGGTAGCAAATTTGAGGGTTTCATAGTTGCAAATAGGTGAGCTAAAGAGTTGTTTTAGACAACCAAGAAGTGTTGCAATTCCATCCAGTAAAATACAACAATAATATGAATCTAATCACCTTGCAATCCTTTATCTATAGAGTTCGTTAAGGTAAGCAACTTTGGTGTAATAGGTTCATCACTAAACATTAAGTTAGTTTGTTATTAAGCTTCATTAAGCACCATATAAGATTTAAAGTTGCAATGAGAAGGTTGCATATTAAAGTCTTCAAAGGGAGTGTAGAATATAGTTTCTTTTAAGATTAATACTTGCACATTAAAATAGGAGCTAGATATGTTTTGAAAAAAATAAAAATATCATCTTCCTATTAACTAGTTGTAGATATTATAGTTCTTTAAGAGTTATTACTAGTGTATCTTACAATTTACTTCGAAGGAGCAATAAGGTGAGATTACTAATGCACTATACTAGTTATTCTTAAGTGCATTGAACTAGTTACTCTTAAAGGTTATTATGTGCATTGGTTGTTAAGTTAAGCTAATAAACCAAAGTGCACAAGTCAGCGTACTATCAACATGTAGTGAAACTATTTGATGCACAAAACCTACAATATTTTGTGGCCTAGAGAAGTCACCAAATAGGATAATATACCTCCAAGGAGTGGAGGATAAAGCCACCATCAAAACCAAGAAAATGATCTACAAAAGGAAACTAAAAGAGTCTCAAAATTCAAGTACAATCAAGTGACCTATTACAGGTTATTTACAAGTACATCATTTATCTTCTATATTATACCTAAAAAAGATAAAGGTTAAGTGTCCTAAGGACACACTATGTAGCCTATTCTCTATGCCTACAAGAGACTGTAATTAGTAGAGGGAAAGCACATTCAAAAGTTCTTAGAGAAGAGTCATTCCAAAAGGGCTCAACATCCACCATCAACAATGGAAAATCACAATCCATGGTGCTTGAGGGAAGAGCCATCCAAAGAGCTTGGTATCCACCTCATAAAGGTACTAGAAGACACCATAGCCTAGTGCTATAGTTGTATGGGAGCAATGCATTGCAAAGGACACTTGTTACAAAAAAAACTTGTATAAAAAACAACATAATGAGATAAGCCAAATGTTGATAGTGCAAGCTGGAGATAACATGAAACAGTTGGCAAATACAAGGTGAGTTACCCAGGTGCTAGAGGAACTCAAAGGGCCATCCATCAAGAAAATTACCATTGCCAAGAAGCCAAGCTAACCTACAAACAAAGTTAGAGAATAGACACTCAAGGAAGTAAAGAAGACAAGATAAGCTTCAGGGTTAAAATGAACGTTGAAACATTTGATTCCATGCAAAGAAGGTGCATCCATTTATCCCAACATTACCAAGTTCCACTTGGCACTACGGAGAGAGAGTATTTTTAAACTCTCTTATAACATCTACGCCTGAGAGGATGAGCGTTCAAGACTGATAGAGCATTACGTTATTATTATTCAATGCACGAGCAAAGGTAGGCACCACCCTAATAATATCTCCAAGATCATAACACATATATTGGTAGTAGGAACTCGCCATATGATATTCATTACAAGAGAAGAGTAAAGTATTTAATACCTAAAGTCCAGGATGAGCGGAGGAGGAATAGAGCAGTGAAGTAATTCAAGCTAGAAGTTATTAAAGTGTAAGACCATCCACTGAGGAGTGTGCCAACAATGAGAATTAATTGCTTAGCTCAAATTCATACGTAGGAGACCAACAAAACCAATGCAGATCTTGAATAGACTCGATTCAAAGGATCAATCACAATGCAGCGTAATTCGTTGAAAGGAAGGCAAATTTTAATATAAAGTTTATAATTGCTTTCTTTGAAATTAAGGAGTTATAAGGTGGTTTATTATTTAAGGTTGAAACTTATTATTTGCTTGAATATAGGCAAATTAAAACCTTAGAAATTAGAAATAAAAAGTCAAAAGTTTATTTCCTTGAATGATATTTCAAATTGCACTAAGTTAGAACATACACATTATAATATTTGCAATAGGGATGATAAGGTTTTATATCTAGGAAAATCAAAGTGATACTATTTTGCAAATATTATTATTTTCTAATATTCCAAATTAGGGAGTTATAAGGAATACTACATCAAACATAGTTTATTGGAATTTAGAAAAATTAAACTATTGGATATTAAAGGATAAAGAAGCAAAATTATTGCTTACTTAAAAGAGTTGGAATTAATTTCTTATACTTATCTCATAGTCACATTAAAGGGATAAAGGAAATCCAACCATAGAGAAATTTAGCAAATTGAAAAGTGCATAAGGAGAAATAAAATTAGGAGTTGATCATTAAATCATCAAACCATTAGGAAGTCAAAAGGGATTCAACTCAAAGTAAACCTAAAAGCTAAGTTTACTATCAAGCACTTTATCAAAACTTTAGATTAATTAAATCACTTGGGAGATATAAGGAATCCTACAAAACCTAAGTTTTGAAGAGGTTTTATCAAGTTTGATCATATACTCAATTTACTTGAGAAATATCTAGTATTCTACAAAACTCTTAATTAAAATATTAGGGAGGTAAAAGGAATACTACATATCAGAATTACATAGCTTACTTGAAAGTTAGTAGTTTGATCATAAACGCAATTTACTAGGGAGTCATAAGGTAGACTACAATTTCTCAAGATAATGGATGAATTAGCAAGAGAGACATATCATGACAAGGCACATTACAAAAATATCCAAGAACAAAATCCATTCAATATACCATATCAAAGATGCAAAATCACTTCAAACTCAAACAATTTCATAGGTCAAACTAAAAAGGACATTTGGTAACAATTACAAGTTGAAAACTGCATATGGAAAATACTATCATATACATGGACATGGGTGTGTAACACCAGTAAATCATTTCCAAACTTTCTATTACATAATTTAATGTATGTTCCTATATTAACATCTAATCTTATTTCAGTAGCCAAGCTAGTAGAGAGCAAAAGGATGATTAAGTTTAGATACTCAAATGGAGTCAATATGTGTCTCATCATAAATCAAAATGAGATAGAAGCTACTAGATCAATTCAAAGAAATATATATGCTCTAGATTCAACGAATATTTCACAAGATATTGTTATATTTCAAAACAATACTAATGCATTTTATGAAGAATAGATTGCAGAGAATGAAGAATCTATATATCATAAGAACAAATGAAGGAATAGAAGATTTAAAATTAAAAGGATGAGAGGTCAACAAAGCTATGGACTACTTGGACATCTACAAACTAAAACAAAATAAGAAGGATCAGATCAAGTTGAAGAATATTCAAAAGAAGAAGATCCATATTGAAGACTAAAGTCTTCAATACCCAAATAATGTAATACAAGGGGGTGTTAGAGTATATTATATTATTTGGTATATGTCAATGTACCACCTTGGGTACATTAGTAGATTAAGAGTTTATCTTATGTTAAGTAGTTACTTGGGGAAGAAGTAATAAATGCACAAGTGTTAGAATGTGCAATGATGTAAATGTGCATGTAGTCCACATGTACACGAGTCATAGGAATAGATAGAGTAAAGCTCAAGGAACTTATCTTGCTATATATATGTACCTTGAGCTATGGTGTGGGATATATAGACATTTAGAGACAGAGAATGTATGAGAGAGACAAAGTTAATATAGAGTAGTGAGTAGGTACAATGTAGATATTCATTGTAAAATTTTGGAGTGTTCATAGTCCTCCATTATATTGCATTGTAATATTTTCGTGAGCTTTCATTAATGGCATTTTACTGAGTTATTACAGAAGTCTATTCTCTTATTTTATTGTATATTTTAGTACCATTATCATATACTTACCATAGCCTGCATATTTTACATCTTGTGGTTTCATCTCCATTAATATACATCATCAAAAGCTAACAACTAAGACTACTAAGGAGCTATGAGATAACCTAGGAAATCTGTATGAGTTCAAATCTCTGATAAACATGATATTTTTGAGGAAGAAGTTGTATTCATTAAATATGAAGAATAGAGATAATGTATTTGACCACTTGAATATTTTCAATACACTAATGAACCTACTAAGGTCTACAAGTGATGGGCTTAAAGATACCGAACATTGCATCTACTTGTTGTGTAGTTTTCCTAACTCTTGGGACAATCTCATTGTTGTAATAAGTGGAAGTTCTAAGCTAGAAAATAAAAAGAAAGATGATATTGTTGCCAGTTGCTATAAGAGGAAACAAGGAGAAGGGATGTAGAGCATTATGAGCACTCAAAATCTTTGATAACTAGAATATATGCCAAAGATAGAAATGGTGATAAATATTCAGGTGCAAGAAGATCTAAATCAAGAAGATATGCCAGTAGAGGAAAGAAATATTAGTTGGTGTGTTGGAGATGTAAGTAAAAAGGTCATAAGAAACATGACTATAAAGTACATTTGTTTAGAAATAAACCTGATTCAATTGTAGATGAGAATATTTTACATATTTATAATACATATCTTGTTGTATGCATGTAATTTAACATGTGGTTGATATATTCTAAAACATCCTTCCATATGACTCCCCACAAGGAGTGGTTTGTAGAATATGAAGAAGAAAACTATGGTAGAGTTTTCTTGGGTGATAGTTTCAACCATGAAATTATTGGTAGAGGTAAGGTTAAAATTAGACTCATATATGGGAGTGTTAAGTGTATCCTAGACGTTAGACATGTTCTGAGATTAACAAGAAGTTTGCTATTAGTGAGCTAGCTAGGTAAAGCAAGAATGGAGATTACATTCTGAAGAGACAAAAATGCAACACCAAATAATAGAAATATAAAGTAGAACTCAAAGAACAATATTGCACAATGAATGATTTTATATTAATGGGGGGAGCCTCAAAACTCCATTGTTACAATAAGAATTCTTGAATTCTTTGATACAAATTTTACAATAGCTAGGGTTCTCCGAAACCCTAGCAAAACAATGTTGGTGGTGTCTCAAAACGTGTCTCTGCTCCCAACAGAAGTGAGTGGGCTTCTAGTTATCCGATGTCGGGCCACTCCAGCTTAAGCAATTATCCAATGCTGATGTCACACTTCCAGATCTGCACACAATAAAATAGCAAATGAGTTAGTAGCAACTGTGAGGGCTCCACAATGTGAGGCCCTCTACAATCAATACAAAAACCCTAGCTATGCAATGTAAATAAATGAACAGAACTAAAAGTGCATGTAATGAAATACCAAATAAAATATTTACCTTACTTATCTATTGTCTTCTGATCTGATGAACTCTGTTGTAGTGGACTGGTGTGACGATGCCCTAGCATCACCCGGAGGCTAGGGGGACTTCAGAACTCTGGTATAAAACACCCACGGGTGCTCGACGGCTATAGGAAATGCCCGTGGGTGCTCGATAATGGTGGAGGGTGCCTAGAGGCGCTTGGCAGAGAAGGAAGCACCCAGAGGTGCTCAGAATTGATAGGAAGCACCCGAAGGCATTCGATGACTAAGGGGAAAGTCTGCAGAAGTAGATCTGGCTGAGCAAGAGAGGCGATGATGGATGGGCTATGGTAGGTAAGGATGGAAGGCAAGAGTGCTTGGATGCTCCAAGGAACTCAGGGACTGCTTAGGGAATTCATGACTTAGGGGTTGAGCCATCAAAATGGCTCCTATTAATAATCCAACCTAGGGCATACTAGGGTTTCAATGACACTAATCGTGTGGCTGAGATAAAAGCATATCGGAGGGTGGATATTAAATCTAGGGTGTGGCATGGATTGATATAAATGGATGGATAGGATTAAGTGAAATCGGATGGCTGGGATTAATTCACTTATATAAATATATATTTATTAAATATATATAATATAATATATAAAATATTAATATTTAAATATATATAAATAAATATATATAAATATATGGGTGGAAATGGTGGGAAAGTCATGGATGGAGGACAAGTGGCTAGGTTTTGGTGTCTACAGATGCCCTTTTTGTACTATATTGCATGAAACACAATGTAGTGCAAAAACACAAGACACCTATTTTGGCTAGGTGCAGAAGCAACTTTCTCTTGGGATGTGAAACATGAGCTTGGAGACAAAAGAATGAAAGAATTTGAATTTTGCGTAGCTTACCCCCTCAATTGGTGAATGAGTTTGTGGATGAATCTCATGAGCCAATTGAAAAATATATGCAAATGAATGATGCAAATGTGATACCATTTTTGCCCCAATGGTGGGAAGGGGATTGGTGAAAAATGTGAAATGATGCATCTATTTTTGCCCCAATAGATGAAGGGTTTTGTGAAAAATGTGATGGAAAATGTGTCTATTTTTACCCCAACAGATGAAGGGATTTTTGCCAAGTGTAGATGTCATGATCATGTAAGATGTATCCCATTGTGGGAAAGTCAAAACCAAATGTGGTTGCCCCAAATTTGGGGTGATTCGATGTTGTTGAAGAATATGCCTTTGGCATCATTGATATGCAAAGATGAAAATGCAAAGATAAAAATAGTCAACTTTAGAGGGCCAACTAGTGATTATCAGATAATTCCTATGATCGGAACCAATCACCCTAGCTAAAGCCAGTCGCCATGATGACTATCAAGGAAATGTGTAATGATGAAATGTGATTTTGTCCATGTTTTAAGCCCCACGAACTAGGCCATCAATGATAACTTTTGTGCAAATTGTTCTTGGCAAGGTTTCACTCAAAATGTGAAGTACCAAATATGATTGTGATTTTGAACAATGAGATATGGAATGATGAAAATGACCAAGTGTCCTTATGGTAGGCTCTTCATCTTACCGAATTGCATGGATGCAAATCGTTGCAATCACCAAGTATATAGAATAACCCACTAGATACAAGGTTCACTTGAATGTTGTTTGAACTTGGAAAATATGCAAATGATGATATGGAATGATTTTGATGATGATGTATGAATGATGAGAATGATGATTATGATTATTTTGTGAAGATTTGGACCATTTTGGAGTGCTTTTGTAACTTGTTAAGTGAATTTGTAATTTGTGGTCGTAAACAAAAATTATGCATCCAAATCAATTGGAATCTTCACAAAACTTGATAATATGATGGAATAGATGCATGGATGCAATATGGAGTGATTTGGTGGGGATAAGCCACTATTTTGTAAAAATTTATCTTTTGTTAAAATTGATGCCAAATGCCCGTTGGTACTTTTGGCCATAGAAATGCCCACCGATGTTTGGATATTCTAAAACACCATGGGTGCTTTAGTGCACAGAAATACCCATGGGCATCTCAAGGTGCCTGAAGCAGCTATAAATAGCTACAGGATGAGAAATCAAGCTCATTTGTGCATTTGAGAGTTTGAGAAGTTACGTTTAGGAGAGTGGAGTGAAGTGAGGTGAAGTGATTTGAGTGTGGAAGCTATGGTGGTGGAGGAAGGGGTGTGGAGGCTAAGGTTGATGATGGAGTGCGAGATACTGAGGTAATTCCCTTTTTGTGTATTGTGCAAAAATTTTGTTTTTTTTTAATGTGTAAATGACAAGTGTTTTGTGTTGTGTTACAACTTAGGATTTTGGAGGCTCGACACTGATTCTCATCGTACATTCCTGGGATGAGGAAGGTAGTAGTGAAGGAGGAGTGGGAGTTTCTAGAGGATGTGGGGCTAGTAGAGGTAGCCCAGATTGATGTGGTGAGGGCGGATGAGGGGTACCTCTCTACCTTGGTGGAGAGGTGGGATGCAGATAGGGGGACTTTTTAGCTCCCTAGGAGAGGTGACCATGACCTTGGAGGATGTATATCGCATCCTCAAGGTGCCGATGGAGGGGATCCAAGTTGAGGTTGGGCATGATCGAAAGATAAAGATGAGGAAGATGTTTGGTGATGGTTGGCAAGGTGTGAGGGTGGAGAGTGGAGGTATACCTTACTTGTCCATGTATGTGGACAAGGAGTTGGATGCCCTCCATGCCTTGGTAATGTTCATGTTGGCCAACATCATGGCCCCAAACAACACTAGGTGTAGGTTCCCTTGGAACCTGATAGGAGTAGTGAGTGATATGCTCACTAGGTGATAGGTGTATGCATGGGCTCCTACATTATTGGTGTAGGTATACCGAGAGCTTTATGAGGTGATGAGGTAGGGGAGGAAAGGATTAGGATGTAACTTGCTACTATAGTGTTGGGGATGGGAGCACTTTAATGTGGCTCGATCGGAGGGCTTACCGATAGTAGCTTGGGTAGGGAGCAGCCCTATGCTAGGAGATGGGTAATGGTCGAGGAGGTACAATCGAGTCAACCTATGTGGATGAGTCAGTGGTACCAAGATTTATGGGTTAGATTGACATCCACCCAAGTGATATGGAGGCCATGGTGGGCTTGTAGGTGGACCAGAGATGGAGAGCACTTACGATGAGTGTGATAGGCTAGGTGGGTGGTTGGGAGATATTAGAGTGAGGTTGAGTATTTTTAGTTCTCATGAGTACTCTAATAGTTTAGCTTGAGGTAGGAGGTCCCAGATGAGCCGATGCAGTATAGGAGGCATCGAGAGGAGATAGGGCTACCATGTGTAGAGCCATGGAGGGTGACCTATGAGGATGATGAGGAGATAGATCTCCTAGATGTAGATGATGTAAGGACTACCATAGAGTATGAGGTATGGTTCATTACACAACCACCATGGGCACCACCTCGAGTAGTGGTTGATGGAGATGAGGGTGAGGGTGATGATGAGGGGACCCATGAGGCCCCCAAGTGATAATGATACCTTTGATCAGATAGTCAAAGGAGGAGGACTAAGGGTATGGTTAGGTAGGCTCCTAAGAGTGGGGGAGATGGTGGAGATGGAGATGATGTGGAGGAGACTCTGGATGGGCCTCTAGATTAGAGTGAGGAGGATTGGGTGAGGTTAGAGTAGTAGGTAGAAGTGGGATGCAAGGATCATGAGGCTCTAGGTAGAGCTACTAGAGAGGGAGCATCAATATAATATTGACATAGCATATCTTTGCTCTCGACATAGATATATCGAGGCATTGGAGGATAGGTTGATGGAACATCATATTCCACTTCCAGATCCTCCAACCTCATCTATATCCGAGGGTGCTAGGCATAGCGAGTCTAGGCATAGCTCTAGGTCTAGGGCTCCTACTAGGTCACAGGGGTCCTCTTGGAGGACGTAGCTTAGTGCTTAGATGCACTTTTTGTATATGAGCCTTGGTGCTCCATTGTATGTAGCCTTTTGGCACTCATTGTACATGCGATATTTATACATATATATACATGGATTTTACCTTTTGTGTTATATGTTTTTGTGTGAATGATTTTTGTGGAATGCATGTTTATATGGATGATTAATGCATATGATATGTTATGGATGATTAATGCAAGGTATGGAATGCAAATGTGCTAATGATCATTTATAGTTTAGATCTTGCTTGGCCATGTTTCTAGCATTGTTGTTTAATCAGGGGCACCAAACTTGGTGGCATATGGGATGAAAGACTCATGAAATGACATGGATGTTGACATGGAAGAAGATATGGATGTTGATATGGAAAACTAACTATTTTGCAGAGACTCAGACATACTAGTGGTATCAAACAAACTCACTAAAACTACCTAATCCCTCTAGGACCAAATGTGTGTGCAATGAATTCATTTACCGAATCAAGAGCATGGTAATGACTCGAGGTAATCAAGAACCAATGTGTGTGCAAGTGAGTTCATTAACTCATCTTGAGTAAATTGGGTAAACCTATTATGGATGAGACCAAGAAGCTAGCTTATCCATATGTGCGATCAGAGGTCTCTTTAAAAGAGATGTGTCACCATGCATGAGCATACTCCACTACCAGTCAAGCATCTATAGCTCCGATGGAGGCTAACTCCATAGTCCATAATTTATATTTTTGATCTCTTAAGTTTTGGGGATGACTACCTAACCGTCTGACTAGAAATGTAGTATGATCCTTACAACCCAATGATCAGTGGTGTGTGATGTAAAATATTTAGAGTTTTTGTTAGGGATTTTTCCTCTACTCTTTATTTTATTTTTGGAATTGTGATAGTGGTGAGAACCACTATTTTTATGGACTATGTTGCATGATGGGACTAGCAAGGATGACCCTTTTCACTTCGAGGTTCATACCAAGTATGGTGTTATCCCTCTTTGACACAAGATGTTTTTAAGATGTGAAATTGTGTTTGGTTCAAGAATGTTTTGGAGTCAATTCCCAAAACTCAAGATTTTCTTAGTGTATATGTGTGATGGTCCTAAAAAGAACTCGACATGTATTTTGGAGTTTGCTTAAAACACTAGGAGTGGCTGAGTGACCGAAAACACCTAGGAATTTTATGAAAATGTGGTTTGTGCGAATGGCAATTTGACTTGGTAGAATTGTGTGGATGATATTGTGAAGGTGCCCCTGATTAAGGCAACATGACTTTTATTGGACCAATTAAAACCTTGAACTTAATAAATGATCCCTAATATGAAATGTGAAATGTGGATGTAAATGCAATGTATGAAATGCAATTTTGTGAAATTTGAAATGCAATATGAAATGTGTGTTAATGCATTGTTTTTGGAATGAAGTGTATATGCAAAGGAAATGCAATGTTGTGAATGAAATGTATGCAAATATTTTTGTGTATTAGCCATGTATATATACATATATAGAAATCAAATCATGCATAGAATGCTCTCAAGTGTATAACATTAAGTGGTTCGGGTTCTTCCTCTCCCTCTAGACTAGCAAGCCTATAAGTACCATTACCCACTCTTTGAGTAACAATGTATGGACCTAACCAATTAGCCATGAATTTATCATGAAGATGCGGTAATGCATTGGTGTTTTGTTGGTTCTCTTTAAGGACAAGATCTCCTACTTGGAATTCATGTAGATGAACTTTGGTATTGTAAGCATGCTTTAGGTGGTCTTGATAAACTCGTAAATGCTCTAAAGCATTGACTCACCTCTCATCAAGAAGTGTGAGTTGGTCAAGATGTGCTTGTCTAGCGATGTCATCATCTATGAATTCTTACAAAGAAATTTGCAAGGAGGGGATCTCAAGCTCAAGAGGCATGATTGCTTTGGCTCCATAGACCAATGAAAATGGTGTTGCCCCTGTAGGCATGTGGATGCTTGTTCGATAAGCCCATAATGCCAAGGGAATTTGTGTATGCCAATCTCTATGATTTTCTTTGACAAGTTTCTTGAGAATAGCAATTAAGGTCTTGTTGGAAGCTTCAGCTTGTCCATTTGCTTGTGGGTAATAAGGAGTCGAGAAACTATGTTGAATGTTATATTTCTCGCAAAGTGCTCGAACATCCTTGTTCTTGAAAGACTTGCCATTATTAGAGATGATTTTTGAGGGAATACCAAAATGACAAATGATGTGATGAAGTATAAACTCCATAATTCTAGGTCCTATCGTACTAGTTAGAGGAATTGCCTCAACCCACTTTGTGAAGTATTCAGTGGTTGTGATGATGAATGTATGTTGTCCCGAGGAAGGAGGTGAAATTTTTCCAATTAGATCTAGACCCCATTGTGAAAAGGGCCAAAGGCTTTGAATAGGTTGTAAAGCTTGTGATGGTACATGAGTTAAATTAGCATGTTCTTGACACTTCTTGCAATGTTTAACATAAGTGCAACAATCACGTTCCATTGTGGGCCAATAATAACCCATGCATAAAATACGCTTTGCAATGGCCATTCCACTAAAATGACCACCACAAGTACCATCATGGGCTTCAGCTATGGCTCTTTGTGCCTCACTAGACTCGAGACAATGAAGGAGGACTCCATCATAACCATGTTTATACAACACATCCCCCAAGAGAACAAAATGAGCTACCTTTTGCTTGAAAGTGCATTTGGTAGTTCGAGACATGTCAGATGGGAGTGTTCCAAACTTGAGAAAGGCTACTATTTGGCTTGACCAAGGCTCATATGGATCCGAATGGATAAAGCAAACATCCTTTTCATCTTTAGACTCAGCACGAACAATTGCAGATTTAGAGACCATTGAAATTATAAGGGGTTGTACCTCTCCAAAGGAATCTTTTGGAATCAATGATCCAAGGGAGGCCATCGCATCTACAAATCTATTAGTCGAACATGGTAAACTATTGATTTCATACCAATCAAACTTAGAGAGCAATTTCATTGCTACTTCATGATAAATCTTAATGGTAGGTTCTTTGCATTGGTATTCTCCATTGATTTGCTTAACGACAAGTTGAGAATCACCAAATATCCTAATACGCTTAATGCTCATAGCTATAGCTGATTGAAGACCTAAGATTAAGGCTTCATACTCTGTAGTGTTGTTTGTGCATTGGAAGTCAAGTTTGAATGATAAGGGGATAGGTACCCCCTAGGGTGTATGAAACATGACTCCAACACCTTGACCTTTCATGCACTTAGAGCCATCAAAGAATAGTGTGATATCGACATCTTCCTCCGAAATGACATCTTCTTCTTGTTCAGTGATAACAAATACCGAATCATCTAGGAGCTCAATAATCAAAGGATGATCACTAGGTAGTGGAGCTTTCACAAGTTGATCGACTATTACCTAACCTTTAATGGATTTTTGGCTAATGAATTCCAAGTCAAATTTAGTAAGGAGCATTATCCATTTAGCGGTGGGTGTTATTGTAAGTGCGAGACATCATATAACACAGAGGATTTTCTCTAGCTATGACATAAGTTGTGTGACTAAGCATGTAATGTCAAAGTTTCTTAGTGGTAAAAACCACTGCTAAGCATAATTTTTCTACATAAGTGTATCTAGTTTCATAGCTTACCAATGTTCGACTAATGTAGTAGACAACTTGCTCTCGATTTTCTTCATTCTTTTGTGCAAGCATTGTCCCTAATGCAAAGTCTATTGCTGAGATATAAAGATAGAAAGGGACCCCCAGACGAGGAGGAGCTAAGACTGGTGGAGAAGCTAGGTATTGCTTAATGTCATCAAAGGCTTTTTGACATTCATCTATCCAAGAGAATGGCACCCCCTTTTGTAGTAGGTGATTGAATGGCCTACATTTGTCAGAAAGTTGTGTAATAAAATGATGGATTGATTGGATCTTTCCTTGTAAACTATGCAATTCCTTTAAGTTAGTTGGGGGAGGCATCTCCATGATGGCCTTGACCTTGTTAGGGTCCACCTCAATGCCTCTTTTGGAGATAATGAATCCTAGAAGTTTTCCCGAGGTAACACCAAAGACACATTTCTTGGGGTTCAACCTTACATTATGCTCTAGGAGTCGATCAAAAACTTTCTCCAATACACCAATGTGTTCTTGTCAAGTTTTAGATTTAGCCAAGAGATCATCCACATAATATTCGATAATATTATGCATGTAATCATGGAAAATGTATGTCATGGCATGTTGATAAGTGGCACCTACATTTTTGAGGCCAAAGGGCATCACCTTGTAACAAAAAGTTCCCCAAGGTGTAGTGAATGTTGTTTTGTGTTGGTCATCAGGATTTATTCGAATTTGGTTGTATCCTAAAAAACCATCCATGAGTGAAAGCATTTCATGGCCAGCGTAGGTGTCGACAAGAGTATCAATATTTGGGAGAGGAAAGTCATCCTTAGGACATGCTTTGTTAAGATCTCGAAAGTTAGTGCAAACGTGTATCACCCCATTAGGCTTTCGAATGGGTACCATGTTTGAAAGCCACTCAAGATAGTCGATAGGAACTATGAAGTTCATATCTAAGAGTTTTTGAAGCTCTATTTTTACCAAGAGGGCCATGGTAGGATGCATTCTCCTAAGTTTTTGTTTGACCGACTTAGCATCAGGCTGTAAGGTGAGATTATGGACAACCAAACTAGGGTCAAGACCGGGCATGTCCTTATAGGACCATGCAAATATGCCCTTCTTCCTCTTGAGGAGAGCAATTAATTGCTCTTGTTCATCGAGTGATAAAATTTTACCAAGCTTGACAATTTGGGGATTGTCTTTGTCTGAACTAAGGTCCACATCGATAGTATCTTCAATGGACATGTGGGAACCTTCCTCAAGTTGATGGGGCATAGGGATCAGATGAATGTCATCTAAGATGTCATCAAACTCTTATAGCTTATCCTCATCTATATCTACCTGGAAAACCTCAGGATTCGAAGGTGAAGGTGAAGGTGAAGGTGGAGGGGATGGAGGAATGTAGTTGGTGGAAGCCCTTAACAATTCCTCGGATAAGACAAATTCAAAAAAGGATGGAGGTGAGGAAATCTGATCCATATCAATAAGGCTTATGTCAATTGGAATTGGTTTAGCTGGATCATATGGATTATAGAGTGGGGTGAATAAATCAATAGGATTCATGTTGACTTATGGGCAAAGTGGATAAGGTTGGATGGAATGGATGGAACCTAAGAACCGGTGCTAAGGAGCTTGGTAAACCTAGATAGCAACAAGCAACAAATAAATGCATTTAACTAAATGATATATACATGCAATGCAAAAGAAAATATTTTTTTATTTTTTTTTTTTTTGGTAGTGGTGAAAACCACTATTTTTGTGTTATGTACATATGTTACAAGTTTGGCTTATGAAATGGCTTAATGGAATGGAGGTGGTGGTTCACCGATAGGGGGGCTCACTCTTGTGGAAGAAGCAAGTGAAATATGGGCTCATGGATGGGGAACATGTTGAGATAAAACTCATCTTGTTCGGTATGGGGAATGATGGGCTTCGATTCTTCTTCAGATTCATCTAAAATTATCGACATAAGTTCGAATTCTTCATAGATTTCATCATCAAAATCATCGGGATGGAGGGCTTCTTCTCCTGAATTTAGATTAAGCCTTTGGAAGGCTTGTTCAAGAGAAGAGGTGGTGGAAAGTGGGTGGTAACCTAGACCTGAATGGTCATGCACTTCTTGATATGGAACATCAATAGGTTGTGACACTCCCTGTTCATGCAATCCTAGGCCATGACCTTGCCAATTGACTATGTGAAAATAGTGAGATGGAAATCTTGACATGTTTGGAATGTTGGCAAGTGTTGGTTCTTTGGGTTCCTCTAGGGGAGCTGGATTTGATGAAGAATCAATCCCCCATATACAAAATTTATGCTATTTGGAGTTGAACCCATGTTATATACTACTCCTATGGCTAAAGGTGGGTCACATGGGTGACCAAAATCCTTAGCCTTAGGAATGGTGAGGGGCGTGATGGTGATGTCTTGGACCATATATTCACCAATACCAAGATTAGTGAGGTGGACCTCGACTTGGGAAGATATGGAAGGACCATGGTTGGATGATGGCTCGAGGAATGGTGAAGATGGAGATGTCTCACAATCCATCAACTCGACTTGTGAAACATTAGGTGATGGTGATGGATTGGATTGGGAAGGTTGTTGAATGGATGATGATGATGAAGTGGATGGCAATGATGTTGATGATGTGGATTGATTGTGACCACATGTGCATGTAGTCAATGATGAAGATGATGGGGATATGGAAGCTTGATGGGGATTGGTGATAGGGAGATCCTCAAGAATGGGAGCTTTTGATGAGGAAATTGGTGAAGTGGTAGATGGATTGGTTGATGGTGAAAGGAAAAGGTGAGTGGAAGGAAGCATGGACTCATAAGGATTTGAAATGAAATTGCAATACTTAAATGGTTCGACATCCATCGGTATGCAATGTACTTATCCCTCATGAACATATTTCAAACATTGATGTAATATTGAAGGGACACATCTCATTTCCCTCATCCAAGGTCTTCCAAGGAGTACATTGTATGCCATGGATCCTTCCAAGATGTGAAACATGGTGTGCAATATTTTGACCCCTACTTCAATGGGTAAAACAATAGTGCCAACTATGGAACATAAAGCATCATTGAATGCTTTTAGGGTGAATGATGACTTGGTGATATGAGATGGAGGAAGGTTCAAATGATGAAGGGTAGATGTGGTGATGATATTGATAGAGGAACCGATGTCAATTAGGACTCTTTTAAAAGGCTTCTTGTCAATTAGAGCCATGATATGCAATGGAGGGTCTACTGAGTCTGATGAGATTGGCTTAATCTCAAAGTCATAGAATGTGATGGAAGGCTCCATGCATGTTTGGATGCTCCCTAAAAAGTTGTTGAAGGTATTAGAATCTTGAGATTGTAGTTCAATGGATTTGAGAATATCCATTAATGCCTCATGATGTGGGGGAGATTGTTGAATTAACTCATAAATTGATAATTTGGTGGAAGCCATCTTTAGACTTGTGGTTAACCGACTACTCAATGAGATGATTGGTCATGGTGGATGATTGATGGGGGGATTTGGAGGATTTGATTGGCTAGGGATATGGATGGGTGATGAAGGATTGGGGGAAATTTGAATGGGTGGTGATGTGGGAGGTTGTGACACACTTGCTTGAGGTGGTTGCCTTACATTTTGTTGATTATTTCTTTGACCTCTAGTGACCACATGGATGGCCCCTACAAACCCTTGGTATTGTTGGACATGATTGACTTGATTAGGAGGAGTTTTGGTATTAGCCCCTCCTATATTTGGTTGCACCTCCTCATGATGAGGAAGTGGTGTTTGAAAAATACCAAGGTTTTGGTTTTGTTGAGCAAGGGGGTTGTCAAGCTTGATTGCCCCCAAGTCAATAAGGTCTTGCACTATGTCTTTAAATGTATGGCAATTGTTAATATCATGCCCATTTTGCCTATGATAAGGATAAAATAAATGTTCTCGATAGTGTTTACTATGTTTAGCGGGATCATCTGGTCTAATTTTGGGTAAAGCAAGTTTGTTTGTGTCATACAACCTTCGAAAAGGGAAGCATATGACTCGGCTAAGGGGGTGTATTGGTGATTTTGTTAGATAGACTATCATCGAGGATGGTTTTCTATAGTTGGCACTATGTTTTGCATGGCTTGAGTTGTCGAGGGTACCGCATGATAAGCAATTTGTTGCGATGATTGTTGCACTGATTGTTGTTGAGCCATTACCGATTGGCTCATGACCACTTGATTAACATGATTGGGCTGACTGGATGGGGTAGCCTATGTTGATTTTGGTTGGCCAGAATAGTTGCTTTTATATTGGCCCTTATTTTGCCATTCTTTTTTCTTAGGCTTAAGTATGCCTTCTTGGATTTTGATTTCCTCAATGACACTAGCCTGAGCTAAAGCTTCTTCAAATGAATGATAAGTTTGTAGTTGAAGCATCCAAGAGATAGGTTTTAGACAACTCTTGGTGAATAATTTGATTAGCTCATCCATTGGTAGGGTGAATGGCAACTTAGTGATGACAACCCTCCAACGGTTTCCAAAATCGTAGATAGACTCATCATCATGTTGTCTTAAAGCATAGACATCAGATAATGAGACTTTATTTCTAACATTTAGGATGAAACGTTCAAATAATTGGTCAATCAATTGCTCAAAAGTATAAATACTATGACTGGGTAATTGATTATACCACTCTATGGCATCTCCTCCTAATGTTTGAGGAAAAGTTTTGAGCATGAGAGCATTGTCATTTTGAATTCTAAAACAAGCGTGTACAAACGTGCTCACATGTTCTTTGGGATCCTCAGTTCCCTTGAATTTTTCAAACTTAGGCACCATGAAATCTATCAGATATGGCGGTGATGGTACCGAAGGATGAATGGGTTGATTGATCAATTGGCGTAAGGTTGGTTTTTGGTTTGTCAAACTAGGAGTATATTGTATCAATTGATCTATCTATTTTTGCATGGCCTTAATTTGAGGGTCTTCTTCAGGAATGTGGAAGCCCTGAATTACCTGATGATTTTGAGGTGGGGTGGAAAAATGTTGTGGAGTGACTAAATGATGATGATATTGGTAATGATGACTAGGTGAATTTGATGGAAATTGATGAATGGGAGATTGATGGTGAAAATATGGAGAATTATGGAATGAGGTTGATGTATGAGGGTTATGGCTAGGTTGGCCAATGGGAATAGGATGGGTAGTGGTATGACTTGGTGGGGGAATAGGGATAGAAACCATAGAATACTGTGGTGTCCATGATGGACCCTGGTTAATGAGGATAGTCTGAGTAGAGTTTGGTAAAGGCTTAGGGTTCACTTGTACTTGTTGTTGAGCATTTTGATGTTGTCTAAGCAATTTTTTCAAGTGTTCCCATGCCTCATTAATATCTCTATCAAAAGTGGAGGGTATGGAAGCAGATGGTATGGAAGATGTGGTTGGGGGACAAGTTACACTTGGTATGGTAACTTGTGAGGCTGAAACTTGTGAAGCAGCATTTACATGTGCTTCATACAAGGGGTTAGTGTATGTGGATGTGTATGAAGTGCTAGGAGCACATGAGGGTTGGGGAATGGACATATGGGAGGAAGGTGCAACTGATGCCTCAAAAAGAGGGTTGGTGTACACCTGGGTAAAGTTGGATGGTGGTTGGGAATAAACAGGCTCCTATTGTAAAGTAGGATCCTATCTAGGTGAGTTGGGGACTGACTCTAAGACATAGTTAGAAGACTTCATGAGAGCTTCTACTCGTGCCATGTCTATGTGGGTAATGTGGTGATCAATGGTTGGTGAGGTTGACTCTTCTTGGGGCATAGCCATATGAAAGGTTGTGGATGGCAAGGAATGTGAGGGACCTGCAGACAAATCTTCTTGTGTCCAAACCTTCACAAAATGATCACAATAATAATTATCTACATTCATACATCATCACAAAAATCATTCCATATCATCATTTGCATACTTTCCAAGTTCAAACAACTTTCGAGTGAACCTTGTATCTAGTGGGTTATTCTATATACTTGGCGATTATAATGATTTGCATCCATGCAATTTGGCAAGATGAAGATCCTATAATAAGGATGCTTGGTCATTTTCATCATTCCATATCTCGTTGTTTGAAATCAAAATCATATTTGGTACTTCACATTTTGAGTGAAACATTGCCAAGAACAATTTGCACAAAAGATATCATTGATGGCCTAGTTTGTGGGGCTTAACACATGGACAAAATCAAACTTCATCATTACACATTTTCTTGATAGTCATCATGGTGACTAGATTTATCTAGGGTGATTGGTTCAGATCATAGGAATTATCTGATAGTCACTAGTTAGCCCTCCGAAGTTGACTATTTTTATCTTTGCATATCAATGACGCTAGAAGGCATATTATTCAGCAATATTGAATCACCCCAAATTTGAGGCAACCAAATTTGGTTTTGAATTTCCCACAATGAGATATATCTTACATGATCATGGCATCTACATTTGGCAAAAATCCCTTCATTTGTTGGGGCAAAAACAAATACATTCTCCATCACACATTTTCACAAAACACTTCATCTGTTGGGGCAAAAATAGACGCATCATGTCACATTTTTCACTAATCCCATTCCCACCATTGGGGCAAAAATGGTATCACATTTACATCATTCATTTGTACAAATTTTTCAATTGGCTCGTGAGATTCATCTGCAAACTCATTCGCCAATTGAGGGGGTAAGCTACACAAAATTCAAATTCTTTCATTCTTTTGTCTCCAAGCTCATGTTTCACATCCTAAGAGAGAAGCTACTTCTGCACCTATCCAAAACAAGTGTCTTGTATTTTTGCACTGCATTATGTTTCATGCAACGCAGTACAAAAAGGGGCATCTGTAGACACAAAAACCTAGCCCCTTGTTGTACATCCTGAATTTCCCGCTATTTCCACCCACTATTAATATATATTTATATGTATTTATTTTATATATTCAAATATTAACATTTTATATATTATATTATATATATCTATATAAGTGAATTAACCCCAACCATCCAATTTCACTTAATACTATCCATACATTTACATAAATCCATTCCACACCCCAGATTTAATATCCACCCTTCGATATGCTTTTATCTCAGCCACACGATTAGTGTCGTTAAACCCTAAATGTTCCCTAGGTTGGATTATTAATAGGATCCATTTTTATGGCTTAACCCCTAAGTTGTAAATTCCCTAAGCATTCCTTGAGTTCCTTGGAGCATCCAAGCACTCTTGTCTTCCATCCTTGCCTTCCATATCCTTCTGCATCCATCGTTACCTCCCTCACTCAGCTAGATCTGCTTCTACAAACTTTCCCCTTAGTCATAAAACACCTTCAAGCGCTTCCTGCCATTCTTGAGTGCCTCTAGGAGCTTCCTTATCTGTCACCAAGTGCCTTTGGGTGCCCTTTGCCATTACCAAGCACCCACGAGCATTTACTACTATCGCCAAGCACCCACGGGTGTTTTACACTAGAAGTTCTTAAGTCTCCATAGCCTCCAAGTGATGCTAGGGTATCACCGCACTAGTTCACTACAACAAAGTTCACCAGATAAATCTTGTATTTGGTATTTCATATATGCACTTTTAGATTCTGTTCATTTATTCATATTGCATAGCTAGGATTTTTATCTGCTTTTTGAGGGCCTCACATTGTGGAGCCCTCATAGTTGCTACTAACTCATTTGTTGTTTTATTGTGTGTAGATATGGAAGTTTTACATCAGCATTGGACAACTGCTTAAGCTGGAGTGGCCCAACATCGGATAACTAGAAGCCCACTCATTTTTGTTGGGAGCAGAGATGCATTTTGAGACACCACCAACATTATGTTGCTAGGGTTTCAGAGAACCCTAGATATTGTAAAATTTGTATCAAATAATTCAAGAGTTCTTATTGTAACAATGGAGATTTTAGGTTTCCCCATTAATATAAAATCATTCATTGCGCAATATTTATTAAATATATATATAATATAAAATATAAAATATTAATATTTAAATATATATAAAATAAATATATAAAAATATATATGAATAGTGGGTGGAAATGGTGGGAAAGTCAGGATGGACGACAAGTGGCTAGGTTTTGGTGTCTACACATTCAATAAGGATGGTTGTAGTTTGATGCATTGATTCATTACTCAGGCAAGTGGAGTAGGAATTGGAACATTGTATAAGTTCGATGAAATATGTTTGAATGGTGCATGCACACATGCAACCATTGTGAAAACAAGTAAACCCTCAGATTCAAATATATCAAGTATGATGTTGTGGCATAGGAGGTTAGAACATCTTGGTGAAAAGAGCTTGAAAGAGATGAGTTCAAAGCAGATAGTCTACGGATTGTAGAAAGAAGTTTGGTTCTATAGGTTTTTGTGAAGCATGAATTTTAGAAAGCATAAAAGATTCACTTTTGCCTCTAGTGACTATAGAACCAAGGAAATATTGGAATTGGTATATTTCAATATTTGTGGGCCTTTTGAAGTTGCTTCATTAGACAAATCCGGGTATTTTATTACTTTCATTGATGATTTCTCTAGGAAATCATGGGTTTACTTTCTTAAAAAAATTAGGGGCTCTTGTTGACTTATAAGAGTTTGTTGTTGCAATTGAAAGACAAACTGAGAAGAAAGTGAAGGCTTTGAGGAGTGATAATGGTGGAGAATATTGCTCCTAGAAATTCAATGTTTTTGCAAGTTGCATGGCATAAAAAAAATCCATTTACGCCACAATAGAATGGAGTTGCAGAAAGGCTCAACAAGATTCTATTAGAGAAGGCAAGAAGCATGAGAGAGAATGTAGGTTTGAATAAAAATATTTGGACATAGGATACTAATACAACTATGTGAACAATATGTCACCTAGTTCTATTCGTAGTGGGAGAACACTAGAGGAAGCTTGAAGTGGGGTAAAATACTCAATTGCTCATTTGAGAGTGTTTGGGTGTGAAGCATTTGTTCTTGTGCCCAAGGAAAATAGAAAAAAATTGGACAATAAGTTTGCTAAAGTGTTAATATTGATGGAGATATCACCCTGTGAAGTCAACCATTCAGAACTAGGGAAGTGATGATTTTTCAAGTCATGAAAAATGAAATTACAAATATTTTTGAGCTAGGGTTCGAACGATGGGAAGAGCAATGAAGGGCTAGGACTTCAGTGAGGTAAGATATTATATCTGGACAAAGAATTTTTCAACTAAGTTTTTTAACCTTTCTTTATCTTAGAAATTATGCATGAAAAAACCATAAAGTTTTTATCAAATATTATATTTGCTATAAGACATTCAGATAAATTTATTTTAAGTTTTGGTTACCTTTGCATGGATGGATTTATAGTTAAATCCTTATAATCATCTCTAGTGGTTGAGGTTAGTGAGAGCACCTCAAAGAGATCCTTATTGCTCCAAGATAGGGTAGTTTTTGATAAATTTAATGGGTATTGGCCAGGGGCTTCGACCTTGAGAAAATGGATTGATAGGAGTTGGAAGTCTCCAGGAGTGATTCTATCATTTCTTCCCAAAGTTTTATTTCTAGCCATTTTTTGTTCTAGGGAAGAAAGAGAAAGAATCCTAAAAGGGGGTACTTGGTTTATGGGAAGAGCAGGACTCTTCCTTACCCATTGGTATGAAGGCTTTTCACCTGAAAATGTAAATCTATCCCTAGTACTAGTTTGGGTTAGGATGTTTGGGTTTCCCATTGAATTTTTGAAAATATATACCTTCAAGGCAATAGAGAACACTCTAGGATAATTCCTTGATATTTTAGATACGATAAAAGATGGATTTTTGGCTATTTATGCTCAAATATTGGTCATGATTGATATAAGTAAAGCTTTACCAGAATCAATAATTCTTAAGTATAGGGATAATATGAAGACCAAAACTATAAATTATGAAAACATATCTTTTAGATGTAGAAGACGTCATGAGATGGGGCATATTGAGAGATCATGCCCTAAGAAGAGCCTGGCAGAATCATTTATAGAAAACTGCAAGAGAAACTTACAAATGGTTATGGATGAAGATGGTTTTCAAATTCCAAGAAATAGATCTAGAAAATAGAATAAAATAAATAGTGGAGACCAATAATGAAATATATTGGAAGAAATACCAACTCTTTTGAGGCTTTAGCCTATGAAGAAAAAGTAGATCAAAACTTAGAGGACACAATACAACAATTTCAACATATTAACAAGGAACTATCTATTCAAAATGATCCTAATTTAAGGAAGAACATTCTCGATGAACCTAAGGAATGTGTCTCATTAGATTTTTAAGACTCTCTTGAAGTACCATGCACTATTCAAGATAAAATAATTGGTAAAGAAAAAATAGTTTTAGAAGTTGATACCTCTACCATTAATAAGGAAATACCAAAAAATGAGCAGGATAGGTCAAAAGCTTCTGTAATAGAGCCAAGAGAGGATAAATATGGTGAAAAATAAAATTGTGAAAGAATATTAATGAATAGAATAATAATACCTAATTATGATATAGGCGAGGCAAAAAGATAAAATCCCTCAAATTATCAAGCAAGATCCAGGGAAGCAAGAGCAAACATAGAGAAAGAAACACAAACTAAGTTGGTTGAAATTCTCTTTACCAAAAAACAAAATTATAGTGGTAATACATAGGAGGGGCCAAAAGCCCTTAATGAGACATGATTATCATATCATGGAATATAAGGGGTTCTAATGCCCCCTCAAAGTAGAGGTGTATTAGGGACCTATGTTTAAGTAATAAACCTGATATTCTTTGTATCCAAGAAACTAAAATGACAAAAGAAGTTTAAAAAAATATGAAAGCAGTATGGGCAATATGTGAATGGGATGTTATGGATTTTGAAGGAGTGGCAGGGGGAATTCTAACTTGTTGGAATCCTTCTAGAACCTCTTGTATAACCATTCATAAAACTAGGCATTGGATAGCCTTTTTAGTCACTTTATACTTTGCAGATATTTGTTTCATCCTTATCAATGTCTATGGACCTACAACTCGGTTAGGTAGCTTAGACATTTGGAGTGGGATTAAAGCCTTTATGAGAAGTAAAGACCAAGAAAACCGATACATGATCATTGGAGATTTTAATGCCATAACTAAGCTAGATGAAAAATTTGGGGGAATTAGGAAATTGACCCAAAGTATGAAATATTTCTCAGCTTTTATTCAAAATAATAATCTATGGGAAGTTGAGTTTGAAGTAGAAAACTATACTTAGACCAAAAATAGAAGAGACCAAAACGTAATAGCAAAGAAATTAGATAGATGCATTCTATTATATCATTGGTTATATGAAGGAACTTGTGCTAAAATTAATACCTTAACAAGGATTGGTTTAGATCACTAGCTAATAAGAGTTAAAATGGTGGTAAGTGAATTCAAAAAATATCATTTTTTAAATATGAGTAGATGTAGGAAGACCATCCTTAATTTTTTGATATGATAGCTCAAATGTGGAATTATTTAGGTAATGGTGGGTTGTATGCTCTTCCAAATCAAATTAAAGCTATGGCATATAGATTAAAAGAATGGAACAAGAACACCTAGGGAAACATTTTTGAGAAAAAATAAGTAAAATATAGACTTTCAAAATTCCAAAAAGGTGATGATAATAATCCAAGCTTAGAGGAGAGGGAGTTTCTTAGTGAATATCATAATATTTTAAGTAAGGAAGAGAAAATTTGGAGATTAAAATTGAGACAAAATGGTTAAAAGAAGGTGATAAAAATATAAAGTTTTTCAAAGGATGGCTATAGTACAGAGATCAACTTCTAGAATTATAATTAAATCAATAGAAGGGGTTTGGATTGAAGATCAAGAAAATAGAAAGCAATGATCTTAAAACTTGATATGAGTAAAGCCTATGATAGGGTTAAATGGGATTTTCTTTTTGCAGTTTTAGATAAGTTTGGTTTCAAGAAAAATGGATTAGATGGATTAAAGCTTGTGTCTTTATAGTTTCTTATTCAGTTTTGGTCAATCGGTTAGTGATAGAATCTTTTAAAGTCAAAAGAGGCCTTAAAAAAGGATATCCTCTATCTCCTTATTTGTTCATTATTATGGTAGATGTTTTGAGTAGGAAATTAAATAAGGCTTACAAAGATGATCTTATAAGTGGACTTAAGGTTAGTAATAACATCGATAACACCACCAATCAACAATTTGTAGATGATATAGCCCTTTTTGGAAGGGCAAGGATAAATGAGGCCAGAGCTTTAAATAAATTTTTAAAAGAGTATGAAAGAGCTTTAGGGCAGAAAATTAATAGTACTAAATCCAAAATTTACTTCCTTAATACTACTGCTAATATCAAAGCAAGCATTTGCAAGTTGCTTCAAATGGAGGAGGTAAAATTACCAAAAAATTATCTTGGGATACATTTATTTGAGGGGAGAATGAAGATAGATTTATGGAATCTAATTATTAGTAAAGTTCAAAATAAAGTTCCAAATTGGAAAGGTAGATGGTTATCATTAGCAGGAAGAGTGCAGTTAATTAAGTCAGTCTTACAAGCCATTCCAACATATTATATGTCATTGTATTCTATGCCAAAATCAATTGAAATTTTTTTAATCTATATTATGTGATCCTTTTTTATGGTCAGGTTTACATGATAAAAGGAAATTTCCTTTGGTAAATGGAGCAAGTTGTGTGATGATAAAATTAGGGGAGGTCTTGGTTTAAGAGTTCTTACAAATGCAAACTTAGATCTTAGGGGAAAATTTATCTAGAGATTATACAAAGAGAGTCAAAGATGATGGGAAATAATTCTTCTAAGTATGTTGATCCCAATGACCCAAGTTTAATATTTATTGCATTCTCTCTACCAAATGGTTTTGCTCTTTGGAATGGTTTAAAATATCTATTGATATTATGATTAAAGGTTTAAAATGGGTGGTGGATATAGAAAAAAAATTCTTTTTGGATGGATACTTGGTGTGATAAAAAACCACTCAATTTAGATCCAATTTTGAAACCTTGGATGAGATTGCTTTTTTTTTTTGGTAGATAAGATACTATAGCATTAATACCGGGTTTTACAGGTTGACCCAAAACCTTTTACAAAAATCAGCCCAGGGTTGTTGATGAACATATCCTTACTAAGGATCCTATATATGTAAAATCTACATGCCGCCAAAGCCATTACATCCGATAAGGCACATAGCCTGTTATCAAAAAGAAACTTCCCATACAACATTTTGGGTATACCCCGAGAAAACACACATGCATCATAATTACAAAAAGAAACAGACACGGATCCCTTCCTTGAGACAATGGAGAAACAAAAAGTTGCAGACACACATAGCAGAGTACTGAAAAAACTCCCACAAGCTCTGTATTGACAGTTACTCTTAATAATTCTTTGGTAATTGCTTTCTTTCGTATATGACATGCTTTGGTACCACATACTATCTTGGCCAATCAGCCTTGGAGAAGTGAACCTATTGGCTAGATTTATGGCGGTGGCTATCTGGTGGTCCACGTGGCTTTGGTTCGAAGTCTTATATTGTCGTTTCTTTCCTTCCCTGTGATTATCAACCAACCTCAAATTACTAAGATGACTAGGAGCCATGTTATCTGACATGTGACTATCCCCATTAGTCTTTGTGGTATTTCCAAGCAACATCCATGAAGACTGATAGCTCAGATAATTTTTATTGTGAGTCCAATTCAAAAAAGAGACGGGAATACTCCTAGCCTTCGAACTTACAGTGCCTTCCCTGTTGGTAAATTTGACTATCATTCTTGGAATTCTTGTTGAATAAGCTCCTCTACTTCACTCGGGACACCATGTTCCCATTTGAAAAGTTCATCACCATCGACACCCAAATTGGCCAGCTTATCAACAATTTTGTTAGCTTCCCGAAAGACATGTTGGGATTTTCTATCCTGTCTTCCCTGGAAAAGGATCCTAGCCTCTTCAACAATTGTTTTAATCCTCCAAGGAGGTGTTTTCCAATTATTGAGGAGATTTATAACATGCATAGAGTCTCCTTCTATGATCAAATTGCCTTCTAAGTCTTGAGTCATTTGAAGGCCTCTCCACATAGCTCTAGCTTCAGCTTCATTGTTCGTCCTTGTTCCCAAATATTCAAAAAATGCAAGCATCATATTCCCATTATGATCTCGCACAATGCCACCAACGCCTGCTCTACCAGGATTGTCCTTAGCTGCTCCATAAAAATTAAGCTTAAACCAACCCATAGGAGGTGGAGACCACTTAACATTGGCTCTGGGGTTGACTACCCTAGGCACAGACTCATCTAACAAGGTTAAGCTTAAATATTGAGCAATCATGGTCTCCTGTAGATGAGGTTTACAACTATCAAAAGGGATAAGGTTCACATTCTCGTTGGCAAAGGATAGGATCCTGGCAATGATAGTTTGATGATCATGGATAGACTCATTAAAGACTCTATGGTTCCTTTCTAACCACACCTGCCAAAGATAGTGATTGAGACAAATTTTCCACATGTATCTAAGTCTTTGGCTTGAAAAGGGGCAAGGCCACTGGATGAACAAATCAAGTACGATGGCTAGTTTAACCCATGAAATATTGAAGGCCTGAAAAACCCCACTTAGGACAATCAAGGAAAAAGGGCACTCAAGGAAAATGTGATAAATGGTCTCCCAATTAGCCCTGCACAGATAACAATGATTAGTGATACAAATACCTTTACGCATCATATTATCAATGGTTAGAATTCTTCCTTGGATAACCAACCATGAAAAGACTGTAATTTTTGGAATTAAATTTTTTATCCAAACTAAGTCCTTTTGGAGGACAAAATCCTCGTCATCAAACGAAGCTTGTAAGCTGATTTAATAGTGAATTTCCCATTTTCCGTAGGAGCCTATGTCACTTGATCTTCCTTGGGTCTCATGGGGATAAACTGTTGCTCGAGAATGTTACAAAGATCATTTGATTCCGCTTGAAATCCCTGAATTCTTATTTGTTTCCACTTCATTCTACCTCTGTCCTCAACCATATAATCGAAGACTTTTTTGCCAATGAGTTCTTCTATGATATCTCTGATTCGGGCTAAGTTAGGATATTGCATCAGTGGTTCATCCTTAGCCCACCTGTCATTCCAACAATTTATCCTCTCACCATTGCCTAAAACCCATCTTAAACCTTTTTTGATGATTTCCTTACAATTAAGAATTGCTTTCCAAAAAGAATAACCTCTGATTGGAACTGAGTCACTTAGAAATTCCATATTTTGAAGATACTTTCATTTGATGATAGTTGTCCATTCATTTTCTTCACCATAAATGAGATGCCACGCCTGCTTAGCTAGTAAAGCTAAATTTATATGAGCAATTCTCCTTAGACCTAAGCCCCCATTTTCCTTGGGTCTGCACACTTTGGTCCATCCTACAAGGTGTATCCTTTTTTTCTCCTCTGATCCAGTCCATAAAAATTCTTTTTGGAGTTTCTCAATTTTTTGGAAAACCTTCACAGGGGCTTTGAAAACGGAGAGGAAATAGACTGGAATGCTCTGAAGAGAGGCCTTAGTGAGGGTCAGCTTTCCTGCTTGAGATAGAAGATGACCTTTCCATCCAACAAGTTTTTTTTTGAATTCTTTCAATAACCCTGTCCCACATTGACTCTCTCGGAGAACCAATGAAAAGAGGGAGACCAAGATACAAAGTGGGGAGGTTTGCTATATCACACCCTAAAATTTTTGCAATCCTTCCTTGCCTCTGAATGGGGGTGTTCAAGAAATATAACTTGCTTTTACTAAAATTAACTTTTTGACCAACAACATCCTCGTAGAGTTGCAGGATGTATTTAATTATTTTGGCCTCAACCACCGATGCCTTAGTCAATATAAGGGTATCATCGATGAATTATTGGTGAGAAACAACCCTAGTGAGATATGTTGCCTTGATTCTCGATATTAGCCTTGAACTACAAGCATTTTTGATGGTTTTTCCTAAAGCTTCTACCATAATGATGAATAACATGGGGTTGATAGGGTCCCCCTGCCGAATTCCTCTATGACTTTGAAAGTAACCAGTAGTTGTTCCATTAACTAGAATCGAGAACCATGCTTTAGAAATACATTCTTTGATCAAATTAACCCATTGGTGGTGAAAACCAAACTTAAGGAGGACAACAATTAGAAAGTCCCAATTTAGCCTATCAAATGCTTTGTTCATATCAAGCTTGAGGGCAAAAATAGATCTGTTAGTCTTATGAGTAGAGTGCAGAGCTTCATGAACTGTGATAACTCCATCCAAGATTGACCTGCCCTGGAAAGAGCTTCCTTGGCATGGATCTATGATGCGGGGCAAAATATCTCTCATTCTATTTGTAATGGCTTTAGTTAGGATCTTGTAAGAAACATTGCACAAACTGATTGGCCTGAAGTCAGCCATAGATTCAGTGGTTTTCTTAGGAATTAGAGAAATAAAAGTAGATTTGATACCTTTTGGGATATTATTGCTTTCTTGGAATTCTCTGACAACAAAAATTACATCCTCACTTACGATGTCCCAAAAATCTTGATAGAAACGAGGGAGAAAGTCATCGGGTCCCGAGGCTTTGTCTGGATCCATGCTAAACAAGGCTTCCTTAATTTCCTCATCAGAAAATGGAGCTAGAAGCTTAAGGTTTATATCCTCATTTATTATGCTAGGAATGGATTGCAAGAGAATATATTTGGCCTCCTCATTGCACTACGATTCTTGACCAAGGATAGAATTGAAATAAGTTATTGCCTCCTTTATGATTTCTATTAAGTCTTGAGTAATAGAACCATCTACTTTTTTAAAAAAATTATCTTGTTATTGCTTTTGTTTCTAAGTGTGGTGATGTGAAAAAACTTGGAATTTGAATCTCCATATTTCAACCAAAGATCCCTTGATTTTTGCCTCCAATAGATTTCCTCACAGGCCAAAATGCTCTTGCCTAGTAGTTTCATCAGCATCACCATGTTGGATCCTCTGATCAATTATCTTCAAACTTTCAAAAACCTATTTTTTATTTTCAAAGAGGTTCCCAAAGATCTCTTTGTTCCAAGTTCGAAGCTTTTCCTTAACAAACTTTAATTTGCCGACAAGTTTAAAAGTTGCACTACCCTTGACAGTCTCGCCACCACCGACTTAAGTTATCTCTGAAACTGGAATGTTTGATCCACATAGATTGAAATCTGAAAGGTTTCTTGAAGGACAGAGAGTTAGGGATCTCCAACAATCATGTTGGATGAGATTACTTCAAGACAAATATGGTGATAGAGTTTCAAATATTTTGTACAAGGATCAAGAAGGAAGATACAAATGGAAAGCATATTTTTTACAAGTATTCAAGACATTGGTGCTAGGAGGCAATTGATTAGAAATATAACAACTATGATTATTCTGAGGGGAGCCAAGGATAAATTAATTTTGGAGTTGAATAACTCGGGAGAATACACAACAAAATAGTAATGTCACTAGAATTTGAAGAGATATTTGGGATAGCCTAAGCATTCCTAAAGTCAAAATATTTGTTTGGCTAGTAGGTCATAGAAGAATTTTATCTTGGGATAACCTTATGAAAGAGGTCTTTATGGCCCTTATCAATGTGTTTTATGTAATAACGAGGAGGAGAGTATAGACCATATATTGGGACATTGCTTAATAGTTTAGAATCTATGGCAATGGATTCTTAATATGTTTGGTAAGTGTTGGTGGTGAATAGAAAAATTGTAGATTGGTTAAAGCAATGGCAGAGCACTTATAAAAGTGAGGCTTTACAAACAATATGGGATATATCAAAAGATACAATACTTTGGACTATATGTCTAGAAAGGAATAGAAAAATATTTAAAGGAAAGGAAAGTAGTTTAGAGGTAATGAAAAAGAAGATATATTTAGCCATAGAGGAGTCTAAACCGACCCTAACAATTCACCCAATCCTTAATTTAGAACCAGAGAGCCTTGATAGATGGATTCAAGTCATTAAATGGAATTATGATGTTGTGTAAAAGAGAAGCAAAAAGAAGGCAAAGAATATAAAGTGGAAATCACCATATGTGGAGTGGGTTAGATTGAATTTTGAAGAAGCATCTAAAGGAAATCCAAGAACAACAAGAGGAGGAATAATTAGAAATAATAAAGGAGATATTTTATCTCATTATGCTTTCAATAGTGGTTTTAATACAAATAATGAAGCTAAAGCTTGGGCAGCTTTAGAAGGGTTAAAAATATGTAAACAAATAAAATGGAATAGAGTATGGATGGAAGGTGATTCTCTCATAGTAATTAATGCAATTTTGAGGAAAGCAAAGGCTTCATGGAACATACAAGAGATAATTGTGGAAATTCAAGATCTTGCTAAAGAGTTTGAAGAAATTAGGTTTACACATATATTAAGGGAAGGAAACAAATGTGTAGATAAGCTAGCCAATAGAGGGGTTTTGATTGAGGATCGTGAAGTTAAATTCTCCTTTCCATGGTTAGAGGAAGTAGAAATTTTAGTTGAAGCTGAAAAAAATGTTGATTGCCTGAATCAATTTATGATTAAGACTTAATTTGATGTTTTCCATTGGTATTATCTACTTTATTTTGTAATATTAATGTGTTTTATTTTAGACTATTTATTATAATTTTTGTGGTTGCACTTGTGTTTCAGGAAGGAAACTAGCAATCCAGATTTGATAAAGTGAACTATGATAGTGCAATGTTTTGGAAATATTACTCTACTAAGATGCAAGGCATAGATAACAGAGGTGAAGTTTTGGCATTGTGAAGGCTACTATAGGAAAAATTCTAGAAAATTGCTAAATTCTTGATTAATTGTATTCATACAAAAATTTGAAAAGATCTAGAAAATGAAAATCAAGAATTCAAACATTTTATGTAAAATGATGTAGGTTTCTATCTATAGCATCTCAATTGAGATGAGAAGTGTATATATTTGTAAAATCTTAAGCTCTAAAGAAGAGAGATGTAATTTTTCAAGGGTGGGGGACCCAAGTACAACCCCTTATTATCCAACAATTTTTTTTGGTTAAAGGAGTACTTATTGGATATGGTGATGGAATCAAAGGTTACAAAGTGTGGATACCTTCACAACATTGCCATGTGTTCAGTCGTAACGTAGTATTCATAGAAGATATATGTAGTAAAGAAGATTCCATGGAAACAACCCCATATAGCCAAGAATAATTTGATGCAACTACTGGTTTGAGAAATCAACAATCTAAAAATCAGCCACAAATTATTCTACCATTAAGTGTAGATTCTATTTCTACTCCTTTGTTAGATTTTCCACATTATACTAATGAATTTTCATGCAATTGACAACATAAATAGGATAATGAGATTATTGTGGAAGAGTCAAATCAACCTCAAGTTGTTGAATAGCAACCTACATGTGAGGATCATGATTTGTCAAGAAAATTTGACATGAAAGACCTTGATCCATTACATTGTTTCTTGTGTATTTAAGTGAAGAGAAACTGTGGTGATAAGAAGATGTGGATTAGACAGAAGAGATACATTGTAGACTTGCTTACTCTTTTCAGAATGGACCAATGCACTCCTATATCTACACCTTTTTAGGTTGGAGTTGTATTGTCAAAAAATATGCATTTGAAGGATGATGAGAAGAGTGTCATGGATAAAATTCCCTATGCAAGTGCAGTTGGTAAATTGATGTATGCAATGGTGTGTACAATACCAGATCTTGCTCGTGCAATTGGAGTTGTGAGCATATTTATATCTAATCCTAGTAAGCAACATTGGATTGTAGTGAAGAGAATTCTCAGATATTTGAAATGCACCAATGATTTTGCAATCTATTATGATGGCAAAGAAAATAATCAACTACAAGGTTTTGTAGATTTTGATTATGGTGGAGATGTAGATACTTCTAAATATACTAATGCATATGTTTTCAAACTATTTGGAGGACTTGTGAGTTGGAGAAGTAAAAAGTAACAAGTGATGGCTCAATCAACTATTGAAGTTGAATACATTACTATTGTAGAAGCATCCAAGGAGGAAGCCTAGTTACATGTAGTGTGCAGAGGCATTAGTTTTCAACAAAGTTCTATTACTTTGTGGTGTGACAATAAAAGTACAATTGACTTGATTGTGAATACTAAATTTCACTCTTGTACTATGCACATTCGAGTGATATGTCATTATATCAGAGAGATGGTGGACTCTGGAGAAGTTGAGTTGTAGAAGATTGGTACACAGGATAATGCAATAGATGAGTTATCAAATTCATTGGATAACAAGAAGTTCTATTTATATTCACTCAATAAATGTAGATCCATTCCCCAAATAGGGATATGGGTTTGAAAGTCAAACCGATCTATTTGAGTAATTGGGTTTGCAATTATAATCTTGGTTCAATTGTTAAATGGTGCAAGCAATATGCCAATTAAAACCTTGGAGGAAAGTAAATAAACCACTCATTAAAGGATTTAGTTAGCTCATTCAAGCCTTCTAGTTCAAATATAATATCCCTAGAAAAGGATCATGGAAAAAGGAAGCAAAAGAGAGTGAAATTACCAAAATCGAACTCAGGCACACTCGTCAAATGAAAAGGTTCAGTAGTCCTCATCGATTAGCAATTTTGAAGCATCTAGAATCTAGTAAGGAGCAGTATAATATTCTTCAAACTAGGATATGAGCTAAAATTGATGACTTTGGTTAATATGCAAAGACGTACAATGTGTTCGAAATCATGACTCTCCCAGTAATTCTCTCCCAACAAAGTCCTCTCACTCATATATGATTAAAAGGGGCAACCCTGTAACACCCAAAAACTACCAACCCAATTTTTTTTGAAAAGAGCACTTACAAACAAAGGCTCCCAAGGGAGACTCCCTTAATTTATTTATCTCAACATGCAAGGCTTCACCACATTTGAGTTCCAAGTCACTATAGATGACAATCAATTTATAGGAATAACCAACTCTCATGTTTTTTGGGCTTCACCCTACTAAACCTACATGTTTAGAAAGATGCACAAAGTGGTCCCTCCACTTTTTCCATACCCTCCACAATATAAAGCTATGTGACCACGATGAAAATATTATCCTTTAAGACCTACATGCTTAAATAGAGGATATTTTTTTCTAACTTGGCTCTAAGTCCATCTAGGTAGGTTGTTCATCGTAGAGCCTTTATGCCTAGTTACCATACCTCTACGACTAACTAAGGTCATTGCCACTTTGATGACAACTAACATTATCTCCTAATCCTACACAATCGAGGATTCACCACTGTTGTCTTGTGAATGGTTTTTCCCAACATATAGGATGGAACACACCCGATCCTACATGTTCAAGGTGCAACTATTCACAAGTACCATGGCTATTGTATTCACACAACTCCTTCTAGGTTCATGAGTTCCTAGTTATTGCATACATGCAACTCCTACTAGGACTCATATCCACCTAGTTATTGCATTCATGCAACTCCTCCTAGGATTGGGCTTTATGGCTTACTAGAGGAAAAATACTACCCACCCCAAGGATAGATTAACATTTCAAAAATACCAATATCAATAAGCATGATATAAACCATAAAGTATGAAATGCTAGAAATATAATCCAAAAGCTCCTCTTAACTAAAATCCACATTTACGCATTACATAAAACTTGATATAAATATTTAAGCAAAAGCTACCTAAACCATGATAGAATTAAACCACATTACTTAATTCCAAAGCTTATCAAATGGCTTCAATAAAACATTCCATTCATATGAAGAGAAATATCTAAAGAACTCAATAATATATCCATTTCCACATTTAATGCAACACCATGCTAACAAAATCTTCATTGCTCTTAACGAAAGGAAACATTTAAGCCACATAATATTTCTTTGAAACAAGAGTCAAGTTTTACAAATATTTCAAGCAAAACAAGCCTTTGCTTAATTACATCAATATTACTTTTTGAGAGCTTAAAGAAAACATCTTCCAAGGATCTCCAACCAACTAAGTCTTCCTAAGCTTCTTTGATGGGAAAACCACCCTCAACTTATGAGGTTTACTTAGGGATTACTTAGGGATCCAAAAACTCTTCATGCAATGCAATTTAAATCATGTATGAAACCTTGATAAGAAAGCAAGGAGATAATCCCATACTTCTCTCTATAATGATTCCTTAACTCACAAAAGTATTAGGAATCATTATATCAATTTCTCTTTCAAAACCAACATGCAAGAATCCATGATTCCTTAACTATCTCAAATAGTTTCTCATTTCAAAAACTGAATTAAACATTCAAGACCTAAATTAGAGAATACCATATTTTTGAGTCAAGAAAAGTGAAGCCCCTAGGATGTTTCCCCCTAAAGGACCTGGTAAATGGTTTGGTGCTTTAATGATCAACAAATTTGAAGGTTTTAGGAGTGTGGAATACTAGAGGATGAAGGAACATGGAAGGCTAGAGGCTAAAGGAGCATGAAAGGCTAGAGGCTAAAGGAGCATCGAAGGCTGGATGTTGAAGGAGCATGGAAGGTTGGAGGCTAAAGGAGTGTGGAAGCCTGAATGATGATTTGATCTTTGGAGTGTCAAGGATAAAGGAGCATGGAATGTTGGGTTGGATAAAGGAGCATGGAAGGTTGGACTGACTGAAGGAGCTACAACGAAAGGCTGGGATGTTGGGTGGAAGGTTGATATGGTTGAAGGAACGTGAAAGGTTGATAAGGATGGAGTGTGGAAGGCTAGGTTGGCTGAAGGAGTTGCAATGGAAGGTTGGGATGCTAAGTGGAATGTTGGGAAGGCTGAAGGAGCGTGGAAGGCTACTTACAATGAGAAAAATAAAATTGTAAAGTGTGAAGGATTAGGAATTTTTCCTAAAAAATATCTCATCTTTTAGGATCCATATATTCACAAAGATTTATCCGATTTAGCTGATTCTTAGACCAACTTGTGCAAAATTTGAATAGCTTTAAAATGAGTGGTTATATGTAAAAATTTGAGCTATATTGAGGAGATACGATCATGTGAAGTCAACCATTCGAAACAAGGGTAGTGATGATTTTTCAAGTTGCAAAAAATAAAATTGCAAATATTTTCCAACTAGGGTTCGAACAATGGGAAGAGCAATGAAGGGCTATGACTTTAGTGAGGAAGGAAACTAGTAATTTAGATTTGGTAAAGTGGACTATGATAGTGCGATGTTTTGGAAATATTACTCTACTAAGATGCAAGGCATAAATAGTAGAGGTGAAGTTTTGGCATTATGAAGGCTGCTATAGGAAAATTTCAAGAAAGATGCTAAATTATGGAGTAATTGTATTCATACAAAAATTTGAAAAGATCCAAAAAATGAAAATCAAGAATTCAGACATTTTATGTAAAATGATGTAGGTTTCTAGCTATAGCATCTCAATTGAGATGAGAAGTATATATATTTGTAAACTCTCAAGCTCTAAATAAGAGAGATATAATTTGTCAAGGGTGGGGGACCCAAGTACAACCCCTTATTATCAAACAAAAAAATCCCATATTTATCTTTATAATGATCCTTTTTTTAAATAAAGGGGTAAAAATTTATTGATAAAAAGTTTGGATTACAGAGTACAACTGAGCTCCCAACCAGGACTCAAATAAGCAACAAAATAGGCTAAAACCACCAGACAAGGTCAAAACCCGAAGAAGACAACAAGAAAAAACCACATTAAGTCTGAACATCCTTGTGGATCAACTCCCAGAGGCATTGAGAGTCCCCAAATGGGAGACTCTCCTAGTTATCGATAATCCAAGGATCCAACAGCTCAGAAGCCCTTTTGGCCAGGTAATCAACAACCCCATTCCATTCCCTTGGAATGTGCACAAAGGATATAAATTCAAACTCTTCACTCATTCTGAGAATCTGAACGACCATAGAGGCCAACTGCCAATTAACATCCTCCACCCTTTTATTATTTAAAATATTAACCAAAATTTGAGAGTCGAACTCATAGATAATCCTGCACCAACCAAGAGAAAACCCCCTCTGCAAGGCCTCGAGAATCGCAAGAGCTTCCATAAAATTGTTGGAGTGAACACCTTTATAAATGGAAAAGAAAAAACTGACCACGCCAGTAGAATCTCTCCCAACACCACCAATTCTAGCATGTCCAAGATTTCCCCTGGATGACCCATCAGTATTAATTTTTAAAACTCCTCTAGGGGGTGGCCTCCACCTACCATCTCTCCTAACCTTCTTGCTGAGTTGAGGAACCCTTCTAGGGCTAGAAGAGTTTGCACCAACCCCAAAGAGACCAAGGGCCTACCGTACCTTCTCCTCCCTAGAGTCCAAAAGAGGGTCCACATCACATTTGCTATGGATAGTTTCCTGAACCATACACATGATCCTTTGCTAGATCTGTTGAACAACCAAATGACTACCTTGAAAGATGCGATGGTTTCATTTGAGCCAAATCTGCCATATGATGCAAGAAGGGCCCAAATTCCAAGCCACCCGGAGGAAGGGGGTCTTGGTCGGAGGTCTACCCAGACTACTCCAAAACTCCACCAGGGAGAGCACATGAAAACAAGGATGGTTCCAGGAACTCCACCAATGGTGCCAAATGTCTCTGGCAAGGGAGCATTGGAAAAATAAATGAGAAGAGTCATCCTCATTCTTACCGCAAAGGACACAAAAAGAGGGACCCTTAAATCCCCTCTTCCTCACGTTATCCCAAGTGAGGCATTTATTATGAGCTACCAACTAGAGAAAGAAGTTACATTTTGGCCAAGCAAATCTGTTCCACACCTTTTTCCACCATGTGATAGGGAGACTCCCAAACTTTTGCTTATCAAGAACCTGATAACCATAGGCTACAGAGTAGGTTCCCTTGGGATCAGGGTTCCAAGCCAGAATGTCTTTACCCCTCAATGAAGAACAGGGTCTCCTTGCAAGAATAAGAGCAAGCACATATTTGTCCTCAACCAATCCCCCTAGGGCCATTCCTATGGATATTTCCACCTGTACATCTCCAGATTTCCAAAATACTAGATTTTTTTAAAGTCCTCCACATGAGACCAACCCGCTTCCAAGAAATAAACACTTAGGGAACGTAACCTGGGATATTGAGTCAAGATAGGAGGGTGGCCATCCCAAGAATCCTCCCAGAAAAGAGCATCTGATCCCCGATTGCAAATCTAGAACAAACCCTACTTAATTAAATTAGCTCCTCTTTTCAGAGTGTCCTAGATAACTGAACCTTTCCCAACCAAGCTGACTCTAGGGATCTCAACCTCATAAATACCTCTCAAGTATTTACAAGATAAGATTTTAGCCCAAATCTGATCTTGAGAGGTACACCATCTCCAATAAAGTTTCGTAGCCAAAGCCTACCCAGAAAGAGCCGCCTATCGCAACCCAAGGCCTCCCTCTTGAACCGACCTACAAATAGAATCCCACCTAACCAAACTCCATTTAGATTGATCAAGTTTTCTAGACCATAAAAACTATCTTGACAAAGCATCCATGTCCTTGATGAAATGAGAGGGAGTTGTTTGCACAAAACACCTATAAATGGGTAAATCTTGAACAACATATTTTAAAAGCAACACTCTACCTGCAGAGGATAGCCATCTAATGGTCCAATGATTCACCTTCCTTCTAAACTTATCAAGCATAGACTGCCAAGAAGATCTAGGTAGAGGATGAGATGAAATCGGAATACCAAGATAAATGAAGGGGGGAGTCCTGACCTAGAATCTTAGAATGCGAGCAATCCTGGCTTGAATAAGAGGAGGGGTATTGAAGAAGAAAATAGAAGACTTGTCCTCATTAATCAACTATCCAGAAGCACCAAGATATATGTCAAGAGATCATCTAATGTTGCCAACTTCCCTGATAGTGGCAACTCCCAACAAAGCAGTATCATCAACAAATTAAAGGTGGGAAAGAGGTGGCAAACTACTATCCCACTTCCACCCCTGAATGAGACCCTACCTAACCTAAGACTTGAGCAATCTTCCCAACCCTTCTGCCATAATGATAAACAAATAAGGAGATAAAGGATCTCCTTGCCTCAAACCCCTTGAGGCCTCAAACAAATCCGATGGCTCATTATTAACAAGAATGAAGAATGAGGAAGAAGAAACACAGCTCATCACCCATCTAATCCATTCCTCCTCAAAGCCAAAAGCAGCAATAACTTTCTGAATAAAGGACCATCTGACCCGATCATAGGCTTTGGCCATGTCCAACTTAATGAACATAGTTTTCTCCTTAGAATTTTCCATCGAGTGAATAGCTTCTGTAGCAATAACAACCCCATCCAAGATTTTTTGGCCAGCAACAAACCCACCTTGCTCCTCAGAGATGATTTTGCTCAACCATATCTTCAGCCTCTCAACAATAATTTTTGTGATGATCTTATACACAACATTGCAGAGAGCGATAGGCCTGAACATATCTAGGGAATTCGCTCCCTCTTTTTTGGGAATAAGCACCACAAAGGTAGCATTTAGGGCCCTTAGCATCTATTTGTTCTTTTGGGACTCATGGACCACCTCCAGAAGATCAAATTTTATTAACTCCCAAAACTCCTAATAAAACTCAATCGAGAATCCATCCGGGCCCGAGGCTTTCCTTTTTTCATCTTGAATACAACATTTTCCAACTCCTCAAGGGAAATTGGACCCATCAAGTGCTCATTCATCTCTCTAGAAATAATCGAGGGAATACAATTTAGAATAAGCTTTTCATCCTCATCATCTGAGAGGGAGTCCTCCTTGAAGAGAGAGGAAAAATACCTCCTAGTCTCTTCTGAAATATCCCTGAAAGAAGAGAGTAGGGCACCCTGAGAATTCACAAGAGAGGTAATTAGGTTACCATTATGGTGAGCCTTAACTGAGTTATAAAATAAGGTCATGTTCCTATCCCCTTCCTGAAGCCAATCTACTCGAGCTTTTTGTTTCCAAAAAAATTTCTTCCCTCAATTCCCATTCAACAAGGTCTTTCGTAGCCTCAGATTCCTCAACGAGAAGCTCCTCCATGAGTACCTGATCTCTAATCTTCCTTGAAGCTTCTTCCACCCTCCTAAGAGCCACCAACTTAGCCAAGGAAAGGTTCCCAAAATTTAGTCTATTCCATCTCTTCAATTTATGCTTAACAAATTGTAGTCGCTTCATAAAGGAATACATAGCGGTGCCATGAGGAGGTTTGCCATTGGTCCACCAACCTCGCATGAAATCATGAAGCTTAGGATCCTAAAGCCACATAAGTTGAAACTTAAAGGAAGGATTCTTCTTTAGCCCTAACTCTAGAGCAGAGAGTTTGATAGGCCAATGATCAGATCCCCTACCCTCCAAAATCATAAAACTAGCACTTATGTTATTACCAATCCAAAAACTGGAGATCAAAAACCTATCTAGTCTCTCTGAGATGGAATCTTCCCCACATATTCTATTGTTCCAGGTAAAGATCCCATTATCCAGCTTGATGTCAACCAAGTTCAAGGCCCGGATATGAGCACTAAATATAGAATAAAAAGGCTCGAGATGATCAACCCCACCACATTTCTCCTCTAGACAAGTGATAGAGTTGAAGTCTCTAGCCAAAATCCATGGGTATAGGGGAGCCAGACTTCTCACAAAGCCAATGTGCTCCCACAAATTCACTTTACCATTGTAATCAACAAGAGCATACACATTTGTAAGTAGGATGGTTTCACCAAATTCATTATCATGCTCGATCATCGAAATAGAACATCTACTGGAAATCCAAGTAAGAGGAGAGATCTTAACCGGATCCCATAAACAAGCAATGCCACCAGCATATCCACATGCACCAATACACTAGCATTGACCCCTTATCCACAACTTGGGAGTAATATTGAACATACTATCAGTAGCCAATTTAGTCTCCTGAATAAACACCACATCCGGAGAATGAACACAAACCAAATCATAAATAACTTTTTATCTAGGGATGTTGTTCAACCCCCTTACATTCCATGAAAGGATAATCATTTATGGGGGTTAGAAAAATAGGATTCCAATGTTCTCACCAAGCCTGACTCCACCAAAGTCTCCCCCATTAACTTAATTTTATCTTGGTATTTATTTTGACCCACCTTCATATTCTTATCCGAAGCACCTTTTTTAATTATTTTTGCTACAATCCCAACATCATAGGAGTTTTGCAATCCAAGGATGACTACAATAGTGCTCGAGTAGGAGAGGGCATAACTAAATATGTGCCACTTTCCAAAATAGTTTCCCTTCCAGGGCTAGAGCCAACCATATCACCTATACTTAGAATCAAAGCCCTTCATTATTCATTCAAACCCCCTATATCTTATTCCTTAGGTTCCACCTCATGAAGAGATATTTGATTCGACCATGTTATATCTACATTAGGTAGTGATTTTTCAGGTATCTCCATGCACTGGTCAATATCATCTATTATTTCAAAACAGTTGACCAGAGCATCTAGCTGGCTATCCTTAAGGTCTCATTTTGCCCTTCTTCCTCTGTTTCGAGGTTTTACCAGAACAAAGCCTTCCTTATCCCGATCCCCTTCCTTTATCAAGGCTTTTCCTTTATCCATATTTTGTGCAGATCAAGAAGGCATAGGATTTGAATCCAGGGATGGTATAAACTTAGGGCATTTTCTTTGCAGGTGGTTGTATTCATGGCAGATCTAACAAAAAAATAGAAGAGCTTCATAGTCAAGTTTTTGAACCCATGTAGTCGATCCAAACTGTATTTCAATAGAATATAGAATAGGATTGTTTAAATCAATTTCAACATAGATACGAGCAATAGAGATTACCTTTTTATCCATCGTCTGTTGTGATGGTCCAACTAGCTTCCCAAGAAGAAGGGCAATCATATGTAAGATATCATTTCTTTAGAATTCCAATGGAAGCCATGGAAGATGAACCCACACTGGAGCTCACGATGGTTGCTCCTTTGATGGATTTAAACCCACATTCTAGGGTTTAAGAAAGAGTCCTACTTGGTTACAAAAATAGGGACTCCCTTCAAATGCTTTGTTACGATCCGTAAAACAAGGGACAACCACCATAAAATAGCTATCTGCACTCAGCATCACCTCCATGTCATCTTCAGGGTTCCAAGTCTTCCTAACCTGAGCCTCCATAAAGGTAAGAGAAATTTGGATGCCCATAAATTTTCCAATAAGTGCATGTTTTGTTAAATACTCCACATATTCCGCCATCGAGTCTGGTTGAACCATTAGAACTGGCCTAGATTCACATCGTTCCAAACATCCATTATTATTTAACAAGCGATTCTTGGCATGCAATAGAAAATCCTATTCCTTCCAATCATTTTTAGATGAAAAATGTTACAAGCATGCACGCTCTATGATGGGCCCGACGCCATCACAACATTCCTCCAATTGTTCAGACCTCCTCCAAAAATTACTGCCATCCCCGTAGAGCAGTTTTTCCTCATCAAACCCTAGCTCTTTATAATGATCCTTTAAATCACAAGAGTTTTGAGAATTACATTAGTTTCTCTTTCAAAACCACTTGCAAGATTCCATTCTACTAAACTCCCATGATCAAGCAAGAACATACAATAATAAAGAAAGACTTGTCCCTTTCTTTATCTTTCAACACATAAAGATACTTCATCCAATAGAAAGCTTAATCTTTCAAAACATAAATATGCTTCATCTAAAAGAAAGCTTAATATTTCAAAACATAAAGATGCTTCATCTAAAAGAAAGCTTAATCTTTCAAATACATAAATATGCTTCATCTAAAATAAAGCTTAATCTTTCAAAATATAAATATGCTTCATCTAAAAGAAAGCTTAATATTTCAAACATAAAGATGCTTCATCTAAAAGTAAACTTAATCTTTAATACAAAAGTCCTACTTTCATTAATAAGCTTAAACCTTTAATAAATTAAACCAATAATATAAAGGTTCATTACTATGCATAAAACCTTTAATAAATCAAACCATAAATATAAAGGTTCTACTTTTCATTAATATGCTTAAATCTTTAATAAGCCACATAAAAAACCATAATAATAAAGCATTGAACTAGATAAATTAAAAACATGGCTTAAACAAAAGACTTCTAAGGTTCCACAAAACCCTAAAAATAAGTCCCCAAACCTATCTATGCATCTAGAGAATACACCGCACAAGTTGACGTAGAACAAAGGATGACAACATAGGCCACAACAAGGGAGCTCAAACTCAAGCATTGAACGATCCAAACAACACGAGTGCTAAAATAACCTAAACAACATAAGCACAAAAATGATCCAAACAACACAAGCACATAAATGATCCAAGAAACACGATGCCCGTTGCATATTGAGAGGCATGGAAAACATAGCACATAAAAGCTTACTCGATTGAAGGAAAGGATACTATGGTCCCAACCAACAAAATATAAAAAGAAACACCACTACCCCACACACCAAGGACTCCAAACCAAGAGTTACAACACAGAGGCACATAAAGGAAAGGAGCACAATGAAACTCAATGATCCATAGGTTCGAAAAATATATCAAGCAAAAAGAAACCCAATAGAAAAGTAACAACCAGAGAAGCTAAGAAAAGCCATGATAAATTATAACAATAAGGAGACAACCTGATTTGAGCTCCTCTATGTTCCTTCTTCTCTGATGTCACCCTAGCTTCAAGTTGTAAGTTATCCAAACTCTAAATTCCTCTCCACTGTTGCTTCCAAAAACCAATCCACCCTTGCCTACATCCCATAGGATTTAAACAAGGGGCAAAGCCTTGCATGAAGGCAGACGTGAGTGAAACACCCAAGAGAGAGTTACTCACCTTCTTATGAGAGTGCTCAAAGATAAATTCTACCCTAATATTTATTAAAACCAAAGCTTACCTTAATTTCACCAAGGAAATGGCATTTATTATTACTTCAATAATAATTGATTTCCTTAAATATCAAAGTTCTATTTAATACTTTAACTAAAGTATTTAAGCTATCATTTAAGCTAAAACAAAAAGTATTATAAATCAATACTTATCAACTTATCCAAACCAAAGACAAACATGGATTTGCATCAGTAATGTTCTACACCATCATTTTATCCCTAAGTAGATGGTCTTTTTAAGATAGTCCAAATGCTATCACCAACTCATTAAGGAGACTCATTGTGCACACAACATCTTGGTCCAATGGTGAGAACATGGAAACAAACAAAATGCAAATGCATCTACATGAAAGGTATTTATCCATGTTACCCTGAGTTGTCGATGAACAAGTCATCATCATCATTTCCCAAAATATCTCTCATGTAGGTGGTTTACCCATATATTCCCACCAAAGAGAGGTACCTAATCCTGCATCCACAAATGCATCAACAGTACCATATTCTATGCCAAAAGAAAGAAATCATTTTTATCATATAGACATCAAGAAAGAAACTATGCCATTAATCAATCACATCAACACATAGTTCATTGTCCATAAAAATTCTGCCAAGGAGGGGTGTTACAAACCCTCTTCTAGTTGGAGTCCTTACATCAAAGAAGTACCAAAAAAATAACCAGAGTCTAGAAAGGATCTCAAATCAAAGGTAATATTTTCCCTTATTCATTTCTCAAATTTTGTTCATTTCCTATGTTATATTTTTCACTTCCCCAACTTTCAATTTTTGACTTCATGCCTAAGGACAAGGTAAGTAGGCTAGGTTCACTCCTTTTAGTAGGTAAAAAATCCCTAGAAGCCACCAAAGATATAGGGATATTTTCCCTACAACTTCGATTCACTCAAAGGTGACTTAATTGAAAGTGGGATAAACCAAGAAGGTAGTCAAAAGGTGCCTCCCATATTCAGTCAAAATAAAGGGATATTAAGTAGAAGGTAGATGAGTCTATAGGTCATGTTGATTGTTAGATCTTCCATCAATGGTCGACGCTCATATTTTGCCTAGCCTATTAGCATCAAAGACATTAAGGCCTGTGGACCATTGATTTTTCATCTAATAGCCTACACTATCCTTTCAATGAAGGAGAGAATGAGAAGAGAGAAAAGACCTTGATGAGACCCAAGGCCAGACACATGGATATCAATTGGGAGCCCAAGGAGAAAGACACCAATACCTATATAGAGAAGGCATACCATTAGCCAAAGGAATTCCCTCCTCGATTGGGGACATGTGGCAACCACGCATAAAAAGAGGAAGGTTGGCTAAAGACTATTTAAGAAGACACCCACCATTGACCATCAAGATTGATCCTTCTGGCCCAACCTGTTAGAGCCAATGGTGTGTTAGTGTGGCAACCACCCATCATATGTGTGAGCCTACCTTGTTGATCTATGTTAGTCAATAAAGCTATGACTGGTATGTTAGTAAGCAGGGCATTACATGACATGAACTTAATGATGTAATCATATCTAGTACAATAACAATAGGATATGTCAATGATGATTTATCATTCTAAGGCCCAAAAGCTCCCAATATTGATGGCCCTAGATCTAGAGACCTAGAAGTTGCTAATTTTAGTTGCAAAAGGATTTTTGTTGTAGAACAAAAGATAATTCACATACCTTCCACATAGATTTTTGGAGGGAAATGATGCTCCTCTTGGCTTATAAATAGACCCATATTTGCATTGGAAGTTGTTTGGTTATGCCTATTATTTGGCTTTATGAGCTCTTCCTTTCATCCCCCTTCCTTTTAATTGTAAAAAGCAAAGATCAAGCCTTGAGTAATTGTCTAAGGAGCATTAAGCCTCTACAGGATGCATACCTTTTTTTTTTTTTTTTAAGAGAAAAACCGCTTGCGGAGCCGCCTTGGTCTAAGAGACCACGAATAGGGGGTTCTACACCGTCAAAGCCACCCGAGAGTTGCACCCGACCCTACTCGCACCAAAATTATCAATTGGATTTTGGATACCCAATTTCGATTTTTGGTAGGGTGGAGATTTGAACCTGGGACCTCCCTTGGAGGATTGTCCTCTCCTCTCCAACTCACCTACAACACCTGAGTACAGTATGCATACCTTATAATCATTTTTTGCACATTAATGAAAGTTATGACTAATTTCACTTTGCCCTCCTTCTTTGGCATGTTTTAGATTCTTCGTTGTGCTGCATTTACTTGTTTTCATTCTAGCTATTAGATAGTGGAGTCCATGTTCATTTATGAACACTCATTTTAGTCAAAATGTGGAACTTTATTCTTAGTGCATCGCCCCTATAACTTAGATTTATTTTTTTGCATAATTTACTTTCCTACATTTTTTACTTTCATTGCAATTCCTTTCCCTACAAACACCCTTTAGCCTTAGCTCGTGAAGGCCTCCTTGCATCAAGGATTTAATCTGATGAGGATCCACCTCAATTAAAAACTCCAAAGGTTACCCCATAGGCAGTCCTCCCCTGTGCAACACTTCCTACTATTTTTCTCTATGCGAGGTGCAAGTACCCCTAGCATATCAGTCTTTTGCCCCAATGGGTCGGTGCATTTTGAGATGATAATAGTAAAAAAATTAATGTTATCTAGTTTACAAGCAATGATTTCATAATAAGTATTTTGATCTTACCTCTTCAACAATAGACATTTATTTTCATTGCATTTTATCTCTACACGTACTACTAAAACATATTAATATTAATATTCATTTGTGTTTCAACCAAACTTACGGTCTATTGACTCAATTAATTAGCATAAGTAAAATTGCTACCAATTTGGTTTCAAATAATAATTTTGTCATTTAAGCTTTTATATCCCATTTACCCACAATTTTTTCTCATGTAAATGAACCAAGGGGTCTGACCCAAAGATCAAGATGGTCCTCTACCTCTCATTGACCAAAAAAACCCCCAAAACTAACTCCCATTATCAAGCGCTCTATTTTTCAAGCATAATGAAATCATCAACATTTCAATTTCATGCATAGATTTTTTCAAGAAGTGATTTCGCATCCAAGGAGCGATTTTGCCATGGTCACCAGAACATGTCATATTTCTTCTAATACTTTAACTTTTTCTTCTATAACCTATGTGCTTATTTTCTATTGTAAAATTTAATTCTCTATTTTTTATTATCATTAAAATAAGGTAAAATAAATTAACCTTAGATAGCTTGGAAAACATTTTTTTATTTATATTTTAATCAATAAAAGTGAAAAGCATTTAGTTTGCATATTAGCATAGATTGTTTGTGCATTTTTCTTGAACCATTGCTTCAAAATAATAATAATTTTTTTTATTTTCTTGTACTCATCCAAAAGAGAAAAGCATGTAGGATAACTCATGTATTCTTGCATTGATATTATATACTTAAATTTTATCCTAGATAAGGTTTAGTTTAGGTAATAGAAATTTATTTAGAAAAGGAGAGCGTTTTGATCTCCTTAAGAATCCCTAGGTGTTTGTTTAATTGAACTTACAAAACATAGCATAGACTCAACATAACACACATCCCCTAATAATTTGATGTGGGGACCATGGTCTAGGCCATTCCCCGTGTTGTTAGAGGAAACTACTAAGGCCTATTCCCATGTTTTGGTGAACTTGATGTTGTACCAAGGATAAGATGAAGGAGACACATCTATGAAAAATACTCCTAACGGAACTTGGCTAGAATCTAAGGTTAAAGACTCCATAATTTTCTGAAATATGATTGTGTCTTGTTCACCATCCAACTCTAAGAGGATAAGATATGTAACTACATCCATACTATTTGCATGGTAATTGCTCAACTTAGGGGTAGCTTCAACAATAATTTTTTCAAAAATAGCCATTAACTTCACAATGCTGTTTTTGTATGGCTTAAGATTTTCATCTTTCAATTGATAAACATCATTGAATTGGTTGACTACAAGCTGGGAATCTCTAAAAATAGAGAGGGCTCTAACATATAAGGCTAAGGTTGTATGATGCCATAGAATAAGAGATTTGTGCTTAATAGTATTATTGGTACATAAAAAAATTAAGCTTAAAGGACAAAGAAATAAGCTTTTGATTACTGACCAAGATAAATCCTAACCCCACTCCTTTGAAACATCAAATATTATTGGAGTACAGAGTCCAAGAATCAGGTTGATTAGCTTATAGGGTAAATATTGGGTCATTGAGAAAGTCTATGACTAAGGGATGGCTAGCTTTTAAGGGTGCAACTACTAGTTAGTTAGTAAAGACATGACCTTTTATTTTGGATGACAAACTCAAGATTAAATTCACTAAGTGCAATAACCCACTTAGTAGTTTGTCCCAAGAGGTGAGACTTAGACATGAAATATCGTAAGGGATAGACCCTTGTGATGATAAATATCTTATGGTTAAGCATGTAGTGTCTAAGCTTCTAGAAAGCAAATACCATGACAAGACAAATCTAATATAAAGGGGTATATCATACTTTGTAGTTAACCAAAGTCCTATAAATATGGAAAATGGTTTGCTCTCTATGTTGGTTGTCATATTAAATCAACATATCTCCTAAGGTGTGGTCTATTACTGCTATGTATGACAATAAAGTCCAAGAAGGATTATGAGGATAAAAATGGAGGATATAAGAGGTAGGACTTGAGTGCATTAAAAGATGCTTGATTGTCAATGTCCCAACTAAAGACCACATTCTTCCTCAAAAGTTGAGAAAAATGCCAACACTTGTTAGTGATTTTGGATATGAATCTTTGAATAGATTGGATTTTTCTCTAGAGACTCTAAAACTACGTTATAGTTTGAGGAGATTCCATATTGACTATACTTGATATCTTATTAGGATCAACTTACATGCAATGTTAGGATATGATAAATCTCAACAATTTTATTGATATAACCCCAAAAATGCATTTCTAAGGCTTGAGGCATGCCTTGTACTCCTACAACCACTCAAAGATGTACCTTAGATCTTTAACATGATCTTTCAAACTTAAAGAATGGCCAAGAAGATCATCAAAATGGTATTCCATTATGTCATTCATCTCATCATGAAAGATGTATGTCATGGCTCACTAGTAATTAGATCCTATATTTTTTAATCCAAATGACATGACTTAATAGCAAAAGGTTCCTTAGGGTGGCTAAATTTCTTTTATATTGGTCATCAAGAGAAATTTTGAATTGATTATAACCTGGGAATCTATCCATTAAAGATAACATTCCACATCCTATAATGGAATAGATAATCATGTCAACATTGGGCAAAAGGAAGTCGTCCTTGGGACATACTATATTGACATCCTAAATGTTTGTGTAAGCTATGACATCACCTATATTCTTGGCAATAGGGACTACATTAGAGATATAGTTATAATAGTTGATGGCTTTGATAATTAATCCAAAATCAAGGAGTTTTTGAATCTTTTATTTAACTAGTAAAGTGACTCTTGGATGTATTTTTCATAATTTTTTCTTTGTAGGTTTTGCATCAGGATTGGCAACTAGGTGGTGGACAACTAGGGAGTGATAAAGACTTGTCATATTGATGTAGGACCAAGAAAATATTTCATCAAAATCCATTAACAACTTGGTGTATTCCTCATGCTTAGTTAGGGTCAAGAATTTACCTAGCTTAAGGATCTTGGGATCTTCAAGATTCTCATCTATGTTCATGGTTTCCTCAATCAAAATACAAGACTCATCTTCTAAATAAGGGGGATCAGGAAAAAATACGAAGTTCTCAGTATCTATAGGATCTAGGGATGGCTAGTTGTGATCAACCAATTGTGAGAGAATGACATTTATAATTGAGGAAAATATCCATCAAAATAGAAGTTATTTTGGCTTAGATAGTCTAAGGAACCTTTATGAGGAGGATTGTTCAAGATATCCTTTGCATCACAATTATCTTCATCAACAATTAGCACAACATAGGCTAGGGCTAGGATATTTACACTAGTGAATTGTATAAACTGATAGAAGCTAGGATCTAGGAGGAGCAACAACCCATTATCATCCTCCTCATCCCAATCCAACCTATTAAAGGAAATATGTTGTTATGGGACTACTTATCGAGAAGGATGACTTCATCCTCACTAGCAGACAAAGAGGAAGGGGGAAGAGGCTGACTATAGTTAGGGATATAACCTATCCTAGAGCATCCAAGTCAAGCTTTGATATGCAAGGGCTCTTTGATCCCCTGCTCTGTTAGGGTACCTAGGAATAGATATTTGGGGACATATTAATATATTGTATAAGGGTTTGCATGGGCCACATATAACCTAAGGTTTATTGTATTATAATATTATATTAGATTAGTAGTCAGCTCCCCAAAGTAGAATTAGAAGATGGATATATAAAGAGGATATATTTATCATTGTAATCATCATGGAGATCAATCATATGTAATCATCTTTGTCCATGAAGTGGATTATGAGACTTTACCCTCCTTAAGTGGCTCTCTCATCTTGGGAAATCTTGTGGAGCTTTTCCTTCCTTAAGGATTATTATTGGTGTTTTCCTACCTTAAGGGTATTATCTACCTCTCTCTCATTTGTGGATTATTATTGTGGATAATTATTTGTGGATGAATGATTTGATATTTTTACATATTGGTGAATATTTTCTATTAATGATACTAAATTTTTGTAACATGCTCATGCAAACATAGTCCTTTACCTTGATATTCCATGTTAGAAAGCATCCATTTTGGAATTGAATATGAGTTTGACAAGAAGCATGAAGTATACTTTCATTCATATAGTAAAGGGTTGTTGCCATGAATTTTCTCATTGTTAGCAATATCAATGCAAATAAAGGAGCAAATCCCTATCTGCATTGTATTATCCTTGCTACTAAAAGGTAAGATTAAGGTTCAAGGAGATACAGGAAGATTAGATAGGTCTAAAAAAGGTTGATTATTATTTCAATAGTTAATGTTGATGTTGGTTATATTAGACGTTTGACCTTTAGTTTCATTACTAGGTCAATTATTTAAGGTGAGAGACCTTAATGCATCAATGATTGGAAGTTGAGAAGAAGAAGAAGAAGGTGGTTCAGGAGATGAATTGAGAGAAGGGTAAATATGAGCTTTAGGGTTCTCAACCTTGATCTCCTGGCATTAGGCATAGGGCTTGGGATCAACTAGAATATGATAAGTCTTGCCTCTATATTCATATTTAAGGCATTGATGAAGGGTTGAAGGAATAACTCGTATCATATGGATCCATGGACTCCTAAGAAGAATGTTGTTGGTTAATTCATAAGGCATGATATAGAAAAGAATGTTAAGAATATAGGTTCCTATATTGAGGGGTAAGACTATAGTGCCACTATCCTCATCCTCCCTATTATAAAATTCTCTAATAACAATATTAAATTTCTCCAAATATTGTTTCTTTATCCCAATATACCTAAAGAATATTTGGTTATAAACATTATCAACTAGGATTCATTTGATGAACCTGTCACCAATATAGTATGTGATAAAAAATTAGAACTCTCCAACCGTAGAGGATTGAAATATAGCATCATCATAAAATGATATAGTAGAATGGTGAACCCCAAAGGATCCCACAATAAAAGTGAGTTCATTTGGATTAGGTCTTAAGGAAAAACTTGTTCTCTCAAAATTTTAAGATATTCCTATGAGTTGGAGAAGTATTGAGAGGTTCAATAAGGGATATTTTGACTAGCGTACTTTCAAGTTGATGGAGCAAATAAAAAGTACCCTTAGCCTTATCTCCTGATTGAATGATTAATGAATGTCCTTAGAGGAAGAAGTTATTTTTGTAGCAAGAATAAAAGGAGGTCTAGAAGGTTTATTAGATGAAGGATCTATGTTGTTGTCTAGTTATAACACAAATAGAAGAAGGATGATTAGAAGAATAGATGGTTTCTACCATCCTTTGGTTTGGAGGTGGGACATCCTTGTAATGAATGTTATTTGTTGTGTTTTAATTTTAATCATATTAGGCAACAAATTCTAGAAAATGCCAAGGTCTTTTAGAAGATGTTTGAGAATTAGATTTGCTAATATCCATCTAACCCTAATCGATTGGGTCTTATATTAGGTTCCTAAGGATCATGCATTTATCAATCACATGATCATTAACATAATGAAAGTCACATTTCTTATTATTTTTAAACCAAGAAGCATTTTCCTTCTAAGATCTAAAGGCTTGCCAAGTGGAAATTATAGCATTTTGGATATCAAGACTTGGTCTAGTATGGCTAAAGGAGGTTCATCTAGTCAAGAGTACTTTCTCCTAGGTTTTGGTTATTGTGGCTTCCCTAAAAAAATATTTTGAAGGTTTTCCACAACACTAACATTGTTGGTTTGTGCATAAATCGATAACCCCACTGCCTACAATGTGTTCATTTTTGTACTACTCTTTTAGCTGAGAGGAAGACTTATCTTCCTCCTTATAGGATTTATATTTTAGGTTTTTCTCTTTTGAGGAGGGTGGCATCTACTCTCTTGGCCAAGTTAATGGCATATTTGAAAGAAGATACATTGATCATTTATAAATAGAAGATCAATTGCTCATTAAGGTTTTCTATGAAGATGTGTAGGAGTCTCTTAATGGGGGGACATATTAAAGTCTCCATAATAGGGCTTGTTATCTCATCAAGAAGTTAGCAAAGTTCTTATCTTTTGATTGTTTAAGTTAATATATGTCACTAATAATAACATTCTACTCGATATAAATAGAGAATTATTTGACAAACATCTCAACAAGGTCCCTAAAGCTCCTCAGGGAGTGCCTTGGGATTTGGCAATACCATTCCTAGGTGGGGCCACTAAGGCTCCTGGAAAATATTTTGAGTACTTGTAAACAGTCGAAGGTGGTTGATAGGATCTTCCTTCCTTTTGTACATTTGAAACTTGGGGGTTTCAAATTTAGAAGGGAAAGGGTGTATAGCTATATAAGGACCTAAAGACTCATTGTATGAGTCCTCCTAAGACCACTTGTGACTATAGGAAGACCCTTGGATTGTGGTCATTTTTTCTTTCAAAAACTCTAATTAAGAGGTTAGAATTTAAAGATAAGAAGAAACAAGATTTGATTGAATAAAAGGGATGTGTTTAGAGATAAAAAGACCTTGATAATTGATATAAGGATAAGATTGGGTATACGATGTTGAGTTTGGCATCGTATGACCCACCCCCAACATGTCTGAAGTGAAATGACTAGAAGTTAAAGGATGATATATTGTGAGAGTAGAGTTTTGAGTAAAATCCATACTCACACTTGTGAGGTTAGAATGAAGGTTATTAGCATGAGGGTTAGAGATTGGAATACTTAAGGGTACATTCGGGTTAGGAATGTAACTAGTGCCTACATGTTAAGATACAAGGCAACTTACATTGCCCCATAATAGTTCTTCAAGAGAAGATAAAGATAAAATATGTTTTGAAGAGAATGGGAGATTTTGTGACTCCACATTCATGGAAGTGGTAATGGCATTAGAATCAGTGAGATTAAATGTTGATGCATTAAGGTTTGTATTTAAGGACCCCAAGGATAGATCCACTCGATTAAAATACAAAGGCAAGAGTGAATCCTCCCTTGTAGAATCTATAATATCACAACCTTACCTAAGGAGGGACTCCACAATTTCCCTATGTTTATGCAACAAGAAATCCATTTGATTAGCATATTTAAAAAAAAAATCTTCCTTGATCATCATGTATGGGGGTTAGATAAATCGAGGGAAGAGAGTCTTCATCTTCTTCTTCTTATTCAAATTTTGGGTTCTCAAAGGTGGATTTGTCCTCAAGGCTTTTCACTAAAGGGTTAAGGTTGACAGCTAACTAATGAGAAGCACTATAAGTTATATAACATCTCTCAACCATGGGTTGGAAGGAAAAAATGGTTCAATTGATTAAGAAGATATTTATAGAGTTGATTATAGAAAAAATAAAATATGTTTTGCATCTTTACATCCCCTTACCTCAATATACCAAATTTGACCAATATACCTCAAAAGCCTCCCTATATATCGAAGGTCCCTATACACCTAACTCCTTTCTAAATACTCGTTATAATGTGAGAGAAAGTTTATATGTGGTTTCCCAATGATATGTAGAAGTGACCACTTGGATATGTGGCCAAGATGGTACGTAAGGGATAATAATATATTGCTTATGACTCCCACGAGCCCACTGTAATATACTCTTTACTAGGTGTCAGTACGCGTGAGACATTATATGGGTGACTAGCGGTCTGGGCTTGCTATATACCTAATATAGCCTAGTAACTCATACAAAAATTACTCAAAGGATCATAAAGACACTTAGTAGGACTATAACTTGGTTAGATTTTTGCAATCTATACTTAAGATGATTTAATATAAATAAATAAGATACGATGGTCTTGATTAAATTTTGATAAAGTTTAGTTTGATTAAGGCTTAGCTTAGACAAGAAAAAATATTGGTATTTGTAGTGGTGTTCACATTAGTTTCATCAAAATATGAGAGGGGAAAGGGTGAAATCTATCATGAAGGGTCTCCCCACAATTCTCTTCTACTATCTCCTTTTCTCACTTTGAGACTAGGGGAATTTTGTTAGCATACAGTCTAGTTTTGTTGGATTAGTTCAAGAACACCTGTGTTTCTCCTAATATACTTATTTGTTTAAGCTTAACCTTAGTCTATCCCTAATACACATACAAATACGACAATCAAGGACTAAACTAAATACTCTTTTTATTTTGATGAGGAAGTAAGTAATAATTTCCCTTTTAAGAGGCAAGGGCATAAGAAGATGTGGAAAACAAAGTCTAAGATGAAACTATATGTGATTTTGATTAAATGCTAAAGCTTGAATATGAATATTGATCCCCTATATGATTAAGACTAACCACTTATTCCTTTTATATTATATAATTTTCCAATAAACAAAAAAATATAACCTAGTTTAAATAAACAACAAATATAATCTAAGCCCTAGATGCTCGAATGAGAGATTGGGAGCAAAAGAACTTGTTTCTACCATAGAGGAAAAAACACCAACCCATAGAAGCATCACCAGTGTAATTTCCTATTAGTGGTGTTATTGCTTAACCTATAAAACAAACAAAAAAATGCATTCAGTGATAGAGGGGTTTGCCTAAGTTGGTAGAGGATAGTTAGACTTCCTTGAAAAAGAATCAAGCTCTTATTTAGATAAGCAAAAAATGCTAGAGATGACAAAATACAAGAAACAAATTCCATGTGGTAAAATTTCCACTAAGTCATGATAGCACTACCAATGCTTTCACTCAATGTCGATGCTTTTTATCTATGTACACTAGAGATCAAGAGCACCACCGACCTATAAGCTAGTGGAACTTTCACTTCTAAGGAGATAACAACAATATTAAATGCAATATGAGCTAATATTATGATGACTATGATGAAGGGCCTTGACCTAGGAGTACAAAGTCCTATCCAACAATAATAAAATATGAATTTATTTGCTTAAAATGAAGATTAAATGACAAAAATAAGATACTAGCTAGATGCAAATGCACATGCAATATTAGATATGAGTTCAACAAAACAAAACTTGAAACTATAAGTACAAAGAAATGCCAAAATAAAATAAGGGAAACGAGCACAACCCAAGACACAAGGTTGTTTTCCCTTTATTGGAAGCTTGATGAAAGCTTGATAGCTTGATTTTTAAGGGCACTTTAATGCTTGAACTTGTAGGATTAGATGCTTGATGATTGATTTAGAGATTGTAGACTTGATTGGAAAATTATTGGGAGACTTGGATGCATGCAAGAACAAGAGCTTAAGTTCTTACAAGGATGACCTTCACAATATTGTGGTAATATTTTGGCATAATATTGCCATGCATGATACTTGATTGCTATGATTCTAAAGAGATTTTGGCATGGATGAAATTTTAGCAAAGCTTTGCTACCCAAATATGGTCATAAATTGAGCTCTTCCAAGTGTTGGCTTTATAGGAAGCCATGGTTACTTAGAGGAAGAATTGCATTAAATATAACAAGATTGAAGAAGGTAAGAATTTGAAAAGAGACAAAGAAGTCATTAATGGAAGAACTTGATAATGACAATTCTTGGATTTCAGATTCCTTATAGGAGTTTTTCAATTTTTTGGGGATTTGGCTCATTAATGGTAGGTGGTTTGAAAGATACAAGAAGTTAATTTTTTATTTTGGCATATGATAGTCAAAAGCATTAGGAGGCAATAGCGTTGACGATGCTATCACACTAATACTTTCACCTTTTGACTATTAGAGGTCAAAAATGGGTGGGAAAAGATCAAAACTAAGAGGTTTTACAAAAGCATCACCAAGGTATGATAGTGTTGTTTGTGCTATCACTTTAGGAGCAATAAATGCTTTATACTTGGGCACAAGGAAGATTGATTCTATTTGGTTGATTGATGAAGGGATTAACAAACTTTAATATTAGTCCTACCCACAAAATTAGGTGTCGACAAAATTAATTTGTGATAAAGGTATAATGTTTATAAAAATTAACATACCTATCCTTGATCTTGACCATGTTTTGGCTAAAGATAAGTATCACTTTCAAGGCAGCTAACATTAAGAGTTAGATAAAAAAGAAATAGTGAGAGAGAGAAATTTGTTTCAATTGCTTATACGTTGGCATTCATAAATCATCCCTCTTACTATTTTTGTTAAGAAACACTCCTTTCTATTATGCATCATTAATGTTATATGATATTTTTACACAAGTATTGCAAGGTCTTAATTTGGGACATCAACATCAAAAAGGAGGGTAGCTATCTTTTGAGTCTATAAATGGAAAGGTTCTTTGCTATATGAAATAGATACTAAATAAAAATTATATAAAAGGTTGTTTCTATAAATTTCCTTTTTTCATTTCCTCTTTTTTATTTTATTTAATTAAATTAAGAAGAAGAAGAAGAAATAATACAAATTAAATAAATCTTTATCTCACCTTAGAAAAATACTAGTATAAGATACTCATTTTCCTATTTCTTTTCATCCTTTTCTTTCCAATATTGGTTGAAGATCTCTTCAAAACCAAGTGAATCTAATGTCAAAATATAGAAAATCTCAAAATTTTCCCAAGGCCTGTATGAACTAATTCATTGGTAAGGAGACTAATATGGGTGAGATGAGGTTCCAGCCTAGGAAGATGATGACAACAAGGGGAGGCTTGAGCTTTTGACCATTTTTGGATAGGTAAAAGTTTTTCATTTTATGGAGATGAATTTGTAGCCCAATGAAAAATACTAATCTGGAAAGGTCTTATTGACAATGTGGTCACAAAAATAGCAACTAACACCAGAATTTATGTATATGGACCATTCTTAGAGACCTTGGTGATAAATAAAATGGAGTATGAGATTGGGGGACCTTTAATTTTTCAATGTAAAGAAGAGGGATAAATTATGGTTAACCCTACATAAAGGGGATTTGAAAGAGAAGATCCACCCACTAAGGAAGGAGCAACAAGAACTAAAGCCATTTCTCCAAAGACACAAATTTCTTCCACCATCTCCCCCATGACCACCTTCATTTTACTTCCACTCCTTGTTTCTTCTATTTTTATCACTAATATTCCTTCCCCTCCTATTTCTTCTTATCATTATCATTATTTCCTCCTACTTCTTATGTTTCATCCATACTCATATATCAAGATTTTGAGACCCTCCATGATGTAATTTCCATTGGATGTCCCACATCCTTGATTTATTGATGTAGAATTGAGGTTTTTAGTTTAGGTGGAGGTCCTCATAGGAAAATTTGCTTCGGCACTCCTAGGGAGACTCCCTCTTATGCCTAGGAAGATATAGTTGGGTTTGCATGCATACAAGGGAGGTTGAGTTGATATTGCATAAGTAAGAAAACAAACAAGATTGGGATTCTAAGCTTATAGTGTGACAATAGATGCAAGTAGGAAGGGATTATTTGCTAACAGTGAGCCTTAGACAATAACAACACAATATCCAAAATCTCTGCTTGTCATGAGATTTGAATAGTGATAACCCAAGATCAGTATTCATAGCTTGTAGTGATAAGAGGACAACAACAATCCAAGATTTAGATTCCTAGCTTGTTATGAGGTGAGTCTCAAACATAATCAATAAGCACAATCATATTTTCAACATCACTAATAGGATCTCTCACTTTTGTAATATGGTCATCACTATCTCCATCATCCACACCATTGTTATCCACTATCCCATCATTATCTACCCCTCCATTAACTCGCTATGATGAGGCCTTGAAATGATTCATTTTGTGTAGCAAGGTAACACCCTTGAACTTCTTTAATGTGTTGGGAAAGAATGTTTAACTGTGAACTAGGATGTAGTTTGTGCTAATATTCTTCCTAGACACAATGAGTAGATAAAATGTATTACTGAGTTGTAAGAAATAATATTTATGCAAATTTAGAATCTATTGAGGAATATTACATTATTTGGTACAGGCTAATGTACCCCCATGGTACCTCCATGGTACAATTGTAAATATGTAATAGATTAGGGTTGAGTCATTATTTTAGGTGTGTGACTTCTATTTTCCCTTTTATACAAGTTTCATGTAAGTTAGAGTGCAATAGTGTATTAAGAGAATGTGCACAAGTGTCTTTATGTAAGTGTGCAAATATGTAATGTGAGGATGTGCACAAGTGTCATAGGTTCAAGTGTGCATGTAAGAAGAAAGTGAAGAGTCTAGTATGCAAGTGGCAATATGATAAGCCAAAGGTCATGGGACTTGTCATATGGAGAGCAATAGTCAAGTACATGAAGAGTCATCTTCTATGTCTATATTATGGAGACAAAGCTCCATAAAAAGATAATCAAATACAATATGATTATCCAATTGTAAAGATACATAAAAGGAAATAAAGCTTATATACATATTTAGAGTAATTAATATTGTAAGTTTTCTTCATGCATAGTTCATGAATGGTTTAGGCCATTTACATTCATATTTGATATTATAAGTGAATGTTATTTTCAGTATTATATTGGCCTTGATATACATATTAATTGCTCATATATTATTCTACTCATTATTATTGATACTTTGACCTTTAATATTGTGGCTTCTTTATATTGGTACTTGTGATATTCTGTAGTAGTAAGGCTTAAAATCCAAAAGTGGTATTAGATCTACCACCTAACTTTATCCATTTTTAATAGAGTTATTTTATTAGCCACCATTTTCATTATTTAACTCTATCCATTTTTTATAGAGTTAAATTAGAGTCTGTCCACTTTGAAGGCAATGAGGACTTGGACTCTATTTAAGGTTTTATTGAGTAGATATTGAGGGGATAGATAATAGTCACCCTAATTTTGGTGTTAGGGTCTTTCCACTTGGTTGAAGAAAAACCAGTGAAGACTAGGACTCAACTAATTTGATAGAGCCAACTTAGGATAAAGTTGGACAGTGATAGATTTAGAACCAACTCAGGAGAAAGTTAGTCATTCAAAGAATTCATAGTCACCTTGAAATTGATATCGGGTTCTCTAGAAACGAGCATAATCATATTTTGGTTCTTAGGTGAAACCCAAGACATTGAAGAGCATCAAAGCTCTCAAATAATTGAGGAGTATTAATACTCCCAAATAATAGAGAAGCATCATAGCTTCCATAGGATTGAGAAGCAATATAAGCTTCCAGAAATTAGAAAGTTTTTGAGAGGTAGAAAGAATAAAAATAGTTACTTTCTACTAATATTGAAGATTATTTTGCAGCTAAGAGCATAGAGCAAGAAAAATTGTAGTAAATATTGAAGTTAAGGGAAAAGAATAAAGGGACCTAGTAGCAGCCCAAGAATATAACATAATTTGTCAAGCTTAATAAAGCTCAAGAATAAGAGCATAATCACTTGAGCCTAATAAAATTCTAATTCATAGAAGAAGCATCATATCTTGGAAGATACCAAGCATAAGAGAAGTGTTTCAGAGAAGAAACATCATAGCTTGGAAAAGACCAAGCATAAGAGAAGTATTTTAGATAAGAAACACCAGCACTTGGAAGAGACCAAACATATTTTAGAAAATAAGCAACAAAGCTTGAAAGATATCAAGCATCATAGAAGTGGTTTAGAATAGAAGCATTTGAACCTCATAAAAAATGGAACAACCGAGTTAAAGAAATATTTAAGCATAAGAAGTAGTTTGATATACCAAAAGAGAATGTTGGAAGTAGAACAATGATAAAAAAAGCATAAGCAAGGAAGCTTAGTCCATTGAGAGTAGTTTTAGATAAGTGAAGTGATCAAAGGGGGATAATCAAGTGAACTATGGCTAGTAATGCTTGAGAAGCACTTTGACAAAATATTTCAGGCACTAAGGTGAAGTGCTTGAATAAAAAATATTATGAACAAAGAGTGAAACATCCTACTAATGCTCGCAAAGTAGTGAAATCACCTAAGAGTGATGTGCTCTAACAATGCTCACATAGCAGAGGTAATCACCTAAGAGTGAAGTGTCATAAGTGCTCATACAACAAATAAGGAAGCAGAGTTGAGCCTAAGTAGTAAATAAATAGTCATCAAACATCCATTTAAGAATGGAATGACAAGAATTCAAAGGAAATAACAAAATAATAGTGAATGGAGAAGTATCTATATAGGGAACAAGTATTTGAGGAACAACAAATGGAACAATATCCATCCAGGGAACAATAAGTATTCAAGGAACAACGAAAAGAGCAATTACCATCTAGGGAACAAGAAGCATTAAGGGAACAATGAATAACCATCTATAGGAGTAGTTCTCATATTTTCAACAATCACTTTAGCAACAACAACTATTAAGAGTAACAAAAGAATCCAAATCCTAATTGCACCAATGCAGTAGTGAGATGATTGAGGAAAGTGTAGCAAAATTGTTTGGGAAGTCATATGAAACAACATCATCAAAGTAAGAGCTAGTGGAGCATTACGTGTAGAATAACGCTTGATTACAAGAAACGACTCATATTTTCAAATGTGCAATTCAAGTGACATGTGAACTTTGAATAAGATATTAAGAGGTCTATATTCGTTGTAGTTGTCATAGACATTACAATAAGCAAGGTGGAATATAAGGTAAGCATCATTACCTTAACTTAATTAGATGCCTTGATTATTGATGAAGTTAAAAGTTTTAAAGATTTAATTATTATGTGGGAGATATAAGGCTTTCTACTAAGTTTAAAGTTTTTAATTTTTATTTTTGGAGTGATAAGGATTAATAATAGGATTATTAAAGTTTAAAGTTTTTAAAGTTTTTGAAGTTATTTGATTTTTTAAATTTTTAAGAAAAATATAAAATTAGAAATTTTGCAAATTTAACTTAAGGAGTTAAAAGGATTTCTACATCAAAGGTTTAGAAAAGTTTCAAATTTGCAAATTTCATATTTGAGTTATTTCTTAACTTGGGAGTTATAAGGTTTACTATTTCAAAAATTTGTTCTTGAATGAGTTTCATTATATCAAATAACAAAATTTTCCTTTATGAATCTCAACTTCTAAAAGAACCAAATTTTGCATCATCCTTACTATAGAAAAACTATGCGATATAGTAAACAGAACAAAGAAAAAACCTAGTGAGGTTGAAAGAGAAATAAATTGTTTTTAAGAAGGTGATGCAAAGGCACTCATGTTAATAACATTTGGAATAAATGATGAAATTCAGCCATACTTGAGCATAGTAGAAACTTCTATAGATGCATGGAATACATTATGCAAAATATTTGAAGGAAAAAATAAAGCAACAATTTTGAATTTACAATCTCAATTATATTCCTTAAAGGTTAATAGTGGAGAAAGTATAGAACTATTTCTTTGAAAAGTAGTAGATATAAAAGCAAAACTATTAACTTTGGGAGAAAAAGTAGAAGATAAATTTCTTGTTCAAGTTACACTAAGGGCACTTTTAGAAAATTATAAACATTTAGTTACTTCTTTACAAGTTCTAAGCAAGGAGACTACATTTGATGATTTAGTCAATATTCTTTAGGAATATGAAGTAGAGAATTTAGTCAAATATGAAATAACTAATAATGCTTTGGTATCTAAGTAAAATATACCAAGCAATATTGCTTCAACAACTAGGTATAGGTCTAAATGGAACTCAATATTTTGCCATATACGTAAGAGAAAAGTTTATAGTACAAATTTGTGTAGATATAATCAAGAAAATTAGATGAAATGAAAAGGAATCAAATGAATAAAACAGGGCAGCAAGGAGTACAACATCAATTTCAACCACAATATCAACAATGTGAATATTAGTCACAATATTATTATGGTCGTCCATAACAGTGTCAACTACAATATAGAGAAGAAAATAAAAAAAGAAAACCTAGTCCAATAAATTCAATAATTAGAAGAAATATCATAAGAAAATGAATTCAAAGCTCTTACTGTAAAAACTCTTGGTTAATGAATATATTCATTCTTCTAAGAATTCTAAAGATACTAATATTGAAAATGTTATAGAAAGTCAAGATATGGGTGAAGAGGCTTTAAAAATATGACAAATCAAGATCAAGACCAGGACTGAAAAGAATTGAATAAATAAATAGAAGAAGATCATAAAAGAAAAGAGGAAAGCTAAAAAGATACAAATCAAAAGTAGATGTCAAAACAAGAAGATTCATGCACAATACAAGGTCACATGAAGATTGAAGACAAAGACAAAGACCAATATTGAAGACTAAAGTCTTCAATAACCAAATAATGTAATACAGGGGGTGTTGAGTAATATTATATTATCTGGTACATGCAAATGTGCCCCCATGGTACCTTCATGGTATAATTGTAAATATGTAATACAATATGGTTGAGTCTTTCATTTAGGTGTATGATTTATATTTCCCCTTTTATGCAAGTTTCATGTAAGTTAGATTGCAAGAGTGTATTGAGAGAATGTGCACAAGTGTCTTGTATGCAAGTGTGAAAATATGTAATGTGAGGATGTGCATAAGTGTCATAGGTTCAAGTGTGCATGTAAGAAGAAAGTGAAGAGTCTAGTATGCAAGTGGCAAGATGATAAGCAAAATGTCATGGGACTTGTCATATGGAGAGCAATAGTAAAATACATGAAGAGTCATCTTCTATGTCTATATTATGGAAACAAAGCTCTATAACAAGATAATCAAATCCAATATGATTATCCAATTGTAAATATAAGGAATAAAGATTGTGTACATATTTTGAGCAATTTTTATTGTAAGTTTTCTTCATGCATAGTTCATGAATGATTTAGGTCATTTACATTCATATTTGATATTATAAGTGAATGTTATTTTTAGTACTATATTGGCCTTGATATACATAATAAATTGCTTACATATTATTCTACTCATTATTATTGATATTTTAACCTATAATATTGTGGCTTCTTTATATTGGGACCTATGATATTCTATGGTAGTAAGGCTTAAAATCCAACAAGATCAACTTTGCATTAGGATAGTATTATTTGGTTTGGATTGGTTTTCTATGGTATGGTAAAAATGTTGTAATAGGATCCAAATGGAAGATCATGTTAGCAAGTCTTTGGATTGGTTTTGGAGCTACTATACAATTTTGGCATCACAATGCCATAACTACATAGAGAACCAGAACCTATGATTGATTTTGGAGTTGAGTGTCAAAAGCCATCAAGATAGCTCCAAAACATAATGACAAACAGAAAAACAATGGGGATAAAAAATCAATTCTAGAACCACTAAGTAGGTCCAAAGCCATATTTTTAGAACCTATCAGTGGTGTTGAAACATTATCCTAGCCATTGTAAGGACTTATGAAGGATATTGAATGCCATAACCAACTCTTGAATATTGTAGGGAGATGCTTTTTGGTTTGATTGTTGATTATGTTATGAATTGGTAAAACCACATTTTGAAGCAAGTTTCATTTGGGTTTTTGGTCGCTGAAAGGAGGGACATTTTTTGCAAGACTACCCAAACTACCAAACTTGTTTTGGCCATAGTTCACTCATCCGAACTCAAATTGAGCTAAAATTTTAAGGGTAGATGCCTGACAAACCCTAGAACATCTCCATCAATTTTTAGGTCAATTGGAGTAACACGGATCCTAGCACATCCCTATGTGTGAACAAGATTTTAGCAAGCGATTATGCAAGGAATTCATGTGGGTTAAGTGCAAGCAGCTCCAAAGGTTGGTTTTTGAGGCCTTCGAGCCCTAGTAGTCAATATTTTTGTGGTTTTTTCTCAATATTTTAGTAAGAAATGTTGTAGGGGATCCAATATGGGTTAGAAATTTATCTTTCAATAGATAATCATTTTGTGAACTTGAGTGACAATGACTTACAATTTTTTGCACAAAAGAAAAGTGAAAATGGCTCACGATCTAGGGCATGGATTAAAGAGATCACGAAACAAGTTTCAAGCAGGTGATCAAAAAATGGCTTAGATCGCAAGTGAATCTAGTGCTAAGGTGCACCCACAAAATAAATCTACTATGAAAACACCTATCGAGGATAAGAATTTTGAAGAATCAGCACCAAAAATGAATTTTAGGGATACCCTTCATGGTGGACAACCTTAGCCTAATGCTAATATTAATCTTAGGGTTTCTCGTAAACCTCTAAGAATGCCTAAGATTGATCCCAGAAAAATGGAGTCAAGATGTCTTAAAGCAACTGATGTAACTCCTATTGTTAAGCTTGATATGGGCAAAATTTATACTGGCATTGAAGATCTAGAAAAAAGAGGACTAATTTGTCGTTTCGTGAGTTTTCATCCGAGCCTATCTGTTTTCAAATTATGGGCTACAAAAAGTTGAAAAACTAAAGGTGAGTTACAAATATCTATTTATCCAAATGGTTATTTTCTTGTTTTATTTGCTAATAATGAATATAGAGAGAAAACTTTTCAAGGGGGTCCTTGGTTATTTGGAAGGGCAGGGCTTTTCATGAAGCCTTGGCATACTAAATTTAAAGTCGAAGAAGAGATGCCTTCTATAGGTTATGTATGGGTTAGACTCTTTGACCTCCCAATTGAATTTTGGAATCCGACTATTTTTTGTTCACTTGGAAACTCTTCAAGAACATTTATGATGACTGCTGATTGTACTAAAAAATTTGAACATATTATATGCTCATATTTGTGTTTTAATGGATTTTAACAAACCCCTACCTAAAAATATCACTTTACAATTTGGGGAGGACACTTGGGAGAAAGTAGTAGACTATGAGAACATTCCTTTTCGTTGTAGAATTTACCATGAATATGGTCATTTGGCTAGTGTTTTCCCAAATAAAAATCCAGATCAAAAGAAAGAAGATATAAATTCAACAGGTTTCCAAATGCCTAAGAAGAAGAATACTCGGAATAAACCAGTTATGAAGGATCAATCAAAGTTATATGCTAATATGTTTGAAATTATTTCCATAAATGAGGTCCTAAGTGAGGAAGAGGAAATAATGGAAATATAAATCTTAGAAACACAATTTAAAGATAAAGGAAAGAACTTAGAGACAAACCAACAAATCAAAGGATTTCAACAAGAAAAAAGGGAGAAAATATTCACAAGAAAAATAATCTTTTAAATGTTAAAACTTCAAATAATACATGTCCCAATATAGACTCTATTGAACCTTATGGTAACATGTTGAATATGTACAAGCATTATTCAAGGCTAGATGCCATATTAGATTCAATTGGAGTAAGTCAAGAAACAGGGAAAAAAAACTGAAGATGGATTCTAATAAAAAGGTATGTCGCAAGACTAATCAATATCATATGGTAAAAGAAGGTGAAAATCTTGTAGAGGAAGGTAAGATTAATGCCTTTCCCAAATTTTTTAGCCCTGGTATTAATGAAGATCATCACTTGGAGTCTTTCAAAACAAAATTAAATTAGAAGAATGATTCAGATAAATCATCCACATAATGTTTTCATTCAAGAAATGAAGATGTCAATAGAGGATATGGAATCAATTGCTAGTGTAATTTGGCCAGCTGGAAAAGTGGTTTCCCTCAATTCCTAGGGGACTTCTGGTGGCATTGCTTGCCTTTAGGATCCAAAAGAGGTAGTTATTCACCATATGGTTGGAATTTGGGGTCTTTTAACTATAGCTATTCCAACCATATTATGCTCTACATTACTATTTATGCTCCAACTAATTTGGAGGAAAAAAGAATATAGTGGAAGAATATTACTTATATTATCTCTCATTTTCCTGAAGCTTGGATCTTGATCGGAGGAGATTTCAATACCATCCTCTATCTATATGAGAAAATGAGGGAAATAGAAATTTGGATAGGAGCACTGACCTCATGAGCGAATATATTACAAACCTCCATATTGTGGAAATCCAACCAGATAATGGCCTCATGACTTGGTCTAACAGAAGGTAAGGCTTAGCTTGTATAATGGAGAGATTGGATAGGTTCTTGCTCTCTGATAATTTCTTAATCCATGGTCACATTCCTAAAGTGAAGACTCTTAACAATGTTGGTTCGTATCACTGGCATGTCATGATGGAAATGTGGAAAACCAATGTGAGTTTCTCTCCTTTTTTATTTCAGTTAATGTGGCTTAGAGACAATTTCTTTAAACCTTGATTGCAACAATGGTGGAAGGAAGGTAAACCTAGGTATGGGACTAAGATGTTTTATTTTGCCAAAATATTGCAATACATTAAATCTAAAATCAAGACTTGGAATTGGAAGGATTTTGGGGATGTTCATAAAAAAACATGAAGTTATTGCTCAACTTGAAAATTTGAATAAGAAAATCCTATTAGATGGCCTCACAAATAGTATGATGAGTGTCGTAAATCACATCATTTAATCCTTAAGTTTTGCCAATTTAGGACGATGTCCAAGGCTATATACGATAGCAGAAATATGTAGCTTGTAAATTGGCTCATTTAGAAAATAGGCTTTATTGGTGGACAAAGTTAGTTTTGGGAGTTTTTGTGTTACTTCCAATATTCTGAAACTAATTTACCAACATGAACTGAAATTGAATTCTAATTGATGCTTGCAGAATATAAACTTACAGAAATAAATATATTGCAAAAATTAAAACCTAATTACACTTGCAAAAATCAAATGACAGGAATGAAAATATTGTAAAATTGAAACCTAAACAAGCTATTGACCAAGAAGCTAGGAACAACTGCTGAAAAAAATAGGGGAAAATCATGAACGTTGCAAATTCACAAACTTATGCTATTTGATCAGCTGACACACATACATCTATTGTGAAAATACTAGCTACAAATATCACATGCATTTACAACAAACACAGGTTAGTAAACAAGAAATGTAAACTGGCAAGATTTTTGCTAAATCTACTACAACAAAGTTTACAAAAAAAACCTGTCAGCAATTAGTCCTTCTTCTAGGCCTGGAAGTGGCCTTTGCTCCCTGATCCAGAAGAAGGTGAAAGAATGTTGCTAACTACTCAATGCTCACATGTACTCTTAAAACAACAAATGAATGGAAAGACTGCACTTTTTATTGATTATCATGCAACATTACAATATTACAGGAGAATCTTGCTAAATTGCAGTTCTGTTGCAGCTTTTACTTCTTATAAGCTATTTGCTCTCTGTCTATTTTCTACTTAGCTCAACCAACAAGGGAGATTATTATTTATAATAATCTATTACATGTGCTAATGCTTATAATCTATTTTTTTGTTATTTTTTAGTGATTCAACATCTGTTTTGAAGTTGTCTTCCTCAAATTTAGGGAACTGTTATACTACAACATCGTTCATTAGCCCATTTTGTACACCCTCCAATGGTGTAAATGAGTTGGAAGATATTAGAAAACATCCCATACAGCTGTATTCATTCCCAACTATCCATTTACTACCTTATTGGATTTTGTATTCACCTTTTTGACTAGAACTAGTATTTTTTTGCTCATTCCAGAGTTGCTTTGGAATATCTGGCAGTGCAACAACTTCATGCTTATCCATATGCAAAATGCTCAAGAAAGTGGTTTTGACCAACTAAGTAGTCTCCCTAAGTTCTTAGAAGATAAATCGAATAGGTTTTACACGTTTTAGTTGACAAATTCTAAGCCATGCTATTTATGGAAATCTGGCTAAAATTTGTATGGCTAAAATTTTGTGTTTCAGGTGTTTTACATAGTCACAAAAGTTTAGCGCCTTTTTGCGATTTAAACCGGTTAGAAAGCAAGTAAACTATTTGAAATACCACCAGAATGGGATACTCATCAGCACACATTACTACATACTTCAAATACACTTTTATTTACTAAGTAAATCAACTGAAACAGTGCAAATAAATGCAAAAAATGGTCAAAATAGAGTATTATGCTCCTAAACATTTAAGCATGTAAATATTAATATAATGCATTCAATCATCTAGATTAGCATAAAAACATAGCATAAGTTTTATAAAGCAATTTATGATAAATCCAAAATAGATTATGAATGAGGCAATTCCTGGCCTCATCAGAGTATAAGTGCAGATGAAATTAAACTCATAGCTCAGTTAGAGGAATAGGAAAATAGAGGAGAACTCTTATGGAAGCAAAAATATAGAGTTCAATGGCTCAAAGAAGGTGATCAGAACACAAATTTCTTCCACAAATATCTTCTAGCTCAAAGATCTCACAATATTATTTCTTCCCTGAAATTAGATTCTGGACATGTTGTCTACACTTGGTAGGCATGAACTCTATTGTTGTCAATTACTTTTCCAATATTTTTACTGCTAATCCTCTTGACTTAGCTTCTCAACAAAATGTTCTTCAAGCAATCCTTTCTCTTATCACTTCTAAGGAGAACTCTATTTTGACTGCTCCTATTACTATCAATGAGCTTCAACAGGTAGTTTTTAAAATGCAAAAAGGAAAAACCCCAGGTCCTGATGGTTTTCCCATTGAGTTCTACCAAGATTTTTAGGATATCCTTCATGCTGATTTATTAGAGGTGGTGGAAGAATCCAAGAAATCCAAAGAAATTTTAAAGGTTATCTTTTTTACTTATATTACTCTTGTTCCAGAAGCTCAAGAGGCTGAACATATCTCAGCTTTTAGACCTATTGCTTTATGTAATTTTCTTCTCAAAATCATTACTAAGATCATGGTGGAAAGGTTGAAGCCTCTTTTGCATAAGATTATTTTCCCTAAATAAGGGGGTTATGTGGAATGGCGTCAAATAGTTGATGATATAGTTCTTGCTCAGGAAGCCATCCATTCCATGGATATGCAAAAATATATTTCCATGTTCATTCGATTAGACTTATCCAAAACTTATGATAGAGTGGATTGGCACTTCCTTATTAAAGTTTCGAGGCAATTTGGTTTCTCTCAGGATTGGATGGATTGGATTATGGGATGTATCTCTTCAGTTTTCTAATTAGTTCTTATCAGTGGCAGACCTTCTCAGTTGTTCCCAGCTTCCAGAGGTATTAGGCAAGGTGAACCCCTATCCCATTATTTATTCATCATTATTGTTAAATGCTTAGATAGGGCTATAACCAAAAAGAGAGAAGACAAAACCCTTGATGGAGTTACCATTGATCATGGAGCTACACCTCTCTCTCATCTTCAATTTGTTGATGAATCTACTAGCTACAGATAAGGAAGCGTCTACTATTAAGCAAATCATTAGCTATTTTTCTAAGGCTACTGGGCAATTGATCAATGAAGACAAATCTAAAGTCATTTTTTCACTGCTCTGCTAGACAAGAATACATGGTCTTGGATAAATTAAGATATAAGAAGACCTCCCTTCCAATCACTTATTTACGTATTCCCATCAATATTTGAAGACAAAAAAAAATATTTCAATTGGTTGTTGGACAAAGTCAAGAAGAAAATTGGAAAGTGGACCAATAGGTGGCTTTCTTCTAGGGGTAGAATCACCTTGGTAAAATAAGTCCTTCAGGATATTCCTATTTATGTTTCTATTGTGTTGAATATCCCAAAGGTTGTTCTTCGAGAACTAGATCAAATCAGTCATTGGTTCCTTTAGAGTGGTACTAAGGAGAAAAGAAAATGGACCTTGGTGAAATGGGATAATTTATATCTTTCTAAGAATGAAGGGAGGTTAGGCTTCCAGTCTGCTATTAATAACAACATATATTTAGCTGCTAAATTATTAGAAGATTTTGCATAACCCCAATGCTCTTTGGGCCAAGAATCTTCGTGTTAAATATGCTGAGAAAAAAAGTCTTGAACACCTTGTTCACTATCAATTGCCTTCCAAAGTTTCTCCCATTTTAGTGGTTCATAAGACTTGTGAGGATTTGATAAAGAAAAAATTATTTTGGATCATTCATAATGGTCAATAGGTAAATTTTTGGATAGATTTTTGGGGTGGTCACAAGCCTTTGATAACTCAATTTCTCGGTTGGAGGTCTTGGATGGAGGAGCCTCACCGAGCTAACTGGATAAAGGTGGCTAATTATTGTCAGTACCATACTGGTAATTCTGAGGTTGGTAGATATTGGATCCCTATTGAGGATTGGCCTATTCAAATCCTAGAAAGGAAAAGATAGGATATTCAGTGCATCCTTAATATGAGATCTCTCTCTTGGTCCCATGATAAAGATTTTTTTGGATGGAACAACACTGCTAAGGGTGAGTATTCATTTGCTCAAGGTTATTTGACCTTATGCCATAATAATCCCAACCGATCATCTGACATCTTTTCTCAGTTGTGGGCTCAAAATCTCTGGCCTAAGGTGAGGTTCTTTACTTGGCTTTTATTGCATTGCAGGGTGCTTACTAGGGAGCATCTTATGAAGCATAGTTTTCATGGCCCTTTTAGATGTGAAATGTGTGAAGAGAATGTGGAAACTCTCAGCCATATTTTTATTGAGTTTACTTTAGCCTATGATATTTTGAGGAGAATGACCACTTTACTTGGCTTACAATGATCCAATTTTTTTACTTTTGAACAACTTTGGAGGGATTGGCCTAATCAAGAGGGTTTTGATCATTTTATTAGGCAGTTAGTTTGGATGGTTTCTACCATTCTTCTTTGGAATATATGGAATGAAAGGAACAACCAGATTTTTAATCAAGAAAGGAAGGATATTCACTATATTTGGAAAAAGACCATTGGTAATTTAGTTGAATTAATCCATCAACTCCTTAATCACCCCCAAAACTCCCACCAAATATGGGATCAAGTGATGCAAATATTGAATATTAACTCTTCTAAGAGAAGCCAGCTTAAAGGGAATGTGAGTAATTGCAAGATGGATAGAACAAGAAATTGGTAACCCTGAAAAAGCTAGTGCAGGAGGAATTGGTAGACTTTCAGATGGCTCCTTAGTTTTTACTTTTGCTGAGAATTTGGGTATTTTATCCAATAACCTTACTGAGGGATATGGTATCCTTAGAGGCCTTCAAGAGGCAATTAAGGTTGGATGGGAAAAGGTACTAGTTGAGTCTGACTCTCAACTCATGATTAATCTTTTGAAGACTCCTAATAATCATAAGGTTGATTGGAGAATAAAGTTAATTATTAAGAAGATTCAGTTAATCCAGATGGTATTTTTGAAAGTTGATTACAATCATATGGTCAGATATCAGAACAAGAGTATTAGTGCTTTAGCTAATTGGGCCTTGGACAAAGGTGATCTTACTTGCTATGGCCACCCTCCTAGATGGTGGGCTTCACAACTAAGGGAAGCTCTTCTTTCTATCATTTATTTGAATGGCTCCAGTTCTGAAGGTACCTAGTTTCTTCTTGCTTTATTTTTGCTTCTCTTTAGTTTGGTCAGGGTATTTTAGTTCCCTAGATAAAACTAATATTTCTTTTGTTTCCTCAATTGATTCTTGCCTTAATAATTTTTTGGTCTAGAAAGGTCATTGTTGTGTTCTTTTTTTTCTTTTTTATTTTCTATTTATGTGTGTGTGTGTGTGTGTGTGTGTGTGTGTGTGTGTGTGTGTGTGTGTTGTTTTTCTTTTGTGTTGTTTTTTGTTGTTCTTGTGTTTTTGTTGTTTTATGTTTTTGTTGTTGTTCTTGTGTTTTTGATGTTCTTGTGCTTCTATTTATATATGTTTGTGTTAATTGGTATTTTTGTGTTTTCTATGTTTTATTTTTCTCTGTTGTTTGTTGTTGGCTGTTTTTTTATTTTATTTTATTTATTATTTTTAAGATTTTGGTTGTTTTTATTTTTCATGTTTTTGTTAGTTGTATCTTTGTAGTGTTCTGTTGTTTCTTGTTATGTTTGTGTTTTGTTATGTTGTTCTTGTGTTTTTTTTGTGTGGTTCATGTTGTGTTTTTTATTTTGTTGTGTATGTTTTTGGTTGTGCTTTATCTTTTTGACACACTCAAGGAGCATGTATTTTTATTTTTTGTTTTTTTACTATTTTTGTGTGTTTGTGTTTGTGTTTGTGTTTGTGTGTTCTTGCCTTTTGTTGTTTCAGGTTTTCTCCTTGAGTATGTCAAATGTGGTAGGCCAGGTGCGAGCCCTGGGCGATTTTGGTAGAAGAGATACCCCTGCCTCCTTGGGTCTTACCCAAAAGTGGCATCCCTTCTAGGATGTTTTCCAAAAAGAAAAGAATGTTGTAGGGAGCTCCAAAACACAAACAATCATCTCCAATGATTTTGTTGTTATGAATGATTACATAAGTATAAGAACAAAATTAATCTAGTTAAATTGTATATGTTCTTGGTCATATCATGGATGTTGGATACCTACATGAGTATCCTATTTTAGAGAAAGCTAGCCCTAATGAATAACAGTAGTAGGGCATGTTCGATAATTGTTGTATAGAATGAGAAACAACAGAGACATGATTTCAACACACTACAAAACCATTTAGACGAAGAGAGATTGTATGCTAGACCAAAAGTCACTGCACAACAACTAAGGATAATAGGGCTAAATCCTAGTATGGAATAGCACCAGCAACCAAATCCTAATATTTCAAACCACATTAGCACCAGTAAGGTTAATCCATTCCATGGTATCTAGATTCATTGGCAATCATCAATCTTGATAGTCAAATATGACTATAACAAATCATGTCTACATCTAAACTAAACTAGCCAAACTAGATATGGTGGTTGTGATAAAATCTGTGAGCTTAATATTCCAACTCAACACCTTTGGATTCATGATGGATAAGATAGAATAAGGAAACATCTATTTGCAGGAATAGACACCATGATAGTTAGTTAGAGTTGTTTTTATTCCAATAAAAGCGAAGATTTGTTATACTTATTTTAGTTCCATGTTAGAATGGTTGTTTAGTGTTCTCACCTATAAAAACAAAACCTTGTAATATTTTACAATAGATGTGGTATGTATGGGAGAGTATAGAAAAAGTTAATATTTGAGATTAAAAATGCAAGTGTAGCCTATTTCCATATCAAGTGTAGCCTATTACAGGTGGGACAATCAATTATAGAATACGCATACACATTCACATTAGACAAGATCAAGGGTTGGGTAACCAATTGTCCTAGATCATGCTTTTCTTAATTCTAATAGGGTCTTTTTCCTTCTTTTCCTACAATTCCTCCTTTTGTATGTTTTGCTTGATCCACATTTATTGTATATGCTGATTTTTGCATTACGTATGGATCTATATTTTTTGTTAGTGTTGCATGTTTGGTCAATATTGCATAATCCACTGTCACTTTGTATTCAATTATCACTACATATTTCTTAGGCACTACATGTTCTAGTGATGCTACTCATTCATCTAACACTCTATATTCACCTATCGTTGCATATTCACTTATTGTTGAATATTTACTTAGCACTATAAATTTAGTTGGTGTTTCCTACACTAATTATGCTATAAATTTAGTAGGTGATGCTTGTCCTACTTGTAGTATGTACTCTTATGTGATGACAATTTTAATTAGCATTAGGTGTTTAGTTGTTGTTGCACATCTTTTTGGTGCTACATATTCACCTATCACTATATTTTTTGCTTGTCATTGGTCCTTGTTCTATAGATTTCTTAATTGACATATCTTTAGTACTATTGACAATTTTGTCACATTGCCTAGAGGGGTAGTAAAATCAAAATTTTGTAAAGTGTTTCTTTTAATTTCATGAATTTGTTCCCTTGTTTTTTTTTAGAAACAACATTTTTAAGCATTTGCAGCAATTTTGGCTTTCATTGCCATTCCCCTTGTACATAGGATAGCTTCGCTACTGAGCAAGCTAAGTTTAAGAGCTTCACACCCGAAGCAGCCCAAACTGATGCTTCGGGTGAAAGTTTTGCGAAGCGGGATTCAAAGAAGTCCAAACATCAAAACAACTTTGTTGAAGGAAGGTTGCTAAGGCATGAGAAGAGCTTCACACCCGAAGCAGCCCAAACCGATGCTTCGGGTGAAAGTTTTACGAAGCAGGATTAAAAGAGTTAAAGCACTGGAAAATGCTTCACCAAAAAATCAGTGAAGCACCTGCTTCGGGTGTCTCTTCTGGCGAACCATTTTTACTTCCCCCAAAATCACCGTGAAGCATCTACTTCGGTTAGCTTTCATGCGAAGCGCTTTTACCTGAAGCGGTAGCGACCCGTTTAAAAGGCAGAACACTTTTCCAAGGTGAGAATGCACTTCGGCCAAAAATTCCCCGAACGGCAGTTTTGAAGAAGGTTCACAGTGAAGCGTTTTGACAAGCCCATCAGCAAAGCATCCACTTCGAGCAAAGAACCTCGTGAAGCAAATTTTGACATGCCTTCCTAGCAAAGCAACAAGAGATGGAGAGCCCCATCTTGAGGAGAGAGATCTACTTCGACATCTTACATCCCCGAAGCGGTTTTACGAAGCTCCTTCGTGCGAAGTGCATAACCAAGGGAGATAATCTACTTTGGCTTACATCCATTGTGAAGCAGGTTCATAAACTAGAAATTGGCGAAGCACTTTAAGGGCACGCACTCCAAGCCGAGTATTTTTCTGAGGCAATCAAGTGCCTCATAAAAGAATTTTACGTGCCCGATGAACTCGTTGCTCATTTTTGGCAATTGGAAAAAAGGTATCGGTCTCAGAGGCAAAACTCAGTGGACATGGCGGCCACTCGAGCTCCACACCTAGAAGCCTAGGACGGATCAAACGGCTCATAAATGCAAGTTTCCCCGGCTGACCCGATCTTAGCTACCAGTTATGGAAAAGGATTTGAGAGCTCAGTAATGGGAGATGCAAGAGCCGAATTCTTAGATTTTCGAGGATGTACTCCTCAATTTTGTGCATTTATGGCTCAGAGGGTTGGGTCCTCTATAAAAACCTAGGCATTGTAATGAAAAGTGGGGGGAACTTTCTGCTAGAAAGCTGTTGTAACTTGAATTCCTGCGATTAATACTAAAGAGCTTTGGGCTCAATTTATCTCTTGTATGCTGCCTTCTGTGATTATTTCTGTTATCTTTTCTTCATTTGCATACTGTAATTTTGCATTTTGGATTTAGGTTTACGATCAGAGATAGAATCTTAGAATTTTCTCAAAGGATACATAGGGGGGAAAATGTTGTATTAGTTTTCTTGTATGCTGCCTGTGAATAGTGTTTCTGTTAAATTCACTCATTTCCTAGCCGACATAATTCTAAATTCTATATTTCGACGTAAGGGGAACGGTAATCATGGAACTCGTCCAGAGGATACATAGGAGGGCTAGTATCACGTTTCTTTCATTTTAATTTGGTATTTCTTGCTGTTGTTTCGTGTTCTTAGCCAGTAATCGTGCTACTGGTGCCTTCCCACTTTAATTCACCAATATTTCTTCCCTTACACTATTTATTTTTTTCTTGCACCCTTACTATTTTATCTCTTTCTTGCACCCTTACTATTTTATCTCTTTCCTGCACTCTTTTCTCAAAAACACCAAGTAGTTTAGTAAAGGAACCAACCTTTCTCTGGATATTGGCACAAGGGGCATCTCTTCCCTTCGGCCTTTCAATGTTGGTCCAGGTCTAGGGTGCATACACTTCCCAAAATCCTTTCCTGGGTAGATTTGATGACCAACAGTTTTTGGCATGCCCGGTGGGACCCGATCAGTCTCACCTTGTGAGTGGTAGTGAGAATCTACGCTCGTATCATTACCGAAATACTCTAGCATCTGGCGACTCTGTTTAACCTGAGAATCTTAAAGTCGTAAGAGATCGATACTTAAGTCTGTCCCTTCATGCAAACGAGATGGAGAGTTAGGAATAGAGGAGAGGAAACTAAGTTCTTTGAGCTTGATATTGACGCCTTTAGGGAACGCTCTAGGTTGATCACCCCTGAGTCATTGTTACATGGAACATCCTCGTAAAAGGCTGCTGTTGATGAACAAGGTCTAACCTTAGATAGCACAATGAGCAGCTAGTTTTCCTCCCAATCCTCCCAACTCATCGAAGCATCCTAGCACTTTCATTCCTACTAGTCGTCCTGTTAGCAATCAAAGAGGAACTTTGGGAATCCTTGTTTCTTAGAATCCAGGTGCAAATATGGCACAACAACAACAACAAATGCAGTAGCAGCTATAGCAACCATTGCCCAGACTGTTCCCAGCATGGAATTCTTTCGGACCACTAAATCTAGCAGGACAAGGACAAGTTTTGTCTGCTGCTATGAAGAAAATCCCAACGTTCGACAGAACTGGGAAGACTGCTCTGGAGCACATCCAGGACATATTTTCTCTAGCGGTGATTCATGACATCACATAGGAGAGAGTCATGGTAAAGCTTATGGTTCTATATCTTATGGGGAAGCTCCTCTACTGGTATAGATCTTTACCACCTGGTACTATAACAGGATGGGACCAGTTAGCCGGACAGTTGATGAGAAGTTTCAATGAGTTCGCTGATCCATCTTCTCTCCTGCATCAGTTTACAATGATCTAGAGACATCCACAAGAGGATATTGCTGATTTCAATGTTAGGTTCGCTCGAACCTGGCAAAGAATACCAGTTGGACTTTGACTAACTAGAGAAGCCATAGCATACTATTTTCTTCGGGCGTTCAACCCTGATATAAGTGTAATGGTAAGGTATTCGAATGTCAATACATTCCCTGAGTTGTATGAGTTAGCCCAGAGAGCGAAGATGGATCTAATAGCTACGGGTAAGCTTCCCCAAAGGATGTCGATGCCCATGTTTCCCAATTTCCCTCAATCCCAGTATGCGAATGCAATCGCTTCGTAGATCTCTGCAATCCCCGCATACCCAATCTCATCTTGGAACCCGAATCCCATTGTATCTTCGATCGCTACTCTACAAATTCATTTTCCCACATTCTTGGCATCACAGCCCACTGTCTCTTCGGCATTTCCTGTATTGCCAGCACCACCTCAACACCCCGCCCTACCTCCAATACCAACGATGGCTCCATTGCCACTTATCCCCAAGGCCGATGATATGCAAGCCAAAATATTACAGGAAGTTCAGTCCCTAAACTCCATAGTACAAACTTTGTCCAATGACATGACCATTATAAAAAAAAAAAGCAACTACAACGAGAGGTCTTATCCTACACTCGCGCTTACTAAAGATCAAGCGGTCTAGCACGGGAGAGCATCGGCAAGAAATGCCATGATTGATGAAGCTCCGAGCACTTTCAATTACATACATTGGTGCTCCACATGTAATGATCCTCATGAAGAAAACACCTGCATGCTACACCAACATTATGTGCAAACGCTAGCGAGCAGTAGTCATGGTGGTCAGGTCAACATTATCAGGCAAATGGATCAAAACCTGGTAATTGGCGAAGAAGAGCAAGTTGCAGTTCTCACCAGAGGAGGGAAAAGGTCAATGGAGGTAAACGTTGATCAAATGAATCCCTTAAAGGTGCATGCTCGCTATGAGAAAGGATAGCAACTTCCCCAAGCCCCGAGCAAAGCTTCTCAGCTTCCACTAGTAAAATAGAAGGCCCAACAGGCCCCTGCAAATCCACCTCAGGTGGAAACTAAAGAACAAGCTAGAGAGAAGCTTAAGCTTCCTTCACTGACCAAGCGACAAAGGGTCGAATCCATGGAGCAGTATCACACTAGGTATGAGGCGAAAGGGAATCCGAGGTGCCCAACTCCCTGGTTTACAATATTGTAGATGAGCTGAAGAATACTTCAGCAAAGATTAGTCTATATGATGCACTGCAGTTGCCCGGTCAAGTGGACTTGCTACAAGAATATTTGAAGACAACCAAGGCAAGAAAGTTAGCACCGCTCACCCTAGTGCAAACCCTATCCATGTCCATTATAGGGAAGAACAGGCCACCTCTGTTTTACCTATCTCTACAAATGGAATGGTATGTTGTACACAACTTTATGATTGACTCCGAGGCTGCAACGATAGTCATGCCCAAAGTAGTGTGTGAGTAAATAGGAATGGAATACACCCGAAGCAGCCATGGCATGCTTCAATTGGATGGTACTCTTGTGAAGACTATGGGTGTAATTAAAGATATACCTATCCGACTACACAAGATGCCTCAGATCACGGTTATACAAGAGGTGGTGGTCGTCGACCTTGAGCCATATTTTAGTATGTGCTTGTCAAGAGAGTTTACAACGAAGCTGGGAGGATATCTATCTATGGATTACTCGCACTTAGAGATTCCATTCAAAGGGAAGAAGGTAAAAGTCTACAATGAGAAACCTTCTACCTTCCTAGTACAAAAGATGGCCAAAGAAGAGAGCAGTGATCCCGTGCATACGATAGTGGAAGAGATAGAGTAGGTGGACCTGGTCGAGGAATCCCTGGCACAGTTAAGTTGTGAAGATGAGTTTTCATTGGCAGACTTTAATGCCATGATAGAAACGGAGATGGGATGTTATGCCATCACCAAGCCTGAGAAACACACCAAGTCAGATAATAAAACATTTGCCCAAGAATGACTATGGAGATTGTTATTTGATGGCGCTCGATGCAAAAATGGTGTCGGGGCAGGGATTCTTTTAGTATCACCATTTGGAGAACAAAAGGAATATTGTTACCGGTTGGTATGGAGCTGCACCAACAATGCAGCAGAATACGAAGCATTATGCCTAGGACTAAAGAAAGTAGAAAAGTTAGGCATAAAGCATCTCCAAGTCTTCGAAGATTCAGAATTGGTATGCAATCAAGTCACTAGCAAGTGCGTGTCAAAGAAGCACTATCTCAAGGTATATCGTAACAGGGTATGGGACTTGTTTGACCAATTCGAGTCTCTCAATCTATAGTGCATTCCCCGTGAAGAGAATCGACATGCTAATGTCTTAGCATCCATCATAGCTAGGTACTCTCCAACATAAGACATGGTGCACAAACCCAAAGTTGTGAGGATGATTTATAGGCCCTTTGTCCTAGACAGAGATCTGCATTGGCAAGTTTTTGACAGTGATGAGCAGATTGTGAATTTTATGATTCAAGAAGCAGCAACAATTGAAAGAAGAAGCCCAGATGATGAGGAATATGAAGGGCTAGTTCAATTGAAGAATAATCACGTTCCCAAGGGATTAATTACTCTTGAAAGTCTCTTTGACCAAAATGATCGAGCAGTTTCTCATAGGATCAAAGTTAATACGAAGCAGTATCAGTATTTGGAGCTTGAACCTGGAAAAGCAATAAAAGTTGGAATAGATTGCACTTCGGAGGAGCTAGAACAGATCTGATCTCTGTGCAGAAGGTATCCCAACATAGTGGCATGGTCTTATCAATACCTAAAAAGATACAATCCGCAACTGATCCAACATACAATTGAGTTGCAGGAAGGGACCAAACCCTTCCGACAGAAGCAAAGGCCTGTAAATCCAAAGATCAAGGTCTTGATGAAAGTCGAACACCTGAAGATGCTCGAGGTAAAGATAATTTATCCCATAAAGCATTCCTCTTGGGTAGTGAATCTAGTCCCTGTTAGAAAGAAGAACGGAGATATACGACTATGCGTGGATTTTAGCAACCTGAATCAGGCTTCGCTCGAGGATCATTACCCTCTCCCACAGATTTATCAAACCTTGCACTCAATGGCTGGGGCTCAGCGCTTCTCCCTACTCGATGGCTTCTCAGGATATAATAATATATGGGTTAGGGATGAAGACTAGCATAAAACCGCATTCACTACTAAATGGGGAACATTCGCCTATCAGTGAATGCCATTCGGCCTTTCGAATGGAGGGGCCACTTTTCAGAGGGCCATGGATTTAGCTTTTGGCAAACTCTTGAATAAGGTCATTGTTATCTATTTGGATGACATGACCACCTTGTCCTGAAGAAGGGAGGATCATCCTTTTCACCTACAATAGGTATTCAAAAAATGTCGAGTTTGGCATTTCGATCAACCCAAAAAAGTCCATATTCGCAGTCAATGAGGGAAAGTTATTGGGACATGCGATATCAGAGAAGGGTCTCACCATAGATCCTGATAGATCTGAGGCTCTCTTGAAGCTCCCACTCCCAGCGAATAAGAAAGGACTACAATATTTTTTTGGCCAAATCAACTTCATAAGAAAGTTCGTTCCAGATTTTGCCCAAGTCATCAAGCCGATGTCTGAACTTTTGAAGAAGGGCACTGAATTCATCTAGACAGATGAAAGGAAAGAAGCATTTGAAGAGATCAAGGCCCGAATTGAATTGCTCAGGCTCCAGTTCTAACCAACCTCGACTATAACCAAGACTTCACCCTATATGCTATAGGAGAACCTGAAAGCTATGATGTAGTCTTGACGCAAAAGGGGGAAGATGACTTCTAAGCCAAGTGATACACCCTCATGAAGATAAATACAATTTCATAGAAATGCAGGTGCATGCGATAATGAAATCCTTGACGAAGTTCAAGCACTTCGTTTCTAAGAGTCGGGTTACAGTGTTCGTCATTCATCCCGATGTGTGCAACTTCATTATTCAAGGAGAATTGGGGAGCAAAAGAGCCAGCTGGGTCAGCAAAATACAGGAGTTTGACATTGAAATCAAACCCACAAAATTGGTTTACGGTCGTGCACTATGTCAAGAGCTTGCGAAGAGCGTAGCGGCCGAAGTAACAGTTGGTCAGTGGGATGACTCGGCAGCAGATGGGTGCTTCACAAATCAAGAAGAGGATGAGAAGTACTGGGTCGGTGAGATAGTTGAATATTTCAACATCGGGAGATGTCCTCCGCATTTAAATGCTTCACAATGAAGACACTTTAGGATGCGGTCCCTCTGATACACGTTGCGCCCCGAAGGCCTATTCTTTAGGAATATCGATGGAGTTCTTCTTAGGTGCATAAAAGAAGATGATAAGAGAAGAGTCCTGGGCGAATTTCATTCAGGGTTGTCTGGTGGCCACTTCACTGGAAGAACAACAACATTGAAGATAATTAAGGTGGGTTATTATTAGCCTACACTCTTTGTCGATGCTTTTGCAGTTTGTCGTATATGCGAGCAATGTCAGAAGTTCACCAGTAGAAGTAGAAGTGCTCCTATGCCTCTCTGATCGATACAGGTAGAAACACCCTTTCAACAGTGGGGGTTGGATTTCATAGGGGTTATATCATCAAACTCCTTCGCAGGGCATAAGTTTGTCCTGACTGCAACCGATTACTTCACCAGATGGGCCGAAGTTGTACCCATGAGGCATGTCGATCAAGAGACTGTCATTACTTTCCTAGAAGGTTTGATCACCCGATTCGGTATCCCAGAAGCAATCATAACAGACAATGGTCCTAGGTTTTTAGGTGCCAAGATCAATGAGTTCCTCTACAAATATGGGATATATCATAAGGTCTCTTCCAATTACTATCCACAGGGTAACAAATTGGCAGAATAAACTAACAAGACTCTGTTAAGGGTGCTAAGAAAGCTCATAGAGAATCACAAAAGAACTTGGCACCTCTCTTAGATCAGGCCTTGTGGGCCGATCAGATTTCTGTCAAGAAGTCAATCAAAAAATCACCTTACGCCCTGGTGTATGGCAAGGAGGCCATCCTGCCAACCCATGTGGAGATCCCTACATTGCAACTGTTGGATGAGGAAGAGGAAGTTAATCATATGGAGAACAGGCTGGCTCAGCTACTACAGCTGGAGGAAGACCATGAGAAGGCCTACCAAAGCTTCGCTAAGCATGTCCAGATCACCCGAGACAGGTTCAAGAAAAAGTCCTCCGATCGCACTTTCATAGTGGGAGATCTAGTATGGAAGTGGGATTCTTAGAAGGCCAAGCCTGGAAATCATGACAAATTGGACGCTTTCTGGGATGGACTTTTTGACACTTTTTGTCACATTATACAAGGGGTAGAAGAATAGTAGAATTTTGTATAATATTTCCTTGTTGAAAGTTTTTCTTTTATTTTAAGTTACAACAATTTTGACTCTCCCTATCGCCCCTTTTATAAAATGAAGAAGAAAGAGCCTCGCGACCAAACAAAGCCAAGGAAAATAACTTCGCCGAAGGAAAAGAAGGAAAATGTGGAAGAGCTTCGGGCCCGAAGCACTTTAAATCACCACTTCGAGCGAAAGCGTTGCGAAGTAATATCGCCAAAGGAAATACAAAGATAACGCTTCGCACCCGAAGCATCTTCCACAGCCGCTTCGGGCGAAAGTTTTGCGAAGCAGCATCCAAACGACTTCGTCGAAGGAGGAGAGCATAATCCAAATCAGCTAAGGTAAGGAAACTACTTCGGGCCCGAAGTATTTCTGACACCTACTTCGGCCAGTTTTCACCCGAAGCAGTGGTGCCCGAAGCAAAATGACAATGTGTCGAAAACAAAGAAGTGCTTCGGGAGGATATTCCCCGAACCGTAGTTTTGAGAGAGAATCGGGCCAAAACATTTTCCAGCCGAAGCAGTTTCGCCAGCAAAGGACAAAGAGCCCCATTTCAAAGATGGAATCCGCTCGGCACTCAACATCCCCGAAGTAGTTTTGCGAAGCGCTATTTTGCGAAGACCAAATCGAGGAGAAGCTACTTCGGACCAAGGCTTTGGCGAGGCGGAGAAGTAGCGAAGCACTTTTTGGGCCCACGTTCCAAGGTGGGCAGCTTCCCAAGGTGATCGAAGGCCCCTTATAAATACCCCCTTTCTTGCCCGATAAGCCCGCTGACCATTTTTGGCAAACGAAAGGGACATAACAGTCCTCGAAGTAAAACTCGACGGGCGTAACGATCACTCAAGCACAACATCCAGAAGCCAGGGACACTCGGGTGGTGCATTAAATGAATGTTTCCATGGTTGACCCAGTCGCAGTTGCCAGTTTTGGCAACCGATTTGAAAGCTCAGTCATAGCAACCGCGAGGAGCCGATTTCTCAGGGCCCGAGGGTGTACTTCGCCATTTTTTGTAATAATGACTCAGAGGGCCGGGTCCTCTATAAAAACCCAGGCTTTGTAATGTAAAAGGGGGGAACTTTCTGCTAGAAAGTTGCTGTAACTTGATGTCCTGCGTCTAATACTAAAGATTTTTGTACTCCATTTCTCTCTTTTATGCTGCCTTCTATGCTTAATTCTTTTGTCTCGCTCGCACTCGTATACTGAGACTCTGAATCCCGAATCCGGTGTGCGATTGGGGACTCGTACCCTAAAATTCGCCCCGAAGGATACATAGGAGAGGAAAAACGTCGTATAAGCTTTCTTTTATGCTGCCTGGTGGGTCGTGGTTTCTGTTATTCCCTTGTCTTAATCGTTGTTACTCTGAACCCTGAATTCCAGCGAGAGAGAAAGGAGAACCCTGTGAACTCGTCCAGAGGATACATAGGAAAGCGAGTATCGCGTTTCTTTCATCTATTCTTGGTGTTCTTTGCTGCTATTCGAGTTATTAGCGAGTGATCGTGCTTCCTGTTCTCTCCCACCTTAAATCATCATCTTCTAACCCTTACTCTTTTTATTTCTTTCTCTAACCCTTACCCCTTTTTATTTCTTTTCCTAACCCTTACTCTGTTTATTTCTTTCCCGCACTCTTGTCTTAAACCCCAAAAGTAGATTAGTATAGGAGCCGACCTTTCTCCGAAGATTGGCACGAGGGGCATCTCTTCCCCTTGGCCTTTCAATGTTGGTCGTAGGTCCAGGGTGCGCAAACCCACCGAAAGTCCTTTCCTATGCGGATTTGATGACCAACAGTTTTTGGCACGCCCGATGGGACCCAAGGTCCCATATTTGAGAAAATTTCTAGCCCGTCTTCACCGAAGCCAGTAGTTCTAACAAGTTCCTGGTGAGATCCGGTCAATCTCATCTTCTGAGTAGTAGTGAGAATCGATGCTCTCATTATTAAAAGACTCTTAGCATCTGGCGACTCTGTTTTACCCGAGAATCTCTAAAGTCATGAAGACCAAGTGCCTAAGCCTGGTTTTTGTAACCAGGACTCCCTGTGCCTTAAGAAGGTCCGAGTTCGGTGAATCTCTGGCCTGTCTTCATCTGATAAAATCACCTGGCGACTCAGTTGAGCTGAAGATCCAGATTTCCTGGTCGTAGGCGCCTTTCAAATCTGAAAGAAGATATCCTAGAGGAATCAAGGTTCGGTGAGCAGCCTTGACCTCATAAGCGGAGAAAGAATGTTCACCTAACAACTCCAACTCAATGGTGACAACCATGATTTCTATAGGCTGCTACTATGATAGCAGGAGTAAGTTTTCCCAGCTGGGATGACCGAGGCCCCTTGAATCTTCAAAGCTACCACAAGATTCCCGAGAACGCCTTGAAGGCATTGACTACATATGATGGCACCACGGGAATGGCCCGAGAGCACCTTGAAGCTGTTGCTACTTTAGCGTTCCTCTACGACATAATCCATGAAGATGTCATGGTCAGACTTTTGGCCCTGTCTCTGGAAGGAAGAGCGCTGCAGTGGTACAGACTGCTCGGACCTAAAAGCATCTGCTCGTGGGATGACTTGGCGGGAGCACTGTTCAAAACATTTGATGGCTCTCAGGATCCCTTCCAGCTTTTGACGTACCTCTCCACCATCAAGAGAGCACCTTTGGAGAGCGTCACAGACTTCAATGTCCGATTCATCAGAAGTTGGAAGAGAATTCCAAGGGAGATCCAACCGACGCCCGCCCAAGCCCACCTCTACTATGTTCGGGCTTTTCACCCGGACATAGGCCTCCTCTTGCTGTGATCTGGTGAGCAAATATTCCCTCAGATATTCGAGGAAGCAGTATGCACAGAATAATTTTTATCGAGAAAGTGGCAGTGGGGAGAAGCCCCATCACTTTCTTCGATAGTTGCTGCTCCTGTCTATCCAACGCAGTATTCTTCATGGCAGACTCCTAATACTGAGTAGAAGCCTGAGATGCAGTCATGTGGAGCTCGAGAGGTAGATCCCATCCAAGTCCAACCATGGCAATTTGTGAGCTTTGCCCCGACGATGAACAATACGGTTGCTTGCGATCTCCATCAGAGGACTGGCCAAGAAGGGGAGCAGGCTCAAGTGGTAGAGCCTGAGAACAAAGAGAGCGCATCTTGGCACTCTTTTTGTATCCCAGAACACAACACGCAAGTGATCAGTCAGGACTCAACAAGCATGTTCCGTCGAGAAGCTGAGCCTGAAGAGATCCTGGGAGTTTGCTCTTTGCCGGAAGAGCCCTGTTACAGCATCAAGGAGATGGAAGAACTTGTACCCAGTCCACAGTTACTGGACTCTTTGGTATTCTGGTTCCAGCCATCACTACAACCAGTACCCCAAGAAGGTCCTCACGTGGCGAACTACTTCGCCACATCCTGCATCAGCAGCATGGGTACTGGCAGGAGCGACAAACTATTGCATCGCTTTCTATTCGCAGCATGGAGAACTTCGGGGAGGAGCCATCCGGACTTCAAGAATCAACTAAAGTTCAATCTGATCTGGTTCGGGCATTGCAGATTCACCGGATAAACATCCGAAGCTGAGTTTGTGGTGGCGGCATGCCTATTATGCCGCAAGCCTGTGTGAATATTGTAAAAAGTTTTGCTATTAAATAAAATGCTGCTCAGAAACTCAGGTTGAGTTTTACCTCGGCAGCTATATACAAAAAAAAAAAAAACTCCTTTGGGAACTTGGCTTGCGAAGTAGTGGATGCGAAGTGGTTCGCAGTGAAGTACGATTGGCCGAGCAAGGTTTCGACTAAGGTATGAAAGATGTTCGCCTAAGAAGAGTCCGAGCGAGCTGCTTTTAAAAGGGGGAAACAAGCTTCGCGAGCAGCCTCGCATAGGAGGAATCACTTCGGGACCAAAGCATAAAAGATTAACTGGCGCAAAAGGTTCATCGTGAAGTATGTCAGCTCCGATTTTGGCTTCGCTGACCCAAAGATGCACAAGGCAAAAGCATTTATTGCTCGCCTAGAGGAGCGTGTCGACAGTCGCCTTCAAAAGCATCCAAAATAGGTGAGTTAAATGAAAAGGCATCGGGTACATCCTCAGGGGATTCGATTGAGAGAAAAGTCCGCCCCCAGGTACCAGGTGGTGGATGGCTACGTTCCCAAAGCAGTCGTAATCATCACAGCGCATGGCCCTGTGTACTACGCCACCGTATGGCCAATCCGATGAACCGATGATCTCTTAGGTGAGAAGTGCAGGATTAATTGTGGCACATGCCATAAATGTGGGTAGTTGTCTTTGGCGGCTATATAACGTAGACTCCAAGTAGCCAAAGGATTACTCGCTCAACGACTCATACAGACCCTACTGCCAACCTGTAAACTTTTCCACTTCGCACTCTAAAGCTTCGACGCCAATTTTCTCCATACTGCAAACTCCGTTGCCCTAAGCATCAACGATGGAAAGTTCCAAGGAGAAGGGAAAAGGGCTAGAAGTAGTAGCCCCCGAGAAACCAAAGGTAAAAGGCCATGGAAAAAGGCCGAAGCCAAGGCCCGTTGATTCGGGCCTCCGCCTAGATAAGCGTGTCATGGAAGAAAAGGGGGATTTCGAGGACGAGCAACCCCTAGAACCACCAGTCGATAGGTGGGAAAGAATCAGGGATACGGAGCTGTCGAAGAGCGTAGCTGAGCTCAGAAACATCATTGAGCTCATGAGAAGCAGGCTCCCGATAGAGAGCATACGAGCTGCAACTTACTACTCCCAGATATACTGGTATCTGACGCCCCCCACTCACCATTGCCCTGAGCTGATCAATGCCATCGCACAGAATTACCAGCCCGCCACCAGATAGGTGTTAGACACATCTGGCCAGAAGCTATTTTCAATTTTGAAAGAAGATGTACAGGCAAATTTTGCGCCACAGCAGGGTCCACCCGAGGGATGTATGGTTCGCAACATTGTTTTGAGCGAACAAACGGAGAGGTTCACATCTGCTGGCTACATGATAAAATTTTTGCAGCAAAGCCTCAAAAGTGGGCTCCCTTCGGGCAAATTGCCCCAAATGCCCCTTCCCTTGGGGGCCTTTAAAAATGTCGACCTCTTCTCCATCATTGCATGGGTGGCAGGCCTATCTACTGACGCTTCTGTATATCCATGGCAGGTGTCCCTGGCCGAGTGCATTTCTAGAGGAGAGTTCAATGCCCCCGATACTTCAAAACCCAGCATCGACCCAGTCTTTGTCGACTGGGCAGAATGGGTGGCCAGGGGCTTACACGCGCAACTCACCAGCATGAAGAATGTTGGGACCAGCCAGCGCTTCGGGCCCTGCTCCTTTCTTGTTTGGCTATTTTTCTTTCATGTTCATAATAGTTTTCCTCATATTGCCATTACGGCAAGCGGCGAGGATGGAAGTCCTTTGCCAGTATATCAGTGGACTCCCCTACTATTGATATCGGAGTCCTACTATCCCTTTAATCAGCAATTCTTGGGACCCGCCATGCGTATGTTAGCAGGGTCCTCCCCGAGAGTTCCCCTTGGCTTGAGAAACATAGTGGTCCGGGAGAAGAGGGGAGACATTTTTCGACTAACGCAGGGGCTGGTGATTCGCATCTTTGGCTTCATAGGGAAGCCCTTCTTACTGCCAGTTTACCCCTTCGAGTATCAATTCACGTTGGAAGTCGTGAGGCAGAGTGATGCAACTAATGCCATCTACGGCAAGGGTCAGAAATGGGCCCACACTTGTGACTTCCCTCTCAGGATAGGAGTTATCGAAGTGTTCGCCCTGAATCAGAACGTCTTCTTGGAAGAAAAGCTTGCCAAGTTCGGCCTGCTCCAAATTCCCCAGCAATGGCTTTATGATCCTTTGGGAGTGATGAGGGACCACATACGGGTCAAGAGCTTCCATGTTTGCCCCTATCCAGAAATTGTGAAACAAAGAAATAATCCTCGGGGAAAGGATCTGGAGTGGCATCTGGAGAGGATGGAATCCTTACCTCCCTGGCACGAATTCTACCCAATGGAGGTCGCATATGACCCAGATCGGCATTCACTCCCGAGCCCCAATTCCACCTTCTGGAAGAAAGCGAAAGATGACTTGAAGGAGGGAGTAAAGAATTGGGACACGGCTCAGCTGAGAGAGTGGTGGATAATGAGGGTCCACCGGCAGAAAATGAACTCTTATGGGTTCTTGGCAACAGACAAAGACTTCACCAAAATTTATGAAGCCAACGCTGGAAAGTGGAAGCCTTTGTCCTTCGCCGCCCTCATCCCTCCAGCTACCCCAGGTTCGGGCGAAAGCCCAAAAAGAGATGATACTACTTCGGGGAGGGGAAGAGAGGAGAAGGCCCAAGCTACACATCAAAGATCACCTCAGGTACCTGTAGGAGGCCACGACTCGAGCTCCGAAGAGTCAGAACAACCACTGGCGAGAACCAAAAGAAAGAGGCCAGAACAGGGCCCACTACCCCTGAACTATCCAAAGTGACCCTGCACAGGATTTGTAAGCCCCTCCACTGGGCGACCGATATCAGGCCCATCCAAAGCAAGTGTCGAGGTCGCAGCCCTATCGAGTGCCAAAACCAAGAAAGAACAAGATGCGACTGCACCAGAAGTCACCACTGCCACAATGCCAAGAGGGCACGCAGGTACGCATTCTCCACCCCTTGCCCTAGTCTCACACATTCTTGTTGCAACCCCAACTGAGAGTTCTCACCAGTCTCCCCTGCATAGCCCATCACCCCATCACACGTCACCTATCGCTGGTCCGGCCTCATCCCGCGATCATGACGAGGGTAAGACCATTGACCCTACTTCGCCCTTCCACACTACCATTCCCCTGGTCATTAGTAGAGGCAGGGGTCCCACTTCAACGTCGAGTCCCACCACACCTGTCGTCGAGCCTTCTGGTGAGGCATCCCCCGCGCATTCTTTATATTTGTTTACTCCCTCGGCTGGAGATCTAGCCTTGTCCAAATCAGAGGTGTCCTTAATTAAGGACCACCCCCTTGCCGAGAAGCTATTCCAAGCATGGCAAAACACTGAGCAAATACTAAGGGAGGCAAGGAAAAGAAGAGGGCGCTCGACGACATCAGTTGAAAAATGCATCATTTTTTATTTAGAGGCCGAAAAGGTGCATAAAATCAAGAAGGTCCCCAAGGTACAAAAGCCTCTGGATGAAATGACTCCAGCGGACTACGATTATCAAGAGACACCTAAGGACCTGGAACACCTGAATGTTGACAATGAATCGGCCTCTATGCATGTCCGAATCGAGACTTTTTGGGCACATGCAACCATTGCTAACTAGCACAGGTTTGAAGCCGAGGCCGCCAATGTCAAGTTAGAGGAAAACCTGGCAAAGGTCCGCTCCGAATTAGCGGAAGCTGAGGAGCAATGCAAATTGATGAAGAAGGAGACGCTCGACCTAAAGCAGCAAGTTCAACAGCTCTAGTCTACGACCGAGAGCCAAGCGCAGAAATAGACCGAGAGTGATCTGAAGGCCAGAGAGCTTGAAGACAAAATCGCACAGATGCAGGCTCCACTGTATGCGAAAGAGGATCTAACATTGTTTGATAGGGCCAAAATTAAGGAGATTCGTGCGCACCTGCTAAAAAATTTCTGGCCTCGGTGCACCAGTGCTTTTTCAATTTTGACGTATGTCACCGAAGCACAGCAGGCTATTGCCGAGGGAGGGCCAGTCGTCGACGAGGTCACGCAGAAAGCCAGGAGCCGACTCAAGCTAGCGTTCGACGTCCAAAATGCTAGATATCAAGACTTGCAGATCACTGCAATGTCTCGGACGGCTAGAGATTGGTCGACGGCATGGGCTACTGTTCGCGCTTTCTTTTCCAAGGTAAGAAAAGCGCAGAAGGCAAGGAATCTCCAGGATATGTTTGATAATGAGCAGCGTGCAACAATGTGCCACTTTCAAGATCTTTCTTCCCTGGGTTTCTCGAGTTTCACAGACGATGATGGAAACCTTCTAAGCAAGGATGACCTCAAGCCAGTCTGGCTGCAATTCGAGAACGATGTCTCGAAGATCGATGGCTGGGAAGAACCAATCACAGAAGGGCAGGTGATAGATTTCATCTCGAGATACTGTAAGATCACGGCTTGCCTCGATGACCTGTTCACCAGGGCCAAGAATGCTGACGTCGGGCAAATCAATCGATTTCGTGACTTGGTCAAAGCGCTGCAAGATCAAGAGCCATTCCAAAAGGGTGCCTGGTCCCATGTCCGAAGAACGATGAAGCGCATCCGTGACCGCCTCGAACCATCGCCACAGCCAGAGGCCGCACCGGAGGAAGAAGAAGAAGAAGAAGAGGAACAAGAAGAGGGACAGACCACGTGGAAAGCACCCCAAGAGATGGAAAAAAAAGAAGAATCCGGGGAAACCAGTGACTCTGCAGCCCAATGGATCAGGGCTAAAGGGTTCTTTTGCCGAGACGAGCTCGTCACCCCACGAGCCGCCAAGAATGTTGACACTTTTTGTCACATTATACAAGGGGTAGAAGAATAGTAGAATTTTGTATAATATTTCCTTGTTGAAAGTTTTCTTTTATTTTAAGTTACAGAAATTTTGACTCTCCCTATCCCCCTTTTTATAAAATGAAAAAGAAAGAGCCTCGCGACCAAACGAAGCCAAGGAAAATAGCTTCGTCGAAAGAAAAAGAAGGAGAATGTGAAAAGAGCTTCGGGCCCGAAGCACTTTAAATCACCACTTCGGGCGAAAGCCTTGCGAAGTAATATCGCCAAAGGAAATACAAAGATAACGCTTCGCACCCGAAGCATTTTCAGCAGCCGCTTCGGGCGGAAGTTTTGCGAAGCAGCATCCAAACGACTTCACCGAAGGAGGAGAGCATAATCCAAATCAGCTAAGGTAAGGAAACTACTTCGGGCCCGAAGTATTTCTGACACCTACTTCGGCCAGTTTTCACCCGAAGCAGTGGTGCCCGAAGCAAAATGACAATGTGTCGGAAACAGAGAAGTGCTTCGGGAGGATATTCCCCGAACCATAGTTTTGAGAGAGAATCGGGCCGAAACATTTTCCAGCCGAAGCAGTTTCGCCAGCAAAGGACAAAGAGCCCCATTTCAAAGATGGAATCCGCTCGACACTCGACATCCCCGAAGTAGTTTTGCGAAGCGCTATTTTGCGAAGACCAAATCGAGGAGAAGCTACTTCGGACCAAGGCTTTGGCGAGGCGGAGAAGTAGCGAAGCACTTTCTGGGCCCACGTTCCAAGGCGAGCAGCTTCCCAAGGTGATCGAAGGCCCCTTATAAATACCCCCTTTCTTGCCCGATAAGCCCGCTGACCATTTTTGGCAAACGAAAGGGACGTAACAGTCCTCGAAGTAAAACCCGGTGGGCGTAACGATCACTCAAGCACAGCATCCAGAAGCCAGGGACACTCGGGCGGCGCATTAAATGAATGTTTCCATGGTTGACCCAGTCGCAGTTGCTAGTTTTGGCAACCGATTTGAAAGCTCAGTCGCAGCAACCGCGAGGAGCCGATTTCTCAGAGCCCGAGGGTGTACTCCATCGTTTTTTGTAATAATGACTCAGAGGGCCGGGTCCTCTATAAAAACCCAGGCTTTGTAATGTAAAAGGGGGGAACTTTCTGCTAGAAAGCTATTGTAACTTGATGTCCTACGTCTAATACTAAAGATTTTTGTACTCCATTTCTCTCTTTTATGCTGCCTTCTGTGCTTAATTCTTTTGTCTGTCTCCACTCGTATACTGAGACTCTGAATCCTGAATCCGGTGTGCGATTGGGGACTGTACCCTAAAATTCGCCCTGAAGGATACATAGGAGAGGAAAAATGTCGTATAAGCTTTCTTTTATGCTGCCTGGTGGGTCGTGGTTTCTGTTATTCCCTTGTCTTAATCATTGTTACTCTGAACCCTGAATTCCAGCGAGAGAGAAAGGAGAACCCTGTGAACTCGTCTAGAGGATACATAGGAAAGCGAGTATCACGTTTCTTTCATCTATTCTTGGTGTTCTTTGTTGCTATTCGAGTTATTAGCGAGTGATCGTGCTTCCTGTTCTCTCCCACCTTAAATCATCATCTTCTAACCCTTACTCTTTTTATTTCTTTCTCTAACCCTTACCCCTTTTTATTTCTTTTCCTAACCCTTACTCTGTTTATTTCTTTCCTGCACTCTTGTCTTAAACCCCAAAAGTAGATTAGTATAGGAGCCGACCTTTCTCCGGATATTGGCACGAGGGGCATCTCTTCCCCTCGGCCTTTCAATGTTGGTCGCAGGTCCAGGGCGCGCAAACCCACCGAAAGTCCTTTCCTGTGCGGATTTGATGACCAACAGGACCGTTCGAAATTATGAAGGTAAACTCGGCAAATTCTTTCATACTCAAGGATCCAGTTGGTCAAATCTTGTCGATCTCTATCAATGGCCTTCATTTGAAGACTTTTCATCACTAAGACGAAACAAACAAACAAAAAAAAAATGTGTGTTCGAGTTTTACTTTTGTATGTAAATTTTTTTTATCTATGTATATACCCTGTTTCAAGAAGTTCAACTTTACACCACCATATCAACAAGCCCCAGCTTCGCTTGGCTCAATGAAAATATCCTTCGGGGACTTTGCGTGCCAAGTGACTGATGTGAGATGCTTCACAGCAAAGCACCTTGGCCTGGAAGGAGTCCTCAAAAGAAATGAAAATCAGAATGAAGGCTTGAGAAATGCTTCGCAAAATGAGGTCTGAGCGAAGCAGTTTTTGAAGGGAATAAGCTTCGGAGGCTAACCCTCCGCAAAGCAAGCAGTGACGTGGCAAAGTAAAATTACTTTGGGCCTAAAGCATAGAAAATTAGCTCACATCGGAGGTTCATCGCGAAGCATCTTCAGCACCGATTTCAACTTCGCCAACCCAATAGCGTGCGAGATGAGGAGCATTTAAAACGTGCCTTGAGAGACATGTTGGGGCAAGTGATTTTAATACAAAGGTGGCAGAGCACATCCTGAGAAGATTCAATTAGGAGAAAAGCTTGCGCCCAGGTACGAGGTGGTAGAAGGTCAAGTTTCCAATGCTGGGCAAATCATTGAACCACATGGGCTCGCGTACCACGCCACCGAGAAGCCAATCAAATGGCAAAATGACCTCTTTCGTATGAGTTGCAAACTTAATTTTGGCAGGTGCCATAAATTGAGGTAGTTGCATTTTAAGGCTATAAAATGCAAGGCTTAGCGGTAAAAGGGGTGTTCGCCAACTGTTAATGCAAATATTGAGAGCTTTTGTTGATAGACTATATTTCTTCTGCCCTTCGTGTTGAAATCCATTGTGCCATACACTTTGATGCTGCCTATATCCAGAATGGGGAAGAAGAAATCTAAAGAAAAGAGGAAGGAGCCTGAAGTAGTGGGCCCAGAGAAAACAAAGAAGGGCAAGGAAGAGCAAAAACATAGACCTAAGAAGGTCAACCTCAACCCCCGCCCAGAAAAGCAGTCGATGGAGGAAAGAGAGGATTCAGAAGAGGAGCAACTTGAAGAGCCACCAATTGATGGGTGGGAGAAAATAAGGGACACCAAACTCTCAAAGAGTGTGGTCGAGCTTCGATACACTATCGAGTTCATGAAGAGCCGAATCTCCATGGAAAATAAGAGGGCCACTGCGTATTATTCATAGATTTACTGGTATCTGACCCTGCCCGCACACCATTATCCCGAATTAATCTGTGCCAAGTGTTGGACGCCTCGGGACATAAATTATTTTCAATTTTAAAAGAAGATGTGCAAGGAGCTTTCGCTCCACAATAAGGGCCATCCAAAGGTTATTTGGTTTGCAATGTCATCCTAAGTGAACAAATGGAGAGATTCACCTCCTCCAGCTATATTTTGAAATTTCTAAGCGAGAACCTCAAGGACGGGCTCCCTTCTGGTAAGCTTCTTTAGATGCCTCAACCCTTGATGGATTTCAAGAGCACTGACATCTTCTCCATCATTGCGTGGGTCGTGGACCTATCAATTGATGCTTCGGTGCACCCCTGGCAAGTGTCTTTGGCTGAGTGTATTTCATGAGGGGAGTTTTATGCCCCAGATGCTTCAAGGTCAAAAATGAACATGGTCTTCTTTGACTGGGCGAAATGGGTGGCTCGAACCTTGCACACGTGGCTAACTAGCATGAAGAATGCTGGAACGGGCCAGTACTTTGCACCTTGCTCTTTCCTGGTTTGGTTGTTTTTCTATCATCTGCATAAGCATTTTCCCCACATTGCCATTTCTTCAAGTGACAAGGATGGAACTCCTCTACCTGTGTATTAGTGGACTCCCCTCCTGGCAAGGACTGAGTCGTATTATTCTTTTAATCAACAATTTATGGGCCCTGCTATTCATTTTTTGAAGGGTTATTGCCATCGGGTGCCTATTAGTCTAAGGGATAAAGTGGTGAAGGAGGAAAAGGGAGACGTATTTCAATTGATGCAAGGGATTATGGTTTGCCTGTTCGGCTTCATAGGAAAGCCCTTCCTACTACCTGTCTACCCCTCTGAATACCAGTTTGCATTAGAGGTCACTCGGCAGAGCGACGCAACAAACATCGTATATGGCCATGGTCAAAAATGGGCTCACACATGCAACTTCCCTTTCAAGATGGGAGTAATTGAGGTGTTTGCCCTGAAGCAACATACATTCTTGGAGGAGAAGTTGGCCGACTTCGGGCTGCTCCAGATTCCTCAACGGTGGTGTTATGACCCCTTGGGGGTGATGAGAGATCACCTCTGATTCAAAAATTTTCATGTATGCCCTCACTCAGAAATCGTAGAGCAAAGGAATAATCCCAATGGGAGAGATTTGAAGTGGCATTTGGAAAAAATGAAAACCTTGCCTCCCTGGCATGAGTTTTACCCCATGGAAGTTGAGTATGATCCAGTTCAGCACCCTTTCCCATGCCCAAACTCCACATTCTGGAAGAAAATGAAAGATGACTTAAGAGAAGAATTGAAGGGTTGGGGCGAAGAACTGTTGAAGGAGTGGTGGATAATGAGAGTCCACCGTCAGAATATGAAATCATACAGACTCTTAGAGAAATACAAGGACTTCACAATTGTTTACGAAGCCAATGCTGGGACTTGGAAGCCCATCTCCTTCGTCGACTTCATTCCCCCCAGTGTCCCAGGTTTGGGTGAAAGCCCAAGGAGAGCCGATGTTTCTTATGAATAGGAGGAAGAGGAGGAGCAGAGGCGACACCACAAGAGTTACCTCAGGAACCGACGAAAATCCATGACACGAGCCCTGTAGGATCGATGCAACAATCAAAGAGAGGGGAGAAAAGAAAAAAAAAGATGGAGCAAGCCCAAGTGCCTTCAACCCACCCGAAGTGACCATGTACAAAACCTCCAAGTGCTTCTAGCGAATGGCCTGTGATGAGCTCAGCCAAAGTAAATGTTGGAGAGATGATGTCACAAAGGGCCGAGGCAGTCTCAGACGTAGACATCATCGATGTGGAGGAACTCCTCCAACAAGAAGGAGGCCCTGAAGAAGAAGTCATGGAAGTCGAAAGTGCAAAAGCTAGAAAGGAACAAGAGTTGATCACGCAAGAAACCACTACTTCTGCTCCATCAGGGGAGCATGCAGGTACACACTCCTCACTCATCCCCTTGGTTCCTCAAGTCATGTCCACAATGGTCTCGGCCATAAATCCCCATCAGTATCCCTCCCTCATGAAATTTTGGTAACCTCATCACTTGCCCCTCGCCACCTCGAGTTCGCCTCGTGATCCCGTTAGCCCCACAAGCATATCTACCCCTTTCGAGTTGGTAGGCCGGGACAAGTCTGTCAATACTACTTCGCTCACCCACACCATCATTCCCTTGGTTTCTAATCAGGGCGAAGGTAGTACTCCAACACCGAACCCCGTCTCCCGCTACCTTGTCACGCACGGCGTTGTCACTCTCACCAAAACTCCCACCACACTCGTCGTCGAACCCATTGGTGAGGCATCCCCTGTACAATCATTATATTTGTTTACCCCTTTGGCTGGAGACCCAGCCTCTTTTGAAATAGAGCTATCCATGATCAAGGAACGTACCCTAGTAGAGAAGTTGCTTCAAGCCCAGAAAAACACTGATAAGATGCTAAAGGAGGCTAGGAAAAGGAGAGGGCACTCTCTAGCTGAAGTAGAAAAATGCGTCATTTTTTACTTGAAAGGCGGAAAATTGCATAAGGTGAAAAAGGTCCCTAAGGTCCAAAAACATTTGGACGAAATGACTCCAATAGATTATGACTACCAGGAGAAGACTAAAGACCTGGAACACTTAAATGTAGATAATGAATCTACATCTATGCATGTACGAATAGAAACATTTCATGCACCTGCAAATATTGCCAATCAGCGCCGATTTGAAGTAGAGAGCGCCAAAATCAAGTTGGAAGAGGAGCTAGCCAGGACCCGCTCCAAGCTAGAGGACACAGAGAATCAGTGCGAGCTGATGAAAAAGGAAGTAGACACCCTGAAACAGCAAGTGGAACAACAGCAGGGTTCGACTGAAAATCAAAGCAAGATACAGGTCGAGGATGATTTGAAGGCCAAAGAATTTGAAAGCAAAATCTTGCAGATGCAGCAGCAATTGTACAAAAAAGAGAACCTGGAGTTGTTCAACAAAGGCATAATAAAAGAAATCCACTCGCACCTGCTCAAGAACTTCAGATCTCGGGCCTCCAGTGCCCTATCAATTTTAACCTACATCATCGAAGCCCAGTATGTTATTGCTCAAGAAGGGCCAATAGTAGATGAGATCATCCAAAAAATTAAAAGCCAACTCAAACTGGCTTTTGAGGTCCAAAGTATCAAATATCAAGACCTACAGGTCGCTGCGATGAGCCGGACAGCCAGAGATTGGTCCACAGTGCAGGCCACGGTCTGTGCCTTCCTCTCCAAGGTGAGGAAAGCACAGAAGGCGAAGGACCTCTTGGATGTATTTGAACACGAGCAACGCACATCATTGGGATATTTCCAAGAACTCTATTCATTAGGTTTACCAAGTTTCACGAATGAGGATGGGAACATTTTGACCAAGGAAGAGCTCAAGCTAGCTTGGCTCCATTTTGAAGGTGACGTCTCAGAGATAGACGAGTGGGAAGAGCCAATTACAGAAGGGCAAGTCACAGATTTCATTCTAAGATATTGCAAGCTCGTGGCCTGCCTGAATGATCTAAGCACAAGATCCAAACATGCAGACATAGGGCAAATTGATCGGTTCCATGTTTTGATCAAAGCGCTACAAGACTGAGCGCCTTTTTAGAAAGGCACCTGGGCTCACGTTCGTCGAACCATGGAATGCATCCGCGATCGCCTTCCCCAATCGCCACAACAGGAAGCCTCGCAAGAAGAAGAAGAAGAAGTTATGGAAGCACCCCCAGAAGGAGAAAAAGGAGAAGGGTCTGGAGGTAACTCTGGCCCAATGGATTAAGGCTGAGGGTTCTTGCACCAAGGCGAGCTCGTTGCCCCGCGAGCCACCAAGAATGTTGACAATTTTGTCACATTGCCTAGAGGAGTAATAAAATAAAAATTTTATAAAGTGTTTCTTTTAATTTCATGAATTTGTTCCCTTGTTTTTTTTAGAAACAACATTTTTAAGCATTTACAACAATTTTGGCTTTCATTGCCATTCCCCTTGTACATAGGATAGCTTCGCTACTGAGAAAACTAAGTTTAAGAGCTTTGCACCCGAAGCAACTCAAACCGATGCTTCGGGTGAAAGTTTTGTGAAGCAGGATTCAAAGAAGTCCAAACATCAAAACGACTTCGCTGAAGGAAGGTTGCTAAGGCATGAGAAGAACTTCGCACCCAAAGCAGCCCAAATCGATGCTTCGGGTGAAAGTTTTGCGAAGCAGGATTAAAAGAGTTAAAGCACTAAAAAATGCTTCGCCAAAAAATCAGCGAAGCACCCGCTTCGGGCCTCTCTTCTGGTGAACCATTTTTACTTCACCCAAAATCACCGTGAAGCATCTGCTACGGTTAGCTTTTGTGTGAAGCACTTTTACCTGAAGTGGTAGCGGCCCGTTTAAAATGCAAAACACTTTTCCAAGGCAAGAATGCACTTCGGCCAAAAATTCCCTGAACGGCAGTTTTGAAGAAGGTTCGTGGCGAAGCGTTTTGACAAGCCCATCAGTGAAGCATCCACTTCAGGCAAAGAACCTCGTGAAGTAAATTTTGACATACCTTCCCAGCGAAGCAGCAAGAGATGGAGAGCCCCATCTTGAGGAGAGAGATCTACTTTGGCATCTTACATCCCCGAAGCGGTTTTACGAAGCTCCTTCATGCGAAGTGCATAACCAAGGGAGATAATCTATTTCAGCTTACATCCATTGCGAAGCAGGTTCACGAACTAGAAATCGATGAAGCACTTCAAGGGCACGCACTCCAAGCTGAGTATTTTTTTGAGGCAATCAAGTGCCTCATAAATGAATTTTTACATGCCAGGTGAACTCGTTGCTCATTTTTGGCAATTGGAAAATAGGTATCGGTCTCAGAGGCAGAACCCGGTGGACATGGCGGCCACTCGAGCTCCGCACCCAAAAGCCTAGGATGGATCATACGGCTCATAAATGCAAGTTTCCCTGGCTGACCCGGTCGCAGCTACCAGTTATGGAAAAGGATTTGAGAGCTCAGTCATGGGAGCTGCAGGAGCCGACTTCTCAGATTTTTGAGGATGTACTCCTCCATTTTATGCATTGATGGTTCAGAGGGTCAGGTCCTCTATAAAAACCTAGGCATTGTAATGAAAAGTGGGGGGAACTTTTGTTAGCATATGTTGTTATGTTGTATCACATTATTAGCACTAATATTAAAATAACGCTCATAGGCGTTCTCCGAATTAGTTGATTAACCAACTTGGTGGTTAATCAACCGCATTGTAATATTTATATGCAAATCAATGAGAATGAGTTGAGTGCTTCGTCAAATCTAATATGGCATCAGAGCTACGGACGTCGCAGCGGGCGGACTGACCTGAGGGCGGAGGATCCTGACGGACGACAGACCTGGACGAGACAACAGTCGACAGACAGACCTGGATGAGACAACAGCCGACAGACAGACCTGGACGAGACAGAGGAACGACCCTGACAAGACGTAGATAGATCTGACATAGAGCTGATAGTACGTTGACAGAGGACAAACCGCTAACAGACCTGACGCAGGACAAAGGACGGTGGCACGCTGATAGAGGACTCGTGTGGCACGTAGTAGACAGTGGATCGGGGACTGTGTCATCGGTGGAGGCGGCAAGTGGAGGCAAAAGGGTGGGGTGGTTTCCCGAAGGCAACCGAAAGCTTTGGCACTTTCGACAGTGTTTAAACCCTCCCATAGTGGCCGCATAGGCCATGTGGGATTAAATTTTTTTCTCCCTTCTCCGCCCTCCAAAGCGGATAATACCGGCGTGGCTCCTGTTTGATTTCATCGGGCACTTCGGCTCCCGTGGTTGGTATGGTCCTTGTTTGGCGGAAGGTTGTGGTTTCGAATCCCATCGGGGAATTTTTTGACGGATTCATTTTTTTTTCGACGCCTGTGCACTATTGACACCCGCACGGTCGCGTTGACGCCCGAACCAGAATTTTGACGCCCGAAATGTGGTTTTGACGCCCGCAAGGGGCTGTTGACGGTGGTAAAGCAAAGTTGACGCCAAACAGGCATCATTCAAGCAAAAACAAACACATCTTGATGCCTTGAAGGCTCCCATTTTTTGTTTTTGGGGTTTTTAGGTATTTTTTTTCACCCATTCTTATCTATTTTGCAATTTGAAGGGGTGAGTTCACATGATTTCACTTGCAAAATTGTCAGATAAAGGGGGAATGTGTAATAGGAGCTATAATTTGTGGGCATTTATGATTGTTTTTTTTTGCATTTAAATACATTGTTTTCTTGCATTCACAATCATAAATTAAACAAAATATAAGACCCCAAATTTATACCCTATTTGTGCAATTTATTGCACAGTAGCATTCGGTATTTGAGATACCTCTGGTCCACACTTACAGGTAATGTTGTCATGCTTTGGACTACTGTATTCGCCACCTAATATAGCTGCAACAATGACGTCTGAGCTTGTTCTCTATAAATCGTCGGGGAGAAATAAGGCAAACCAGTTTTTGTTTTTTTCCACTTCATACCCACATCGTGATTGTTGTTAGGCGTAAATCTTGACGAAAGTTTTTTTCCAAAGTGTTTAGGGGAAGTTACGCCCCACGCATGCGGAATAAAACTTTCTATGGTAGGTGTCATTAACAACACGATGCCCTTTCAGTATCGCCTATGTTCAAAATATTGTGCTTCTCATATGTACTTATAGTCTCCCTCACGTAAGGGCGAGTACATATTGAGTAGTATACTATTCATATATACCTATAGTTTCCCTCACGTAAGGGCAGGTGTATATTGAATGGTTACGGTATAAATATCTGGCAGGTATAAAGAAAGGGAGACCAATTGGTGATATAAGGAACCTTCATAATGGCCACAATTCATAAGTATCTCTCGGACTCACAATTGTTGAAAGGTCCTAACTTTGTTCCATGGAAGACAAAGATGAAAGCCATACTTCGGTTGGAAGATTTATGGGACGTAGTGGTCGGCACTACAAAACGTCCTCAGATAGCAAGAACGGATCAAGATGCTTGGGATAAGAAAGACAAGAAGATTCTCGTATTTATCTTGCTTGCTACTACAGATGAGGTGCAGCCTCATATTTGTGATGCAAAAACTAGTAAGATAGCCTGGGATGCCCTGATCATAGTATATGAAGGCAAGAATCAATCCACTATTCTCCATCTCCAAACTCAACTACATAATCTCAGTATGAGTTCTGGGGAAGCAATTGATATATTCCTTTGCAGAGTGGCTGACTTGAAAGCGAAATTGAATGCTATGGGAAAACTCGTGGATGATGATGTCTTGAACTCTGTCATCTTGAGAGCATTACCAAATTCCTACAAGATGTTGATCACTTCCCTCAATGTTTCTGGTAGACAAGTCTCATTTGTGGAACTGGTAAACCTGCTTGAGACTGAGGAGGCAACTCAGGTCCAGAAAGATGATATGCCGAGATAATGCTCTTTCCACACAACAAAGTGGTAAAAAACAAGGCCAGTTTCAAAAAGGGGGTGCTTCTTCCAAAGGAAAAGGGAAGCAAAATCAGCAAAAAGAATCAAAATATTGCAAAATTTGTGATATGAATAACCATGACACCAACAGGTGTTGGTTCAAAAACAAGCAACCAAACGATAGAGGTCCTCAGAAGAAGGGCAAGAACAAGCAGAAATACAATAAGCATAAGCAATCTAAAGGCCATGTTGCTTATGTTGACTCCAACTCAGACTCAGATCCTCCTGGGTCCGATTCAGATTTTGACTCTGAAAGAGCACACAAGGTCCTCATGACTCATACTTCGTCTTCCCAGATAGATGTTGTATGGTATATTGATTCAGGAGCTAGCAAACACATGACTAGGGATAAATCATGGTTTGATACTTTTGTGGAGAAAGAGGGTAAGCCAGTCACAATTGTAGATAATCAAGTATATCAAGTAAAGGGAGAAGGGGATATTTTTGTGTCCCTTCCTGATGGTATTTGTCAAATTGAGAAGGTTCTCTATGTTCCAGGCTTAGCCAATAATCTACTTTCAGTCACACAAATGTTGGATAGAAACATGGAGGTCGTGTTTCGAGTTGTCAAAGGCAAGAAGAGATGTTTTATCACACACAGTGGTAAACATGTTGCAACCGGATCCTACAAACATGGCTTGTTTATTCTCGATGCCCTTTCAACTCCACATGTTGCTTTGGCTGCAACTACAAAGGAGGCCACCTCTCTATGGCATCGACGTTATGGGCATCTCAGTTCTGGATATTTGCTCGAATTATACAAATATGGGATGGTGAAAGGTCTTCCACCACTCTCATCTATCTTGCCAGTTTGCTCGGATTGCTTAGCAGGGAAGCAACATCGAGTACCTTTTGAAGCTAGCTCCTCTCGAGCTGAAAACCCTTTAGAGCTGGTACATATCGATCTGTGTGGTCCTATGCCAACCAGATATGGTGGAAAAATATATTTTCAACTATTCATTGATGATTACTCATGGAAGATGTGGGTTTTCTTTCTTCAGTTGAAATCAGAAGCGTTTCTCTACTTTCAACAGTTCAAGAAACTTGTTGAGAAGGAGTCGGGATGTTTGATAAAAACCCTCCGCTCAGATCGAGGGGGGGAATACACCTCTGAAGAGTTTTTAGAGTTTCTTAAGAAACATGGGATAAAAAGACAACTGACTACAACCTATACACCTCAGCAGAATGGAGTTGCAGAAAGAAGAAATCGTTCCATTATGGAAATGGTTCGATGTATGCTAAAGGGAGCACATCTTGAGGATCAATATTGGGCAGAAGCAGCAAACACAGCTGTATACCTCCTAAATAGAGCACCCACTAGAGCTCTACAAGGGAAAACACCGCAAGGAGCATGGAGTGATAAGAAACCTTCCATTTCTCATCTGAGGGTGTTTGGATGTAAAGCATTCATGCACATTCCAAAATAGAAAAGGAGAAAGCTGGATGAGAAAACCCTGCAGTGTATCTTTCTTGGCTATGATGAGTACTCAAAAGGTTATCGATTGATTGATCCTAAGACCAAGAAGACACATGTAAGTAGAGATGTTGTCTTTGATGAATTCCTCACATCAAAAGACACATCCACAGCTGTATACCTAGATGAAGAAGAACCTAAGAAGGAGGTTATACTTCCACAGCAAAAATAGAAAGTTCCAAAATGGTATACTAGCACTTTGAGAGATGCTAAGTTGAAATCCCTTCCAGATCTATCTCTTGATAGGCCATGTACTCGTAGTATGACTCAACAGATGAGAGCAGAGGAATCTACTTGAGAGGTTGACAAACTTTGTCAACATTTTGATGACTTGTCAGTGAGTGCAAGAAATGATAGAGAAGAAGATGAGGATGGAGAAAAGATTTATATGTCTACATTGAATACAAATGAACCCACAACGGTTCAATCTGCACTTGATGAACCACAGTGGAAGGAGGCCATGGATGTAGAACATAAGTCTCTCCTTAAAAATAATACTTGGAAGTTAGTCGATACGCAACAGGAAAGAAACCCATAGGCTGCAAATGGGTGTTCAAAGTGAAGTATAAGGCAGATGGATCTATTGATAAGCATAAATCCCGGCTTGTTGCAAAGGGATATGCTCAAAAAGAAGGCATAGATTATGAAGAGACTTTTGCCCCTACTGCAAAAATGACTACCATTCGCGTACTTTGTGCCATGGGAGCTCAGTTTGGGTGGAAATTGCATCAGATGGATGTTAAAAGTGCCTTCTTGAATGGTGACTTACAAGAAGAAGTATACATGACTCAACCAGAAGGGTTCGTGGTCGAGGGGCAAGAACAAAAAGTATGCAAATTGATCAAATCCTTGTATGGGCTAAAACAAGCTCCTCGAGCTTGGTATATCAAGATAGACAGTCACCTTGTGCAGCATGGATTCGAAAGAAGTCCTTGAGATGCAAATCTCTATATCAAGAAAAATGGTTCTGATATAGTGATTCTTGTACTTTATGTAGACGATCTGATCATCACAAGAAGCTCAGAAAGTATGATTGACTTAGTGAAAAATGACTTGAAGCAATCATTTGAAATGACGGATCTAGGACTTCTGCACTATTGTCTTGGTTTAGAATTTACTCAAGCACAATTTCATATTCGAGTAACACAAAAGAAATATGCCAAGACTTTAGTAGAAAAATATCGGATGACTAATTGTAAGTCCAAAGCAACTCCAATGGAGCAAGGACTTAAGTTATCTCGATATGATGAGTCACCTCAGGTAGATGGAACTCTCTATCGCCAATTGATTGGGAGTCTCCTGTATCTAACAAATACCAAGCCAGATCTCAGTTTTGTTGTGGGATATCTTTCAAGGTTCATGCAAGAGCCTAAGATGAGTCACTGGAAAGCAGCAAAAAGAGTTCTTCATTATGTTCATGGTAGTACAAATTATGGTCTGGAATATAGAAAGAATAATAATTTTTTCTTATTGGGATACACAGACTCAGATTATCCTTGGATCTATTGATGATCGTAAATCCACTTCCGGATATGTTTTTCATCTAGGATCTGGACCTATCTCATGGCACAGTAAGAAACAACATGTGGTTGCTTTATCTTCTACAGAAGCAGAATATCGTGCAGCCAGTGAAGCAGTCTGCGAGATAATGTGGTTAAGTCGCATTCTTACAAACATGGGCCTTCCAAAGAATCTTCCACTTCATTTGTTTTGCGACAATCAAGGTGTTTTGAATCTTGTCAAAAATCCAATTTTTCATGAACGTACCAAACATGTTGATACTAGATGTCATTTTATTCGAGATGAAGTTCCAAAGCACCATATACAACTTCAATACATTCCTATTGATGCGCAAGTTGCAGATATCTTTACCAAAGCACTTGGACGTATCAAATATGAAAAATTTCGCGATACTATTGGAATTTGCCAATAATGTAATAAGGGGGGATGTTAGCATATGTTGTTATGTTGTATCACATTATTAGCACTAATATTAAAATAACGCTCATAGGCGTTCTCCGAATTAGTTGATTAACCAACTTGGTGGTTAATCAACCGCATTGTAATATTTATATGCAAATCAATGAGAATGAGTTGAGTGCTTCGTCAAATCTATTAACTTTCTGCTAGAAAGCTGCTGTAACTTGAATTCCTGTGATTAATACTAAAGAGCTTCGGGCTCAATTTCTCTCTTGTATGCTGCCTTCTATGATTATTTTTGTTATCTTTTCTTCATTTGCATACTGTAATTCTGCATTCTGGATTTAGGTTTGCGATCGAAGATAGAATCCTGGAATTTTCCCAAAGGATACATAGGGGGGAAAATGTTGTATTAGTTTTCTTGTATGCTGCCTGTGGATAGTGTTTCTGTTAAATTCACTCATTTCCTAGCCACCATAATTTTGAATTCTGGATTTCGATGTAAGGGGAAGGGTAATCCTAGAACTCATCCAGAGGATACATAGGAGGGCTAGTATCACGTTCCTTTCATTTTAATTTGGTATTTCTTGCTGCTGTTTTGGGTTCTTATCCAATAATCATGCTACTGGTTCCTTCCCACTTTAATTCACCAATATTTCTTCCCTTACACTGTTTATTTCTTTCCTGCACCCTTACTATTTTATCTCTTTCCTACACCCTTACTATTTTATCTCTTTCCTGCACTCTTGTCTCAAAAACACCAAGTAGTTTAGTAAAGGAGCTGACCTTTCTCCGGAGATTGGCATGAAGGGCATCTCTTCCCTTTGGCCTTTCAATGTTGGTACAGGTCTAGGGCGCGTACACTTCCCAAAATCCTTTCCTGGGCAGATTTGATGACCAACAAGTACTCCTCCTAATTGGATTCCTTTATTGGCCAAATGATTTCTTTTATTTATATTCCTAGGGATGTGTGCAAATTGGATAATGGTCAAATTTAAGATTGATTTCCTTTAGTTCCCGATACACTCTTTGAAGCCAAATAGATTTTGGCTTCGCTTTGTTGTTCAAGATATTAATAACCAATTAAGATTCCCCCTACACTATAATTTGTTTAACTAATTTTTCTATTGCGAGATCCATACCTGTCGTAAGGGTATGAAATTTTACAAAATTAATAGTGTTATAACTAGTCGATTGAAAGTAAAACTATACCTCCTTGTCATATTTGTTGAGGATTGTTCCCCCTACGCTTAAAATTTTGGGGTTACCTTTGGAGGTTCCATCAAACTTCAAAAGCTATTTTGTGCCTATCTTTTTTTGAGGAAGCAATTTTGAGAATTTTTTTAATATTGCATGAATATGCTTTGATAGTATCCCTAACTAGACATTGGATTTTGCCTATTATTCTATCTATATTGAGAGCTTATTATTTTTCTTGTTCCTACTATTCCATATTCCCTAGAGAAAATATCTAGGGATGATTTTTCAAGTTTGAAGCATGGATTTATCATTTTTAATTTCTACAAGTAGGAAGGGATTTCTAGGATAAATGAATTCAGGTATTGAAGAGAGCACGAGGGCTTCACTCCAACCAAGGAGACCTTCATGAAGCTTGTGTCATACTGATTTAGCAAAAGAGAATGACAAAGATGAATGAGGTGTATGTTCTTCTAGATTATAACATAAAGTGATAAACAAACCAAACATTCCTTTTTATCCAAGTTATTCTAAGCTAACGATTATGGGAAGTAGTCTAGAGAAAGAAGTTGACCTTTGGAATTGAATAAGGATTCCAAATCAGATTCCAAGTAATGTTTTTTTAAATTGCTTATATGGGATTGAAATGGGTCCCATCCATATTACATCATCACAACATAATGGTATTACAACAAATCTTAGATATTATTCGTGTATTGTTGGGCATTATTTGAACCTTGGTCTCCTCTTTAAATATTGAGGAATCTAACCGGTTGAGCTAATACCACTTGATAGATTCCAAGTAATGTTACCTAAAGAACTAGTATTGATTATGGACTTAAATCCCTTGTTTACAATATATCTTCCATCTCCAGTAGGAGATCCCTATATGATTAAATTTATATTTTTAGCATAAGATGGCAGTCTTCCAATCAATTGAGATTTAACCATATGCTAGTAAGGCTACAAATTTTCAAGAAGGCCAAGTTGTTATTCATTTTTCAAATTTTTATTATGCATGATGGGATTGATAGTTTTGAAATCATTATCATTTAGTCAATCATGTAGGGAAGGCTCTCTTTGCAGTCTAAAATTTTCCAGAATCTTATGGGAGAGAATACTTATTTACCAAAGGTGGGATTCCATGTTTATTCTTCTATAAAATATCTTTGACCTCTTGAATTCCTTTACATATTTTGAATATTTTTAGAATTTTTTGATTGACAAAGTTCTCTATTCTAGTTTTCCCATTGCAATATGTGTGCACCAACGCTTGCACCCACCATTTTGAGGGTTGAGTAATCATTCCTAAACCAATTTTGCTTTTAATGATTAATTTTTTTTACTTATTGCTTTAATACCCAATCCTCCTTTACTTATTGGTTGAGTGGTGATATCCCACTTAATTAGGCTATTATTTATTTTGTCATCCAGTTTACCCCCGACACATAAAAATCTTCTAATGATTTTCTCCAACTCATTAAGAAAGGACTTTGGTGCGTGAATAGTAGAGCTTCGGTAGATAGGTAAAGAACTAATGATAACCTTGATTAATGTCATTCTTATATGGTGTATGATCTAAACATTGAACCATCCTTCAATTCTCTTCTTTATTTTTTCAATAATTTCATTCCATTGGTTACTCTTGATCTTGCAAAAGATTTTACGGATTCCTAAATATTTGAAAGTGAAATTAGTCTTGCTTTGACAACCTAATATTATCTCTATCTATTTGAATTTTCTATTATCTTTGTTAGAGAAATATATTGTAGACTTATCGTGATTTGTCTTGTTCCCTATTGCTTCCTTATATGTTTTGAGAACCTTTTTTATTCTTATGTTATCCAATTTTTATGGCTTTATTCAATAATATTAGATCATATACAAACTAAGAATTATTGATTCTTTAAACATTATAATGGATTGAAAGTCCTAAAAAAATTTAAGCCCCTTTTTTGTTCTAGTAGCCAAGATAGACCTTTTTATGCCAGAATGAGTAAATATGGGAAGAGGGGACAATATTGTCTAACTCCTCTAGAAGCGTAGAAGAAGGGAGTGGGTCTACCATTAAGTAGAGGAGCAATCTAGGGTCTTGAAATACATGCTACTATCCATTTTCTAAATTGTTCATCCAATCCCACCTTGCTTATAATTTTCAAGATCATATCATGATCAATTCTATCAAAAGCATTTTCCATATCTACTTTGAGAGGCATGTCATTGGATTTGTCATCCCTGCTAAATTCATTGCTTCTTGAAATGGTATGATTCCTTCATGAATCCTTCATCCTTTCATGAACCTATTTTGGTTGGGGAGATGATTTTATCCAACAATGGAAGCATTCTATTTTTGATGATTTTAGATATTATTTTGAATGATGTGTTAAAAAGTGATATTGACCTAAATATTTGTAGAGAATGGGCATGTTTTTATTTAAGGATTAGAGCAAAAAAAGTGGAGTTGATTCCTTATGTATTTTTTATTTGTTCCTTATTTCTTAAACAATCCTTATAAGATTTATCTTAATGATGTTCCAAAAGTCTTGATAAAAAACTACATTGAATCCATCAGGTCTTGGTGATTTATCACATTGTATAGAAAATACCACTATTTTGAGCTCCTCCATGGTGATAGGTTGGGTCAACTATTCATTTTTATCTTGCTTCAAAGAGCAAGTAATTAGATTTAAAAGTGCTTAATGATCGACTGCATTGATTTCTCCGTCTTTGATCAACAAATCTTTGAAATAATAAAAAATCTATTTTTTCATCTATTGCGCATCACTTGATACTGTCCCATCTTCTATTTTTAAATTCATTATGGTGTTTTACATATTCCTTTGTTGTGCTTTCTTATGAAAGAATTTGGTGCTTTTGTCCCCATCCTTAAACAATATAATTCTAGATTTTATACACCATTTATTTTCTTCTCCTCTTTATAGTTTCAATATTTGGGTTGTGAGATCTTGTTGTTCTTGTATTAAACTCTCCTCTCCTCCTCTATTTTCCATTGTGATTTGAACTTTATTCAATTTTTCTTAAATATGGAGAAGGGTGTGTCCTTGGCTTTCTTTTTTACCCAAATTTTGATTTGCTACTTTAATGTTTGTATCTTTTTGACCCACCTTTTGGCATAGCTTCCATATTTGTTGTCTTCCCATGCTTGTTGAAATAACTCTTTAAAGTTATCCTTCGTAGACCAAATATAGTTAATTTTTGAAAGGAAGGGGGCCTTAGTTGGCTTGTTGTTCAAATCCCAAAAGAATTGGTCTATGATAGGAATGACCATTAGATAATATTTCTTAAGAGATTTTTCTTCTATAAACTAATAGGTTGTCATCAATGAGAAATTAGTCTAATATTTATGCAATAAAAAATATTTTGAATATTTTATTAGTCCAAGTATAATTTCCCCTTGTTAGTTGTACATCCATTAGGTTGTGCTACTGCATGAGATATTCTACTAGGATCTATTTTGTTTATCCCTTTTTTTTTTATGGATTTCAAAACTATATTGAGATCTCCTCTACCCAATTTTCTTGCTTAGAGTTAGAATACACATTAAGCAGTGCCTTCCAACATTAGTTCTTTTCAAGTAGGCTATTAAGAGCATAAATTTTGTGATAGTGTAGACTTGACTAGTAGGGGCTTTAAGCACCGTTGTTAACTAATGCTTTGTGGTCTCTACCAAAATTAAATCCTACTCAATTTTCTAGGCTATTAAAACCCTTCCAAAAACCCCCTTGGCTGATATGGATAAATGTTTCCATGAGGGCCAAAAAATTCCATTGTTGTATTGACTCTTTCTAGATCTAATTTGGTTTCTTGGACCAAAAGTACATCTGGATTTTCTTGGATGACCAAGTTTTTTACTCCTATTTTCATATTTTCTTGTCCTAACCCTCTAATATTCTAGGTAATAAATTTCATCATTGATAATATGGATAGAAGAAGGGTCAAATTATTCTACCTCTTTTTGGGATTTTCTTTGTTGTTTTCTTTAGTGTGTCCTTGATTATGGCCTACTTCTCTTTTGCTATATTTTTTGAATCTTCTCTCTCTGAGATCTATGTGTGGAACATGTCTTGCTCTGGTTTTGGTTTTGGTCATTGGAGAAGAGGCGTTCTCATTTTCTTGGGTATGTGCTTCCTGTTATGGCCTTATAAGTTTTTAGACTCTTTATTCCTTATCTTCCTCTTATTTTGATATGGAGTGGATTTATTCCTCTTCACCTTGCTCTTCTTCTAGGACAACCATATTTAGCAAAGGGTCTTGTTTGGAGGATTCTTCTTTATGTTTAAGAGCAATTGTTGTTGTTTCAATCAAATCTTCTTCCAATATACTGAATTTATTTTGAACTTATGTTTTCTCTTTAGAATTTTGATTTTTAGGGATATAGACATTCTTTCCTTTTTTATTTTGGACTTTTATATAGTCTTCTTGTTGCTAAACTTGATTCATAGGCTTTGTAGGCAAATCTCTCTAGAAGTACCCATATTCATGACATCTATAACACTTTAAAGCTATTTGGTCATAGTTTAGCTTTTGGGTATGTTAAAACCCCTTGAATGATAGTGTGATGGCTTTTGGTAGCCCCTCTACTAGGTTTACTTCAATACATATATGAGCTACAATGTAATTTCAATCTCTTGGATCCACTTTCATTTTATAGAATCTAGTCTTATTTCCAATGGCCTTCAATGTTTCTTCATTGCAAAAAATGCAATAAGAGGAAAGGAAGACAAACCCATACTAGAACTTTGGAAGGAATCTCCTCTAGGGGATCAAAGTGAGGATTTCACATATTCATGTATAGACCACAAGGACCCATAGACCATGGACCATATTTAAAAATAGATTTTTGTCCTCCTTAGAGGTAAAGATGGTGGTAAAAAAACCCCTTCCACATAGTTTGATTTCTATTCCCCCTCTTACCTTAGTTCTCCATTCTTTGTCAATCCAACCTTCAATGGTTTTCCCTAAAGGTCATGAACCAATAAATTGGCATATAAGAGCCAATGTTGAGAGACCATAAATTTCTTCTCTAATAGCTTTATTTATTATCTCTATCATGGGAACTTCTTCTCATCTCTATCATGGGGATAAATTTAGAAATTAAACAGAGATATTTTCCTCATCTTCAATACAAATATTTTGGTTATATGAATTGTACAATTGTACATTTCCTAATCATACAATTCTCTAAAAATGTACCACTAGCCAACTATACGGTCATAAAGTATACAATTCCATCCAAAATATACAATCCAAAAAATATTCAGTTCAACCCAAACATTCAATTGGCAAATCATTCAATTCAGTCAAAATGTTCAATTGGCAAATCGTTCAGTTCAATAATTCATACAAACAACTCTAATCGTTTAATTTACCAAATAAACCCTTGGCTATATCATACAGTCTTCTAATTGTATGATTCATTGAGAAATTATACAATCCATCAACTTTGGTATGTTCATCAATAGAATCATACATTCAATGATTGTTATGTGTGATGATCAACCAACAATTTGTGTATTTCATCCAATCATCTAGTTTACACTAAGGGTGCTTCCAACTTGCCATAAATATAGGTCAATTCTTGTTCTTTCCTTTAACTACATGGTTTCTATAACACTGCATATCATGCTAATATTCCAACCATCTATTAGTCCACTATAGCCATCCATACAATTCTTGTAATAACCCATAATTCCAAAACTTGCAATGAATAGTCTACCAATATCTGTACCTACAACTACATAATACATAACAACACAAACAATATTATCACCATGGAAGCATTTTTTTACTAGCATATACACACACAATTGTACTCGAAGGTTGGATTTGCATTAATCATGGTTGTCGTATGCAACGACAAAGGTCTAATGACCTTAACATTCATGGAAATAAGTTCTCCTCTACAACATAAGATAATATTACTCCATGAAGTCTCCTCAAAACCATGAATGCCACTACAAAAATTGAATGTGGGGTCTTATAATTCTTATCTAGGCCATTTCGAGCGATTCCTGAGAAAATGCATTATTTATAATTGCCACCCCGTAATTATCATCCTAAAGATCAATTTTATTTTTCTTAAGTCTAATTTGATTTTTATCAAATCACATTTCATTTGCATTTTTCTAATTTTCTCTAATTTCATTTGAGCCTATTTTGCATTTCATATTCATTACATAAAATTTCATTTACATTTTGTTTACAATGCTTAGTCAAAATTGCACAAAACTTTGTCAAAACTTGCAATTTATACACACTTTATTTCTTCTTCTTTTGATAGGTATATTTGTTGCCTACATCTTCTCTCCCATTTAAATTAGTTGACACCCCTATTGACACTTATTATTTTCCTTTAGGTGGTTTTTCTTGCTTCTATTAATCTTGTAGATCTATAATTTGGCCCTAAAGGATTGCTTGTTCATCTCGTACTTTGGAGGCATCGGTACTGAGTTCTAGCGCCTTTAATTCATATTTATTTGCTTTCTCTTTTACTTTGGCTAAGGCTTGTAACAATTGCTCCTCCTATTTTGATGTGACTTTTCACAATTTTTTTATCAATTTCACTTATGTTCTTATTGTGATGGCTAATTCTTCATTCTTTTTAGCAATTACTTGATCTCATTGCTTTAGCTCTTTTTGATGAGCCTATTATTGCTCTTCCCTAAATTGAAGTGTGGTCTTTTTGTCCATAAGCTTTTTATTATATATTTCTATATCCTTTTTCATTTTTGCCATATTTTGATCCTTGAGTTGCAATTGTCCTTCATTCACCTTCAACTAGTCTTCCTGCTTCTTCAATTGCTCATATTTGGCTTTCAATTGTTCTTCCTGGTTTTTAAGATGTTGAATATTCAGTTTCAATTGCTCTTCTTGTTGTTTCAACTAATTTACATGTTTTCTCAACAACTCTTCTTGTTTATATAGTTGTTTTATTTGTTCTTCTACTTGATGCTTTATGATTTTCCATTGTTCCTCTTGGGTTTTCAACCATTCTTTAAAGGTATATTTTATACTAGTCATCTCAATCTCTATATATATATGTCTAGATTTGGCTTCTTTCTTGATCATTTCAAGTTCATCCTCCATAACAACCATTTACTTTCATGTGGATTTTGCTTCCCCTTATTGTGCTTCCTTAGTCTAATGGATATGCTTCAATCCTAAGGTAAGTCATTCTATCCAGTGTGTTAGGAAATTGTATTTACGGAACAAGAATACCAACATTGGTGGTGCTCTCCAGTATTCAATTTTTGTTGTATCTACTGGACATCTCTAGGATCTACTTAAGTCCATATATATTCTTAGAAGCACTCTATAATTGGTTTTTGTTTCTTTTGACAAGTCATTGACTCCTTACATACTAGTTACCCCTCCAACAGGTAATTGCCAAGGTTGTTGCTCATAAATTTTAGCTAATTTTCTTATTCTTTCTTCATTGTGTATCCAATTCATTACTTTATCTATTTAATAAAAATTTCTTTCCTTCTAGTGTTTTAGTTTCTCCGTAGAGCCTATCCGAAACTACAATAGAGGAGTAACAAACATTTCCATTACTTGTTCAAAAAATTGATCTATTTGTTCATTAGTTTCTTCTCCTTCACCAAAGATCCCAAATGTGGGTACCGTAATCAAATAGTGTATCTGCAACCCTTGACTGGTCCCATGTGTTTGTTCCTCCTTTGTCATTTCTTCCTAATTTGAAGGTATTTATTTGTTGTCTTCCAACTACATATCTTCAGTGTCTTTTGGTTGACTGATTGGTTATGCAGTTGTTTCCTTCTAATCTACCTATTCTATAATGATTTATGTTGGATTTATTTTCTCTGTATAAATTGCTTGTTCAAGTTTTATTTGGTTATGTTGTGCGTCACTTTACACCTATGATTCCTCCAGTGGAGCACATCACTCTATAATATATTTCTGTGGTGCTGCCACTTGATTATGTTGTTCTCCATCCTCAACCTTATCATCTTCGACTGGTTTTTTACTATTGCCACCTCTCATGACAATTCTAATTTGTTTCTATTTCTTCCTTGATGGTGCAACCACTACTTCCTTATCCTTTTTTGGACTTTCCACCCTATTTTTTGGTGGTACTGTAACCTTCTTTAACCATTGTTTCACTTCTTACATAAAGTCAAATTCATTTGCATCTATCATAGTAGGTGATCCACGGGTTTCCTTTAGCTATATTTTATCTATAAGTAGATTTATCTCCATTAAGTCCAGTTGTTATAATCCTAATCCAACCTCTTAATTTGAATATTTGGCCAATACTTATTGTTGCTCACTAAGTACTAGAAGTTGTTCATATGGCATTTTTCCATGCTCTTATTATCGCCTTGTTTGTATAGTACTTGTTGTTGGTTCTTCTTTTTCCCTTATTTGAAGCATTGATTGCTCCTACAACAATTATTCAGGGATGACATCATCTTGTTCTTGCTCTATATTTATCTTCCTTCTCCTTTTACACTTATGATGCACCTCCTCTTCAAAAGCCTCACTTTCTTCAACTACAACTGGCTCTGGTTTCTTTACATTTTTCTTGGCATTTGGCTTCTCTAGAGGAGAATTCTTTATTGATACTCCTTTCACCCATCTTAGAATTGAAGGTATATTTTAGGTAAAATCTCTTGGTATTGTCATTCTATAAAAAGATATGCCATCCTGAGAAACTACATCTAGCATAACTCCAATCACATGAAATATCATGGAGAAATTCTTAGTCATCCATTGTAATAATATTTGGATTCTGTGTGCTAAGTATGTGCTCCAATCATACTACACAACTTTCATTATATCCTCCACATACTATGCCAACCACACGGGCATCTCTGTTGATCATGCTTTGCCTGATAACCATGATATCACAATATTCATGACATGTTAAAGTTCTTGGATCTTCAATTGATTTTGTTTAATTTCTTGACCTCCTGGACCAAAATACTTAGTTGTTGTTTTTGGATATTTAAGGACTATTAAGTCACAAATTAATCAACATCATTTAATTGGATCCACATGTTCCTTCTTTATAGGTTGTCCTCCCCATGGTAGTCTAAATATCTATAAAAAATTCTCTACTAAGAAATCTACCCTGATATACCGATTTCCAAGGCAAATAAAATATAGTTTTTGTTGGCATCATATGACTGCATGATCTATAACAAGTACAGATTGAATAAGTTTCTATCAAAGGAAGGTACTTGTGCTAGAATACTAACATTGAATTTCTCTAATGCTACCTTTAATTCATGTTTTTCTTTGGTCTCATTCGACCACTTATGATAAAATTCTCCTATCAACTAAGTGAAGGTGATATCCTTCAATGTTACTTGTGCACCTTCTTAACTTTGTGGATCACTATTATCTTTGGGTATTGTTTCCTTATGAATTTCACTTCGAAGTTCTCTTTGGTGTGCCCTATGGGGTTTCATCTGTTATTCCTTAGACTCCTTATTCCATTCCTCTATCTTTTCACCATGTCAATCACCATGTAATTACCACGGGTAATAACTTTGTCCTCTCCAAGGTTGATAACCATATCCTCATCTTGATTGAAAGCCTCATACTTGTCTATGCCAACAATATTTTAGCTCCTATTGCATTAGAAATTAGGGTTCTTCTCATCTTGATCATGGTTCCCTTTGATGCAATAGGTCAGGTGAACACTCAATTCTTTGTCTAGCAATAATTCATATGTGCTCACCAAAATCCTACCATTTACTCATAATTTTATAGTGTTCATGTTACCCAACTATCATCGTACGATTTTCCTCCTCATTGAATGGTATGATTTTGGCATACAATGTACAATTATACCACTCAATATACAATTTTTATCCAGTTGTATGATTTCACCTTGTAAACATTTAGTTGTACGATTATACCCATCAATCATATGATTTACTTCTAGCTATGTATTTTCACCCTGCAACCATAAAACTATATGATTACTCTTAGAAATCGTACAATGTCCTTCAAATTATATATTTTTAGTAATCATACAAATCATATTTGCACAATAATACGATCCTTTTCCTCTATGTATGATTTTTCCTCTGCACAATTGTACAATTCTATTGTGCAATCGTACAATCGCTTTCTATCGTAATTTGTATGCTTTAATGAGAATTGAATTTTTAAACTTTGGTTTGTAAGCATTCAACAATTGTATGATAATCTTCCTTAGTATTTCCCCATGACATTTTCACCAATTCCATGCATGTATATTTAGTTTACTTTTTTGCCCTTTCTAGCCTCATTCGACACTTTTCCTTGAATTTCTGCAAACGTTGAGAGGGTCTTACAAAGTAGGTGGCTTGTTTTTTCTAATTATCCATGGGGGTTCAAAAAATATTCAGTCTTGCTTCTACCAAATATTTTTCCTTTTTCCATTCTAATTTTCCAATTTTTGTTGCACAGGTACTAGCTTCCTAAGTCCTCTTCTTTCCTTGGGTAATCTTCTTCCTTCAATTTTTGGCCACTAGGATTTTGCCTAAAACCTTATTATCTCATCCCTATAACAAATATTTGCATGCAATTCAAATTCTACCATCTAGTTCTTCTTTGGTGCTTTATCCCTTCTAGTTTGCATTAAAATTATTCTTCATGAGCCTTTTCATAAATTTTCTAAGTTGGTTATAACTTCCAACTGAATGGATGAGTGTCATATTAGAACTTGCATGCATTTTTTTATTTTTAAATTTTGTTTTTTCATTATCTTTTATATGATTGATGTATAATTTGTATTAAGACATTAACTTATACCTATACGATTTTTCCAACTAACATGTCATCCAACTGTTCCAAAGATTCAACTACAAAGGTTGTACGGTTTGGGTTAGTTTGACATGTCATATGATTCCCTTCATTGCCCATCATATGGTTTCCATCTATATGATTTCCATCATTATGCATCATATGATTTTTGTCTATACACTTTCTATATTCACCTTGAGTCATACAATTCTCTTCATTTTGAAATGTACTATTTCTTGTCGTATGATTTCCAACCATACAATTTGTTGCTATTGGTATCGTATGAATAACTCTTTAGAAATCACATGGTCCCTAATTGTATGATAATTTCACTCCATTTGATTGATTCATTGGTAGGTCATATGATTACCTTTTTCTAGAATTTCTCTTTGTCTTGACGTCCAATTACTCGATAAGTCTTGACTTGAGTAAATCCCTACCACACAATATTTGTTTGGGTGACTTCTACTTCTATCTCATCGAACTAAGTCTACCTCTAAACTTGGTGAGAAAGTCATTTTCTTGGTGCAATCACTTTCTTCTTCAAATAATACTCATCCCATCCAGACAGTATATTTCTTTTGAATATGTCTTCCATGGCTTTGCACTCTTATGGTTACACCTCATTGGATATTGGGGTGAGTCTCATCCATCTAGAGTAAATATTTTCCTACTCCTATTGGTCTTGATCCCCGATGATACACTAGTGGTTGAAACCAACTTCCTCTATTGGAGCATGATCCCCTAGAGGGTTGGAAATGTCCACCCTAGGAGATGCATCCCCTATGTGCATTCCTTGTTAAATTGAGATACGATCATTGCAATTCATTGCATCAACTAGGTCATCTAAGGGTAGGAGGTATATTCCTTCCTCTCAACCCACTAGAAAGAGGATCTAACTAAATTTTTCCTTAGTTAAGTTGTCTCAGGCCTCCTCGATGACCTAGTTACCTTCCTAAGGTACTTAGGACACCTTGCTGGCATTCTTGTTGTCTATTTGATTCCCCTCTTTCCCATGTTTTAAGAGCTATTTCAACAAATTCTATATTAGCAAAATGCCCTTCATGATGTTGAGTCCCTAGCAACAGTTGTCTTAAGGATGTTATTCTATGATTCGTGTGTCTTAATCATCATATCCACCTTCTTTCCTTGAAATACCTTTGTGGTTGACAAATTGTCAAGGCTTCTCTATATTGTTATGAAAAATCAGAGTTAGTGCTTGAGTCATTGTGACTATCTTCTCGTTGCAAGGTCCATCCAGGCGATGTCTCCATTATCCTTTAGAGTCTCCTCACCTCTCTTCATTGCCTTTTGAGTTGCCGACATGCTACAACATGATATTTTACTTTGGGATAAACTTGTGGTTCTTGGATTCTTTACAAGAAATTTGCACTACTATTGGAACTACTGTTATTTTTGACCACTAAGGGAACTCCATCATCACTAGAATTTGTTTTCCAATTTCTTCTTTGTTTTGGTGATGTGGTATCCTCAATATCTCTCCATAGTATTTTTTCTACTTCATATATAATCAATGAATCTTGTGTCTAACATGTTGGTTCCACTTATGATCTTTTGTCCCTGCTTGTACTTCCTTTCGATACTTCTTTGTGTCTTTGTGCTATATCTTGTACTCATCATATATTTTATTCTTCTTCTTCTTCTTGTTTATTGAGCTCTTGTTGACTTGTAGCGTGTTTCTCATCAAGTCTTTGTATTGTATAATCCAATTATTGAATGATCTATTCTTGAAGTCTTGCATTACGTGTTTGCAATTATATTGCTCCTACAATTGTTGTGTCTGTTCATGCATTCATTGGTGTATCCTACCTATTTGGGCTAACAAGATGTGTCCAACTAACTCCTCAATTTTTACACCTCCTTGATTTGGATTTGACATATTTATATCAAAGGTATCCATCCTATTTGGGTGCCATACTATTAATTGTATCCTCCTTTGCCCATCCTATTGCTAAGGTAACTCTTATTGTTCTAATTGAGGATATATTGTTCCTATCGTTTGGTGTGGAACTTCTTCTTGTACCACTAAGTTTACCATTGAAGGTTCCTTATTTTTATTTCTCTCTTCATTCGTAGGAACCCACTCTTCTTCTTCTTCTTATATTTCTATTTTGTTAGAAAATCTTATATGTACTTGCAGCCTTCTCTCACTAGGGTGAGGTTCCAATTATTATTTTCTATGGTTGGTTGTGTCTCCTCCCCTTCTGGAAATAGTGTCTCATCCCAACATCATCCTCATATTGTTGAGAAGTCTAATTATTTTGGGTTGTGTCCTATTATTTGTGAGAATCTTCGTCTTGCCTTATTCAATCTATGTCTTCCATAGCGATGAACATGCATTGCACTTTGTATGGCTTTAATTTTGATCTGTTTATTATTTTAGGAGCCATTGTCCTATCTAATTTTTGTAATTTCACCATGTTGTTGTCCATCAATTCTACTACTTTAAAAGGACCAAGCCATAAGGTTTTCAATTTTCTTAGCTTGATTTCTTGTTTTCCATTATACTTCAAGATCAAGTCATCTTATTTCAATTACAACTTCCAAAGGTGCTTGTCATGCCACAACTTCCTTCTCTTCTTGGTTACTTCAATTTACCATTGTTCCATGACCCTCTTTTCATCCAATTTAAGTAGTGTTTCCAATATTTCCTCTAGATTTTCTTGGTCACCTAACCGATGTTCTACGACTATCTTCAAACTAGGTACCAAAAATTCTACTAGCACAACTGCCTCTTGGCCATACATTAGATGGAATATCATATGATCTATTATCGACTTGAATGTTTTTCTACATACCCATAGGAATTATAGAAACCTCTCCTCCCAATTTGCTTCTATTCCATAGATTTTGTATAAAGTAAAGACCAAGATTTTATTTGTTGCCTTTGCTTACCCATTTGCTCTTGGGTAGTATAGAATTGACAATGAGTGCAAAATTTCAAATTTAGTTGTCAGATTTTTGATAACTTCATTCACAAAGTGATCACCCCTATCACTTGTTATTTGAAGCAAAATTTTGAATCTTGTAATCACCTACTCATACAAGAATTGGGTTGTGTTTTTTTCTAAATTATCATGTAGTGCCCTTACTTCTACCCATTGTGTTAGATATTTTGTTGTTACCATGATATAATAAAATTTTTTCTTGTAGGTTGTTCTAAGTGGACCTACAAAGACCAAACCCCACCTTTCAAATAATTCTTGAGGTTTATATGGGTTTAGGGGCATGAAATCCTTTTACCACTCTTTGGCATGTATTACATGTTTGCACATACTCTTTTGCATCATGATAAAGGGTAGGCCACCATAGTCCTTCCAAAATTACCTTCCTTACAATAGCATCCGACCTCATATGTCTACCTACCAATCCCTCATGTACTTTTTTTAATGCTACCTTTACCTCTTCGTCCATTACTCATCTCCTTAAGATACCATCCAAACCTATTTTGTACAACAATCTTACTATTAATTGGAAGGGTGTTGACTTCATTATAACCTTCCTTTTTTCTATAATTAGTTCTTACGACAACTCTTCTATGGATAACTATTATTCAATTAATTTTTACCAAGATGGTATAGCACCGATTGCAAATACTTGAGTGTTAGAAAACTCATCTGACAGTCCTGCTCCTACAAGTTCTCCCGAGCGAATCCATGATAATTGATCCATTATCATGTGTTTCTTACTAGGCCTAACCATTATTCAAAACATGAATTCTTGTAATGTGACAAGCCGCCTGCTAACTCATCCTTGTATCATTGGTTTAAGGATTAGGTACAATAAAGCTTAATGGTTGACATAAAAGGCAAATGGTTTGGCTAATAAATAATGCATAAATTTTTGAACCGCATATATCGTCCCCATGACCTCACGCTCTATTGTACTATAATTTCTTTCTTCCATTGAAAATAGATGACTTGCAAAATAAATAAGCTAATCTAGCCTAAATTATCCTTCTTGGGCTAATGCACATCCAATTATAAAACTGGACACATCTATGTGAACATGGAACTCCTTGTTGCAATTTGGAAATACCAAAATGAGGCTACACATGAGCTTTACCTTCAATTCCTCAAATGCTCCTTGATGTTCCTTTTTTCAACAAAAGAGAATATTATTTTTTTAGAGAATCGAATCAGTAGAACACATTGGCATAGTTCTTGATAAACCTTCGATAATACCCAGTTGATCCCATGAAGGTTTTTAATGAACTTGTATCATGTGGTTCTTCCATATTCATAATGACATAAATCTTATCAAGATTTATCTTCAATCCTTCTCTACACACTATGTGTCCTAGAAACTCACCATACACCACCATTAGGTGCCATTTTTCTAGATTCATAACTATCCACACATTTCTACATAATCTCAAACATTCATCTAATGCTAGAAAATATTCCAATATTTTTCCATATATCGACCAGTCATCCAAGAATGCTTCGGTTTTCCCTATTATCAAACGATCAAATGTGTATAAGAAATTCCTTTAAAATGTGGTTAGGGTATTGCATAGCCTGAATGGCATTCTATTATAGGTACAAATTTCATTCTCTACCATAAATGTGGTCTTCAATTTATCCTCTTCAACAATACTTATTTGATTATAGCTAGAGAACCCATCCAAAAATGAGTAGATTTCATGTCCAACTACTTCCTCTAGGATGGAATCAATGAATGGAATAAGGAAGGGATCCTTAATTGTCATTGCATTTAGACTTTGAAAGTCTATGCATATACAAATTTTATGTACTTATTTCTTTCAAGTGATCATGATGGGTGATACCTACTCACTCATTGTAACTTTGAAGATAATGTCGGCATCCAACATCTTTTCTATTTCTACATTCACAAAATCCACATAATTTGGGTTCATTATATAGGGTCTTCTTCTCATTGGTTGGGCTTTTGAGACCAATGGAATATTATGAACACATAGTTTTTGAGGTATCCCTTTCAAATATTTGTATGTCCAAGTAAAGACATCCTTGTATTGTAAGAAAATTTTGAAAGTTATCACTTTCAATACAGAAAAACAAAAAAAAAAAAAAAAAAAAAAAAAAAAAAAAAAAAAAAAAAAAAAAAAAAAAAAAAAAAAAAAAAAAAAAAAAAAAAAAAAAAAAAAAAAACAAAAAAAAAAAAAAAAAAAAAAACAAAAAAAAAAAAACAAAAAAAAAAAAAAAAAAAAGGGAGAAAAAAAAAAAAAAAAAAAAAAAAAAAAAAAAAAAGAAAAAACCAAAAACCAACAAAAAACAAAAAAAAAAAAAAAAAAAAAAAAAAAAACCAAAAAAAAACACAAAAAAACAAAAAAAAAAAAAAAAAAAAAAAAACCCAAAAACAAAAAAAAAAAAAAAAAAGCAAAGAAAAAAAAAAAAAAACAAAGAACCAAAAAAAACAACAAAAGCCCAAACACCACCTACCCAAAAAAAAAACAAACCAAAAACAACAAAACAAAAGAAAAAAAAAAAAAAGAAAAAAAAAAAAAAAAAAAAAAAAAAAAAAAAAAAAAAAAAAAAAAAAAAAAAAAAGAAAAAAACCCCAATAAAAAAAAAAAAAATAGGGTATATTTATAGGGCCCCAATCATCTCCACAATGGATCATTCTTGGTTCATCATCCATTCCTAAATTTATTTCCACCATTTTGAGTCCTTCGTATTTTATATTCTCTGGTTCTACCTTGGCCTTTTCCACATTCCCTATATGTGTTAGTTTCACATCTATTTATGCATCACCAACTATATACTCTATAATTTGTTTTTGGAAATGTTCATTTCTTCTTTTCTTCTTCCTTTGTCTTCTTGTTGGCTTCTTTTTCATCTTGGTTTTTTGAAGTCTCCTCTATCTGGATATAGAGACAAGTGGGCTGAAATTTCATACTCCATTCACCAATGGATAAGTCCACTATCAAATCGATTCTCATCTTCACTACATTCCTCCAGGTACAACATTCCTTCCTTGTTTGGCTCATATTGTTCTTCTTCCTCTAACTAACTTTCTAATTTATTTGTTGTAGCCACATCTTCACTGATCATTTGATTTCTCAAATTGATTATATATTTATATTATCCTTTCTTAAATTTTATTCAATCCTTTTCCCAATTGTGATTTACTTTGGCCAATCTTAGCCATCCCCTTCCTAGCAATGCATCATATGTTGGTTTTTGCATTGTAATCACAATGAAACTTAAGATGAATTCTTGGTTAGCTATTATTACTTTTTGGGCCATCAATACTCCCTTTGTCTCTATGCCATACTATTCAATGCCATACAACTTAAAACTAGGTGCCCACAAGAATGGAGCCCCAATATCTTTCTAGGTCTTCTCTAATAGTACATTAACACTTGACCCTCTCTCCATAAATACTTGTGTTAATTTATGCTCCAATATTTTCATGTGAACTAATGTTAGTTTTTCCAACATCGATCATTAATACTATTGGATCAATTAAGTGATCCTTCTTCTCGACTTCCTTTATCGGTTGGCTTTGTACTTCCATCACCTTTTGGGGCTATAATTCCTCTCTCATTATCATATGTAATGTTGGTATGCCTCCTATAAAACTTGCCATATTAAACTTCATAATTGTATTCAAGACTTGTGGTGCTAGTATTTGCATTGACACTTTCTCTTCTAAACCGCTTAGCTTCTTCAACTATTTATGTTTTGCTAATCTTGCATATTTAGATTTCTTTGTAATTTCTCCAATTGCATTTTGAGTTGCTTGCCATATTTCCTTATCTTTGGTAGTTTTGGAGTAATTATCTTTCTTGGCATGACTCCTTGTCATGACCAATATATCTTTCTCTTTTTCTTCCTTTCTTGTTGGACATGCATCGATGTCAAGAAAATTGGCATTCTATGAGTTACTTGTACTCGCCATATTGGGATAATTAATCTTCTTGTGGTTACATTGGCCACACCTTCATCACATATACATTGTATTATTCTCAACTATCTCATGTATTTGAAGGACATGACAATTGTTTGCAAAATACCCCCACTATTGACAATTATGACATTGTATGACTGGTACACCTTCTTAATCATACTACAACTAACTTTGACTTCCTTATTAATTGCCTTGATATGGCTTACCTCCTCGATTGATTATTCCTATATCCATCACTAGTTGTACCTTTTCCATTCCTTTAGGCATTCGATTTTTCATTATCCCCTGCACTGTTAGAGTTCGATGTCTTACCCCTTTCAATTTAAATGGACAATCCACAACTCTATGTCCTAATGAATCACATATATTACAATATGTGTTCTTAGGACAGTTCATGTTAGTGTTTCCTTAAGTATTGCAATCATTACACCATATATCCTTAGGGTCTTTCTTAGTTTCCCCCTTAACTTCATCATTTTATCAAATTATTTTTCTAAAATATTGGATAGCATGATGCACTTTGTCATCTATATCACTATCTGAATCCTCATTCTTGGGATGTCCTACAATTATTGTTGTTGTTTGCTTTGACTCACTTTCAAAGTTCTTTGCTCTTTCTAAAGCTTCAACATATGTTGAATATGGAACTACCTTTATCTTTTTCCTATATTTGGGTAACAATCCATCAATGAACCATCTTCTAATAAGTCCATCAACTAGTGGTATTTGCATTTTTTTAGTCAATTGTTTCAATATTAAATTGTATGCTTTAACATCCTCATATTTCCCTTATTTTGTAACATATATCTTAGTAATTATTTAAGTATCATCCCTCAAAGGATAAAATTCATTAATGAATTCATCTTTAATTATATTCCATAATCAAAAGGCTAGTGTATTTTCTTGTTTCAAATACCAATCTATTACAAGTCCCCATAATGTGGCAAGAAATAGTTGCAACCATTTGTCTAGTTGTCTTACCCCATTTGCTTTCCAAATAGTGGTACACATGTCAATATGTTTGATTGGGTCCTATTTCCCTTCTCCTATGAAGAGTGGGCATTTTTATCTATTAGCAATATTAGCCATTAGTGCACTTCCTCCTTCTTCATCACTTGATGACAAATCCCTTGGGATTTTTGTTCTATCATTTTATATAGTAGGTGGTTTGTCTTGGTGTTCTTATTTTGATGTTTATGTCCTTGGTGCTTTGTTTTATCAAAATAGTCTTATTTCTACTTCTTGTGTATCCTCACTATGTGACCTTATTTGCTGATATATGAAATGTGGTGCTGGCTTATCTTCCCAAGTACTTGCACACAGTTTCTCTGGTGCCTAAATCTCATCCTTTGCATCCCTTGGTAAACTTTCTATTGTCTTCTCAGGTGTCACTCATACACTTCCTACGTTGGTGTTCCCTTATGCTAACATCTTCTTTGACTACTTTTCTGTTGCATCCCTCACTTCCTGTGTTGGTGTTCCCTTAGGCTAACATCTTCTTCGTCTAGTGGTTGTTCACCATGTACCTTATCTTCCATACTTAACAACAATGTTTCCCACCTCTTAGTGTCTCCTTCTTATAAAGTCCATACTTTTTCTAGTATTGGTTTATCCGTTTCTTGGATTAAGGCTTCTATATTGTTCACATTTTCTCTTTGAGAAATTTGTGTATTCCTTATTACGAGTACTTACTTCTCTCTGCGATCTCATCTCCCATGTCTTTTTAGACTTATATTTATCATCCACCCCTATTTCCTTCATGCTACATACTATTTTAGAATCTCCTCATTCCTAACAATGACAATGGCACAAAATGTAGCATGAGTGGCAGTAATCCCAATAGGGGAGGTGGTGATAGATTTTAAAATAAAATACTAAGCTTTTCTTCATCTTTAATACACCTATTTTGGTTATATCAATTATACGATTGCACATTTTCTAATAATACAATTCTCCAAAATGTACCATTGGTCAACTATATGGTCATGAATCCTACAGTTCCACCCAAAATATACAATCCAAAAAAATATTCAGTTCATACAAAACGTTCAATTGATAAATCGTTCAATTTAGCCAAAATGATCAATTGATAAATCATTCAATTTAGCCAAAATGATCAATTGGCAAATCATTTAGTTCAATAATTTGTACAAACTTCTCTAATCATTCAATTTATGAAATATACCCTTGGCTATATTATGTAGTCTATTAATCGTACAATTCATTAGAAATTGTACAATCCATTAACCTTGGTACGTTCATAAATAACATCATGCATTTAGTGATCGTTATGTATAATGATCAACCGAAAATTTATATATTTTGTCCAATCATATAATTTACACTAAGGTTGCTTCCAAATTGCCACAAACATAGGTCAATTCTCGTTCATTCATTTCAATACATGGTTTCTATAACACCACATATTATGCTAATGTTATAACCATCTATTAGTCCACTATAGCCCTCCATACAATTGCTATAATAACCTATCTTTCCAAAACCTACAATGAATAGTTCTAGCAATATTTGTACCAATACATAACAACACAAACAATATTATCACCATGAAAGCATTTATTTACCAACATATACACACACAATTGTACTTGAAGGTTAGATTTGCATTAATCATGGTTGTCGTATGTAGCATTAACATTTTGTATGTAATACATAGGTCCAACAACCTTAGCATTCATGAAAATAAGTTCTCCTTTGCAAACTAAGACAATATTACTCAATGCATTCTCCTCAAAACCATGAATAACACTACAAAAGTTAAGTGGGGGGCCTTATAATGTCTATCCAAGTCATTTCGAGAAATTCCTAAGACAACTCATTACTCACAACTGCCACCCCATAACAATCATCCTAAAGATCGATTTACTTTTTCTAAAGTCTAATTTTCTTTTTACCAAACTGTATTTTATTTGCATTTTCTAATTTCATCTAATTTCATTTGAGCCTAATTTGCATTTCGTATTCATTACACAAAATTTCATTTACATTTCATTTTACAATGCTTAGTCAAAATTGTTAAAACTTGTAATTTATACACACTTTATTTCTTCTTTTGAGAAGTAGATTTACCTTTTATAGGAACTCATAGAAGAATTTATACATAAAGCACATAATTACTTCTTAGCACATATAGCCATTGGATGCCAACACTAGATTGATAATTGAAAGTGTAAGAATTAATGATGCTCATCATACTCTCTTATGACCTCCATCACATTGTCGCATATATATGTGTCTTAAGCCTTAATGTCACCCATCATAATTCATATATACCTTCATCTATGTCCCCTCACCTAACTGGTATTGTAGTTAGCACTTCTCACCATGTCAGTATGATTGTAATGACACTTTCCTCTTCAAAAATGAAAGGAATATTTGGAAAATTTTTGACCACACCAAAGAGGAAGGTGATTCTAAAAATTGATAAAAAATTTCCCTGGTAGATCATAGGGAGTCTAAGTAAGAAGAGTGCAAAAAATATAGCTAGTATAACATAAGAAACCAAGGGAAAAATGAACAATGATATTGCCAATATGCAAGTCTCCTTGTCTACTGCATGTTTGCTCATACAATCCCAACTAACAAAACAAATATGGGAATTATTGGTTGCCAAGGCATTATAGCTAGATATAAGTATATTAACCACTATAATATTTGACTATGTCATTAAACAATCCACTTTGGACCTCTCTAGAGCTACCCTACCCTATATTGCACAAGTAATATAATTGTTGCACTAAGAAATGGTTATTGAATGCATACAAGAAATGAGTGAAGCAAAAAAATACAAGAATCAAACCCAAGATAATACATGAGCATTGAAATCATTGACAAATCATGTGTCTCAATTACAACAAGACCTAAATGCATTGAAGAAGGAAAATAATAATCTCAAAGAATAGACAAGGAAAGATGAGATAGAGAAGCAAGTGATCAAACTATAAAAGTAGTTGGCCTAAGAGAAAGATCAATTTAAGCAACAATTCAAGAAGTAAGATTTACAACTTTATCTTTATCATCTAAATATCATAGTGAAAAGTAAGGAAGAAGATATCTCTAATGTAAAGAAAGCAAATGAGGAGTTGAAAAATAAAATGCAGAATATGAAGGTCAAAATATTAATGGTGCAACAAGTCAAGTTCCTATGGAATCAATTACATGTTGAGATGACACATGCTAAGGCATACTTTACATATAGCAATCAGTGTGAGACCTTGCTTGAACAAGCTTTAGGGGCAATCAAGTAGGTAAAAATGAGTTAACACCAAGACTAAGATATACTAAAGTGCTCTTGTGACTATATAAGATATCCAATGAACATGTGAAGAAATTGGATATGGTTGACAATACAATGATAACCATGCAAGTAAATAATATACCTGATAAGAAAATAATACTAGAAGGATGAAAATTATATATGATACTCTCAAGACATCAGTTGAACACATAATAACGAAGATGCAATAGTTGTTGGAAGAGGAATTTCCTCAAAAAAAATTTGCTCAATAAAACTCCTCATACTTGAGTAGATAACAAAAGCCATTGATGAGAAAAGGCCATAGTAGGTGTGCTAATAGATGGTAGTGCACCTTATCTCTTAAAGGAGATCTAAGATCTGGAGGGCCTATTAGGGAAAGTAAAGAACATAGACAATAACAAAACCTTATAAGATACCAATACATGGAAGTAATATTAGATGCTATGATGATGGATGCTCTAGATAGACCTTTAGATATATAATGGAAAGCATTTTTTAATCTATTAATATCAAGTTAAAAGGATGTGGCTCCATAATATTGCTATTTCAATACAAGGTTATTCTAGTTTTGGATATTCCACATCCAAGGATAAAAGCAAAATATGGGATCTCTTGCCAATAGAGTTCAACATATCTAGAAGTCATCATAGATGTAGCAGCTAGGATACTACTATTATACTCCTATAAGGAAGTGACCATATGAATAGAATAAAAGGTAAAAATTTTAATTTTGGGAGAAATACAACATAAGAGAAGTTGATAGGATGCCAAATATTGTCTAAGTGATAAACAATATGACTCACTATAGGATATTCAACAAATAAGAACATTGTTCCAATAAGAGATACCATCTACAATGTAGTTTATGACAAGTATGAAAGCAATGTAAGACATTGGATTGAGTATGACATAGGAGGACCCATTATATAGTGCCATATATATCATCTTTGGGGGAACTTTGCACTAGAATATTAGAGTTTTTTGAGTCAAAATCAACTAAATATGCATAGAGGGTTTGAGAATCCTAAAAAAGGTTGCAACCCTAGATAGGAAGTACAAGAAATTGAGAACTTGATTTTAGTGAAGGATCTTAAGCAAGTCATAGTGGACATCATGCAATCATTGATGTTACTATAATCAAAGATAAAGGATGAGCATAAGGTTAAAATTAGCAATTTGTTTGAAGGTAAATGTAAGCAACAATATAGGTCAAATAGTGGAGGATACCATCTAAACATGTATGACTATTAGGTTGATAATGCCAATCACATAACTAAGGATAAAAAATATTTATATAATGAAGGATGTCAAGTGGATGTGTTAGTAGTAGGTTTAAATAATGAAGGATACCATCCAAGCATATAAAATTGTCATATAAGAAAGATGAGTGGTTGTCTAGATTTAGAAGGTTGTTTTATAGGCAATGGAACTTGTTGTCTAAGAAAATGGTGCTATAATCTAGTCCATTGAAGGAAAGAGAGGAACTGAACAAATTAAGGTAAGTGTTTTCAAAACATTACTTGAATTTCTTAATTCATTAACACCACCAATTAAGGTTTCAAATTGGTCATTTAGAGTCTATACCTTATTGTCTTGGGTCTTTTATAGCCATATTGGGCAATGTAGAGGTATTTTGGCCTAAGGTCATTATCGTCTAAGGTAATGAAGAGGTTATTTGACCCAACATGACTATTATATAGGGAAGTGGAGAGGTCTTCTAGACCAAGATGATTATTGTTTAGTTTAGTGTACAGGGTATCCACCCTTACAAGTGTAAAAATATCATTTGGATTTCCATTTGGATATAAGCTTAAGTCCTGAAAATATAATATATTAGCATCAAAGAAAAAAAAATATTCGTCTAAGTGGTCACTACCACCAAAGAAAGATAGGCTTATATTTGAGGTGAGAACGTGGTTGTCTAACGTTAGGATTTGACCATATGGAGAAAGAAGTATGTCATATGGGTCAGAATTAGAGACATATAGGTTATATTAGAATCCCTCTCAACTAAATTAGGATCCACATAGGCCATAGTTGGAGTTGTCTATGTCAAAGTAGGAGTTATATAGGTTATAGTGAAAGTTGTCTAGGCCAAGGGAGGTGTTAATTGGGATTAGGGAGGTTTCATCCAAATAAGAGAAGATGTCATTTAAGTAACGAGGGTGGACATCTAATGAAAATAGGTGGTTGTCTAAGATACCCAAGTAGAAGTGAAAAGTTATCCAAGTTCTCCCTTCATAAACACAAGATTTGTTATCCAAATGAAGGTTGTTTAAGATTTTATCATTCAAGATTCTAATATCCAAAGGTAAGGTCATCTAACTATTCATAATAAAGGTCATTTGGTCATCTTCTAGGGTTGTCTAGTCATCTAGCCATCCAAATGTAGGGCCATCTGGTTGTCTAAAGACAAAGCCATATGACGGTCTAGAGGTAAGTTCATCTAGTCATCTTCCAATAGCATTGACCTATTTATGGCCATTTTCCTTTCAACAACTAGGTTGTATGACCTATTGATGATAGGGTCATATAGCATTTTAATAATACAACCATTTTATTGTCTAGGCCTATCATATAAAATTGAACATATAGGCCTATCATTTGAGACTATCCATCATAAATCATTATCTAGGGCTACCATCAAAGTCATTCATCCATGTTATTTCATATGGAGCTATATCTTGTGTCTTCACTACGGTAACCATATAGGGGGTGTTTATTGGGTTGTTTGGAAAAAATAGAATATCTAAGTAGGAATTCAAGTGTTACAAGGAGGTTGAGTAAGGGTAACTAGGATGCTCTCCATGGGAAACATATAACTTAGATAATGAAGGATTTAAAAATTAAGATATTGAGGTTTATGGGCAAAGAAGAGTTCTTCCCCTTGACCTTGTAAGGGGTGCTAAACCCTTCTTCCATAAGGAGGCTCTTATTGTCTTGATCCCTGATGCAAGGGACAATAAGCATTGCACGTCATATTTGTGATATAGTTGGTTGTACAATTAAACCAAACATTAGGAGAGTAATAATTTGTACATAAAATTTTGTAGTGCAACCAATTATGGAAGACATATGGAATGGAAAGAAGTGGAAGAAGTACAATAAGATATTCATGTTCTATGTTCTATTGGATTTTCAATGGAGACACCAAAAAATCTAGAGGGGATATATGTAGATAGTCAATATGATGCATGAATGTTAAAAATATGCATGATCGTATAAAATGTACGTGCCATGAGTTGGCAATATATGTAAATAAAGAGATTGCATGTAAGTGTTATCATCTACTATTGTTGTGTGTGTACATGATAATATATATGTTTGTAATATATTACAATAGTATGGGGTATTTTAATGTTTTGGAGTGTTTGTATAGTTAGGTTGTTATCAACTACCTATTAGTTTCATGATACCTACATGTAAGAATCTATGTCAGTAGATAAGGGTGGTTGTTGCTTTCATCGCAATATCATTTTGGTCAAGGAAAGTATTGTAAGCTTGACCAAACCATAATGTATTGTAGGTAATTAGGTCACAACATATATGCTATGTGCATATTATATCCACATGTATCTATAAGTTGATTTTATCATGTACATTATATATATATAATGGAATTATATTGTAGTGTGTTATACTTTATTTCTATGTTTGGGTTCTTCTCATGGGTGTGGGTCACATAACTCAAGGTTAATTGTATTGCAATATTATATTTGAATAAAAAGTTGGTAAAAGGTTAATGGATTGACTAGGATCAAGATTATACCCCTCATGGTATTATTAGGTGAAAAGTATTTAAAAAAGGGATTTTATAGTTGTGATATTATTGTCCTTCATATCAAGTATTGCTTTGCACTTGTCATGTCTATTCATTAACACTCTTGTCTTAGGAGATATTGTGGATTTATTCCTTCATTAAGGAGTATTTTTTAGTGTTTCTCTATCTTAAATGTATTATATATATTTATCTCTTATAAGGATTATTGCATCACATATAATTTATTTGATATTCTACACATTGGACATTAATATATGTTATTGAGTATTGATGTTCATAACACTAGATCACACTAATCTTTACTATTTGAAAAATTTGACAAGAGCTTTGAGTTGTCTTTCAAGGACCACCAAGTTATGAGAGAGAAACATTGATACACCTTCTACAAAAAGAAGAATGATAATCAAAGCATGTCATAGCCCACAAATATTTTTGATATACATCTCATGTGCTAAAAAAAACTCATAAGATAGAGCATCATTGTTTGATTTCAAAATGCTTCAAAAAAAATTAAGAAAACCATGCTTAATTAAAAAATGATCAACAATGTTTGCATAACATATTACAATAACAACAATCAAAATCTTTTATTATTCATAAAAAAAAAAATATTCTAAAAGAGGAGTTATTTTGGTACAAATTGAAAATCTTTAAATAGTTAACAAATTAAGAAAATACTTTAGTAGACAACGAACAAGTATTATAAATAATCATATGAATAGTAAGCACGTGATAACAATCTAATGTAGAAGAGGAGTAAGGGGCCCGGCCCATAAAAAAACAATCTTAATGTGTCTCCAAACATCTCATATTTAACTATTTAATTTTTAGCTAGTATACAAGTTTGATTTTGACCATGGCATAAAACTTCGAAAACATGTGGTCGGTCATAAAAGTTTCATAATTATTGGATCTTAAAGATATCTTAAAGTGCCTCGATATTTTCAAATAACTTCATTGAACTGATAAAAAATATTAATAACATATGGTTCAGGTTTTGGCCCTTTTTTGGGAGACTTAAGGTTCAAAACATGATGTGGGTGAGTGTGTGAAGGGGTGGGTGTATGTTAAATTCCCTATTGATAAGAATAGCTCTCGGGTTTTACGAGGGATCATGTTTGTGAAGAGATTGCTCAACCTTGTGCATTGGTCAGGGGGTTTTCACACTAACCAATAATAATTATTATTATTATTATTATAATTAATTCAACATTTAATAAACTTTGTTTAAAACCCTCATAATTAATGATTCAACTTTTATGTAATTTTATAATAATACTTTAAATATTTTTTTTGAGATACGTAAGAAAGTTGGTTTAAGAGAGTTCAACATTTAATAAACTTTGTTTAAAGCCCCTCATAATCAATGATTATAATATTTAAAATATCTTAAAAACTATAAGGAACTAGCCTAGATATAAATGATATATATCTAAAAACGCCAAGAGTTATCAATCTCGAGGTGCCTATCTCATTTCTTGGGGGTGTGATCTCCAAGATAGGCATCTCGAGATTGATATCTCTCGGGGTTTTTAGATATATATCCTTTATATCTAAGCTAGTTTAAATGTTTTTGTTAATGTCAACTTTTTTAATAAAAAACAAAATTGTTTAGGGAGTGACATGTATGACCTCTTTGCCTTCCACCCCTGTTTGCCATTGGAGGAATGTCTCTCGATGTAAAAATGAAAAGAAAAGTTATAAGTATCAAACTCATAAAAAATATCATATAAAAAATTAGCACGAGATTCAAATATTAGGATAATTATCAAAAGAATTGGTTTTTTTTAACAAAAAAATATGCAACCAAAAAATATTTAAAGATTTCAAACAATTTATATTTAATTAAACTCACATTTTTAATAATAAATGGATGAGTGCACAATATTGTTTTTGATGCCTACTCTTATACTTGTTGTTATGCCACCCATTCTCTAGACATTACACATGAAAATGAGGTGTGTATAGATGATAACCTTATATTTAATGCAAAGAGAGAAGAACTATTTACTACTAAATCAAACTTATATTAATATCAATTATGTGAGGTATGTATATATTAGTATGTTTTTGTGGGATATTGTAGTAGTACGGTGTTGAATTTTAATTTAAGAGATTCAAATTCAGATTTCCCAATGGAACTTAAGTCAGATCACAATTCAATTGTTGTGAAACTTCAAATACAAGGAGATAAACCAAGGGAAAAACACATGCAAGGCAATCAAAACAAACCTCCTCACAAGGGAATCATTCTCTTAATAGAAGAAAATTGATAAAGTTTCAAGGCAACATTGAATAACAAGTTACAAGAAAGGGAAATAAAGGGACTACCTCATAGTAACAAATATTACAATAAAAGTGAATGGTTAATGCATGTTATCCAAGAAGCTCTAAACAAATGCAAAAGAGTTAAACCTAGAAAGAAAGAAATAGCTTCCCAACAAACCCATGGTTCGATGAAGATTTTAAGGAAACGCGAAGAATACTAAAGGATCCAACAAGTAAAACAAGAGAAAACAAAAAAGCATATGAGAAACTGGTAAGGGAAAAAAAAGAAGAACACACTAGAACAAGGAGGAAAAAACTGATTTACTTAGGGAAGCATGAATCAATTTTTTTTTGGAAGGAACTAAGTATAAAAAAGATGCAAACTAAAAATAACATAACAACTAGTCAGTGGTTGGAGTATTGAAAATAATTGTATGAGCATATTAACCAGCAGGAGACACCCCTACTATCATTACCAAGAAATAACTTTTAACAAATGAAGACATTATTCAAGGGATAAAAAAGCTACCAATTAGTAAATCCCGTGACAGACAATCTTTAGGCAAAACATATAAAATGAGGTAGATATTCTTGCACCAAAAATCAAAGATATTTTCAATGAGGTTATACAAAATGGCTTCCCTACAAAATGAGAAACTAGCTTGACCATTCATTTGTTTAAAATTGGAGATGTAAATAATCCCTCAAACTATCAAATTATCATGGTCAACCCTCTCTTTGCAAAGTTGTTTTGGAGTATGATAGAGCGTAGGATCAACATATGGGTAAAATAAAAGGGAAAGAGAGCAAAGGGGCAAGTGGGTTTTAGGCCTAAGCACTCAACTATTGATCATTGTATCATGCTTAGACACATAGTGGAAAAAATATGAGATAAAAAAGAGGAGGCTTTCTATTGTTTTGTAGACTTTAAAAAGGTATTTGACACAGTGCCAAGGAAAAAATTATGGGCAGAATGGAAGAGCTAGAGGTTCCAATTCACTATAGGGCAATAGTTCATAGATTATATGAGCATGTAAAGGCTAGAATCAAAACACAAAAAGGGTTATCTGAATGTTTTAGGAGTGAAAAAGACATCAAACAAGGTTACCCTCTATCTCTGACATTATTTGGGTTGTACATTGACAAGTTAGAAGAATGGATAAACAAATTTGGGGGAGAGGGTGTGCACTTAGCCAAATATGTGGTAAAACTCCTCATGTATGCAGATGATGTAATTCTTGTGGCCGAAATAGCTAAATATCTATAAGATCACCTTCAGGCTCTAGAACTCTTTTGTAAGGAAGTTAGGATGCAAGTGAACACAAGCAAAACAAAAATCATGTTTTTTTCAGCAAAAAAAGAAGCAACATCTCAAATTTTTTTTTGTAGGAGAACCTATTGAGGTAGTGGTAGAATACAAATATCTAGGCATATAATTTCATGAAAAACTCAATTGGAATACATGTAGAATGAAAATAAATCTAAGTGGTTAGAGAGCGCTATATGCACTTCAAAATTTGGTGTAGGAATGCTGAGTTGTGGAAATGGAAGACCACCAAGGTCTTATTTGGCCTACTTGTCACATTGATTATGTTGTATGGTTGTGAGGTGTGGGCTAGTGGCAAGACAAATACAAAATGGAGGTAAGTAGAAAGGATTCAAAAACATCTAATTACAAAATTTCTTAGAATTAAGGCCACAATCCATTATGATATTATTCTAGCTGAAATTGGAATGTTTCCTTTAGAGGCAATTGCTATGACCAAGTTGTTATGTTACTTGAAAGAAATAGAAAACATGAAAAAAAATAGATGGCTTAAGGCAATTAGGGATGAAGAGCTGCATAGCTGGAAGAACGCATGCATGAAACAAAATAAAAAATGGATGAAATGTTGGGAAATCAACATAAATGAATGCTCAAAGTTCAACAAAGAAATGAAAAACTATGTGAACAAAAATTTTAGAAATGGAATGTGGAAAAATGCAAGCAAGAAAATACAATACTATATTGCAAATTTTAACCCAACGCATGACCACAACGAAAAGCATATATAGGTGTTGAAATCAAGTGGAGGGAAAAATCCTCATTGCTTAGATAAGGACTAACTCTCATAGGCTTAGATGTGAAACATGAATATGGAAAACACCCAAGGAACAATGGGAAGAAAGAATATGTACTCTATGCAACATAGGGGCAATAAAGACAGAGGAACATTTCATCTATGAATACCTGAGTTTTTCGGACATCCGTGGCAAATACAAAGAAACACTTAAAAAAGGATCTATGATAGAGTTATTTGAAGACATTAAACTAAAAAAAGTTGGGAAATTGCTAACCCAAATCATCAGGAGAACGAAAAACTTTCTCAAGGATATTAATGGTCATATGATTTGAATAACCGTGTTTCCATATTTTAAGGTCCCATAGGCCATGTTTGGGTCTCGCGGAGGTAATTAAAATCTTCCATTCCATTTCAAACCACAAGGTATTTGGTATCTGTGAATGTGTTAAAAAGAAAAAAATTACATAATAATATTATTTAAAAAATAATATATATTTTTTATTTACATAGTGGAATTTGTAGCCACCATGATGATTTAGGTATATTGTTTACTTTTATGGCCTTCACATTATTCTACGCTATTTTCCTCAGAAGCTACCACACAATACTCTATGTAATATGCCCTTATAATTACTATGTCACATTCATTTTAATTTTTTTACGATGTTGAAAACACCAGAAAAGGAGAAGCATTCAGTTCGACGAGGCTCGAGATTTGAATCTTGGGCGTTTGTCCTCCTTTCGAGGTTTCACTGCACCAATTGGTCTACACCTCAATCCTTTTAAAAAAAATTAGTTTATTATATATGTATTATTTTTTTGCTCAAGAAAAAGGGTTGTACTCGGGTTCCTTAATATTACCCTTGAAAAATCTCACAACTCTCTCCTTAGAGTTATTCTTAGCTAAATACCTAGCTATTTTTCATAAAAAGTTTAAATTTTTTTATTTTCAATTACAAAATCTTTTTCAATTTTCTTTACCAATGAAAATATTCTAAAATTCTTAACTAAATACCTAGCTATTTTTCATAAAAAGTTTAAATTTTTTATTTTCAAATTACAAAATCTTTTTCAATTTTCTTTACCAATGAAAATATTCTAAAATTAACATATTTTTTCTTAAAGTTATCTGCAACAACCTTCATAATCACAATACCAAAATTTAACCTCTACTATCGTAAATAATATATTCTTAAACATTTAAAATTAAAATTTATTTTATCCACACACAAAATCCCATACAAAAATGAACCTCCATGTTATTAGTGGTCGTTTAAGACTATTTTTAAAAATAATCTAAACACTTCCATCCTTGTTTTTTTTCTTATCTGATTAAAATTTTGGTTCATTTTAACGTCTGGATCCATTTCAATGAAGCTGACTTTAACCCCTTATCTTAAAAAAAAAAATATACCCCCAATTATGCCTTTATTATTACATACTTAAATAAATAAATAAATAAAAGTGCACTGGCAATCGATGTTCAGATAAGACCCGAACCTTATTTCCTGTGAGGATATTCGAAAGCAGGCGGGTTCAAGGATAAAATTCATATCTCATAATTTTAGAATTAGCAAAACTAAATGGGAACACAGTTGCTTGATTTCCAGAACTTCCACCTGAACCAGCCAGGAATCCACTCCCCTGTACATATGATTCTCAATCCCAGGTGAAACAATCTAACTCTTATGCTGGGGGCATGTACATGTGCAGAAGAAAATTCAATTTCCATTTAACAAGAATCCTGGAACAAAACTCCAACGTTCCTCCAATAATAATTGAACCGTATTATCATCCTCCCCCTCCTCCTCTTTTGCAGAGTTGAAGAGAAAGAATGGTGGGAACCTTGATTCTAAGCCAACCCACATTGGTCTTCTGCACAAACTTTCCTCATTCTTGCACCAACAATAACCTCACTGCTAAGTATAGGCATGGGTTTTCCATTTGGGTTTACAGCATCCCCAAACTTGGCACAATGACCAATGCAGGACCACATAGGCAATCAGTTGCAAATAAGTTAGACTTACCTAGAACCGGTGAGTTGGATAGAACAATAGTAAAGGATTCAGTGCTACTTAAATCCTCAGAATTTGAGGACATGTGTTGGGCTATTGGTAATTCTGTTCTATGTTCAAGAAGACAGTTGATGGCAGTGGCTACAGTGCTTGCTCTGTGTTCAGAAAGCAAGACTTCAATTGCTGTTGAATCTGCAAAACAAGGTGATGACAGTTCAGCACAGGAGAGGTCTGGAGCTTCTGCCACAGAGTCTGGTTCTCCAAAGCAATCTGTGCCCAAGAAAAACATTTTTACTGGGCTTCTGAGTACGCAGTCATGGTACAGGTTCCGAGGAGATGGGTTCACTATGCGGGTTCCTCCTGATTTTGATGATATAGCGGAGCCTGAGGTAAGAGTTTCTATGTATGCCAGTCCTATATTGTCTAAAGGTAGAGTTTGCAAGAATTTTTGCTCGATTGGTTAGAACTAATTGCTTCTTTGCTAAGTTATTCTTAGGGCCGCTTGGATTGGCAGGATTCAGTGTAAATGAGCTTGGTCCAACAATTATATATGTATGTCCTATAAAATAAAAAAAGTGAAAAATAATATAAGAGTCTTGCACATTTAAGAAGCATTTTGGTTTGCTGTGATTTTTTAATTTAAATTTTTTTTGCATTTACTTATAAAGAAAATGAAAAAATAGAATAGAATGGAGGGTTTTATCTTTCACAAGGCTAAATAGCCTATGACCTATAAAAAGATACGGTACTCCCAATATTTGCTCCTTTACAAAGGAAGCAAGGTTGTGGGAGACTGAAGATTTTTTTTTTATTGATCTTTTGTTGTCGAATTTGATGATAATTTCTCCTGAATTTTTAGTTCTTGGCTTTTCAAACAATTAACATATAAAGTTCATTTCTAGAGCATCAACATAATTAACTCATAAATAATTAATATCATTATAGGCTTTTCATTAGAAAAAAAAATAGAAATTGTAGTAATATCCATGAGTAACCAAGAAGTTTGGTGGAACACTGAGAGCCAGTAGTAGTCCAAAATCAGTACTAAAAATTACAATTAGAGTATAAATACATTCACATATAATGCGGACATGGTTCAGCTGAAATTCAAGTAGCAGCAAGTTGGGGAAAAAGAAGAAATAACCTCCAAATGCCACGCACTCAGGGCACTCGCAGATACAGGAAACCTTCTGGCTAAAAAGTCTCAACAGAGGGATCTCTCTTTCATCAAATTCTATCACATTATTTTCATCATGGCACCGGATTCTGCCTTTACTTGTTGAAGGTCTTGAAAATATATATATATATATATATATATGAGAGAGAGATTGAGAGATTTATCCCCTATATAAACTTTTGCATTTAAAATTTATTTGCATACCGGTGTTTGGTAACATAAAGTAAAAGATATTGATCGCATTTGTGCACGCTATGGTTTGTTTCCTCTAACCTATAAAGAATTCTTAAAAGACAATTCACATCAAATGATGCAGTGTTTGGAGCTTTACCAGAATATGTAATGTGCCTCTTCTGCTTCATTTGCATCCTTTATTAGTGAAGGCCAGAGCATGCTAAACTTGAAAGAACTTCAAACTTGAAGGCATATAGTATACTAAAGTAGCATTTATCATGATGTGGGTTTTTATTTAGCTCCAAATTTCAAATAAATTAATAGACAATATGATTTTGGTCTGGTGCCAAAAATAAAAACCATCAACTGCGTTGGATATTACCCACCTTTGATCTGATGGAGTCATGACATATCCCAAATCTGTTGGAGGACGTTAAATAAAATTTATTTGCATGCTTGACTTTGGTAACATAAAGCAGAAAAGTTGATGACATATCTGCATGCTACAGTACATTTCTGTTAAGATCCTGCTATAAAATAAACTCAAATAACACACCCTCACACGATTGCTTGGAAATAAACTCACATAAACATCATATTAATATAACAGAAATTTGCATAAAGGAACAATCTCACAATAAGATAGAATCGCAGGCCTCTTCGAGGGGGCAACCTCCTTCAATACTTCATTAATTTGCAAAAAGATGGTTACATTGGTGCCTTTTCGGGTATTTAAGGAGTTTCCTTCCAAGGTTGGCTTACATGCAAAATGCCACCTGGATTACATGCATAATGCCACCCGAATTACATGCATAGTGCCACTTTGAATTACATGCACAATGCCACTCGAATTACATGCATAATGCCACACGAATTACATGCACAATGCCACCTTACCTAACCTATCTACCATGTGTTACATAAAAAGGGTGCCATTTGTCATAGGCACTACCTAAGCTAAAACTTAGAACATTACAAAATATTAATCATGGGTACTACCCACGTTCACTAGGAATTATTACATCAGGGAAGTTATTACATTAAGGGTTAGGATGAGATCCTAACATGCCCTTCTCCTTGAAGAAGCTTTGTCCTCAAAGCTGAAAATGAGGAAACTGTTGCTGGAGTTGATGGAGAGACTCCCATGTAGCATCCTCAAAGTTGAAGTCCACGCCACTGAACCAGGACCTCTGTAATGGTACGGTTGCGCAGAGTGCGAGTTCGACGATCCAAGCAACTGCTCCGGTGCAAGTAAGATGGAGCCTTCTTCATCCAATTCGGGAGTGTTGATTGAACCTGTACCTTTGTGCCCACAACTTTCTTGAGAAGGGAAACATGAAAAACAGGGTGGATCTTGGAAGTGGGGGGAAGAGCCAATTTGTAAGCTGTCGGACCAATCCGTTGTAGAACCTGATAAGGACCATAGAATTTTGGAGCGAGCTTCTGACACCTGCGAAGTTGTAGGGATGATTGTTTGTATGGTTGTAAGCAAAGGAAGACCATATCACCCACATCAAAACTGCGCTCAGAACAATGCTGATCAACTTGTTGGCACATCCGATTCTGGGCCATATTCAAATTTTGCTTGAGTTGGCGGAGGACCTCCGTGTGTTGCTCAAAACATTGTCAACGACCTGGACCTTGGAGCTGCCCGGAATGTAGGAGGAAGGCGTGAGTGGAGGGCGCCCGTAAACTGCCTCAAACGGTGTGAGTTTGGTGGCGGTATGATAGGAAGTGTTGTACCACCATTCGGCCAAGGAAAGCCATTTTGCCCAATGAGTAGGATGATCGGAGGCAAAGCAACGAAGGTAGGTTTCCAAGCATTTATTAACAACCTTTGTTTGACCATCCGTTTGCGGATGGTAGGCTGAACTCATTTTGAGCTGAGTCCCCTGCAACTTAAACAACTCTTGCCAAAAATTGCTAGTAAAGGTGGGATCACGATCGATACAATGGAGGTTGGCATGCCATGAAGGCGAAATATGGAGTCAAGAAAAATTTGGGCAATAGTGGATGCTGTGTAAGGATGGGTTAGGGCACAAAAGTGAGCATACTTTGAAAGGCGGTCCACTACCACGAAAATAACAGACTTGCCTCCAGATTTAGGTAGCCCTTCTATGAAGTCCATGGAGATGTCAGTCCACACCTGATCTGGTATCGGCAATGGTTGAAGAGTGCCCGGAGAGCGCACTGTTTCCCCTTTCATCCTTTGACATGTGTCGCAGTCCGCTACAAAAGAGCGAATGTCCTGTTTCATACCTTTCCAAAAGAAGGTGCGCTTGAGTCGCTCATAAGTTTTTAGGAACCCTGAATGGCCAGCAGATGGGGTAGCATGTGATTCCTTCATGAGGAGCTCTCGAAGTGGGGACTTAGGAGGAAGAACCAAGCGTTGATGGTAACGCAGATCCTAGCCATCCCAACTATATCCTGGTGTAGACTCTGGATCATCCCTAAGTGAAGCAACCAGTTCTTTCAAATCTGCATCCTGAAGTATTTCTTGACGTAAGGGCTCAATCCATTGGGGCAATGGTGCAGAGATGGCACACAACATACTAAGGGTCTCAAATTGGCGAGAGAGAGCATCTGCCACAAGATTTTCCTTCCCTTTTTTGTACGTGATGTCATAATCATAGCCCATGAGTTTTGATACCCACTTTTGTTGCTCGGGGGTGGCAACCCGTTGTTCTAGAAAGTATTTCAGACTCTGGTGGTCAGTTTTGATGGAGAAATGGCGCCCAATGAGGTAAGGTCGCCAATGCAGGACTGCATGCAATATTGCCAACATTTCCTTGGCATATGTGGATTTCCCCAAATTGCGATCAGATAGGGCTTTGCTGGTAAAAGCCAAAGGGCGTCCTTCTTGCATCAATACCGCCCCAATACCACGACTAGAAGCGTCACTTTCAATGACAAATTTTTTAGAGAAGTCTGGCATGGCTAAAACTGGAGTGGTGGTCATGGCATGCTTGAGTTCCAGGAATGCTTGCTCAGCTGGCCCTGTCCAAGTAAAAGAATCCTTCTTCAACATGGAGGTGAGGGGGGCGGCTATCTTTCCATAATTGCAGACAAATTTACGGTAATATCCTCGTAAGCCCTAAAAATCCTCGAAGCCCCTTGAGTGTGTGAGGTTTCGGCCATTCTTGGACTTGCTTGGATCTTCTTAGGGTCAACCTTGACACCATCCTTTGAGACAATGTGTCCCAGATACTCTACTTCAGTCAAACCAAAGGAACACTTGGACCTTTTTGCAAACAGTTTATGGTCGGCCAATAGTTGGAGGGTTTGATCTACATGCTTGAGATGCTCTTCCCATGTGTGACTGTAAATCAAGATGTCATCGAAGAACACAAGGATGAACTTCCGCAAAAAAGGGCGAAAGATGTTGTTCATCAGGGCTTTGGAATGTGGAAGGAGCATTTGTGAGACCAAATGGCATTACCAAGAATTCATAATGACCTTCATGAGTGTGAAAAGCAGCTTTAGGAATATCTTCATCCCCGAGCCGGATCCGATGGTACCCAGAGCGGAGGTCTAGCTTGGTGAAGTACATGGTCCCATGTAATTCATCTAGTAATTCATCAACCACAGTGGATAGGAAATTTATCCTTGACAGCTTATCTTGTTGAGTTCTCGGTAGTCAATACACAATCGCCAAGAGCCATCCTTCTTGAGGACCAGTAAGACTGGTGCAGAGTAGGGACTAGTACTAGGCCGAATGACACCCGCCTTGAGTAATTCCTCGTATCATTTTCTCAATCTCTCGACTTCATGGCATGGGGGTACCCGTATGGTCTGATATTGGGAGGTGTACTATCCGGCAATAATGGAATGGCATGGTCGTGAGAGCGATGCGGTGGTAGTGTGGTTGGTTCTGAAAAGATGGCCTCATGTTTGTGGAGAATCTGTTGCATGTCTGGTGGGATTTCACCCATTTGAGATGTGGATGGTTGGATGGAGAATAGTTGTGCAATGACCCCACGTGATGATTTCTTTAGCAATTTCTCCATGCCGTTTGAACTGATAATTTGAGGTGTTCCTGCCGGGGAGCCCTTGATGATGTGTGTTTGTCCGTTTTGGGAGAACTGCATCCAAAGTTCAGCAAAGTTCCAACTGATAGTGCCCAACGTACTCAACCATTGAGATCCCAAAACAATATCACATCCACCCAACTGGAGGGCAAACATGTCCTGCTTGAGTTCATAGTCCCCTATCTTGATTTTAACATTGCGACACTTTCCTTTACAAGGTAAGGTTCCCCCATTGGCTACCATGACCTCAAAGGAATTACAAGTGTGGATATAGCAATTTGCCTCGCCGAGCAACTCTAGGGTCAATGAAGTTGTGCGTGCTTCCCGAATCCGGAAGGATGGAAAGACGTTGGCCCTTGAAAAATCCCGTAACCTTCATGGTTTGAGGAGTAGTAATGCCTGCAAGGGCATGGACTGTAATTGCTGTCTCAAGTTCCTGTTTCACTTCTTCTTGTGGAGGAGGTGTTTCTGGAGGGTCCTCATCCTCATCACTCTCGTCAGAGGTATCATGTTCTTCAACATCTATCAAGAACAATTTTTTGTGTGCACACTTATGCCCTTTGAAAAACTTTTCATCACAATTGTAGCATAATCCTTGGGCACGACGTGCATCCATCTCTTCGGTGGTGAGGCGCTTGGGTGTAGCAGGTTTATTATCACCGGGTGTTGGGCTCGAGGAGGAAATGAAGGTCTATTTTGAGGAAACTTTGATGGGCGTCTTTGGGCAGAGAGTTTAGATTCGGCCAAACGGGCCAAACTGATAGCTTCCATCATAGTTCGTGGTTTCAACATTCTTACTTCCGCTTGGAGTTCCACCTTCAACCCACTGATATAACAACTCTGGAAGAACCCTTCATTCAATCCTCTTGTCTTATTGGCCAATTTTTCAAATTGAGCTTGGTACTCTCGGACTGACCCTCTTTGTTGTAGTTTGGTCAAGGCTCCTGTAAAGTCCTCATACTCACTAGGACCAAATCGAGTGAGTAGTTGGGATTCAAAATCCTCCCAAGAGAGATTTGGGTAGGCAACACGTAACCATTGAAACCAGTGTAGAGCCTCAGACTCCAAGTTAAAGGAAGCCATCTGGACTCGATGAAATACGGGTACATTATGAAGTCTAAAGAATTGATCAACCCTACATAGCCACCCATCAACATCCTTCCCACTAAATTTGGGAAAGTCCAATTTGGGCATTCTAAAGGGTGGATCATGGTCATGATTCCTTGCAGAACTCTCACCTTGGTATTCTGATTTGGGTGGTCCTCTTTTCAGTTTGCTGTCTACTTCTCGCTGCTTCTTCTAAGCGGTTGCTAGTGGCCTCATGCTCTAGGCGAAGACCTTGGACTTCTTCCCTTATGGAGTGAAAAGCCGAGTTCAAGTTCTCAATGGCTTTTGTTAGGGATTCCAAGTGTTCTAGTTCTTTTTGGTGTCCACGGGTACCCTGGGCCATTTTTTAAACCTTTTGTGACCAGTTACTAAAAATAGAATTGAGTTTTTAGGACTTACTATTTTTAGTAAGTGCCCAAAAAAGTGCTTGGGTGCTATATATCAAAACGATCAGCTCAAGGAGGTGGTCACAATGAGCTATATCTCTCAACACTACTTTTTGGCACCCTAGACTTTTTTTTTTATCTCCTGTTTTGCTGAGTCTAACGGTGTTTACAGTTTCTGATTCTGAGCTACAGAGCAAAAGTTGGGTACTGGAGCACTATCTATAACTGGCCTCGTTTCATACTCAAGATTCTCTGTATTTTGCAGGTGACTGTTATGACAGTTCTGTTCTGACCCTGAAGACTGTGAATTCCGCCCTCGACCGTGCTCGACCTCTCCGACTCGATCGACTCGATCGTGGATCGCCATCGTAGAATTTGACTCGTTATTCTCCAGATTGTCAACTTAAGTGTCACCCTCATGGCTTATCCCGAATGCATGTCCTTTCTGTTATTTTTTTAGTAGAGGACTCCTTTCTCATATGCTCACTTTTGAAATGCGGGTTTACGAACAGGGAGGTTTGGATTTTTATTTTTTTATTTTTTTGCGTTTTTTACAAAGTTGAAGTTTTAACGTAACCAGTGGAATGCTAAGTATAGGAGTATGTACCACCCATAGGCCCTCTAATATACCGACGAATGACGAACAATAGTGCTCGGACCAATATTTCAGTGCCACTACTCAAGGAGGATTCCACACATACCCTTGAGCACACTACCCGCCTCTCGACAATACGGGAGGGTAATCGTCCAGGATGCTGTGTCCCGTAGACTATGAGTAATACAAGGCCGAAGAGCTTCCTAATGGCTAAAAGTTTGTTTAATCCTAGATGGTCTCCCGATATACCCGAAGATACGTGGGAGCTCAAGTCCGTGCGCGAGTTCCGTCTCGAGGCCCGGGTATTGGAGCCTCGATCGCCCCTCACTTCACTAGACGCTTTATGGGCTATCTAGCTTAGCCAATAACGACATATCCTTCGCGATATTTTAAAACCCCCGGCACAGGGTTTCTACCTACTCAACTAAAAATATATTTTTTTTTTTTTGGTCTGGAAAAAAAATGCACTGTATTTTTTTGGATTTTTTTTTTTAATAAGGAAAAACAGAAATGGGAAAAACACACAGAATTTATACCTAACAAAGCGGATTGGATGGCAAGAATCGTTGCAGTTGCAGCAGAACTTGGCCCCGGAAAGCGCTCCGATACCACTTGTTAAGATCCTCGCTATAAAATAAACTCAAATAACACACTCTCACACGATTGCTTGGAAATAAACTCACATAAACATCATATTAATATAACAAAAATTTGCATAAAGGAACAATCTCACAATAAGATAGAATCACAAGCCTCTTCGAGGGGGCAACCTCCTTCAATACTTCATTAATTTGCAAAAAGATGGTTACATTGGTGCCTTTTCGGGTATTTAAGGAGTTTCCTTCCAAGGTTGGCTTACATGCAAAATGCCACCTGGATTACATGCATAATGCCACCCGAATTACATGCATAGTGCCACTTTGAATTACATGCACAATGCCACTCGAATTACATGCATAATGCCACACGAATTACATGCACAATGCCACCTTACCTAACCTATCTACCATGTGTTACATAAAAAGGGTGCCATTTGTCATAGGCACTACCTAAGCTAAAACTTAGAACATTACAAAATATTAATCATGGGTACTACCCACGTTCACTAGGAATTATTACATCAGGGAAGTTATTACATTAAGGGTTAGGATGAGATCCTAACAATTTCCTTCACTTATAAGAAATGCCTAAAATGCAATCCGCATCAAACAATGTGAATTTGAAGCTTCAGAACATAATTTCATATGTGTCTTTTGCTTCAATTGCTTTTTCAGCGGTAAAGGCCATAACATGCTGAACTTGACAAGAATATCGGTTCCATTTTTTTTTGTTTGCTGTATAATTTGTTTTTTGTGAATATAATCAAAATTTGTGTGTAATGAGTTCTGCAAACCTTATAAACTTTTGGTCATTCTATATACAAGAAAGTTGTTTGACCTCCCTCTAATTTTGACCTTTTGTTGGTTTCCCATTAGCTTCTTTCTGTTCTATGTAGTTTGGCTTTACCATAGGAACACTTTTTGACCTCCGAATCAAATTTCTGCAGTTTGATTTTTTATGCTACTTGGAATAGACCTACTAAGTCGGGAAATTTGACATTTTCTTTTAGTAACGAATAATGTTAGTTCTGATATGGTTAGTTGGCAAATAGTCGTTCTTACTAACACAAAATGAACCATGTCCACAGTAAACTAGGTGTTGAGTTCTTAAACTGTTTGTTCTAGGGGATCATCAACAAATATTTTTTTATAAATTGTTTGTACGGGACTAAAACGTGCCCCACCTGTATTACATCATGACAGTGTTACTGCAGTATTTCAACAAACCACATAGCAGTACTATAACAAATCGTATTATCACTGCACCCATGGTAATTGAAACCAGGTTAGCTCTTTGTGAGCCAAACATTCTCATCAGCAAATATTCCCTATTGCTTGTTGCTAGTTTAATTCTGTAGTGTTAGCAGATGATATATTACCTCTTGTGGGTCACTAGTTTAAGTCTATAGTGTTACCAGAAGATGTGCATGTTCAGGAAAACAACTTTTTAAAGTCTTGATCTAGTCTTTTTTGACCTCTGGATCAAATTTACTGGCAGTACGTTCAGTTCAAATAGCAAATCATAAAAACTGATGGGGGATGTGGTTCAAAAACTATTCAAATCTTAGAAAAGCATATTTCTTAACCGTAATTCATGCTGCAGGATTACTCAGCAGGCTCATCCTTATATGGTGAACGAGCAAAGCCCAAAAAATTTGCTGCCCGTTTTGCATCACCTGATAGGTAACAAGTATACTTCTCAGAAAGATTGTTACTTGGCTGGTTCATTTCCTTGCTTTCTTGGACACTTGATTGCTGATAGGTTGGACTTTACAAATGTAGAAATGTACACAATTTAATGTGCTTTACTTTGTGCTGTTTGAATATTTTAAATTATATATGCATTTGATAAATAGGTCTAGACATCTGAAACAACGTAGACTGGCATAGGCATTGAGCTGAACTACTTATTTAATCCAAATATATGTACTAAATGACAACCTTTAGCATAGAAAAGCAGTTGTTTTATGTTTGATAAATGTTCTCTTTTCAAGATTACATAAGATCTTATTGTTGGACATTTTATTTGTTCTTTATATCTCTTACTATTTGCTGTGCTTTGCCAATCGAGTCCAGGTCAGAAGTACTGAGCGTGGTGATCCGACCTTCAAACGAGCTGAAGCTTACTTTCTTGGAGGTTTGGAAAGATCTATGGTTCCATGCCTTTAAGAAAATGAATTACATTTTAATTAATTCTAAATCAAGATTTCATATGATTCAGAACTTGGCCTGCACCACAGCTACATCAGCCTCAAATAAGCAACTTTATCAAATCTATGATTAAAAAAATGAATCATTGTATCACTACCATGAGTTTTGCTACTCCTAAGATTTAGGATCTCATGACAATGTTTATTATTTGCAAAAAGATAAAAGAACATTAATATGCACAAAAAATATACAGGCAATTAAATCTTCACTCATAGTTGATTTGCATTTTTTAAAGAAATGAATCTTATATTACATCAAAGAACAAAAAGCGTACATTATCTAAGCAATAGGATTAGAAGGAAAATCTCTTCCTATAAAAGCGAGGAAACCAAGCGTCTGAGTCTGTTTCTCCATGGGAAAGGAGTCAGAATCTTCACAGAACCATGCAAACTTAGCCTTGGTAAACAAGGCCAAATTCTGCTTAAAAAAATTCAATTTCCTTAGGTTGAGTGGGAAGTTCCCTCCTGAAAAGTTGCGTTGCATCTTTTCCTGCACAAGAAACTAATGGTGGACAGCCTTATTGAATGACATTAAGTTTTGCAGCTAGCCTTGTTCATCCATGAGTCTCCTAAAAGATAACCTACACTCTTCATTAAGTCTAATAGGAGATGAGAATAAACCATCATAAGGACAAGCTAAAGAAACCTTATAGAATGTGCTTGTATGAAGAGGAGGCAGAGAAACAGGTTCGCATCTGTTCACAAGGTCCAACTATAATCACCTTCTCATCATTGCCAACCATGGTAGAAGGGAAACTTAAATGCTGGTTCATTCAAAACCATTTTTGAGACTCAATGAAAACAACAAGGGCCTCAAAACAAAAATCTCTTTGACCATACTCTGATTAGATCCACCTTCATGCTTTGCCTTTATGATCTTCCTTGATTGTTAGAAGGGAACATAGAAGCATAGTTGTTGTCGTCACCAACTATCCCAAAAGGGCCAACATTGGATCTAATGATGCTTTTAGGAGAATGGCTAGGACTAAGAGGGCTTGGTTGGATAATCTTGGGAGAACGTGGAGTTCTATTGGTCAAGTCTCTTCTAGCATTCATGGCCATGGAACCAATAGAAGAGGATAGCAAACTAGTGAGCTGCATTTGTCTAGAACTCCTCATTATGTGAGGGGTGGCCAAAACCCGATGTCGGAGAATTGCAGTCTTTTCTCGCCGTATGCAAGAAGAAGAAAGAACTGAAGCCCTAGTAGCCACTCTTGTATGTAAATGAGGGTGCACAGATCTATGAGTACTATTTTGGAGAGTTGCACTTTCAAATGAATTCTTAATACTCTCGATTACAAAGATAGAGTGAAATAATGAGGTGATTGGTCGAGTGATAGTCGAGCTTCCCTATGATAATCAATGTTTTTTTTTAATTTAGCTAAAAACCCCTTGTGGGGCCGCCTTGGTCTAAGAAACCACGACCAGGGGGTTCTACACCGTCAAAATTCACCCGGGAGTCGCACTCGTCCCTGATCGCACCAGCGTGATCAACTGGATTTTGGGCACCTGCTGTGCATATGGTAGGGTGGATATTCGAACCAGGGACCTCCCTTGGAGGATTGGCCTACCCCCTCCAACTCACCTACAACACGTGGGTCCCTATGATAATCAATGTTGAAAAATGATAGCTTCCCTAATGTACAAAGCCAAGCATCTTTGGTTAGGATAGCTTAAAAAAGTGGCAAGTATCCACCTAAGTCTCTATACAAGCAATTGTACCCCCCTTGAATGTCATAATAAACAAGATACCTGAAGATAAAATGTTCTTCAGTCTCCACCTCTAGAATAGAGCAAAGATGATCCTATCTTCTTGAGGAATATGATGGTCTGTCTCCACTTGCAATTGATGTGAGCACACTTTGAGATGACCAAGAGGAATCCTAAGGTTGTGTGTCCAATGTTGTTGGACATAATTAGAATAAGTAATAATGCCATTCTCAATCCTCATGAAATGTTTAGTGTAGAAGGCCAACTTAGGACTAAGAGGCTGAGATGGAGTGACCCAAGTATTTTGAATATATTGTCGATATACATCATTTCTGACTACTTGATTAGTTACCCTCTTATCAAGAAGAAGGAAGGGAAAAACATTTAAGGAGTATTTGAATTGTAGCAATTGATCTATGGAGATGACAATTGATTGAAGAAGAGAAATAACTTTTGAGTATCATCCAAGATGATGACTAAAAATGCTCCTCGAGGTAATCTATTCTCAGGAGTAGAGTGCCAAATATGGGTATCTCTCTTGGCCTAAGGTGCAGTCACCCATGGATCTAAGGCAATGAAACTGAAAAATACTTTTGAAGATGCTCTAAAGGTGAAGAGGATGAGTACGAAACTCATCTTGAAGCAAAATAATCTGGACCCTTAATGTGAGCCCAATCAACACACCCTAGACTTGGACCCTAAATTTCAAATATATAAAGGACTATCAGTTTAATGATGTAATCAAAGAGGTGCATATTGTAGGTATGTCTTGGAAGTGCTACTAGAAACATTGGCGTTCCAAGATTGAGAGAGATGTGTATCCCTTGCAAAGCCATGATTGTGAAGTTGTCTGAAGATTAAGGGAAGGGCTTGTGAACTGAACTCCCAAGTAAGTGTTAAGCAGTGGTGATCTCAATTGACTTGCCCTTATAGAAGAATTGAAATTTAGATAGGGTACGCTTTGATGTGTTGAAGATCATCTCATTAGTCTTGCTAATATTGATTGTCAATTGTTTCAAGTCACAAAAGTGAGAAAGAGCATCCAATTGTCTTTGTAGGCCCTCAGAAGTATGAGCAAGAAGAACTACATTATCTGTAAAAGGCAATATAACTATCAAGACATGATGTAGAAGGCAACCATCGTCAACATGTGTATTTTGACAAATAAATTCTTCAAGCTTGTCAATGTGATCCGAAAGAGTGAAGGAGAAAGAGAATAGCCTTGTTTGATGTTAATGATGTTGTCAACATCCTCTGAGCAAGCAAAAGCTGGTCAAAAACGGCCAACAACTACCTTTTATAGTTGATGGCAGTGATAAAGAGTTCCAAGATGTCGATGTCATGTAGTCTCTGAAATAAAGGATGCTTGGGAATGGTGTCAAAGGCCGTTCTAAAGTCCAGAAAACAACAGAGATACTTTGGAAGACCATTGACGATCCTCCTCACCAATAGTCTAATGATTGCTTTTAAAACCACCTTGTCCTCTTGCTCTAAGCTTGCCTTAATCCAATAGTTTTGAGAGTCTCATATTCAAAATTGTTACATAAAGCTTAGCAATATGTGCTCAATCATGATGGTTCTGTAGTTACTTGGATCTGAATGGTCCCCAACTTTGTGGATGGGGTAGATAATATGCCATGATCAGGAGGTAGGGAAGCCTAAACAAACAACTTCATTGAGTAATTGTGCAATTAAAAGGTAAAGTAGTTTTTAACGTTTGCGAGGCCATAGGCCATATGAGACGACCCTCATAGAGGATGTTGTTTACCCAATATATGGTTATCCAACCATACTCCGGTTATCGAAGCATGGTGTACAACCCTACCCCTCGTAGGATTTGAACCTTGGACCTCTATTCAGAGTTCCAAAGTCTCCACCGTTGGATAGCTAAGAGCTTCAGCCCCAGTCAGAAATCCCTTAAAATCAGCAGCCTTGCTAGTGCATAATTTATGTAGTAAAAGAGAGATGAAGCGTGAGGAGGTGGTCATGTGGCTACTTCTTCTAAAGTAATATAATCATTTCCAAAAGTATGGTATAGGGAAACAAATATTCCAGTTTCTACCACTCATTGTTTTGTTTCTTATCATCTTGGAGAGTAAGAATGTATTCTCGTTTTCCAATTTCACATAATTTTAATGCAGGCCCACCACATTTTTTATCTCTTGCCGATGTGAAGCCTCTTTAGCAAGTAGATCAGCTAGGCAGTTGCCTTCCCCTTTAGTATGACATAAATTGATATCAACAATTCAAGGATTTGATTGGATGTGCCAAGGCTTTCCTTCACCATGGTGCTGATCCTCAATAGATCCATTAGTCTCTTTGAATCCGATTCCTCAACCAAATTATCTTACTTTATCTTCTTTGCTTCCACCAATGCCAATTGATGGCTAAGGCTTCTGCTAGATTATTAGCCATCACCTCAGGGATGGCTGCAAACCAAAATATATATTTGATTTATGATCCTGAGAAGATCCTCCTATATTGCTAATACTGAATCACTTCTTCAGGCATCATTCACATTGATATTCAACTAACCTCGAACAAGATTAATTAATCTTATTTTGTCACTATTCCAATTGGCCCCCATAATTGGGGGGAGAGTCATCAAGCCCTTGCTTGTTCAAGCATGGAGCAATAAATAGAGTGCATCTCACTAGAACATACAAATCTTTGTCACATAGTTGTGAAACTTTCCATTCTCCGTTTCTAGTTTCTCCAGTGAGGAATTTTCAAGGTGCAATTAAAAAAGGTAACTTTCAAGGAGCATTTTGCAAAGTCCTTGATAGGTTAGTTTAGGTGTTCTGTTTAGCTTTTGAAGTTTTGAACTCAACTTGTATGGTGTATGCCAATATTGCAATTCATGGTTTCAAAGATATTGCTTAAAAATGACCTTTTCTTGCCAGCCTTTTACTTCCCAATGAAAGGAAGAGGCCGAGCTGATGACTTCAAGAGTGGAAAGTCCTAGGAGGCTAAGAAGGTAGATTCCAAGCATCATGAGGCTCCTTGGCATGCTAGTGAAGGTAGTTAGAGACCATTTGCCATGCAATCTAGATTTTCTTAAGTGTTGTTGACCTAGTAAGCATTACCAACTGTATGACAAAGTTGGGAGGACCTCCTTGATTTACTAGAGGTGTTGAACCATTAGAATTTTGTCGTGGAGTGATATTTGATGAGAAGCCTTGCCTTCTACTACTCTTGTGATCCATTTCTTTCAAGGCCGTTCTTGTGCTCTACTGTTAGGGTTCCACGACCCCCCCTTGACCCCTTCGAAGATTGCAAAGATCCCAAGCTACAAAAGAAACTCTTTTGACATTGTAGGCAGACAAGTTGGTTTTCATGATAGTCATGATAATTTGCATGAGTCTCATGAGTCACTAGTTGTACATAGTCAAGGCCGTTCCTTGTGCTCTACTGTTAGGGTTCCACAGCCCCCCATGATCCCTTGGAAGATTGCAAAGATCCCAGGTTACAAAAGAAACTCTTTTGACATTGTAGGTAGACAAATTGGTTTGCATGATAGTCACGATAATTTGCATGAGTCTCATGAGTCACTGGTTGTACATAGTCATGTAAATGATTTGTTGTTATGTTGTGATGCAAAATAAATGATGTAATAATGGGATGTGTTTTATGTATTTGTGTTTAGGGAAAGTTCTATTAGTGTGCAGCTAGTTGGACGAGTACGCTGATTCCCCTCCATCAACCTCCACCCATAGGGACTACATGTATGCCCTACCGTCTGGTCTTGAATATGATCATTGATGAATCAGTCTATCATCGTAGTGATGCTTGACTAGACCATCTCCAAATATTGTATTTCATAGTAGTTGGGAATCATAACGATTCATGCCTTAATCTATATTGATTGTATTATGGACTTGTGTATGTGATTGATCTTCCATTGTTGTTTTCATTTCCAAAGCATAGTACTTCATTCCAGATTACTTTATTGCTTAATTGTATTGTATGGTATTGCATGGCTTGAATACCTGCCATAGTACATTTTTTGTGCTGTTGTCGAGATGGATCTGGGTCAATCACTTGAGGAGTTGATAAGTGAGAGCCACGACCTCATTCCAATGCAAAACCTATGATGACAGTGGGGAGATGAGACCACAAGAAGATCAAAGAAGATATCATATAGAGTATACAGTTTGGCTGGTGATAGAACATGTGTGCTTGATGGTGGGGCATGTATTGAAGACCAAAGATGTAATTAGATTGATCCAAGAGAGATGCCTCTTCCTTGATCAGAAGGAAATGTAGATGTGTCTTCTATAATGTTTTGAAGGAAGTTAGGATTTACCTCTTGCAAGACAATTGTTAGAGGAAAGAGAGACTATACAGACGCCTCTACATGCTTATGGTGAACAATGACGTAAATAAAATGACAATGTTGTTCTGGTGATAGAACTACTTTGGTCCCCTGAGGAGGGAAGTTTGTTACTAGAAATATAATGTGTTTGGCTCCCTTGGGATGGAGAGAGTTCTTTGTCAAAGAGTTATTCCTCAAAAGATTTTTCCTTTGATGAGGAAAGGAGTACATTGGTTGGATCTAGTTCAACTAGAGAGGTTACCATTGAAGATCGAAGAACAAGAATGTGAACTTGAGAGGAAGCATCAAGAGCAAGTAGTTAGGATTGTCTGAGGTGCTAGAGGTGACAAGAGTTGTGACAATACAAAAAGTTAGAGTTGAGAGCAATTGCTGGGTAGTGTGTCCAATGGTGCATTGGATGATGAGCAACTAGAAAGGAGTGCATTTTGCAGTGCGTTGTGGACAATATTTGACACAAGAGCACGTACATGTCTAGAAGAGGTGGAGGTCAAGGGATCTTGGTAACAGGGCTAGCTAGAGGAGACTAATCTATAGGGAGACAATTGTCTACAATGCAGACTATCTTCTCACCTCGGAGGGCGAGTTTGGTAAAGCCAACATCATCAACAGTGAACCAATCAATGAAGACAATGGTTGCAGTGGAAGAAAAGCAAGTGTCCTAATTTTCATGGCAATGGAAAGGAAGATCTAGTTAGACACCATAAGATATGTATCACAATTTGGAAAGCAAATTATTAGGTTGACAAAGTATATTGGGTGAGGGAATTTCTTGTGACATTGCACAAAGTTGTAGATGATTCGTATATGAAGTAACCAAACCAGCTTGCAACTTGGATAGACATGCTAGAAGTTTTTGAGGATAATTTAGGAAGAAGAAAAGGTTTTACCTCTAACATTGTACTAAGAAGCCTTTGATTTGGCTATGTAGAAATCCAATACAACACACTATAATATGATTCTATTGTAAATATATAAACAAAGGAATACTGTTAGTTAAAACTTCAAATTTTACCTACAAGCAGAAAACACAATGACACAGAAAATTACAGTAACACAGAGATTTTACGTGGAAACCTGCAATGTGCAGGAAAAACCATGGGGCAATGGCAACTTCTTTATTTTATTGATTTCAGCAAACTTTACATTCACACAACTTGTGTACATGCAAGGGGTCATTCCCCTTTTATAGATAAACAAAGGAAGACTCCGAAAACTGTTCATTTCCTCTCCCAAAGGAAGACTCCAAAACTGTTCGTTTCATCTTCCACAGCTACTCGTCTGGAGCTACACGTCTAGGGCTAGACGTTTGGCGACTACCCGTTTGGAGCTAGACATCTGGTATGTTACCCGTCTGGAGCTAGACGTCTGGCAGGTTACCCATCTGGAGCTAGACGTCTGGCAGTTACCCGTCTGGAGCTAGACGTCTGGTAGCTACTCGTCTGGTAGGTTACTCGTCTGGAGCTAGACGTCTGGAAGCTACTCGTCTGGCAGGTTACTCGTCTGGAGCTAGATGTCTGGCAACTACTCGTCTAGCAAGTTACCCATTTGGAGCTAGACATCTGACAACTACTCGTCTGGCAGGTTACCCGTCTAGAGCTAGATGTCTGGTAGCTACCCGTCTGGCAGGTTACCCGTCTAGAGCTAGACGTCTGGCAGCTACCCGTATGGAGCTAGACGTTTGGCAGGTTACCCGTATGGAGCTAGATGTCTAGCAGCTACCCGTTTGGATAGTGACTTCACCTCCTAACATTCTCCCACTTGAAGTCAGTATACAGGAATTCTTTGCCTATATTTTTCCATCCAATGCCAATTGCCCAATGCTGCCCTTGTTACATTTTCAGCAAGCCTAGAGAAGTTCTGCACCATTCAAACTTCTCTGTCTTGACCGGCTTTGTAAGCATATCTGCAGGATTCACTTCAGTATCGATTTTTTGCAACAGGATCCTACCTTCTTCCACCACATTTCTTATAAAATGGTACTTAACATCAATGTGTTTTGTGCGATCATGAAATGTTGGGTTCTTCACTAATTGAATAGCACTTTGGCTATCACAATGCAACATAATTTTCTCCTGCATTATCTTGAAGTCACCCAACAATCGCTCTAGCCAAATTGCCTCTTTGCTGACCTGAGTCGCTGCAATATATTCTGCTTCAGTGGTTGATAAAGCCACCACAGACTGCAAATTAGAACTCCAACTCATAGCTCCACCAACAAGAGTGAAAGTATATCCTATAGTGGACTTTCTCCCATCTCTATCTCCACCATAATCAGAATCCACAAAACCTATAGCTTGCAAATTTGCCGATCCGTAGTAAATAGCAGCATCTGAAGTGCCTCAAAAATATCTAAGTATCCACTTCACTGCATTCCAATGATCCTTACCAGGATTTGCCATGTACTGACTGACTACTCCCACTGCTTGGGCAATATCCGGTCTGGTGCTTACCATGGCATACATGAGGCTTCCTACTGCTGATGAATATGGTACACGAGACATGCTTGTCTTCTCTGCTTCTGTTCTAGGATACTGTTTGGAAGACAATTTTAAGTGTGAAAGAAGTGGGGTACTAACTGGTTTTGCATTCTGCATATTGAAGCGTTGTAGAATCTTTTCCACATATGACTTTTGAGTTAACCAGATATTTCATCCTGTTCTGTCCCTGTGTATCTTCATCCCTAAAATTTGGTTTGCTGCTCCGAAATCCTTCATTTCAAATGTCCTAGCCAACTGAGCCTTAAGTTCAATGATTTTCTTCATGCTAGGGTCTGCAACTAGCATATCATCAACATACAACAACAAAATAATAAAACTGCCATCATCAAACCTCTTATAGTATCCACAATGGTCAGCTTCACTCTTGTTGAAACCTTGGCTCTTCATTAAGGTGTCAAATTTTCTATACCACATCCTTGGCGCCTGGTTCAACCCATACAGAGATTTATTTAGTCTGCAAACCGAATGCTCTTTGCCTCTTTCTTAATAGCCCTCAGGCTGATCCATATAAATCTCCTCCTCGAGATCACCATGCAGAAAACAGTCTTTACATCAAGCTGCTCCAGCTTCTAAATCCTGTGCTGCTACAAGTGCAATTAAAACTCTAACAGTAGTCATCTTCACAACTGGAGAGAAATTTTCATTAAAGTCTATACCTGACTTTTGCATATAACCTTTTGCCACCAAGCGAGCTTTATAGCGTTCCAACAACCCATCGTTGTTCTTCTTTATTTTGTACACCCACTTGTTTCCAACAACCTTTCTTCCAGGTGGGAGATCCACAAGTTCCCATGTTTTTTTTTGGTAATTATTTTAATATATTAACAGTGGGTTTTTATAGAGGATCCCAAAACCTTATGTACAAAATTAGCCACAATTCTAATAATGCATCATACCTCTTGGCTGTAACAATAAGCCTAATTGCAAGTAAAGCCATCCTAATGCTAAAGACTTGGAGACTGCAAAAAGGGCTTTTAGGCCTGGAAACCCAACGAAAAAACGAAACAGGACAAACCCGAGAGGACACCAAGTAGAGGCCGAAGAACTGAAACAAGGAAAACGGAATCAAAACAGACAAGACACCATGGACAGCTAATCACGACTCCTGTCCTTCCGAATTTTGGCGCTTCTGGTTCTGCTTCAGGATTGTAATCATGGAGTTAACGGTAGACCTGAAAAACAAATAGCTTTGGAAACAGGGGTGCGCTTCACAAGACACTTGCACCCACACTCGCCCAAGGGAGTAGACAAAATTGCCACGCCACCCCGATACTCGTCGGAAGGGGCTTTCCAAAAACTGCGCGAGGTAAACCTCATGAAGGGATGTCCGCTCTGGCCAACCTTTCCACCTCGGATGGGAAGCGAGACCGCCACACGACCGGACACGTGGTCGCGAGCCCTTTGTTGGCCATGTGGTCAGCCACGCGATTACCTTCTCTCAAAATATGGTTTGCTTTCCACCTACCACGATGGGAGAGAAGCGTTCTTGCCTCGAGGATGATGTTGTAGACTTTCCAAGAAGGATTTTTGGTGCCAAGGAGGTAATTCACGATGTTGAGCGAGTCACCCTCAATAATTAGAGGCCGAGGGTCCTCAGAGAGTATCCGAATACCTTTCAGAGCGCCTCGGGCTTCGGCATAGTGATTCGTCCTGGGAGCCCAACTCTTCACAGTAGGCCATCACAAGATTCCCATCATGATCTCTAACAACACCCCCAGCACCAGCGGGCCCAGGATTACCCTTAGCCGCTCCATCAAAGTTTAATTTAATCCACCCCACGGGGGCGTGGTCCAAACAACACTCCTTCGACAGGGCCCTTTAACAACATCCAAAAACGGCCAGAGATTCATTATTTTGAGAATCGCTTCTTCGCTCGGAAGGTGGGGACGGGGACTGGGAACAACAATAGAATTCTTGATGGCGTAGGATAACGCCCTTTGAGCAATGGAAGGGGGCCCTCTAGGAGCTCCGCCAAAGATTCCGGCATTCCTCTCTAACCAAATTTGCCAAATTGAATGGTGGAAGGAGGCCTCGAGGAGGAAGCGGAGTTTAGGATTCTTGAAAGGATTAGGCCATTGGTGGAAAGCATCTCTGAGGGAACGGGGAGAGCACCAAAGGATTTGGAAGGAGGATAGGACAATGCTAAGAACAGAGTGGGAAAACGGGCAATGCAAGAATAAATGATCCCTCGTCTCGCAATCTGCTAGACACAAGTAACACCTGTTGGGGAAGGCAAAACCTCTCTTGTGAAGGTTGTCAATAGTTAAGGCTTTGTTGTGGAAAGCGATCCACGCAAAAAAGTTGATTTTAGGGACGACCCCTTTCCTCCAAACAAGTATTCCACCCGTAGTCGAGAGCAGCCTTGGTGGTGAGAAACTCATAAGCAGATTTAACAGAAAACAACCCATCCTCTGTACCACTCCGCGATGATTCTGTCATTCCTCCTAGCGTAAGGAATTAAAACCGACTGGAGGATATTAGCAAGAAAGGTAACCTCATTATTAAACCCCTCCACAACTGGAAGCTTCCACCGGGGAAAATGGGTGCTCCGGTCTATGAAATCCGCCACCCTGAGTTGGGAGTTTGGGTCAGTCAACCCTCTCAGCCCAACAAGATCCGCCCTCGACCCAAGGGCTTCCTCAGTCGCCCACCTGTCCTTCCAAAAGAAAATGAGGTTGCCATCACCCAAAATCCAGCGGGCTCCCAGGCTGATCAAATGCCGGGTTTGGAGCACAGATTTCCAAAAAGTCGACGCCACGGAGGAGGTCTCAGCATCCAAGAAGGAATTGGGGCCAAGATACTTCTTTTTAACCAGCTTAACCCACTCCACCGGGTCGCTAGAAAGAATCCTCCAAGCGTGCTTCACGATCAAAGCCAAATTCATAAGTCTTGATCTTCTCAACCCCAAGCCGCCTTGGTCTATCCTCAAGCACACCTTGTCCCAGGCAACAAGGGGGAGTCTAGATTTCTCTTCGTTGCCAGACCATAGAAAGGTCCTCTGAATCTTCTCGATTTTGGAGTGAACAACAACCGGAAGCATGAACACCGACATAAAGTAGGTCGGGATCCCCTGAAGACAAGCTTTGGTAAGGGTGGCTTTTTCGGCTTGCGACAGGAGTTTGCCCTTCCAAGTGCCGAGTTTCTTGTGAAGGCGCTCAAGAATCATGTTCCACATGTCTCCACTGGCCCGCCCACTAAAAGACAGAGGCAACCCCATATAGGACGTAGGCAGGGAATCAATAGTGCATTCAAGAATTCTAGCAATCCGAAGTTGCCTACGCAGGGGAGTGTTAATAAAGTAGATTTTGCTCTTGATGTAATTGACCTTTTGCCCTGCAGCTTGCTCATAACGGGACAGGATCCGCTTGAGCGATTTGGCTTGGGCAACGGACGCCCCAGTGGAGATGAGGGTGTCATCCACAAATTGCTGATGAGTGACAGGATCAACTCTAGAAGTCGGCAAAATGCCAGAAATCTTGTTCGACGAAGAGCCTCTTTCATGGACCAACTCAGAACCTCTGCCAGAAGAATGAAAAGGATGGGAGACAAAGGATCGCCCTGTCTGAGGCCTCTGGCACTTTGGAAATACCCAGCTGGGGACCCATTGACCAGGACAGAAAAAAAGGGAGTGGATATACAATTGTAGACAAGGTCAATCCAGTGGGGATGAAAGCCGAACTTGAGGAGGACTGCACACAAAAATTTTTGATCAACCCGGTCAAAGGCTTTGTTCATGTCGAGCTTAAGAAAAAGAGCAGCATTCTTGGAGCGGTAAGCGGAGTGGAGGGTCTCATGGATAGTGATGACACCATCAAGGATGTTTCTCGCCTTTAACAGATGCTTCCCCGACAAGGATCAATCAGGAGGGGGAGGACTGTTTTGAGTCTATTGGCTATAGACTTGGTGAGAATCTTGTAAAAAACATTGCACAAGCTTATGGGTCGATAGTCAGAGAAACTTTTGCAGGCAGGAGACTTAGGAATGAGGGCAAGAAAGGTGGAATTGAGTTTTGGGTGGATGGATCTGGAAGCTTGAATAACCCGAATAGCATCGCACACATCCGGACCCACGACCTCCCACATGACTTGGAAGAATCGGGGGGAAGCCATCGGGGCCAGGGGCCTTATCTGGTTGCATGGAGAACAATGCTTCCTTAATCTCGGACGAGGAAAAAGGTTCCAGAAGCTTAATGCTTACCTCATGGGGAACTTTAGTCGAAAAATTGGCAAGCAGAGATTTCTGGACCTGTAGGTTGCTGTCCGGAGGAGTGCCGAGCAAATCCTAAAAAAGTCAACCGCTTCGCTCCTGATTTCCTCTATCTCCCGGTAATGCGCCCATCCTTACAAGCCACTTCTCCGATCTTGTTGACCCCTCCGTGCCTCATAGTAGACGCGTGGAAAAACCTCGTGTTGGAGTCTCCATTCTTCAACCAAAGGTCACGAGATTTCTGGCGCCAGAAAATTTCCTCCCTAGCGAGAATAGAATGAAAGTCCACCAAAAGGCTCCGCTCTTCCTCCCTGAGACCCTCAGTGTAACCCTCGAGTTCCATCCTTTCCTCCAAAACCTTCAAGTTCTCAGAGATGGATTTTTTGGACTCAAAAATGTTGCCGAAAACCTCTTTATTCCAAACCTTCAGCTTTTCTTTGACCATCTTGAGCTTTAAAGCCACCCTCTTAGGAGCGCTTCCTTCCACCTTCAATTGCCACCACGCTGAAACCAATCCTTTGAAGTCCTTGTGAGAAATCCACATGGATTCGAATCTGAAGGGGGTCTTAAAAACAGGCCCATCGTCCACCTCCAAGAAGATAGGGTTATGGTCAGACCCAATCCTTGGAAGTGCTGAAAGGATAGCCCCGCCAAGGATGGGAATGGCTTCTTGGGAAATGAAAAATCTGTCGAGCTTGACCTGAATCAAACCGCTCCCAATCCTTCTGTTACTCCAGGTGAAGGAAGCCCCTTTGAGTTCGATGTCAAGCAGGCCATTAGTAGAGACAAAATCTCTGAAATCCTCCAAGCTGCGGCTGGAGTGGTCGGACCCTCCTTTTTTTTTCCAAAGGATGAAGGGGACAGTTGAAGTCGCCCCCTAAAACCCAAGGAAAATTACTAAAATTCTCCCTCATCTGAGAGATAGCTTTCCACATTTCTGCTCTCTCTGTGGCAGAATTTGAAGCATAAACGTTGGACAGAATCCAGGAAAAATTGGTGGTTTTGGACTGGAACAAGACATTGATGATTCTGTTGGAAGTTGACAGCGAGCTGCCCTCAAACCTCGATGGGTCCCACAGAACCATGAGTCCTCCCGCTGTTCCCACTGCAGGGCGGGACAGACAATTTGCCTTGGCCCAAATGGCCTTCGCAACTTTATCGGAGGAGATAGCATCGATCTTGGTCTCTTGCAAAATAAGGATGGACGGGTTAGTCCTCCTACGGAGATCAGCCACTAACCTTCGTTTGGCTGCACTGCTTCAGTCCTCTCACATTCCATGAGAGGACTTTCATCTAGATAGTTTGAGGTTTTTCTTGCCTCCCCTTCCTTGCCGAGGGGGAGGTTTTGATGCATGCGCTTCATCCGTCTGAGCGTCACAGTCATCCAGAACCAGCAAACGCCGGGTTCCATTTGCAACGTCTGTTGTTGTCTCTTTGTCTCGCCTGTCTTTGTTAGGAGGACGACCTTGCTTCCTCTCACTACCAAAATCCACACTTTGCTTTTGGCTCCTCGTGTTTCGGGGGCTAATGTGACCGGACTGCTCACCCCTCCTTCCCAAGAGGTAATCTTCTAGCAGTGTCTGCGACTGGCTGAAATCGGGATGACCCATATCTTGGAGCAGAGAAACAGCCTGTGTCATATTTTGGGATGGGGTCCATTCCTTCTCTTCCTGCGATTCACTTTCCAAGTGGGAGTCTGTTCCTTGCTGATTGTCAGCTTCAAATTGCTCAGGGTCCGATTGAAGAGTGGGATTCTCTTCAAGCTGAGAGAGTCCGCCGCAATCTCTAGAGGGGCCTAGAGAATGGCCTTTCACGTTTGGATTTGACTGCTTCGCCTGACCTTCACCATGCTCCAGGGGATTACCGTTTTCACGCTTTTGCTTACCCAATTTTTGAAGAGGACACTAGGACTGAAGGTGCCCTTGGGACCGACACTGGGGGCAGAAAGCTGGTCTATTTTCATAGACAATAGCTTGTTTATGAAGAATGGTATCTCCAGACCGAAGAGTGATGGAAGTTGGGAGCTCCGCCTCCAAATCTGCCAGAACGCAAAAACGGGCTTGGACAAACCTGGTTCGAGCTCGGGTGGGAGGGTCAATGGTGACCAACTCCCCAATGGAGCGCGCAATACCCCTTATGACATTTTCATGCCAACCAAAGAGGGGAAGACTCGGGAGCCTAACCCATATTGGGGCGATGTTGATGTTCTGGGTGTCAGGATTGAAATCCATGTCCCACTTCCTAAGGAATAAACTTCTGCGGCCCATAAACCATGGCCCGCCAGCCAAAATTTTACAGTAATCCTCCTTATTGTTCAGTCTAATGGCAAAAAAACCCCGGGATAGGGCCGCCAGCTCCATATGACCAGAAGTCCTCCATTTGCTTGCTGCCCACTTTCGGATGGTTTCCATGTCGGGACGACCGCCAATGAATTTGCCTATGAGGGTAAATTTCTCAAACTCCATGAAGCTTGAAAGGACTTCCGCCGGGATGTCCAGCTCATCCCCAACCGGAAACAACTCTTTGGTAGAGAAACCGTTTAGGGTTTCTGAGGCCGCTGCCTGAGCATAAGTCTTTTGAGCCCCACCACCCCCTTTGTCTGGTGGGTCCTTACCCCGACTGACACCGTCGTCAGCCCGGTCTTCTTCAATGGGTACGGACGCTTCCGTACCTCCGAAATCCTGGTGCCCTCCGACTGCTCCGCTGCGCCCAAGAATCGAACCATGGCCGCTCCCGAGCTCCCCCGCAGATGACTTCCCGCCCATCGACATCTCCTACCCCCGAACCCTCAGGGTTACGTCTCACAAGTTCCCATGTTTTATTCTTGCGAAGTGCCTCGATTTCCTCTCCCATGGCTTTCTTCCACTTTTCTGCATTCTCAGACTCTCTAGCTTCCTAAAATGAACTAGGCTCACCATTATCAATGATGCAGGAGCATCCAATAGTGTAAGGGCAATCTTGCATCACCAAAAAAAGAAAAAAAAAATATATATATATATATATATATGTTTAGACCCATATATGTGATGAGGCCTAGAAATGCCTCACTTTTACACTATGTTTGACATATAAAAACTGCCATATTACCAAAACTGACAAAGTTAATTGCCAAATAGTTGATTATAATATATTATTTGTTAAGTATTTGCATGATTTATGTTAGGAACACTATATCTCCGTTTTTGACTATTTTCAGCATTTTGTGACTGTTTTTGCTTGATTAAGTAGCAAATAAAAACATGCATTTTAATTAGCCAAATGTGTTATGCTGATATCCATTAACTTCACAATGGTTTTTGAATGTTTTCCTGCCCTTCAACTTGTTTGAAATCCACATTAAAGCCAAATTTTCAGGATTGTCATAAATCTGAAAATCTGCAGAAAACAGCCATATAAAAATCAGCAAGCTGTCACTTTATAGGAGCACCTTGAAGTTGTCAAGCAAAACATGAGGAAATGGATGGAATGAGTTCAAAAGGACTACAGAAGATATCTAACCTATTTAAAAACATTCCCACATGGTCTAAATAGGCAGCAACAGGATATAACAGAGCAGGGACAATTGTGCAGCATTGTTGCACTATTTCAGCATGGTTACTTGGTGAATGAAGTGTATAAATTCAGTAGCAACTTGATGTACTCCTTCATGTTGATATTTGAATGATTTTCCCACGTTCTAATTTGTTTGAATTTGCAAGAAATGCCAATAATTTGCAACTGTGCAGCAGATCTGCAAAATGCAGTAATTTACCATGTAAATTCCAACCAATTGCCAATGAATGGCAGGGCCTAGAATTTACCGATAGAAGAAGCTAAAAATGGTTGGGATCACCTCCTGGGAGATGGATTAAGTGATATACCTGAAAGAAGCAACCAAAACAAGCAGTCTGAAGACGTTTTGAACTTAAAGTGCACCTACAACCAGTTATTCCGAAGATCTTCGGAATGATAGGGGAACACGCTTCTGTTTGACTTTTTGCGGTTTCCAAGCGGTTGAAAAGGCAACTTAAGGTTGAGAGGATATAGGAAAAGTCTTCTACAGTTGTCCCCACCGTTCCTTGCCGACCAAAAGATACAGCTCACGAGGACATATCAATTGATGCAATTGACCCTGTTCTGAAATAGACCCAGATTAATAGCAGAATATTAGGAAATGATATTTTAAAGTGGAGACAGGTGTGCAAGATATTTCTAAGACTCCTTCAACGTACTCCTACCACTGAAGATGCCTTTTAAGGGTCAATAAGTGCTGCTATAGCACAAACTGTCCAAAATTACACTTATTTCAGTTGCAAATTATTTGGCAGATCACTGAAAAATAGCAAATAGGCTGATTTGAGCACGAGATATATTGTAATATTTTATTATAAATAACACAGCTCCCTCCTTGGTTGAGCTAAGTAGGAAGTAGAATAGAGGAGAGTAGTTTGTTGCAGCAAATAGCATAGTACAACATTTTCTGTAACAGTTCTGATAGAAATAAAGTGCAGTTTTTTCTGTTAATTTTTGTTCATGAGAAAGTGTGATTGTTAATTAGTTAAGGAGTTTTTTTCCCACCTTCTTCTAGATCAGGAAGCATGGGCCCACTTTCAGGCCTAGAAGGAGGATTTTTATGACAAGTTTTAATCTGTAATTTTGCTGCAGTAGAATTAACAGATTGCTTGTCAGATTTCATTTTCTTGTTTTAAGTTTGTGTGATGTTATTTATGTTTTCCATTATGTTTGTATACATAATTTGTGTGTGTCAGCTGACAAATTAGATTAGACATTTGTTTCCCATGTTTCCTCTGCTTTCCATGTTCTCTGTTTTTATGTTTCAACAACTTTCAATTTTTAGCAGATTTCATTTTGTTGTCAGTCATTGTAGCAGAAGCTTGACGACCTTCTGTAGCAAGACACTGACAGGTGTTTTTAGCATAAGTTTTATTTCCAAGCATCATTTCAATTCTGCAAGAGTAAACTAGGTTTCAATTCTGCAAGTGTAATTTAGAATTTCATTTTAGCAACATTTCAATTTAGCAATTTCAATTATGTTATTTCAATTCTGCAAAAGTAGATTAGATTTCAATTCAACAATTTCCATTCCTGCACTTGTAGTTAACTTTAAATTTCTGAACTTAGAATTAGTTTTCAATTCTTGCAAGTTTCCATTTTGCAGATTAGGTTTAGTGTGACACCAAAAGGCTAAACCAAAATATGTTTCACCCAATAAATGCTTGAAACTTGAATGCCTTAATTGTACTCTGCCCTAACCTTCTATCGTAGACAGCCTTGGACACCACCTTGGATTGATAAATCATAATATTTAATGATGCTATTAACGACATGCATCAATATGTTTAGACCCATATGTTGGAAATTCAAGTTTCAAGTGAATATTTTCTTGGACGGGAAAATGGAAAATTCAAATTTCAAATGAATATTTTCTTGGAGGGAAAATGAAAGGCGGGAAAGAAGTTACGCTTTCCAGAATGTTCTTTGGGAGTTATTAAAGGGGAACATGGATCACCAAAAGGCAGTCTGGGTATCACAGATCGTGGCTCCAATTTGCATGATCTCCAGTCTTTGTAATAAAATCGGCCTTATGGTCGTACATTGTAATTTCTGATTCTATTTTATTGAAGAAATATTTGATGTGGGGTTTCTGTTGAATTTTTTTGTGATTTAATATTAAATGATGAGGCAGAAAATTGCCTCATACAAAGACTACTTTTGATAACTTTTAAAACTATTTGGAACAGCTTATGTTATGTTTTGATATTAATCTGGTGATAAAATGCATTATATGATAGTGTTTGCATGTTTAAATGTTAAAGTGCATGTATCCTGTTTTGACTGTTTTTTTTGTGTTTTATAATCTGTTTCAGCTGAATTATTTAGTAGATTTTGCATTTAATTGAAGATTGTAATACTAAGCTGCTGCTATGTATTTGGTTCTGTGCTTATTTCATTAGCTTTCCCCACCGTCTAACTATTTCAAATGACCAAAAAGGCGCCAAAACTTGTTCAAAACAGTTTGACTGTGCAGAAACAGGAAATTGTCCATTCAAATTCCAGCCAGTTGTACATATACAACATGGCTTGGAATTGGTCCACTCCAACTCGTGCAAAGGATGGAATAAGTCTTCTGGGCAATTATGGAGACTATTCATGCCGTCACAACTGTTTTCCTGCGCCTTTGGTGCATGAATTAACACACTTTGTTATCCTGCCTAATATTCCAGAGCAGCTCTGGAATGAACGCAGTAAGAACAATTTTTGGTCAAAAGCGCCTATAACAACAATAGAAGGGTGGTAAACGGTGGCTGCAGTTGTTTAAGGGATACCCTTATTCTTCCCAACACCTGTCCCTCAACGCATGAAGCCCAGCAGAAGGAATGGATAAGGAATAACAAAACAAATCCCTGCATTTTAGGAAACAATTCTGCAACAGTTGTAGCAGCCCTACATAGCAGCACAAAATCCTATCAATATTGTAACCCATTAGTATAAATAAGATAGCTCCCATTTGGTTGAGCATATAGGAGCTAGAGGATAAAGAATAGCAGAAGTTTAAGAGTTGTAGCATTATACTGTAGCAGAACAGTATTCTGCAGGTTTCCCCTGCACTGCTGTTATGCTACTGCAGATTTAATAAAAGGTGCAGTTTCATCATTTATGTTGGCATTCTGAGTTTAGTGTGAGGTTTTGGTAGTTTAGGACAGGTACTTTCACCTTCTTCTGGTTCAGGAAGCAAGGGCCACTTCCAGGCCCAGGGGAAGGATTAATTCTGTCAGAATTTTGCTCATTTCTTGCTGCAACAAATTAGCAAGAATCTGACAGCTTATTGCATGATTAAATGTTGAGTTAAATTGCATATAACATTGGGCAAATTAATGCATTGTAGTTAAGTCATCTAGAGTAGATTTTATAGGATAAAACTTTTTGTGTCAGCTTCAACATTTCCAGTCTGTATTTCCAGTTTGCATCAGAGAATTTCTTGTTATTTCAGTTTGTTCCAGTTTTGCAATATATGCTTATTAACTTTTGAATTTCGTTACTGTGTTAAGATTTCCTTTTTTGAAAGGTGTGATGCTTCAAATCCTTAAGTTCCAATTCTGTCATTTTAAATTTTGTAGCAATAGTTCAGTTTTCTTTTCAGCAACAGTGTGAATCTCTGCAATTTCATTTATGCAAGGATAATTAGCAGGTCAGTTTTAGTTTTTAGGAGTTAAAAAGGAGACGCAAACACCTAAAAAGGAGACGCAAACACCCCCAAGCACTAACTATCCCATGAATAAAGCCATGACCTGGATGAACTAATCTTCATACTGTTTACCTCTGCTTTCGTATATAGCCTTGGACATCGCCCTGGATTGACAAACATAATGATTAAATGATGAAGAGTTGACGACACTCATCATTTTTGGCGCCGTTGCCGGGGACACCTTAGGTGTTGTTAGTAGAAGTATAGTAGTCCAGAAACTGTCCTATTACAAGTAACAGTTCTTGAAAACTAAATTCTAGTTCATTTAGTGGATGAGCATGGATGAATAGGCCAAGAGACGAAAGAGGAAGGTTTATCAGAACCGGCTCTTTTCCACCAAGGTGTTCTTCACGATCAGGTGAAGATCCCGCACGTGTATGAACTTCCTGAAAGACTTAAAAGAGAATCATCTTCTTCATCAACTGAAATTTCAGGATCTTTGCAAGAAGAGCTCTTAGAGGCACTTGCTTCTAGACATACCCATAGGGCTGATCCATCTGAACCAGTTGAACAAGTCAAAATTGAGGAAGCACCTATGGCAGAACAAGGAGAACGTGATAGGGAAATTGTTGGTCATGATGCTGACAATCCTCGTTAGAACCTTTGAATACCCTATTCGTCTGAATCCTACCCAGAATGCTCCTATGAAAACAATTTCACCCTCGGTATTGCCAATATTTAGGGGAATTGTTTTCGAAGATCCTGATCAGTTCCTTTTTGAATTCAAAGTTCTGTGTCAGACTTATGACTATGTCAATGACAACCAGAAACTGAAATTATTTCCCTCTACACTCAAAGATGCAGCCTTACGGTGGTTTATGAGCCTTGAACCAGATTCAATCCGCACTTGGGATCAAATGGAAACTGCATTGTTGGATAAGTATCAGGAGTATTGTAGAGTGAGAAATAGGAAGGATGAATTATTTCAGATTAGACAAGAAGAGGATGAAAACTTAGAGGATTATCTTGATAGATTTGCCTTTATCCAAAAGCGATGTGGTCCTGTGGAAACTGACTTATTAAAATCTATATTTCTGAGAGGTTTGCAGGATGATTCCAGAGAAGTATTGGATTTAATGGGAAAAAGAGATATAAACCAGCTTGAGATTAATGATATTGTAGAGTTATGTAGAAATTATTCCCGCACTAGGCAAAGAAGGAAGCGGAATCCTGGTAATACTGATATAAAAGATTTTATGGAAGAAATGGCTAACATGAAAACTGATATTCTTGTACAATTAAATTCCGCATTAGGGGAAAGAAATGCAAAATCCAATTCTACACCACCCCTAGCTATTTATTGTCCTAGATGTAGGAATAAGCATGCCTTACAGGAGTGTCCTTTAGATAGAACTTCTATCTCAACTATTTGTGGCATTTGTTCAAAAGAGCATAACACTGATAAGTGCCATCTCCTGCCTCACCTTAAAAATGTTTTGCAAACCCAAACTGAAGAACTTAATGTTATTGGGTAGAGGCTAGGAGGCAACTTTTCACACTACCAGAATGTCCGTCGTTTTCCTACAGGGTGGGGACAAAATCCTTGGAATATGCCTTGGGGATATTCAGAACCACCTCCACAACCCTGGAATCAATCTTGGTCAGCCCCTCAAGATTGGTCACATTCTAGTTGGAATCAACCATGGAATCCTGTTAATCCACGTTGGACACAGAATGAACAATCTGGGCAAAGATGGGGGCCGCAATACCCATCATATCAAGGGCAGTAGAGGTATCAAGGACAAACTCAAAACCTACTGCTAGCTCCTAATCAGAACTTTCAAGGAAGAATACAACCTCAACAAGAACAACCAGTTAAGCAACCTCCACTTCCAGCTCAGATTGTGGCTAACCCCAATAATACCAGACAAGCAGCCCCTGTTTATGGAGTTGAGTCTGAAGATTCTGTTGTAGTTCATGTACTTGACTGTAGAAATATCCAGTTGCGTTCAGGGAAGGTTTTACCTGACCCTGCTCCACCCACCATTGAAGAGATTGATGGAAAGCAAGAATCTCCACATTCAGAACCAGTGGAAACAAAAGAGAAAGAAGAAAAATCAGAAAATGAGCAAGAAAAACAAGAACCCCCTGCAGGAGAAGTGCCATATCCTGAAAGGTTTGATCATACTGTTACTACTCCTGAATTAGAATTGGTTACAGAGCTTAAAAAATGTCTATCTCCCTTCCTTTGTTGGAAGCAATAAAGGATGTGCCCTTAATCAAGAAAACCATTCAGGAGTTGTGTATCAAGAAACCTAGTAGGAAGAATAAAGCCTTTCCTAAAACTGTGCAAGTAGAAGGGAAGTTGGTTGACCTACTATCTGGAAAACTAGTGCCTCCTAAGTATAGTGATCTAGGAAGTCCAGTAGTCATAATTACTATTGGGTTAGTTCAAATTCCAAATTTACTAATTGATCTTGGAGCTGCAATCAATGCAATGACTAAGGAAACAATGCAAAAACTGCAACTCAATAATCTCCTACCACCACAGTTTTGGAAATGGTAGACAGGTCAGTTGCCAAGCTAGAAGGGATCCTAGAAGATATTGCCATTGAAGTTTCTTCTTGGGAGTATCCTGTAGATTTTTTGGTATTGCAGCTAGGAATTCAGTTAATGGTTATCCCATCATTCTAGGACGACCTTGGCTTGCTACTGCAGCTGCTTTTATAGACTGCAGATCAGGAGAAATGACTATTTCAAATGGCATTCACCTTAAAAAGATTTCCTTGTATCCACCAGCCCAACCTTCAACCAAATTATTTGGACAAATATGGTATCCTGAGTCTGATGAAGAACAAGAAACTATTGCCACTTTGGCCACAGTAATAGTGAAGGAACACATTGAGGAAGTCAATTCACCAGAAAGGGAAATTTTTGAAGATGAAACTGTCCTAGTCGAAACATTACAAGGACTTCAAGATGATCAAATTCTTGTTCATCGCTTGCTATGGAAAGATGAACAAACTTCAGAACATCTGTTACCTATTCCCATACAGGAAATTTCTTTCACACTGCCACATGGATGACATCATCATCTTCTTACCTCTTTCACATGTCCTACGCAGAGAATGATTCCATCTGACATCACTTATGAAACAGAATCCAGAGTATTTCATACTCTGCAGCCACATCACTGTCCATTAAATTCTTTAATCAGCAGATATGAAGCAGTCAATTCTGTTTATCCAGGGATTAAACAAATTGAAATACAACCAGGAAAAGTTCTAAATATTAATAGTTGGTTGACTAATGAACAGGAAGCCAAATTATTTGTTGTTTTACAGAAACATGTTCAAGCTTTTGCCTGGAGTTACAAGGATATGACTATTGGTCACGAATCCGCCACGAGGAAAGGATTTTGTCGTTATTGCGCCCTGGACCCGCGAACCAACATTGAAAGGCCGGAAGGAAGGGATGCCTTCCGGGCCAATCTCCGGAGAAGGCCGGCTCCTTTTGGGGGGTTTTCTGATTTAAGCTAAGAGTACAGGAAAGAGATAAATGTACAGAAAGAATATACAAATATACTTGGAGGTTGGTGGGGGGGAACTAACAGTACGGCAACCAGCAATCACCAATACTTACTGCATTACAAATATAAAGCACGACTGAGAACTGCAAAATCTAACGTATACTTCCGATACCCAAGCAGTGTACGCACGGCTACAACGGCTCCCTAACAGACATTCCCTACAAGGAACTAACAGTACGGCAACATGTCAATCACCACCTACGGACACTAACATGGGTAGAAAGCAATCATAGAGATATCAGAGCCAGGTATATGTGTCGTGTAGAGAATTTAACCGCACAGCCTTCAATGGCTCCCTAACAGACATTCCCTACAAGGAACTAACAGTACGGCAGCGCATCAATCACCAGATACGGACCAGCAACTTAACACACAACTGATGAAACTGCTACTACATCTATTCTATGTATCCTTTTAATTAATGAAGTACAGAGGGTGCTTTAAACAAGCAATGCTAGAGGCACTTGCTCACCAAATGCTGAAATGAATCAACGAGCCGTGACAGGTTAGCCTAAGGCATGAATATAAAGAAAGGCAGCATAAAAAACAGAAGCAGCAGAACAGAACCAGGCATACAAATTATATTTATAAGCAGAAGCACGGTTACATTGGTTCCCTAACAGACATTCCCCATCCACCCTTTACAATGAATTCATGGTGGGCTTTTATAGCCCGAGTCCCTCCCGTTACATTAATGGGCACAAGGTCCCAGTCAAACATAAGCTGACAAAAGAGGCGAAAGAGCTGCAAATGCTGACCTTTTGTCGGACCGGACTGTACTCGCAACATGGTCGGAAGTTGGACAGCTACGTGGCGGTGTGTTGGGCAGAACTTCAACTCGGCAGGGATGCGGGTAGCTGGAGCAGGTGAAACCTCAGATCAGCTTTGAATGAGGCTACGGGCACAGGCAGTGCAGCCCATGCTTGTCCTTTTGCTCGGCACATCTCGGCTCAAATCCCGAAGCTGGACACTTGTCAGATGATGGGTGACGCTGTTTGACACGTGTCTGCCTTGGAGGGCAGTCTATCCAACTTTGCTTGGGATCGGAGCGTCTCGGGAAGCGCGGGCAGATCGCAGTGCAGTCGGGAAGGTCTTCTTGCCTTAGATGTTTTTCTGAGTTTGTTTCCCTACTGCGCACCTGTCAAGGGCGCACTCCGACTTTGTTGCGAAGTCGGGCTGCGCACAGGTGGAAACTGACGTCTGCCGCCGTACGGACTCTGCTCCGGCATTTTGTCGTTTTCTGTCAGCCTGCCAGCCTGCCAGTTGCAAGGTGCGCCCAGAAACTGGGGCGAAGTGCGAACTTCGCACCAAAACTGGGCGAAGTGCGTACTTCGCACAGAGACTGGGCGAAGTGCGAACTTCGCACTCACACTTAGCCATTTTTCAGGTAACCTTCTGGAAAGTTGAAAAATCAACTGGGGAACTCCGAGAAAAAGGGGGGAAGAAAAAGAATGTGGGAAAGAAAAGGAAAGGGAGAGAAGAAGGGAGGAAAATAGAGGAAGAGGGAAAAGAAGAGCAGCACTTGTTTCAACACTGAAGACATTGCACCCCGTGCAAAATGTGACAACAATGACTAGCATTCACCCTGATGTATGTACACATAGGATATACACTGAAGATGTTAAACCAGTAAGACAACCTCAAAGATGCCTGAATCCTGCTCTGAAAGAAATTTAAAAACTTCTAGATGTAGGATTCATTTACCCAATTTCAGATAGTAAGTGGGTTTCTCCATTGGTCATTGTTCCAAAGAAAAATGGTAAAATGAGAGTGTGTGTGGACTACAGAGAGTTGAACAAAGTCACACATAAGGATCACTTTCCATTACCATTCATAGACCAAGTGTTGGACACCCTTGTTGGTAAGAAATTTTTCTGTTTCCTCGATGGTTTTAGTGGTTATAATCAGATCCAGGTTGCACCAGAGGACCAGGAAAAGACTACTTTCACATGCCCTTGGGGAACATTTGCTTACCGAGTGTTACCCTTCGGTTTATGTAATGCTCCAACAACATTTCAAAGAGTTGTCTTGGCCATATTCTCTGATTTGACAAATGAGAGTGTAGAAATTTACATGGATGATTTCACAGTATTTGGGGATAGTTTTGAATATACTTTGGAACAGCTTGAAAAAGTTTTAATACGTTGTGAAACATACCATTTGTCTCTTAATCCTGAGAAATTCTTCTTAATGATGAAGGGATTGTCCTTGGTCATCATATTTCCTCTTATGGGATCAAGGTTGATCCTAAAAATGTGGAAGTCATCAAAAACCTTCCCCCTCCAAAAACTCAAACTGATGTAAGAAGTTTCTTAGGACATATTGGTTTCTACCGCAGATTTATTGCCAATTTCAGTACCATAGCCAATCCAATGTTTGCATTACTAATGAAGGATTCTGAATTTTCTTGGTCTATTGAGTGTCAAAATCTTTTGATGAATTGAAAGAAAAATTAACAACTCCCCCTGTATTGAGAGGACCTAATTGGGAATTGCCCTTCCATATTCAAACTGATGCTTCCAATACTGCTATTGGAGCTGCATTAGGACAAATCGACAATGGGGAACATTATGCTATTTATTATATCAGTAAAAACTTGATAGGGGCTGAAAAGAACTACACTACCACTGAGAAGGAGTTCTTAGCTGTAGTATATGCTATCAATAAGTTCCGACACTATATCACAGGATATCAGGTATTCATTCATACAGATCATGCTACCATTAAATTACTGATGAATAAACATTTGGTTAGTGCAAGAATTATTTGCTGGTTAATACTGTTGCAGGAATTTGATATCACTATAGTTAATAAACCAGGGAAAGCTAATGTAGTTGCATATTTTTTGTCAAGATTGCCAAATGCAGATACAGAAGAGTTGGTTGAAGATGCATTTCCTTATGAGAAACTATTTGCTATTTCTGTGCAGTCTCCATTGTTTGAAGATATAGCTAATTATTTGGCTACAGGAAAAATTCCTCTTCACTTTACTCCTAAAAAGAAACAGTTAATCAAGCAAAGTTCTTTTTTCAAGTGGATAGGAGGTTTACTTTTTAAATACAGTCCTAACCATGTTTTGCACAGGTGTGTCCGCGAGGATGAAGTATATGATATCCTACGGGCATGTCATGATGAACCTTCAGGAGGACACTATTCAGTCAAGGGTACAATTCAGAAGATCTTGGGTATTGGTTATTACTGGCCATCTTTGCATAAAGATGTGAAAAATTATGTTAGACATTGTGATGCATGCCACAGGATGGGAAAACCTACTTTCACTAGTGAAATGCCATTACTTTTTTTTTTTTTTTTTTAAAAGCGAAAAACCCCTTGTGGGGCCGCCTTGGTCTGAGAGACCACGAATAGGGGGTTCTACACCGTCAAAGTCACCCGGGAGTCACACCCGACCTTGCCCGCACCAACATTATCAATTGGATTTTGGGTACCCAATTCAGCTTTTTGGTAGGGTGGAGATTCGAACCTGGGACCTCCCTTGGAGGATTGCCCTCTCCTCTCCAACTCACCTACAACACCTGGGTAAATGCCATTACAACCTCAAATAGGAACAAAACCATTTGAGAGGAGGGGGCTAGATTTTGTAGGACCCATTGACCCTCCTTCCCAAGGGAAAGTGCATATCTTGGTATGTACTGACTATGTAACCAAATGGATAGAAGCCCGTGCTTTTAAGCATGCTCGAGAAGAGAAAGTCGCTGATTTCTTGTATTCACAGATTTTCCTACGTTGTGGAGCCCCATAGTCCATCACCACAGATCAAGGACCTCAGTTTACCTCAAGACTTATTGAAGCTTTCACTCAACTATATGAAATCAAGCATAGGAAATCCTCACCGTATCATCCACAAGCCAATGGTCAAGTTGAGGTAACAAATAGGGAATTAAAGAGGATTTTAACCAAAACCATAGCTTCACATAGGAGAAATTGGTTGGACAAACTACCTGAAGCAATTTGGGCTTACAACACTACTTGGAAATTCACCACTGGATTTACGCCATATGAATTGGTTTATGGAAAAAAGCCTCTTTTGCCTATTGAATTTGAGTTATTGACTCTTCGAACTGCTTTGGATGTAGGTATTGATTTGTCACAGGCACAAACGGATCGAATTCTGCAGCTCAATGCATTGGATGAGCTACGGAGGGATGCATTGCACCAGATTGAGATGATCCAAGCACAGCGAAAATTGTGGCATGACAGTCACATTCAGCAAAGGAAATTTCAGCAGGGCGATTGGGCTTTGTTGTTCGACTCACGATATGAAGACTATCCTGGAAAGTTGCAGACTCGGTGGCTCGGACCATATCAGGTTGAGGAAGTGTTTGCAAATGGAGCTGTACGCCTTTCACCTATTGATGATTCAAGAAGAAAGTTGGTGGTTAACAGACATCGTCTTCGAGTATATCACAAACCGCTAACCAAGGAGGAGTTTCTCAAGCAAGTGGGAAACTTGGATGTAGTCGTGTTGGAGGAAATCACTTCGTCCAAGATGAACTTAGTAAAGTGACATGAAAAGTTAAAAAAAACCAAAAAAAAATAATAAAAAAAAAAATGAAAAAAATGAAAAAAACAAACAAATAATTCAGAATGTGAAAACCTCTTTGAGGCGCTTCTGAATTGAGCTTACATGAAAACCGGTTTTCCCGGCGTGTTTGCCTTATGGGCCCACCATTTGAACTCACCATCGTTGTTCCATTGTTTCTCACCATTGTTTCACTGTTTTCCAGATTGCACCTTATTACATTCAGTAGAGGAGTCAGTTGAGAATCAGCAGAAACATCATCTGTATAAAATGTAGATAAAATGGTTATCTTAGGTATGTACCTTTTTCATTTTAACATTGTAGATATTTATTGTGTAGTGTATGGTATCCCTAGTTAGTATACATGGCATACATAAGATCTGGTTCCAGAAAGTTATCAAGATAGTCTAAAGGAAGAAAAGGCTCTTCAATTGCTTTTGAGTGATAATGCTCCAGAATAAACCTGCTGCACATAATAGTTTCAGAATGAGGAAGCTTTGGAATTAGCTTCGGAATAAATAAGGGTCTATGCTCTGGAATGAGCTATATGGTAAAACCCATTGGAATGAATTAACGATAGGTTAATTCATTAATCTTCGAAATCATACGATTGAAAAGTCAAATAGGGGACACATGGATTCCTAAGTCTTTGCACCAATTGGGTTGGAAATATCACTTGGGGCGCAAATTTCAAATACGAGTTTCAAGGCAGCACGGAGTTTTGGGGAGGACATGGAGTTTAAAAAATTACAGCATGTGACCATATGGCACATGATTCAACAACTGTTTTAAAGGGGAAAAAAATGAAATTATACCATGTCACTCCCAACAGCTGTAATTAAACGGTGACATGAAGTAAATTCAGATTGATGATGGCTTTTGCGTGCAATGACTTGTCGCCACGTGCCCAGTTCACGTTCCCTGGCACGTTGTGAAGTCATTCTTGCCCTGCACCTATTTACTTCTCACCCTCGAGCATAGCCCTCGACAGACCTAAGCATTTCCAAACCGAAAACAAACCTGCTGTTGGAATTTTATAGGCCTGAGATACTCAGAACACAGAGAATTGACAATGGGAGGACAGAAAAATAAAATTGAGCCAGACAATATAGAGTATTTGCAGAAAGATGAGGAGTCCATGTGAATTTTTACAGGAGGAGGATTTCTGCCCTTTTTGCGCAAGTTCGATGGGCATTTAGAAGGATTGGCCGCTGAGTTTGCACGCACCTTTCGCAACAATCAAATTCACATCAGCGGCATGACAATCCAGGTAAGCCCCGAAATTCTCAGTCAAGTTACTGAAATGCCATTGCATGGGGTTCAAATTGGGAAATCTGGCAAGAATACTTTAATTGAACTAGTAAACCAGTTCAGGGGAAATGAGGATAGGCCCACTGAGTTTGTATTGAGTAATAATATCTGCAAGGGGGTCAAAAGAACAAGTTTACAACCTCCTTTGGATGAAGTTGTTGTATGGGTCATTAGGTTTTTGACCTGCGATGGGCAATTCCCTGTCCTGTCTGGACATCACATGAGAATTCTGACCCATCTTCGCCATGGCAACTCAAACCTTGAGCTTAGGGTAAACCTTCCTCTGTATTTATATCAGGAGCTGGTAAATATGGCCAAAAAGTACCAAGTAGGAAGAGGGTCTCCCAAACACCATGGCCTAATCAAGATTATATGCAGGCATCACTTCAGGGGAAACCCTAGAAGCTTTGATAGGTTTTTCCGTGCATGGAATGAGTTGATTGAGGAAGAGGCAGTTGAAAGCCCTGGATTTGAAGAAGAGGTAGAGGTTGAAGGACCTGAATCTGAAGCAGAAATAGAAATTGAAAGTTCTGAACATGAAATTGAAACTGAATCCTCTAAAAAAGAAATTCCCTCCTCACCACAGGGACCTCCATCCTCTAGGACCAGGAAGCAAAGAGAGAAACAGTCTAAGATTGATCCTGTAGGAAAGAGGAGGAAAGTCACGTTTTCTGAAAATGTAACTGTTTTTCCCACTCAGTCCACTAAGCAATTTGGAAGTTCAAGCAGGGAAGGGCAGATGGAGAAGGAAACACCTGAAGCAGACACTACCCTAGGATTGACAAGCTCTGTTTCACAATCTAAAAAGAAACGAAAGCAATCAACTTCGGGATTGAGAAGGTCTTCAAGACTTCAGAAATCCACCAACATAGATGATGTGGAAAAGGAAGAAGGAACTGCACATGTTGATTTATCTGGAACAGATACCCTGCAGGTGAAAGAAACTTTGGAGGAAGTTGAAGATATAAGTGCCAAGGGCACGGATAGTGCAACAGATATGGCTATGCCTACAATGTCCCTCAATTACTCATCAGACTCAGAAGACAAAACCATAATAGAGGAAGCAGGGGGACACACCACTATTGCAGAAATGCCTGCACTACTTGTAGATTATCCTGATTTTGAGGAAGAATCTGTAGCAGCTGAAGAAGGGGAGGACGATTTAAGCACCGAAGAGGAGAATGAAGTGGATATAAAGACTCAATTACTTGCTACCAAAAGTGTCATTAAGACACAAACAGGTTGGATTGAAAAGAATGAGACCTCCCTGAAAGAAAAAGATGATCTCATTGCTAAATTATGGCAGGAGATAGAAGCGGTGAAAGCTAGACTGACAATTCTGGAGCAACAACCCCCTTAGTATGACTCTGGAGACGAATTAGCCAATATTCTGTTGAACTTGGCTGGTGATGCAGCCTTATCTGAGAGGAACTCACCAATTAGGGCAGCAATTGTAGAGGAAGAAGTTGCACAAGCACCACAACAGATTGAATACAGAACAGAGGATGAGGAACCAGGAGCACTTGTACAAATTTTTGAAGGCCTACAACAACAGGATGAACAAATAACACATGTGGATGCAGAGATAGCAGTGCAGGAAGAGGTAAGGCCACAGTCCATTCAAGATCCTGTTAATTTGCTTTTACTTGAAGTAGAAATGATAGAAACTGGGATGCAAACAGAATCACTATAGTTGAAAAGGTAGACGTAGGCATACAGGTTAATATCATTTCCCAAATGCAGCCCATTATTAGACCTCCTGACACAGTCACGTTAAAAAGATATAATGAAGATATGGCCTATTGGATGAAGAAGTGTCACCAAATGAAGGGTAAGGTCTCATCTCTGCAGGTCTTGACAAAAGAATTAGAAGATAAAAATTCAGAAATTGATAAATTGAAAAAACAGGTGCAAGAGGTATGCCAAATTACAGTGTATGATACAATGTAGGAGGCCAGCTAGGTTCTATAGTTTAATGTTAAAAGAAAAATACCTGTTGGTTACGAATCTGCCATGAGGAAAGGATTTTGGGTTAATGCGCCCAGATTCGCCCACCAGCATGAAAGGCCGGAAGGAAGAGATGCCTTCCGTGCCAATCTCCGGAGAAGGCCGGCTCCTTTTGGGGGTTTTCTGATTTAAGCTAAGAGTGCAGGAAAGAGATAAATGAACAGAAAGGAATTTACAAATATACGTGGAGGTTGGTGGGGGGAACTAACAGTACGGGAACACACCAATTACCGCTACTTACTGCATCATAAATACAAAGCATGACTAAGAACTGCAAAATCTAGTATACTTTCTGTATTAAGCGGTGTATGCACAGCTTCAATGATCCCCTAGCAAACATTCCCTACAAGGAACTAACAGCACGGCAATGCATCAATCACCAGATACGTACGGTGTCTTAAACAGAAAGCAACCAAGAGATGTCAGATCCAGGTATATGTGTTATGCAGAGATTTTAACCGCACAGCTACAATGGCTCCCTAACAGACATTCCCTACAAGGAACTAACAGTACGGCAGCGCATCAATCACCAGATACGGACAAACAACGTAACACACAACTGATGGAACTGCTACCACATCTATTCTATGTATCCTTTAAACTATTAAGTACGTAAAGTGCTCAGACAAGCAATGCTAAAGGCACCTGATCACCAAATGCTGAAGTGAATCAACGAGCCGTGACACAGGTTAGCGTTAAGCATATATATAATGAAAGGCAGCATAAAAAATAGAAGCAGCAGAACAGAACCAGGCATACAATTTATATTTATAAACAGAAGCACGGTTACAATGGGCACAGTGGTTCCCTAACAGACATTCCCCTTCCACCCTTTACAATGAATTCATGGTGGGTTTTTATAGCCCGAGTCCCTCCCGTTACATTAATGGGCACAAGGTCCCAGTCAAACAATAGCTGACAAAAGCGGCGAAAGAGCTGCAAATGCTGACCTTTTGTCGGACCGGACTGTACCCGCAGCATGGTCTTCCTGGAAGCTGGACAGCTACGTGGCGGTGTGTTGGGCAGAACTTCTTCTCGGCAGGTATGCGGGTAGCTGGAGCAGGTAGAACCTCCAATCGGCTTTAAATGAGGCCACTGGCACAGGTAGTGCAGCCCATGCTCGTCCTTTTGCTCGGCACGTCTTGGCTCAAATCCCGAAGCTGGACACTTGTCAGATGATGGATGATGCTGTGTGACACGTGTCTGCCTTGGAAGGCAGTTTGTCCAACTTCGCTTGGGATCAGAGCGTCTCGGGTTGCGCGGGCAGAAAACAGCGCAGTCGGGGAGGCCTTCATGCCTTAGGTGCATTTCTGAGTTTGTTTCCCACTGCGCACCTGTCAAGGGCGCACTCCGACTTCGGTGGCGAAGTCGGGTTGCGCACAGGTGAAAACCGGTATCTGCCGCCGTACGGACTTTGCTCCAGCATTTAACACTCTCTTGTCAGCCTGCCAGCCTGCTAGTTACAAGGTGCGCCCATAAGAGGGGCGAAGTACGAACTTCGCACAAACTCAAGGGGGCAAGTGCACACCACCGGGCGTGAACTTCGCACCAAAACTGGGCGAAGTGCGAACTTCGCACCCAGACTGGGCGAAGTGCGAACTTCGCACCAACACTTAGCCATTTTTCAGGTAACTTGCTGGAAAGTTTGAAAATCAACTGAGGGACTCCGAGAAAGGGGGGAAGAAAGAGAATGTGGGAAAGAAAGAGGAAGGGAGAGCAGAAGAAAGGAAAATAGAGGAAGAGGGAAAAAGAAGAGCAGCACTGTTACAAACTTGAAAACATTGCACCCCGTGCAAAATGTGACAACATTTCTGGCGGCTCGCGGGGTGTCGAGCTCGCCTCGGCGCAAAGAATCCATGCCTTCATCCATTGGGTGCAGAGGAACTTGCCTCCCCTGCCTTTTGCTGCTCTAGCTGTTCTCCTCGCGGCAACTGTTCTTCAGATTCACTTTTGTCAGTTGCCCCCTCAGAATCACCTTCCGAAGGCTCTCCAGCTTTTGCTTCTGCCTCGCAGATGCGAGTGTATGCCGCCTGGGCTTGGCGCCAGGCTTCCGCTTCGAACGGCCGGCGGTCAGTAACTTCTTCTAATGCTGCGTGGAAAGCAGAGACCGCGTGCAGGTCGATGGTGTGGTATCTTTTTCCTAGCTCCTGGAAGTAGGAGCTGATCTTGCAATATTTGGACACCATCTGAGTGACCTGACTTTCTTGAATTGGCTCAGTCCAGCTATCAATTTCAGCTGTGTCTGCTTCAAAGGACTGCCAATTCCTTTTCACCTGATCTAGGGTGAGAAGCTCGCCATTCTCAACAAAACCTGGGCACCCTAGTTCAGAAAGAGCGCGAAAGGGGGCCATACAGATGTCTCTTTCATGTACGAATGCATCTAGCATTCGTCTGGCCACTCTCACCTCTTCTAATTTTTTGAAATATTTATGCAAGGTTACCCTTGCATCTGCCCATTCTGCAGCGAATGAGGACACGGGGGAAAATTGGAGGCCATCGCGCTCGCGCTCCTGAAGATTAATTGCCAGGTCCAGCCATTGCTTCGCCTGGCGTTCGGCCTCCTCTACCACAAGGCTTTCCCGGGCGTAAACTTCTTGAATTCCTGGATGCGAAATCCAGAACTGCCATCGCCTTATAGGTGTGGGGCTTGCATTCCCGCAGCAAACCAGCCCGCATCTCCTTAACTTTCTTCTTCGAAAAGACCGTCGCTTGAGATGTTCTCTCTGCAAGTTGCGACTGCGCCTGCTTCAAAGACTCTTGGAGCTGGGAAATCTGCTCCAAGGCTGCCTGCTTTTCGGTTGCGGCCTGTTGCTGGGAAGCGGCCAGCTGGGCTTTAAGTTCATCTATTTCTTGCCGCGCCGCTTCCAATTGCTCAGTGGACCTAGACAGGTCCTCTTCAAGCTGCCTTGTTTTATCCTGCAACCCGAAAATCTCTTCCTGCTCCTCCAGACTTTTGACAAGGAGATTGTCAGCTCTACGAATGATTCCCTGAATCTCGTATCGCTTGTCAATGTCATCAAAGCTCTTCTCCTTTGTCTGGAGCTCGTAGTCCGCCCTGGTCATTTCCCGGAGAGGCTTCTTCACTTTCGGGATTATTTTCTCTGTCGTAAGCACTCTCCTCTCGAAATTGTACTTGGTGCGCTTTACCGGGGCGGCTATCTCTTCAGGTCTCCTCCGCTTCAGGTTCTGGAGGAAAGAGATAGAATATTCTACAGCCCTCGTTGCCAGGGGCAAGTCGTCTGTATTCTGGAGGTCGTCCATGAAATCTGGCTCCCCCAGCCTAGGGTTCTGCTGAGACGTCTCTCCTGCGGGAATGGGATCAGGAGGAACCGGATGGACATTGGAAGGATCGGCCGCTTCTGGGGGCGACCGGGAAGTGGAGATGGGAGCGGCTGATGCCGCAAGGGTTTGAAGCGGCTGAGGCGGTGGATGTAACGGTGAATGCGTGGCTTCAGCACTAGCTTCAGGCGAAGGGTTTGGGGTTTGACTCAGAGATAGGGAAACATTGGGGTTCTGAGCAAACTGATCAAAAGAATGGGGGCCGCTAGAAGGGCGTGGAGACGGGGAGGATGATGCGGCCATGGCTTGCTCGGATTGAGCGGGAGACGGGGTAGGAGTAGGACTGGATGAGACCAAAGAGACAGGGGCAGCAAACGTACCTGCGGGCTCCGCCTGAGCCGATGCCGGGTGGATGTCTGCGCTTCTGGTTTCGGCGGCCGGCTTGGGACTGTCCAAAGAAACTGTCCCTGGAGCGGCTGAACGCGGCTGCGGCTCTGCGACTGGCTGCTGCACTATCAGGCTAGGTCGCCTGATTTTTTCAACTCTCTTCCTTTTCTTCTCTTCTGGAACAATGGTCGGATCCGGGGAAGGAGATGAAGCAGGTGCAGCAGGCGCTGATGCTCCCACGGTAAACTTGTACCGGGGTTTGACTTGCAGAGGGTCTGCCGCAACCGGTCTGCTCTCTGGCGGCGCTGGCGTCTTTTGTGCCTGAGGGACCGCCTCGGGCGTTGCCTTGACTAATTTCTTCGCCTTCTCAGGCGCCGCCTTGGAAGCCACGGGCTGCATCGGTTCGACCTGGATGTCTGCTGGGCCCACGCTGGCAGTTGCCGAAGTGTACAACTGTTGGGAGGAAGACCCTCCTTTATAATCCTCAAAGGGGCCTCGGGGAACGTAACCTTGATATGCGAACGGCCGCCAGCTGTCATGATGCTGGTCATAGAGAACCGAAAAGTCGTCATCTACGGCCAGGTTTCTTCTGGTGGATTTGTCGTGCTGCGTGCGGCATCTCATCTTCCAGCATTCAGTAATCTTTTCTTTAGACCAGTTAAGGCCTGCTATCTTGGATAGAAATTTTTTAAACCCTGGAGATGAGAACTGGTGGTCCGGGTTTCGCTTGGGGTCATATGTCACCTCCTCGCAAGAAAAATCCTGCCAGGGAGGAGAAGCTTCCATCAATTCAATTTCCTAGTCAAGGTCCACATGGACCACATCGCACTTATCTTCAGTTATATCTGCTCGGGGGCAGAGATGTGTGAACTTTCCCCTTATCCCATACGGGTCGTACTTCCAACGCTGCGGCAACAGAACCAGGCCGATCCGGGAAAACTCTTGCTCTAGGTAGACATGCTGTCCTACCTCAAAAATCTCAACATTTGCCCAGGAAAGAGGATATTGAAAAATCTGTCCTCTCTTCTTTCCTAGGCCGAACTCCTCTTCAACATAGTCCATTTGCCGGGCAACTTCCATCCCGAACAGATGCTCCGAGCACCAGTAGGGCAGCAAATGGGGTTTGCCCTTGAATCCGTAGATTCTGACCACAATTCCCTGCGTCAGCCTGAAAACGTCCCCGAGCTTCTGATTTAGCAAAGCGCTCGTCATTTCTCTCGGGGGGCGGGGAATTTCGCTTTCGAAGACTGACATGACCAATCCCAGAAAGTTGAAGTTGAACTTGTAGTAGGACCCTTTCCGGTATAGGTCATCCGTCCAGTTATAGACGGGCTGTGGCTCTCCCTTCTCGTTGACCTTCTTCAGGTTCGGGATAGGCATCCGGGAGTGCAAATGGTACAAACAAAGCCAGGCTAGAACAGAACTGAAACGAAAATCGGTGGACTGCTTCTTCTGGATCTTGACTAGGCTGGAGTGGATGGCGTAAGCCAGCCAGTCTGCCCAGTCGAAAAAGATGGGGCGCTTTCCACTTCTCTGCGCCGCTGGTTCGTAGGATTCTCCGCATAGGAGACATTCTGCCAGCGCTAGCTGGTACGGCTGTACCAGCTCATCGGAGTCGCAGCCGAGAATCCATGCCAAAATGGTGTACAAATATTTGCTCTGAAACCCTGCCAAGGGCATGGGGCCGGTTGGCCACTGTCCAGCTGCAAGAGGGGCGTTCAGCTCTGAATTGAGGAAATCCCTCATTCGTTTTGTTTGCGTGAAACGTCCCGCTTGCTCGCCCAGATTTATCTTCCTGACAATTGTGCTGGAGTCATACTCCAACCCTGGGGCGAAAGCTGGCTGGACAGTCTCTCTGCGCAGCGTGAACAAGGGTTTACCGCTGGAGCTGCAAATCTGCCGGGTAACTGGTCTGTAGTGTCTGACAATGATGTCTACCAGCTCCGGGCATTGATGGACAGGAGGGCACAAGAATCTGAAAAGGTTGGATTTGTACGCCGCTCCGAAATGATGAGAGGGCGAAACCTTGTCAGCCCAGCTCTCCACATTTGTCCGCAGCTTAGTCAGGCTCATAGAAAACGAGCCGTCCACGTATCCCGCCAAGTAATTTAACGGAGGTGGTGGGGCTTGCCCACGCTGTACTTTTTTAGGCCGGGACTTTGACTTTGGCTCTGGCGGTGTTTCACTTCTGAAAACACCCGGCCGTGGTAAATCCTTGTGCTCGCTCCCTTCGCTGGATTGCGCTGACACCGGCATCTTTCCTCTGTCCATCTCTCCGAATCAGCAATAATTACAAGTTCAGGGCGTCTGCAGAAGATTTCGCTGTCACAGGAAAAATCTGCACAGTTTAAGGAATAATCTGCGCAGTCTGGCATGTTTGAATGCATCTGACCCCCTTTTCTAGACAACGACAGCGCCATTAAAGCCGCGCAGGAGGGGGTAGGTCGGCTGAGTTAAGTTTCTTGGGTGGCTGCGCAGGAGAATGCTTGGAAAAAGGTACCCCGGCAGACGTGCCATGTTCTTTTTGTTGCACTTTTCCTTGAAGACTGTGCAATCATTAATTTTGTCTTGGACGCTGCGCCATGGCTGACGTCACTGCCGCAATCTGGGCACACTGCTCAAGAAAGAACCATTGGTGCGGAAACCCACTTTAGAACGGTTACAATGCGCCTTGGGCCCAGCTTGGGACCTTCTTGAATATTTTATTTATTTTTTAAACCTTTGTCCAAACTGGCCCAGAAAACGAGGCGCAGTCGGACTTCGCCCGAAGTTGGGCGCGATCCGACTTCGCCGGCGAAGTCGGACTTCGCCCGAATTTCGGGCGAAGTTCGAACTTCGCGCGAAGTGCGCATTGGAACTGTTCCTTTTTTCTTTTCTTCTTTCTTGCCGCGCCCAAGGTTTGAGCGCAGTCTGGGTCCTTGCAACCTTCGGAGGAGGCGAACACTTAGCATTTTTACTGCTCCTTTAGACCGAACCGTACGAGCTGCGCAGCGCGACATTGAAGCAGGTTCGGACTTCGCCCGAAGTTTGGGCGAAGTACGAACTTCGCGCGAAGTTTGCACTTCGCGCGGAGGTTGTGCGCAGTGCGTACTTCGCACGCAAGTCGGCCGAAGTCGGACTTCGCCCAAAGTTGGGCGCAGTCCGCTCTCTTTTGTGCTTTGCAGTCCTCTTTCCGTTCAAGCTTCGCACTTCGGCTGGCGCGCAGCCCGACTTCGCTGCGAAGTCGGGCTTCGGCCAACACTTAGACATTTTTTTCGCCTTTTTCTTTGCTTTCACTTAACCAAGCCGCTGCCCGAACTTCGCCCCTCCTGAGGGGCGACGACAGACTTCGCTGCGAAGTCTGTCTTTCTCTCCCATGCCGTATTTTAAGCTCAAAAAATGAAAAAAAACAATTAAAAGCTGAAAGCTGGAAACTGTACATGCTGGGAAATGAAAATGCATAAGGGAAATTTTTACAAAGAAGGGCCACTCGGGCACCTTCAGCAGCGGTAAAGCTTTAAGTGGAACCCGTTAACAGGGATAGGCAGGAGCTGACCCTCCATATCCCGAAGTACATAGGCATTAAACTGGTTCACCCGGGCAATCTGATAAGGGCCCTCCCAGAGGGCATCAAACTTCCCGTGATTACCCGGCTTTGCCTTATATGAGTCCCACTTCAGCACCAGGTCCCCGATTTCGAAAACTCGGGCAGTGGTGCCTTTGGCAAACCAGCCTTGGGTGGCAGCAATGTGATCAGTAAAGGCCTGGTATGCACTTTCTCTGTCTTCTTCCAACTGCAGGAGTTGGCATAGTCTGTCGTCCACCGGGTCTCCGCTGCTCCTGTCTTCGTCCAACATCCATAGGGCAGGGATCTCAATGTGTGATGGCATGACAGCCTCTTTGCCATAGACGAGCGCATAGGGGGACGTTCTGATGGATTTCTTGAACGCAACTCTGTCCGCCCACAGCGCCCGGTTCAGGAGTAGATGCCAAGTCCGCTTGTTTCTGTCAATGGTCCTCCGGATGATTTTCAGGAGGTTCTTGTTAGTAGACTCGGCAAGGCCATTCCCCTGCGGGTAGTAATTAGAAGACATCTTGTGATAGATGCCAAGTCTGCCAGTGTACTCCGTGAGTACAGCGCCTGCGAATCCCGGACCGTTGTCTGTCACAATTGACTCTGGAACCCCGAAGCGGGTAATCAGGCTCTCAATGAACCTGATGACCGTTTCTTGGTCTGCGTTCTTGGTCGGGATTGCCTCTGCCCACCGTGTGAAATAATCGGTGGCTGTAAGAATAAACTTGTGTCCGGCAGAGGAGTTAGGAGAAATCACCCCAATGAAGTCTAGACCCCATTGCTGGAACGGAGTCTCGGCCTGAATCGGTTGAAGGGGCAGGGGTGCTTTTCTGTTTCGGCCAGCAAACCTCTGGCATTGATCACATTTAGAGCAGACCGCATGAGCGTCTGCGAACAGAGTGGGCCAATAGTACCCAGCTCTGATTATTTTTAAGGCCGTCGGCCTTGAAGAATGGTGACCCCCAGGCATCCCGGAATGAAAATCTCCGAGGACCCTAGGCTGGTCCGATTTTCACGACGCACCGCAACAGATGTCGTCGATGTTTTTGAAGTAAAGCCCTCGGGGCGAAGAGTGTACTTAAGTGCACCTAGCCGAAATCTCCTTCGTTGTGAGGCGTTCGGTGATCGGGACATCTTCCGGTGCAGAAGTATCTCACCAGTTCATCTGTCCAATCACTCCCCTCCGATAAGGAGTTGGCTAGGTAGATGCGTGTCGCTGTGTCCTCCCACTTACAAGCGGAGATGCCGGCTACAGCGCTTCGGGCCAATTCCTGACACAAGGCTCGGCCTCTGATAAGCTTGGTGGGCCGCACTTCAATGTCGAACTCCTGGATTTTTGCTATCCATCCCGCTCTCTTGTGACCCGGTTCTCCTTGTAAGATGAAGCTACGAACATCCGGGTGAATCACAAAGACAGTCGTTTTGCTCTGGGAGACAAAGTGCCTGAACTTCCGAAGGGATTTCATAACAGCATGAACCTGTCGCTCTATAAAATTGTACTTTTCTTCATGCGGCAGAATCACTTGGCTCAGGAACGCTATGGGGCGCTCCTCACCATCGTCTCCCTTCTGAGTCAGGACTGCAGCGTAACTTTCGGGTTCTCCCACTGCATACAGGATGAAGTCCTTGGAGTAGTCCGGGTTTGTCAACACCGGAGCTTGCGCAATTCGAGCCTTGATTTCCTCGAAGGCTTGCTCTCTCTCATCAGTCCATTCATAATTTGTATCTTTTTTCAGCAGTTCGGCCATAGGCTTGATCACCTGTGCGAAGTCGGGAATGAACTTCCGCACGAAGTTAATCTGACCGAAGAAGGACTGCAGCCCTTTTTTATCAATGGGGGCTGGCAAGCGAACGAGGGCTTCTGCTCTGTCAGGGTCAATGGCGAGGCCTTCCTCGGAGATGACATGTCCCAGCAGCTTTCCTTCCTTTACCGCGAAGACAGACTTCTTCGGGTTTATAGAAATGCCGAACTCTCGACACCTCTCAAATATTTGCCGTAGGTGCGAGACATGATCCCCTCGTTGGTGAGAGAAAACAGTCATGTCATCAAGGTAGATGACGATAATCTTATTGAGCAGCTCTCGGAAGGCCAGGTCCATGGCCCTTTGGAATGTGGCACCAGCATTGGATAAGCCAAACGGCATGCGCTGATAGGCGAACGTCCCCCACTTGGTGGTAAACGCCGTCTTATGCTGGTCCTCGTCTTTGACCCAAATCTGGTTGTAGCCGGAAAATCCATCTAAAAGTGAAAATCTCTGGGCTCCAAAGCAACGATATGTAGAATCTGGTCGATTTGGGGAAGCGGATAGTGGTCCCCGAGGGAAGCCCTGATTTAGGTTTCTGAAGTCGACACGGAGACGAATGTCGCCATTCTTTTTCCTCACGGGCACCAAATTCGCGACCCAGGATGAATGTTTGATGGGGTAGATGATCTTGGCCTCCAGCATCTTCAAGAGCTCGGCCTTCATCATGGCCTCAATCTTCGGATTCACGGCCCTCTGCTTCTGTCGGAATGGCTTGGCGCCATCCTCTAGCTCAATAGTATGCTGGATGACAGTTCTGTCATACCCCTTCAAATCCTCGTAGCACCAGGCCACGATGTCGGGGAACTCCTGGCACAGTGATCTGATCTGCTCAAGTTCCTCCGACGTGCAGTCTGTTCCGACCTTGATAGTTTTACCAGGTTCAAGTTCCAGGTCAGCATACTGCCTCGGGTCTACTTTGATCCTATGAGATATTGCTCTGTCATTCTGATCAAAGAGACTCTCTAATGTAATCAGTCCTTTTGGGACATGATTATTCCTTAACTGTATCAACCCCTCATATTGCTCGTCATCAGGGTCTCTACCTTCGATTACACACACTTCGTTAACCAGGAATGTGACGATCTCCTCGTCACAACTGAACACCTGCCAGTGGGTGTCCTTATCAGGCACAGAAGGCCTGTAGATAGTGCGAACCGGCTTCGGTTTCTGGACAACGTCGTCAGCCGGAACGTACCTGGCTCCAACAGACGCCAGAATATCAGCGTGCTTGTTTTTCTCACGCGATATTGCCTTAACATTCAATGAGTCGAATGACTCCATCAGGTCCCACACCCGGTTGCGGTACGCTCTAAGATAGTGCTGTTTGGATGCGCACTTCTTCGTGACTTGGTGACACACCAGCTCTGAATCTCCAAAGATCTGCAGGTGTTTGATTCCGAGCCTCTCCGCCTTTCGCAAACCCAAGCACAGGGCTTCGTATTCCGCCGAGTTGTTGGTGCAGCTCCAGGCCAATCTGTAGGTATAGTCCTTCTGGATTCCGGTTGGAGAAACCAGCAGCACCCCTGCACCGGCGCCATTTTTGCATCGCGCGCCGTCAAAGAAAAGCTTCCACAGCTTCTCGGGTGCAGGTCCTACTTCTTTCGCAGCTGACATGTCAAGCCTCTCGGGCTGTACAATGGAGTAACAGCCCTGCTCTGTCCCAATTACGGCATTGAAGTCCCGCAAAGAGAACTCATCTTCAAGCTGTAGCACTTCGAAGGCTTGCTCAGTCAGCTCCACTGTCACCAGCTCTTCCTCTGACAACTGGACCATGCAGTCCAACTCTCCTCCGGGTATCTTCTCTACTAGGAAGGTGGAAGGTTTCTCATTGAAAATTTTCAGTCTCCTTCCTTTGAAGGGCACTTCCATGTGTGAGTAGTCTAGAGACAGGTACCCGCCCAACTTCGCAGTGAACTCCCGAGAGAGACACATGCCGAAGTAAGGTTCCAGGTCAACAACCACGACCTCTTGGATGACCACGATGTCGAGAGCCTTGTGCAGCCGGATAGGGATGTCCTTTATGACACCAACTGTCTTGACAGGGGTGCCGTCTAATTGCAGCACGCCTTGGCTGCTACGTGTGTATTCCATCCCGATCTCGTCGCAGACGGCCTTCGGCATCACAGTCGAGGAAGCACCAGAATCCACCATGCAGTTGTGAACTATGTGCCCTTGCATCCGTAAAGACAGATAAAAGGGTGGCGGTCTGTTCTTCCCAGTGGCTGAGACTGTCAAAGGTTGAACCAGGACAGCGGGCTGTATCTGCTTGCCGCTCTTCATGTTCTTCAGTGATTCTTGCAGCAGATCCACCTGGCCTGGGAGCAGAAGAGCATCATACATGCTGATTCTAGCGGGAGTTCTCTTCAACTCGTCTACAATGTTGTAGCCCGAGGTACTAGCTCCTTCTGCTTGTTTTGCCGGCTCATACTTCGTCCGGTACTGCTGGGTGGCCTCAACTCGCTGTCTCTTGGTCAGAGACGGGTACTTCAGCTTCTCCTGGGCTTGTTCTTTGGTTTCCGCTGGAGGCTGAGGTACGGGAGCTTTAGCCGGAGTTGGGGCCTTTGCTGGAGGTTTGGCTGGAACAGCGGCAGCCTTTGCCGGAGAAGGCTTGGCTGGAGCTTTATCTTTGGATGCCTTCTCCTGGGCTGTGTAGGGCCACAGCCGCTTGTATGGTGGCAGCCCACCGGGCTGCGGTTTTTCTCTTCTTGCGTAAACTTGCAAAGGCTTGGCCGCATCCGCGGCTTTCTTTTCTTCCTTGGCGGGCGGCACTAGATTCTCTTCTGGGAGGGCAAAGTTAGCTTCGCCGTCCAAGATCATGTACAGTTCATCGTCCTCTATGGCGCTATCGGCCAAGGTTTGGATGTAGTGCTGGTGCAAAGTGCAGTCTTCCTCCGAATGCGGGTCATTGCACGTAGTGCACCAGTTAACCTGGTCGGGAGGACCAAGCGGGTCTTCTATAGCAGCATTTCTCGGAGGCGGACGCCTCGGCGGCTGGTGTTCTGGGGCTTTGTCTTTTGTCAGCGCGGGTGGCGCATATGGCCTCCTAGGAGCAAGGTCCATCTGGGCCTGCTTCTTCTTCAGAGCGGTCATGTCGTTGGACATGGCATGGTATCCTGAGGCCAAAGCCCGCACCTCCTGTAGAATCGTGTTCTGAATGCTGCTGTCAGGTGGCGGCAATTGTGCCGGTGGAGGCAATGCGGCTAATGGAGGAGGGTTAGAATAAGGTGCGTACTGCGGGGGAGCAGGAAGTGCTGGAAAATGCGGAGCAGGAGGCGGCGGGTGAGGGTAATGCAATTGAGGCGGGCCGTAAGGAGTTACGACCGGCGCTGGATTCCACTGCTGCTGAGGTTGCTGCCCTGATGTGGACGGCGAACCGCCAGAAGCAGGAGGATACTGGGATCTGGGGAAGTCGGGATGAATGGGTTCCTGCACCCTGGACGGGAGTCCGCCGATGGAAATAATGTCGCCTTCAGCTTGTCGGGCAGCCTCGTACAGCGTAGGAAACTCATCTATTCTGGCAATCTTCAGCAGCAAGCATATGTCTGAGTTGAAGGATCTCAGATAGTAGTGAGCAGCCATGCCGGCCGAAGGCCGAAGTTCGCGAGGTACCCGTTTCCAGGATCTCGCAAACCTGATGTTAAAATCAGACACCTCCTCTTGAGGATGTCTCTGGATAGCTTGGAACTGATGCAGGAAAGAAGTAGGGTCAGCAGACTCGTTGCATCCTTTCACGAGCCTCCTGGCAAGCTGGGGCCACCCTGTGATGGATCCCTCTGGCAGCGATCTCCACCAGTAGAGAAGCTTTCCCCTCAGGGAAAGGGCCAGCAGACGGGTCTTCACACTCTCATCGGTAATAGTATGCAATGCGGCCAGGGCAAGGATGTCCTGGATGTGCTCGTACGCCGTCTTACCGTAGCCGTCGTATGTGGGAATAGACTTTAAAGCAGCAGGGGGCACAACTTGCTGTCCGACCAGGGCCAAAGGCCCCGTAGAGTCCACCGCCGGGAAGAGATCATCGTCATTTTGCTGTTGAGCAGCCATTTCTTCTTCTTCTCCTCCGTCGGTTGTGTACTCGGTGTCGGTACTTTCCGAGGATGCAGGATCTTCTTCTTCCTCGGCCTCTTCTATTTCGTACTCAGCTCCGCCGACTTCAGCTTCGGCTTCTTCTTGGATTTCAGCCTCGGCTTCGTCGACACGAGCTCGCGGATCAGCCAGCCTGGGAACTTCGCCTCGAGCGTTGATGTCCAGTTCGTAGAACTCAGGCGGGCTTCTCGGATCCCTTGCTTGCCACCTTCTTGTGTGCATGAAGGTGCTGGGACCGGTCTTTCGGACTCAGAGGATCTGTTCGTGCAGAGTCGCCAGGTGTTCAGATTTGGAACAGCAATGAAGCGAACACCGGTGCTTCAATTCTGTTGGGGGTGAGAAACTTCCTTGTCTCACCAAGTGCTCAGGAACCACTGTCAGCGCCGGGTGGAGACTGATCAGAAAATCTCTCGTCAAATGTGGGACCCGTGTCCCACCGGGCGTGCCAGAGAAACTGTTGGTTACGAATCTGCCATGAGGAAAGGATTTTGGGTTAATGCGCCCAGATTCGCCCACCAGCATGAAAGGCCGGAAGGAAGAGATGCCTTCCGTGCCAATCTCCGGAGAAGGCCGGCTCCTTTTGGGGGTTTTCTGATTTAAGCTAAGAGTACAGGAAAGAGATAAATGAACAGAAAGGAATTTACAAATATACGTGGAGGTTGGTGGGGGGAACTAACAGTACGGGAACACACCAATTACCGCTACTTACTGCATCATAAATACAAAGCATGACTAAGAACTGCAAAATCTAGTATACTTTCTGTATTAAGCGGTGTATGCACAACTTCAATGATCCCCTAGCAAACATTCCCTACAAGGAACTAACAGCACGGCAATGCATCAATCACCAGATACGTACGGTGTCTTAAACAGAAAGCAACCAAGAGATGTCAGATCCAGGTATATGTGTTATGCAGAGATTTTAACCGCACAGCTACAATGGCTCCCTAACAGACATTCCCTACAAGGAACTAACAGTACGGCAACGCATCAATCACCAGATACAGACAGCAACGTAACACACAACTGATGGAACTGCTACCACATCTATTCTATGTATCCTTTAAACTATTAAGTACAGAAAGTGCTCAGACAAGCAATGCTAAAGGCACCTGATCACCAAATGCTGAAGTGAATCAACGAGCCGTGACACAGGTTAGCGTTAAGCATATATATAATGAAAGGCAGCATAAAAAATAGAAGCAGCAGAACAGAGCCAGGCATACAATTTATATTTATAAACAGAAGCACGGTTACAATGGGCACAGTGGTTCCCTAACAGACATTCCCCTTCCACCCTTTACAATGAATTCATGGTGGGTTTTTATAGCCCGAGTCCCTCCCGTTACATTAATGGGCACAAGGTCCCAGTCAAACAATAACTGACAAAAGCGGCGAAAGAGCTGCAAATGCTGACCTTTTGTCGGACCGGACTGTACCCGCAGCATGGTCTTCCTGGAAGCTGGACAGCTAGCTGGCGGTGTGTTGGGCGGGACTTCTTCTCGGCAGGTATGCGGGTAGCTGGAGCAGGTAGAACCTCCAATCGGCTTTAAATGAGGCCACTGGCGCAGGTAGTGCAACCCATGCTCGTCCTTTTGCTCGGCACGTCTTGGCTCAAATCCCGAAGCTGGACACTTGTCAGATGATGGATGATGCTGTGTGACACGTGTCTGCCTTGGAAGGCAGTTTGTCCAACTTCGCTTGGGATCAGAGCGTCTCGGGTTGCGCGGGCAGAAAACAGCGCAGTCGGGGAGGCCTTCATGCCTTAGGTGCATTTCTGAGTTTGTTTCCCTACTGCGCACCTGTCAAGGGCGCACTCCGACTTCGGTGGCGAAGTCGGGTTGCGCACAGGTGAAAACCGGTATCTGCCGCCGTACGGACTTTGCTCCAGCATTTAACACTCTCTTGTCAGCCTGCCAGCCTGCCAGTTACAAGGTGCGCCCAGAAGAGGGGCGAAGTGCGAACTTCGCACCCAGACTGGGCGAAGTGCGCACTTCGCACCAAACGGGCGAGTGCGACGCCCGGGGCGTCGCACTTCGCACCAAAACTGGGCGAAGTGCGAACTTCGCACCCAGACTGGGCGAAGTGCGAACTTCGCACCAACACTTAGCCATTTTTCAGGTAACTTGCTGGAAAGTTTAAAAATCAACTGAGGGACTCCGAGAAAGGGGGAAAGAAAGAGAATGTGGGAAAGAAAGAGGAAGGGAGAGCAGAAGAAAGGAAAATAGAGGAAGAGGGAAAAAGAAGAGCAGCATCTGTTACAAACTTGAAAACATTGCACCCCGTGCAAAATGTGACAACAATACCTTCGTTGGTAGACAATGAGGATCACTTTTGGTCTCCCCCACAAATTGGAAACTCTTGGAGAATTTCTAGAGGCTTTTTGGCAGAGCTCTGTAGAACACCAGAATTTGTTGTGTGAATTGTTCCTGCACAATTTCTTCTTGCCAACTGAAGTGATCTTCCTCCCCCACATCTTTACTGGTGATCTTCGGATTAGGTCTTTCCTATCCACATTGCGGACTCAAGTTTATTGGGAACAGGAGAAGAAAGCCAACAAAGCAATGGAGTTACAGGCAGTATTGCTCATGTATCTAGGTAATCTTCAAAACTGCATAGCTGATTTCCAAAATTTCTGTACAACATCCTTTGCTGATGCTTTATCAGCTTGCAAAAGCAGATGGGGAGAACTACCTATATCACTGTAGAAGCGAGAACCCATCTCGCCAAATAACCTGATGTGGTCAAGGAGAAGGGCAGAATGTGTAATCTAGACCATATTTGAGGTAAAGGAACAGTGCATTGGCCTCAGGTACAGGAATCCAACAATCATTACCCCTATCCCATATTTCTTTGATAACGACCCGCAATTTGATGATCAATTCCAAGAATGGCTTAGGGACATCAAAGAACATAGAGGATATTACAATATTGGGGGTAGACTGTGGAAATATGATGAACGTTATCTTGACATAGATCTTTGTGCTGCTGTGGCAGAACAGAATGCATGAGGACATGCATTATAATAGGCTGGGGGGAAATGATGAGGCAGAAAATTGCCTCATACAAAGACTACTTTTGATAACTTTTAAAACTATTTGGAACAACTTATGTTATGTTTTGATATTAATCTGGTGATAAAAAGCATTATATGATAGTGTTTGCATGTTTAAATGTTAAAGTGCATGTATCCTGTTTTGACTGTTTTTTTTGTGTTTTATAATCTGTTTCAGCTGAATTATTTAGTAGATTTTGCATTTAATTGAAGATTCTAATACTAAGCTGCTGCTATGTATTTGGTTCTGTGCTTATTTCATTAGCTTTCCCCACCGTCTAACTATTTCAAATGACCAAAAAGGCGCCACAACTTGTTCAAAACAGTTTGACTGTGCAGAAACAGAAAATTGTCCATTCAAATTCCAGCCAGCTGTACATATACAACATGGCTTGGAATTGGTCCACTCCAGCTCGTGCAAAGGATGGAATAAGTCTTTTGGGCAATTATGGAGACTATTCATGCCGTCACAACTGTTTTCCTGCGCCTTTGGTGCATGAATTAACACAAACTCTGTTATCTTGCCTAATATTCCAGAGCAACTCCGGAATGAACGCAGTAAGAACAATTTTTGGTCAAAAGCGCCTATAACAACAATAGAAGGGTGGTAAACGGTGGCTGCAGTTGTTTAAGGGATACCCTTATTCTTCCCAACACTTGTCCCTCAACGCATGAAGCCCAACAGAAGGAATGGATAAGGAATAACAGAACAAATCCCTGCATTTTAGGAAACAGTTCTGCAACAGTTGTAGCAGCCCTACATAGCAGCACAAAATCCTATCAATATTGTAACCCATTAGTATAAATAAGATAGCTCCCGTTTGGTTGAGCATATAGGAGCTAGAGGATAAAGAATAGTAGAAGTTTAAGAGTTGTAGCATTATACTGTAGCATAACAGTATTCTGCAGGTGTCCCTTGCACTGCTGTTATGCTACTGCAAATTTAATAAAAGGTGCAATTTCATCATTTATGTTGGCATTTTGAGTTTAGTGTGAGGTTTTGGTAGTTTAGGACAGGTACTTTCACCTTCTTTTGGTTCAGGAAGCAAGGGCCACTTCCAGGCCCAGGGGAAGGATTAATTTTGCCAGAATTCTGCTCATTTCTTGCTGCAACAAATCAGCAGGAATCTGACAGCTTATTGCATGATTAAATGAAATGTTGAGTTAAATTGCATATAACATTTGTTAAAATCCGAACCAAAGTTTATTATTCAGCAGCAGGTATAAATAATGTTTACAAGCACCGGGAATAGCACACCGGCAGAACTGAACTCTGTTACAGAAGTTGTAACAGTGAGCTAATAATGAAATAAAGACAAAGCTATTGTTAAGTACGCTAACATCCCCCTTTATTACATTATTTGGGTAATGTAATAACTAATAGCTATACTAACATCCCCTTACATCATTTTGCAATACAAAGTGAGTCGCGAAACAATTCAAATTTGACACGTCCAAGTGCCTTAGTGAAAATGTCTGCAACTTGAGCATCGGTGGGAATGTGCTGAAGCTGAATTCGGTGCTTTGGAACTTCATCTCGAATGAAATGACATTGTGTGTCAATGTGCTTTGTTCTTTCATGATGGACTGGATTCTTGACGAGGTTCAGAACACCCTGATTGTCGCAAAACAAGTGTATTGGAGATTTTGATGGATGGCCCATACTTGTCAGAATGCGACGTAACCATATCACTTCGCACACAGCTTCACGTGCGGCGCGATATTCTGCCTCTGTTGATGAAATAGCAACCACCTGTTGCTTCTTGTTGTGCCAAGAGACAGGACCGGATCCCGGATGAAAAATGTATCCAGAAGTTGACTTGCGATCATCAAATGATCCGGCATAGTCGGAGTCCGTGTATCCTTGCAAGAAGAATTTGTTGTTCCTCTTGTATTCTAGGCCATATTCCATAGTACCACGGACATAGTGAAGAACACGTTTTTTTGCTTTCCAATGAGTGGTCTTAGGCTCCTGCATGAACCTCGAAAGATAGTTGACAACAAATACGAGATCTGGCCTAGTATTGGTCAGATATATGAGACTCCCAATCAACTGTCGATAGAGAGTACCATCTACTGAGGTGAATCATCATATCGCGATAACTGAAGTCCATTCTCCATCGGAGTTGCCATTGGCTTGCAATCAATCATGCGATATTTTTCCAGCAATGTCTTGGCATATTTTTTACGAGACACTTTGATGGAGTGCTCCTTCTGGCTGAATTCCAGACCAAGACAATAATGGAGAAGTCCGAGATCTGTCATCTCAAAAGATTTGCACAAGTTTCTTTTGACGGTAGAGATCATAGTTTCTGAACTCCCTGTAATGAGCAGATCATCCACATAGAGTACAAGCAACACTATCTCAGAACCCTGTTTCTTGAAATAGAGGTTTGCATCTGACGGACATCTCTTAAATCCATGCTGCATAAGGTGATTGTCCATTTTTATATACCAAGCTCGAGGAGCTTGTTTCAGACCATATAAGGATTTGACCAATTTGCAAACTTTTTGCTCTTGGCCTTCCACTTCAAATCCTTCGAGGTGAGTCATGTAGACTTCTTCTTGGAGATCACCATTTAGAAAGGCACTTTTGACATCCATCTGGTGAACTTTCCACCCATATTGTGCTGCCATAGCACACATAACCCGAATTGTGGTCATCCGAGCAGTAGGTGCAAAAGTTTCCTCGTAGTCAATGCCTTCTTTTTGAGCATAGCCCTTTGCAACAAGACGGGCCTTATGCTTATCAATTGTTCCATCTGCCTTGTACTTGACTTTATATACCCATTTGCAGCCAATGGGCTTCTTTCCATGCGGCAAATCAACAAGCTTCCAAGTTTTATTCTTCATCAAAGACTCATACTATGTATCCATAGCGGCCTTCCACTGAGGCTCACTAAGAGCATCTTGCACTGATGCAGGTTCAAGATCATCTATGGTAGACATGAATGCCCTGTCATCATCAATATCCATATCCTCTACTTACGTACTTGGAGTTACAGAAAGTTCCTCAAAAGATTGACAAAGATCATCAACCTCACCAGTTTCTTTGGCTTCTTTCTCCTTTTGAGCCATATTGCGTGTACGAGGTCTATCCAAATTCAAATTGGGAGGAGTGGATAAATTTGCATCTCTGATTGTATTTGTACACCATTTAGGATTCTTCTTCGGTGGAGTTGAAGAAGATGTAGAAGGACCTCTCGTCTCGTGTTGACGAAGGAATCTTCTCTTCCTTAGATTCCACAATATCTTGGTGTACTTTAGATGTGCTCTGTGATGTGAAAGCTTCATCAAAGACAACATCTCTGCTGATATGAATTTTCTTGGTCAAAGGATCTATCAAACGATATCCTTTAGAGTGCTCTAGAATAACCAAGAAAAATACATCTCGGTGTTTTCTCATCTAGCTTCTTCCTTTTCTCTTTCGGTATGTGCATGAAAGCGTGACATCCGAAAATACGTAGATGAGATATGGAGGGTTTTCGACCACTCCATGCTTCCTGTGGAGTCATTCCTTTTAGGGCCTTTGTGGGTGCCCTATTCAACGAGATACTGCTTGCAGTGGTGACGACTTCTGCCCAATATTGTTGCCCAAGAGTAGCTCCTGTGAGCATACAACGAACCATTTCCATGATAGAACGGTTCCTTCTCTCGGCAACTCCATTTTTTTGAGGAGTATAGGCGGTTGTTAAGCTGTCTCTTGATTCCATGCTTATCTAGGAATGCAGAAAATTCATTAGAGGTAAACTCTCCCCCTCGATATGAGCGGAGGGTTTTAATAGAAGCTCTCGAATCCTTCTCAACGGATTTCTTGAACTGCTGGAAGAATGCGAAAGCTTCAGATTTCAGTTGGAGAAAGAAAACCCACATCTTTCGTGAGTAGTCATCTACGAATAACTGAAAGTACCTCTTCCCTCCACAAGTGTTGGGTGTGAAAGGACCGCACAGATCGGTGTGAATTAACTCCGGAGGTTTTCGTGCTCTTGTAGAGCTCTTCTCAAATGGTACTCTATGCTTGCTTTCCGCTAGCGGTCGGAGCACAGTGGCAATGTGGCAGAAAGGGAAGGAAGACCCTTTACCATCTCATACTTGCCGAGCTCAAGTAAGTAGCCAGAACTAAGATGCCCATATCTCTTGTGCCATAGGGAAGTTGCCTCCTTGGTAGAGACAGTCATGGCAACATGTGGAGTAGAGATAGCATCTAGTGCAAATAAGCCGTGCTTATATGAAGCTGTTGCAATCTGCTTACCCTTCCCGGTAATGGTACAACACTTCTTTCCATTCTCAACACGAAAGTTGACAACCATATTTCTATCCGGGATTTGTGTCATCGACAACAAATTGTTGGCCAATCCCGGAACATAGAGGACTTTGTCAATCGACACTTGCCATCGGGAAGAGTGACTGAAACTGTACCCTCTCCCTGAACCCTGTAGGTTTTATCATCAGCAATGGTGACAGGTTTGCCCTCTTTGGCCACAAATGATTCAAACCACGATCTGTCGCCAGTCATATGTTTGCTAGCTCCAGAATCGACATACCAAATGGGATCCCTCTGTGTGGAATCTGTGGTAGTCATGAGCACCTTGTGTGCCCATTCAGAATCTGAGTCAGATTCTTCAACGACAACATTCACCTGGGGTTGCTTGTTTTTATTTTGTGGTTTGTTTTGGCCTTTTTGCTTGTTCTTATGCCAACACTTGTTGGTGTCATGGTTGTCTTTCTCACGGATCTTGCACCACCTCTTCTTCTGTTGAGGTTGTTTGCCTTTTCCTTTCGTATCTTGTTGAGAATTTCCTCCTTTACGAAAGTTGCCTCCTTTTTGCCCATTACCTTTCTTCCTAGAACCACCGCTGTTGGTGTATAGGGCTGTATTGGAAGAATCATCCTTGTGAAGTTGGCGTGCCTCCTGTTGTTGAAGCAGATTGACCAACTCGATGTAGGTAATTTGTCGTTGAGACACCTGGATGGAGGTTATCAACATATCAAATGAAGAAGGTAAAGCTCTCATCACAAGTGAAATGAGAAGCTTTTCAGTCCACGGTATCTCCCAAAGAACTCAATTTCTCTTTCAACTCGGACACTCTGCACGGAAAGAGTTCAAGCTGTTTCACCCTGTCTCAAACTCGAGTTATGAAGTTGTTGTTGAAGATGAAGAATGGTGGAATCATTCTTTCCCTCATAGATGGTTCTAAGGGCATCCCATGCCTCTTTACCACTTGCTTTGTCGGCTATATGAGGTTGCACTTCATCCGAAACAACAAACAAAATGAGCACCTTTGCTCGATTGTCTTTCTTGTCAAAAGCTATCCGATCTGCGGAAGGACTCGTGGATCCTGCTTGTTGGTGAAGGCCTAGTTGCTACTCCGAGTAACAATATCCCACAAATCTTCCATTTGGAGAATTGCCTTCATCTTATGTTTCCATGGTGTATAATTTGGACCTTTCAATAACTGATGCGGATCAGTCATCAACTTTGCAACAGCGGCCATAGTGAAGGTTCCTTATATCACCAATTGGTCCCCCTTTCGATATACCTTTTGCTAGGCCAATATACCGTACAAAATACCCGCCCTTACGTGAGGGAAACTATAGGTATTTAGAAAGATCAACAAAAATCACCCGCCCTTACGTGAGGGAGACTATAGGTGAGTTTTAGAGATCATACGATACGTGGAACATAAGCGGTGCTGAAAGGGAATCGCCTTGTTGATGGCACCTACCATAGAAGATTCTTCTCATGCGTGGGGCGTAACTTCCCCTAAACACTATGAAGAATACTTCGTCGGGATTTACGCCTAAACACAAGTGCGATAAAGGGTAGTGGATGGAGTAAAAAAATGCAAAAAATGGCTAACTTATCTCTCCCCGACGATTTATAGAGAACAAGCTCAGACGTCATTGTAGCAGCTATATTAGGCGGCGGATACAGTAGCCAAATCACGACAACTTTACCTGTAAGTGCTGGCCAGAGGTATCACAAATACCGAACGTTGCAGTGCAATAAATTGCACGGATGGGTTTTAATTATTCCGGGGACTTAGGGAGTGTTTTGATTTTAATTTTTAATGTTATAGTGCAAAAATGAAATATGCAACATACAACAAAAAAAATGCCCACAGGAATAACCCACAAGGTGTCGGTCACAGCCGAAAATGCACCTTTTACAATTCGCCAAATTGCCTTTTCAGAAAATTACTCACAATCCCCCTTTGATTTTTTGAAAAAATATCCCCCCTTAAAAAATTTTCCTTTAACAAAGCATTTTAATAATTATTATTTATTTAAAGTTAAAACAAATAATTTTAATTTATATAGTTTTAAAAAACTTATGAAAAATAAATTAAAAATTAAATTTTAATTTATAAAGTTTTCAAAAACTATTAAAAAATAAATTAAAATTAAAAATTTTAACTAAAAAAAATAATTATTATAAAACCTTTGAAAAATAAAAATTTATACCTTTGGGGGGAGTCGGCGGGATTTGAACCCCCGACCTGCAGGCTCCCTGAGCCTTACCGCACAGCTCACTGCCAAGTGAGCTAGCGGGCTGATCCGAAGGGATCACCGGAGCCCTCCTTTTTCAACCTCGGCCTGCCCGTCCGCTGCCTCTGCCACCTCCTCTGCAAGTCGCGGCCGCAGCTTTGCTTGGACGCTGCTGCTACTTCGCGGCTGCACTCCGCAACGTTCCTTTTTTTTCTTCGAAAAATTTCACGGTTTTTTTTTTTTTCGAAAAAAAAAATTTCGCCTGCGCTTGAGCGCGGCGTCCCGCCTTCAACCGGGGGGGGTCCTCCCTCCTCTGCGCAATCCGAGCGCGGCTGCAATCGGCGCTGGCTCAGCGCGCTGGCCGGACCTCAACGCGTGGGGGGGGGGGGGCTCGTCCTCCCTCTTGGATGCGGGACGTCGCGTCTACGGGCCCGTGCGTCTACGCGCGGGTCCCGACGTGCGCGGTCCGCGTTCGGCGGACGTCCCCCTCGGCCGGGGGGGTTGGACGTCCCCCTCCGTAGTCCGCCACGCGGACGGACGTCCCCCTCCTTCTGCGCAGTCCGCGTGGAGCGGACGTCCCCCTCGACCGGGGGGGGTTTGACGTCCCCCTCGCTCTGCGCGCGCGCTGTGTTCCAGTGACGCAGCGCGCCAAGCTCGGGGGAGGTGCCGTCACCCTCCTTCCCACCAGCGTCCGTGCGCTCTGCCAGGTATCGTGCGCAGACTGCGGACGCTCTGCGCAGGGTCTGCGTCTGTAAGGGGGTCTGCGCAGGCTGGGCGTTTTGCGCAGGCTCCAGCAACAGCACTCAGTCGCGCGTCTGCGCGCGACACAAAATTTTTTTTTTTTTAAATCCGCTCTGCTGCGTGGCTCTGTGACACAAAAATCACGCCTGCAAAAAAAATTCCGTCTACCCAGCAAATTTACAGAACAGGCTCTGATGCCATGATAAAATCCGAACCAAAGTTTATTATTCAGCAGCAGGTATAAATAATGTTTACAAGCACCGGGAATAGCACACCGGCAGAACTGAACTCTGTTACAGAAGTTGTAACAGTGAGCTAATAAAGAAATAAAGACAAAGCTATTGTTAAGTACGCTAACAACATTTGGCAAATTAATGCATTGTAGTTATGTCATCTAGAGTAGATTTTATAGGATAACACTTTCTGTGTCAGCTTCAGCATTTCCAGTCTGTATTTCCAGTTTGCATCAAAGAATTTCTTGTTATTTCAGTTTGTTCCAGTTTTTCAATATATGCTTATTAACTTTTGAATTTCGTTACTGTGTTAAGATTTCATTTTCTGAAAGGTGTGATGCTTCAAATCCTTAAGTTCCAATTCTGTCATGGTAAATTCTGCAGCAATAGTTCAGTTTTCTTTTCAGCAACAGTGTGAATCTTTGCAATTTCATTTCTGCAAGGATAATTAGCAGGTCGGTTTTAGTTTTTAGGAGTTAAAAAGGAGACACAAACACCGCGAAGCACTAACTGACCCATGAATAAAGCCATGACCTGGATGAACTAATCTTCAGACTGTTTACCTCTGCTTTCGTATATAGCCTTGGACACCGCCCTGGATTGACAAACATAATGATAAATGATGAAGAGTTGACGACACTCATCATTAAATGTGGGGTTTCTGTTGAATTTTTCTATGATTTTGAGTATTGTGCAAGTGTTGGGTGGAGTAGCCCTTCACCAAGTGGTATCAGAGCGGGAGTTCCTGAGTGTGTGAACAGATCGCCGAACGCGAGGCAGTTTACACTAGGATGTGTGGTCGAGGGTTGTGAGAAAAGCGATCAGAATGCCTCCACGAAGAAACCGTGGTGGGAGAAATATTGTGGTACTAGAAGAGGGTTTTAGAGACCTACAGACACAAGTTCAAGCACTGCAAGAGGAGCTGCGTAGAGGGTTTGAGCGAAGAAAAGAAGATGAAAGTGAAGACGAAGCTGAAGAAGTCCAGTCCGAAGAATAAGAGGCAGTAGATCCTGCGCAAGCCATATTGTATAAAGCCATATCCCAGATTGGGAAGAGACTGAAGTTTGATGTTTCTACATATTCTGGAAATCTTAACCTAGAAGAGTTGATTGATTGGATCAATGATATGGAGGAATATTTTGAGTATGAGGAGGTGGGAGATCCTGAGAGGGTCAAATTTGCTAAGACCAAGCTAAAGGGTCATGCTACTATCTGGTGGAAGGGAGTACAACTAGATAGAAATAGAAGGGGAAAAGAAAGAATAACAAGATGGAATCGAATGGTGGAAAAGTTAAAGAGACAGTTCATTCCAGTTGACTACGAGTTAGATCTGCTGAAGAAAATGCAGGGTTTGAGGCAAACAGGTAAATCTATCAAAGAGTATACAAAAGAGTTCTACAAGATCATGATCAGAACATGCCATTCTGAGGCCAACATGGAGAAGGTAGCCCGTTATTTAAATGGATTGAAGCCAAGTATTCAAGAGGAACTAAGTTTGGTTAGAATGACTACCATAGAAGATGCTTATTAGTTTGCCTTGAAGGTAGAAGAGAAGTTGAATAGAAGATTTGAAAGCAAGCAGAGAGAAAGAGGTCGTGGTGGAAGGACTGGCGAAGGACCATATGGAGGACAAAATGAAGACCAAAAGAAGAATGGAGAAGTCAGTAGCAGTCAGAACCAAGAAGGGGATAATGCCTACCGCCCCCGTGAGCAAAATAATGGTGACCAAAGAGGAAGAGGAAGGTTCGGACGAGGACCTAGAAGAGGAGGATTTCGTGGAACTTGTTTCCAATGTGGAGAAGGACATCGAGCATACGAGTGTCCACAACATCAAGGAAGGACGAATAGGAGACCTAAAGGTAATGCACGAGTTGCTTATGCAGATGAAGATGCTGAATCTGAGCATTCTGAAGAGGCAAAAAGAGAAGTTCTTGTCGCAAGGAGAGCCTTGCTAAATGAGGAGAAAGACCCAGTTCAGAGGAAGAGTTTATTTCGCACAAGGTGCAAATGTGAAGGTAAAGTTTGTAATGTTATCATTGATAATGGTAGCACTGATAATTTAGTTTCAGAGGAGATGGTTAACAAATTACAGTTGGAGAAAAGGAGACATCCGCATCCATATCGGATTGCATGGTTACAAAAGGACCCTAGAGATTTGGTCAATGAACAATGTTTAGTGAGGTTCAATATTGGGAATTACCATGATGAGGTACTGTGTGACATCATGCCTATGGATGCTTGTCATATACTATTAGGGAGGCCGTGGCAATTTGATTGGTGTGCAGTACATGATGGACATACCAACACTTATTCCTTGACAAAGGATGGAGTTCGCCACAAGTTGAAGCCCTTGAAGGAGGTGGAAGAAAAGGTATGTAGTAGTGCAAGAATTTGTTTAGTTGATGGTAGAAAATTTTTGAATGGTATGAAGCACGAACATGTGCTGTGCATTGATTCCTAGAGTTAATGAGGAAAAATGTTAAGATATACTAGTAGAAGCCTCAGATCTATTGGGAGAATTCCAAGATATTGTATTAGATAATGTACCTGAAGGTTTACCACCAGTGAGGAAGATTAGTCACCAAATGGATTTGATACTAGGAGCCAGTTTATCAAATAAAATGATTCCTGCAGAGAATGAGGAGCTGAACAGACAAGTTCAAGAGCTATTGAAAAAGGGATTGATTAAGGAGAGTTTAAGTCCATGTGCAGTACCTGCAGTACATGACTCAATATTTGTGGTGGTTGACAGGTTTTCTAAGATGGCTTATTTCATTCCCTGCTAGAAAACCAGTGATGCAGTTCACATTGCAGGGTTGTTTTTCAGAGAGGTGGTACGACTGCATGGTCTACCAAGGAGTATAGTTTCAAACAGAGATACCAAATTTGTTGGTTATCTTTGGAGTATAGATTTGAAGTTCAGTTCTGCACACCATCCACAGACTGATGGACAAATAGAGGTGGTGAATAGGAGTCTGGGCAACCTGTTGAGATGCTTAGTAGGAGATAAGCCCAAGGGATGGGATTTGATTTTACCACAGGCAAAATTTGCTTACAACAATAATGTCAACAGGAGTACTGGTAAATCCCCATTCCAGATTGTATATGGGAGCAGCCCAAGGAATGCCTATGAGTTGAGGAAGATGGGCAAAGGAGAAAAGAGTATGGATAGAAGTACAAGAAACAAGCAGTATGAAGAATATCTAGTTAAGTGGAAAGGAAGGCCTGTTGAAGATTCATCATGGTTGTCTAAGGCAGAGGTTGACCATCTTGGTTTTCCTCCAACACTAGAGAAGTGAAGGTCACTTCTCAATTTACCTTGGGTGTCTGATGCAGGAGCATCCAATGGTGTAAGGGCAATCTTGCATCACCAAAAAAAAAAAAAAATAATATATATATATAGACCCATGTGTTTAGACCCATATGTTTAGACCCATATTTTGGAAATTCAAATTTCAAGTGAATATTTTCTTGGGCGGGAAAACGGAAAATTCAAATTTCAAATGAATATTTTCCTGGAGGGAAAATGAAAGGCGGGAAAGAAGTTACGCTTTCCAGAATGTTCTTTGGGAGTTATTAAAGGGGAAACATGGATCACCAAAAGGCAGTCCGGGTATCACAGATCGTGGCTCCAATTTGCAGATCTCTAGTCTTTGTAATAAAATCGGCCTTATGGTCGTACATTATAACTTCTGATTCTATTTTTATTGAAGAAATATTTGATGTGGGGTTTCTGTTGAATTTTTTTGTGATTTAATATTAAATGTGGGGTTTTTGTTGATTTTTTTTGTGATTTAATATTTAAGTGTGGGGTTTTTGTTGAATTTTTCTATGATTTTGAGTATTGTGCGAGTGTTGGGTGGAGTAGCCCTTCACCAATCAATTAACAAAGCAAAAGAGGACTGATAAACAAGAGAATACCTTTTCGGACAATTTTGTGGATGTGTAGATCTTTTGACCCAATGATCTGTTGATTATGGCCCTTGGTCTTGTGATTGTTGCGGCTGCTATACTTGTTGTTCTGCGCGCTAATCAAAAACTTCAGCATGTTGATTTTCATATTCATCTTTGTTCATATCTATTTCAATTGGTACAACATTAGGAGTTTGTTGTACCTCCTTCCTTTGCATGGATTTTTCATCAACAATAACATCCTAGCTAATAATTACCTTGTGGGCAGTAGGATCCCACAGTCTATACCCCTTCACTGTATCTCCATAGCCGAGAAAAACACACTTGCTTGATTTTGGGTCAAGTTTGGACCTTTTTTCTTTAGGCACATGGGCAAACGCATCAAGCCCAAAGGTACACAAATGAGAGTAATCAACTGGCTTACAACAACAAACCTCCTCTGGAATATGTCCATCCAACGCAACTGTAGGAGACCTGTTAATAAGGTAAACAACTGTATTAACAGCCTCTGCCCAAAAATTTTTATCCAACATGGCTGCGCTGAGCATGCTTCTTGCACGTTCCATGGTTGTGCGATTCATCCGCTAAGCCACACCATTTTGCTGTGGAGTATATGGTATAGTCTTTTGGTGCTTAATACCTTCATGCGTACAAAATTTATCAAAATCCTTGGAGCAATATTCACCCCCATTATCTGACCCGAGACATAAAATCGACTTGCCAAAACTCTTCTCTACTCGTGCTTTGAACTCTTTAAATTTTTGCAAAGCTTCCGACTTCTTCTTCATAAAATAAACCCACACTCTCCTAGAATAATCATCTATAAAAGTCAGAAAATATATAGCACCATTTAAGGACTGAGTGGGGACTGGTCCAAACATATCAGAATGTATAAGTTGCAGAGAATCAGAACTCTTACCAAGGCTTGCAGTAAACCGAACCCTCTTTTGTTTAATAAAAATACGGTGCTCACACAAGTCTAAATTGCAAGACTTAATCCCAGAAAGCATACATTTGTCATGCAGAATTTTTAGACCTTTTTCACTCATATGGCCTAGGCGTTGATGCCATAGCATTATTGCATCCTGAACAAAAGTTGTTGCTGTTGCAAGGTTTGTCACCGTATCATTGCATAAACGGTATAGGGTCCCATAAGATTCTCCTTTTGCTACTACAAGAGCTCCTCTGGTAATTTTGCAGTAGTTGTTACCGAAAGTGACAAAATACCCTAGCTTATCCATCATCTTGATTGAGAGCAAATTCTTTCGCAAATCGGGCACATGTCGTACATCACATAACATCCTTTCTCTACCATCGTCCAACCTGATCCTTATGTCCCCTCTTCCCACAATTTCTAAAGGGTGATCATCACCCAAGTAGACCATCCCACCACAGTATGGCTGATATTTGTCAAACCAGTCTTTGTGGGGAGACATGTGGAAAGATGCACCCGAGTCCAAAACCCAGGTATATAAAATAGATCTGCTGTTACTGATACAGAAAGCTTCACATATTGCTGTCTCTTCTGAATCTGCTATATTGGCCTCAGCTGATGGCTGAATTTGCTTTTCACCATTCTTTTCATTTTTTAATTGCCAATAGTCCTTTGAGTGCCCTGGCTTCCCACAATGCCAACACTTCCCTTTCTACTTACGTCCTTTAGACTTAGATCTGGACTGTGATCTACCTTGTTTACTCCTCTTGAAAGATCGACCTCTCACAGATAGGGCTTCATTGGTTGAGGGTTCCAGAGACGTTTTTCGCCTCAAATCTTCTGCCAACAAAGCGGCTACCACATCATCAAATTTTAGAGTTCCTAATGATGCATTACTGATGCTCATCACCATATGATCTCAGGTGTCCGAGAGGGAACAAAGTAGGGTGATAGCTCTATCCTCATCCTCCATATTCACATTAATTGAAACCAGTTTATTGATAAGAGTATTAAACTCATTCAAATAATCTGCCACGGATGAACTTTCCTTCATCCTCAAGCTATAAAGCTGTTTTTTCAAAAAAACCTTGTTTGTTGCTGATTTTGTCTCATACAACTTTTCAAGATTTTGCTAGAGGGCTTCCGCGGTCTTTTCTTCAACAACATTGAACAAGACAAAGTCTGCTAGGCAGAGACGGATTGTAGAAACCGCCTTCCTATCCAGTGTTGCCCACTCCTCATCTTTCATGCTGCTTGGTTTACTCGCGACCCCTTTCAAGGCTAGAGCTTGGTCATTTTGAACCAAAAATCCTCCACTTTCATCTTCCATAGAGCGAAGTCCCTGCCATCAAATTTCTCAATCTCGAACTTGGTTACACCTCTTGTCATTGTTTCAGCTCCCACTCGCACAAAACCTTAGGCTCTGATACCAGATGTTAGTTAAAACTTCAGATTTTACCTGCAAGCAGAAAACACAATGACACAAAAAATTACAATAACACAAAGATTTTATGTGGAAACCTGCAATGTGCAGGAAAAACCATGGGGCAATGGCAACTTTATTTTATTGAATTCAACAAAATCTACATTCACACAACTTGTGTACATGCAAGGGGTCATTCCCTTTTCATAGATAAACAAAGGAAGACCCTGAAAACTATTCGTTTCCTCTCCCAAAGGAAGACTCCGAAAACTATTTGTTTCTTCTTCCGCAGCTACTCGTCTGGAGCTACACGTTTGGCGACTACATGTTTGGGGCTAGACGTCTGGTGACTACCCGTCTAGAGCTAGACGTCTGGAAGGTTACCCGTTTGGAGCTACACGTCTGGCAGCTACCCATCTAGAGCTAGATGTTTGGCAGGTTATCCGTTTGGAGCTAGACGTCTGGCAACTACCTGTCTAGAGCTAGACATCTAGCAGGTTACCCGTCTGGCAGCTACCCGTTTGGTAGGTTACTCGTCTGGAGCTAGACTTTTGGCAGCTACTCGTCTGGCAGGTTACCCGTCTGGAGCTAGACGTCTGGCAGGTTACCCGTCTGGAGCTAGACATCTGGCAGCTACCCGTCTGGATAGTGACTTCACCTCCTAACAAATACAGTGGGAAAAACATATAGATACATGTGGATAAATTGCACACACAACATGTATCCTACACAACCCAATTATCTATAATATACAATGGTTTTGTCAAGTATACAACACAAACTTGTCTTGACCAGCAGCGACCAACATCATACCTCAATGAACCACATCAACCACCCACCTTTCACTAAGGTAGATGGTGTACATATAGTTATTATGGGAGTGGTAGGTGGTTGACCACCACCTAGCTACCACGAAACCACCTATACATATCAAAACATTAAAATACCTCATAGTATTTTACATAATATTTATTACAAACATGTATCGCCATGTATACACATGATAACACTTACAACACTTTATTTACACAACACCAACGCATGGCACATACATCCATGCACGCATGTGCTCATACACTCACGCATTCATGCGATGTGCACTCATGCAAACATGACATTTCTTCATGTGTCAAATTGTTTTCCTATAGGCTATGAACTGGGAAAGCAAGTACAATGATTGGGTCGATTAGTGACTGAGAATAAAAGTGCTTACAAGCGAATATTAATAAACGTCCTTTGTAAGGATATGATGCAAAGAATTTGTGAGTCTAAAGTAGAAACCAATAAGGAGGAGCTTTGGCATACATATAATAAAGTGAAGGCACACACTACGCAACATGTCTAGAGAAAGTGTTTTGCGATATTTGTAGATGTCAAAGGACACACAATGGAGGACTGTCCCTTTAACGTCTAGAATCATAATCAGGTGGTGATGGTGTAGACCGAAAATATGCCCACTGATTCAAGAGGGGTTGCAACTAGCAAAGGGTATTGAAATTACTGCCAAAGTGGTGAGGAGAAATCATACATTAGAGCAAAGAGGTGGCAGTGCCAGTGTGACTTGCTAGAAGTTTTTGAGGAGAATTCAAGAAGAAGATAAATGTTTTACCTCTAATTGTACTAAGAAGCCTTTGATTTGACTCTAAAGAAATAGAATACAACATGCTACAATATAAATTCCATTATAAATTTATAAACAAAAGTATACAATGGGAAAATTTTATACATACATGTCAATACACTGCACACACAACAAATAGCTTGTACTAACTAGTTAAGCATTCAAGCATTCAACACTTATGCCATAAATCACTCAAGGATTCAACACATAGACTTGTCTTGACCAACATAAACATCATACCTTGATGAACCACATCAACCAACAACCCTTTACGAAGGTAGATGGTATACATATAGTTATCATGGGACTAGGAGGTGGTGGGCAACTGTGTAACTACCACTAAACTGGCCATATACATCAAAACATTAAAGCACCTCATAATATTACATAATATTTAAAACACACATTGCCATCTACACACAACACTTACAACTCTTTATTTACACAAATCACCAACATGTGGCACATTCATCCATATGCGCATGTTCTCATACATTCCTGCATTCACGCAATGTGCATTGAAGTAGGCGTGACATTGCGTCAAATCGTCTCCATATAGGCCATGAACTTGGAAATCAAGTACAAGGATTGGATCGATTAGTGAGCGACTTTGAGAATGAGAGTGCTTATGAGGGAATGTTGATAGATGTCCTTTGTGAGGATATGATCTAAAAGTTTTGTGCATCTAAAGTAAAAACCAAAAAGGAGAAGGAGATCTGGTGCACATATTATAAAGTGGAGGTGCACATCACGCAACATGTCCAAAGAAAGCAATCTGCAATATTTGCGGATTTCAAAGGACACAATGAAATTGTCCTTTTAACATCAAGAATCAAAACCAGGTGATGATGGTCTAGAGGGATTGCAAATGTAGAGGAAATTAAATTGCTGCCAAAGGGGTGAGGAGAGATCATAGCTTAAACCAAGGAATCCGTGGTGGTCGAATCCAATATGACGTGACTGACAAATTGATTGTCCAATGTCGTAAATGTCATCAATGGGGGCACTTCATGCGAGAATATTAGAATGCCACAAAACAAAACACTAAGCTAATGTGCAAGTTGTGTAGTTTAAGTAACCATGATGATAATTGATGCCTCAAGAAAATAGTAGTGGGCAATGTAAATATGATTGAAGTGGAAGAATATGTGGAGTACCTAGTGTTTGTCACTTAGGCACACGTGAAGCAAAAGTAGTATCTTGATCTAGTGGAGTAAGATTGAGCTTGGAAGGAATCCCAAACCAAGGTGGAATGACCTATGGTAAATAAGAGACTAACACAAATGTCTCCTACCCATGTGGAAGTGGTCAACAAGGAAGCCCTTGACTAAACTCGGTTAGAGTTGATGGAAGATGGTGTGTTGGAAATGAAGAGGGTTTAAAAGAAGAAATGAATTCAGACAACGGTTTTCTTAATCAGAAAATGGAAGATATAAAGATATTTTTTTGGATGTCTTTCTTTGTCGATCGAGGATGGTCATGATGACAAGGGTGAAACTAGCAACTCACTCGCGACTATTAGGTGAAGATGAACACGAGGGAAGAAGTTCCTGAATTTTTTTAGATGACATGATGGGAGATGCACTCGATTGCAGAGAAGAACAAATATAAGAAGAAATAAAGGTTCCAAGTTCAAAAGGAGTGAAAATGTTTTTGAAGTGGGACATCTAAAAGACAACCAAGACTAATGTTCAAGTCTCATATATAGAAGATCAAGTTGAAGCAAAATCGGATGATTATTTACATGTGTATGGTTGTTGGGAAGAACATGGCCATTCAAATGAGCAAGATCATTTGAAATTAGTATCAATGTTGTTTAGGTGTGTGTAGTGTGAAAAAATGCATCTCATGTATGTGGAGTTCGTTGAAGTGTAGTCTAGAAGGGTTTGAGCATGCATAGTCTGAGTCAAGTATGCCATTTTGAGCATGAGGATGAAGGTAGTCTACCAAAGTATGAGGAAGTGTATAGTCCGAGAATGATCTGTCTACCATAGTGAGCAAGTCATGTGGATGACGATGGAGGATGCCTAGAGAATGATGAGTAAGGTTTTTGTTTACTTGAGCAATATGGGAGCTATCTATTTAATCTATCCAATCATAACGAGTCATTTGGGTCAATAAGCCTTTTGGGTGAAATGTGGTTGAGTTGTCTGGGACAAAGGCAACTTAGTCTAGACTGTCATCTAATAGGGATACAAGATGGATGATGTTTGCCTAGTCATGGGTGTCATATGCTTGGTGATAAGGGTGAATGTCATCTACTAAGGAGGCAAAATGAATGTCATCTTAAAGAGGGAATGTTGCCAGGCAAGGGACCTGTAGTCAACTAAGTGGAATGAACTTTGCCAGAGGTGTCACTTGACAAAGGGAGAAAATGAGTGCTACTTGCCTAGTAGCGAAGAAAATTTCTATCAAACTAGTGATAAGGATACATGTCGTCTGCATAGTGTTGAGTGTCATTTGATAACAATCCAAAGTGGTGAGGACACATGTTTGTCTAAGTATACATGTCGTTTGCTTGTGCAAGTAAGTTGTTTGAGTCTTGGAGGTGCTTGTATACCATTTTGTCGTCAAGTAATAAACAATTTAATATGTTGTCAAGTTGGCATTTTGTAGTCGTAATGTACATAAGGAATGTTGTCTGGGGATAAGAGGGACTCACACCGAGCACAAAGAGAAGATTCTATACCATCTAGGAAAGTTTCGTTTAAGAGAACACTCATGGTATCTAGGGAAGTGCTTCCAAGGGAGAGAAGAACCATGGCAACAAGGAAGAGGGCAAATATGTCATCAAGGAGACAGAAAACTTGGGAGATGAAGGTGAAAGGGGACACCATCAATATTATGATGTTCGCTGCCTAGAAAGCCTAAGCAGACACCATCCAAGTGTAACTCTAGGCCATCTAGCATGTCTTGCACAACACAAGAAAAGTGTTGAATGCTGTCCATCATGTGGGAGTGAATGTTGTCAAGTAGAGCATTATTGAAGATAAGATAATTTTAATTATGTCCATGGCTGGCCAAAGTTGGCTAATGGGGCTCATTGAAAAGAGTTGTTACAATGCAGTATAGCAACCAAAAAGTACCATGAAAATAAGCTAAACTAGTGTAAATTACACTGAAGTGGAATGACTACATAGCTTAAAATTTCAGCCTTGAGGGTTACCCAAATGAGATAAACCCTAACATGCTAAAAGTCATGATGAAAAAAGATCCAACAGTCAAGGTAAAAGAGAGATAGAAAGGAGCACTAGTGGATCCAAGCACCAACTCTAATTTGTAGTGGAATGTAAGCATAATTGTCTTCATCACTATTGCAAAAGGGCCAACATAGGATCCAATTATGCTTCCAAGAGAATGGCTAGGAAGGGGGCCTGGTTTAATAATCCTGGGAGGACATGCTTTTCAACCCCTCAAGATTCTTACTAGCATCCATGGCCATGGAACCAATAGAAGAGGATAGGAAACTAGTGAGCTCCATCTACCTACAACTCCTTGATTCATGAGGGGTGGCTAAACTCGATGCCAGAGAATTGCAGTCTTGTCTCCCCACATGCAAGAGAAAGAAAGAACCAAAAACCTAGTAGTTGTTGACAAGTTTTGTCACATTGCTTCTGAAGGGGTAGTGAAATTTGATGATGTTGATTTTCTTGATATAGTTTTCCTTATTTTTGTTGATAGTAGTGTTACAGCAATTTTGGCTGTCATTTTTTGAATTCCCCTTGTAAATAACTGAATTTGAAAGAGCTTCGCCCACAGTATAGCAAGAAAAAGGAGCTTCGCAAACAGCAGACAGGAAAAACATAGGTGCAAGCCAAATTTTCTAAGGCACAGAAAGAGCTTCGCAAGCGAAGCCCCCACAAAACTAGCTTCGGGCCGAAGTTTTGCGAAGCATACAATGTAAAGTAAAATGCCAAAACAAATTCCTAAGTGTGGAAAAACACTTCGCAGAAATGCTAGCGAAGCACCTGTCCTTTGGGAACCATCCCTCAGAAAAAATCTACTTCGCTCAAAATCTTCTCGAAGCACCTGCTTCGAGCGACTCAAGTGCGAAGCTTCTCCCTCCGAAGGCTGGTTGTCCCTGAAAATTTTCTAAGGCATGGAGGAGCTTCGCTTGAATTTTCCCCGAACGGCTGTTTTTGAAACGGTTCGCGGCGAAGCAATTTTGTAAGTCCACTTCGGCTGAATTTTGTGCGAAGCTCCCTCAGTAGAAGCCTAACTGTATGCCCAAATATTCTAAGGCAAAATTCTACTTCGGCCAAGAAACCCCCGAACGGCCATTTTGAAAGAAGGTTCGCAGCGAAGCTGTTTCTGGATGTCCCTTCGCTGCGAAGCACCAATACAAAGAAGTCTATCCCGCTTCGGCTCTCATCCATGGCGAAGCAACTCCCCGAACTAAAATTCAGCGAAGTTCTCCAGGGCACACACCCCAAGGCTGGGTATTTCTTCGAGGCAATTGAGTGGTTCATAAATGCATCTTTACTTGCCCGAAAGACCCGGGACTCATTTTCAGCAATGGAAAAGGAAAGGTCAGCCGCAGGAGGAAAACCCGATGGACCCGACAGCCACTCGAGCACTGCACCCAGAGATTCAGGACGAGTCAGGCGACCCATTAATGAGAGTTTCCCCGGCTAATGCGGCCGTAACTGCTAAATGTGGAAACGGATGTGAGAGCTCAGTCATGGGAGGAGCGAAGGCAGATTTTCCAATTTTTCGAGGGCGTACTGCTAGATTTTGCGCAATGATGGCTCAGAGGGTCGGGTCCTCTATAAAAACCCATGAATTGTAATGAAAAAGGGGGGAAACTTTTGCTAGAAAGCTGCTGTAACTTGATTTTTGCAATTGATATTAAGAACTTTGTGCCTCATTTCTCTCTTGTATGCCGCCTTCTGTGATTATTTCTGCTATTCTGTTTCTTCATTTGCATACTGTAATTCTGAATCCTGGATTTAGGTGTGTGATTGGGGACAGAACCCTGGAATTTCCCTGGAGGATACATAGGGGAGAAAATGCTGGGATATTTTTCTTGTATGCTGCCTGTGGGTAGTGTTTCTGCTATATTCACTTATTTCCTAACTGCTGTAATTCTGAAATCTGGATTTAGGCGTAGGGGGGTAGGTGAATCCTGGAACTCGTCCAGAGGATACATAGGAAGGCTAGTGCGGCGTTCATTTCATTTTATTCTTCATATTTATTGCTGTTACTTCAAGCTATTAGTTAGTAATCGTGTTGCCGGTTCTTCCCCTTTTAAAACATCCATTTACATTTCTTTCTGTACCTTTTATCTCTTTCCTGCACCCTACCCTTTTTATTTCTTTCCTGCACCCTTTCTCTTTTCATCTCTTTCCTGCACTCTTAGCTTAAAATCCCAAGTAGTTTAGTAAAGGAGCCGGCCTTTCTCCGGAGATTGGCACGGAGGGCATCTCTTCCCTTCGGCCTTTCAATGTTGGTCCAGGTCTAGGGCGCGTATAATTGCCAAAATCCTTTCCTGTGGTAGATTTGTGACCAACAGTTTCTGGCACGCCCGGTGGGACCCGGTCAGTCTCACCTTGTGAGTGGTAGTGAGAGCCGATGCTTATCTCATTACCGAACAGACTCTAGCATCTGGCGACTCTGCTTAACCTGGAAATCTCAAAGTCGTTGAGACCGATACCAAAGTATCCGTGCCTTCATGCAAACAAGATATCGAGTTAGGAATAGTGGAGAAGGAACTGAGTTCTTTGAACTCGACATTGACGCTTTCGGAGAACACCCTAGGCTGATAACACCCAAACAACTGTTACGAAGAGCGCCTTCGCAAGAAGCTGTATTTGATGAAGAGGGCCTGACTTCCGACAGCACAGCAGCTAGTCTTCCCCCTAATCCTCCTAACTCCCTTGATCATCCAAGCGCTTCCGCTTCAGTCAGTCACCCACAAGGGACTTCGGGAATCCCTATCTTTCCGACTCCAAGCGCAGGCATGGCACACCAGCAACAGCAGCAGCAGCAGCTGCCGCCACAACAACAACAACCCAGGTTGTTCCCGGCATGGAACTCTTTCGGACCATTAAACCTGGCGGGACAAGGACAGGTTCCACCTGCTGCGATGAAGAAGATTCCTACCTTCGATGGTACGGGGAAGACAGCTCTGGAACACATTCAAGACATAGTTTCTCTGGCGGCAATACACAACATCACCGAAGAAGGAGTGATGGTGAAGCTTCTGGTTCTATCCCTCCGAGGAAAGCTCCTCTATTGGTATAGATCGCTTCCGCCTGGCACCATAACAAGTTGGGACCAGTTAGCTGGACAACTGATGAGAGGTTTCAACGAGTCTGCTGACCCTTCCTCCCTCTTGCATCAATTTACGACAATTCAGAGACACGCAGGAGGAAATTGTAGACTTCAATGTGAGGTTCGCTCGGACTTGGCAAAGAGTACCTACTGGACTTCGGCCAACCAGCGAGGCTGCAACATACTACTACCTTAGGGCCCTCAATCCAGATATCAGTGTGATGGTAAGGTATTCGAATGTGAATACTTTCCCTGAGCTCTATGAATTAGCCAATAAAGCGGAAATGGACCTGATAGCCGTAGGAAAGCTTCCCCAAAGGATGTCGATGCCTATATTCCCGGAGTTTCCGCAGACACAGTGCCTGAATGCAGCTACGTCGCAAGCCTCCATAACCCCTGTATATCCCCTCTCATCATGGAATCCTAACCCCGTTGTAACCCAAATCGTTACTCCACAAGTGCATTTCCCCGCATATTCAACGCCACAGCCTACCGTTCCTGCGTTACCGGCACCACCTCAATACCCCGCTTTGCCCCCAATACCTACGATGGCTCCATTGCCGCAGGCCCCCAAAGCTGAAGATATGCAGGCTAAAATATTACAGGAAGTTCAGTCTTTGAACTCTACTGTACAGACTTTGTCCAACGATATGATTATCATGAAGAAGAAACAAGCACAACAAGAATTTCTTCCAAGGAGGTCTTACCCACCGCCAGCGCTCACCAAAGATCAAGTGGTTCAACCGGGGAAGTCTTCGGCAAGAAACGCTGCCATCAATGAAGGAACAAGCACTTCTGACCATGTGCATTGGTGTTCTACATGCAATGACCCGCATGAGGAAAACACCTGTATGTTGCATCAACATTTTGTGCAGACGCTGTCAGGAAACAACCCCAGCGGACAAGTCAACATGATAAGACAAACATATCAGAACCTGGTCGTGGACGAAGAAGAGCAAGTTTCGGTGCTTACTAGGGAGGGAAAAAGACCAATGGAAGTGGATGCAGCTCAAATGGCTCCCTTGAAGGTATATACCCGCCGCGAAAAGGAGCAGCAACCTGCTAAAGCCCCAGACAAAGTTTCAAATCCAGCGCCAGCAAAAGAGAAGACCCAGCAAGTCTCCGCAGCCCCGCCTCAGGCCGAAACTAAAGAGCAGGCAAGGGAAAAGCTTAAGTTCCCTTCGCTAACCAAGCGGCAAAGAGTCGAAGCCACGGAGCAATATCACACAAAGTACGAAGCTAAAAAAGAGCCCGAAGTGCATACCCCCATAAGGTATAACATCGTGGATGAGCTAAAAAAGACCCCTGCCAAGATTAGTTTATATGATGCTTTACAGCTACCAGGACAAGTAGACCTGTTGCAGGAGTCTTTGAAGTCCGCGAAGGCTGGGCAATCAATGCCGCTCGCCATAGTGCAAACTCTGTCCACGTCCATAACAGGAAAGAACAGGCCTCCCCCGTTTTACTTGTCATTACAAATGGAAGGTCACATTGTCCATAATTGTATGATTGATTCAGGGGCAGCAACGACGGTCATGCCTAAAGCGGTCTGCGAAGAAATAGGGATGGAGTATACAAGAAGCAGCCATGGCGTACTCCAACTGGATGGCACTCCCGTGAAGACCGTAGGCGTAATCAAAGATATACCCATTCGACCGCACAAAGTGCCCCAAATTGTGGTGATACAGAAAGTGGTAGTAGTAGATCTAGAACCCTATTTTAGCATTTGTCTTTCGAGGGAATTCACAGACGAAGCTAGGGGGATACTTGTCCATGGACTATTCACATTTAGAGGTCCCATTCAAGGGGAAGAAGGTCAAGATTTACAACGAGAAACCTTCCACGTTTCTCGTACAGAAAATGACCGAAGAAGAATGCAATGATCTCGTCCATGCGATAACAGAAGAAATTGAACGAGTGGACTTAGTAGAGGAGTCCCTTGCACAACTAAGTTCTGAAGATGAATTTTCATTGACAAACTTTAATGCTATGATAGAGACAGAAATAGGGTGTTACACCATTGCAGAGCCAGAGAAACACATTAAGTCAGAAGATAAAGTACCTGCCCAAGGAGAATTATGGCAATTATTCTTTGATGGTGCCCGGTGCAAAAACGGAGCTGGGGCAGGGATCCTTCTAGTGTCACCATCCAAAGAACAAAAAGAATATTGCTATAGATTAGTTTGGAGCTGCACCAACAATGCAGCAGAGTATGAAGCCCTATGCCTAGGACTGAAAAAGGCGGAAAAGCTAGGCGTAAAACACCTCAAAATTTTTGGAGATTCAGAACTGGTATGCAATCAAGTCACCAACAAATGCATCTCCAAGAAGCATTACCTTAAAGCCTACCGCAACAGAGTATGGGACCTGCTTGAACAGTTTGAGTCACTCAACCTGCAGTCCATCCCGCGAGAGAAAAATAGGCATGCTGATGTCTTGGCCTCCATCGCGGCTAGATATTCCCCAACCGACGACATGGTGCACAAGCCGAAGGCCGTAAGGATGATTTATAGGCCCTCTGTACCGGATAGGGACATGCATTGGCAAGTTTTTGACAACGATGAACAAATCATCAATTTTTTGGTACAAGAAGCAGTCACTGTTGAAGGAAGGGACCCAAAAGACGAGGAATATGAAGGACTGGTCCAGTTAAAAAACAACCATGTCCCTAGGGGACTGATCACTCTGGAGAGCCTGTTCGATCAGAATGACAGAGCATTTTCCCGCAGAATCAAAGTTGACGCCAGGCAGTATCAAGATTTAGAACTCGAAACCGGGAAGGTGATAAAAGTTGGAACGGACTGTACCATGGCTGAGTTGGAACAAATCCGGTCTCTATGCAGAAAGTATCCAGATATAGTAGCCTGGTCTTACCAAGACCTAAAGGGCTATGACCGAAGGTTGGTTCAACACACCATCGAGCTACAAGAAGGGGTAAAACCCTTCAGACAGAGGCAAAGGCCGGTCAACCCAAAGATCGAAGCTCTGATGAAAGCCGAACTTCTGAAAATGCTTGAAGCAAAGATCATCTATCCCATAAAGCATTCTTCTTGGGTGGCGAACTTAGTTCCTGTCAGGAAGAAAAATGGGGATATTCGGCTATGTGTGGACTTCCGCAACTTAAATCAGGCTTCGCTCAAAGACCACTACCCCCTCCCGCAGATTGATCAAATCTTGCACTCAGTAGCTGGAGCCCAGCGTTTCTCCCTACTCGATGGTTTTTCAGGGTATAACCAGATTTGGGTTAGAGATGAAGACTAGCACAAAACAACCTTTACTACTAAGTGGGGGACGTTCGCTTACCAGCGGATGCCCTTTGGCCTTTCGAACGCAGGAGCTATCTTCCAGAGAGCTATGGACTTAGCATTTGGAGAACTGCTGAACAAGGTTATCATCATCTACTTGGATGACATGACCGTCTTTTCCCGAAAAAGAGAGGATCATCCCTCGCACCTGCAGCAAATATTTGAAAAATGCCGAGAATTTGGCATCTCAATCAATCCGAAGAAGTCCATATTTGCAGTGAATGAAGGAAAACTGCTGGGACATCTTATATCGGAAAAGGGGCTCGCGATAGACCCTGACCGGGCTGAGGCTCTCCTAAAACTTCCATTACCAATGAATAAGAAGGGGCTGCAATCCTTCTTCGAGCAAATTAATTTCGTGAGAAAGTTTGTACCAAACTTCGCTCAAATCATCAAGCCGATGTCCCAACTTTTAAATAAAGATGCCGAATTTGTCTGGACTGATGAAATAAGGGAAGCATTTGAAGAAATCAAGGCCCGAATCGCTCAGGCACCCGTCCTGACTAACCCTGACTACAGTAGATATTTCATCCTATATGCTGTAGGAGAACCCGAAAGTTATGCCGCAGTCCTGACGCAAAAAGGAGAAGATGGCGAAGAGCGCCCCATTGCGTTTCTAAGCCAGGTAATACACCCCCACGAGGAGAAATACAACTTCATAGAAAGACAGGTGCATGCTGTCATGAAATCTCTAAGGAAATTCAAACATTTCGTCTCCCAAAGTCGGGTTACAGTGTTCGTCATCCATCCTGATGTACGCAACTTCATTATCCAAGGAGAGTTGGGCAGCAAAAGGGCTGGTTGGGTCAACAAAATACAGGAATTTGACATTGAAATCAGACCCACAAAGTTGGTTCGCGGTCGCATGCTATGCCAGGAGCTCGCGAAGAGTGTAGCAGCCGAAGTAACAGCTTGTCAGTGGGATGACTTGGCGGCAGAAGAGAGCTTCGCAAACCGAGACGAGGATGAAAAAGACTGGGTCAATGAAATAGTAGAATATTTCAGCACTGGGATATGTCCTTCGCATTTAAATTCTTCGCAGCGAAGACACTTCAAGCTGAAGGGCCTTCGCTATGTCTTGCGCCCCGAGGGCCCGTTCTACCGAAATATCGATGGCGTTCTTCTGAAGTGTATAAGGGAGGGTGATAAGAAATGGGTCCTTGGTGAATTCCACTCGGGTTTATCAGGGGGCCACTCTGCAGGAAGGACAACTGCTTTAAAGATAATCAGGGCGGGCTACTACTGGCCCTCGCTCTTTGCCGATGCCTTCGCGGTTTGTAGAAAGTGCGAACAGTGTCAGAAGTTTTCCGGGCGAAGCAAAAATGCTCCCATGCCCCTCCAGCCAATACAAGTGGAAGCACCATTTCAACAGTGGGGATTGGACTTCATAGGGGTCATCTCGCCGAACTCTTCTGCAGGACATAAATTCATCCTGACCGCGACCGATTACTTCACCAGATGGGCTGAAGCAGTGCCCACCAAATACGCTGATCAAGAAACTGTAGTCACTTTCCTAGAAGGCTTGATCACCCGGTTCGGCATCCCCGAAGCAATAGTAACGGATAATGGCCCCGGATTCATAGGCGCCAGAATTAATGAATTCACCTGTAAATATGGGATATACCGCAAGGTCAGCTCCAATTACTATCCACAAGGTAATGGATTAGCAGAGTCAACAAATAAGACCCTGTTGAAGTTGCTGAGAAAGCTCATAGACAAAAACAAAAGGACTTGGCATCTTCTCTTAGATCAAGCCTTATGGGCCGATCGAATATCCATCAAAAAGTCGATCAAAACCTCCCCGTACGCCCTAGTATACGGCAAGGAGGCTATCCTGCCAATTCATATAGAGATCCCTGCATTAAAAATATTGAGAGACGAGGAAGCCGAATCCGGTCCTATGGAGGTGAGGCTGACCCAATTGTTGCAGTTAGAGGAAGACCGGGATAAAGCATATCAGAACTTCGCGAAGCATGCCCAAATTACTCAGGACTGGTTCAGGAAGAAGTCCTCTGTCCGAACATTCAAAGTAGGAGACTTGGTGTGGAAATGGGATTCGTGGAAGGTTAAGCCTGGCAATCATGATAAACTGGACGCATTCTGGGAAGGGCCGTTCGAGATCGCCAAAGTAAACTCGGCCAACTCCTTCATCCTTAAGAACGCAGCTGGTCAGACTCTGCCCATTCCCGTGAATGGTCTTCACCTGAAGACCTTTTATCATTGAAAGTCTTCTCTCTAAAAAAAAAAAAAACAAAAAAAAAAAAAAATCTCTTACTCTTGTATATAATGTGTTTATACTTGTACAAACTTTGTTTTAAAAGGCCTTAGATCTAAACATGTAGTTAGAGGTAGATTGTATTTTCATGCCGTCGTAACAGCAAAAGTTCTGCCGCATGACTAAGGTTTAGCCCAGCCGAACCAAAGGTAAAGTCTCCTTCGGAGTTTTTCCGCACGAAGCAGCCGACGTGAGCCGGTTCGCTGCGAAGCACCTTTAAGGAGAAATGTGAAGGAGGCCAGAATACAATATGTCGTCAACAAGAAACAAGAGAAACACTTCTCCAAAAAAATCAGTGTTCCATGGGGACGCGTCCCCCCGTTTCCCGCGTCCCCCAGCACGGGGGACGGCAAGGGGGACGTTTCCCCCCGTCCCCCTTTTTGGGGGACGACTGGGAAACATCCCGGGACGGTTGAGGCTTGTGGCCTCCCGTCCCCGGGACGTCCCCTTTTTGGGGCGTCCTCGGGGATGCCCAGCCGTCCGGGGACGGCCGGGCCCCATGAGGGACGCTCATACCGTCCCTCATGGGGCCCGGCCGTCCCCGGGGACGGCTGGGCGTCCCCGAGGACGGTCTGAGCGTCCCCCATGGGGCCCGGCCCGTCCCCACGGCTGGGCATCCTCACTCAAGGGGGAAAAAAAAAAAATTAACTTAAAAAATGGTAAGGGGTGGGACCCATTTTGAGTCTCACCCCCTATCAAACCCTAAACCTAACAAAACAAGGAGTGAAAATAGAAGACTTCACTTATTGCCACAGCAGCATGTAAAACTCTTTCTGCACAGGTTTTTTCCATCTCAACATGAATGGTAAACAAATAATTTAACCAAGGATAGTACCTGGTTCTATTTGCAACAAAACCCTAGATGTTCTTGGCAAAATTTGCACAAGCTTTCTCTATTCACTGTCTTGCTTCCTCTTTTTTTTTGCCGGTGTCCCAAACCTCCGAGGGTTTACTCATACTGTTATAAGACCAAAAATGGTGCATTTCCAGCACCAAATCCATCTCATTCCATGTACCCCTCTCATTTCAATCAGAATCCACAAATGGGTTTTGCAAGAAGTCAGCAAAATCAGAGGTTTTATTAGGGCATGACTTCCATGAGGCAGTGTCATTGCATCCTCTTGCTAGTTTGCAGTGATGGTTTAGACCTCCACTCTCTCTTTCACCAAAACTTAGGGTTCCAATATGAAGGCGTGCAAGAAAAGAGTTGCTTTATATTGATTTGTATAAGGTTAGCCCTAATTTGGTTCTTGTCCCTTACTTAAAATCAAACTTTCATGCTTACAAAATTTCCCCACCAAAGCCAACACTTAACTAATTCACTTGTGGGGTCTAATCCCCAAGGACCTATGGTAAGGGTCTTTGGAATTATGCTATAATGCCATCATTACAAGACTAAAAGGAGGTTTATTTAAACAATACCAATTCTTTTGGTATAGTGACTGAAAATTTGAACAGTTAGTGACAGTTAGTGACTGAATTTTTTTAAAAATGACAGTCTTTGTTTGAACATTGGTGGCTGAAAAAATGATGACTGTTATTACTTAAAATGATGACTGTTTGAACATTGTTTGCACTTGATATCCTTGGCTGAACCTTCAAGTTATAGTTGTTGAACTTGAAACAATTAAATGGCTGCATATTAGTAACTAATATGAATATGAAAATGTGTTAGTAACTAATCTGAATATGAATGGCTGCACTTATGTGTTAGTAACTAATCTGAATATGAATGGCTGCACTTACATAATTGATTAGTAATATGAAATATCATTTTTGTTGGGTGTAGAATTTTGAATGTGTAGATTATTCTAAATTTCTAAAAAAATTCAATTTTTATAGTATTATACTAGCCGTCCCCTAAAATCGGCCTGCCATCCCCCACCGTCCCCGGAAACCCGTCCCCCCGTCCCCTCGTCCCCCCGTCCCCCAGGCTCGTGGAACCTTGAAAAAAATACAAAGGCATAAAAGACGCTTCGCAAAAAATAGTTGTGCGAAGCACATTCAAAGGGGAAGTCTTGCGAATCATTTTCGGGACGAGCGCGCTTCGCTTCGAAGATGTTCTAAGTCCCCCTTCGGGGCTAATCTTACGCGAAGCGTCCAGTAAGACAGCTTCGGGTCCGAAGCGTAAAAGACAAAGAAAAATCGGAGGTTCGCCGCGAAGGGTTTTCCACCGCGGCCGTAGGAGCAATTAAAGCACGCCTTGAAACGTGTGCCAACTACAATCTAGGAAACCGTCCAGGACGTGCAGGTTTAATGCAAAGGTGGCGGAGCACATTCCAAGAGAATGTCGTTATGATTAAAAGTTGTGCCCAAGTACGAGGTGGCAGGGGGATTAGATCTTCAAAGCCGGGCCAGGTTCTCAAAGTACATCGTCCCGCGTGCACCCTCGCCGCAAAGCCAATAGAAAAACAAGGCAATCCCTTCCCCCGATTTTCGATTTTAATTTCGGTAGTTGCCATAAATGATGGTGGCTGTAACCTTCGGCTATAAAGCCAGAGCTGCACCAAGGAAAAGGTTATTCACCCGCGTACGAGCACGACTGTGATAAATTTGGCCAAGAACTCTGCGTTTCTTTTCCATTCTCTGTTTTTTGAAATTCTGCTCTTGAAAAACGCGATGGGGAAGAACTCCAAGGAAAAGGGGAAGGAACCTGAAGTAGCGACTCCAGAGAAGACCAAGAAGGGCAAGGAAGAAAAGAAACATAGGCCCAAAAAGGTTGACCTGAACTTGCGCCCTGAGAAGCAGCCCATAGAAGAAGGGGAGGAATCAGAGGATGAGCAACTTCCAGAACCTCCCATTGATGGGTGGGAGAAGATAAGAGACACCGAACTTTCAAAAAGCATCGCAGAACTGCGATACACTATCGACTACATGAAGAGTCGATTATCTGCAGAAAATAAGAGGGTTGTCGCATACTACTCGTAGATATATTGGTATCTAACTCCGCCAACTCACCACTGTCCTGAATTAATCTACGCGATAGCCCAGAATTACCAGCCGTCCACTAGACAAGTTCTGGACGCTGCGGGTAATAAGTTATTTTCGATTTTTAAGGAAGATGTGCAAGTAGCTTTCGCTCCTTTGCAAGGGCCGCCCAAGGGGTATTTAGTGCACAATGTTCTATTGAATGAACAAATGGACAGATTTAACGCCTCCAGCCACATTGTGAAATTTTTGAAAGGAAGTCTTAAGGATGGGCTACCTTCAGGCAAGCTACCCCAGATGCCTCGCCTTCTGCAAGACTTCAAGAGCACAAATATCTTTTCCATTATTGCATGGGTCGCGGGTCTGTCTACAGACGCCGACGTTTATCCCTGGCAAGTGTCCCTGGCCGAATGCATTTCCCGAGGAGAGTTCTACGCTCCAGACCCCTCAAGGCCAAACATGAACCGGGTTTTATTTGACTGGGCAGAATGGGTAACGCGGACCTTGTACACGTGGCTGGTGAGTTTGAAGAATGTCGGAACAGGCCAATATTTTTGGCCGTGCTCTTTCCTAGTCTGGCTCTTTTTCTGTCACACCCACAGGCATTTTCCTCATATTGCCATTACTCAGAGTGGCAAAGACGGAGCCTCGCTGCCGGTGTACCAGTGGACCCCCCTCCTAGCTAGGACGGGGTCATATTATGTGTTTAATCAACAATTTTTAGGACCTGCTCTTCAGTTACTGCAGGGTTCTTGCCCTCGAGTGCCCATGGACCTTAGGGACAAAGTGGTCAATGAGCGGAAAGGGGATGTTTTTCAGTTGACTTAGGGCCTTGTCATCTGTCTGTTTGGATTCACGGGGAAACCCTTCATTTTGCCTGTATATCCTTCTGAATACCAGTTTGCTTTAGAGGTCGCTCGCTAGAGCGACATGACGAATGTAGTTTATGGCCATGGCCAAAAGTGGGCCCCGACTTATGATTTCCCTTTCAAAATGGGGGTCGTAGAGGTCTTCGCCATGAAACAACACGTATTTTTAGATGATAAACTTGCTGAGTTCGGGTTGCTGCAACTTCCACAGCGGTGGTGCTATGACCCCTTGGGGGTGATGAGAGATCATTTGAGGTTTAAAAATTTTCATATCTGTCCTCAACCAGAGATAATAAAGTAGAGGAATAATCCTTCCGGCAGAGATTTAGAGTGGCACTTGGAAAGAATGAAGACATTGCCACCATGGCACGAATTCTACACTATGGAAGTTGAATATGATCCTGCTAGACACCCTTTCCCGAGCTCAGACGCTGCTTTCTGGAGAAGAATGAAGGACGATTTGAGAGAGGAGATAAAGAATTGGCGCGAGCCACAACTCAAAGAATGGTGGATAATGAGAGTCCATTGACGTAAATAGAAATCATACGGACTCTTGGAGATGGACAAAGATTTCGCCATTTATTATGAAGCGAATGTCGGATCATGGCAACCCCTTGCGTTTGCTGATTTTATTCCTCCTAGTCCCCTAGGTTCGGGTGACAGCCCCAGGAGAGTGACCGATGATTCTGAACAAGAAGAGGAAGATGAAGTTGTAGTAACATCTCAGGAGCCGCTCAAGGAGCCTGTGGGAGGTTCCGAAGTTGAGGTCGAAAGAGGCCTGGACAGGTCCAAATGCCTCCTCACCCGAAGCGGCCCCGCACCAAACCCTCCGACGCTTCTAATGAATAATCTGCAGCGGGCTCAGCAGAAGCCGATGTGGAAAAAACAACATCTCAACAGATCGAGGGAAGTGTTGAAATAAATGTCATTGATGTGGAGGAATTCCTACAGGAGGCGAGAAACGTTGGAGAAAGGGTCGAAAATGTTGAAAATGTAGGAACCGTGGGAAGCAGCGAACCCAATACGCAGGAATTTGCCACTTCTGCTCTGCCATTAGAGCACGCAGGTACGCATTCTTCTTCTCCTGCTCCCGTTTCCCAAATTGTGTCAACTCTAGTCCCGGCCAAAGGTCCCTCTGAGCCTTCTCCAAAAGTTGCTTATCCAGTTGTACAGTCACCCCAACATGAAGTTTCTCTAGCTATTACGAATGTGTCGCATGGTTCCGCTGGTCCCGTAGGCATTTCCGCCTAGTCCGAGTCATCAGGCCGGGACGTGTTTGCAGCCGCCGCTTCGCTCACCCATACCACCATCCCGTTGGTAATTGGTCAGACTAAAGGCGACACTTCGTCCCCAAATCCTGACCCCCGCCTCGCATCCACACATACCATAGCTTCACCATCCACTACACCCACCACTGAGCCCATTGACGGCACGTCACCGATTCAGTCTTTGTACCTGTTTACCCCTTCGGCTGTTAACCCAGCCTTATTAGAAAACGAATTAACCATGATCAAGGAGAGCCCTCTAGCGAAGAAGTTGATCCGAGCCCGCCAAAATACTGATAATGTACTCAAGGAGGCGAGGAGAAAGAGGGGGCGTTCATTGGCAAGACAAGAGAAGTGCGCGGTCATTGATTTGAAGAATGGGAAATTGCACAAGGTCAAGAAGATTCCCAAGGTTCAGAAACCCTTGGACGAAATGACCTCTGCAGATTATGAGTATCAGGAGAAGGTCAAGGACCTGGAACATATAGACATTGATAATGAATCAGAATCAATGCATGTGAGAATAGAGACCTTCCGCGCACATGCCAGAACCGCCAACCAACGCCGCTGTGAGGCGAAAAATGCCAATGTCAAGCTGGAGGAGGATCTAGCTAGGATACGCTCTCAGCTGGAGGATGCTCTGAGGCAATGTGAGCAATTCAAGGATGAAAGGGATGCCTTAAAACAACAGATAGAACAACTGCAAAGTAAAGTAGATCATAGCAAGAGCCAGGCCGAGGCTGAATTGAAGGCCAAGGAGTTTGAGGACCAGATCTTGCAGATGCAACTGCAGTTGTACGAAAAGGAGAGCTTGGAACTGTTCGACAGAAACAGGATTAAGGATATTCGCTCTCATTTGCTCGGGAATTTCAGATCTCGGGCCTCTAGTGCCCTCTCAATATTGTCATATATTACAGAAGCCCAGAACGCTGCTTCTCAAAAGGGGCCAAAAGTGGACGAAATTATCCAGGAGATTAGAAGCCGACTTGGCTTAGCTTTTGAAGTGCAGAGCATAAAATACCAAGACTTGCAAGTCGCAGCTATGAGTCGGATGGCCCGAGATTGGTCCACCGCCCAGGCCACGGTCCGCGCCTTCTTCTCCAAGGTGAGAAAGGCACAGAAGGCGAAGCAACTTCTAGATATATTTGAACAGGAGCAGCGTACCTCTCTGGGGATTTCAAAATATTTCAGAACTGGGTTTCCCGAGTTTCACTGACGATGACGGGAACCTTTTGACAAAAGAAGAATTGAAACCTGCCTGGCTCAGCTTTGAGAGCGATGTCTTTGAGATTGATTAGTGGAAAGAGCCAGTTACGGAAGGCCAGGTCACAAATTTTATTTTGAGATATTGTAGGATCGTGGCGTGCTTAAATGACTTGAGCACTAGGGCCAAATTTGCTGACATTGGGCCGATTGACAGGTTCCATGTCCTGGTTAAGGCATTGCAAGACCGAGAGCCTTTCCAGAAAGGTGCGTGGGCTCATATTCGCCAAACCATGGAGAGGATACGTGACTGCCTTCCACCGCCGCCGTTGGACCAGATACCTGTTGAAGGAGATGGAAAAGGAACAGAAGCAGTTGATGAGGTGCTCCCGGAATCAGAAAAGCAAAGAGGAGAAGGGTCTGGAGGTGACTCTGGCCCAATGGATGAAAGCTAGAGGGTTCTCACATCGAGGCGAGCTCGTTGCCCCGCGAGCCGCCAAGAATGTTGACAAGTTTTGTCACATTGCTTATGAAGGGGTAGTGAAATTTGATGATGTTGATTTTCTTGATATAGTTTTCCTTATTTTTGTTGATAGTAGTGTTACAGACAATTTTGGCTGTCATTTTTTGAATCCCCCATATAAATAACTGAATTTGAAAGAGCTTCGCCCACAGTATAGCAAGAAAAAGGAGCTTCGCAAACAGCAGACCGGAAAAACATAGGTGCAAGCCAAATTTTCTAAGGCATAGAAAGAGCTTCGCAAGTGAAGCCCCCACAAAACTAGCTTCGGGCTGAAGTTTTGCGAAGCATACAATGTAAAGTAAAATGCCAAAACAAATTCCTAAGTGTGGAAAAACACTTCGCAGAAATGCTAGCAAAGCACCTGCTTCGGCCGTCCCTTTTGGCGAACCATCCCTAAAAAAAAATCTACTTCGATCAAAATCTTCCCGAAGCACCTGCTTCGAGCGACTCAAGTGCGAAGCTTCTCCCTCCGAAGGCTGTTTGTCCCTGAAAATTTTCTAAGGCATGGAGGAGCTTCACTTGAATTTTCCCCGAACGGCTGTTTTTGAAACGGTTCACGACAAAGCAATTTTGTAAGTCCACTTCGGCTGAATTTTGTGCGAAGCTCCCTCAGTAGAAGCCTAACTGTATGCCCAAATATTCTAAGGCAAAATTCTACTTCGGCCAAGAACCCCCGAACGGCCATTTTGAAAGAAGGTTCGCAGCGAAGCTGTTTCTGGATGTCCGTTCGCTGCAAAGCACCAATACAAAGAAGTCTATCCCGCTTCGGCTCTCATCCATGGCGAAGCAGCTCCTCGAACTAAAATTCAGCGAAGTTCTCCAGGGTACACACCCCAAGGCTGGGTATTTCTTCGAGGCAATTGAGTGGTTCATAAATGCATCTTTATTTGCCCGAAAGACCCGAGACTCATTTTCAGCAATGGAAAAGGAAAGGTCAGCCGCAGGAGGAAAACCCGATGGACCCGACAGCCACTCGAGCACTGCACCCAGAGATTCAGGACGAGTCAGGCGACCCATTAATGAGAGTTTCCCTGGCTAATGCGGCCGTAACTGCTAAATGTGGAAACGGATGTGAGAGCTCAGTCACGAGAGGAGTGAAGGCAGATTTTCCAGTTTTTCGAGGGCGCACTGCTAGATTTTGCGCAATGATGGCTTAGAGGGTCGGGTCCTCTATAAAAACCCATGAATTGTAATGAAAAAGGGGGGAAACTTTTGCTAGAAAGCTGCTGTAACTTGATTTTTGCAATTGATATTAAGAACTTTGTGCCTCATTTCTCTCTTGTATGCCGCCTTCTGTGATTATTTATGCTATTCTGTTTCTTCATTTGAATACTGTAATTCTAAATCCTGGATTTAGGTGTGTGATTGGGGACAAAACCTTGGAATTTCCCTGGAGGATACATAGGGGAGAAAATGCTGGGATAGTTTTCTTGTATGCTGCCTGTGGGTAGTGTTTCTGCTATATTCACTTATTTCCTGACTGCTGTAATTCTGAAATCTGGATTTAGGCGTAGGGGGGTAGGTGAATCCTGGAACTTGTCCAGAGGATACATAGGAAGGCTAGTGCGGCGTTCATTTCATTTTATTCTTCATATTTATTGTTGTTACTTCAAGCTATTAGTTAGTAATCGTGTTGCCGGTTCTTCCCCTTTTAAAACATCCATTTACATTTCTTTCTGTACCTTTTATCTCTTTCCTGCACCCTACCCTTTTTATTTCTTTCCTGCACCCTTTCTCTTTATCTCTTTCCTGCACTCTTAGCTTAAAACCCCAAGTAGTTTAGTAAAGGAGCCGGCCTTTCTCCGGAGATTGGCACGGAGGGCATCTCTTCCCTCCGGCCTTTTAATGTTGGTCCAGGTCTAGGGCGCGCATAATTGCCAGAATCCTTTCCTGTGGCAGATTTGTGACCAATAGTAGCTACTCTTGTATGCAAACAAGCGCACATATATTTGTCATTAACATTATAGAGAGTTGTAGTTTCAAATGAATGCATGTTACTCTTCACTGCAAAGGTAGAGCGAAAGAATGAGATGATTAGTCGAACAGTAGTCGATCCCCCCTGTAATAATTGATGTCAAAGACTGATAGCTTCATAATGGTGTAGAGCCAAGCATCTTTAGTCAGGATAGCTGAAAAAGGTAGCAAGTGATCCACTTGAGTCTCTATTTAAGAAATATTATCTCTCTTGAAGAAATATTCTCTCTCTTGAATCTCGTAACAAATAAGACACTTCAAGATGAAATATTCTTCAATCTCCACTTCCCGAAGATACCAAAGACGACATTCCTTACCTCTCGAGGAATATGTTGGTCTATCTCCACTCACAACTGATGTGAGCACATTTTGAGTTGGCTAAGAGGAATCCTAAGGCTGTGTGTCCAATGTTCTTGGACATAATCAGGACAAGTAATAATGCCACGCCGTTCTACGAAGAGGCTAGATCACAACGTTCGAGAAAGAGGGGACTAGGCTGTCAAAGGGGAAGAGACTATGTGCAAATGGAAGTTGTCTTGAAAATACACAGGAACACCATCCATCGAATGTGTATCCTTATTGTTTGAGAATTCTAAGGACCTAATTCCAATACATGGAGAATGTTGTTTAGAAGAAGACAACAATGAGTGTTGTCAAGTGAGAGTGTCTTCTAACATGTGGGAAAGAAGACACATGCTGTCAAGGATCCATGTGCTGTCTAGCAAAGAGTATATGTTATCTAAGAAGTAAAGGGTCTTATTTGATTAAGTGTTGTTCATGGAGTGCTGCCAATTACCTCAGTTGCCAAGAGGCTAACAAAAAAAAAACTCAAACGGTATAGATGAATTTCAAAGAGTTGTTCAATGTCTTATGACAACAATAAAAGTTGTCAGAAGGCTGCTAAGTCAGTTGAAAATACAAATGGGTCCAAAAATTTACCTGACCTTGGAAGGGGGCTTCCACCTCCATGACCCCTACCATAGGGTTCGAGGGTATTACCTCTTGACCTTGCATTGGCACTTGCCATAATACATTGACGTTCAACAAGTTGGAGAAGGGAGCAATGTTGGTTAAGCTGCCATTCAAAGTGCTGCAAAACTTGACTCAATTTGCTAGTTCCTAAGCGAAAAAGGAGGTTTGCTCAAGTTCTAGATTTTTAGAGGTCATAAGAATCATGAAGGAGCGAGATAAATTTCTACCCCGCTTGGTCATATCTTGTGACATCTCACGGAATTGCAATTGACTAGCACATGAGATTGCCAAAGGGTGAGTACCAGACTTGTGAAAAGTTGCGTGAAGCATTTGGGAAGGAATTTTGATTGTTCGGGTATTGCCCCTTGACCTTGCATTGGTGCTTGCCACAATGTGTGGATATTCAACAAGTTGGGGAAGGGAGTACTGTTGGTTGAGCTGCCATGCAAAGTGCTGCAAAACTTGGCTCATTTTGCTAGTTCCTAAGCAGAAAAGAAGGTTTGCTCAAGTATGTTCCAGATTTGCAGAGGTCATAAGAATCATGAAGGAACGAGATAAATTTCTACCCCACTTGGTGATTTAACTGGTTTATTGGCGAGGATACCGAAAAATTTAGAGGAGGGGGTAGATGTAGATAGAAAAGCTAGGTCACATGATGGCCATGATAGTTTGCATCATAGGAGAGAAACTCGGACTCGGCAAGGCCCACTTGGGGCTTGGACTCTGGACGCGGAAAAAAAAGAAGGCGAAGAAAATGCAAATTTTCATTGAAAAAAAGTTTTTTTCATGCATATCACAATTAATTAACATTATACAAATAAAAAATTAATACTGTAAGTGATACAAGCTTAAACTACACATGAAAGTGGCAAGTGATACAAGCTTAAACTACACATGAAAGTGACAAAACACACTTCAATTAAAGAAATTTTAATGCGTCCAAAATTCAAATATTCTTGTATTGCTTATAATATAAAAAAGGTACAAATTACAAAATGTGTCATGACAATGCCTGAATAGGCCCACTATCCATGTCTTGCAATGCCTTTGCCCTTTGCCCTAGCAGAAGCTCTAGTCTCTCTTTGTTGCTGTGCCCGTGCCTCTTCCTGTGCCTTGGCTGCTAACTCCTCCGCTAGGTTTTCAAAATCATCCATGGAGAAGAGAGGCTCTTGTTGCTGCTCCTGCTCTGGCTTTGTGATCCATTCAGATGATGGATCAATCTCGTCTAGGTCAATGGCCTCGTAACTTGATCCCGCAATTTTTTTATGGTGGAGGCGAAGGTTGTAATGAACAAAAACAAGATCATTCAACTTTTGTTGTGTGAGTTTGTTGCGCTTCTTGGAGTGTATGTGCTCAAACATACTCCAATTGCGCTCACAACCTGAAGCGTTGCATGGTTGACATAAAACTTTGATGGCAAAGCGCTGTAGATTGGGCGTATATGCACCAAAGTCCTCCCACCATAAATCTAGAAAAAGCCAAGAAAAAGGAAATTTAATAATTCACATGTAAAATCGTAAATTGAGATTATTTTTTAAAACAAAATCAAAAGACAATAAATAATAATTCGATGAGGGTTACCTGGCCTCAAAGTTGACCTTGCTCGAATGCACTACGAGGATGTGAAAAGGATGCCCTCACATCTCTTATAATCCTGCAGCTCATCCTGTATCTTATTGCGGATTTGCTCATCATGCACCATGCGGTCAACGCATTGTCGAAGGCCCGACATCACCTCATAGTCGGCCTCGAATGAATCAGCATAAAAAAATTTGGGGTTGAGGTAGTACCCCGCTGCATGAAGAGGGCTATGGAGCTGAGATGTCCATCGCCGGTCAATAATTTCCCAAATGGGATTGTATTTGGGCTTGGAATAATTATAAAATGAGGCAATTGCCTCTTTGGCCCTATCCATAGCCTCATATACATATCCCATTGGTGATTTTTCTCCATCAACAAGACGGAGAACCCTCACCAAAGGCTTTGACACCTGCCTAAAAAAAAGGAAAAATAATTTACAATAAAAAAATTTACAATACAAAATTCGCAAATGGAAAAATAATTTAAATTAAAAAAATAAATAATAAAATAAAATAAAAAACTTAGTCTTGTACCTTGATGGCCTCATCCATGGCTGTCCAGAAGGGCTCCTCAAAGATATAGTCATACACCTTCCGCCCCTCACTGGAGAGTCGGTATCTAGCAGCATCTTCGACACTCCACTCATTGCTCACAAACATCCTCTTCAATGCCCCCTTTGCATCAAAGAGGCTCTGCAATGTCATGAAGTTTGTGGCGAAGCGTGTAACTCCAGCCTGCACTAGCTCCCTCCCACTAGTAAATTGCCTCATGAGCTGGAGGACCCATGTATGGTTGTAGATAAATTTTGTAATAGATTTGGCCTTTTGTACAACCTCTGACACCCAAGGTAATTTCCCAATGTCTTCGAGTAGCAAATCGAGACAATGGGCTGCACATGGGGTCCAAAAAAGGGTGGGGAATCTCTCCTCCAACATCCTACCAGCTGCTACATATGCCGTTGTGTTGTCCATGATGACTTGGACAACATTCTCCTCTCCCACCTCTAACACAACCTCCCCCAGCAACTGTGCAAGCGTATCGACACTCTTAACTTGTGTCGATGCATCCACTGACTTGAGGAATACAATTCCTCCTGTAGAAGCAACCAAAAAATTAATTAATGTTCTGCCCCTCCCATTGGTCCACCCATTGGACATGATAGTGCAACCCCTCTTCCTCCACACCCTGTGTTGCTCATCAAGCAAAACCTGAATATCGTCCATGGATTCATGAAGGAGAGGGCCCCTAAGATCGTCATAAGTTGGCGGCTTAAATCCTACGCCGCAACTTGCAATGGCATCTACCATTCCCCGCCAGTATGGAGACCTTGCCACATTGAAGGGAAGGTTGGAAAAATACCAAAAACTTGCAATGGCCTTCCTTGCTGCCCTGTGCCTCTCCTCGTTCCACGCGGCCATACCCTCAAGCATGGGTTGTGACCCTGGCGTGGAACGTTCCGCAAAATAGGACTCTTCCGTCCCACTCCTTGGGTGTGCAACTGATGGACTGGAACTCTGGTGGTAAAACCGGCTATAGGTGTTGTCGGTACCCTCTGTACGAGGTCGAGAAGGGGGGGTTGCCATGGCCTCGCTTGTTCTTCGTTTGAGTTCTTTTTTCTCAGAGTAGTCTGAGAGGATGGCATTGCATTCTCTCTGAACGTCAGTCGGCACCTTTGGGCATTCCCTGACATCTTTCCCTTTTTGCCTTGCCAAGTGGTATTTGAGGTGGTTTATGCCTCCAAAAATTTGAGCCCCACAAAAATTGCAAAAAACCTCCCCTTTCTTATCCCCTTCCCTTGCATACTTCCATGCTGGATCTCTTTTCCCTGACATTTTCTTGTGGCTGCACATGGAAACAACAAACAATTACTTAGAAACTTAAAAAAAAATGCCCTAGGGCTTAAACCCTAGTTTAAACATTGACAGCTGAAAAGAGTTTCTCTAGCTTAAATGCAACAGTTGGGTGGCTGTTGCAATTAGTTTGAGTCTTAAAAAAAGAAAAAAAAATGACAGCTGAAAGAGTTTTTCTAGCTCAAATGCAACAGTTGGGTGGCTGTTGCAATTGGTTTGAATCTTAAAAAAAAAAAAAAAATGCTTGAAACTGAAAAAGAGAAAAAAAAAAAAAAAAAAAAAGATGAAATAGTTGGGCAGTTGTTGGTGGTTGTTAGATTCCTTCAAACTGCAAAAAATCTGGTCTTAGGATGCAATTTTGTGTTTTCTTTGGTCTGGTAACAAGTAGTCACTACTCTCCAATTTGCAACAAGAAAAATTAAGGGAAGTGATTTTTTTTTATTGTGTTCCTTGAACTTGTGCGACACTGGGTGAGTTTTTTCTTAGGAGTCGGCGAGTTTGTGAGTTTTTCAAACACTCATGAGTCCCGAGTACTCAACGATTTTTCAAAAAACTCGGCTGAGTTTGAAAAACTCGCGAGTCTTGGCCCAAGTGACTCGGCGAGGCTGACTCGGACCCGGACTTGGCGAGTTTTTCAAAAACTCGCCAAGTTTTGCTACTATGTTCTACATGATATAAGAATGAAGCAGATTGGAGGAGGTTATACCTTGCGACATTTCACAGAATTGCAATTGACTAGTACATGAGATTGCCAAAGGGTGAGTACTAGATTTGGGAAAAGTTGTGTGAAGCATTTGTGAAGAAATTTTGATTGTTCCGTAATGATGGTGAGATCATTGCTGAAATTTATAGAATGGAATAGGGTGAGATAGAGTCTGTTCAGTCCTATGACTTGAGGTTTACCTAGTTGTTCATCTATTTGAAAGAGGATCTATTAGATGCGTCAAAGAAAAGGTGGTTCATGGAGGGCCTTCTCCCTATGTACCATAAAAAGATAAGGGTGGTCACTTCGACTTCATATCAAGAGGGCCTTTGAGCAGGCCTTGAACTTGGAAAACAATGCAAAGATGTCATTAAAATGCTGCGGTTATGTTAACGAGTACGAGAGCAACCTTGAAGATGAAGTGACTCTGACGTTGAGAGTGAATTTGACAGTTTGGATGGTGATTTTAAGAATGAGAAATGAAATGAAATATTATTAATGTCCGTGGTGGGCCAAAATAAGACCCAAAGGACTAATAGAAGGACAATAATGACTGCCAACTAGCAGGCTAAAAAGCCCTTCAAAGAAAAGAACTAAGATAAATACAAGATGAAACCCGACAAACGGGCTAAAGAGAAAGGGAAAAGAAAAGAAAAGGGAGATCAGATGGGGGGAGGGCTGTAGTCCAACAGAGAGGAGTGCACGCCAAGAAGAACGAAGAGAGAGGAGGGGGGAGGGAGTAGCCCAGGATGGGCAAGCTCCGAGAACCCCCTAGAAACTAATCTCTCCTAATAGTCGAGGCCAAAGTACCGCAGTTGAAGAAGTCCATGATATGTCTCTGCCCATTGCTAGTTTCGAACCTTGACAAACTATTGGTGTGCTGTCTAGTGACCTTGCTTCTGTTCGAACTGGATGATGTGGGGCGTTTTCGATCGAAGTCACCTGGTCCATCGGAGTTGAAGTATGTTATGATGAGCCGATGTTGAGGAGGGTGAGATCCATTTGGAGAACTTTTATGTCGTCAAAGCTGAGTTATCTCCCTAAGAAAGAGTGCGAGACAACGCTGGTCCAGGTATCTGAAGAAGGTAGAGACAGATCGAGAGTTGTCCCTTAAAAGGCAATGAAACCTACCTCGGATCTCATAATAAATGGGACAACAAAAAATAAAGTAATGAAGGGTTTCAACTTCACCGAAGGAGCAAAACAAACAAATCCGCTCCTCCGTTGGAAGATGGTGATCTGACTCAATCCGGAGTTGGTGAGAACACACCCTGAGTTGCCCAATAGTGATTCAAAGACTATGCATTGTGTGCTGCTGAAGGTATTGTGGTGGAACTATTCTGCCCTCCTATATCTGTAAGAAGTGCTCATGGTAGAAAGACAACTTGGGGGAAAGAGGGGCAACAGGAGAGATCCATGTGCATCTGGTGTACTGGAGACTAACATCCTTCCGAATCTCGTGGAGCATCTTCTCCTTACAAAGCCGAGAGGGGGGGAGAACCCCCAAAAAATAAGGGGGGAGCCTGTCTATACGTATTTGAATGTTAGCCAGTAGAGCAGAAACCTGAAAATACCAGCTCCTCCGGCCTCCCCGATTACTCGGAGAGAGTTGCATCGAGGAGTGAAGGGCGAGGTAAGAGTACCGCCTACAACGCTCGGGGTATCTCCGAAAGTACGAATCCTATGAAGATAACCGATAATCAGGAAGATAATCTCAAGCTGGAGAGAAGCCCCAAACTCTACCAGAATAATAGAACAGGGGACTGTGCCCTTGCAACGGATGAATCGTCGAAGAAAGAGTGTCCGGACATGTTCAACCCGTGACCACTCAGTCGGGCCAAGACTAGGGCCCCAACCCACTGACCCATAAGTAATAGTTGGCTTGACCAAGGCATCAAAGATCCTCATCTTCACAGGTATATCCTAAAAATGTGCTTTGAAGCAATTCCTCTCTAGCAAAGACAGAGCTGCATACCCCTTCCACACTCGAACTTGGGCAGCGGGTTTCATACTAAAAGTGGGACCAGTGAAAAGAACCCCCAAATACACATAAGAGGTGGTGATTTCAACCTCCTGACCCTGGAAAAGGAAGTGGAGATGGGATAGAGCCTCTTTGGTAGTATTGAATACCATAACCTTGGTCTTAGAAAGATTAACCGTCAACTGTCTTGAGTCACAAAAAGTGGCAAGAGTGTTCAGATGACGTTGAAGCCCCTCAGGGGATGAGGCCAAAAGAACAACATCATCAGAAAAGAGGAGAATAGAAATCAAAACATGGTGAAGAAGACAACCATCCTTTGGGTGAGCGTTCTCCCTAATAAAAGTCTCAAGCTCGTCGATAAAGATCCCAAAAAGTGTTGGGGAAAGGGGGCATCCCTGTTTCACTCCTATGGTGCTAAGAATACTGGCTGAAAGCCCTTGAGGGGAGCGAAATCGACCTTTCACAGTCTCATATAACCGTGTAACCGCTGTCAAAAGCTGCCCAAAGTGTAATGACCCAAAATTCCAGAAATACAAGATTTTTGCAAAGTAATGGAAAAGATTAAAAAAATATATATATTTTTTGTATTTTTATTATTTTTCTTAACACCCACAAATCAAATTACAACAACAATAGCACAATTTACACATGCACATATAGATTCTCAATCTGTAGACATTGACAAGAGGTAATATCTCATAAAGGAGCAATATGAGCTACAATATATGCTATCAACACAAGACAGATGGGACGTTGCACCTGATCACTACAACACTGAAATATGGCAGCAATCCTCCAAAGAATGGGACGCCAGGCTCATGGAATGCAAATCTGTCTTCAACAACCCCAAATACTGCAGAATAATCTCCCAAAAGGGGGAACGTGTGGCTGGATGGTGAATGATAATGCTCAAACAATGATCAAAACCCTGATATTTGCTCCCCAAGATGTGACGCTGCCCTCCTTTCTCAGAATTAGCCCCCAAAACACACAAGAATGCCAATAATAATCTGAATGTGCAGATATAATCCCTCAGAAATGGGACGCAGCTCCCCAAAGCTGATAAAAACACTTCAAAAATGTCTACAATCTCCTCAATGCTGGACGTTGGGGTTATGGATGCACACAAACACTGAAAACTTCACTAGATGCAATAATACTCCTCACACACATACAACTTCAAACCACAATTTGATAATTCTTCACAAAACCTCCACAATGCCACCAAACCCTCGGAGAGAATTCTCATTCAATCCGGAAGAAGAATAGATTTGGAAAACACTGGAAGCCCTTTAATTGCACAGGTAAACCCTGATTGGATTTACTCCCCAACTCAATAGATGAGCACCTCTCACTCTACAGAATTGGAATTCCTCACTTAACCTTGAGCAGCTCTCGAAGGCAGAGAAGAGATAAGTCTTCATCACATAACCTAGCATGCTTAGAATGAAGGGCGTTCCACCTTTTTATATTTCCCTGTTATATTTTCTCATTATGTGGAGCCCATTACTTAAGCTATTATTTGCTTAAGTATTTTATTAAAATACCCCAATAATATAAATAATAATAATTATTTATATTTTGCACACTTATAATAATAAGAAATAAAATAAAAAATATTTTATTTCTCTCCACACTATAGTAATAATAATATTATTTATAATATTTACATACATGACCATTATTTTTCCAAAATGGGTCATGACAAGTCTCCCCCTCTCACATTGCTTGTCCTCAAGCAATGCAGTCCTGAATGTGAGAGGATCTCAGCTCCTTCCCATGTGGCATCTTCTTCTGGCAAACCCTTCCATTTAATCAGATATTCCTTAATGACTCTGCTTCTGAGTTTTCTCTCTCTAGTCTCAAGGATTATTTCTGGTTCCAAAACTAATTTTCCTTCATCATCTAAAGGAGGCAGCTCAATGGAGGGATTAATATTTTGTCCAACAGCTTTCTTAAGGCAGGAAACATGAAAGGTATTATGCAACCTACTATCCTGTGGAAGCTCAAGCTCATATGCTACCTCTCCAACCCTGCGTAGCACTTTATATGGACCATAAAATCGTGGCTTAAGCTTCTCTGCACCACTCTTTTTCAAGGTAGATTGCTTGTATGGCTGCAATCTTAAATAAACCATGTCACCAACTTCAAATGAACGCTCTATACGCTGCTGATCAGCAAATTTCTTATACCTGTTCTGTGCTACCTGGATGTTTTCTTTTAGAGCCTTAATTATGTCCTGATGTTCCTGTATAAATTCCCTTGCCTTGGGCACCCTGCTGTCCACAATTAATAAATCTGAAATAGTGGGAGCATCATAACCATACAGAGCCATAAAAGGAGTCATCTTAATTGACATGTGATAAGTGGCATTATAACAATATTCTCCTAGGTGCAGCCATCTAATCCAAGCATTCTGATACCCAGAAACATAGTTTCTTAAGTATCCTTCCACCCATTTGTTTACTATTTCTGACTGGCCATCTGTTTGCGGATGGTAACTTGTACTGGGAGTTAAGGATGTGCCACATAATCTGAATAGCTCTTGCCAAAAGTTGCTCATAAATTTACTGTCTCTGTCACTAACAATATACTTTGGCAAGCCATGCAGTTTAAAGACCTCCCTAAAAAATAAATCAGCCACCTGAACAGCTGTATATGTTATGGATATGGCATAAAAATGTGCATACTTAGTCATTCTATCCACAACAGTAAAAATGCAATCCTTACCATGCACCTTTGGAAGTCCAGTAATAAAATCCATTGATATACTTTCCCACTTCTGATTTGGAATTGGTAGTGGTTGAAGTAATCCAGCTGATAAATTATGTTCATCTTTATTAACCTGACAAGTAGTGCATTCCAGGACATGAGCAAGTACATCATTCTTCAACCCCTTCCATGAGAATCTTTCACGAACCTGTCTGTATGTTTTGAAGAATCCTGGGTGACCAGCCATGGGTGAGTCATGCATAGCAGAAATAATTTTTCCTTTCAGCTTGGAATTTGAAACTAAAAAGATTCTCCCTTTATAATAGATCAGCCCTTCCTTAACTGAGTACCTGTCATCATTCAGGGTACCATCCAATATGCTAATGGATAATGCATTCTTTGCATATTCAGCCATAAGAGAAACCTTTAAATCATTAGTAATTACTGAAAGTGAATGAAAAGCAGGATTTCTGGACAATACATCAGCTGCTCTGTTCTTCTTCCCTTTAACAAATTCAATATCGAAATCAAATGCCTGCAGCTTAGTAACCCACTTTTGTTGTCTCTCATTTAATTCATTTTGCTGCCCCAGAAAATATTTTAAACTATTGTGATCAGTTTTGACCACAAACTTACCACAAATGAGATATTGTTTGAACCTAGATAATGCATGCATGATAGCTAGCATTTCTTTATCATAAACACTGTAACTTCTCTCATGTGGTTTTAGTTTTCTACTTTCATAAACAATAGGGCGTCCTTTCTGCATGAGAATAGCTCCAATGCCCACTCCTGATGCATCACAATTAATAGTAAAAGGAAGAGAGAAATCAGGAATAGTTAGCACTGGACACGTGGTCATTACCTCCTTTAATTTCTCAAAGGCTCTCTGGGCTTCCTCATTCCACACAAATTCACCTTTCTTGGTCAATTCAGTCAAGGGTGCTGCTAAAGCTGAAAATCCTTTGATGAATCTCCTGTAATAGCTGCATAGGCCTAGAAATCCCCTCAACTGAGTTAAATTAACTGGAATAGGCCAATTCTGCATGGCTGAAATTTTTTCTTGATCTACTTTTACCCCTTCATGGCTGATTATATGCCCTAAATAAAGAATCTCTGTCATGCCAAACTCACACTTAGATTGTTTCGCATAAAATTCCTGTTCTTCCAAAATACCCAGAACAATATCTAAGTGTTTTAAATGTTCATCCCATGTCTTGCTGTAAATTAAGATGTCATCAAAAAATACCAAAACAAAATGTCTCAAATACTCCCTGAAAATCTGATTCATTGCAGCTTGAAAAGTGGCAGGAGCATTTGTTAACCCAAATGGCATAACCAGAAATTCAAAGTGCCCAAAATGACATCTGAATGTTGTTTTATGTATGTCCTCTTCCTTCATCCTAATCTGATGGTACCCAGATCTTAAATCAATTTTGGAAAAGAACATAGCCCCATGTAATTCATCAATAAGTTCATCCACACGGGGAATAGGATACCTATTTTTTACTGTTCTCTTATTCAGGGCCCTGTAATCAATACACATGCGTAGACTACCATCCTTCTTTTTCACTAGAACCACTGAAGATGCAAATGGGCTTGTACTAGGACGAATGTGTCCCATTGCCAACAACTCTTTTATTGTTTTTTCTATCTCATCTTTATAATATTTGGGATGTCTGTATGGTTTGATCATGATTGGTTTAGTTCCAGGTTCTAGTTCAATTGCATGCTGAAAGTTTCTGGGTGGGGGTAAACCTTCTGGTATTTCATCAAAAACCTTTTTATGCTTATCCAAAATAAACCGAATATCATGTTGTAACTCAAAGGTTGGAGTGGATTTACCTTTAAGAGTAAAAATGCTGGCTGCCCATACAAATTCCTTTTTCTTCAAAATCTTTTCCATGCTTTTGATAGAAACTTGTTGTAACACCCTGTCTTTAATTCCCTGCAAGACTACTTCCTTTTCTCCCACCATAAATTTGAATTTTAATGTCTGATTATTTATAGTGTAGTCACCCAGAGAAAATAACCACTGCACTCCTAGTATTACCTGTGGAGCACTCTTTCCCAATGGAAAAACAATGAAATCATCCACCATGTCATAATCTGTAAACTGCAGTTTCATGTGTGGGACATAAAGATGACAATGCTCTACATTTCCATTCCCAACCACTACATCAAAACCAGAAAAAGACTCAGTTTTTAACTTTTTCTTTCTTACCAAATCTTCATGTACAAAGTTGTGGGTTGCTCCAGGATCAATAAGCACCACAACTCTTTCTCCTTCTACTCCCCCAGGTACTTTAATGGTGATGTAAGCCCTAGATAAATCTAGAGAGGCTAAACTCCCTAAGCTTGGAGCACTTGGACCTCCTGATTCTGCATGCTGATTTTCTTCTGCTTCCAATTCCTCTGTTGATGCATAGTCTCCCTCTGAATCCTCATCATCTGATATTACCTGAATCAATCTGATTTGCCCTTTTCCTTGGCATCTGTGTCCTCTTTCAAATGGCTTTTTGCAGTAAAAGCATAGCCCTTTCCTTCTTAGTTCATCACGTTCATCATCTTTTCTATTTTTCGTAGTGGCTGCTGCTGGAAGACTCTGAGAGGTGGACGTTGGCTTTTGGGAAGTATTTTGATGTCCAGAACTTGATGCTGATGGCTGAAATCCACTTCTTTTCTGGGATGTTCCTATGGGGCTGAATTTGGAAGGAAAAGTTGATGAAAATTTCTGTTTTGCAGGTATGGCTGAAGCAGACATAGAAATGGCCCTCTTAATTGCATCCTGTAATGTTGTGGGTTCAAATGCTCTCACCCAACCTTTTAAAGGTTCTGTCAAGCCTTCTATGAACAAAAATACTATCCTCTTTTCAGACATATTTGGAACCATTACTGCTAAATTTTCAAATTCTTCCACATATGCTTCAACTGTTGTTTTCTGCTGTAAAGTTGTCAATTCTCTGAAATACTCTTCCTCATATTTCCTCTCAAACCTGTCCAATAGTCTAACACTGAATTCATCAAAAGATTTAATGTTGTTGTGTCCCTGTGTAGTCATACCGTGGTGCCACCAATCATAGGCACTCCCTTCCAAATGCACTGTAGCTAATTTTACTGCATCCTCCTCTTCTGTAGGACAAACTTCAAAATATGTGATCAGTTTTTGCAGCCATGCCCTCACTGAGATTTTGTCACTCCCATCAAACATAGGTATCTGCATTTTCTGCTGGAGGAGTTTCTTTTCATCATTTTTATTTTTTCTGTTAATCTTTTTTCCCAGAATGTTCAAATAACCATCAAATGTAACATTATTTCTGAAGGCTTCTGACATCCCCATATACCGTACCGTCAATTCTTCCATTTCTGCATCCTGCTGGCCGGGATCAGGTTCTGCTGAACTGATGAATAGGGGTTTTGAAGATCTAGGTAATGGTGAGTGAGAAGATTTTATGGACCCTTGTGTATTAGATCTGGAAGAAGTCTCCCCATGTCTTTCCTGATTCTGGGGTTCATTAGGTTGTTGTTCTAACCTGTTCACTAATCTTTGCAAGGTATCAACCAGGGTCATAAATCTCTGCTCTCGCTCATCAACTGGGTTTTCATCTCTGTCAGCCATTTCTGGTGGTTCCTCCCCTTCTGGTGTGTCTATATCTGTTGGCTCTGGCTGAGGGTCCACACTAGGGTTTTGTTTATTTCTTCTTGTGTAATAATGATGTGTTGGATTCATAAAAGACCCTCACAGGTGGCAAGATCTGAGCTCTGATACCACTGTAATGAGCCAAAATTCCAGAAATACAAGATTTTGCAAAGTAATGGAACAGATTAAAAAAATATATTTTTGTATTTTTATTATTTTTCTTAACACCCACAAATCAAATTACAACAACAATAGCACAATTTACACATGCACATATAGATTCTCAATCTGTAGACATTGACAAGAGGTAATATCTCATAAAGGAGCAATATGAGCTACAATATATGCTATCAACACAAGACAGATGGGACGTTGCACCTGATCACTACAACACTGAAATATGGCAGCAATCCTCCAAAGAATGGGACACCAGGCTCATGGAATGCAAATCTGTCTTCAACAACCCCAAATACTGCAGAATAATCTCCCAAAAGGGGGAACGTGTGGCTGGATGGTGAATGATAATGCTCAAACAATGATCAAAACCCTGATATTTGCTCCCCAAGATGTGATGCTGCCCTCCTTTCTCAGAATTAGCCCCCAAAACACACAAGAATGCCAATAATAATCTGAATGTGCAGATATAATCCCTCAGAAATGGGACGCAGCTCCCCAAAGCTGATAAAAACACTTCAAAAATGTCTACAATCTCCTCAATGCTGGACGTTGGGGTTATGGATGCACACAAACACTGAAAACTTCACTAGATGCAATAATACTCCTCACACACATACAACTTCAAACCACAATTTGATAATTCTTCACAAAACCTCCACAATGCCACCAAACCCTCGGAGAGAATTCTCATTCAATCCGGAAGAAGAATAGATTTGGAAAACACTGGAAGCCCTTTAATTGCACAGGTAAACCCTGATTGGATTTACTCCCCAACTCAATAGATGAGCACCTCTCACTCTACAGAATTGGAATTCCTCACTTAACCTTGAGCAGCTCTCGAAGGCAGAGAAGAGATAAGTCTTCATCACATAACCTAGCATGCTTAGAATGAAGGGCGTTCCACATTTTTATATTTCCTTGTTATATTTTCTCATTATGTGGAGCCCATTACTTAAGCTATTATTTGCTTAAGTATTTTATTAAAATACCCCAATAATATAAATAATAATAATTATTTATATTTTGCACACTTATAATAATAAGAAATAAAATAAAAAATATTTTATTTCTCTCCACACTATAGTAATAATAATATTATTTATAATATTTACATACATGACCATTATTTTTCCAAAATGGGTCATGACACAGAGATGCCAACTAACCGAAGCCTCTCAAGAAGTAAATGCCGAGGCACCGTGTCGAAAGCTTTCTTGAAGTCTACAAAGCAACAATAAACCTTCGAGGACCTGGAATGCGCCTCCTCAATAATAGCTCTGAGGACTAGAATGTGATCTGTGGTCTGGTGATCTTGCCAAAAACTAGCTTGGCGAAGAGCCCTGGAACCCCCCTCCTCCAACCTCCGGGATAGAAGCACATCCAATGCTGTGGCATAGAGCTTGGCAAAGATATGTCCAATCATGATAGTCCTGTAGTTATAGGGTTCATGGGGATCACCTGCCTTATGAATGGGGTGAATGATATGTTGAATCCAGGAATCGGGAAACCCTAAACAAACAACGAGATTAAAGAGATCAGTGAGGGGCCCAACAAGAGGATTCAAAAATTCTGCCTGTAACCCATCCAAATCTCCTGCTTTGCTCGTACAGAGTTTCCAGATAGCCTGCCTAACAAGACCAGTAGAAAAGAGGTGACACGAGGAGGGGGGGGATGGAACAGTAATAGGAGGCTGATTTGGGATGGTATAGAGGGAAGAGGTATGAATGGTCCAAGAGGAAAGATCGATCCCATGAGTAATCCAATCATGGGGGAGGATAAGGCACCAAAAAGATTTAGGAGATTGCTGAAGGGAATGGATAAGATCAAGTCGTCGAGAGAGGAAGAGACGCTTCATCCTGTAGTCTTTGTGAGAAATGGCATAGGGCTGGAAAGGATTCCGAATGGCATATTTCAACCTACGGTGGGCAAACTTACATTCCTCATCATACCAGATGTTCATGGGGCAATGACCAGGGGGACGAGGACGAGGGGGAGGACGAATAGTGTGGGGGTACGAGTTTAAAGCAACCTTCCAAATAGTTTGGACCAAGCAAGCAGAACGATTGGAAACATCGGGAAGAGAAGACACCCTGGGGAGAACATGACGCAACCGGTCCATGTAGGTAAAGGAATAATAATAGTCAAAGTCTATAATGACTTAAGGGGCTGAAGAGGAGGGAGTAGGGGGAGGAGTAACGGGAAGGGAAACAATGGATAACGTAAGAGAAAGAACTGAATGATTAGTAAGGGGGGGAGGGTGATCAAAGACGTTGAATCGGGAAATGAATGGAATGAGGGTGGTAGAGGAAATAACATAGTCGACGAAACTGGCTCCACCACTATGAGGAAAGCAAGTAAACCCACTAGAATCCGGAAAACAAGATACTATTGAGAAGAACTAGCCTGTTGGATTTACCCAACTCAATAAGATGCTTACCGTAAGCAGTCACCTGTGTGTCGCTGGAGGTTCGAGCAAAACCAAGGTCCTCAAGATCCAATTCCTGAGTTTGCATCTCATCGGTTGTGAGGTCATGAAGAGAAACCTACATAGGTCCGGTCCAAGTATTAAAATCTCCCAGCAGAAGTATCTCCCCTGAAGTCGAGTATCTAGTAATGTCCTCATAGAGATCCTATAAAGGGTCCCCATCCGTGTGAATAGCAAAATTGGATGTTGTGGGGGCAAAGTAACAGGTGGCAATGTAGATATCCGAAAGAGGTGGGTGACGATGGATTTTAATCCATAAAAACCTGGAGTGGGGGTCAGTTGAAACCAGGGAAACCGAACCTTGGAGCCTATCCCTGATAAGAGCAGCAACACCTCCTGATCCTCGAACCCCCCAGAGCGTCGAGTGAGTTGCCGACAACTGGACCACCAAAAGTAACCAGAGATAACTGGAAGGGCCCGCTCGGGACTCTCGTGCGTCTCACAGATAAGAATGATGTCATGTCTACCAATCACATCAAGAAGGGACCCTGGGGCAAACCACATCATACCATTGCAGTTCCAGCAAGCTATAGCTAGCTTATCTGCCACCCCCTTCCGTGTCGATGGAGTCATTTGTTAAGCAAGGGTTTGGACCACCCAGGAGGGGGAGAGTCCCTAATCACTGCACGCAAATTACAAATAACTGCCCATTTGTTGGCTTTCCTAGCTGCGGTTCCTTGTTCCCTCGCTTTTTTCAATTCTTCAACCTGGAGTCGCTTAAGGTCCTCATCAAGGTAGATCTTGTCCTGAAGAGTAAATAATTTCCGTTTGGCCCTCAACGCCTTCATATGCTCTTCTGCATTTTTGAAGTGTATGACCAATGTGAAGTCGGGAGAGAACCATGCTCTCTCGAGAGTAACATCTGTAAACTCAAGAGTGTTGTGAACGAAGGCATTTCTAGCTTGAAGCGTATCAGTAGGTTTGGGCACCCCACGAACCCTGAGATTGAGCGCTTTCGTATTTCGGATCCTTTCTTCTTCAAATTTAGCTTGGACAACCAACTCAACTAGGGGGGGGTTCTTCTTTTTAGCTACAACCTGAACCCAAGATTGTTGGTCGGCTAATTTTTGGCTTTGTGCAGTTGACGCTTCCTTGAGACGTTCTTGCTCAACAAGAAAAATAGCTTGTTCATCTCAAATTTTAAAATTTCAAAGTGTAAATTCGCAGAATTCTGAGGAGGTTGTTCGGTATGTGCAGTCTGCAATTGAGTAATGATGGCTTGCTAATCTTGAAGTTTAATTTGTAGATCCGTGATAATGCGGCTGCCATATTTCACTTGGTCTTGCAAGGAGAGTATAATACTAGATTGCGTGTCTAGTTGTTTTTGGAGAGAATTAATTTGTTTAGACAAACGCTGGTATGAAACTGTTGTGTGAAGGCATTGGACAGATTTAAGAGGAGAAGCCCGTGTCTCCTCCATTCCTCCTTCATCAAGTATCCCCATAACACCAAGAACACCGGGCTGCTAAACGATTCGCAATGAGGACAACTAGGACATGCTAGGGCACGACCGGGGCTACGCTAGGGCATGCGCATAAATCCACCTTGAGCGTACCAGAAGTCCACCTTGAGCGCAACAGAAATCCACCCGAGCGCAGTAGAAATCCACCTCAGCACAGTAGAAATCCACCTCCCGCACAGCAGAAATCCACCTCAGCGCAACAGAAATCCACCTCCCGAGCGCAACACAAATCCCCTCTTGAGTGTAGCAGAAATCCCCTGAGCGCAGCAGAAATCCACCTCAGCGCAACAGAAATCCCCCTCAATGCAACAAAAATCCCACTCAATGCAACAAAAATCCACCTCGAGCGCAGCAGAAAACCACCTCAGCGCAACAGAAATCCCCTCTCGAGCGCAGCAAAAATCCCCCGAGTGCAGAAGAAAACCACCTCGAACGCAGCGTAGCAGAAATCCACCTCCCGAGCGCAACAAAAATCCCCTCCCGAGCGCAGCAGAAATCCACCTTGAGCGCAATAGAAAACCACCTTAGCGCAGCAGAAATCCACCTCCCGAGCGCAGCAGAAATTCCCTCCCCAAGCGCAGCAGAAATCCACCTCCTGAGCGTAGTAGAAATCCACCTCCTGAGCGCAGCAAAAATCCCCTCTCGAGCGCAACTTAGCTTAGCTTAGAGGATGAGAGTAACTTGGAGGATGATCTAAAGGCATCACCTAGATGTTGGGGTCGATAAGTTAGTGAAGAAAGTGACTCTGAAAATGAGTCATAAGAGCATGATCAGAGGATGAGTGTCATGCGAAGAAAGCGTGTAGAGATGTGAAATCATCACTCTATGTATGTGCAACACAAAGGGAGACTATACCAAGGAGGGATGCCATTGGTGGTGCAATCCATGACAATCACTAGAGAATTGGAAGATGTTGAATCAAGTATGATATGGAGGGCAGGCCCATTGTGTAGTGTTGGTGATGCTATTTGTGGGGGCACTTCGCGTGTGAATGTCAGAGTGTTGTGAGTTGCGATGAATTGGTGATATGTAGAGGGTTCGAAAAGTTAGAAAAGAGTCACAACCCTAGATGAGAAAGAGAGGAGGTGAACTTGATGAACTCGATTCCAGTTGAAGAACTTGATTACAATCGAAGAAGTAGGGTTTGTATAGATAGTTGAGGCAATGCAGGAAGAGTAGGTTGTGCAAGTGGCAAACATTGCACAAGAGGCTGAGATTGCACAAAGGATGAGATTGCACAACCAGTTGAGATTGTGCATGTTGAAACTGTACAATTGGTTGGAATTGTCTAGATGCTGGATGAAGAGATTGTGGTGATGATTCAGTGATTGTGCAACTTAGTCCAAATCGGGAAGAATGATGCACATGAGCCTTCAAAGGAGAAATTCACCAAGTGTTGGGTTCAAACGACAAAGTGAGTGATAGATGACGAAGTAAGTGATGCAAATGGGGAAGAGGGAGGTTGTTTGACGTTTGATCGTCTCCTAGGGCCTTTTGGCCATTTGGACCCATGCCCAAACCATTAGGACCCAGGCCTATTGGCCCAGAGTTGAAGTGTTGAGTGTCGAAGGGCATGAGCTAGGGTTTTTCCAAAGTGAAACCAATTTGAAAGAAAGAGGAGAAAGCAATAGCCATTCCGGAGAGAATTCCACCATGACGAAGTAAGAGCTAGGGTACAAAGTTGTAGAAAAGTAGACAAGGGTTTTGCAGAATTAGTCTATACAGACTCAAATCAAGTCACGAAGCTCGATAAAAATCTCAAGACAAGGGTTTGGTCACCATAGACAATGTGCACAAGGGTTACAACAGGTGCAAGAGGCCATGTTGACGAATGTAGTTGCTAGCGAGGAGACAAGTCCAAAAAGTACTATCGGAGGAGGACGACAAATGAGGCATTTGAACATGTTGTCTACTACTGTGCAAGCTGAAGTTTTGAAAGAGAAATGCTTGCCATGGTAGTTTGGCAAGTTCGGCAAGTTCGGCAAGTTCTATCATAGGTTGGAGAAATGTGTACGAGGTGTCAAATAACCTAAGCATGGCGGAACAATTTGCTATATAATGAGGTGCTGAGTAACCCTTTGCATGACAACAGTGATATGCTAGATAATAGAGTGTGCAGGTTGATGAAGAGTAGCAATTTAACCTTGATGAGGTTGAGTAGTGAGGAGGAAGTGCCAACTTTAGCTTGGGGTTAAATAGAAGAAGTCCAAGAAATTATTGAGGCAATCACAATAACCGTTGGAGACAATTTTCAAGTGTGCACAATTACTATTGCTAAGGTGTGGCAAGGTGGCAATGACAATGTTGATTTATGTTGATGAGGTAGAGGGAACCCATTCACCAAATAAAGAAATTGTGGGCACGAAGGTTGATAGGGTCGAACCATGGCTAAGAAGCATCTCAAATGTCGAGGTGAATGAAACACCAAGACGACAAAGAGACCAAGCTTGCAGAGGAGTCTACGAAGACAAACACAATGGCAAAGAGTGAGATTGAGTTGGATCCCAGATCGATGAAGGGAGCAAGCAAGTTGGGGAGTGCAAAACAATTATGTGTTCTAATGAAAATGCCAACTTGGGCCATCCTGGTGGGATGCCAGACCATATGCAACCATCGAGAAGTTTGATTAGCTTTTTGTGTTGTCTAGGTAAGCCATTAGACCTCCTAGGCATTTTGGGATATTTGCCAAGCCTCCTTATCTGTGTAGGTAGGCCATTAGATCTCCTAGGCCGTTCGGGACATATGTCAGGCCTCCTTGGTCGTCAAACCCCCTAGGTTGTCTTGGATGGCCTAAAGGCCTCCTAGGCCGTTTGGCCCTTTAGGCTGTTCAAGATAGCCAAACGGCCTTTTAGGTCTTCTGGGAGGGCTGTTAGGCCCCTGATTGACCTCAAGATCTCCTAGGTTGTTTGGATCCCTCTCTAGTCATTTGGCCACCAAACGATGGGTTGTCTAGATGTCAGCCTAGGTCGTTTGGTGGATGGACGAGGTTGTTTGGCCACCTTGGGAGGTTGTCTAGGCTCGAACCAGGGCCATATGGTCGATGAACCCTTCTTGCTTTCCTATTGAGACGTCAACGATGAAGCCATCTAGAAGATCTGTGCTGTCAGAGATGGCAAGGGCGTTGTCGAAAAAGGCCATTAGGTCGTCTAAGAGGAGTGGATAGTCGAGGAGGCAACTAACAAGAGTGAGGAGGTTGTCCATGGGAACATGGTCATCTAGGAAGAGTTAGTTGCCATTTGGAGTGGAAAAGAAACCGTCCATTAAATGGGCCATTGGGCCCTTTGACCATTTGAAATTGGGGCCCTTTGGTTAACAATGATGACCATCTAAAATGGGTTGTCAGGGGAGAGCCGTCTAGGTTTGGACGACAATGACGACTGTCCAGATCAGACTATCTGGGACTGGCCTACGATAACGTCCATCAGAAATGGGCTGCCTGGGACTGGTCGACAAGGTTAGTAGTTAGGGGTCAACCGTCTAACCTAGTTGACTATAGTCGACAGATAGGGATAGTGGTCAAAGACTAGTAGGTTGAGTCTTGGGGAACCATTTGGAGAATGCCACTCGGGTTGTTGGAGCAACAATTTGAGTGTGGAAAGTGGGTCGAGGGGAGGTTATAAAAATATAGATGATAAAAAAACTTCAGTTTAGATAGTGAGGGTTTCAATAGTGCCGCCTCTTGACCCTGCAAGGGGGCTACTGCCTGCTTGACCTTGACATAGGTGGCAATGGGCGTTGCCTGTCATCTTGGTAATGTGGTTGATTGTAGGAATTGTAGTGAGCAATTGGAGCAGTGAAGCCAATTCTTCAAAGATGTGGAACAAGAGAAAGTGGAAGGAGCATGGTGAAAATTCCAATACAATGTTCAGTTCATGTGTCGAATGTAGGCGGCAAATCTGCCTCTCAGAAAAAGAAGTGAATTTTTGTATAAATGTTGAATTGCAGATTTTGACAAAGTTTTGATTGCTTTTTGACAAGTTTTATTTTGTAATTTTGAAAAAGTAAGATGCAAAATGAAATGCACATCAAATTAGATGAAATTATAGTGAAATGTAATTAGAGTTTAAATGAAATGAAATTTAGCAAAATTGACATGAAATTAAAATTTAATAAAAATTAAAGTTAGACTTTAGAAAAGTGAGTTAATTCATGTTATGTCGGCTTCAGGGGTGGCAGTTCTAAATGATGCGCTGCCCTAGGAACCACTCGGAATGACCTAGGACAGGCATAATAAGGCCCCCCCTTCTTTATTTTGAAGTCGTTGTTCCCAGGAGAGAGAGCAAGTGCAGAGAGTAATTTTGATGCATGATTGCGTTATTGTCGTAACTGGAGAATGATGATTGCAGATGCAAGTATGCTTATGTGATTTCCAATGCCATTTGACTTGGTATATATTATAATTCCACTTGTGCATTGTCAGTTGCAGCAGCCATATAATATAAATACGGCCACCAACGTACTTTTGTCTATGCATGCGTGGGTAATTTGAGTATTGTGTTACTGCTGTATTTTTCTTGTTATTGTACCTTGTGTGCAAATTTTTTTTTTAACATGGTGGAATTTGTAGCCACCACGATGATCCGGGCATGCTGTCCGTCTTTTATGGCTGCCACAGTATTCTACGCTGTCCGCCCGGAAGCCACCCTCGTGTGCAATTGTTAGGATGCAAGGATAGATAGTATTGCAATAGGAATAACTATTTGAAGGTTACAAAAGATAGTGGGAATTGCTAGGGATCGTACGAAGGATTGTTGTTGAGAATAACTGTTGCTGAAGCATTGTATTGAAAGATTGTAATATCTATTAAGTTGCCAGTTTGGACAGTTATGTAATCATACAATTTGGGATTTTTACGAGGTAATAGAATTTGCATGGCCTTAATAAAATCGCATGTTGCATTAGTTTGTGATGTACAAGTTGCTGAGTGTACGACTATTGGAATAATCCACATGTGCCTTTTTATTGTAAATCGTACATTGGATAATTGCACAAGGGACAATTATTGTTGGGAAGAAATCCTATAAGTGTGTTAACTTGTATGATAGGAGGTAATCGTACGATAGGGTCAACGTACAATTGTACATTGTACGGTTGATGTCGTTGTACGATAGTTTGGATCATACAGTAGGAGATGGAGTTGCTTTGATGTTGATTGATTTAGTGTTCCCTTCGTGAATCTGTCGCCACCTCCCTTATTGGGAATACCACTATTCGTGCTACATTGACAAGGATGTCAACAAGTCTAGAGGAGAATATAGATGTAGGTAGATGATTTGACATGTTTGCATGGGTGCCATGCAAGAGCATATGACTAGATGTGCAAAGGTGTGTACAAAAAGTGTTTGTATCAATTTGTCATGTAGTGTTGTGTATGTGGACAAAATGTTTTTAATAATGTAATGTAATGGGATATTTTTAATGTTATAGCTGCAAGCTTACAGCAGTGGTAAGGGCTTTGGCCTCTCTTTGAGAGGTCCAAGGTTCAAACCCCACTCAGTATGAGGGGACCGGGACCCCTCAAAAACCTGTGTAAAATCATTGAAAAAATGGGATACTTTTAATGTTTTATGTAAACTGGTAGTTCAGAGGTGGTTGCGTAGTTGCCAATCGCTTATCGGTCCTATTTTATCTCTAAGTACGCATCTATGTGAGCGATGTGGGAGTGTTGCTTGTTGTTAGATGAAATGTACTGTTGGCTAAGGTTACTTGTTGGTAGGTTGTTTGTTGAAGTATGATGTCTTGTAGATAGTTGTTGTGCAAGATACAGTTTGCATGTGCAGTGTATATAGTTGTATCTGTAAGTTATTCCCATTGTTAGTTTTTGTTTATCTAAGTGGTAATGGAATTATGTTGCAATGTGTTGAATTCCATTTCTATAGAGTTAGACAATGCAACCTTTCAATTCCTAATACCTGGATGGTACTCAATGATTTGGATTATTTTGAGAGTGTAGAAACACTAGGTGTAGACTAAATTATAACACTTTATAAGGGACTCCCCTTATGCAGTGAGCAATTAAGAGGCTAGAACTAGTAGGTTTTAGTAGGTAACTTCTAGTAAACCTTTCTTTATCCAAGTAAAATGAGCTCGCAAAAGTCCCAAGGGGATTAGATCACCTACTTTCTCTGTAAAGTTCAAAACCAAGAGGAATGGAGTTGAGTCAAGGCCATTGTTCCAAGTATGGGGGATGTCTTGTGGCCCTTACGCTACTGATCTACTTATGGATTATGCAGCATGCTCCTTAGTAGCATGAATGAATGGAGAATGAGGGGTGGACTGGGGTGGGGGGAGCAGGTAGACAGGAAAAGGCCGACATAGTGGACCCCTAATGTAGAGTGGAGCATTGGAAAGACCGAATCCCAAACCCTCATAGGTGAAAGATTTAAAATCTGAAGATATGAGATTGTCTCTTCCCTTCACAATAACTCAATGAGAAGCCCAAAGCATGCTAGAGAAAATCCTATGAAGAACAACATTTTGTTAGCATTGTGCATGAAAAATGAAACATGAAGGAACATAGACACGTATAGAAAGTGATGGTGCATGACTGGTCCTCTTCAGAGAGTGAGATTGCTATAGGTTTGAAATGAAATGGATGTTATTATAAAGGAAAGTGAACGGCGCCATAAATTGAGATTCTATTGCACCATACATTAAAACTGTCAAGAAACATCTAAAACCGTGAAAAATGGGTGATTTTATGAATGTTTGGGTTTCAAGATAAGCAACCAGATGTTCTGTAGTTTGTCATGGTCCCTGCAATTGAGAGACCATGACTGATAGGAAATTGACGTGTCTGGACTGTGGGTTTTAGGAAAGTGAAAGGCTAGTCCCCTTGCAGTTCCAATGTGATTGATTACAAAATAAGTAGGTATTAGACAAATTGATGAACACAAAAAATAGGCTAAATGTGATCATGCTTCTAAGGTGTAGGCTAATTTGGACTCCAGATACAAGTCGTTGCAACAATGTCACTATATATATCGACACTCATCATAGGGCAAGTATCTGCAAGAATGCTGTGTGCCACAACCACATGCAATTGTACATATCTTATCTTTTCTTCTTTCAAAAAGGGGAAGCAACCAGAATGCACTGCAAATATGGACTTAAGTTGAATCAAAGTTGTCCAATATTATGGTCTGCTTTCCCAATACTGGGATACATACATGGTGGAGACATGTAACATATGTACATGCATATGAGGTTACTACCTTATAATGCATCCTAGTTTAGTCTAAGGGCAAAGAAACACAAAGCTCCTGCTGAACTACTTATGTAAGTATTGGTGTATGACCATTAAGAAGCCTATCATAGATAGATGCCATTTAATATTCATTGCTGAAATCTTGCTCAGAATTGGGCCCACTAATTCATGGCCCCAACCAATTCTCTCATGACTTTGTTATCCTATCTATATACAAGTATATTTTATGATTGAAAAGTCTCTTTAACCAAGACTGGAGTTTCCCTACAAGGTGCCAAGTGATTGTCAAGACTGGAGGTTCTTTTTAGGGTATTAGTTACTATTTGGGCACGAAAAAACCACAAAGGCCAGGCACTCTTATTGGACAACCACCAAGATCAAGAGCTTTTCATTGGGTACCAGCTGATCATCAAGACCAATGGCAAAATTATGTCACTAGAAATGGGAAACAACCAAAGAAGTGGGAAATGTGATGAAGCTGAGAAACAAGTGTCAAATGTTTTAGGGTTTTTATATTATATGCAAGAATTATTTTAAAAATTAACCAACAATAGGAATTATTAAAACTTTTGCACGCTCTTTGCAGAAACCAAAAAAAATATTTAAAATATTATGATTAGATTAAGTTAAAGGCTTTTAAAGCAATTCAGTATAATAGATTGTTCTGCTTATAGATAATAGTTGAGAGTTAGCATTTTAATTATTCATTCTCATTCCACTTTCTAAAATGCACCTGCACCCTATCAGTGTTTCCCAGGGGGAGGGGGGTGGGGCTGGGGGTGTTTCAATTTTTTTATCATTCAAGTATTTGTATTTGTAGATGCTTTCTCTGCTTATACATAGTTGGCCTATGTATTAAAGTACTTGTTAAAAAATAATATAAGCATTTCCAAAATAACCAACAAGATTGTACACAACAAAATAAACAAACATACACAAAGATTGATGAGAGATATTACATCTGCAATTTCTCCATTAAATTCTGAGTTACACTGCTTCTGTCTCCTTTGACAATTACATTTTTTTTTTCTTTTTTTTTAAATTGGTTATATGAGATTGAAACGGGCCCTACCCATATTGCATCATGACTATATAGTGGTATTATAAGAGCTTGGCAAATATGCATTTATCGCTTGGTAAGATTTGAACCTGGGTCTCCTCCTTGAAAGTTGAGGAATTTAACTGGTTGAGCTAATGCTATTTGATCCTTAGACAATTACATTTCGTTCTCTTGAACAGAGGAAAATTTAATCCTTTATGTTTTATCAAACAGATGCTGCCTAAGAACAAAGAATTTTTTTCAAAACAGATACTGCCTAAGAAAAAAGCTGCTTGTCTAAGAATAAGGCTGGTTTTCTCATTTTCTATGGAAGATTAAAATCAATCTCCTCTAAGAAGATGTTTCCCTTGAAATAGCCTTCTTAACTGTACTAAACTTTATTACTAAATATCTGCAATTAGTAGATTAAATTTATTATTCTTCTGCATCAAGAAAGGCATGTCGACTTCCATTATTCTTGACAATTTTTGAGTTGTGTGATGATTGTCTATTTACGTGAGTGTTGGTTTGTCGGGAAAAAAACATCGTTTAACCTATGAAATTGTTGCTGCTAATGAACTACCAACTTTGTGATTCCAGTGGTCTTCTTTTGGGTTCCTTGGTATGAAAATGTTTCTCTTTGGCTGTTAAACAAAGAGTAATTGATATTAATGATTAAGGTAATACATCAAAATCAAGTTGAAGTGTTACATTTGTTTTTCCTGGCTTCTCATTGATGGATTTTATGTAAACAGGCTAAGGATATCTCAGATTTGGGTTCTTTGAGAGATGCTGCCAGTCTGTTTGTTCCAGGTATTTCTAATTCTTGTGACAACATATTGCTAAATGTGTATTTCATGGTTCACTTGAGAGTGTGTAAATGCTTATGCATCTTTACTGTGATTTTGTTGTAGCAGTCGGTTGTGTGCTTCATCTTTATTCATTCTAGAAACTTTTGCCTGATTGGAGATGCATATGATGGAGGATATCTGCATATCTTAAATTTTATAAGATTGAATCCATCGGGTGGATATTTTATACTGGTCAATCCCTATTATGTAAGGAACAAACTTACAAAACGATAAAGAAAAAAAAAAGATCAGTTTGGACAATCATGACATGGACTCTACGAGCATCACATCAGAATAGTGTATGGTGGACTTAAGGCAACTGTTCTAAGTGCTTGTAAAAATTAATTAATGAGCTTCTAAGCCTATTGGAATGCCTCTTCTGTGTCTTATTGTTATGGTCAACAAACCATTTTGATTGAGGGGAGCCTAAATAAGTGAGTCTTGTGTACACAAAAATGACCTATTTCATTTAGAGCATTGTTAATTTTAAGCCCATCTTGACCACATTGCCATAAAAACAGCTACTATTGGCTGTACATTCCCAAAGGCTCATTTTTCCACATGTATAAATACCCCCAAACATGCCATTTGTATGGTCGATCCTGATGTTCATGTTATCATGCTCTCATTATCACCCATTTTACTCTCATTATTGTTGTATTGCTACTTCATTTGGATGGATCCGAGTCATCTCATTGTATCCTTACCTCGTATTTTATTCATTTGTCACCACACATTGCCCTTTTGGTCTTGTTACAACTCCATTCTGGACAGTGGAGGTCGAGGTGCTATACACTTCCTATGTTGCAGGGCTCTGATGTCACATTATTTCTATGACTTCATCATTGTCTTAGTGGTTTGGCTTTGCTTCTGCAAAATTGGGTACACTTATTCCTTGTATTTTGATTGTTATAGGTGATATGTCTAGGTTGAGATTGCTCTGATCTTATGCTTTTGGTATTCATATAATGCTCTTTATATGCTCCATCGCAATAGTGATTTGTTATTCATTGCTATATCATTGGAATTGCTATTGCTTGTCTATTGGCTTACTATCATTACTATCTTCGTGTGTGTTTCTAAAGAAACACCCACTTCACGTGTCTCTCCTTGAAACCCTTGGCTGACCTAGGTATGTTTGTGTCTCTGTCTAGCCCCAACTTCTATATTCTTGAAAGTTTACATTGGTAGATCTATTCCTCTTGCCTTGGGGGTTTTGAGGATATATCTTCTTTGCACTTACATGCATATGCTTTTCTTATTAATTTGTCTTAGAAATAAATTTCAAATGTATATGATTTATGAAATGCCTCTCTTGAGCGACAAAAGCACATCTAATTTTTTTTTCATACAAACTTTGATTCATTCAATAGTTTAGTAAGATTTGCAGGGAGAACATATCATTAAGTATTTTAAAGTAATCACAGCCAAAATGTAGATACAATTTGTTTTTTTTTAAGAGGACAATACATTCTCTTATTAACTTGGGATATAGGTTTCCATACTGATGGAACAATTGGCATGACAAAGCCCTATTGACCACGGTAGCAGACGTTACAAGTATTCTAATTGAAATACAATTATATCTATGGTCCACAACTCAGAATTTCGACTGATTCAAAAATCAGAATTTCAAGTTGAGGAAGATCATGAAAGAGTGCAATTAAAAAAATAATAGAGTATTTTTTTTTTTTAAGCGAAAAATCCCTTACGGGGCCGCCTTGGTCTGAGAGACCACGAACAGGGGTTCTACACCGTCAAAGTCACCCGGGAGTCGCACCCGACCCTGCCTGCACCAACATTATCAATTGGATTTTGGATACCCAATTTAGCTTTTTGGTAGGGTGGAGATTTGAACCTGGGACCTCTTTTGGAGGATTTCCCTCTCCTCTCCAACTCACCTACAACACCTGGGTTAAAAAATAATAGAGTATAACAAATCAAAACAAACATATTTTGCTTATATATATATAAGCAAAATAACAGAATTATTTTATTGCTCAGGAAACAGAGTACAATGCAAGCAATATCTGAGAAGAGATGTGAGGCTATAACATTGCATCCATTACTCATGCTTTTTACAGTCACGGATGCATCTCTCTTTATACAAGAACTGGTGTGTTGGAAATCCATCGTATTGAATATGGAAGATCACCCATATGGAAATGTGGTGGTTCACCTTCCATGAGTTAGAAGGTCACCCATATGGAAATGTGGTGGTTCACCTTCCATGAGTTAGAAGGTCACCTATATGGAAATGTGGTGATTCACCTTCCATGAGTTACAAAGTGCATATTTAATGATAATTACATACATATTACTTGTCCTTTTGAGTTTTGTCTTCTACTAATGTGTCAATTGTTGGCATCCCTGCCACATTGTTTTCTTTTGTGAGAAATTTTGCTATGTAGTAATCTTTTCTTCCCTGAAACTCTTCTTTTTCAGAATGTATTCCTTCTTTTCCATGTTTTGTTGTCAGCATTTGTTGGCTGTGCTCAAGGAAGCATGCAGTCCTTTCCTTTCACTCATCATGCAGGGTCTTTCTCCAAGTTCTCATGGCAGGGTCCAAGTAAATTCATGGCTTTTGACAGGCGAGAGTTGTTTCGCTCCAGCGCTTCTGCTGAAAACTCATTTCGGCCTCAAAAATGGCAATAGAAACTGGTTAAGTTGGCAAGCGCAATTTGATTTCGGAGCAAGAATGGAGCGCAAGCCCATTTCGGGCTAGAAAACAACAAAAGAATGCAAGTGGGGCCCAAGTGTTTTCGCCCCAACTGGAGAGCGCAATCCCTTTTCGAGGCTAACATGGGCGAAAGCGCCTTCGTTTTTGTTCTAAAAGTCAGCGCCATGCAAGTGGGGCCCAGTCCTTTTCGCCCCAACTTACCAGCGCAATCCCTTTTCGGAGTTTGATAGGGCGAAAGCGCCTTTGACTTTTCCACAAAGGCGCAACCCAGTTTCGGATAGAAATGCAAGTGGGGCCCAGATTCCTTTTCGCCCCAGTTTGGCAGCGCAAGTCAATTTCGGGCCTAGTAAGGGCGAAAGCGCCTTTGACTTTTCCTAAGGCCATGCCACTCCCAAGACAGTCGAAACATTCAAGTGTTTTCACCCCAATTTGAGAGCGTAGGCCCATTTCGAGCTAGGAAACATGAAACATAAGTGGGGCCCAAGTGCTTTCGCCCCCACTTGAGAGCGCAAGCTCTTTTCAGAGCTTGTATGGGCGAAACATAAGTGGGGCCCACATCAACGAAGCTCCTCTTTCTCAGTCAAACTCTCCTGCTTCAGCAAAAATTCCCCAAAAGTGCTTCTCAACGATGAAATTGAGTTTCGAAGGTGCGCCTTCACCCATTTAAATGCAGTCGATCAGAGAAGCATCCAAATCCAATCCCCAGGATCTCAGAATCTGATTTTCCATTGAGGCGGTTCCAACAAGTGAGGAGACGACGCTACAGGTGAATCATATCATCGCATTGAAGCCATGCAACTACTTCTCAATAAGTCATCAAATTCAGGCCATGCCTCATTACTTTCTGATGAGTGCTGAAATCTAATCTTTGCTACCACCGCGATGTTTTGTGGTTGGGCATTTATGTTTCAGAGGCGGAATCCTCTATAAAAACTAGCAATTCCAATGTAAAAGGATGGACGTTTTGCTAGAAAACTGTTGTACCTGAACTTTGCTATGAATACAAAGAACCCTTGGCTCTAATTCTGGATTTCTTTTTATGTGTATGTTTTCTATCCTTTATTTCTATTAAATTCGCTTCTTTGTCTGAGGGCTATAATTCTATGTCTGGATTTAGCTTCTGATTGAGGGTGAACGCTGGAATAATCCTGGAAATTGCATGTATAAGAATATCTGGTTTTAATTTCTATTATATTCTTTGTGTGAAGTGCTATTGGTTTAGAGTGCAACTAAGTAATCGTGTTGCTTGTTCATCACCCCCGTTCATCTGGCTTGAAGCCATATTTCCCATCCCTTTCAGTCATTTCTAATTTCTTTCCTATTTCCTTAATCTCAAATCCCCAAGTTTAAAGTAGTAAGGGAACCAACCCTCTCTGGAGATTGGCATGAGAGGCATTCCTTCCTTTCGGCCTTTCAATGTTGGTCGGGTCTAGGGTGCATGGATGAAACATTCCATACCTAAGGCGGATTCTTGACCAACAGTTTCTGGCATGCCCGGTGGGACGCAAACGTTCCACATCAAGCAGTATTTAAGAGTTGATGTTCATATTTTTGTTGTCAAGTAAGAACATCTGGCGACTCAGCTGAACCCAGAAGCCTCCGAATCTTGAAGCCGGTTAAAAGCCCTCCCCCTCATGATCACAAGATCGAAGGCTAGAAATCCAGAAGATACAGTTGAGTTCTTTGAGCTCAACATCGACGCTTTGGGAGAACATCCTAGAGTAGTCCCCTCGACTATCCCGTTAGTCACAACACCCTCGCAAGTAGTTGTTATAGTTTCATAAACTCCAAGTCCTTCCAGCACCGCAACTAGCTTGCCCCCTCAACCAAACCCTCCGGTCCAGATGGCGCAGCCTCCGCCTAAGCAGTTTCCAACCTGGAATCATTCGAGACCGCTCAATCTACAGGCTCAGAACCAGGTCCCAACCGCAGCGTTAAAGGCTCTGCCCACGTATGATGGTACGGGAAAGATAACCTATGAGCATGTCCAAGATGTCGCTGCGCTAGCAACCATCCACCACATCACAGAAGAAGACATCATGGTAAGACTGCTAGTACTCTCGCTCAGAGGTAAGCTTCTCTACTGGTACCGATCGCTGCCGCCCAGTACCATCGCTACATGGGACCAGTTAGCGGAACAATTGATAAGGGGTTTCAATGAACAAGTGGACCCTTTCTCCTTGTTGCACCAGTTCACCACCATTCAGAGGCACCCTCAAGAAGAGGTAGCAGATTTTAATGTCAGGTTCGCCCGAACCTGGCAGAGAGTTACTGACGGCCTTCGGCCCACCCCGGAGCAAGCAACATTTTATTACCTAAGGGCTTTCCATTCTGACATCAGCATGAGCATCCGACATGCTAATGTCAACACATTTCCAGCCTTGTACGCTCAGGCACAGAAAGTTGAGGCCGACTTAGTCGCTATTGGTAAGTTACCTCCGAAAATGACTATGCCAATTTTTTCGGACTTACCTCAAAATTTATATCCTAGTGCATCCTCTCAGTCATTACCTACATCTCCAATGTACCCTACTCAATCATGGAATCCCAATCCTTCTCAGAACCAGATGGTACCCACCTCACAGTTTCAAGCACCCGTTGTTCCCCAACTTCCAGCTCCTATCCCATATCCGGCATTACCTACACCATTGGCACCATTGCCATTACCCGCACCTCCGACACCTGCAAATCCGGACCAGGCCAAAGAATTGTAGGATCTACGATCATCAATGAGGACAATGGTGAATGAGATCACCATCTTAAAAAGGAGGCAATCTGATCAGAGCTTCCAACCAAGGAGATTCGCTCCTCCTCCCCCGATTACTAGAGAACAAGTTGCTTCCACTAGTAGGGCTCCCGAGAGAAATGCGATGATGTTAGATAATGAAGAAGTTGGTCCATCTGATAGAGCTTATTGGTGCTCCACCTGCAATGACCCGCACGATGAGGAGACTTGCATGGTCCATTTGAACTATGTACAGACCCTTGCGGACAACGTTCCTAGTGGGCAAGTGAATATGATCAGGGAAGTGGATCGCAACTTTATGATTCCCCCTATCGAGCAGGTTTCGGTTCTGATGAGGACAGGTAAGAAACCCATTGAAGTTGATCCGGTTCAAATGGAACCATTAAAGGTACCTGCTAGTTCCAAGGTGCCGAGCGAGAAGGGGCTGCCGCTAGTAAAAGAGCCTGCCCAAGTGTCGAAGTCGGAGGAAACCATCCTATTGAAGGATCTCTTACCTCCGAGAGCGAGAGGGAGAGTTCCTCAACCATAGGCTTCGACCTCCCAACCCCAAACCGAGACAAGGGACCAGGCAAGAGAAAGGCTCAGGTATCCCTCATTGACCAAGCGTCAAAGGGTAGAAGTGATGCAGCAATATCGAACCAGATACGAGACTGCGAAGGAGGGAGGTGAGTCTGGTACAAGAGCATACAACATTGTTGAAGAACTAAAGAAAACTCTAGCTAAGGTAAGCCTCTTTGATGTGCTTCAACTACCCGACCAAGTCGATCTATTGCAAGAATCGTTGAAGTCTGCTAAAGGTAAGGAAAAGCCGACTCAGACTGTCTTGACTCAGACATTGACTACCTCGACCACCGGAAAGAACAGGCCGCCACCATTCTATCTATCCCTCAGGATGGAGGGGTGGGTTGTGCATAATTGCATGATCGACTCTAGCGCTGCTACTACTGTGATGCCCAAGGTTGTTTGCGAGATTATGGGCATGGAGTACACGAGGAGTAGTCCTGGAGTGCTCCAACTGGACGGAACTCCGGTCAAGATAGTAGGGGTGATCAAGGATATTCCGATCGTGTTGCATAAGATGCCGCAAATCACCATGATACAAGAAGTTGTGGTGGTGGATTTAGAGTCGTATTTCAGTATGTGCCTATCAAGGGAATTCACCGCCAAACTAGGAGGCTATTTGTCTCTGGATTATTCGCATTTGGAAATCCCCTTCAGAGGAAGGAGAATTAAAATTTTTAATGAGAAACCCTCTACCTTTCATATCGAAAGGATCCAGGATGCGGAGAAGCAAGTGGACTCAATCAATCTGATTGAGGAAGTAGAGGAAGGAGGAGTAGAGCTGATGGAAGAAGCCTTGGACGAGCTCCGCATAGAAGATGAATTTTCCATGCATGATTTCAATGCCATGATCGAATCAGAGATAGGGTGCTACTCGATCACCAAGCCCGAAAAGGCTAAGGTACCGAGTGATGAAGACCCCATTGTCGATCAACTATGGAAGCTCTTCTTTGATGGTGCCCGATGTAAGAATGGCATCGGGGCAGGAGTTGTCCTTATCTCTCCTTCGAGAAAGCAGAAAACCTACTCCTACAGACTCGCATGGAGTTGTACTAATAATGTTGCTGAGTATGAAGCCCTATGCTTGGGGTTAAGAAAAGTAGATAAACTTGGAATCAAGCAGTTGTAGATCTTCGAAGATTCAGAGTTGATCTGCAACCAAGTCACCAATAAGTGTGTCGCAAAGCAACATTACCTGAAGGCATACCGCAACAAGGTATGGGACCTGCTCGAATCTTTCACAACACTGAATATCCGAGCTATTTCATGAGAGCGAAATAAGCACGTTGACGTCTTGGCGTCTATTGGAGCTAGATTCTCCCCCATTAAAAACATGATGCAGAAACCGAAGACGGTAAGAGTGATTTATAGGCCTTCGATACCGGACAAGAATATTCACTAGTAGGTGTTCAACAATGATGAGCAAATTGTCAATTTTTTGATTAATGAAGCCAACACTATCGAAGGTAGGACCCTCGATGAAGAAGAGTATGAGGGGTTGATACAATTGAAGAATAATCACGTCCCAAAGGGCTTGATCACGCTTGAAAGTCTATTTGATCAAGATGATAGGTCACTCGCTCATAAGATCAAAGTGGACGTGAGAGAATACAAGGAACTGGAGCTAGAACCCGGAAAGGTGATCAAGGTTGGAACCGATTGTACGTCAGTAGAGATCGAGCAAATCAGGATCCTATGCAAGGAATACCCAGATATTATCGCTTGGAGTTATCGAGACCTGAAAGGGTATGATAAGAGCGTCTTCCAACACACGATCGAGCTGCAGGAAGGGGTCAAACCTTTCAGACAGAAACAAAGGCCGATCAACCCAAATATTGAAGTGTTGATGAAGGTTGAGCTCCTGAAGATGCTAGAGGCAAATATTATCTATCCTATCAAGCACTCTTCTTGGGTGGCGAACTTGGTCCCAATGCAAAAAAGAATGGAGACATCCGCTTGTGCGTTGACTTTCAAAATCTCAATCAAGCATCTCTAAAGGACCACTACCCGCTACCCCAAATCGATCAAATTCTTCATGTAGTGGCGGGAGCACAGAGGTTCTCTCTACTAGATGGCTTCTCTGGATACAATCAAATCTGGGTGAAGGATGAGGATCAGTACAAAACTGCTTTCACCACCAAGTGGGGCACTTTTGCCTACCAACGAATGTCATTTGGCCTCTCAAACGTCGGAGCGACTTTCCAAAGAGCGATGGACTTAGCCTTCGGTGAGTTACTGAATCACATCATTGTGATTTATTTAGATGACATGACTATTTTCTCCCACAAAAGGGAAGAACACGGTCTACATTTGCGTCAAGTATTTGAGAAGTGTCGAGAGTTCGGAGTTTCCATAAATCCAAAAAAGTCCATTTTCGTGGTGAAAGAAGGTAAGCTCCTGGGCCATGTAATCTCGGAGAAGGGACTAGCTGTCGATCCTGCTAGGGCTGAAGCCCTCCTCAAGCTACCTCTACCAACAAACAAGAAAGGCCTCCAATCCTTTTTTGGGCAGATCAATTTTGTTAGGAAGTTCATATCTGATTTCGCTCAAGTGGTAAAGCCAATGACCGAACTCCTAAAGAAGGATGTTGAGTTTCAGTGGATTGAGGAAAGGAAGTGGGCATTCAGAGAAATCAAAGAGAGAATCGCTCAAGCCCCTATTCTAGTGAACCTCGACTACTCCAAAGACTTTATCCTTTACGTCGTCGGTGAACCGGAGAGCTATGCAACTGTCCTTACTCAGAAGAACGAGGATGGGGATGAATGACCGATAGCATTCCTAAGCCAAGTCATCCATCCACACGAGGAGAAGTATAACTTCATAGAGAGGCAAGTGCATGCAATGATGCGGTCATTGAAGAAGTTTCACCATTTCATCTCCCAGAGCAAGACAATAGTGTACGTAGTACACCTTGACGTCAGAAACTTCATCATCCAAGGTGAGCTTGGTAATAAAAGAGCAGGATGGGTCTCCAAGATCCAAGAATTTGACATAGAAGTCAGGCCCACTAAGCTGGTCCACGATCGAGCATTGTGCCAAGAACTTGCCAGGAGCGTCGCATCCGAGGTAATAGCATGCCAGTGGGATGATCCAACACAAGAGAGCGATCTTGCGAATCGGTCTGTAGATGACAAGGATTGGATAGAGGACCTTGTCGAATACTTCAATACCGGAAGGTGCCCTTCTCACCTCAATGCTTCGCAGAGGAGAAGGTTCAGGCTTCAAGCTTGCAGGTATGTGTTGTTGTCGAGTGGTTTGTTTCATAGGAATATAGATGGAGTTCTCCTGAGATGTGTCAGGGGGACAGAGAAACAGAGGATCCTTGATGAGTTCCATTCTGGGATGTCAGGAGGACATTTCACAAGAAGGCCTATGGCCTTAAAAATCATTAAAGTAGGCTATTACTGGCCTACTATTTTTGTTGATGCCTTCGAGGTTAGCCAGAAGTGTGATAAGTGCCAGAGGTACGTCGATCGGAGCAGGAATGCTTCTTTGCCTTTGCACCCAATTCAGGTCGAAGCTCCATTTCAGCAATGGGGCTTAGATTTCATTGGGGTGATAGATCCTAATTCCTCTATGGGGCATAAGTATATCCTAACAACTACAGATTATTTTACCCGGTGGGCAGAAGGTGCCAACCAAGCAAGCTAACCAGGATGTAGTCATTGCCTTCTTGGAAGGACTGATAACCCGTTTCGGGATACCGGATGCAATCGTAACCGACAATGGCACCCATTTCACCGGTGCCAAAATCTATGCATTTGCAAGTAAGTATGGTATTTACTTAAAGACTTCATCTAACTATTACCCGTAGGGCAATGGTTTAGCGGAGTCCACGAACAAAAACTTACTGAAGATCCTGAAGAGAACCTTGGAAGGGAACAAGCGGAGCTGGCATCTGCTCCTGGACCTAGCCTTATGGGCTGACCGCATCTCAATTAAGAAATCGATCAAGACGTCCCCATATTCCCTGGTGTACGGGAAGGAAGCAGTTCTCCCCACACACATTGAGTTGCCCGCATTGCAGTCTCTCCGGTCCTTAGATGGTGAAGATGAGGAGTTTGATCCCATAAGTGTCAGGATGGCCCAATTGTTGCAATTGGAAGAAGAAAGAGAAAAGGCCTACGAAGCTTTTATGAAGCATGCCGAGACCACAAAAAATTGGTTCGGCAAGAGAACCTTCGACCGGACCTTCCAGATTGGTGACTTGGTGTTAAAATGGAACGAGAGAAAATCTAAACCAGGAAATCATGACAAGTTTGATGCATTCTGGGAGGGTCCATTTCGAATTTTCGAGGTTAATCAGGTAAACTCTTTCATTCTCCAAGATTTAGATGGGTTCACTCTTCCAATATCAATCAATGGCCTTCATCTGAAGGCATACTACCAGTAAGGGGTAGTAATAAAGATTCCTCAGTTGTGTACATAATTATTCCTTTGTTTGTATGTATATATCTTTTCTCTCGGAGTATAAGTCTCTTCGCTTCCCTTCGCGCTCTCAGAAGTGCAGTTTTGGCCAGACTCCTCGCTATGGTGAGGATCGAGTTGGCAAGGAAATGGTGTGGAAGAGCTTAAATAAAAGTTTTTTAGTTTAGTTTGTGTGTTTTCTAGCGCTCCAAGGAAAAGAGCAGTTTCAGGCGCCCAGAGCCAGCTAGAGCATTTTCACTCTTCTTTTGAGCAAAGGAGTTCGTTCATTGTTTTAAAACGTCGCCTAGCAAAGCAATTCACAATGGATGAAAGGTGCCCTATCATCTGGCAAAGAGGAGTTTCGCTCTTGCATAGGGGTGAAACTACGTTTCGATGCCTTAAGGAGCGAAAGCTACAACCGAGGTAGGGCCAACCCAAAAGTCAAAGTCAAAGGCGATTTTGGGGCTTTGTTGAGCAAAAGGCGCTTTCGCTCTCCTTTATGGGTGAAATTCAAATCATGGCCCTTCAATCTATTTTTATGTAAGTGCCACATGGCAAGGAATTAAAGAGATGGTTTTCGCTCCAAAAAGTAAGATATTATGAGTTGTTCCAATTAACAAAGCTTTAAATTACGATGCTTTTTTCTATTTCAGGCATTAAATGGGCGAAAGGGTTTCTCGCTTGACTTTTTAAGCGAAAGCCATTTCGGCTCTTAAAATAAAAATATTTGCTAGAGCGAAAGGAAGTTTCGCTTTCTCCAATGCCACGAGCACACATTCGAAGCAAAGCTTAGCAAGCGCACACCCCGAAGAAGGTCGTTGGAGCAGGAAATCATGCCTTGAAAATTAAAAAGCGGTGCATCACGTCTCTCAAGAAATATTGTGGCCCACGTAGTTGGCCATCATTGGGAGGAGCGCTCCACCACTGGTTAACGTGCAGGAGATCTCCCACTTCGCCCATGATCCCTCCATGCATTTACTCCACCCCAAAGCGCAATTAAGATGGTGGGTAAATTGCAATGCTATAAGAGGGCCATCGTTGCACCTCAAATGAAACCAAAGAAATTGTTGAGGGTTTTGCATTAGCATTGCTTGCCTTACCAAAGTTCAGAGTGAGAGGGTTGCTGATAAAACGTAGTGCACTAAGCAACAGAGACTATATTTTTCAAAGCGAGCACCTGTGCCAAATACATAGTCAGAATGGGTAAGAAAAGCATCGAGCCCAAGAAGGAGAAGACCTCAAAGAAGGTGGAAGGCACGAAGAAGCAGAAAAAGGAAAAGAAACAAGTAGCACCGCCACCACCCGAAGACAGGTTGGGGAGAATCAGAGATTGTGTGCTCACCAACAAGAGTGTTGAGAAGTTGCGCCAGACTATTGACGTCATGATGACAAAGGTGTCTACCGAAAGTAGGTGGATGACCACCTATTACTCTCACCTCTACTGGTACCTGTGCACGCCTGTGCATAACTGCCCGAAGCTGGTGTACGACATTGCTAAGTTCTACGACCCTCGGACCAGGACGGTCCGAAATGCCAAAGGGGACAAGTTGTTCGCCATCTCTGCCAAAGATGTCCAGGAGGCTTTCGCTTGTGGAGAAAAGCCCCTTATCGACTACATAATTAGAAAAATCAACAGTACTGACCAGAATGAAAGATACACGCCGACAACGCAAATGCGACAGTTCATGGAGACACAATTACTAGAGAAGTCGACGCCCGGGGTATTGCCAGACCTGCCCAAACCCTTGAAAATGTTTAAGCATCCTGACATATACTCCATGTTGGCATGGGTTATGGGACTCTCCATGGACGCAACGGTGTATAAGTGGCAAGTTTCCCTCGTAGAGTGTATTTCGCATGGTGAATTCTACTCTCCCACCGCCATGAAGCCGGAGACAAAGCCTATATTTTTCGACTGGGCAGAATGGGTGGCATGGCAGATGCATATACAGTTGAGTGATGTACAAAGTGAAAAGGATATGTCATTCCGAATCTGCTCTTTCCTTGTTTGGTACCTGTTCTACCACATGCACAACCGCTTTGTTTTCATCGCCAAGAACCGCACAAATAAAGAGGGTAAGGCGCTCCCAGTCTATCAATGGACTCAAAGTTTGTCCAGAAGTGAGTCCTACTACAATTTCAATAGGATGTTCCTCGACCCAGCTCTAGAGCTCATCTATGGCATTTGTGAACGAGTGCCGAGGTAGATGAGAGACGAGGTAGTGCAGAAGAAGTTGGGTGATGTGTTCCAGCTTACGCAAGGCCTTGTCGTCAGGATTTATGGGTTTACTGGAAAACCCTTCCTGTTGTCGTACTACACCATGGAGTACCTATTCACCCTCGAAGTTGCCCGATAAAGCGACTTCGCTGATGATACATATGGGCACGGGAGAAGGAAGCCGCACACGTGCGCTTCACCTTTCCAGTTCGATGACATTAAGGTGGCGGTCACCGGGCATAACCTTTCTTGCAGTAACATTGTATGATTTCAGCCTAATCGATCTCCCCCAGCGCTGGAGGTATGACCCACTAGACATTTTCAGGCAAATGATCGGAGCAAAAAGCTTCCATAGCTATCCGTGCCTAGATATTGAAGCACAATGCAACAATCCCTCAGGGCATGATCTGGAATGGCACGTGGAGAGGATGATGTCACTTCCCCCATGGCACGACTTCTACATGATAGAGGCAGAATATGACCCTACGCACAACCCAACGCATGTACCTGATGAGCAAGTGTTTCAGGTGATGAAGGACAAAGTGCCCGACTGGTCAGACGAAAAAATTGCTAACTGGTGGATCATGAGGGTCCACAATAAAAAGGAGGCATCCGAACCGTTTCTTGTGTTGGACGAGAACTTCTCCATGATATATGATGCAAATTTTGACACTTACCAACCTATCTTATTTGTTGATATCATGCCTCGAAGCACTCAAAGCCCTAGCAGAGTGGAAGACGTGGTGGAAGAACAGGGGCAGCCGATTGAACAAGATCCACTTGTCACGGAGAAAGACGAGCAACTGCCCCTTAAAGAAGAGGTCACTCCAAGGAAGAGGAGCATTGGTGCAACACTTTCGCTTCCCCATGTTGCAAAGAAGCCTCGGACTGGTGCAGCCCGATCTCTCAGCACAAACCCTTCTGCAACGTCGGTAACCATGGAAGCAAGCATCCCTGAAGTCCCTATTCCAACACAACAAGAGCGGCAAGAGGTGGAGTTGATTGACCTAGAAGCAGAAGCATCAGACAGAGAAGAAGGAAGAGCAAGCCCGATCACACAATAGTTCACCATTTCGGCTCTGGCAGCGCCCGAGCCCGTAGGTGCGTTATCTCTTTCTCCTTCCCTTGCTTTTGTGCCTCTGGCAACTATCTCTTCCAACGTCGAAACCCTCATTTCCACCCAGCTTTCATTCGACATCCCCATGGCTGCCATGCCTTTCCCTGCATCCCAGTCATTGCTCCCCTCATCATTCCCTCTTGTCTCTCAGACGTTTAGTTCCTTTGCGTCTATCTCCAACGCATTTGTATTTCCTGCATCATCCGCCCTCACCCCTCCTCAGGTTTCTATCGATCCAATCGCTCCATTGTCGTCCCAATCCAAGCCTATTTTACTCTCACTCACCTCCTCAGTTGCAGCGGCGTCCCTTGATATTCCACTCTCATATCCTAATGCCTCAATCATCGCTATCCAAACCCCAACATCTCCCAAAGTCACCATAGTCACTGCCCCATCTGTTCCTGATCCATCTATCGAAGCAAACCCCCAACGTGCTCTTTTCCCCTTCACGCCACTCTTTGGAGTACAGGAGCCACTAGAAATGGAGCTAGAAGTTCTGTAGGAGCGCCCGATTGTGGAGAGCATACGTCGAGCGCGTCAGAGTTCCTCAAGCTGGCTCAAGGGCCGAAAAAAAAATGTGCAAGCTCCAGCCAAGGTGGAAAAAAGGGTTATGTTCGACCCGGAGAAGATGGAACTCCACAAGATGGAGAAGGTGCCCAAAGTTCAAAAGCCCCTAGAGGAGATGACCCCATCAGATTACTCCTACCATCATACGGTTGAAGACTTGAGAACAATCGATGCAGTAGAGAAGATGGGGAATATCCAGGTTGAAATGGGCTCCATCTATTTTCATGGGGAGCACTACAAAGCTCGCTTCTACGAGGTCGAGGCCAAAAACGTAGAGCTCGAGGAGACCTTAGTGCAGACAAGGGCACAACTCGAGGAGGCTCAGTCTAAATCTGAGCAGTTGTAGCAGCGTGTGGCCAGCTTGGAGCAAGAGGTGGGTAATTACAAAAAAGAAACTGAACATCACCTCAAGGCACACGCGGAGGCGGAAAGCCAGGTGCAAGCCTTGAATGCCCAGATCCAGGAACTGCAAGCTCAGTTGATAGAGAAGGTGGTGCAAGCGAAGGTCTTCACAAAAGACCGTATTAAGGAGGTTCATTGTCACTTCCTGGAAAACTTTCGAGCAAGGGCGTCGAAAGCAATAGCAGTCCTCACATTCATTTGGGAGGCCAAGCAAACAGTTACTCACGGTGCACCTATCATGGAGGATGCCGAAAAGGACATTGATCGATGGCTGGAACTAGCTATGAAGGTGCAAACCTTAGAAAAAATGGACCTCCAGCTTACTCCTATGAGCCCACTTGCTCGGTCATGGGCAACTACAAAGGTGACACTGCGGGCTTACTTCGCAAAAGTGGAAAGAGCCCGAGAGGCGAGAAGGTTGTTAGAAGTGTTTGAGCAGGAAAGGCGCATTTCTCTGATGTATTTTGAAGCTCTCGCGCAACTCGGTTTCCCTAGCTTCACTGACGAGGAAGAGGCTATTTTGACAAAGGAAGAACTGAACCCAGTTTGGGATGCCTTTGAAGGTGATACTTCGGAGATTGATAGTTGGGGTGAGCCTATTATAGAAGCCCAGGTAATGCAGTTAATGACCAGGTTCGCACGGATCGAATCTTGTTTGGTGGACCTCAGCCAGAGGGCTAACTTCGCTGACGTAGACCAGCTTGAGACTTTCGGATACCTAGTTAGGGAGCTCCAAGATCGTGCTACGCTCCAAGAAGATGCCTAGGCCCTAGTTCAAGCAACCTATGATCGTATCTATGAGCGTCTCCCACAATCAGAGTCTTCCCAGCAGCATGAAGATCAAGAGAGGAAGAAGGAGACCAAGGAGAAGAAGGGGACCATGAGCACAAAAGAGAAGAAGAAGAAGGAGAAAGGGAGAAGTTGGAGGAAGAGTCCGCTACCAGCAGTGAGCATTCAAAAAAGAGAGTGATGATGACTCTGAGCCCAACAGATAAGGCCTGGGATCTTCACATTGAGGTGAGCTCAATCCCCCGCGAGCCGCCAGAGATGTTGGCATCCCTACCACATTGTTTTCCTTTGTGAGAAATTTTGCTATGTAGTAATATCTTCTTCCCTGAAACTCTTCTTTTTCAGAATGTATTCCTTCTTTTCCATGTTTTGCTATCAAATTTGTTGGTTGCGCTCAAGGAAGCGTGCAATCCTTTCCTTTCGCTCATCATGCAGGGTCTTTCTCTAGGCCAAGTAAATTCATGGCTTTTGACAAGCGAGAGTTGTTTCGCTCCACCTTCCTAAACTCATTTCAGCCTAAACAAACTTTAAGTTGGCAAGCGCAATTTGATTTCGGAGCAAGAGTGGAGCGCAAGCCCATTTTGGGCTAGAAAACAGCAAAAAACAAGTGGGGCCCAAGTGTTTTCGCCCCATTTGAGAGCGCAATCCCTTTTTGAGGCTAACATGGGTGAAAGCCCTTTTTTCTAAAAATTTTTTAAAAAAGTGGGGCCCAAGCCTTTCGCCCCAATTGAGCGCAAGCCCATTTCGGGCTAGAAACAAGTGGGCCCAAGTGTTTTCCCAACTCAGAGCAACTCAATTCAGTTTGGTGAAAACTTCTAAAATCTGCAATTTCATAAAAATGCTAAGTGGGGCCCAATACTTTTCACCCCAACTTACCAGCGCAATCCTTTTTCGAAGTTTGATAGGGCGAAAGCGCCTTTGACTTTTCCACAAAGGCGCAACCCAATTTGATAGAAATGCAGGTGGGGCCCAATTCCTTTTCGCCCTAGTTTGGCAGCGCAAGTCAATTTCGGGCCTAGTAAGGGCGAAAGTGCCTTTGACTTTTCGTAAGGCTAGCGCCACTCCCAAGACAACCGAAATACCAAGTGTTTTCGCCCCAATTTGAGAGCGCAAGCCCATTTCGGGCTAGGAGACAGCGAAACATAAGTGGGGCCCAATCCTTTCCCCCCACTTGAGAGCGCAAGCTCTTTTCAGAGCTTGTATGGGCGAAACGTAAGTGGGGCCCACATCAATGAAGCTCCTATTTCTCAGTCAAACTCTCCTGCTTCAGCAAAAATTCCCCAGAAGTGCTTCTCAACGATGAAATTGAGTTTCGAAGGCGCGCCTTCACCCGTTTAAATGCAGTCGGTCAGAGAAGCATCCAAATCCAATCCCCAGGATCTCAGAATCCGATTTTCCATTGAGGCGGTTCCAGCAAGTGAGGAGACGGCGCTACAGGTGAATCACATCGTCGCATTGAAGCCATGCAGCTACTTCTCAATGAGTCATCAAATTCAGGCCATGCCTCATTACTTTCTGATGAGTGCTGAAATCCAATATTTGCTGCCACCACGATGTTTTGTGGTTGGGCATTTATGTTTCAGAGGCGGAATCCTCTATAAAAACTAGCAATTCCAATGTAAAAGGATGGACGTTTTGCTAGAAAACTGTTGTACCTGAACTCTGCTATGAATGCAAAGAACCCTTGGCTCTAATTCTGGATTTCTTTTTATGTGTATGTTTTCTATCCTTTATTTCTATTAAATTCGCTTCTTTGTCTGAGGGCTATAATTCTATGTCTGGATTTAGCTTTTGATTGAGGGTGAACACTGGAATAATCCTGGAAATTGCATGTATAAGAATATTTGGTTTTAATTTCTGTTATGTTCTTTGTGTGAAGTGCTATTGGTTTAGAGTGCAACTAAGTAATCGTGTTGCTTGTTCATCACCCCCGTTCATCTGGCTTGAAGCCATATTTCCCATCCCTTTCAGTCATTTCTAATTTCTTTCCTGTTTCCTTAATCTCAAATCCCCAAGTTTAAAGTAGTAAGGGAACCAACCCTCTCTGGAGATTGGCACGGGAGGCATTCCTTCCTTTCGGCCTTTCAATGTTGGTCGGGTCTAGGGCGCATGGATGAAACATTCCATACCTAAGGCGGATTCTTGACCAACATCAACATAGCTAGAGATACCTTTTGGCTACAAAAATTACTATTTTTAGTAAGTATTTTGTTTTGTATTTTTGAGGGCCCTCGGGCCAGTTTTTTTTTTTCTTTTTCCACAAACATGTTGTCAACTTTGTCTATGATAAAGTTGCTTGTGGAAATTGTTATTCTTTCTAATCTTTCCAACGCTTCTTGAATGGATCCAAACGGAGTCCCAAGGACAACATTATGCCCCTAACAGTGCAGTTAGGATCAAAAAATAGATTTTTGGGCATTTTCGAGCATAAAGCCATGCTATAAGGTCACATGTCTAGATCATTCGTCCCCCCTTGAAAAGCAATGGTCCCCATTGCATCAAATATTGATATCAGGTGAGGAAATTGTCTCATTATCTGATTTTTGGTGAGCCATTCCCCTTGGTGACCATGTTGTTCTGCCTTGACCACTCTGTACATTTGAGTGGACTGACTTCTAGTGTTCCTGGTCCATGTGTCAAAATTTGATCCTCCATTGGTGCTAAGTTGTCTGGATTGAGTTCTTCAATGTCCAACTGTTCTGCTACTATGGAAGTGTCCAACAGAGGTGGATGATAGGGCCTAACAAGTTCAACATTGAAGATTGGATTCAAAGAAAGATAAGATGGAAGATTCAATTCAAAGGCATTTTCTTCGACCTTCTTGGTGATGGTGTATGGTCCGTAACAAAGAGGTCTGATCTTCCTATGGGGTCTTGGAAGTCTCTCCTTCTAAAGACGTAACCATACCTTATCGCCAATTTTGAATTGATGTGGGACTTCATGTTGGTCATGGCATTTCTTGTATTTCTGAATTTCTTTTCAAGAGGTCATGGACCTGTTGTTGGATGTGCTAAATCTGTTCCACAAACTGTGCTGTCTTTTTTGCTTCTTTTTGTCCATGAGGTGAGTACTCCATGGGTTGCACAGGGAGAGCTACATCAGTGGGTGCCAAGGGTTGGAACCAAAAACAAACATGAAATGGGTTGTATTTGGTAGAGCTATGCAGAGTTCGATTGTACCCATGATGTATTTGGTAGAGCTCTGATACCACTTGTTGCATAACTTTATTATTATTAAACATGAACCATTCACCAATATGCAAAAATATCAAATCATTCATCCACAATACATTATCCACAATAACAATCCACAAATGAGAGAGAGATAGATAATACCCTTAAGGTAGGGAAACACCAATAATAATCCTTAAGGAAGGAATAACTCCACAAGATCTCCCAAGATGAGAGGCCACTTCAGTGGGCACGACGATTACATAAGATTCTTCTTCAATGATATGAATATCCTTACAATGACAAATATCTCTTCTTTATATATCCATATTCTTATTCTACTTTGGAGAGCCTACTACTAATATTATATTATATTAAAATATAATATAATATTATAATACAATCAACCTTGGGTTATGTGTGGCCCATGCCAACCCTTATACAATATAATAATATATCCCCAAATATCTATTCCTAGGTACCCTACCATGCCACCCTCCTTACAAATGTTTCGTCCTCGAAACATATGAAGAAACATGATAGTATGATTTGCTAAGCAATGTTAGCAATTGGTACCAATCTCGATCATCCATCCATCCAAGTGAAACCCGATGATGCTGGTACGCCATTTTGTTACTTGAGTATCCAAATCTGCTTCGTTGGCTCCACACTTCTGCTGCTGTATTTTGATAACTTGAATGATGGGTCCACTTGTTCCTTGATGCTGATGAACCATGCTGAAAACCATGATCACTATGCTTTCTTTGCCAAACACTGCCATAGTTGGTGCCCTGTTGATTACATGTAGAACCATAATATTGTTGCCTTGAACCATGCCTCCAATATTGTTTCCGCTCATGGTGGTGTGGATGGCGATATGGTGCAACCTTTACTTGATGTTCTACCTTCTTTGACTTTTCAACCTTTGGCTTCATTGTTTTAAATTCTTCTACACCTTGTTCTTTCATGTTATCTTTGTTTGGTGTGTCCTTGTGCTCTTCTATCAAATATTCCTTGGACTCTGTTGCTGCTATCGCCTTCTTGGATTCTGTTTCATGTTCTTCAATTTGTTCTTCTACAACCACTTCTTGATTTTCCTTGTATCCTTGCTCCTCAAGCTGAGAAATATCCTGCAATGTTATTTCCACTGAATTAGTTACTGCTACTTCTTTCATGGACTCTGTTGCTACTATCGCCTTCTTGGATTTTGTTTCATGTTCTTCAATTTGTTCTTCTACAACCACTTCTTGATTTTCCTTGGATCCTTGCTCCTTAAGCTGAGAAATATCCTGTAATGTTATCTTCTTTTTCCTGTACCATAACTTCATAAACTTCTTTTGCACATTAATGTTAACAGTACCCAAAGAATCTAACCAAGGATAACCAAGAACAATATCCTTATCATCCATCTCAATAGCATAGAAATCTGAATGTAAAACATATTTATCCATGGTGATCTTTAAATCTTCAAAAATCTGAACATTCTCACCCTCTAGTTGTATGTCCTTGATTTTTGTTGCTTGAACTTGCAACTTCTTAGCCAAAGCAATATTAATAAAATTATATCTACTACCAGGGTCAATGGAAATAATAACCTGTTCCTTTTGAATGCTTCCATGAACCTGCATAATAGACTTTTTAGATTCAAACAAATTCCTTTGTCCATTTTCTAATTTATCTTCTACCAAAGGTATGGTTTCCTCTGTCTGCATACTGACATCTTTTTTATCTTCCCTGACCTTTTCCTCTTTCTTCTTGAGTAATTTTATTTCTTTTTCATAGTCTTCATTCTGTTTCTTTAAAACTTCACATTCTCCTTTTATTGCATTCCGCTCATTTTGAGTTTCCTGTAGTTTCTTTTCATCATCTTCGATGATATCCATTAGGTAATCTATATAATATGGATCCCATATACTCAAGAATTCATGCTCTATTTCATCCCAAGTATATTCATTATTCCTTTCTTTACAAAATTTTATCCACCAAGACAAAGCTTTCCCTTTAAAACATATATCAAGGAAGGATTTCTCAAAAGAAATATTATGATATGGAGACCTAAACGTTTTCCACCATTCCCTAACATCAATATCATCTTCTCCAGAAAATATTTCTAGCTCCATAAGTTCACCTCCAGATAATGCAAATCTAGGGTTTCATGAAAATATATATCATGCCCTAATGCAAACTAGGGTTTTATGGAAATAAAAATATCTTCCCACCAAGTTGAAGCTAAAAATCCCAAAGACAACTAGATCTGCAATTTTTCTTCCAAACAAAATAAAGTGCAACTGATTTGCTTACCCGAACTAAACAAAGTTCGTCTTTTGAAAAATTTGCGACTTGAAAATTCGTCACTTTCCTTATTCCAGATGGCTGACTTCAGAAGGTCGTATCTCCCTCAATACTGCTCGGATTCCTTCATATGACCACTCATTTTAAAGCTCTTCAAATTCTGCACAATCTGATCCAAGAATCGCCTCAATCGGATTAGCTATCGCAAAGATATGGCTTCTGAAAGATGAGACGTTTTTCCAAAAAAATCTGCGAAATTCGTCACTATCCTTGTTCTGGATGACTAACTTCAAAAGGTCGTATCTCCATCAATACTGCTTAGATTCCATCATATGACCACTCATTTTAAAGCTCTTCAAATTCTGCACAATCTGATCCAAGAATCGCTTGAATCGGATAAACTTGCGCAGAGATATGGCTCCTGAAAGATGAGATGTTTTTCCAAAAAAAATTGCCCTAATTCTAGGGTTTCACACAAAAATCCCCACTTTGCCAAAATCGTTGCTCTGATACCACTTGTTGCATAACTTTATTATTATTAAACATGAACCATTCACCAATATGCAGAAATATCAAATCATTCATCCACAATACATTATCCACAATAACAATCCACAAATGAGAGAGAGATAGATAATACCCTTAAGGTAGGGAAACACCAATAATAATCCTTAAGGAAGGAATAACTCCACAAGATCTCCCAAGATGAGAGGCCACTTCAGTGGGCACGACGATTACATAAGATTCTTCTTCAATGATATGAATATCCTTACAATGACAAATATCTCTTCTTTATATATCCATATTCTTATTCTACTTTGGAGAGCCTACTACTAATATTATATTATATTAAAATATAATATAATATTATAATACAATCAACCTTGGGTTATGTGTGGCCCATGCCAACCCTTATACAATATAATAATATATCCCCAAATATCTATTCCTAGGTACCCTACCACTCTCATCCCATATGTGTGGATGCTTGGAATTGTACATTCGAAGAAGATGTACAATCAATCAATTCACAACTTCTATCTGGCCATCAGTCTGAGGATGGAAGGCTGTGGACATGGTCAACTTGGTGTCCATCATGCTCCATAGGGTGGACCAAAAAATGCTCAGAAATCTGCTATCCCTGTTAGATACAATGGACTTTGGCAAGCCAAAGTTGAGCCACACATGACTAAAATAGAGCTTAGCAGTATCCTCAACTGAAATGGATTTCTTACAAGGAATCATGATAGCCATTTTTGAAAAATGATCAACTACTACAAAAACACAATCATTACCATGCTTAGATGTGGGCAAACCTGAGAGGAAATCCATGGAGACAGATTCCCAAGGCTTGGATGGCACTGGCAATGGTGTATACAGTCCCTGCTTCTTGTTGGTTGGTTTGGCAACAGCGTAGGGGGCACATGACTTGATGTACCTCTCGACATCATTCCTCATCTTGGGCCAATAGAAGTACTTTTGAAGTACTGCCAATGTTTTTTCCACCCCAAAGTGACCTGCTACTTTGCTGAAGTGTGCTTCCCAAATCATCTTTGAGCGCTCACTAGCTGGTACACAAATATGTCCCATGTGGCAGAGGAGGTTATCTTGCAAATAAAAATCAGAAACATGCTTACCCACACGAAGAGCTCTGTATGCATTTGCAAAATCAGAATCTACTTCATACAAGGTGGACCAATTGGAAGTATCATGCCCACAAGAATCAAGAATGGTGGTGAGTGCTATGATTGGAGGTTGGCTCAAACAATCTGCTGCTGAATTGGCACTCCCTTTCTTATGCTTGATGATCAAATGAAATTGCTGTAGATATGTGGCCCACTTTTGATGTCTTTCATTCCTTAGCTTACTCTGCATCTGAATGAACTCTAAAGGTCTATGATCTATGTGGATGATGGTTTCCTTGCCCAAGATGTAGTGCTTCCACTGTTTACATGCTTGGACAATGGCATAGAGCTCTTTGTCATATGTGGGGTATTTTCGAACTGCTTCATTGAATGTTTCACTATGATAGGCAATTGGATGCCCATGCTGTGTGAGGATAGCTCCCAATGCATACTCTGATGCATCAGTCATTACCTCAAAAGGTTGATGCAGATCAGGTAGGGAAAGTGTAGGAGCTGAACACAATTGGTCCTTCAACCTCTCAAATGCCCTCTGTTGTGTATCTCCCCAATGGAACTTGGATTTGGCACCTCCTTTGGTCACTTGGTGTAGTGGCCAAGCAATGTGTGAGAACCCCAATACAAATCTTCGATAGAAATTGGCAAGACCCAAAAAGCTGCGAAGCTCTGTTAGAGTCTTTGGGGTAGGCCAATCTCTAATTACCTGAATCTTCTTAGGATCAACATGGACTCCCTCTTTGTCAACAATATACCCAAGGTACTGAATCTTTGTCATGCCAAATGAGCACTTCTCCAAATTAGCATATAGCTTGTGTCTTCGAAGAATCTGAAGTACCTGTCGAACATGTTGTAGATGTTCCTCCCATGTCTTACTATAGATGAGAATGTCATCTAAGTAGACTACCACAAATGAGTTGGTGTAGGGATGCAGGATGTCATCCATCATCCTCATGAATGTGGCAGGTGCATTGGTCAAGCCAAAAGGCATAACCAGCCACTCAAATAAACCCTCCTTGGATTTGAATGCAGTCTTCCATACGTCAGTGGGCTCTATGGGTATTTGATGATAGCCAGATTTGAGATCAATTTTGGTGAAGAACTTTGCACCATGGAGCTGGTCCAGCAAGTCATCTATCCGAGGGAGTGGATAGCGGTTCTTCACAGTGATTTTATTCAAAGCTCTGTAGTCAATACAGAGTCTCCACGTTCCATCTTTCTTTGGAGCCAAGACAATTGGACTGCCACATGGTGAAGCACTTGGTCTGATGTGCCCCTTTTGAATCAATTCTTAGATCTGCCTCTTAATTTCATCATTTTCAAGGACTGATCTACAATAAATAGGTGCATTAGGCAAAGGAGAACCAGGAACTAAATCAATGGAATGCTTTACCTCACAATGAAGTGGAACCCTAGTTGGTGACTTGAACAAGTCATCATATTCTACTACAATCTGGTCCATCTACTTCTATTATGTAGAGCCTGCAATTGATGTAGCAACGATCCTCCTACTTTGTGGCTTGATCATCAATAGAATGAATTTCCTTGTTTTGGCTATCATCTTTCTGCATTGTTTAGCATTAATTAAGGAAACAGAGGTAGGAGGAGATACCTTTGGTATCCTAAAGCATTGACCTTTGACAATGATGATGACACTTTGGGGCCTAGACTCATAAACACCATGCCTCTTCCACATAAATGGTTGGCCCAAAATCACATCACAAACATCCAAGGGCACATCATCACAAAACTTCATCTTTGAAGGGCTTGATGGCATAAGAGAGGAGACATTATTGAGTGACACGAATGTCTCTCCCCTATTGTAACCATCCAACATTATATGGTTGTGGGTGTGGTGTGACAGGTAGATTCAAATCCTTCACCATTTGAGCAGAAATTAGATTCTTTTGACTCCCACTATCAACAATGAAATGTAATGGCTTACCCTTGACCCACATTTGTGAGTGAAATAGGCATTCCTCCTCTTGTGACTCCTCTAGTGTAGCATGTGTGGTGGCAATGGTCACATTTGGTTTGGCTTCCATGATTCGCTTCCCTCTATCCTCAGCCTATGGATGTGGAGGCGGTGGTGTAGTGGATGTAGAGGGTTGCGACTCAACAAACAATGACTGAATTGCTCGACACTCCTCCCTCGAATGTCGGTTGCTCTTGTGATAATCACACCATTTTCCACTCTTGGCCTTTGAGGGATTCTTTTCTTGGGAGTCCTTTTTCTGCTTCCAATTCTGATTTTGGGGTTGACCCCCTTTATCTTGATTCTTTGGAGAGTCACTCTTGCCTTTCTTTGGCTGGTACTTAGTGTTCTGGTTTTTGTTATTTGCTCCTCCTCTTTTCTATTTTTGTTTTTGTGCTTCTGCTCCAATTTGACAAAGTTTGTATGCCTCTCCCAATGTCTTGAATTCGAAGAGGTCCATGTCCTCTCGAATGTACCATTGCAGCCCACTGCGGTACTTGAGGATTCGATGCCTTTTGGTATCTTGAATACCTAGTTTTGCTGCCATGGAGTGGAAAGCATCAGTATAATCTTGAACAGATTGGTCTTTACCTTGACGCAATTGTTGCCATCGCATGTATTGGTCTTCATAGGCTCCCATAGGATAATATTCTTCCTTGATGGCCTCCATGAAATTATCCCATGTGAACACTACTTCATCTTCATTCTCTTCCATAACCCTATTACAATATGCTTCCCACCAATTTCGAACAGGTAATGAAGCTTTCAAGAGTGCAAAAGTGATTTTCTCACTGTCGATGAATTTATTTACAGAGAAGTATGAAGATAACTGATCCAACCAATTTTCTAGGGCATCAACATTAATTTTTCCTTCAAAAGTAGGAATATCAAAATTCACCTGCACCTTAAAAGGTGTGGGAGCACTGAATGGTGCTAGGGCAGTGAGAGGTTGTGCGGAGGAGGTTGCAGAATTTGCAGTAGGGAGCCGTTGAAGAATTTGAGCAAATTGGTCCATCATCTCATTCCTCTGTTTCACGAGGGCTTCATTCAACATCTCCTTGAAAGGATCGACTGTCTCGATGTTGTCCATTCTAGTTCTCACCTGAGATCATTTGGAACGACAAGGGAGGTAATCAGAGGGATCTCACATCTGATACCCAAACTTTCGATATCCTGATCTCGTGTTTATGGACATACACTCAAAAGATAGACCACTCTGATACCACTGATCCAAAACTCAGAATTTCGAGTTAAGGAAGATCAAGAAAGAGTGCAATTCAAAAATAATAAAGTATAACAAACCAGAACACAAATATATAAGCAAAATAACAAAATGATTTTATTGCTCAGAAAACAGAGTACAATGCAAGCAATCTTTGAGAAGAGATGTGAGGCTATAACATTGCATCCATTACTCATGCTTTTTACAGTCAAGGGTGCATCTCTCTTTATACAAGAATTGGTGTGTATGGAAGGTCACCCATATGGAAATGTGGTGGTTCACCTTCCGTGAGTTAGAAGGTCACCCATATGGAAATGTGGTGATTCACCTTCCATGAGTTACAAAGTGCATATTAAATGAAAATTACATACATATGACTTGTCCTTTTGTGTTTTGTCTTCTACTAATGTGTCAACATGGCTAGAGATGCATTTTGGCTACGAAAATCTAAAAATAGAAAATTACTATTTTTAGTAAGTATTTTGTTTTGCATTTTTGAGGGCCTCCGGAGCGTTTTTTCCACAAACATGTCGACAAATTTGTCATAGACAAAGTTGCCTGTTAGCGTACTATAACCAGGGGCAAGGTGAGGAGCAGAGTGCGTTTTGTTTGATTCGGACGGTGCGTTAAAAAAAAAAAAAAAAAAAAAAGGGACGTGCAGGACCTCGCGCAGAGCGGGGAGGAGCCGAACGCGCGTCCAGTTCGCGACGATCGAGCGCGAGCCCGCGCTCTGCAGGCCACGACGCGGCCACGCACGACAGAGCGCGCGAGCAGGCCTGCCGGGCCGGAGCCGCGCGCGGCGCCGAGGAGACCCCCCCGGGAGGACGCGCCACGCGTCAACAGACGCGCGCGCTCCCCGAGGTGGCCCCGCCCCCCCCCTCCCCACCCACGCGCGACGCGCGATCTACGCGCGCCCGCCCCCCCCCTCCCCACCCACGCGCGACGCGCAACCGCGCGCGCGCGCTCCCCGAGGAGGCCCCCCCCCCTCCCCCGCCCGCGGAGCGGGAATTCAAATTCCCGCCCGCGCGGGAAATCGGAGGGGGTATAAACCCCCCCCCCCTCGCGGTTCCCCCCCCCGCGGGACTGCGTCCGTGAGACGCAGTGATTGCGCAACCCCCTCCCCCCCGCGGGACTGCGTCCGTGAGACGCAGTCATTGCGCAGAAGGGCCGAGGGCCCTCTAGCCCGAATCCCTGCGCGCGGGGCTGGCCCTGGATTTAAAAAAAAAAAAAAAAAAAAAAAACAACGGGCAGAGAGCGGAAAAGGGCGGTTAGACGTAAGCCCCCCGGGCCGAAAAAAAAAAAAAAATTTCTCGCTGCGACTTGCAGAGAGGAAGCCGAGCCGGAGGCTGCTGCAGAGGGTGTTGAAAAGGGAGGTGACTTGCTGATCTTTTCGGATCAGCCCGCTGGCTCACGTGGTCGTGAGCCGTGCGGTAAGGCTCAGGGAGCCCACAGTGTCGGGGGTTCGAATCCCGCCGACTCCCCCAAGGTATAATTTTTTTTTGTCAAAGTCATTTTTTTATTATTATTATTTTTAATTAAAATTTTTAATTTTAATTTTTTTTTAATATAGTTTTTAAACTTTAATAAATTAAAATTTAATTTTAATTTATTTTTTCTAAAGTTTTAAAACTATAGAAATTAAAATTATTTATTTTAATTTTAAAATTGATAATAATTATAAAAATGCTTTGTTAAAGAAAGCCTTTTAAGGGGGGATTTTTTTTCAAAAAAATCAAAGGGGGATTGAGAGTAATTTTTATGAAAAATAGCAATTTGGCATTGTAAAAGGTGCATTTTCGGCTGTGGCCGACACCTTGTGGGTTATTCTAGTGGGCATTTTTTTTGTTGTATGTTGCATATTTCATTTTTGCACTATAACATTAAAAATTAAAATCAAACACTCCCTAAGTCCCCGGAATATAAAACCCATCTGTGCAATTTATTTGCACTGCAGCTGTTCGGTATTTGCGATACCTCCGGCCAGCACTTACGTGTAAAGCCGTCGTGATTTGGCTACCGTATCCGCCGCCTAATATAGCCGCTATAACGACGTCCGAGCTTGTTCTCTATAAATCGTCTGGGAGGAATAAGTACGCCATTTTTGCATTTTTTACTCCATCCACTACCCTTTATCGCACTTGTGTTTAGGCGTAAATCCCGACGAAGTATTCTTCATAGTGTTTAGGGGAAGTTACGCCCCACGCATGAGAAGAATCTTCTATGGTAGGTGCCATCAACAAGGCGATTCCCTTTCAGCACCGCTTATGTTCCACGTATCGTATGATCTCTAAAATTCACCTATAGTCTCCCTCACGTAAGGGCGGGTGATTTTTGTTGATCTTTCTAAATACCTATAGTTTCCCTCACGTAAGGGCGGGTATTTTGTACGGTATATTGGCCTAGCAAAAGGTATATCGAAAGGGGGACCAATTTGGTGATATAAGGAACCTTCACTATGGCCGCAGTTGCAAAATTGATGACCGATCCGCATCGCTTATTGAAAGGTCCAAATTATACACCATGGAAACATAAGATGAAGGCTATTCTCCAAATGGAAGATTTGTGGGATATTGTTACTCGGAGTAGCAACAAGGCCTTCACCAACAAACAGGATCCACAGGTCCTTCAACAGATCAGATTGCTTTTGACAAGAAAGACAAGAGAGCAAAGGTGCTCATTTTGTTTGTCTGTTTCGGATGAAGTGCAACCTCATATAGCCGATAAAGCAAGTGGTAAAGAGGCATGGGATGCCCTTAGAACCATCTATGAGGGGAAGAATGAATCCACCATTCTTCATCTTCAACAACAACTTCATAACCCGAGTTTGAGACAGTGGTGAAACAGCTTGAACTCTTTCGTGCAGAGTGTCCGAGTTGAAAGAGAAATTGAGTTCTCTAGGAGATACTGTGGATGAAAAGCTTCTCATTTCACTTGTGATGAGAGCTTTACCTTCTTCATTTGACATGTTGATAACCTCCATCCAGGTGTCCCAACGACAAATTACCTACATCGAGTTGGTCAATCTGCTCCAACAACAGGAGGCACGCCAACTTCACAAGGATGATTCTTCCAATACAGCCCTATACACCAACAGGCGGGGTTCTAGGAAGAAAGGTAATGGGCAAAAAGGAGGCAACTTTCAGAAAGGAGGAAATTCTCAACAGGATACGAAAGGAAAAGGCAAGCAACCTCAACGAAGAAGAGGTGGTGCAAGATCCGTGAGAAAGACAACCATGACACCAACAGAGTTGGCATAAAAACAAGCAAAAAGGCCAAAACAAACCACAAAATAAGAACAAGCAACCCCAGGTGAATGTTGCCGTTGAAGAATCTGACTCGTATTCTGAATGGGCACACAAGGTGCTCATGACTACCACAGATTCCACTCAGAGGGATCCTATTTGGTATGTCGATTCCGGAGCTAGTAAACATATGATCGGCGACGGATCGTGGTTTGAATCATTTGTGGCCAAGGAGGGCAAACCCGTCACCATTGCCGATGATAAAACCTACAGTGGTTCAGTGGAGAGGGTACAGCTTCGGCCACTCTTCCCGATGGCAAGTGTCGATTGACAAGGTCCTCTATGTTCCGGGATTGGCCAACAATTTGTTGTCGATGACACAAATCCCGGACAGAAATATGGTTGTCAACTTTCGTGTTGAGAATGGAAAGAAGTGTTGTACAATTACCAAGAAGGGTAAGCAGATTGCAACAGCTTCATATAAGCATGGCTTATTTGCACTAGATGCTATCTCTACTCCACATGTTTCCATGACTGCCTCTACCAAGGAGGCAACTTCCCTATGGCACAAGAGATATGGGCATCTTAGTTCGGGCTACTTACTTGAGCTCAGCAAGTATGAGATGGTAAAGGGTCTTCCTTCCCTTTCGCCACATTGCCAGCTGTGCTCGACCGCTAGGCAGAAAGCAAAGATAGAGTACCATTTGAGAAGAGCTCTACAAGAGCACGAAAACCTCTCGGAGCTAATTCACACCGATCTATGCGGTCCTTTCACACCCAACAAGTTGTGGAGGGAAGAGGTACTTTCAGCTATTCGTAGATGACTACTCACGAAAGATGTGGGTTTTCTTTCTCAAACCGAAATCTGAAGCTTTCGCATTCTTCCAACAGCTCAAGAAATCCGCTGAGAAGGAGTCGTGGGCTTCTATCAAAACCCTCCGCTCGTATCGAGGGGGAGAGTTTACCTCTAATGAATTTTCTGCATTCCTAGATAAGCATGGGATCAAGAGACAGCTAACAACCGCCTATACTCCTCAAGCAGAAATGGAGTTGCCGAGAGAAGGAACCGTTCTATCATGGAAATGGTTCGTTGTATGCTCACGTGTGCAACTCTTGGGCAACAATATTGGGCGTAAGCCGTCACCACCGCAGTTGTATCTTTTGAATAGGGCACCCACAAAGGCCCTAAAAGGAATGACTCCACAGAAGCATGGAGTGGTCGAAAACCCTCCATATCTCATCTACGTATTTTCGGGTGTCAAGCTTTCATGCACATACCGAAAGAGAAAAGGAAGAAGCTAGATGAGAAAACACCGAGATGTATTTTTCTTGGATATTCTCGAGCACTCTAAAGGATATCGGTTGATAGATCCTTTGACCAAGAAAATTCATATCAGCAGAGATGTTGTCTTTGATGAAGCTTTCACATCACAGAGCACATCTACAATACACCAGGATATTGTGGAACCAAAGGAAGAGGAGATTCCTTCGTCAACACAGACAGGAGGTCCTTCTACATCTTCTTCACCACCACCGAAGCATAATCCTAAATGGTGTACAAATACAATCAGAGATGCAAATTTATCCACTCCTCCCAATTTGAATTTGGATAGACCTCGTACACGCAAGTATGGCTCAAAAGGAAAGAGAAGCCGGAGAAACCGGTGAGGTTGATGATCTTTGTCAATCTTTTGAGGAACTTTCTCTGACTCCAAGTAGAGAAGTTGAGGATATGGATATTGATGATGACAGGGCATTCATGTCTACCATAGATAGTCTTGAACCCGCATCGCTGCAAGATGCTCTTAGTGAGCCTCAGTGGAAGGCCGCTATGGATACAGTAGTATGAGTCTCTTGATGAAGAATAAAACTTGGAAGCTTGTTGATCTGCCGCATGGAAAGAAACCTATTGGCTGCAAATGGGTATACAAAGTCAAGTACAAGGCAGATGGAACAATTGATAAGCATAAGGCCCGTCTTGTTGCAAAGGGCTATGCTCAAAAGGAAGGCATCGACTATGAAGAAACTTTTGCACCTACTGCTCGGATGACCACAATTCGGGTTATGTGTGCTATGGCAAGACAATATGGGTGGAAAGTTCACCAAATGGATGTCAAAAGTGCCTTTCTTAATGGTGATCTCCAAGAAGAAGTCTATATGACTCAGCTCGAAGGATTTGAAGTGGAAGGCCAACAAGCAGAAAGTTTGCAAATTGGTCAAATCCTTGTATGGTCCGAAACAAGCTCCTCGAGCTTGGTATATAAAAATGGACAATCACCTAATGCAAGGATGGATTTAAGAGATGTCCGTCGGATGCAAACCTCTATTTCAAGAAACAGTGGTTCCGAGATAGTGTTGCTTGTACTCTATGTGGATGATCTCGCTCATTACAGTGGAGTTCGAAGATATGATCTCTACCGTCAAAAGAAACTTGTGCAAATCTTTTGAGATGACAGATCTCGGACTTCTCCATTACTCGTCTTGGTCCGGAATTCAGCCGTAAGGAGCACACCATCAAAGTGTCTCGTAAAAAGTATGCCAAGACATTGCTCGATAAATATCGCATGACTGACTGCAAGCCAATGGCAACTCCTATGGAGAATGGACTTCAGTTATCGCGATATGATGACTCACCCTGGTAGATGGCACTCTCTATCGACAGCTGATTGGGAGTCTCATATATCTGACCAATACTAGGCCAGATCTCGTATTTGCTCGTAAACTATCTTTTGAGGTTCATGCAGGAGCCTAAGACTACTCATTGGAAAGCAAGAAAACGTGTTCTTCACTATGTCCGTGGTACTATAGAATATGGCCTAGAATACAAGAGGAACAACAAATTCTTCTTGCAAGGATACACGGACTCCGACTATGCCGGATCATTTGATGATCGCAAGTCAACTTCTGGATACATTTTTCATCTGGGATCCGGTCCTCGTCTCTTGGCACAGACAAGAAGCAACAGTGGTTGCTATTTCTTCAACAGAGGCAGAATATCGCGCCGCACGTGAAGCCGTGTGCGAAGTGATATGGTTACGTCGCATTCTCGACAAGTATGGGCCATCCATCAAAATCTCCAATACACTTGTTTTGCGACAATCGTGGTGTTCTGAACCTCGTCAAGAATCCAACCCATCATGAAAAAACAAAGCACATTGACACACAATGTCATTTCATTCGAGAGGAAGTTCCAAAGCACCGAATTCAGCTTCAAAGACATTCCCACCGATGCTCAAGTTGCATACATTTTCACTAAGGCACTTGGACGTGTCAAATTTGAATTGTTTCGCAGCTCACTTTGTATTGCAAAATAATGTAAGGGGATGTTAGTATAGCTATTAGTTATTACATTACCCAAATAATGTAATAAAGGGGGATGTTAGCGTACTATAACCACTTTGTCTCTATTGCATTGTTAAGCGTAATCGTTACGCTTACTGTTACACTGTTGTAACAGTCTTGTTTCAGTCGTGACTATTTCCGACAAGTGTTGTGTTATTTAAACTCGACTGATTAATACAATTCAAGTTCGCACATTTACATTGCCTATATAAATTGTCGTTCTCTCTCTAATCTTTTCAATGCTTCTTGAATGGATCAAAATGGAGTCTTGAGCACAAAGTTATGCCCCTACTAGTGCAGTTAGCATCAAAAAGATAGATTTTTGGGCATTTTCGAGCATAAATTCATGTTGTAAAAAGGTTACATACCTAGATCAATCTACCTAACTTTAAAACAAGGAATACATCGGTATCCTAAAATAAAGGATGGCCACAAGTGCACGTTGTGCCATGCTTTCTACATCCCTTTGCAATGCTTGCATCGATCTTGGCTTGATTAGTACGTGAATTCCTACGGAGACCACCACTTTGGGGAAGGGGCCTATGCCACCCTTTCTCCTTCCAAGCCCTGCTAACATCATGATGGTATGATTGGTTTTCCTATAGATAGGCTTGCAAGAAAGACCAACCTCACACAAATGTCGCAAACCCATTTATCATTCAATGACATACAAGTTTCATACAACTTAACTGTTCTTTGAATCCTGAGACCGCCTTAAACCACAAGGCTCATTAGGGTGGCTTCTACTGGACCTTGACATTGAAGTTGTCACCACAACCCCAAAAGAAAATCACCTTATCACATTATGAAAAACCGTCACTTCTTCAACAACATTTGTCATGTATGTATAACAAGAAATTTGGTTTTGAGGTAGTTGCACAACCATTGGAGAGCCTAGCCAATATGTGTTCCACGATAGGTGTTAGGACCCCATCCTTACATTATTATGTAATTCTAATATTAATATGTAATGACCCCTTTCCAACGTGGGGACCCTATTCTAATGATATTTTCTAATGGTATGTGGCACTTGAGGTGCCGAGACAAGTGTGAGTCTGTGACCATTTCATTTAACCGTTATAAAGAATGTAACTGTTTGTTTGGTAGAAGATTCTTGCTCGGGTGGCACTTTGCATGTAAGCCAACCCTTGAGTGTTAGGTAGGGGTTACATAAAATGTATTTTTAGAAGACAAGGGAGCTTAGATGAATGTACCTTTTTGCATATTGAATCAAAGTATTGAAGGAGGTTGCCCCCTCGAAGAGGCCAACGTTTCGGTATTGTGATTTTGTGTTATTAATGTAGATTTCTGCATGTCCATTTCGTATTGCAATATTTATGTGGACATGCTTATTTTAATTAGAAGGTTCCTAACAAGTGGTATCAGAGCACTTTCTAGGCCCGAGTTCTGTTGCGACTGCAACAGTTCTTGCCCTGCCATTTCGACTATTAGGTATAAATTTTTCATGTTTTCATTTTTCTGCTTATTATCCTATTAAAAAAGAAAGAGTTTTTTTTTGTTTTGTTTTAGTTTAATAGGTTAGAAACCCTGATCTAGGGGTTTTAAAATATCACGAAGGAGCTATCGTTATTGGCTAAGATAGATTGTCCATAAAGCTTCTAGTGAAGTGAGGTGCGATCAGGCTCCAATACCTAGGCCTTAGACAACACCCGTATACGGACTTGAGCTCCCACGTATCTTTGGGTATATTGGGAGACCCCTCTAGGATTAGGAGAAACCTTTAGCCCTAGGAAGCTTTTCGACCGTGTATCTATCCATAGTGCACCAAGCACAACACTCGAGAAGATCACCCTCCCGTACTGTTAGAGAGGCGGGTAGTGTGCTCAAGGGTATGCGTGGAATCCTCCTTGAGTAGTGGCCTGAAATATTGGTCCGAACATTATCGTTCATCACTGCGGTATAATAGAGGGCTATGGACAGTGCATACACCTTGGCCTAGAGTACCCTGTTTTAACCCGAATGCCACAAACCCTACCACAAAAATTGAGCATATTGAAGAGACTACACTATCATAGAATAGACTGAACTAAAACAGACAAAAGAAATTGTGTGGGAAGTAACAATCAAGATTGGGTCTATTAGTAACAGTTGGGTATCATTTCAACCAGGGCCATAGTCAATAACAATCAAGACAGTCTACTTGTGCAGTAGGCAGTTACAGTTAGGAATCATAACAGTCAAGGAATTGTCAGTAACAGAGTCTACCAAGATAGCCATTAGAAATAGTGAGTTATAGAGTTCGACATAATAGTTGTCAGTAATGGTCACTACAGGGTCTATTAATGGGGTTGTCAGACAAAAGTCAATTTTCCGAGTGAACAAGACTCCAAGAGAAAAACAAACACTTGCCTAAAGTTTGGGGTGCCGAAAAACGTTACCGTGAGACCTAGCCCATTATATTCGTCTTTTCAAGCTGATCATTTTGATATATAGCACCTAAACACTTTTTTGGACCCATTACTAAAAATAGTAACTCCTGAAATAACACTTCTATTTTTAGTAAGTTAGTTGGGGTGGTCCAAATCACATATATATGGCTAGAGGAACTAGAGGAGCAATGAAGGAGTTGGAACAAAGTTAATATATAGAACAATTAAATCACACACTTAGTAACCTACAAAGCCAAATGTCCCACATTGGACAAGAAGTTACAAAGATGAAAGATCACATGCAAATTATGAAAATTGACCATATTAAAGTCAAATCAGTGATTGAAGAAAGATTCCTAGAGGTTGAAGAGCAATTAAAGGAAGCATCGAAGGTATTCGAGCATATTAACACTGAAGGACCTGGTGGCAATTCAGCCAATAAAGAGAAAGAATCCCATCATGCTCTTTTTGATATAGATACCTTGTTTAAGATGCCCAAATTAGACTTTCTCAAGTTTAATGGAAAGGATATTGATGGTTGGTTGTGTTGGGCCGATCATTTCTTCAAACTCCATAATGTTCCCCGATATTTTTGGGTCACCATGGCATCTTTTAACTTTGAATCTAAGGCCATGCAATGGTATCAATGGTTCCAGAACACAATTCTTGACCCTTCTTGGGAAGACTTTGAGTCCCAATTGCTCACTCGTTTTGGCCCTAGTGAGTATGAGGACTTTACAGGAGCTTCGACAAAATTGAAATAGACCTCTACTGTTCGGGAATATTAGATTCAATTTGAGAAATTGTTTAATAGGACAAAGGGTTTGAATGAAATTTTTTTTCGAAGTTGTTTTATCAGGGGGTTGAAAGATGATATCAAGGTAGAAGTAAAAATGTTCAAACCACAGTCTATGATGCAAGCCATAGGATTGGCTAGACTAGAGGAGGAAAAAATTTCTGCCTAGATTGGGACATCTAAATTCCCACAAGCCAAACCTACATTTCCATCCAAGTTCACATCGAATACTAGCAATAAATCTCCACCAATCAAGTGATTGACTAGGGAGGAAATGGATGCTTGTAGAGCACAAGGCTTATGTTATAATTGTGATGAGAAATATTCACCAGGGCATAAATGTGTACAATAGAAGTTTTTGTTGGATGTGGATGAGGCAATAACCATTGAATCTTTTGAGGAGGAAGAGGATCATTAGGAAGAGAAGCATATAGAACAACCAGACATCCTACAAGAATCACAATCGAAACTTTTGGTGCATGCCTCAGCAAGTATATCAACTCCCCAAACCATGAAGGTGATAGGACACTTCAAAGGACAATGGGTCATAATTCTCATTGACTTCGGGAGCACACAACTTAGTTGACCCAAGGGTGGCAAAATAGGGGAATTGTTATATTAATACTTGTAACTCCTTTGAAGTCATGATTGCCAATGGAGGAACTTTTCCTTGTAAACTACCTAGATCTGTAGAGTCATCTGCAGTTTTGCATCCCGTTGGCGTGCACGTCCCATTAGACGACCCTTCATCTGCATCAACAAACAAATCTACCTCTTCTTCGATTGGATTCCATTGTTCTCGTTGCGCATCTTCCCTAGGGTTTTGCTTCTTAGAACTCCATGTCACCAGATTAGACCCAACTTCATACAAGCAACGACGCTAGAATGTAGAAATGAAATTTAACATGCTTACACACAATTCCATTTCTACTTAAATAATTCTTCAGATCTGCAGTCATTAGCAATACACAGGAAACAACAATAACAATAGCAACAACAATAGAAGATGATACATAAATGGGCAGATTTTATATTAACCATGGCATATACAGTTACAGCAATATAGTTTCAGCATTACAATCTGCAATCTGCAAACCCTATGTAGACTACTTTTCATGGCTACATACAAGACTGGACTGCATCATGCCTTACGCACACATGCACCAACCCTCACACGTACCAATGCTCTTCTATCAATCCATCAACCCGCTTGACTCCATAGTGGATAGACTGACCATTCCAAAAATGAATAGGGGGGTATTTATAAGATAGCCTTGGCTGTTACTGAAACCAACCACGCTGAACCGTATTGGTAGAGCAATCGAACATCCTTGTATTAATGAAATGAAATATTTATAATACATGCTATGCCTAGATTAGTCCGTGTAAAACGGATCTAATCAACCATACACTAACATTAGAAGATGCTAGCTATAGTTGCTAACAATAAAATATGCTTAATTAACTGCTAACAATAAAATATGCCTAGCACCTATTAATGTCCCATTAAATAATGGAATAATATACGACTATACGCTAACATCCCCCCCTTATGACATTATTTTGCAATACAAAGGGAGTTGCGAAACAACTCAAATTTGACACGTGCAAGTGCCTTAGTGAATATATCCGCAACTTGAGCATTGGTGGGAATGTATTGAAGCTGAATTCTATGCCTTGGAACTTCGTCTCGAATGAAGTGACATTGTGTGTCAATGTGTTTGGTTCGTTCATGATGCACTGGATTCTTAACGAGGTTCAAAACACCTTGGTTGTCGCAGAACAAGTGAATTGGAGATTTGGATGGAAGACCCATACTTGTCAAGATGCGACGCAACCATATCGCCTCACACACTGCTTCACGTGCGGCGCGATACTCTGCCTCTGTAGATGAAATAGCAACCACCTGTTGCTTCTTGCTATGCCAAGAGACAGGACCGGATCCAAGATGAAAAATATATCCTAAAGTTGACTTTCGATCATCATATGATCCGGCATAGTCGGAGTCCATGTATCCTTGCAAGAAGAATTTATCATTCTTCTTGTACTCTAGGCCATACTCAATAGTACCACGGACATAGTGAAGAACACGTTTTGCTGCTTTCCAATGAGTGACCTTAGGCTCCTGCATGAACCTCGAAAGATAGTTGACAGCAAACACGATATCTGGCCTAGTGTTTGTTAGATATATGAGACTCCCGATCAGCTGTCAATAGAGAGTACCATCTACCTGAGGTGAATCATCATACCGCGATAACTGAAGCCTTGATTCCATCGGAGTTGCCATTGGCTTGCAATCAGTCATGCGATACTTTTCTAACAATGTCTTGGCATACTTTTTTGTGACACCTTGATGTGGTGCTTCTTCTGGTTCACTTCTAAGCCAAGACAATAGTGGAGAAGTCCGAGATCTGTCATCTCAAAATATTTGCACAAGTCACTTTTGATGGCATTTATCAAAGTTTTTGAGCTGCCTGTGATAATCAGATCATCCACGTAGAGTACAAGTAACACTATTTCAGAACCTTGTTTCTTGAAATAGAGGTTTGCATCTGATGGACTTCTCTTAAATCCATGCTGCAGTAGGTGATCATCCATCTTAATATACCAAGCTCGAGGAGCTTGTTTCAAACCGTACAAGGACTTGACCAATTTGCACACTTTCTGCTCTTGGCCTTCCACTTCAAATCCTTCAGGTTGTGTCATATAGACTTCCTCTTGGAGATCACCATTCAAGAAGGCACTCTTGACATCCATTTGATGTACTTTCCACCCGAACTGTGCTGCCATAACACAAAGAACTCGAATGGTAGTCATTCGAGCAGTAGGTGCAAAAGTTTCCTCATAGTCGATGCCTTCCTTTTGTGCATAGCCCTTTGCAACAAGACGGGCCTTATGCTTATCAATTGTTCCATCTGCCTTGTACTTTACTTTGTACACCCATTTGCAGCCAATGGGCTTCTTTCCATGCGGCAGATCAACAAGCTTCCAAGTCTTGTTTTTCTTCAGAGACATGTACTCTGCATCCATAGCAGCCTTCCAGCGATGCAGCCTTCCATTGTGGCTCACTAAGGGCATCTTGTACTGTGGCGGGTTTAGGCTCATCAAGTGAAGTCATAAAATCCCTGTCATCATCCACTTCCATATCCTTTGTTTCTCTCTCTGGATCTACTGAAAGCTCCTCGAAAGATTGACAAAGATCATCAACCTCAGTAGTCTCTGCGGCTGCTCTATCCTGTCGAGCCATACTACGAGTACGAGGTCTATTCAAAGTCAAATCTGGTGGTGTGGATATCTTTGAGTCTCTGATAGTACTTGTATACCACTTAGGAATCTTTTTCTATGGCGAAGAAGAAGAAGGTCCTCCCGACTGTGGCGAAGAAGGAGACTTCTCTATTTTAGATTCCGCAAAATCTAGGTATACATCGGATGTGTTTTGTGATGTGAAAGCCTCATCAAAAACATCTCTACTGATATGAATCTTCTTGGTCAAAGGATCAATCAATCGATAACCCTTAGAGTGCTCATCATAACCAAGAAGAACACATTTCAAGGTCTTCTCATCTAGCTTCTTCCTTTTCTCTTTTGGTATGTGCATAAAAGCCTTACATCCAAAAATGCGTAGATGAGAGATGGAGGGTTTCCGACCACTCCATGCTTCCTGTGGAGTTATTCCTTTTAGGGCCTTTGTGGGTGCCCTATTCAACAAGTACACTGTTGTGGTGATAATTTCTGCCCAAAATTGTTGCTCTAGATGGGCTCTTGTGAGCATACAACGAACCATTTCCATGATGGAACGGTTCCTCCGCTCAGCAAATCCATTTTGCTGTGGAGTATAAGCAGTAGTGAGTTGTCTCTTGATCCCATGTGCAATCAAATATGCAAAAAATGCTTTAGAGGTAAACTCCCCCCCTCGATTTGAGCGGAGGGTCTTTATAGAAGTCCCCGACGACTTCTCAACAGATTTCTTGAATTGTTGGAAGTAACTGAAAGCTTCTGATTTCAGATGAAGAAAGAAAACCCACATCTTCCGTGAGTAGTCATCTACAAACAACTGAAAGTACCTCTTCCCCCCACAATTGTTTGGTGTGAAAGGACTGCACAGATCGATGTGAATTAACTCCAGAGGTTTCTTTGCTCGTGAAGAGCTCTTTTCAAAGGGTACTCTATGTTGCTTCCCTGCTAAGCAATCAGAGCACACTGGCAATGTAGAGGAAAGGGAGGGAAGGCCCTTTACCATCTCATATTTACTTAGCTCAAGTAAATATCCAGAACTTAGATGCCCGTATCTCTTGTGCCAAAGTGAAGTTGCCTCCTTTGTAGAGACTGTCATGGCAACATGAGGGGTGGAGATAGCATCTAATGCAAACAAGCCATGCTTGTATGAAGTTGTTGCGATGTGTTTACCCCTCTTGGTGATAAAGCAACACTTCTTTCCATCCTCAACACGAAAATCAACAACCATATCCTTATCCAGAATTTGAGTGATTGACAACAAATTGTTCGCCAATCCTGGAACATAGAGGACTCTATCAATATGACATTTGCCATCTGGAAGGTTGATTGAAACTATACCCTCACCCTGAGCCTTGTACGTTTTATCATCAGCAATAGTGACGAGTTTGCCTTCCTTGGCTTCATATGTCTCAAGCCACGACCTGTCGCTAGTCATGTGCTTACTGGCTCTAGTATCAACATACCACATAGGATCCTTTTGCTTAAAGGCGGTGGTAGTCATGAGCACCTTGTGTGCCCACTCAAAATCGGAGTCGGATTCTTGAACAACAACATTCACCTTGGGTAGCTTGTTTTTGTTCTGTGGTTTGTTATGGCCCTTGTTCTTAGGTTGTTTGTTTTTATGCCAACACCTATTTGTGTCATGGGTATTGTTGGTTACGAATCTACCATGAGGAAAGGATTTGTTGTTAATGCGCCCAGATTCGCCCACCAGATTGAAAGGCCGGGAGGAAGGGATGCCTTCCGTGCCAATCTCCGGAGAAGGCCGGCTCCTATGGGGTTGTGATAAGATAAGAGTGCAGGAAAGAGATAAAAAGGTGCAGGAAAGAGATAAAAGGGTACAGAAAGAGATAAAAGTGCAGAAAGAAATTCCAAATGTGATTGGAGTTGGGTGGGGGGAATAAGCAGCACGGCGACGAATCAATCACCACTACTAACAACATTCATCTACAAACATACATCGAAACTACAGCTATCAGCGATCCCATGTATCCTCTATCTATGCATTCCAGGAATACCCGGCCATCAAATGCCTGGAGTCCGGAGTTCAAAGCACAACAACAAGCAATGACACAAGAAACATGAGGCAGAAATGACAAGGAGAGGCAGCATGCAAGATAAAAGACAAGAAGGCGAGCCAAGTATATGTCTGTATTTGAGGCAAACGCACAACTACAATTGTCCCCTAGCAATATATTCCCCTTCCACCACTTACATTGAAAATGTGGTGGGTATTTATAGCCCAAAACTCCCCCCGATTACATTCATGGGCACAAAGTCCCAGACAAGACAAAGAGCTGACACGAGCGGCTGAGGAGCTGCTGATGCTGACTTCTGTCGGGCCGGACTGTCCTTGCAGCATGGTGTCCCTGAAGGCGGTACAGCTACGTGGCAGCGCGTTGGGTCAAGTCTCCGGTCAACAGGAATGCGGGTAGGTGCGGCAGGTGGTACTTCACATCGGCTTTAAATGTTGACAACTGGCGCCGGTAGTGAAGCCCATGCTTTGTCCTTGCGCGGTCAAGTCTTGGCTCGAATCCCGAAGGTGGATACTTGTCGGATGCTGAAGCGTGACACGTGTCTGCCTTGAAAGGCAGCTTATCCAACTTCGCCAGGAATTCGGGCGCCATCGGGTTGCGCAGAGGAAGACAACGCAGTTGGAAGGCCTCCTTGCCTTGGCATTTTCCGAGTTGACTTCACCGAACTGCGCACCGGTCAAAGGGCGCACTCCGACTTCGCCGCGAAGTCGGGTTGCGCACCGGTGCTTGGCTGTCTCCATCCGCTGTACAGACTGCGCACTGGAACAGGCGCACTCCGACTTCGCTGCGAAGTCGGGTTGCGCCCCAAAACTTAGCCATTTTCCTGATAGGTCATTCCCATAGTGCGCCCAGGAAGAAGGGCGCACTCCGACTTCGCTGCGAGTCGGGTTGCGCCCGACACTTAGTCAGATTTTCAATCTTTCTCTCTCTCGCGCACGGGTTACCTATCGCGCTCCAACCGAGGGCGCACTCCGACTTCGCCGCAGTCGGTGTCGGCCCAACACTTAGAAACTTTTCAAGGTACACTCGCTGAAGTTTACTGGGGGAGGAAAGGGGGAAAGAAGAAGAGGGAATGAAGTTGCGAGGGAGAGGAAGAAAGGGAGAGAAGAAGAAAGGGAAAATGAGGAGAAGGGAAGGAAAAGAGCAGCTTTCATGCAGAAACCAAAAACATGGCACCCCCGTGCAAAATGTGGCAACATTCCTGGCGGCTCGCGGGGTGTCGAGCTCGCCTCGACGCAAAGAACCATGCCTTTATCCTTTGGGTGCAGAGGAACTTCCTTCCCCTGTCTTCCGCTGCTCTGGTCGTTTCCCTTGGGGCAACTGTTCTTCTTCGTTTTCACTTTCACCAGTCGCCTCCTCAGTTTCGCCTTCTGAATCAGAAGGCTCTCCGCTTCCGGCCTCTCGCTTGCTGATGCGTTCGACCACAGTCTTAGCTTGGTCCCAGACTGCGGCTTGGAAAGGAGAGGGGTCGCTGATTTCTCTGAGTATTGCATGGAATGCAGCGACCGCGTGCAGGTCAATGGTGTGAAATCTTTTGCCCAACTCCCCAAGAGAAGAGTTGATTTTGCAGTATTTAGCCACCATTTGAGTGATCTGCGCTTCTTGAACTGGCTCTGTCCAGCTATCGATTTCTGCTGTATCTGCCTCAAAGGACAGCCAGTTCTCTTTTACCTGTTCAAGGGTGAGGAGCTCGTCATCTTTGACATAGCTCGGACACCCATGCTCGGACAAAATACGAAAAGGAGCCAGGAGAATTTGTCTTTCCTGTTCTAAGGCGTCCAGCGCCTACCTGGCTGCTCTGATCCTTTCCGTCCGGGCGAAGTAAGTGTGCAAGGTTACCCTTGCATTTGCCCACTCTGAGGCAAGACAGGACGTAGGGGAGATTCGGAAGCCATCGTGCTCTATCTTCTCAAGTTTCATAGCCAGGTCTAGCAGTTGCCTCGCCTGGTGTTCGGCTTCCTCTACCACAGGCTTGCCCTGGGCAGATATTTCTTCAATTCTGGATAAGAAATCCAGAACTGTCAAGGACTTGACAAGGTTGGGCTTGCAACCTTGTAGCAGACTTGCGCGCATCTCCTTCGCCTTGCTCTTTGAAAAGGCCGCCGCTTGTAATGCTTGCTCGGCTAGCTGCGACTGCGCCTGTTTCAGCGAACCCTGCAGTTGCGAAATCTGCTGCAGCGCTTCTTTCCTCTCTTGTTCGGTCGTCTGTCGAGCGGCGGCCACCGGGCCTTGAGGTCTTCAACTTCTTGCCGTGCTGACCCCAACCGCGCCGTAGCCCTCGCCAAGTCTTCTTCGAGCCGCCCGGAAGTATTCTCGCACTGGAAAAGCGCCTCCCGGGTTTCAAGATGCTTGACAAGGAGGTTGTCCGTTCTGCGGCGAATACCGCGGATCTCATACTCTTCGTTGATATCATCGAAGTTCTTCTCCTTTGTCTGAAGCTCGTAGTCTGCCTCGGTCATATCACGGAGAGGCTTTTTCACCTTAGGAATCAGCTTTTCTGTCGTAAGCACTCTCCGATTTAGGTCAAACTTTGTGCGTTTGACCGGGGCAGCTATCCCTTCGGCCCTTCTGGCGTTTAACTCCTTGTAGGAAAGGAGGCGGATCCCCCCGCGGCTCTTATCGCCGCAGGCCGGTCCTCGCTGATGCTCATGAAATCAAGGTCTTCCAGCCTCCCGGGCCTCCGCCTGCGGCATTTTTCCCGCGAACAATGAAGTAGGTGGGATACCAGAGGGGGTAGTAACCTTTGAGGGCGACCGGGTCCTAGGAGTGACAGGGGTTTGGCTAGACGGCGCTGGTAGGGTTTCAGTTGGCTGGGGCGAAAGATGTGGAGATGAAGGAGCGGCTTCAGCACTAACCGCGGGTGAAGGCTCTTGGGTTTGTCCCAGGGATTGGAAAGCATTGGGGTCCTGGGCAAACTGATCAAAAGAGTGAAAGTCGCTGGACGGCGGGGTGGCTTGCGATGCGGAGGATGCGGCTACGGCTTGCCCTGATGAAGTGGGAGTCGGGGTTTTTGCAGGGCCGACATGGACTTGGGCAAATGGCACAGAGGACGTACCTGCGGGCTCCGCCTGAGCCGACGCTGAAGGAATGGTTGCAGCCTGGATGTCTGCTACTGGTTCGGGGCTGTCTAAAGAGACAACCTCCGGCGCTGCTGCTTGTGGTTGTTCTGCAGGCGTCTGCTGCACTGGCTCCAGGGGTCGTTTGGTCCTTTCGACCCTTTTCTTTTTCTTTTCTCCTGACGCCGTGGCTGGTTCAGAAGGGAGCGGCAATAGAGGGGCGGGAAGCGCTGATGTGCCCACGGTAAATTTGTACCTGGGTCGCGTTGGTAAAATACCCGCCGCACTTGGTCCACTGGCTGGCGGTGTGAGCGTCTTCTCTGTTGATGGAGGGGCCAGCTCAGGAATTGACCGCTCTGAACCTTGCGCCACTTCGGGCGCTGCCACAGAAGCAACAGGCTGCATTGGGCCCACCTGACTGCTGGAAGGAGTCGCGCTGGAAGTCGCCGGGGTTGACGATGACTGGGGGGTAGCCCTCCTTTTATACCTTATGTTCGCGCCTCGGGGAACGCAAACGCGAAATTCGAAGGGCTGCCACGTGTCGACGTGTTGATCATATAATGCCGAAAACTCATCATCAACGGCAAGATTCCTCCGGCTTGACTTGTCGTGTTGCGTGCGACACCTCATTTTCCAAGCATTCGAGGATTTTGTCCTTATGCCGCTTAAGCGGCGCCACCTTAGCGAGGAACTTCTTGAATCCCGCTGACTCCATTCGGTGGTCCGGGTTCCGTTCAGGATCGTAAGCGACCTCTTCGCAGTAAAATTCATGCCACGGTGGCCATGACTGCATCAAATGAATGCGCCAGTAGAGATCTGCACCTGTCAAGTTCCTTCTTTCTTGCATGATCTCCGGTCTTGGACAGATGTGCGTAAACTTTCCCCGGACCCCGATTGGGTCATATTTCCAGCGTTGGGGCAGCATTATCAGGCCCATCTCCAGCAGCTCTTGCTCAAGATAAACGTGCTGCCCGATTTCGAAGACCTGAATATTGGCCCAGGTCATAGGATATTTGAATAAGTGACCTCTCTTCTTCCCCTGGCCAAATTCCTCTTCGACGTAGTCCATTTGCCGCGCCACCTCCATCCCGAACTGATGGTCTGTGCAGAAGTAGGGCAGCAAACACGGCTTCCCCTTGAATCCGTAGATTCGGACGACAATGCCCTGAGTCAGCCGAAAGGTATCACCGAGCTTGTTGTCTGTCAGATGCTTTGTCATAGCCGCTGGTGGGCGAGTCGCGCCACGGCTGAACAGTCCCATTGCCTGGCCCAGAAAACCAACATTAAACTCGTAGAACGAGCCCTTCCGGTACAGGGCCTCAGTCCATTCATACACTGGGAGGGGTTCTCCTTGCTCGTTCGCTTTTCTCAGGTTAGGGACGTTCATCCGGTAATGCATATGGTACAGGCATAGCCATGTGAGGAATGAGCAAAACCGGAAGTCCGTCGACTGCCTTTGCTGCAGTCTTACCAGGCTCGCGTGAATCGCGTAGGCCAACCAGTCCGCCCAATCGTAGAAGATTGGGCGCTTCCCGCTCTTCTGCGCCGTGGAGTCGTAAAACTCCCCGTGCAGGATGCACTCGGCCATTGCCAGCTGAAACGGCCGCACCACTCTGTTTGAATCGCAGCCAAGGACCCATGCCAGAATGATATAAATATATTTGTTCTCAAATCGGTCCAGCGGTATGGGGCCAGTCGGCCACTGTCCAGGATTTAGCGGAGTCTTCAACTCTGAGTTAAGGAACTCTCTCATCCGCTTCGTCTGCGAAAATCTGCCGGTCTGCTCTTCGATGCTCACCCTTCTGACAATTGCGTCTGGGCTGTATTGGAGCCCTGGGGCGAACGCCGGCTGGACGCTCTCTCGGAAGAGAGTGAACAACACCCTTCCTTTGTTATCGCAGACTTGCCGCGCACTGGTTTGTAATATTCAGCAATCACTTCAACCAGCTCCGGCACCAGTGAGTCGGAGGGCACAAGAAATAATGAAGATTCGAATTGTATGCAGCTCCGAGGTGGTGAGAAGGTGGAACCTTACCCACCCACTTTGCGATGGTCAGACGCAGCTTCGTGATACTGATGGAGAATACACCATCTTTATACCCGACGACGATTGATTGGTGGCGGCGGAGTCCGACCGCCTACGCGCCTCTTTGTTCTGGATTTTGCTTTCTTGCCCTTCCGAGGCGCTGCGCTTTCATGTTCGCTGGACTCTGGAGACTTGTCAGCATCGCGCGGATCCACACTTGCTTGCGCCTGTACGGGCGCTTTTCCCTTGTCCATCTTCGTTGAAACAATCAGAGACCGGGACAAATACTTCAGAGCTTGTCAAGCTTATTCTCTGCAATCTGGGAGTCAGCTTCGAACTTATAAATTTTCTGGCTGGCGCCAGGGTCTTTTGTAGACGGTGACTGCTCATTAATGGCGCGAGGGAGGAAGTTAAAGCAGTTAACTCTGGGTTGGTGGCGACGTTATGATCTTGGCGGCTGCGCAGGGGCCCGTTTTTAGAAAAACGTGCTTTGTTGGCCCAGGGCGCACCTTACCCATTAAATGCGTCACCCTTGGATATTGCGCAAGGTTACCTTTTAAATGTGTTATCCTTGGTTATTGCGCAATCATTTAAAGCCTCCTTGGACGTTGTGCCGTTGCTGACGTCGCTGCCACCATTGGGCACACTTTTCAAAGAGCTTTGCAATTAATTAACCACACCTTGCCATGTGTCGGGCTTTGCAACGGGCCCATACTTGGCGCCGTCCGTGATGAGACGTTCGTGCTTCGCCCGGAATCCGGGGCGCGGTCCGACTTCGCCCGAAAAAGGGGCGCAAGTCGGACTTCGCCCGTTTTTTGGGCGCAACCCGAACTTCGCCCAAAAACGGGCGCGGCACGGACTTTACACTTTCTTTTCGCCAGCTTACCATTCGGACTTCGCCCAGCGCAGACTTCGCCTCGATAAGGGCGCAGCCCGAGGTTCCGCCCAAAACGGCGCGCAGCCAGACTTCGCCCGAAAAAGGGCGCAAGGTCCGACTTCCCCACACAACGGCGAACTTGTTTCGACTTAGTGCATCCGGCCAGAACGACTACTTCCCGAAATTAGCGACTTCCCCAACCGGGCGCAGTCCGACACTTGACATTTCCTTGTAGTCCGCTACCCAACTGCGCCCTTTGGAGAGGGCGCAGCCCGACTTCGCTGCGAAGTCGGGTTGGGCAGCCAGACTTAGGCATTTTTAGCTCCTTTTAACTGCTTTCTTCCCTTCTTCGCCCCATTTGATGAGCGCTGCCTGACTTCGCTGCGAAGTCAGGCATTTGCCTCGGACTTACTTGGGCTACTTGGAAAACTGGAAAACTTAAAATAATTACATGCTGAAAACTTTAAAATGCAAAAAGGGAAATCTTACAAAGAAGGGCCTTTCGGGCGCCTTCAGGTGGTACAATTTGAGGTGGAACCCGTTGACGGGAATGGGGAGAGGATGTCCCTCCATGTCCCGAAGCACATATGCATTGAATTGATTAACCCGGCAACTTGATAGGGGCCCTCCTAGAGGGCGTCAAACTTTCCATGGTTGCCGGGTTTGGCCTTGAATGAGTCCCACTTTAGCACCAGGTCCCCGATTCTGAAAACTCGGGCAGTGGTACCTTTTGCGAACCAGCCTTGGGTGGCTTCGGCGTGTTTTGTGAAGGCCTGGTACGCTTTCTCTTTGTCTTCCTCCAACTGCAGCAGTTGGCAAAGTCTGTCTTCTACCGGATCCCCGCTGCTTCTTTCCTCGTCAAGCATCCAGAGAGCGGGTATCTCAATGTGCGTTGGCAAGACAGCTTCTTTGCCATACACGAGCGCATAAGGGGACGTTTTGATGGACTTCTTGAATGAAATTCTGTCCGCCCATAGCGCCCGGTTCAGGAGTAGGTGCCAAGTCCTCTTATTTTTCTCCACCGTCCTTCGAATGATCTTCAGTAGATTCTTATTGGTGGACTCGGCGAGACCGTTCCCCTGCGGGTAGTAATTGGAAGACATCTTGTGATAGATGCCAAATTTGCTGGTGTACTCCGTGAGTACTGCGCCTGCGAACCCCGGACCATTGTCCGTTACTATTGATTTCGGGACCCCGAAACGGGTGATCAAGCTTTCGAGGAACCTGATGACCGTCTCTTGGTCGGCGTTCTTTGTAGGGATCGCCTTTGCCCACCGTGTGAAGTAATCGGTGGCGGTTAAGATAAACTTGTGGCCCGCTGCAGAGTTCGGCGAAATCACCCCGATGAAGTCCAGACCCCATTGCTGAAACGGAGTCTCGGCTTGGATCGGTTGAAGGGGCAGGGGTGCTTTTCTGTTCCTGCCAGCAAATCTCTGACATTGATCACATTTGCTACAGACTGCATGAGCGTCTGTAAACAGAGTGGGCCAGTAGTACCCAGCTCTGATTATTTTCAAGGCCGTGGGCCTTGCAGAATGATGACCTCCAGGCATCCCGGAATGAAACTCTCCGAGGACCCTGGATTGGTCTGCTTTTCTGACGCACCGCAACAGGATGCCGTCGATGTTTTTAAAGTAAAGCCCCTCGGGGCGAAGAGTGTACTTCAAAGCACCTAGCCGAAACCTCCTTCTTTGTGAGGCATTCATGTGGTCTGGACATCTCCCGGTGCAGAAGTATCTCACCAGTTCATCTGTCCAGTCGCACTCCTCGGGTAAAGAGTTGGCTAGGTTGATGCGTGTTGCGGGATCCTCCCACTCGCAGGCGGATATCTCGGCTGCCGCACTTCGGGCTAGCTCCTGGCACAAGGCTCGGCCTCTGATTAGCTTGGTTGGCCGCACTTCGATGTCGAACTCCTGGATTTTGGCAATCCATCCTCGCCCTCTTGTGACCCGGTTCTCCTTGTATGATAAAGCTTCGAACGTCCGGGTGGATCACGAAGACGGTGATCTTGCTCTGGGAGACAAAGTGCCTGAACTTACGGAGAGATTTCATGACAGCATGTACCTGCCGCTCTATAAAGTTGTACTTTTCTTCGTGCGGCTGGATCACTTGGCTCAGGAACGCTATGGGGCGCTCCTCGCCATCTTCTCCCTTTTGGGTCAGGATTGCGGCGTAACTCTCTCGGTTCTCCCACCGCGTACGTGATGAAATCCTTGGAGTAGTCCGGGTTTATCAACACCGGTGCTTGTGCAATGCGAGCTTTGATCTCCTCGAAGGCTTGCTCTCTCTCTTCAGTCCACGTAAATTCTGTGTTCTTCTTTAGCAACTCGGACATAGGCTTGATTACCTGTGCGAAGTCCGGTATGAACTTCCGCACGAAGTTGATTTGGCCGAAGAAGGATTGTAGCCCTTTCTTGTCGATTGGGGCGGGCAAGCGGAGAAGAGCCTCTGCTCTGTCAGGATCTATAGCCAGGCCTTTCTCGGAGATGACATGCCCCAACAGCTTTCCTTCTTTCACCGCGAAGACAGATTTCTTCGGGTTTATGGAGATGCCGAATTCACGACACCTTTCGAATATTTGCCGCAGGTGGGGAACATGATCTTCTCGCTTGTGAGAGAAAACAATCATGTCATCCAAGTAGATGACGATCACTTTGTTGAGCAGCTCTCGGAAGGCCAGGTCCATGGCTCTTTGGAATGTGGCGCCAGCATTGGATAAGCCGAACGGCATGCGCTGATAGGCGAACGTCCCCCACTTGGTAGTGAACGCCGTCTTGTGCTGGTCCTCATCCTTGACCCATATCTGGTTGTAGCCGGAAAAGCCGTCTAGGAGGGAAAATCTCTGGGCTCCAAAAACTATATGGAGGATCTGATCGATCTGAGGAAGCGGGTAATGGTCCTTGAGGGAGGCCTGGTTTAGATTTCTGAAATCGACGCAGAGACGAATGTCTCCGTTCTTCTTCCTCACAGGAACCAAGTTCGCAACCCAGGATGAATGCTTGATGGGGTAGATGATCTTGGCCTCCAGCATCTTCAAGAGCTCGGCTTTCATCATGGCCTCGATTTTTGGATTGACGGCCCTCTCGTTTTTGCCTGAATGGCTTGGCGCCATCTTCTAGCTCAATGGTATGCTGAATTATTTCTCTGTCATACCCCTTCAAGTCTTGGTAGCTCCAGGCTACTATGTCAGGGAACTCTTGACATAATGATCTGATCTGCTCGAGTTCCTCTGTGGTGCAGTCTGTCCCGACCTTGATTGATTTACCAGGTTCCAGCTCTAGGTCGGCATACTGCTTCGGGTCTACTTTGATCCGATGAGATATGGCTCTGTCATTCTGATCAAATAGACTCTCTAAGGTAATCAGTCCTTTCGGGACATGATTATTTTTCAGTTGTATCAACCCCTCATATTGCTCGTCATCAGGGTCTCTACCTTCGATTGAACAGGCTTCATTTACCAAAAATGTGACGATCTCCTCGTCACAGCTAAACACCTGCCAGTGGGTGTCCTTATCAGGCACAGAAGGCCTGTAAATGGTACGGACCGGCTTCGGCTTCTGGACAGTGTCATCAGCCGGAACGTACCTGGCTCCAACAGACGCCAGAATGTCAGCATGCTTGTTTTTCTCTCGTGAAATAGCCTTGACATTCAACGAGTCAAAAGACTCCATCGATCCTGCACCCGATTTCGGTACGCCTTGAGATAGTGCTTTTTGGAGGCGCACTTATTCGTGATCTGGTGGCACACCAGCTCTGAATCTCCGTAGATCTGCAGATGTTTGATTCCCAACCTCTCCGCCTTTCGCAATCCCAAGCACAGGGCTTCGTACTCCGCCGCGTTGTTGGTACAGCTCCAAGCCAGCCTGTAGGTGTAATCCTTCTGGATCCCGGTTGGGGAAACCAAAAGAACTCCAGCACCGGCGCCATTTTTGCATCGTGCGCCGTCAAAGAAAAGCTTCCACAGCTTCTCAGGTGCTGGTCCTACTTCTCTCCTTGCCGACTTGTCAACTCTCTCAGGCTGAACAATGGTGTAACAGCCTTGCTCTGTTTCAATCACGGCGTTGAAGTCCCGCAAGGAGAACTCATCTTCTACTTGCAACTGCTCGAGAGCTTGCTCCGTCATGTCCACTGTCACCGCTTCTTCCTCCGTCACGAACCATGCAATCCTCGGTGCTCTTCTCCGGTATCTTCTCTACTAGGTAGGTGGAAGGCTTTTCATTGAAAATCTTCAGCCTCCTTCCTTTGAAGGGCACTTCCATGTGCGAGTAGTCCAGAGAGAGATATCCTCCCAACTTCGCAGTGAACTCCCTAGAGAGACACATGCCGAAGTAGGGTTCCAAGTCGACGATCACAACCTCCTGGATGACCACAATGTCGAGAGCTTTGTGCAGCCGAATGGGGATGTCTTTTATGACACCGACTGTCTTGACAGGGGTGCCGTCTAGTTGCAGCACGCCTTGGCTGCTCCTTGTGTACTCCATCCCGATTTCATCGCAGACGGCTCTCGGCATTACGGTCGTGGAAGCACCAGAATCCACCATGCAGTTGTGTACTATATACCCTTGCATCCGTAAAGACAGATAAAAGGGAGGTGGTCTGTTCTTCCCAGTGGCTGAGACTGTCAGGGGTTGCACCAGGACAGCGGGCTGTATCTGCTTGCCGTTCTTCATGATTTTCAGGGATTCTTGCAGCAGATCAACCTGGCCTGGGAGCTGAAGAGCATCATACATGCTGATTCTCGCGGGAGTTCTCTTCAACTCGTCTACTATACTGTAGCCCGAAGTGCTTGCTCCTTCCGCTTCTTTCGCCGGCTCGTACTTTGTCCGGTACTGTTGAGTGGCCTCAACTCTCTACCTCTTGGTTAGAGACGGATATCTCAGCCTCTCCTGAGCTTGTTCTTTTGTTTCAGCTGGAGGCTGAGCAGCGGGAGCTTTAGCCGGAAGAGCTTTGGCAATGGGAGGCTTGACTGCGGGAGTCTTCGCCGGAGGAGTTTTATCTTTGGCTGTGTAAGGCCACAGCCTCTTGTACGGTGGTATCTCCTCAGGTTGCGCCTTGTCTCTTCTGGCGTACACCTTTAGGGGTTTGGCTGCAGCTTCGGCAGACTTCTTGTTTTCCTTGGCGGGAGGCGGCATTGGAACTTCGTCTGAAACGGCGAAATTGCTTTCATCGCCTAGGATCATGTAAAGTTCTTCGTCCTCAATGGCGCTGCCGGCCAAGGTCTGGAGGTAGTGCTGATGCAGTGTACAATCATCTTCATCATGCGGGTCGTTGCACGTGGTGCACCAGTTGACCTGGTCAGAAGTACCAGGTTCATCCTCAATGGCAGCATTCCTTGGAGGGGGCCGCCGTTGCAAATGTTGCTCGGGGGCCGATCCTTTGTCAATGCCGGGGCGGATATGGCCTCCTTGGAGCTAGGTCCATCTGGGCCTGCTTCTTTTCGAGACATCATGTCGTTAGACATGGTATGATAGCCAGAGGCCAGAGCCCGTACCTCCTGTAGGATTTGATTCTGAATATCGTGGTCAGGAGGCGGCGGCAATTGAGCTGGGGGAGGCAATGCAGCCAATGGAGGAGTGGAATATTGTGCATGCTGGGGGGGAGCAGGAAGTGCTGGAAAACGCGGAGGACGGGGAGGCGGATAATGAATTTGAGGCGGGCCGTAAGGGTTCACGGCCGGCGCCGGGTTCCATTGCTGCTGGGGTTGCTGTCCCGAAGTGGACGGCTCCGAACCAGAAGCTGATGGATACTGCGATCGGGGAAAATCAGGGTAGATGGGCGGTTGCACTCTGTGTGGAAGCCTGCCGATGGAGATGATGTCCATTTCAGCTTGTTGGGCAGCTTCGTACAGAGCAGGGAATGTGTTGATTCTGGCAACCTTCAGCAGTAGGCAAATGTCTGAGTTGAAAGATCTCAGGTAGTAGTAGGCGGCCTGACCTGCTGACGGTCGGAGTTCACGAGGGACTCGTTTCCAAGACCTCGCAAACCTGATATTGAAGTCTGACACCTCCTCTTGGGGGTGTCTCTCGAATACTTTGGAACCGATGCAAAGAAAGAAGAGGGATCAGCAGACTCGTTGCATCCTTTCACGAGCCTCGTCGGCTAACTGTCGCCACCCTGTGATGGATCCCTCTGGCAGCTATCTCCACCAGTAGAGAAGCTTTCCCTTAGGGAAAGGGCCAGCAGACGGGTCTTCACACTTTCGTCAGTGATGGAGTGTAGCGCAGCCAGGGCAAGAATGTCCTGGATGTGTTCATACGCCGTCTTGCCGTAGCCGTCGTACGTAGGGATAGACTTTAAGGCAGCAGGGGGCACAGCTTGCTGTCCGACTAGGGCCAAGGGCCCCGTAGAATCCACCGCCGGGAAGAGGTCGTCTTCATCCAGATGATCAGCCATTTCTGCTTCTGATCCGGTAGTGTATTCAGTATCGGAACTATCCGAAGAGGTAGATTCTTCTTCGGCCTCAACTTGTTCAATCTCGGCTTCGGCTTCTTGGATTTCAGCCTCGGCTTCTTGGATTTCTTCTTCGCGAGCTTGGTAATCAGCCACTGACGCGCTCGCCTCGGAGCGTCAAGGTCAAGTTCGTAAAAGTCGGGCCGGTTCTCCGGATTCCTTGCTCGCCACCTTCTTGTTTGCATGAAGGCGTTAGGACCGGTCTTCACGGACTCGGAGTATGTTCGGATTTGCGTAGTCGCCTTGTGCTCTGATTTTGAACAGCAATGAAGTGAGCACTAGTACTTCGATTCTGTTTGGGGGCGGGAAACTACCATGTCCCACCGGTTAAGACCAAGCAACTGCTGGTGCCAGGTGGAGACGGGTTAGAAATTCACTCTTGAAATATGGGACCTTGGTCCCACCGGGCGTGCCAGAGAAACTGTTGGTTACGAATCTGCCATGAGGAAAGGATTTGTTGTTAATGCGCCCAGATTCGCCCACCAGATTGAAAGGCCGGGAGGAAGGGATGCCTTCCGTGCCAATCTCCGGAGAAGGCCGGCTCCTATGGGGGTTGTGATAAGATAAGAGTGCAGGAAAGAGATAAAAAGGTACAGAAAGAGATAAAAGGGTACAAAAAGAAATTCCAAATGTGATTGGAGTTGGGTGGGGGGAATAAGCAGCACGGCGACGAATCAATCACCACTACTAACAACATTCATCTACAAACATACATCGAAACTGCAGCTATCAACGATCCCATGTATCCTCTATCTATGCATTCCAAGAATACCTGGCCATCAAATGCTGGAGTCCAGAGTTCAGTACAACAACAAGCAATGACACAAGAAACATGAGGCAGAAATGACAAGGAGAGGCAGCATGCAAGATAAAAGACAGTAAGGCGAGCCAAGTATATGTCTGTATTTGAGGCAAACGCACAGCTACAATTGTCCCCTAGCAATATATTCCCCTTCCACCACTTACATTGAAAATGTGGTGGGTATTTATAGCCCAAAACTCCCCCCGATTACATTCATGGGCACAAAGTCCCAGACAAGACAGTAGCTGACACGAGCGGCTGAGGAGCTGCTGATGCTGACTTCTGTCGGGCCGGACTGTCCTTGCAAGATGGTGTCCCTGAAGGCGGTACAGCTACGTGGCAGCGCGTTGGGTCAAGTCTTCGGTCAACAGGAATGCGGGTAGGTGCGGCAGGTGGTACTTCACATCGGCTTTAAATGTTGACAATTGGCGCCGGTAGTGAAGCCCATACTCTGTCCTTGCGCGGTCAAATCTTGGCTCGAATCCCGAAGGTGGATACTTGTCGGATGCTGAAGCGTGACACGTGTCTGCCTTGAAAGGCAGTTTATCCAACTTCGCCAGGAATTCGGGCGCCATCGGGTTGCGCAGAGGAAGACAGCGCAGTTGGAAGGCCTCCTTGCCTTGGCATTTTTTGAGTTGACTTCACCGAACCGCGCACCGGTCAAGGGCGCACTCCGACTTCGCTGCGAAGTCGGGTTGCGCACCGGTGCTTGGCTGTCTCCATCCGCTGTACAGACTGCGCACTGGAACAGGGGCGCACTCCGACTTCGCTGCGAAGTCGGGTTGCGCCCCAGCACTTAGCCATTTTCCTGATAGGTCATTCCCCTAGTGCGCCCAGGAAGAAGGGCGCACTCCGACTTCGCTGCGAAGTCGGGTTGCGCCCCTGACACTTAGTCAGATTTTCAATCATTTCCTGTCCTGTTGCGCACGGGTTACCTCATCGCGCTCCAACCGAGGGCGCACCCCGACTTCGCCGCGAAGTCGGGTGTCGCCCCAACACTTAGAAACTTTTCAAGGTACACCTGCTGAAGTTTACTGGGGGAGGAAAGGGGGAAAGAAGAAGAGGGAATGAAGCTGCGAGGGAGAGGAAGAAAGGGAGAGAAGAAGAAAGGGAAAATGAGGAGAAGGAAAGGAAAAGAGCAGCTTACATGCAGAAACCAAAAACATGGCACCCCCGTGCAAAATGTGGCAACAGGTATCCTTATCACAAATCTTGCAATATCTCTTCGGTTGAGGTTGTTTTCCCTTGGAATCCTTGGAAGAATTTCCTCCCTTCTGAAAATTACCTTTCTTCTTAGAACCCTTCTTGTTGGAATAGAGGGTTGTATTAGAAGCTTCATCTCTTTGAAGTTGGCGAGCCTCCTCTTCCTGAAGCATATTGACCAACTCAACAAAGGTAACTTTTCTTTGTGACACTTGAAGAGAAGTTATCAACATTCTGTATGAATCAGGTAAAGCTCTCATAACTACTGAAGTAAGGAGCTTATCGTCTACAATCTCTCCCAGAGAATTCAACTTTGACTTCAACTCAGCCACTCTGCAAAGAAATAGTTCAACTGTCTCTCCATGCTTCATACTCAAACTGTGAAGTTGAGATTGAAGGTGAAGAATGGTGGACTCATTCTTACCCTCATAGATGGTTGTAAGGGCATCCCATGCCTCTTTACCATGTTCTGTGTCAGCTATGTGAGGTTGAACTTCATCTGAAACAACAAGCAAGATGAGCACTCTTGCCTTACTATCTTTCTTGTCAAATGCAATCTGATCTGCAGTTGGTCGTGTAGGTTGAGTTGTGTTTGTTGATGGTGAAGGTCTTGTTTCCGTGCCAGAAACAACATCCCACAATTCTTCCATTTGTAGAATAGCCTTCGTATTTGTTTTCCATGGTGTGTAATTGGAACCTTTCAATAACTGAGAATTTGTCAGGTACTTGTGGATAGCGGCCATAATGAGAGTTCCTTATAACACCAAATGGTCCCCCTTTCTTTATACCTTTGCCAGGCCTTTATACCGAACCTCTCAATATACCTGCCCTTATGTGAGGGAGACTATAAGTACATGAGAGCAGAACGATAAGTGGTACATAGGCGGTACTGAAAGGGAATCATTTTTTTTATGACACCTACCATAGAAGGTCTTTCCTCATGCGTGGGGCGTAACTTCCCCTAAACACTTTGGAAAGCACTTTGTTAGGATTTACGTCTAACAACAATAACGATTAGGGTAGTGGAATGGAGTGAAAAAATAACAAAATGGCAAACTTATATCTCCTCGACGATTGATAGAGAACAAACTCAGACGTCGTTGTTGCAGCTATGTTAGGCGACATATACAGTAGCCCAAAGCACGACAACATTACTTGTAAGTGTGGGCCAGAGGTACCGTTAATACCGAACACTGCGATGCAAATAAATTTCCACGGATGGGTTCAATTTTTGGGTACTTAATTGTGCTTGATTTTACTTAATAATGTAGTGCAAATGAAAGGTCCGAGGTGTAGACCAATTGGTTCATCCAAACCCCATAAGGGGGGCGGAGGTCCAAGGTTCAAATCTCGGGCCTCGCCGGACTGAACGCTTGTCCCTTTCCTGGTGCTTTCAGCGGCGTAAAAGGTTTAAAATGATTGTGGCATGGTGGTTATAGGGGCGGACTGCTCGAAGATCTGTGTGGCGGCTTCGGGGCGGACAGCACAGAATACTGTGGCGGCCATAAAAGCTGGACAGCCTGTCCGGATTCGTGGCGGCTACCGATTCCATCATGTAAATTTAAAAAAAAAAAAAATGTAGTGCAAATGAAAAGTAAATGCATCATACAACAAAAAGTGCCCACAAAAAAATTGAAATTTTAGGTGTCGGTTTCCCCCGAAAATGCACCTAATTACAATGCCAAATTGCTTTTCAAACTTTGAAAAATTCACTCGCTATTCCCCCCATTTCATCCTCTTTGAAAATTTTTTCAATAAATAGAGATAAACCCCCCCCCCCTTGTTTTTGCAAAAGAAACTTGGATGTAACTTTGTATGTTTTTCAAAGGTATTTTAAATTCAAGTGTGAAAATAAATTTAATTTCTAATGAATCAAAACTATAGTTTAATTAAATATAAGTTTTTCTTAAAAATATTTTGTTAAAAATAATTTAAGAAAAGAAAGAAATATTTAATCAAACTAAATTTTAAAACATTAAAAATAATTTATTTAATCAAACTTAAATAAAAAAATGTTATACCTTTGGGGGGTTTGAACCCTTGACCTCCCCGTTGGAAGCCTTACAACTGGCCCCTTCACTAGTCGAGCTAGCAGGCTGAGCCGATAGGGAAGTGAGGCCGCCTCCCTATAACGGCTTGGTGGGCTGGGTGAGGATGCGAATGGCGTTCCTCCACTCTGGTTGGCTCCTCCACTCCGGTGGTGCTTCGTCGTCATTGGCACGCTCCGCCTCGCGGTGCTGTCTCCGGCGACACGTGCATGGTGGCGACATTGCTGAAAAATAAAATAACTTCACTGGAAGCCGCAAAAGAGGCAGTATTAGCCAAAACCTTAGGCTAAAAACAATTTGTACACCGGAATTTTTAAGAACGTCGTCGGGGGAGTATTGTCTGCAACTGATGTCTGCACGGCTTCTATGTACACTGTAACTCCTACGCAATCGCTTCAGGCCGCTGCAAAGCACGTCAGACAGAATGACTGCGTGAGGGCTGAAACTCTCATAAACTTGTCGTTTTATTCGCGTGACCTTCGTTTGCAAATAGAATTTTGATTGCTAGCAACGACATGTTGCTTGATTTGCAACTCTAGTTTGAGTTTCTTGATCCACGTCCAATTGAAGAAATCTGGATCACCTGCAAATGTCGTCTCCAGAACAACGGCTGCGTAATGTCGAGGTCGAGGAGGATTGAAACAAAAATACTCTCGACTTTAGTCCCACATTTGGGACGCCGTGGGAGCAAAGACTTTTTAAAAAGAAAATGCCGCAATTATTCTAATGTCCACCCAACGGTGGACGTTACCTCCTTGTTGCCTTTTGTGGCCCGCCACCACGCTTAGGAGTCCACCCAACGCCTTGTCAAGTAGCCACGTCAGCGTCACCTCCTTAGGTTGTAAAGGTCCCATTGGCGTCTAGGGTCTACCATGCGTCAGTGTAGCGTCCAGATCACCATGGTCCGTCAGAGAATCCAACGTCTCGCAGAGCCACCCGATCTATCGTCCTATAGGAATCGTGTCCTCTAGCATGTCTAGACTCAGATCTTCAAGTCGTCGATGCCAAGTAGGGTCCGTCTAGGCTCCAGTTGCTAGATCTCCCGCTATCAAGGCCACATGCAAGCTAAGTCCACCGTCATCAACCGATAGTTACCAAAGTCTGGTCCGTGAGAATCAAGATCTGATTATGTGTTCAGATCTACTGTGACCTCTGCCTGATGAAAAAAATAAACCCAAAGCATACAACTCTGATACCTTATTGGTAGAGCAATCGAACATCCTTGTATTAATGAAATGAAATATTTATAATACATGCTATGCCTAGATTAGTCCGTGTAAAACGGATCTAATCAACCATATGCTAACATTAGAAGATGCTAGCTATAGTTGCTAACAATAAAATATGCCTAGCACCTATTAATGTCCCATTAAATAATGGAATAATATACGACTATACGCTAACAAACCGTCCCCAACTGTCCCTATGTTAATGCCTTAACTAACCAGTCCTAAGACTGATTAACAAGTCTAGCTTAACAACCAGTCTCAGACTAATTAACTTGTCTGACTTAACTAAACCAGTCTCAGACTTGTTAACTTGGTTGACTAAACATGACAGCTAGTTTTGTTGTATTATTCCATACTATTAATCAATCCGTATTAAATCATGATGGCTGATTTACATCGCAAAAACATTACATTATCAATTTGCCTATCTACAAGGATGAATTGCTAAGGACGGATTTTTGCTAATGACGGATTGTCCAGACAGATTAGTCCATACGGATGGACTGATGATGGATGACGGATCAGTCCAAACGGATGGACTGATGACTGATGACAGATTAGTCTGGATGATGGACCGATGACCGATCAGCTTTGTTGGCTTGGCTCAGACGGATTGGGCTTGACGGATGACCGATGAGCTGTGACGGATTGGTCCTGAAAGATGATGGGTTCCTCTTGATGGATTGCTCCAGACTGATGATGAATTGCTTCAAACAGATTAGTCCTAACGGCACCTCAGACGGCTTCTCCTGAGACGACTCCTCAGAGGATCCTCCTGAGACGGCTTCTCCTCAGACAGATCGTCAGATTGATCCTCCTCAAACGGATCCTCAGATTGCTCCTCCTCAGACGGATCCTCCTTAGACGTCTCCTCAGACGGATCCTCCTGAGACGGCTTCTCCTCAGACGGATCCTCCTCAGATTGATCCTCCTCATATAGATCCTCCTTAGACTGATCCTCTTCAAACGGATCCTCCTTACATGGATCCACTTCAAATAGATCCTCAGATTGATCCTCCTCAAGCGGATCCTCCTTAGAAGTCTCCTCAGACGGATCCTCCTAAGACGGCTTCTCCTCAGACTGCTGCTCCTCATACGGCTCCTCCTCAAACGACTCCTCCACCATATGACTGCATTCTCCAGCCATCCTAGCATCATCCGTCTGACCTGACACTTGACAAAGCCCTGTTGTTTGGCTTTCTTCTTGTTGACTGCACTCATCCGTCTGGTGACTTGACTGATTGCATTCTTTCGTTTGATAACCTGTCTGACTACATTTTTCCATCTGATGACCAGTCTGACTGCACCTTGTCGTCTGATCAACCTGCTGATTGCACTTTGCCGTCAGACCACCTCTTGACGACACTGTGTAACTCCTTCGTGAACAGTTTCAACTTCTTGTGGGAAATCTCCCTTCTCATTGGAAATCAAATTCACTTGTTCAATTTGAATCAAGCTCATCAAGTTCACCATCTCAAGCAGGTTCACTTTCTCCAATGCAATTGGCTTCACCACCTTTGCTTCTTGGCAAGGGCTATAACTCTCCTCCGACTCTTCAAACTCTTGATGAATCACTGGTTCATCTTGCTTTGTAGTACTTTGACAATCACGTGCAAAGTGCCCCCACAATTGGCATTGCCAACATTGCACAATAGGTCTTCCCTCACTATCATATTGAAGCTCCGTTTGCAAGTTTTCTTACGGTTGTTACAGATTGGTTCACTAGTGGTATATCTTCTTTGTACAATCTCCCTTGGTGCTATATATATATGTGGTGATGATATTGCACTCTCTGAGTCATACTCATCCTTAGAGTCATCCTTTGTCTCTTGCAAGTCGCTTTCTTTCTTGAGTTCTCAACCCCATTACTTTAGTGATGAACTACTCTCCTCCCCAAAATCATCACTCTCAGTTTGAGTCATTCTCCATATCAGAATCACTTCCATCCTCAAAATCACTCTCATCGTTATTAACATGATGCCAATACTTTGATGTTTTTGTATCACTTTCCCAAATCAAGGCATATTTCAGAGCCTCTTGGTATGACGTCGGAGGGACCATGCTCATATTCTTTCGAAATGGAGGAAGAAGTCCATTTATGAACCATCTCCTCTTCAATGCTTCTAATTGGTTTTCCTCAAAATGGTCAAACAACCCACTCAACTTCTTGTTATAGGAACGAACATACTCATTCTCACCTTGTTTTAGGCTATAGATTTCAACAATGACTGCATCATCATTGTCAAACAACCGAAATTCTTGCACAAAGGCATCGCGCAACTCTTCCCATGTCTGGTACTTGTCCACAGGGAATTTCATGTACCAATCCATTGCAAATCCATGAAATGTTGCAAGAAACCACCTCCTCCAATTTGCTTCATTATTTTGTCCAATCGCTGTCCACATCATGCAACAGATAATGCAATGCCTTACTAGGTCTTCTCTTGATTCGCCATGAAATAGTGGACACTTATTTGATATGCCCAAATTGGCCTTCTGTTTGATAGGTTGGCATAACCTTGACAATGGTTTGTGGCATATTGCTCTCTTATGCGAAGCCTGACGCGTATCACCTTGCAATTTCTCTTTCGTTGTACTTTCGTTTGTACCTTGAAACATTCTAACCTGTAGTTGCTCCGATGTCGGACTCTCGTCCCTCTCTCCATCGAGCATACTAACCTGCAGTTTCCCTAGTGCCGGAATCGTCTCGCGCACTATTGGACATGTCATTTGTCTTTTGCACCGATGTCGGACTCGTGTCTTGCTCACCATCGTGCACCACAACTTGCAATTGCTTCAACACCAAACATTTTGCGTTGGCATGCAACTTCTCATTGACACCTTTCGTCAACTGTTGCACTAGGTTTATAGGACAATCGTCCATCTGATCATCCCTTTGACGACACCTTGTGGTTTGATGACCCTAAGGACAACGTCCTGACATCAAGCCATCTTGCTGACGGTGACTCATCCTGTCATCCAATTGATAGCAAGGTCCTCTGTTGTCATCCCGAAGGTTGCTCATATTACTGTCATTTGGACGGATCCTATTAGGCCTTCCATCATCCTGACTGATTCCATCAGTCCTACCGACATCTTGATTGATGCCATCAGTCTTGCCAACGTCCTGGCTGATTCCATCAATCTTGCCGACGTCGAGACTGATGCCATCAATCCTGCCGATATCTTGACTGATGCCATCAGTCCTGCTGACGTCCTGACTGATTCCATCAATCCTGTCGACATCCAGACTAATACCATCAGTCTTGCCAATATCCTGACTAATTCCATCAGTCCTACCGACACCAGACTACTGCTTCCAATCTTGTCGTCTTCCTAACGGGTTTTGTTTGATCTCCTTATTTTGCCATCATTTTGACGACTGACAACAACTTCTCGGACTGCAGATTCTCCGTCAGTAACATCTGCGGTGGCAATCCTCATGTCTACAGATCTTGCGTCTGTGACTGAAATTTTCGCATATGTGAGTGAAATTTCTACATCTGTGTCTAAAGCTTCTATGTCTACAAATCCTCAATTTGCAGAGTCTTCATCTGCATTTTTGCATCCTGTCTGCACGTCTTTTATGCACGTTCCATTAGATGGCCCTTCATCTGCATCAACAAACAAATATGTGGCATCTTCACCTACTGCAATCCATTGCTCTCGTTGTGCATCTCCCCAAGGGTTTTGCTTCTCAGAACTCCATGTCACCAGATTAGACCCAACATTGTACAAGCAACGGTGCTTGAATGTTGAAATGAAATTTAACATGCTTACACACAATTCCATTTCTACTTAAATAATTCTACAGATCCGCAGTCATTGTAGCCAACGATGAGTATCTTCCCGGGACGAGAGAATGACAGGTTTTAAGAGAGGGAGGAATGAAAAACTTGCTCAATGTTCATAGTCAGACGGATACTATTTGTGACTTCTATGTCCATAGGCGGATTATTCCAGACGGGTAGTACTTGACATGTGATGGCTGATTCTAGACGGCTAGGTCCAGACGGGTAGGCTAGACGGATAGCCTAGACGGGTTACTTGTCATACGGATGGGTCTAGACGGGTAGCTGTTCAGACGGGTAACAGCCAGACGGGTTGCTATTCAGACGGGTAACAACTAGACAGGTAAGTCCAGATGGGTAGCTGTTCAAACGGGTAACTGCCAGATAGGTAAGTCTAGATGGGTAGCTGTTCAGACAGGTAACAACCAGACGGGTAAGTCTAGACGGGTAGCTGTTCAGACGGGTAACAGCCAAACGGGTGACTGCAGGTCTAGACGGGTCCTTGACGATAGTTAACCTGCAATCGCGTGTTTACCTTGCGAGCCCTCGAACTTGTCCTTGAGTGCTCCTTCCTGCAACTTTGCACAACACATACAACATTGACAACACAAGTCCGCTTCCAATCTACTTCATGACATTCATCCCTTAGATACCTGCAACACAAGACAATGTTCTTCACACAGTTTTGCACAACAGTAGAACAATTCTCATTGATGTATGGATGATGATCTTTACAAAATGAATGGGGGGTCTATATATAGGATGGCCCTGGTAGTTATGGCAACCACCAGTCCCCCAACGTCCCCAACCGTATGCTTGTTACACACTTAACTAATCCTGCCCAGAACTAATCAGTCTTAACAGTCATGACGGCTGATTACCTTACGTGCGCACATGACTGATTACATACGCATGTGACTGATTATATTTCAATGCGCTAAACAACAATGTGTTTGACCAGTTTGACTATTCATAAAGTTTCTTCATAAATACAGTACATACAATAGACATTTCGTCAAACACTTTGCGTACAATTACAAAATAACATAGAATACCAAAACTTATTCAGTAAATGCAGACATATCAAATTGCCTATCGACAAAGTTCTCTACTTCTACAATTCTCTTCCCTGGCCTTTGTGCAATATTCCTTTCCCCACTTCTTTGTGACCCCTTTCTCTCTGCCCCCACCTTATTGTAATCTCTCCCCGTCTTTCTTCTTCCACTTCTAGTTGCATTTTCTTTCTTCATCCATTTTCCATTGCACTTTCTTTCTTCTTAAAAGTTAATAAATTTTGATAGATTATTGGTTTTTAATTTAAAATTTTCTTTCTTTTTATTATCAAGAATTTTATTAAGTGGTTGCCATGTAATTTATTATTGTGATTATTGTCTAAACTCTAAGGCATAGCTTAGCCTAATCCCAACATGCAAACCTCGATTAACAATATGTACATGCTTCTAAACATATAACACATGTTCAACTTAGCACACTGCAAGGAACTAGAATTTTAAGGCATCTAACTGGTCAACTTTCAAACTGACAAATAGCATGCCACACACAGGTTTTTCAATGCAGGTTGATTTAAGACACGCAAATCTTTGCCAAAGTGGCCTTCTACATCTACAATAACACCATACACAAAATTTTCTCCCTTACATGGTGTTAGATTTAAACCATATACTCTTATCCTATTATGTGATTTCTAATTTATCCAACAAACATCCCAGTAACACATATCATCCCTAAATGTATGAACAATCATCAGATGGAATTTATATACAACATCATATATCGGAAAGTAAGGCATCTACATCCTAAATCAGTCCAGTTCTCAACTTACAGTATTGGCACATGAATGATAATTCCATCTACTACTATAATGAGATGCAGCAAGAGCTTGCTTAAACAAATACTAAAATCGCATCCAGTCAAGTGAGGGGAAAACAGCCACTAAATTTGAGTGAATGATGGTCTCCTTGCTAAATTATAGTATTTCTTTTGTCACAAAGCTTGGAAAATGACATATAGGTTCAAATCTGATGATAGCTAGTAGCAAATGCTATCATTAAGCTTTGAAAATATGTGATTGGATGACTATTCTAAGTGAAGATCGTTCAGAGTGCAAATTCAAAGGCACTTGTCTCAATCCCAAATGGCCAGTAGATGTCAAATAGGGTGAACATTTGTGTGAAGGAGTCTTCATTTGATATCTTCAAAAGTTTTCTTTTTTTCTTTTATGTCTGTAATTCCCTCAAGAGATTACTTTGGTGTTACCATGCTTGACTTGGTAAAGCGGCGAAGCAGTTTTAAGAAGCAAAGAACATAATTGATTGAGCTCGAGGAAGCTGCAAAGCTTTCATAATTGATTGAATAGGCAAGTGCAAATGACATACATCATCTTATGGTCAACTTGAACATTTGACTTGTTCATGATGTAGCCAAGGTAACCTATTCTCTCGATCATACGGAACTGTTATCTAGATTGGCATAGAGCTTGTTTTGGCTTAAGCTCCTATTTAATTAGTGAGAGATGCTTTTCCCACATCTACATGAGGATATTATTGAGTTGGATGACAATGAAGTGATTAGTGAATGTCCCAAGTATGCTTTTCATTAGACACATAAAACTAGCAGTGGCATTAGTGACACCAAACAAATCACTTGAAAATGTTTCTAAAGCAGTGTTCTAAATATCAACAGGTTGATTGGTACTTGTTGATGTAGAAATAGAATACAACACATTACAATAGAATTCCATTATATATAAATAAACAAAGGTACACATTGAGAAGAATTTATAGATACATGTTGATACACTACACATATGACATGTATTCTTCGCAACTCTGTTATTTGCACTACCTTAGATCTCGTCAAGTGTACAACACATAGACTTGCCTCGACCATTATTGACCAACACCATACTTCAATGAACAACTCCCTAACCACACCTTTCTACCAATGCTGATGCATAGATATAGCTATCACAAGACAGGTAGGTGGTTGACAAATACCTTCCACTGAACTGTTAGGAAGTGAAGTCACTATGCAGTATAGGCAGCCAGGAAAGAGGACTGCAGCAGTCCAAAGCAGGCCAGACGTCTGACCTGCTAGACGTCTGGGTCAGACGTCTAGACAGCAGGCTAGACGTCTAACCTGCTAGACGTCTAGGCTAGACATTTGGGTTGCCAAACGTTTAGGCCAGACATCTGGGTTGCCAGACGTCTAGGTTGCTAGACGTCTAGGCCTGACATCTGACCAACTAGACGTCTAGGCTGGTAGACGTCTAGGCCTGACGTCTGACCAACTAGACGTCTAGGCTGGTAGACGTCTAGGCCTGACGTCTGACCAAGTAGACGTCTAGGCCAGACGTCAAACCAAGCAGACGTCAAACCAAGTAGACGTCAAGCCAAGTAGACGTCAAAGCAGTGGATGTCTAGGTAGACGACAGCTTGCGGAAGACGAACCGTTTCGGTTCCGTATGAAGACGAACAGTTTTGCGGAGGTCTCCTCGGGGAGAGGAAACGAACGGTTGGGGCCTTCCTTGTCTGCTCTATAAAAGGGACTTGATCCCTTGCATATGTGGGTGTGTGAAAACGTTGAGAAATGTGAATGTAAAGTTTGCTGAAAATAATAAAGAGAAGTTGCCATTGCCCCGTGGTTTTTCCTGCACATTGCAGGTTTCCACGTAAATCTCTATGTCACTTGTGTTGTTGTTTCCGTGTTCTATATTTTTGTTATTGTGCTTCCTCTTGCAGGTATAAATCTAAAGAATTTCCTAACATCTGGTATCAGAGCTAAGGTTTTGTGCGAGTGGGAGCTACAACAATGACAAAAGGTGTAACCAAGTTCGAAATTGAGAAATTTGATGGTAGGAACTTCGCTCTATGGAAGATGAAGGTGGAGGATTTGCTGGTTCAGAATGACCAAGCTCAAGCCTTGAAAGGGGTCGCGAGTAAACCGAGCAACATGAAAGATGAGGAGTGGGTAACGCTTGACAGGAAGATGGTTTCTACAATCCGTCTTTGCCTAGTGGACTCCGTCTTGTTCAATGTAGCTGAAGAGAAGACCGCGGAAGCTCTTTGGCAAAAGCTTGAAAAGTTGTATGAAACAAAATCTCCAACAAATAAGGTTTTTCTAAAAAGGCAGCTTTATAGCTTGAGGATGAAGGAAAGTTCATCCGTAGTAGATCATTTGAATGAGTTTAATACTGTAATCAGTAAACTGGTTTAAGTTAATGTGAATATGGAGGATGAAGATAGAGCTATCACCCTACTTTGTTCCCTCCCGGACACTTGGGATCATATGGTGATGACCATCAGTAATTCATCATCAGGAACTCTCAAATTTTATGATGTGATAGCCGCTTTGTTGGTAGAAGAGTTGAGGCAAAAAACATCTCTGGAACCCTCGACCAATGAAGCCCTATCTGCAAGAGGTCGATCCTTCGAGGGAAGTAAACAAGGTAGAAAACAATCCAGACCTAAGTCTAAAGGACGTAAGCAGAAAGGGAAGTGCTGGCATTGTGGGAAGCCAGGACACTCCAAGGACTGTTGGCAATTAAAGAATGGTGAAAAGCAAAATCAGCCATCAGTTGAGGCCAGTGCAGCAGATTCAGGAGAGACGGCAACATGTGAAGCCTTATGTATCAGTAACAACAAATCAGTTTTATATACCTAGGTTTTGGACTCAAGTGCATCCTTCCACATGTCTCCCCACAGAGACTGGTTTGACAAATATCAGCCATACTGTGGTGGAAAGGTCTATTTGGGTGATGATCATCCTTTAGAAATTGTGGGAAGAGGGGATATAAGGATCAAGTTGGATGATGGTAGAGAAAGGATGTTATGTGATGTGCGACATGTGCCCGATTTGAGGAAGAATTTGCTCTCAATCAAAATGATGGATAAGCTAGGGTATTTTGTCATCTTCTCGCAACAACTACCGCAAGATTACCGGAGGAGCTCTTGTAGTAGCAAAGGGAGAATCTTATGGGACTTTATACCGTTTATGCGGTGATACGGTGACAAACCATGCAGCAACAACAACTTCTGTTCGGGATGCAGTAATGCTATGGCATCAACGCCTAGGCCATATGAGTGAAAAAGGCCTGAAAATTCTGCATGAAAGAGATATGCTTTCTGGGATTAAGTCTTGTAATTTAGACTTATGTGAGCACTGTATTTTTTGTAACAGAAGAGGGTTCGGTTTACTACAAGTCCTGGTAAGAGTTCTTATTTTCTGCAACTTATACATTCGGATATATTTGGACCTGTCCCCACTCAGTCCTTGAATGGTGCCATCTATTTTATGACTTTTATAGATGATTATTCTAGGAGAGTGTGGGTTTACTTTCTGAAGAAGAAGTCGGAAGCTTTGCAGAAATTTGAGTTCAAAGCACGGGTAGAAAAGAGTTTGGGCAAGTCGATTTTATGTCTCAGGTCAGATAATGGGGGTGAATATTGCTCTAAGGAATTTGATAAATTTTGTATGCAGGAAGGTATTAAGCACCAGAAGATTGTACCATACACTCCATAGCAAAATGGTGTGGTTGAGCGGATGAATCGCACAATCATGGAACGTGCAAGAAGCATGCTTAGCGCAGCCATGTTGGAGAAAAAGTTTTTGGGCGGAGGCTGCTAATACAGCTGTTATGTGATATAAGGATCAGGCTGGAGGATGGTAGAGAAAGGATGTTATGTGATGTGCGACATGTGCCCGATTTGAGGAAGAATTTGCTCTCAATCAAAATGATGGATAAGCTAGGGTATTATGTCACCTTTTGTAACAACTATCGCAAGATTACCAAAGGAGCTCTTGTAGTAGCAAAGGGAGAATCTTATGGGACTTTATACCGTTTATGTGGTGATACGGTGACAAACCATGCAACAACAACTTCTGTTTAGGATGCAGTAATGCTATGGCATCAACGCCTAGGCCATATGAGTGAAAAAGGCCTGAAAATTCTGCATGACGGAGGTATGCTTTCTGGGATTAAGTCTTGTAATTTAGACTTATGTGAGCACTGTATTTTTTTAAACAGAAGAGGGTTCGGTTTACTACAAGTCCTGGTAAGAGTTCTTATTTTCTGCAACTTATACATTCGGATATATTTGGACTTGTCCCCACTCGGTCCTTGAATGGTGCCATCTATTTTATGACTTTTATAGATGATTATTCTAGGAGAGTGTGGGTTTACTTTCTGAAGAAGAAGTCGGAAGCTTTGCAGAAATTTAAGGAGTTCAAAGCACGGGTAGAAAAGAGTTTGGGCAAGTCGATTTTATGTCTCAGGTCAAATAATGGGGGTGAATATTGCTCCAAGGAATTTGATAAATTTTGTATGTAGGAAGGTATTAAGCACCAGAAGATTGTACCATACACTCCACAAAAAAATGGTGTGGCTGAGCGGATGAATCGCAAAATCATGGAACGTGCAAGAAGCATGCTTAGCGTAGCCATGTTGGAGAAAAAGTTTTGGGCGGAGGCAGCTAATACAGTTGTTTATCTTATTAACAGGTCACCTACAACTGCGTTGGATGGTCAGATTCCGGAGGAGGTTTGGTGTTGTAAGCCAATTGATTACTCTCATCTGCATACCGTTGGCTGTGATGTGTTTGCCCATGTACCCAAAGAAAAAAGGTCCAAGCTTGACCCGAAGTCAAGCAAATGTGTTTTTCTCGGCTATGGAGATATAGTGAAGGGGTATAGACTGTGGGATCCTACTGCCCACAAGGTAATTATTAGCCGGGATGTAATTGTTGATGAAAAATCCATGCAAAGGAAGGAGGTACAACAAAATCCTAATGTTGTACCTGTTGAAGTAGAATTGAGTGAAGATGACTATGAAAATCAGCATACTGAAGTTTTTGATCAGCATGCAAAACAACAAGTAGAACAGCAGGTAGAGCAACCACAATGGTCACAAGACCAAGAGCCACAATCAACAGATCATTGGTTTAGAAGATCTACACGTCCACAAAAGTGTTCGGAAAGGTATTCTCATGTGTATCAGTCCTCTTTTGCTTTGTTAACTGATGATAGTGAACCTAGTTCATTTCAGGAAGCTAGAGAGTATGAAAATGCAGGAAAATGGAGGAAATCCATGGAGGAGGAAATCGAGGCACTTCAAAAGAATAAAACTTGGGAACTTGTGGATCTCCCACCTGGAAGAAAGACTGTTGGAAACAAGTGGGTGTACAAAGTGAAGAAGAACAGCGATGGGCTGTTGGAACACTATAAAGCTCGCTTGGTGGCAAAGGGCTATGTGCAGAAGTCAGGTGTTGACTTTAATGAAATTTTCTCTCCAGTTGTGAAGATGACTACTATTAGAGTTCTACTTGCACTTGTAGCCGCACAATATTTGGAACTGGAGCAGCTTGATGTAAAGACTACTTTCTTGCATGGTGATATCGAGGAAGAGATATATATGGATCAGCCTGAGGGCTATGAAGAAAGAGGCAAAGAGCATTTGGTTTGCAAACTAAAGAAATCACTATACGGGTTGAAACAGGCGCCAAGGATGTGGTACAAGAAATTTGACACCTTCATGAAGAGCCAAGGTTTCAGCAGGAGTGAAGCTGACCATTGTGCATACTATAAGAGGTTTGATGATGGCAGTTTTATTATTTTGTTGTTGTATGTTGATGATATGTTGGTTGCAGGCCCCAACATGAAGAAAATCATTGATCTTAAGGCTCGGTTGGCTAGGACATTTGAAATGAAGGATTTAGGAGCAGCAAACCAAATTTTAGGGATGAAGATACACGGGGACAGAAAAGGAAGAAAGATCTGGTTAAGTCAAAAGTCATATGTGGAAAATATTTTGCACCGCTTCAATATGCAGAATGCCAAACCAGTTAGTATCCCACTTCTTCCACACTTAAAGTTGTATTCCAACCAGTCTCCTAGAACAGAAGCAGAGAAGACAAGCATGTCTCGTGTACCGTATTCATCAGTAGTAGAAAGCCTCATGTATGCCATGGTGAGCACCAAATCGGATATTGCCCAAGCAGTGGGAGTAGTCAGCCGGTACATGGCAAATCCTGGTAAGGAGCATTGGAATGCGGTGAAGTGGATATTCAGATATTTAAGAGCCACTTCAGATGTTGCCATTTACTTTGGATCGGCAGATTTGCAAGTTACAGGTTTTGTGGATTATGATTTTGGTGGAGATAGAGATGGAAGAAAATCCACTACAGGATATACCTTCACTCTTGCTGGAGGAGCAGTGAATTGGGCTTATAAGTTGCAGTCTGTTGTGGCTTTATCAACCACTGAAGCAAAATATAGTGCAGCGACTCATGCCAGCAAAGAGGCAATTTGGCTAGAGCGATTGTTGGGTGACTTCAAGGTAATGCAGGAGAAAATTACGCTGCATTGTGATAGCCAGTGCTATTCATTTAGTAAAGAATCCAACATTCCATGATCGCACGAAACACATTGATGTCAAGTACCACTTTATCAGAAATGTGGTGGAAGAAGGTAGGATCCTGTTGCAGAAAATCGACACTGAAGTGAATCCTGCAGATATGCTTACAAAGTCGGTCAAGGTAGAGAAGTTTGAATGGTGCAGAACTTCTCTAGGCTTGCTGAAAAAGTAACAAGGGCAACATTGGGCAATTGGCACTGGATGAAGATATTTGGTAGAAGAATTCCTTAATATTGACTTCAAGTGGGAGAATGTTAGGAAGTGAAGTCACTATGCAATACAGACAGCCAGGAAAGAGGACTGCAGCAATCCAAAGCAAGCCAGACGTCTGACCTGCTAGACGTCTGGATCAAACGTCTAGACAACAGGCTAGATGTCTAACCTGCTAGACGTCTAGGCCAGACGTTTGGGTTGCCAGACGTCTAGGCTACTAGACGTCTGGGTTGCCAAACATCTAGGCTACTAGACGTCTAGGCCAGACGTCTGGGCTGCCAGACGTCTAGGCTGGTAGACGTTTAGGCCTGACGTCTGACCAACTAGACGTCTAGGCCTGACGTCTGACCAAGTAGACGTCTAGGCCAGACGTCAAATCAAGCAGACGTCAAGCCAAGTAGACGTCAAAGCAGTGGACGTCTAGGTAGACGGCAGTTTGCGGAAGACGAACCGTTTCGGTTCCGTATGAAGACAAACAGTTTTGCGGAGGTCTCCTCGGGGAGAGGAAATGAACGGTTGGGGCCTTCCTTGTTTGCTCTATAAAAGGGACTTGATCCCTTGCATATGTGGGTGTGTGAAAACATTGAGAAACGTGAATGTAAAGTTTGCTGAAAATAATAAAAGAAGAAGTTGCCATTGCCCCGTGGTTTTTCCTGCACATTGCAGGTTTCCACGTAAATCTCTATGTCACTTGTGTTGTTGTTTCCATGTTCTATATTTTTGTTATTGTGCTTCCTCTTGCAGGTATAAATATAAAGAATTTACTAACATGAACTACCCGTATACATGAAAAACATTAAAATGTACCCCATGACATCACATAATATATTACAAATGTAGACAGGCAAATTGAGATGTCCGTATTTGCTGAACCGATTTTTGTATTGTGTTATTTTGTAAATGTACGCAAAGTGTTTGACGAAATGCGCGTGCATATATTTAATTATTATGTTGTAAAGTGCAATTTAATATTGTACGTGAAAATAAAGTCATATAAGTCAAATATGTCGGCTAAATTAGAATTATAAGCTATTTCGTCCTGTAGTGGAAATGTCATGTAATGCAAGAGCAAATGCACATGAAATGTAATTTGAGGGAAGTTATGAGGTAGTTGGAGAACATAACTACTTTTGGGTGTATAAATAAACCCCCCCTCATTCATTGAAGTTGTTCATGCACGGTGGTTCACCCATAGAAGATGTGCAGGCAGTAAGGAGAGCAATGCAGGGTGATTGATGCAGTCCATTGTTGTGTGCAGCCATGGAGATTATTCAGCCTAGGGTTTGCAAGTGCAGATTGTAATGCTGAAACTGTAATGCTGTATCATAAATGCCATTATTAATATAAACTGCTGTATTTACTGTTCTCTACCATTGCTGCTGCTATTTCTGTCATTGCTGCTGTTATTAGTGCTGTTGCAGGTTTTCTGTGCATTATTATTGCTATACTACAATGATTGCTGATCTGTAGAATATTTAAAGTGGAAATGGAACTGTTTGTGAGCATGTGAAATTTCATTTCTACAACAAACACATATCACGACGTACACATGACAACACTACGTGAGAACACTTACATGCATCCATGTGCATATGTGTTGATAAACTCGTGCATTCATGTAGAGGTGCACTTATGCAAATGTGACATTCATTCATGTGTCAAATCATCTGGCTACATCTATCCCCTTTTCTAGACTTGTTGATGTCCCCACTGACAGACCAACTACACATTTGGGTAGAAGCACCAAACTTGGTACTTGAATCTCTTGTTGTGCTCCTTCTTCTTCTTTCTGTTCCATATGTCTTTTGCACCTGGCTACACAGCAAACAATTGTGAGCAAAACATTTTTCTTCCATTGCTTGCTTGCATCACTTCGTGCAACCACCTACTTCGAACAGCTCTAGACGACATGCATGGTGCACAAACGGTAGGTGTGCATGGTGCATCGATGAATGGGTTCTGAAGTCTTGGTGTACATATAGGAATGGCATTGCACACTAACATTATCTAAAGGGGAACTTTAATGTGCTGTGGTTAATGGCTGGGAAGAGTGGGTCTTCTAGTAGTAATTATGTATTTAATTAATGCACACATATATTTTCTTCTTTTTGCATGTCTATGAGACATTGAATGCAGGATAATGAGTGTCTGAAGTAAATCATGTGGTGCCCGACAGATCAGTTTTGCTCATAAATTTGCTTCTGGTTGAAAAAGACACTTTGGTGGGCAGTGCATCACAATGGATTGTTGAGTTCACTAGGTTCATGCATAAAAGTTTGTTTGCAAGAAACATGTTTAACTGATTCCTTTTCTGGATTTCTGAACAACTTAATTATGCTTTATTGGCATGTAATCATGATTTAAGCTCAATGCATTAGTCCTCACGTGCCTTTACATAATACTATACCAAAAGATCTTTATTTACGGCTTACAAAATTGTTTCTGTACTCCTGCTGATTGCAAATACGGAGTGTTGCAGGGGGAGCAACGTTGCATGCTGCTCGCACAATTAAACTCAAGGAGTCTGAAGTTCCAAGGTAAATGCATATGCTTGTAAACTATTTCATTTTGATGGAACTAGGAAGGCTAAAATGTGTGACAATGAAAACTGATTGTCACTATATGCTTATAGGCACGAAATTGTCCAAAATGGATCTTCCTTTTTTGCTTAGGTCCAAAAGCACCAAATTGGAACATGTTCAAGAAAGTACAATTGAAATGATCATAATGAGAAAAAACTGCTCCGTATGAATTCTAAATTAAGATTGATAAAGTATGAAATGGAAATATTCATGGAAGATCAATCAAAATGTTCATACTGCAAAAATTGATCTATAAGCAATTTGTTATTAATCAAACCAAGGCTGGGTGACAAATGAAACATTAACTCGTTAAGGGAACTAACATGCTTATCTTTCTCTCTAATTTAGTTTTAGGCAACAAGGTTTATCTGTTTTGGGTTTATCCCTTTTACTCTTGTTTACATTGCTTCAATCTTTCACTGATTTTAGTGTTTAGTTTTATTACCTTAGCACATTGCTAATGTAATTAATTGTACTTATCAGTCCCATTTACTTTGCTCATCTGTGAACGTGAATATATATTCTTTATTTTGGTTAGTCAATCATTACGTCTTCCCTGCAAATGTTCTTAACTATGCAAATCTCATGGTTGTAGAAAGGGATTTTACATATTCACAACAGTTCCCTTTCCACGTAATAAACTACAGATCTGAAAGCATTGTAGTATAGCAATAATAATGCACAGAAAACCTACAACAACATTAATAACAGCAGCAATAACAGCAATGGTAGATAACAGTAATTACAGCAGTTTTTATATTAATAATGGCATGAGTGATACAGCATTACAGTTTCAGCAATACAATCTACAGCCAGCATATTCTTCATGACTGTACACAGAACTGGACTGCACTAATCCATCAATCTGCATGACTGCCCTGCAATACCTCTTCTACGTATCAACCATTCAACCCTAGGCTGAACATCCTTCATGGCTGCATATAATACTGGACTGTATTCTGCACATAGGCATCAATCCTCACACGTACCAATCTGGAGCAACTCTAATGAATGAGGGGGGGTTTATTTATACACCCACCAAGTAGTTATGTTCTCCAACTACCTTGCAACTACCCTCAAATTACATTTCATGTGCATTTGCTTTGCATTACATTTCATTTGCACTACAAGACGAAATAGCTTATTTAGCCGACATAAATGACTTAATATGACTTTACATGACTTTATTCTTTACGTACAATATTAAATTGCACTTACAACATTAAAATATATGCACGTGCATTTTGTCAAACACTTTGCGTGCATTTACAATATAACACATAATATCAAAACTGGTTCAGCAATTAAGGATATCTCAATATGCCTGTCTACATCTATCCCCTCCTCTAAATTGGCCGTTGTCCTCAACGACACGAGCTAAACACTCGGAATAGAAGTACTGAGCAATGCAATAGGATCTCTTGTCACGCTCCTTCCTCTTGTTCCTGTTCCATACATCTTTGGCAATAAACTTTACTTTAAACTGCTCACAACATATGATTCTCTGATTGTGCACTTTTTTTGCTACAAGTATGTGTAACATCAGCATGATCAACATTCTCTGAATAGGCACTTCATTTTTTGCAATAAGCCATATCATCAGCATGAGCAATGCCATCAGCATCATGAACATGATCGGTAATGCCCTCCGCCATCTGTGTCGGGAGTCAAGGGGGCGGGAGTCCCCTTGCAGGGTCAAGGGACAGCGTCCCTTGCGGGGTCGAGGGGCAGCGTCCCTCGCATGCTCCCAACTAAATTTTTCTTCCAAACTAAATTTTTCTTCTCATCCACCATTTGGAAGCTTTCATTCAACTCATTCAAACTACTTTCTTTTAGCTCTAATTTACTGCTTTCTTGATCCAATTGGATTCTTATCAACCTCTGGTAGACATCTCCCTTGTCAGATTGTACTTTTGACGGCAACTGCTCTGCCTCAAACGAATCGATAAGTCTGACAGGTACCATGTCTAGACGTCTAGGACAACGGGCTAGACAGCTCAGATGGATAGACGTCTCGAACCAATTGCACACAGGTAGACATCTCGGATGGGTAAGGGTAGACGTCGCAAACAAATGGGCTAGACGTCTGGGATGAGTGGCTAGACGGACAACCAAACAGATGGCCAGACGTCGGGGTCAGACGGCTAGACGTCTGGACTGACATCTGGCAATCCGTCAGTCCAGACGTCTAGAAAAATATGCCTGTCTACAATGGTTTTCCAACTGTTGACATCTAATCTGGCAATCCGTCAGTCCAGACGTCTAGAAAAATATGCCTGTCTACAATGGTTTTCCAACTGTTGACATCTAATGGAGAATAATCCTCCAACTCTACCCCTTAATTAAAAAAACTAGTTACTATGAGCTATAGAGACCTAAGATACACCTTTAACCATGTAATTTTTGAGGTGGGCCTTAGAAAAATGCATATGCAGATTTATGATTTGCTTTGTACATTTACATGCCAATTTAGAGTATCTAACAGCAGCTTTTTTATTTTTTTAGTTAATTGATTTTATAGGATTGAAACAGGCCCCACCGTGTGAACTAAAAATTAACAAATAGGAAGCGAGACCTACTCCCTCCCATCCCAGGAATAATTGAATCGAGTTATCTCCGGTAACCGGCATGAGCATGAAAAAAGTGAGAATGGATAAGTAACACATGAATCGAGGGCTATGTGGATCCTCGGACATATAGGAAATAGAATAAATATGGACCAAGCTACTTACGAATGTAACCACAATTAACATCACTACGGTCAGGCTATCAAACACAGGGTCGAAAGTGAATTCCAGGTTGAACTGAATCGAACGAGCTCTGTTACCTATTATTATGTGTGTGACCGCATTACTACAGTATTACAACAATATCTTGGGAATTACTCATATGTCACTCAGCAAGATTTGAACCCTGGTCTCTGCCTTGAAAGTCAACATATTTGACCTGTTGAGCTCCTACCATTTGATCTAAAAGCAGTTTTTTGTCTTGTATATAGATTGCAAATTGTTTGTGGCCGGGTTGCTAACATTCATGGGTGAGATTCCTCTATGCCGCTTCCTGCGATACATAGTTTTCAAAGAAAGGGTGTAGCATGCGCCTCTTAGTGTCATACATGATGTATGATTAAATGTATACTCTAAATTTTTATCTTTTGTCTACCTAATGCATCCTTTTATTGGATTTTGTGTTCCTTAGGCATGCAAGCCTATAGAGAGATCTGTGGACGTGCATAGTCATTTTTATCTGTTTATCCTTTGCTAAGAAACAAAAAATGTCATTAATTTATTAGAGAGGTACAAAAATAGAATATGATGACAATGTCATTAGTGCCATACCCATCAAAACATCGGTGCAGTATAATTTGTGAGGCCCAAATACACATTTGCCCAAAATTATCTTGGTAATGAAAATGCGAACTAAACAATGAATAGACACGTTTAAAAATATGAAGGGCATTATCAATTTAAATTATTATTATTATTGTTTTTTCAATTTACTTTTCCTAATTCAAGGGGACATCCTAGTTGGATGTATTTTGGTTCATTGGGTGATACTAGTCACCAATCAGGTACAAGCTCATGATGTTCTCTACCTCCAGTGCATATAATATACACATTTCATTTGAAATTTACAAATTCTAAGTCATTTTGTCCATAAAGCTAAAGATGAAAATGCCAATTGCACAGGTTTAAATTTTGTATGATATTCAAGTCTGATTTAGCATAGCAATTTTGGATTTCACACAGTGCAAATAAATAACATACAAATAGGATAAAACAGATTTAACTTAGAAAAACTCTCAGAACATGTGTCATTATTGTATGCAACACAGTACAATCCAATCTCTTATGCACAACACTTGTATAAAGCTCGAACAAATATGGACATCTGATTACCATATGCAACATGTACATCTCCAAACAAGATATGAATATATACAAGAGTCATTGGGGGGACAGTTGGTAACCACTCACCTACTAGCTACCAAATACCCATACAAAAAATAAAAGTAACCCCTGCTAATTTTATTTCAATTAGGAGGCATTGCACATATACAAGCTACAAACGATAGCAAACTATGTACATGGTATATTGCTCACGTGTAAGACTACGTATGTGATGACTCAATGCTGGAATGGCACATGAGCTTGTGCCATGTTGGATTTTCGAACTACAAATGCCCCTCTCTGAACTGGTCGGTGTTCTTGCCGACTGCATTAGTGGTACCCCAGGTGGGTAGGCTGAACATCAGGAAATGGAACTAACTGCAGGGAGGAATTGGTAAGAAGGGCTTTCAAATACTAGATCTCTTGGCACACTTCCCTATACTTATGCGTCATCTTCTCAAAATCTGCCTGCTTGGCCCACTGTTTGTTGGAATACTTCAAGCCCTACTGCAATGCCACCACTTAAGTCTCAAGAGAAATAATCTGCTGATCTTTCTCCCGTGACTTCGACTCTAGAGTGCTAATATGCTTATCTCTCTCTATTAGCTGCTTCTAATGAAGGTGACATAATGTATCTATCTTTGTGTGTCTTAGAGTTGCATTTGCTTTGAGACTCTTTTGTAAGAGTCACAATTCCTCGAATTGCTGAGCTTACAATCTTTTGCAGTGAACCAGTCCTTGTAACTGCTTGGGAAATTAGCTCAATGATCAAATACTGGCTGATGACCACTACATGAGGTATGCAATATGGTTGAGTTTTGGGAAGGGCAACTCAAGATTCTCAGCAATTATGCACCTCTTCACAATTGGTGGAGTTGGATACTCTGTTGCTTGAGCATCTGTCAAGTAGATACATAGAGAGTGTCTATATAGTACTTGCATGCCAAGAGACAACTCTTGATGACTAAGCAAAATTTGAATCTACATCTCCAATGCATGAATATCCTCTAGACTCTTTAACTAGATGTGCCTAGGGTAATTGTGTGACCACTTGTACAAGTTGGTGAACTCTTTGTCCATGTACATCATCCATATGCACCTCTCCTAAAGAAGAACTGGTAGAAAATCATCACACGTGCCCTCGATCAACTCAATCATCTGGTCAAATAACACATCTACACGCGTGACTACCACCCCCCAAACACATCTAGGATTGCTCAATGTAGGTAATTCCACATTCTACACATAAGGAGGGCATTTGGCCATTGATTGTGTCTTGGCCTTTGCTCCTACTTTTGAATTGTCGTCGTCTTCTTGTTCTTCCTTTACAGCAAGAGTCTTCCCCTTTTGCTCATGACACTGCAACTACTGTGGCCAAACCTCCTATAGGGGCTCTGCACTTATTGGCATGTTTCCTATTTTTTTATCTTGCATTAGAGCCTCAAAAGCAAGGAACATCACAAATGGACTTACACCTTTTGGATAGTTCTCCATAAAGTCCTTCGGAGGTGACTCCAAATCCAGATCCTCGTCTGAATCATCGATTTTTAGGTTGCTTCTTGTCAAGATCTATGGGTTGCATGTTGCTCTCATTATGACAAGTCACGCCCATTTACACCATGGTTAATGTCTTTTTTTTCTCCATCATCTTGACTGGCTGCCTAGTTACTGTTAATAACTAGGTTCATGTTGCTTGTCCATTTGCTCATCCTCTCTTTCTACTTGCTCAATCTCTTGTGTATCATCCCCCTTTGTTGCTTCATGTGCAGGTGGTGATGGTTCATGTCTCTCTCCTTCTTGGGACGCAAAGGTGGGATGACCTTTAAGAGCATTGTTGTGGATAGCTCAGGCCATCCTCATTGTCATCTCTTCTTTCTCCTCATTGGGTGCATAATTCCTCTTTTGCAAATTCCACTTGTGGTTTCTTCTTGTAACATGGGCCACTTGCACCCTATTGCATTGGTTCAACAGCCATTCAATGGAACATGATGGGCATGCTATAAGTGATGTAGAGTGGTTGTCCATAGTCAGGTACGCTCATGTGCTACCTCCATGCTACATCTAACATCAAAGTTATGGTGTGAAATCCCATTGAGAAGTACCTAGTGGCGCATTGCAAGAAGTTATGTATCTGCTTCGCCAAGTACAAGGCCTAAACATACATGATCCTGTCCATGATATGCTATATATATAGAACGATCTAGATCAACATATTTAAATCCCTTTACTTGCTTGACATCTATGACACGACAAGTGTAGGTGAGATTTTTGATGTGGTGCTGCCACAAACGCCACCCCAAGTGTGGTTGGATGCATATGACTCTACGAGTGATGAGTACGCATGTATTTTGATTGTATATAGTTTCATTTTATGTATTTGCAAATTGTCATGTTACGTGAGTTGTATAGAATATGTTTGGCATTATATGTACAACGTTTTTGGTGTTATGCATGCATGCAATGACTTGTTATGTACATGGTAGTTGTTACTAGTGTACAGATACAAGGACAATTGTGTAGACACAACTACCTCCCCTTCCAATTTTGTTATTTATAGACCCCTTACATTCATTTTTGAGTATCTGGTATTGTTGAGTTTTTTGATAGTCAATGTCCGTGTATTGTTCGCATCTCATGTATGTGTGTTGGTAATGCTGTACTGAATTGTGCATATATCAATGGAAGTAAATTGTTGTTCTTGTTGGTAACTTTATCTATCTCTGAGATTCCTTTTATGCACATGTTTATGGATTATTTCTGTTAATGATTGTTGTTGTTTACACTTTCCCGTACCTTCAGTTTGGGAGTACAACTACTATCCTACAACAAGCAACATTGTGTACTTCATGTCATCATTGTGCAATTATTTCATCTTTAGCCTGCAAATTCCATGAGATAATCACCTTGCCAAGTCGCATGTCGTCATGGAGTTCATGTTATAATACTCTATCAAGAATCTTGTAGTTTGTGCTCTCTTGATTCCTTGTACTTGATAGATTTGTGAGGAGTTCCTAGGAATCCAAAACTCTAATCAGTTCCTAGGGAATTAAAGTCACCCTCAATATTCGTGTCTCGATCTAAAATTTGCTTCTCTTCACCTCTGGGTCATATGTGCATAGTAACTTGATTAGATACTTTTTGAATGCGTCACAGTCAAAAGGTAGTACCTATAAAATACAATGCATAAACGCCTTTATGAAGGCCTGCTTTAGCTTGTGACTATTAGCATTCTCTTGCTACTACGACTTTCTGTATATGTTGCTACTTGGCGAGGTCCATGTAATTTTTTGAATGCTAACCTTTTAGTTGTTCCCTTCGCCCTTTGTTTTCCCCTTTCCCTTGGTAGATGGTGATTCGTGTGCTGCTATTTCACCTATCATTACACAAATGAGGGTTTGTAGTCCAGCTTGAAATGCATTCACTCGTCATCCAAGTGCATCTTCAACACTTTCTAAATCTCAAGTTGTCTAGATGGTTGCAACAGTGGTGGTGATACCGATCATTGATGGTAGGATGATGATGTGTGTTGATGGCGGTGCCTTCCTTGCATGCGTTGTCCCTTCGCTGTGTCTTGCTGGGATGTTATGGGTACTTGTGCTCTATACACTCTCTATAGCCCTGAATCCTTTTCTCGCTTTGTCGTCGCTATGTGCACTTGTGTCACATCCTCCTCAAAAGTTAAGCTCTGTATCTGTATAGGTTGGAATCCCCAAGAGTTTGGTACTTGATGAACCCTAGTGATGGTTGTAACCATTGTAGTAACTGGTTGGGTGTATAACGTGTCTTTGCAGTGCCTTGCACGATCATATTCCTTCCCCTTCCCTCCTCCGTAACGAGTTTTCGAAATTCTTTACACACCTGCTTTTGCCAATCTTTCATCCCCCTTGGCTTGCAATGGGTGTGGTTCATTGTGTGACAACTACATTGCAAATAACAAATGGAATAACATACAATTACAAATGGATACATTATGCACATAACATGTATCTTGCACAACAATTATTTACAGTACATCATACTCCAACAAACCATCAACATGCTTTAGACAAGAACATGCACACACACCCTCAAATACAAACAAATAGATGGATGAATGGATGATAGATTCGAAAAATGTAAATACTACTCTTGGGAAAGGGAAGGTAGTTGCCAACTTTTGCAACTTCCTCATACCTCTCCCTAACTACCTTTACATGTCACCCAAATTACCTGACATCTGAACTACATGACATTCGAATTACATGACATCCGAATTACATGACATTCAAATGACATGGAATCGAATTACATGACATTCTAATTACACGTACACTAATAATGTCTGATAATCATTTCATCAAACACTTAGTATACAAACTACAAAATGACAAAACTTCATTCATTGATTATGCAAACATGTCAATTCGCCTACCTACATCTATCCCCTCCTCTAGACTTATTGGCATCCTCGACGACACGAGCTGAAAATTGGCGATAGAAGCACTGAACACTGTACCGATATCTCTTGTCACACTCCTGCTTCTTCCTATTCTAGACATCTTCTGTGACTGGATTCACTTCAAATTGCTACCAACTACAAATTGTTCTTCGATTGCTCATCCCACTTCTTGCAATCAGCTGAATCATCAACATGACGGGCAATGCTTGTGGTTCAAGGGGGTGGGAGCCCCCTTGTAGGGTCAAGGAGCAGCTTCAATGGTTGAACCATTGAAACCCTCATTGTCTGAACTAAAATTTTCTCCTCGTCTACATTTTGGTGGCCTTTGCTCAATCCTCTCAAACGGTTTCTCCTCAGCTCAAAATGATCTCTTCCTAGCTCGAGACAACCTCTTATTGGCCTTAGATGACCTTGTCTTGGTCTTTGATGAACATCCCTTGGCCTCAGACGACCTTGTCTTGGCCTCTAACAAACATCTGTTGCCTCATACGATCCTATGTTGGCCTTTGACAAACATCCTTTGGCCTCTGATGGCCCTGTCTTGGTTTCTGACAGACATCACTTGGACTCAAACGACCCTGTTCCTAGGTCAAATGGTCAACCTCTTGGGCCAAAGGGCCCATCTCTTGGCTCGGACGACCCACCTCCTAGGCCAGACAACCCACTTCCTTGGTCAAATGGCCAACCTCCTGGGTCAGACAACCCACTTCCTAGCTCAAATGGCCCACCTCTTGGGTTAGATGGCCAATCTCTTGGGCCAAACAACCTTAGGCTAAAAGGCCCACTTCCTAGCCCAGATGACCTAACTCATGGGCCAAATGACCCACTTCTTGGCCTAGATGACCCGACTCTTGGGCCAGACAAACGGGGGAAATTGTTGGGCGACCTTGGTGAATTGCCTAACGGCCCCCTTCTTCAGTCAAATAATGTACTCTTCGTCCCGAACTATCTATTTCTCATCTCAAACTGTGTATTGCTTCTCCTAGGCGACCCTCTTCCCTTCCTTTCAACAAGTGTGCCATACAACATTCCATACAATTTGTTCGTTTCACTGTATGACCTGCTCCAATTGCTCTTTGACTTGTTTCAAGTCTAGACGACCTTCCCATATGGCCAGGGTAGGGCCCAAATGGCCCCTCCTTAGGCCTAACAATCCAAGGGTTGTTTGGAGACTCTTGCTCCTAGACGACCAGGGGGTGGTTGTGATGACCCTCCCCCCTAGCTAGATGGCTTGTGGTTTTTTTGGGGTTGATTCCTCTCTGCCAAACAGTAGGGGAGAAGCCCTAACAACCCTCCCCCTCGGTCGGGCATCCTAGATGGCTTGGGTCCCAACTCAGATAACCTAAAGTACTGATAGTCTAGGATTGGGTCCAGATGGCTAGACGACCCTAACAGACAGTCAAATGTCAAACAACCTCCCTCTTTGCTGTCTGCATCATTCACATCTTCGTCTACATCACTAACTTCGCCGTCTGCATCATTCACTAATGCAACCTTTTCTTTCTGCATAGCTTCAACTAGCTGCTTGATGTTTGCCTCCTTGATTGTAATGAAATCACCTCCTTTTCTTCCCATCTAGGGTTGTGTCTCTAACTCTTCGAACCCTCTACACATCATTGGTTCGTCTTGACTTGTAGTACTTTGACATTCACATGCAAAGTGCCCCCACAAATGGCATCACCAACATTGCACAATGGGTCTACCCTCAATATCATACTCAATTTGGCGTCTTCCAATTCTCTGGTAGTTGTCACAGACTGCATCACCAATGACATCCCCCTTGGTACAATCTCCCTTTGTGTTGCACATACCCGTAGTGATGATTTCATGTCTTTACACGCATTCTTCGCATCGCACTCTTCTTCGGAGTCATCACTCTTCTCTTTAGAGTCACTTCCTTCATTGACTTCTCGACCCCAACACTTGGATGATACACTACTCTCATTCTCCAAACTACTCTCATTCGCTACATGAGTCTCATCATCAGAGTCACTTTCAATGTTAGAATCACTTCCATCTTGAGGGTCACTCTCATCCTCATTAACATAACCCCAACATTTTAATGACATCTTTGCATCACTTTCTAAGTTCAAGGCCTGCTCCAAGGCCTCTTGATATGAGCTCGGAGGGACCATGCTGATCTTCTTTCTATATGTAGAAAGAAGTCCCTCCATGAACCACCTCTTCTTCAATGCATTTGATGGATCTTCCTCTAGATGGGTAAACAACCCACTCAACCTCCATTTGTAGGACTGAATAAACTCTTTTTGACCCTATTCCATTATATAAATTTTAGCAATGACCTCATTGTCATTGTCGAATAGTCAAAATTCCTTCACAAATGCTTTGCGCAACTCATCTTACGTCTTGTATTCGCCCTCTGACAATCCCATGTTCAAATCTACTGCAATTCGATGAAATTTCATAGGGAATAACCTCCTCCAATCTGCGTCATTCTTTTGCCCATTTGCTTTCCACATTAGGAAGCGGATTTTCCAATGCTTGACTGGGTCCTTTGTTTCACCACCATGAAACATGGAACACTTACATGATATGCCAAAATTGGTCTTTGTTATGACAGGTTGATTCGACATTGGCAATGGCCATTTGTGTCTCACCCTCTTCATGCACATTGTTAGGCGCACCCCACTACAATTGCTCTCATGTTGGATGCCCGTCCCGTGCACCATGAAGCGTGCCAACCTGTAGTTGCTTGTGTCGGACTCCCATCTTGCACACTGTCGAAAATGACATCCTGTATTTGCACCAATGTCGAACTCTTGTCTTGCTCACCATCAAATACATTGACTTGCAATTGCTTTAGCACCAAACATTTGTCATGCATTCTTTCTATCGCACAACTTGTGCCAACCACTCCTAGCCTTTCCTGCCAAACCAAGTTTTCTCCTCCATCAAACTTGTTGTCAGCTTTGTCATGTCCAACTTCATCGGTGTGAACATGAACTTCCATATCTACGTGCATGTCTTTTCTTGCGCAAGCTTGTTTGTTTGCATGCACATCTTTTCTTGCATGAACTTGTCTATTTGTGAGTGCGTCTTCGTTGCCTTCATATGTTAACTACGCACTTGTCTATCTTCGTCAATGTTAGCACACACATCTTCACTTGTGCAAACTTCTTCATTGGCGCGAATGTCTGCTTCATGCTCGATCACTTGCACATCACCTTTGTGTGGGAACACTTGTGCTTCTCCCTTCTGTGCGAGCTCTTGTGCGTTGCCAACTTCATCATCATGAATTTCATCATGTGATTCCTCGTTTTTGTGTGATTCCTTGTCATCATGTGATTTCTTGTCATCGTGTGATTCCTCCTCATCGTCGTCACATAATTCCTTGTTGTCATGTGATTCTTCATCCTCACGTGATGTGCCATCATGTTACTCTCCGTCATCACATGACTCCTTGTCATCATGTAACTCCTCGTCGTCATGTAATTCACCATCCACTTGCACATTTGCTTCGTGTGCCGCCCCTTCGGCAACATCAACAAACAAGTCTACGTCTTCTATTGCAACCTCCAATCTTCCCTCCTAAGGGAAACTATGTCGTTCATCAATTGCATTGTAATTATCTCATTGTTGTCATTGTGTACCTTCCCAAGTGATTTGCTCGTCACAACTCCATGTCACCAAACTCGACCCAACTTCGAAAAGGCAACAATGCCAGAATGTAGAAATGGAATACAACACACTGCAATACAATTTCATTACCACTTAGATAAACAAAATATACAATGGGAATAACTTACAATTACAAATGGATACACTACGCACATGTATCCTGCACAACAATTATTTGCAATACATCATACTCCGATGAACCATCAACAACACACTTCGGACAACATACACACACAGCCTCAGATATAGACAGATAGATGTATGAATGGATGATAGATTTGGAAAATATAAGGGGTCTATTTATACTACTCCTAGGAAAAGGGAGGTAGTTGCCAATTTTCACAACTTTCGCATACCTAACCCTAACTACCCTTACATGACATCCGAATAACATGACATTCTAATTATATGTACACTAATAATGTCTAATAATCATTTCATCAAACACTTAGCATACAAACTACAAAATGACAAAACTTTATTCCTTGATTATATAGACATGTCAATCCGCTTGCCTACACTAATTATGAATTATGTTTGTTTAATAATGAATCGTCCAACTCCCTATGGTCTTGTTAGTCACACACTTGTCTCTGACAACTAAAAGGAAGCCTCATCCATATTGTACAAGTGCCTTGGCATCATTTGAGCACTTTGCATTGTCTCCCACTTGTCATAAACCTTACAAGAGCAAAAGAGAAACACCAACAAAAGAGTAAACTAATTGGTAAAGGCAGAAATGCCCATTCCCATGCAGCGCCATCTGAACTTCTCAGTGCTCATAGGCTTTGTCAGAGCATATGCAACGTTTAAAGTATCTACCTTCTCAAGCATAACTTTCCTATACTCCACCATGTCACGAACAAAATGATACTGCACATCAATGTGCTTTGTCCGTGCATGAAATGTAGGGTTCTTTTCCAAGGCGATAGCACTCTGCCTATCATAGTTAATTTTTACTGCTCCCTGATTGAGCACACAATTTCCGAAGCCAAACTGCCTCCTTATTGGCATGAGTAGCTGCCATACTTTGCCTCTGCAGTGGATAAAGCAACTACAACCTGCCTCTTGCTCATCCAACTAATTGCATCACCAAACAGGCTAAACTGCATGAAATGTAGGGTTCTTTTCCAAGGCGATAGCACTCTGCCTATCATAGTTAATTTTTACTGCTCCCTGATTGAGCACACAATTTCCGAAGCCAAACTGCCTCCTTATTGGCATGAGTAGCTGCCATACTTTGCCTCTGCAGTGGATAAAGCAACTACAACCTGCCTCTTGCTCATCCAACTAATTGCATCACCAAACAGGCTAAACACATAGCCATTGGTTGACCTCCTGCTATCAACATCTCCTGCCCAATCTGAGTCCACAAATCCTTGTATGTCTAGCTGCTTGTGAGATTTCTTGATTGTCAGGGATCCCTGATAACAATGAGAGTAATCAGAAGTACCTTGAAGATATCTGAAAACCCTCTTCACTGCTGCCTAGTGATCCTTTCCAGGATTTGCCATAAACTGGCTCAAGACTCCCATTGCTTGGGCAATGTCCGGTCTAGTGCAGGTCTTAGCATACATGAGGCTCCCAACCGCACTAGCATAGGGTACATGGCTCGTCCTCCATTTCTCCAGGTGTAGAAGGACACTGCTCAACAAAAGTTTTTGTTCCCACAGAAATAGGGACACTAATTGGTTTGCAATTCTTCATGTTAAAATGCTGCAAGTCAGAGTCAACATACTTTCTTTGACTTAACCAAAATTTTATGTTGGCTCTATCTCTTCTAATCTCCATCCTTAGGATAAACTTAGCGGCTCCTAAATCCTTCATTTCAAACTGTAGTGAAAGCTGAGATTTCAAGACCTTAATGATATCCTTATTATTACCAATTAGCAACATGTCATCCACATACTAAATGATAACAATAAAATGAACACCCTCCTACTTATAATAAATGCAATGATTTAATTTGGATCTAACAAATCCCAACCTCAAAACATAAGAATCAAATTTCTTATACCACATTCTAAGAGACTGTTTAAGACCATGAAGAGATTTCTTTAACTTGCAAACTAAGTTTTCCTTACCCTTTTCCACATAGTGTTCTGGCTGTTTCATGTAGATTTCTTCCTCCAAGTCTCCATGCAAGAAAGTTGTCTTTACATTCATTTGCTCAACCTCAAGATTAAATGCAGCAGCAACAAATACAAATAATCTAATGGATGTAAGCTTTGCAACTGGAGAAAAGATCTCACCAAAATTTATTCCCTCTACTTGGGATTAACCCCTAGCAACCAGCCTTGCATTATACTTATCTACCTTGCCCCCAAAACTAAATTTCTTATTGAAAACCCATTTGCAGCCAACAGGTTTCCTTCCCTTAAGCAACTGAACTAGGTCCCATGTGTCATTCTTCTTTAGAGCTCCCATCTCCTCATCCATGGCCATCTTCCAAGACTCACTGTCATTCATCTTCATTGCCTCCTTCATAGTTCTAGGCTCATCGATGTTAGTAGATAAAGCAAAAATACAATTTAAACCAAGTGGGCTATACCTATTTGGTTGCTTTCTTGGTCGTGTGGACCTCCTAACCCAATAGGGTTGAGGTTGAGGCTCCTGATCCTCATCGGACTCGTCGTGACTATCTGAAAGATACTCCTCATTAGGCCCATCATGAGCAGTATCATGCTCATCATCATCATCATGGACACCATCATCTCCATGTGCAATTTCTTTGCTTGTTTCTGGTTCAAATTGCACAACTTGTTTTGATGTTTTACTTTGCTGCTCCTCCTTTGAAGAATCCTTGATCTCCCTAAAGATCACATCTCGGCTCCAAACAACCTTATCTGTGGTTGGGTTCCAAAGCTTGTATCATTTTATCCCATTGCCATAGCCAATGAGGATACATTTCTCCTCTTTGTAATCAAGTTCCAATATCTTTACCCTCGGCACATGCACATATGCCGCGTAGCCAAACACTCTAAGGCGTCTCAATGAGGACTTTTTGCCCGTCCAAACCCCTATAGGGGTTTCATCAACAAGAGCTGATGTAGGAGACCTGTTAATCAAGTAACATGCAGTACTAACTGCTTCAGCCCAAAACTTCTGTTCTAGACCAGCACTGCTTAGCATACTCCTAGTCCTCTCCATCAGTGTCATATTCATCCTTTCGGCAACTCCATTTTGTTGAGGTGTATAAGGAGTTGTCTTACATCACTTAATTCCACGCTCCCTGCAAAAAATATCAAATTCTTTGTTACAAAACTCTCCTCCATTGTATGTTCTAAGAGACTAAATCTTTCTTCCTGTTTGATTCTCAACAAGAGCTTTGAACTCTTTGAACTTAGCAAACACTTCAGATTTTCTTCTTAGAAAATAAATCCATGTCATCCGTGAATGATCATCAATGAAAGATACATAATACAATGATTCAGAATCTAGATAATGAAGGTACATCAATTGAACCACATGCATCACTATGCACTAAATCGAGTAAATCCATGCATTTATGGGAGCTTGAGTAGAATTTAACTGATTTCTGTTTTCCATTAAGACAATGTTCACAAAACTCGAAATCAAAGGAAACATCATTTACCCCTCAACAAGGTTCTTACACACCAAGGTTTTAAGACCTTTGTCACCAATGTGACCAAGTCTATAATGCCACAACGTAGTCTTATCTGCTGGTAAGCGACTATCTGGAATTGATGTACTGTTGCATGCAATCATCTTAGCATCAAGATGAAACAGTGTCCCATCACATACTCCTTTAGCAAGCACTATTGATTCTCAAACCATAGTGACTCCTCCTTTGTTAAAGATCATTTGCACACCCGTCATTCAGGCTACTCACGGAAATGAGGTTTCGTGCCAAACTAGGAATATGCAAGACATTGGTCAAGGTCTTGGTCATGCCATTTGAGAGTTGTAAAGAAACTCTCCCTTTACCAGCAACCTTAAGGGACGAGATGTCCCCCAAGTACACACTCCCACTATCACCGTCCTGGTACTTTGTGAAGTACTCTTGATGTGGAGTCATATGGTATGACGCTCTTGAATCAATCACCCAAATGCCATCCCTAATGTGAGTGGAAAAGGCATCCAAGAATGCATCTCCTACATCCTCCCGAGAAGACTAAGAGTTGGAATCCTCATCAGATTCATGCTTGTTTTTATGCTTCGCTTTGCAATCTTTCTTCACATGCCCCTTCTTCCCACAATTCCAACATTAGATATTTGTTAGAGTGGGAGTCTTGGATCTTCCCTTGGACTTGGACCAAGCAACTATCTCCTTTCCCTTGTTCCTTTCTTTGGATCTATCACGAACAACCAACACATCCTTAACACCTTCCGTGGTTTTCCTCCGCATCTCTTCTGAAAGCAAGGTAGATACTATCTCCTCCATCTTCAGCTTGGGACTAGTGGAGTTGATAGCCATTACTATGTTGTCCCAAGAATTGGGTAACAAACATAGTAAAGTGATACACTGGTCCTCCTCATCCATTTTTACTTTGACGGATCTTAGCTACGAAATGATAATGTTGAATCCGTTCAAGTGTTCTGCTATGAAATCTTCATCCCCCATCTTTAGGGAATACAATTTCTTCCTCAGGAACAATTTGTTCACAAGGGATTTGGCTTGGTAGATTGAAGCCAACCTATCCAACAAGATTTTCGTAGTAGGGCACTCACTTACATTCAAGAGCACTAGAGACGTAACTGAATGAGGCTCCGTGCCTGCCAATCCATCATTGCTCGGTCTTCATTCATCGTAGACGTACTAGAAACGACAACCCATAGATCTCTATCTATGAGTAGATCCTCCATTTTGAGCTTCCATAGCTTAAAATTTGTACCATTAAATTTTTCTATCTCCAACTATGATATACTTGCAATATTGAAATAAAAGCACTTGTCCTATGCACAACTCTCACTCAAACCAAGATTAATAGAAAAAAAAATTCCTAACTAAGGATCTCAAAAGTTGGCCAAGCTCTTATACCAATTGAAAGGAGGTTAGACTAACGCGGAACAACTTCCTACTTAATCTTTAGAGGAAAGTAGTGCAAAAACAGGCCTAGACTTTTAATTCAACAAGCAAAATCACATAAATCTCACACAGGAAGCAACATATACCCTGGGAAACCCTTTTGGGAAAAACCCAACAATCAAGGAGCACTCAAAAATTGTATTATTTAGTAATCAGCAATTTGCTTCTTACAATACAATTCCCACACAAGTATCCACTTCTTCAGTCCTATTTATCAACAAAGCTGGAAAAAGACCTGCAATAACACAACTGGAAATAGACCTATAGTATTGCAGCTGTCCTGCAGTGCACAGTGCTAGAAATAGACCTGCAGTCCTGCAGTGCACAATGCTGGAAATAGGCCTGCAGTATTGCAGCTGTCCTGCAGTGCAGAGTGCTGGAAATAGACCTGCAGTCCTGCAGTGCACAGTGTTGGAAATAGACCTGCAGTCCTGTCGTGCACAATGCTGGAAATAGGCCTGCAGTATTGTAGCCGTCTTGCAGTGCAGAGTGCTAGAAATAGACCTACAGTCCTGCAGCTGTCCTGCAGTAAAACCATGGTCTAGTTCACCAGTTTTTCTTCCTTATATATACTCTTAACATAAGACATGAGCCAGTTAAGGTTGAAAGGTGTATGACACCTATTCCCAACACAAACTACAAAATGACAAAGCTTTATTCATTGATTGTATAGACATGTCAATCCGCTTGCCTACACTAATTATGAATTATGTCCGTTTAATAATGAATCATCCAACTCCCTATGGTCTTGTTAGTCACACACTTGTCTCTGACAACTGAAAGGAAGCCTCATAGGGTTCTGTGTCCCACATATCCATATTGTACAAGGGCCTAGGCATCATTTGAGCACTTTGCATTGAAAGAGAAAGTTATGCAAAATGGGGGATTACAATTTGTAATTATTGGGCTTCTTGATATATGTTGCCATCAATGTTGAAGGAAGAAAGCAGTTAAAGAAAATACAAATATAGCCTCTTATTTAGTCTGCTACATATTATGAAAACGTGCAGGCAATACAATATTTTCAATTGGGAATGCATTGTCTAATGTATAATATGTTTTTCTAGAATGAATTAGGATGGAAGAAACGTTGTTATTCTCTTTGTATATTTTAATTAATGTTATTTGCAGACTTTATGTGTCACTTAGATATTTTTTTGTCCATGGTAGTTGTATGATATAGACAGATAGCCCTACAAACTTTTCATGGCAAACTATTATGTGTATTTCTTCATGGAGATTTTTACAAGGCTGTTGACATTTGCATGTGCACACATGTTTTTCCTTATCGTATTTAACACAAATGCTTTACATAGAGTTTTGTAATGGTGTAACCTTGAGTTTGCTTTAGGCTAACTATTCTATTAAATACATGGGTATTTGCTGTTTTCCAAGTTTTGGCTATTTTCTAGTCAGAAAATATGTCATTGCAAGAAATATTCTTTTGGTAAAGAACAAACCAGTGTTAATCACAAGCAAAGATGAACTCACAGCATATATTTTTTAAGGTTTTTAAGACTATATTATTTGAAACAGAACCTGCCATCATGCCAATTCTTACAAATATGCACACTTGGCTGTAGGACATACTATTTTTATGAATTTTCTGCACAAGACAGGCATGTTGCCTTAGAAGCTGCTGTTTCTAGGGGAAAGGTGAGCTCATATTATGCTTTGCTTGTAGTCAGTTATGCAAAAAAAATGTTATAATTCTAATGCTTAAAATTTACTGATATTAGCATTTGACAGGTATTTGTTGTAGGGGCAACAGCTCCACGATCTAAGTGGGAGGATGATGGTAGTAAACTGCGCTCAGCTGCAATATCATTCGCCCTTTTATAAATCTTGATTTTGGGGCACTGCATACCATGCAAGCTTTAGGAAACTACAAATCAAGGAGAGGTCAAACATCAAGAGGTATGACCTTGCCATTTATGTTGGGCATGAAATGCGTTTCATGTGTTCCTCATTGTGATTTAATTTGCATTTGTTACGAGGAAGGATTTTTTGTCTAAATTCTTTTCTTCTTTATTACTTAATCCAAGGGAACATCGTCCTGCATTTGATATGTATGTGACTGTCAAGATCAGAATTGTAGAGTCTTTACAGGCATGCATTTCTTTGTAAGTATATTTGTAGGCATGGTAAAATATTCACTCGATTGCATAAGTTATGACATGATACCTTTCAGAAGAGCAAAAACTTAATATTACATACCTTTGTAGAGGAAAGTTCTTTCGTGTTATTCAAATGTTTGAAAGACAATCGTACACAGAAATAAATCCATGATTTCTGCTTTTTTAACCTTGCACTCTATATAATGAGCTTTCGGAGGCACATGTTATCCACTCGTTATCTTGTGATTAAATAGTTCTATAAAATTGCTAGTTCTTTGCCCGCCAATAATCCTATCGAACAGTCATTTGAGCTTCTATTACAATTGGAGAGGGATTTATTTGACTGGAATATGATTAGTTTAAGACTACCCTTGAATAACTTGGTTGAACTAAGACGTTAGAAGATTATATAGCTTATGTATTTTGTCTTTTAGAGCTCGAGTCCAAGTTACTCCATATTAATAGCTGTCATGATATCTGAACTTAAATTACTTGTCATTATTTAATCTATCCTCATTAATTTCATCTTCTTCCATCCTTTACTTTTAGCTTGTGAATACAAAGCCATTAATTAGAACTCTTGAGATGAATGTTGAGCTACTAAAATCTTTTGAGAAATACATTATTTGATCTGCTTAATTGAGAAGTATCTGGAGGATATAGAAACACTGGTAGTGTTTTGCATCAGGCCTGTTCAATAGCTAATGAAAACCTTCAAAGGTGATTTGAATGCATTATCGTTACTTTCATATAGTTGCCTCAAATTTCTACTCAAGATGTCACTATTCATATTATATAGTTATGCAATTTAGCCAAAATATGCTACATCAAGTTTCAAGTAAAAGCCTTCCTGGACTTAGCAGAATCATCTTTCCTTTTTGGTTTTGGGAAACCATCAGAGAAGCAGCAAGAGAATCTTGCAGAAAACTTTCTGAGCTGTGCACATCTTCTGGCATTAGTAGGGCAATATCTGTCATATGCTGTCAATTTCTTTTCTACATGTTTGTGCAAATTAATTTTGCTTGGGGTTTTTATCTTTACAGAAATATTCTATGTTTACAATGTTCTCTATCATTTGATTACATTGTGATTCTGATGATTCACTTGGAGTTTTGATGATTGGCTTCATTGACTACATTAAAATACAACTTGACAGTATCTTCAAGCGACGACACACTTACTATTGGACTCTTACAGATGACAAAAGGCATGAAGTACATTAAGGACCCACAATATAACCTTCTAACAATTCAAAACGCATGTTAAAGTCATTTTAATTTATTTTGCATTACAAAAAAATATTGTAGGATGTAGCTAAGCTATCCCATAGTTTAATACCTAGCATTACGTCAAGTCTATATATGGATGTGCTTTTAAGAAATATTAACTTGAAAGGTAGTTCCAGCAGAGCTTATTGAAAATGCTTATTTGTAGTATTGTTCAAAATTGAGTTTAATTGACAAAAGTTTTATGTTTATTTCTGCTATATATCTTTTTGATGAACAGTTTTGTTATGTGACACTTTAACAGTGCACACACATTAGAGAACAAACATCCTATAAAGATGATATAATTGTGGATGGGTATCTTCTTCTTTGTGACCCCTACCATCATAGAATTTTATGAACGCAATGCATCAGTATCATTTCAGAATTGCATTCACCCTAAACAAATAACTTGGATCCATGCAATTGTATTAATATAATATGAAAGTGTAGTTTCATGGGCTGTGATACTCATGGAAGTGTTCTTCAAGAAGACAGCTTGTAAATCATCACTAGGTCGATGACAGCTGTAAAAACATAATACATATATGCAACAGTGTTCACTTTAGGAAATAAGGGCTATAAAGTAATAGCCATAAATAATTGGTAGAATGAAATTACAAGGTATTTCATAACACTGGTGTGAACAATAGTTAGAAAACTCACTACTATCCTGCAATTTTGTGGGCGGTGAGATTTTTTTTGGTTTTCTCGGTGCCAAGAAAATTACCCAATCGTGACAACATTTGGTGCGATTTCTCGCCAATATCTTGTGACAAACTCCCCGATTCACGCAGTCACAAAAAAGGGCCAAATTTTTTAGAAGGGCCATCTTGCCTCATTTTTTCACTTTCTCATCTCTTCAGCCATGTGGACATTATCCTTAGAGATCAAAACACTGAATATTAACTATTTTTCAAGATCATATCAGATATTTTACGCCATTTAAAGGAGATTGCAATCATCTTCTATTGATTTCGGAGGTAAAATTCTTTTTCTTTATGTAAAACTAGGCTTTTGTTAGTTTTTTTTATTTTTTATTTTTTATTTTTTCAAAATTTTCTTTTTGTTTGTTCTTCCTCAAGCATGTAGGCTAGGCCCTAGGGCATTAGATTAGTTACTTATTTCTCTCCCTTTTTTTTCTCCTCCCCTTTGGAAAAATAGATGGATTCTTTGGGTGAGGTCCATGGAATCGTCGCGGGTAGCAGTGACCCGCCTTCAAGTGCAATTCAACCAATTCCTTCTAGTGCAGTCCCTAGTCCAAGCCTGGAAGCATAATATAAAGGAAACTTGTTGAATCAAATGTTTTATAAACACTATGACAAGGACATGTGAGGAGGCATACATTGCCTCAATTACCATCTGCTTGGATGACCAAGGCATGATGTGGACCCCTGCCCTAGAAAAGATGATTTGATAAAAATTGAGGTGCAGTGGGGGCCTTGGCCCTCTTTTTATCAGGATGAGGCCAAATTGGAGGATTTTCATGATGTGATTGAAGAATATGTTCTTAGCCCTCGCATTTGGTGAGGTAGTGGGAGTGGGAGGAGTGCGACTGTTGGACGAGGCTCCTACACAAGACAAACCACACTTTAGAATACCGCATGGGAGGGACAAGGCAAAGGATGTAAGGACATTTGCAGCCAATTTTTAGTATTACTGCAACATTCCCTTCAATTGTGCAAACAGGCTCTACTGGGAAGCCCTAGTGAGGGCATTGAGCGAGGCTGGAAAAGGGGTTAAGCTACCTTCAACAAAATATTTTAGTGGACCATTGTTGGAGTGTGTCATGAACACACGTGCTCTTGTAGAAGAGCAAAAGCGATCATGGAGGACAAGGGGTTACAACGTTCTTTCTGATGGATGGACGGATGCAAGAAACCACACTCTCCTGAACTTCATGATGGCTTCGGGTGGATTGGTCTTCTTGAAGTTGATTGATGCCTCGTGAAAGGTGAAGAATGCACACATGTTATTCAATTTGTTTGAGGAGGTTGTGCTAGAAATAGGAGTGGAGAATGTTGTCCAAGTAGTGACGGACAATGTAGTAGCATATGTATCTATGGATAGACTTCTCAAGAAGTACCCGTCTATTTTTTGGAGTGCATGTGTTGCCCATTGCGTGGACCTCATGCTTGAGGACATTGTCAAAATGACATGGGTGAAGACCGTGGTAGAAGAGGCGAAGAACATTACACGGTTTATATATAACCACACATGGGTGCTTAGCTTGATGAGGGAGCATAATGACAAAAGGGACATTCTTTGCCCAAGGATCACTCAATTTACCTCTAATTTCATTGCCTTGCAGAGCCTTCTAACAATATCACCTACTCTAAAGCAGATGTTTGTGAGTAAGGAATTGTATGCCTCACCATTTCATTCAAAAGAGGAGGGGTAGCGGATTTGGAGGCAAGTTTTTGATGATTCATTTTGGGTGAGCGTCTAGGAAATTCTCAAGGTAATTGGTTATTGAGTTCAAATTTAAATTTTAAAATCTTATTTTATACTTGAAAATTTTAGTATTTCTTTTTCTAAATTTTTCATATTTACTATTCAATTGCAGATGACAAAACCCTTGGTAAGGGTTCTTCGCCTTGTAGATGGTGAAAAATTGGCAATGGGTTATCTATATGAGGCAATGGATAGATCCAAAGAGGCCATTGAACATTATTACAGTGGCAACTAGTGCAAGCGTAAACCAATTTGGCATATCATTGATAAGAAATGGACGAGGCAATTCCATCGACCTATTCATGCCCCAAGGTGCTTCTTGAACCCCAAATTCTTTTACAATAGTAGTTTTAGCAGTGATGAAGAGGTCTAGGTAGGGTCCTATACTTATGTAGAGAGGATGATAGATGACCTTGCCAAACATCGCCTCATCCTTGCCAAGTTGCGATTTTATAAGGTCCTGGGAAGGAGCTTGTTTGTATCTTCGCTAAAGAAGCAAGGTCAACCTTGCAATGAGGTAAAATATTTAAACATTTTTTTCAATTGGTTATATAAGATTGAAATGGGCCCCACCCATATTACATCATCACCACATAGTGGTATTACAACAAAGCTTGGATATTATCCATGTATCGCTTGGCAAGATTTAAACCTTGGTCTCCTCCTTAAATGTTGAGGAATCTAACCAGTTGAGCTAATACCACTTGATTAAAATATTTAAACTTTTAAAGTTTAGCATTTTTTTAAATTTACTTGTAGTTTACGATTGTAAATTAATACTTTGAAAGTATCTTTTTAATAGATTTATGGTGGGAGGATTATAGTTCCAAAACACCTAGTTTGAAGAGGACGACTCTCCACATCTTGAGTTAACCTTGTAACACTTTTGGGTGTGAGCGCAATTGGTCTCTATTTGAGGTCGTACACACCAAGAAGTGCAATAGGTTGATCCAAGAGTGCCTCAATGACCTTGTGTTCATACAATACAATCTTTGGCTTCGCACCAAACAAGTAGAGGCTAGTGAACCCTATGAAGCATTTGAATTGGATGAGCTAGATCCATTATTTGATTGGATTGTCGAGAGTCTGTCAGATATCGAATTTATTGTAGAGGACATTGATGCACTTGAGGAGGAAGTGGAAAATTTGAGAAGACTGGAGGAGATAAACTGTGATGCTCCTGTACTTGAGGAGCCTCCAATTCGACCACCTGTTCAGAACTAAGGCCAACCTTCTAGTTTGAGGGGGAGAAGAGGAAAACAAAAAACAATTTAAAAACTGCTTTATATCTTAAAATGTTGCATTTCTATGATGTATTGGGTTGGATTTAATGATCATGAATTGTAATGGTAACTCTTTTTTATGAATATCTAATATAATGTTAGCTTTTTGGCTCTCCAATTTTTGTTTAAAATGTTTTTTTTTATTGAAAAAATTTCTTCTTTTTTTTTGCTAAGTTTACCGAGTTGTCGACAAATCTCCAAAATTGGGGTGCCAAGTTTATCCAAAGTTATGAGTTTTCCAACTGTGGTGTGAACCACAATGGCAATCTTGGTAGTTCTAAGACAAGGATAGAGATACTAGTAAATATGCTTGCGTAGTCCAAAGGATGACAAAACTTGAGTAGCACATATAAACTATCTAACATTGACACTCTTCAATCAGATAAAAGTGATTAGCACGAAAGCTATAAGAACGTGGCCTAGCTACAAAGGCATATTACCTTTGAGGTGAAAGAGGCTCTTTCAATGGATGTGTCACATAGCAAGAGAGGAAAATAATGCAATTTTTCAATGAATGAAGTGAGAGACTTGCTCAATATAGAAGTTGATATGTTAGAAGGAACATGTTTTAAAGATTAAAAGCGCTTGGAGATGACAACATCAGCCTTTCCCATCCATAAGAAAGAGTGGTGACCTTGTTATAGAACATAGGCTTACTAGCTATGTTAAATACATTCATATGCACAAAGAACTAGAAATCCACTAACCATATGAATATTTTATAATGATAAAGATTAATACCTAATGCAAAGCAATTTTATGATGTGCATATATTGCTGTAATCCACAAATTTTATGTTGGCAATGTGTTCAACAAACCCATGAAGTGCACACGATAGGTATTTTCGTCAAATAATTCTTTTCAACAATTACACTCCTTAGAATCTCGGGCCTCGCCAGACTGAACGCTTGTCCCTTTCCTGGTGCTTTCAGCGGCGTAAAAGGTTTAAAATGATTGTGGCATGGTGGTTATAGGGGCGGACTACGCGAAGATCTGTGTGGCGGCTTCTGGGGCGGACAGCGCAGAATACTGTGGCGGCCATAAAAGTCGGCAGCCTCCCGGATTCGTGGCGGCTACCGATTCCACCATGTAAATTCAAAAACAAAAAAAAAAAAAACAATTACACTCCTTAGAGAACGTGAATGCTTTTTTGTGCATGATTAAAATGTCTCCAGTGAAAGCATGCACAAGAACAAGGAGGTAGCTTAATATTTGCATGTTTCTCTACACCAAAGGTGTAAAAAGGTAAAGGTAAAGTTGTTTTTAACGTCCACGAGACCATAGGCCATATGATATGATCCTTAGAGGATGTTGTTTACCCAATATATGTTTATCCAGCCAAACTCCATTACCTAAGTATAGTGTACAATTCTACCCCCATTGAATTCAAACCTTGAACCTCCTATTTGGAGTTCCAAAGTCTTACTCTTAGAGCCTCTCAAGTTATGGTTCCATCATATCTTAAATTACATCACAAACAACATCATCATCCTTGCATTTTAGAACATATATTATGTATAATATACATGTCCTTGTTGAAACATTCCATTGATCTTACTTTCGAAAATGAGAGTGATTGCTTTGATGTGAATTGCCTTTTCATACGCATGAAACTATAGATACATTCCTTTGTGTGTGATAGAGAGAGGACTTTATGAGTGTTTCCCATGCTTTTTAAGACCCCATGCCTTTGGTTGTCGTCATTAGGATATTTTCTTAATTGCAACTTGTTGAACCACATAAAACACACACCCATGATGGAATTTTCTTCACATCGGTGCCTGCCTTCTACAATATAATCATATACGTGCAAAAAGGAATTAGACAAATACAACTTTGGCCCTAAGACATGTAAACATACCAAATCATTTAATTAAGCCATAGAATTTTAGTAAAACCTCATGGAAATGAAATAATGAATATGAGTCTTATCCTAGAAAACCTGCAAAAGAGGCATCTACAATTCACACATTTTCTTCAAAAACATAATAGATATTTCATACTCAAAATTAAAGTCATCATTTATATGACTTTTTTTAACTTAAATCATAAAATAAACATCATCCCAAATAATTTCCCAATACTATAACCTCAACAAAATAAAAACAAAGAGGAATTGATTAATTGTAATGGCAGGAAAAAGCCCTAATAAAAAATGTTTTATACGATTTTAAGTCAGAATAGCTCTTACAAAAAAAAAAAAGAGGAAATAGCTAGCAAATCTCACACTCTTGTGGTGGTTGTCACCCATTCATATAAATTTGGGAAGAAGGAACACCCATTTGAATGTAAATCTAGAAGTCTCAAAGTTGAATGATACATAATATTAATATTAACCTTGAAAATGAAGAATGCACTTGCAACATCACAACATATGCATTAATAACTTTTAGTTTTTGAGGTACACTTGATTTTTTTTCCCTTTTATGATGCAACAAATACATCTTGGTTGGTTGTTCCTAGGACCTCATGTCCTAATCCTTTTTACTTTATTGTAATAGTTTAGTTATTGATTAGTGGGCATGGCTTTTGAATGTAAGGGTGACCCTAGATCATTAAGGTTAGGGTTAGATAGCTTGGGTAGCTATTTTTGGTTTAATCTATTTTGGCTAATCTTGAAGCATTAAGGTAGGTTTAGTTATCTTTATATATTGCATTGTAAGAGAGGTGAGGGTATCTTGAAGAATTATATTGTATTAAGTGTTGCTCATATAAGGAGGTTGCCCCCTGGAGGTGGCTTGCAATACATTGTAAACTCTTTAATGTGATTAATAAAATCATTTCTATTTGTATTTAGTTTGCAAAATTGTGTTTCCTTGCAAGTTTATTTCTGGTTCAATTAATTCATGCAAGTAGAATCCTTACATCTGGTATCAAAGCTTAATCCAAGGAAGGTTATGTTACGATAACGAGGTTTCTATTCCTAAAAAATTTCCATGGCCACAATGCATCCATCTCGGTAATCTATTTTTTTATGTATTTTCCTTCAATCTGTAACCGTTGTATTTTTGCAACTTGTTCTATAGTCTTTTGAAGCACTCAAATTTTTTTCCCTCTACTAGATTCATTAGGTTAGAAATCCTATGCTGGGGTTTTTAAAATATCATAAAGGAGCTATTGTTACTGGCTAAGCTAGACTGCCCATAAAACGTCTATTACGAAACTCGGTCGTCCATGCACGTGTAGAGGAAAAACGACAAAAAGTTCTTTTTTTAAAGTCCCCTCAAAAATTCGTTGTCTCGAAAAAAACTCGGTTGTCCATGCACGCGTAGAGGAAAACACAAGAAGATTTTTTTTTTAAAGTCCCCTCATTTTTGTTGTTTTCAGTTAGAGAGAGACAAGCTAAGATCAGACAAACAACAACACTAATTTGCATCCTAAAGCCAATTATTTTTAGTTCGAAAAAATCTAACCATCCAACAGTTACATTTGAGGTAAAAAACTGGCTTTCAGTTGTCAATGCTTAAACCATAGGGCCTTTTTTTTTTAAGTTTCTAACTACTTGTTTATTGTTTCCATGTGCAACCACATTGAAACAAAATGATGGAAAAAAGAGATGCAGTGTGGAAATATGCAAAGGAGGGAGAAAAGAAAGGGGAGGTTTACTATAATTTTTATGGGGACAAAATTCATGGAGGCATAAACCACCTCAAATATCACTTGGTGAGGTGGAAATGCCATGATGTCAGGCAATGTTCAAAGGTGCCTATTGAGGTTGAGAGGGAATGCAATGCCCTCTTGACAGACTACAGTGACAAAAAAGAACTAAAACGAAGAACAAGTGAGGTCATGGCTAGTCCCCCTTCTCAACATCATATAGAGGGTATAAACAACACCTTTAGCCAGTTTCAACACTGCTAGAGTGGGTCCAGTCCATCAATTGCACACCCAAGGAGTGGGACGGAGGAGTCTTTTTTGTGGAAGTTTTGCGCCAGGGTCACAACCCATGCTTGAGGGTATGACTGCATGGAATGAGGAGAGGCATAGGGCTGTGGGGAAGGCTTGTGCAAGTTTTTGGTATTTTTTTGACATTCTCTTCAATGTGGTGAGGTCTCCATATTGGCGAGAAATGGTAGATGCCCTAATAGCTTGCGGCCCAAGATCTAAACTGCCAACTTATGATGATTTTACATGCCCTCTACTTCGTGAATCTATGGAGGATATTCAAGTGTTGGTTGAAGAGCAATGCAAAGTATGGAGGAAGAGGCATTGCACAATCATGTCTAATGGGTGGACCGATGGGAGGAATTAGACATTGATTAATTTTTGGTTGCTTCTATAGGAGGAATTGTATTCCTCAAGTCAATGGATGCATTGACACAAGTTAAGAGTGCCAAATGCTTGCACAATTGCTAGAGGAGGTTGTGTTGGAGATCGGGCAAGAGAATATTGTCCAAGTTATCACAGGCAACGCAACAACATATGTAGCAGCTGGTAGAATTTTGGAGGAGAAACTCCCCACCATTTATTGGACACCATGTGCCATCTATTGTCTCAATTTGCGTCTTGAAGACATTGGAAAATTACCTTGGATGTCTGAGGTTGTATAGAAGGTAAAATGTATTACCAAATTTATCTACAACCTTATGTGGATCCTCCAGCTGATGAGGCAATTCACTAATAGGAGGGAGCTTACGCAGCTTGCAGTTACATGCTTCACCACAAACTTCGTTACATTGCAGAGCCTCTTTGATGCAAAGGGGGCATTGAAGAGGATGCTTGTGAGCGATGAGTGGACTGCTAAAGATGTTGCTAGATATCGACTCTCCAGTGAGGGCCAAAAGGTGTACGACTATGTCTTTGAGGAGCCCTTCTGGACAACTATGCATGAGGCAATCAAGGCACAAGACTAAGTTTATTTTATTTTATTATTTAAATTAATTTTCCATTTGCAAATTATTTTGTTATTGTAAATTATTTTTCCATTTTTTTAATTTAGGTGTTAGAGCCTTTGATGAGGGTTCTTCGTCTTGTTGATGGAGAAAAATCATGAATGGAATATGTGTATGAGGCTATGGATAGGGTGAAAGAGGCAATTGCCTCATTTTATAATTATTTTGAGCCTAGATACAATCCCATTTGGGAAATTATTGACTGGCGATGAACTTCTCAACTCCATAGCCCACTTCATGTAGTGAGGTACTACCTCAACCCCAATTTTTTTTATGATGATTCATTCAAGGCCAACTATGAGGTGATGTTGGACCTTTGACAATGCCTTGATTGGATGGTGCCAAATGACCACACCTACAATTTGATCGAAGATGAGGTGCAAGATTATAAGAGATGCGAAGGTGTCCTTTTCACATCCATACAATGCATTTGAGCAAGGTCAACGTTGAGGCTAGGTAACCCTGATTGAATTATGATTTTGTTTTCAAAAATATCCTCAATGTACAATTTTACATGAATTATTAAATTTCCTTTTTCTTGGCTTTTTCTACATTTACGGTGGGAGGAATTTGGTGTGTATGCCTAATCGACAACGCTTCACCATAAAAAATTTATGTCAACCATACAACACTTCAGGTTGTGAGTGCAATTGGAGTATGTTTGAGCACATTCACTCCAAGAAGCGCAATAGGCTTATGCAACAAAAGTTAAATGATCTTGTTTTTGTTCATTACAACCTTTGCCTCCACCATAAAAAAATTGCGGGAACAAGTTATGAAGTCATTTATTTAGACAAGATTGATCCATCATTTGAATGGATCACAGAGCTAGAGGAGGAGGAGCAACAAGCACCTCTCTTTCCATGGATGATTTTGAAAGCATGGGAGAGGAGTTATCGACAAAGGCATAAGAAGAGGCACGAGCATAGGCACATGGAGAGACGTCTAAAGCTTTTGTTAGGAAAAAGGGCAAAGGCGTTGCAAGACATGGATAGTGGGCCTATTGAGGCATTGCCATGACACATTTTGTAATTTGTATCTTTTTATATTATAAGCAATACAAGAATATTTTAATTTTCTAGGCATTACAGTTTCTAAAATTGAAGTGTGTTTTGTCACTTTCATGTGTATCACTTACAATATTAATTTTGGATTTATATAATGTTAATTAATTGTGATATGCATGAAAAAAACTTTTTTCCAATGAAAAATTGCATTTTCTTCCCTTTTTCTTTGGCTTGATTTGGCCTTGCCAATTTTTTGTCGGGTCCGAGTCCAAATTTCGATTTGGCCTTGTCAAGTTTTTGTCGAGTCCGAGTTTCTCTACTATGCTTTTGGTTATATAGGGAGACCCCCCAAGCATAGGAGAACATTTTACCCATAGGAAGATAGGTTTGCATTTTGTGGTGCACCGGTAAGCGGTTAGCCTTAGGAAGGTAGTTGCATTGTACCTCAAAGACAAGTAGTGCGGCTACGGGAATTGTGGAATCCTCCATAGTTAGTGCCTTGAAAGATCAGGCTAGACATTGTCTACAAATAAGATCACTATATTTGCAAGTCCACAAATCAAACAAACCCTACCCTAGCACACCTAGGAAAAAAGAAAAAAATTGCAAGGACTTTTCAACATATTGAGAGAGTGATTCAGAAGACACTAGAATTCTGACCTAAGCGAAGTACGATTTCGCAAAACAAAGTTTTAAAACAGGGTAACAGTTGCAAGGTAGAAGCGACAGAGGGATAGTTACAATATTAAGGGACTACAAGAGTTTTGGGAAGGGCATGAAGCACTAGGTAGAAAGTTTTGAGCGCAATATTTGGAAAACTACAACGATTTTGACAATTCTAATAAAATAGATCGCCTTGGAGCATGCAATAACTGTGTTAGAAGTGTGCATGACTAAAAAAAGGCGGGCACCAGGAAATGTCATTTCGAGACCTATTGCCTTGTGATAGTCTCTTCGCAACAATCTTGATATATAACACTAACTACTATTATTTTCGGCTACAAAAATATCAATTTTTTGTTGGGTTCATTACAATCACCTTTTTGCACTGATAATTTTAGTAACACCCATAGCACATTCCAGACACTTGATTTTACATAAAATGGCTATAAGTTGTTAATCACAAGATAGTTCTTTAGAAAAAGTAAGTGAAAATATTAAAGACCTACAAGAATGAACGAATCAATTTCAAAGTTTTGATTGGGACCTTTTGATTAAAATTTGGACATGATGAAGCAAATGCAACACAACATACAAAACATCCAGAAGTTACCACCTATCTCTTAAACATTGTCCAAGAAATGCATGAAGCATTGCCGCAAAGTGAACAAAATCCTACTCCCACTAAACCCATAGGAAATCCATAAAATATTGTGGAAGCATAATATACCTTACCCACTAAACACTATACTACAGAATTGGATTTTCCCAAGTTTGATGGTGGAGATCCTATTAGTTGGATATACAGTGCAAATCAATATTTTGATCTTCATCAAATTCAGGGCACTCTAAAAGTTTTTATAGCCTCTTTCAACTTGGATAAGGAAGCAATACAGTGGTATCAATGGTTCCATAAATCTAAGGGAACAACACAATGGGATGAATTTTGTGAAAAATTAATCGTCTAATTTGGTCCTAGTGCATATGATGATTTTATAGGAGCTTTGACTAACCTCAAACAAACTCACACAATTAGAGACTACCTGAAGGAATTTGAAAAATTAGCAAACAAGACATGCTAACTAGGGCATTTTTTACAAGTTGTTTTGTTAGTGGACTAAACAAATAAATCCAAATGGAGGTAAGAATGTTTAACCCAAAAAACATGATGGATGTCATTAGTTTAGCAAGGTTGGCTGAAGACAAACTGGTAGGACAATGTCACATATATACGCCACCCCTATTCTGAAAATTTCCAAAATCTTCAATATCTCCAAACGTAGGAAACACAACCCTCATCAAATGGCTCAGTGAGGTAGAGATAAAAGCTTGTTGAGATAAGAGCCTCTGCTATAATTGTGATGAAAAATACAATCCAGGTCATAAGTGTGTTAAACAAAAGTTTTACCTACTAGATGCTTAGTGAACCACTACCCCTCTTGGGCTCGAGGCAACCAATGATAGCTCAAATGATGAACAAGATGATGACATCAATGTTGCAGATGAGCCCACACCTAAGATATCCTTGCAAGCCCTTGTAGGTATGACTACGCCACAAACTATGAGGATGCAAGTGTATTTCAAGAAATATCCTCTATTGATTCTCATTGACAGGTAGCACTCATAACTTCATTGGCGAAACGAGCAAACTACTATGTGTACCCATGCAATATCTTTGAGGTCATGAGAGCCAATGGAGGTACTCTTCCTTGGAAACACATGTTGCAATGTTAAGCTTACTATTAGAGGCTATCCGATATGTTTGTGTTTTTATTAGGAGGATGTGATAGTCTTAGGTGCTTAATGGTTGCACACATTGGGTTCTATCTTATGGGACTTTCAAGAATTGTGGCTACAGTTCATAATAGAGGATAAACAATACACTCCCAAGGGACCGACAATTGGACTAGTAAGATTCAGTATTTCTCACCACATGGAAAATTACTTAAAAGCACTCTAGGAATCATGGCTACTTTTCATAGTGTAGTCCATAGAAGTTGATCAAACTGATAAATCTACATAATTACAAACACTCCTTAATAAGTATACCCAAAGTGTTTGAGGAACCTCATGAACTTTATCATAGCATACCAATTGTTCCAGGAATTTTGCTACCCAACATCCATCCTTACAAATATCCCTATGCATAAAAAATAAAAATTGAAAAGTTGTTCCAAGAATTGTTGAAAGCAGGATTGATTAAACAACTTGTTTAGGAATGTGACATTTGCCAGCGTAAAAAATGGGAGACAATTCTAGTTTTGGGCACACTCCAATTGTATTGAATCCAACAACAATATGGATCAACATTTCCATGGATTTCATTGGGGGATTACCTAAGTCAACAGGCAAGTCAATTATTTTGGTTGTTGCGGATCATTTCTCAAAGTATGTCCATTTTTATCCTCTTGCACATCCCTACACAACCTTCATCATTGCACATTCATTGACCACATTTTTTGGCTCCATGGAATGCCATCCTCTATAGTTTGTGACTGTGACCCCACACTCACCATAAATTTTGGGAGGATCTCGTCAAGCGGCAAGGAACTCAATTGAAGATGAGCTTGACATACCACTCCCAAACAAATAGTCAAAAACAAAATTGTCAACAAGTGCTTGGAGGCTTACTTATGATGCATTGCTCCAAAGCATCAAATGTAGAGGACCAAATGGATACCATTAGCAAAATGGTGGTATAAGATGACCGAGATGACCCCATATGAAGTTGTATATGGCCAACCACCACCAACTCTCACCTCATATCTTCTAGGTAGTTCCAAGATAGGTTGTGTACAAGTTGTTGATTCTACTCTTTACAATTGAGAGGCCCTACTTTGATCTCTCAAGGACAATCTAACAATAGCCCAAACCAGGATGCAACAACAAGCAGATCAATACATATCCGAGTGAGAATTTATGAAGTCTCAATCATTCTCGAACCAAAGTCTATTTTGGATCGATGATCATGACAACTAGGCAACCGAACCATTCGAGATCTCTTGTTGTGATGGCATAGATTACATCCTAAGGATGCCTTGTGGGAATTGCGATACCAACTCCAACAATAGTTTTCTTATCTTTAGCTTTGAGGGCAAAGCTTATTTTTGAAGGGGGGGGTAGTGTTAGGAACTCACGTCCGAACGCTCACGTCCGAACGCTTTTTACTTTATTGTAATAGTTTAGTTAATGATGAGTGGGAATGTCTTTTGAACATAAGGGTGACCCTAGATCATTAGGGTTAGGGTTAGATGGCGTGGATAACTATTTTTGGATAATATTGGAGCATTAGTATAGGTCGAGTTATCTTTATATATTGCATTATAAGAGAGGTAAAGTTATCTTGAAGAATTATATTGTATTGAGTGTTGCTCATAAAGGAGGTTGCCCCCTCAAAGTGGCATGTGATACATTGTAAACTATTTAGTGAGATTAATAAAATCATTACTATTTGTGTTTAATTTGCAAAATTGTGAGTTTATTTCTAGTTCAATTAATTCATTCAAGCAGACTCCTTACGGTTGTATGCACTCAAAGGTTAGTCCATTGGGTTTGAACATGTATCTCATCATAGTAAGCACCATATAACTTAAAAGTACTCTATTAAACTTTTTATATTGTTCAAATATGTTATTTGTTGTATATTATTTAAAAACTCAGATGCCTCAACCTATTTACGTGCATTGAATTTGAATTCTTCACTTTTTGCTATCTTATTTCTAAAGTGGCATAGTCCTATGATTGGAATTTTGATCCACTCAAATATCATATTCTCTTTAGTTAATGTAGTGTGTGAGTGATAGCTAATAATCTTACATTGACTCAGTTGTGGGACTTAAGTGGTTTGTGAGCCCCACCACTTGCCAAATGCATTACCATTAGGATAACACACTTAGCGTTGCAAACCTTCAATCCCATTTATATGATATTTCTCACTCCAATTAACATTGAGTTGCATTTTGATTGGATAGTGAGCCCTTTTGCATTTGATTGGATCTATGTGGTGCATGTTCTTATGTGGTGTGGTCAGCCCTTTTGCTTTTGTTTGAATTTATGTGATGCATATTCTTCTATAGGCTAATTTCTGATTGTGGCATATTTCTATGATTGGAATTTCGATCCACTTTAATAGTGAGTCCTAAAAAATTATTTTAAAAAAATGTTTTCAATAATTAAATTATTAATTTTAATCTATCTATATGGGGTTGAAAGATGCCTCATCTATATTATATCTTGACAAACCACACTCTTATGGCATTACAATAAATTGCCTTACATTGGAAGTGTCAATCACAAGATAGGGATTTGAAATCAGGTTGTGCTCATAAAATTGCATTCCATATACGATTGCCCCATAATGACTTGGATCAATAATTGAGTTATTTGTTATTTGTGATTATTTCCTAAAATTTATATGGTGCATTTTTTTTTAAAATTGGTTATATGGGATGAAATGGGCCCCACCCATATTACATCATCACCACATAGTGGTATTATAACAACTTGGCTATTATGGATGTATCACTTGACAATATTTGAATCTAGGTCTCTTCTTAGAAAGCTGAGAAATGAATTGGTTAAGCTAATATTATTTTATTATAATTTATATGAAACATTATCACAAGTAAAATTTTGTAATGTAAAACCCAGTAAATTTGCAAATAATGTTTTCTACCATTTTTTCATAAAAGGAACAAAACTTCGTAAAAAGAATTTACAAGTCTTAATTATATCATTTTGATGATAATTTTACATGATTGGGTTTAATGTTTAGAAATGTAACTTTTATTAGAACTTTTATAAGTTAAACACAAGAACCAATTTTGAAGATGGATATAAAAAATAGATAATAGAGAAGTGTTGGCTTTTCAGCTAGATTATCACAAGTCCCAATATGAAGGATCAAATATAAATTATCAAATATATATATGAAGGCTTAGTTATGGAATAATATCAATGTCAATGAATATAAAATTCATGAAATATAACAATATCAATCAACAATATACTCACAATATCATTAATGAATCAAATATACAATAGCTTTATTATTGAGAACACTTTATTGATTTTTAGATATATTTCATGGAGCTTTGTCTCCATAATATAACCTTGGAAAGGTGACTCTTGAATACTTTGACTGTTGTTCTCCTCAAACATCTGGGAGATTCATCCTTTCATATTATTCACATATGACAAAACTCTCATGACCCTCCACATGTATACTTGACACATTCACACGACTCTTTGACTTTCCACACTCTTGCACATTCTATGATTCTTGTACTCATCCTACACATCGACATACTTTAGGGAATTATAAATCACACACCCTGTACTAATATTTACAAATATACAATTGTACCATGGGATACATTTACATAGTACCAAATAATGTAATATTCTTCAACACCCCCTTGTATTACATTATTTGGTATGAAGATCTTTTGATGTACACAGGTGACTTTGAAATATGTTGTACTTGTTTCGTCCAAGTGCTTTTGTAAAAATGTTTGCAAGTTGTTCCTTAGTGGGGATATATTCTATCTGAATGATCTACAACATGATCTTTAAAAAAAGTGACATTGTGCTTCAATATGTTTTGTTCATTCATGAACCACAGGATTTTTGATTAATTTGAGAACTTCGTGATTATCACAATTTAGTATTGTAGGAGTTTTTTTTATTCCCATATCTGACAAAATGTATTGTAACCAAAGTGCTTCACATACTGCATCTCTTGCTACATGATATTTTGCTTTTGTTGATGAAAAGGACACCGCACGTTGTTTCTTACTGTACCAAGAAATAGGTCCTAACCCAAGATGGAATACATATCCTGATGTTGGATAGCTTTAGAAGGTTTATGTATATGTATGTATGGGCATGATGCTAAGCCCACAAGTCTTTTGGTTTTGTTCAATCAACTCTTAAATCTACAATAAAATCTTCTTGAATTTGAGTTTGAATTGTTGTTTTTCTAGAAGGGCTTATCAATCACGTGTGGTGTACATAAAACGAGGGAAATAACTGATTGATCATCCAAATAGCAAAGATGCTACTCAAAAGAAGCAATTGCACAATGTGTAATGCAATGTTGAAAGTTCAATTTTTTTTGCCCTTCCTAAATGGAATACACACTATTATCATAAGAACATATATATATATATATATATATATATGTATGTATGTATAGGCATGATGGTAAGCCCACAAGCCTATGGTAGGTAGATTGTAGGGTTGGATATCGCTAAGAAACATGTACAAGTATGATATGAACCTCTATTCTCATGAACAATAAGTCATTCACCAGTATGCAAATATATCAAATCATGCATCCACAAATAAATTCCACACAGTAAAATATAGATAGATAATACCCTTGAGGTAGGGCAACACCAAAAATATTCCTTCAGGAAGGAATCACTCCACAATATCTCCAAGCTCCACGAGCCAAGAATACTCGCCATTCCTTCTATTCGCAACTTTGCCTTTAAATAATGCCCACAAACATAGTTCATGAGTGTTCTATGATAATATTCTATGATAGTATTCTATGATGATATTCCCTTATGGTTACATATATGATTCTATGACATTATTCTCCTACCTATTTCTAACTTGACATGTGGCCTTCTTTACTAATGAATAATGGTTACATAAGTAATGTTTACATCATAGCGGGTCCACATTAACTAATAATTCATTTATGGCTCATACCAATATACAATACAATATTAAATTATTAAGTACCTATCTTGGGTACCTAACAAATTAGACACTGTGTAGTTTTGAGTGGAAGTCCAATGCTTGTTAACTAGTCAATGCACTCAATGTATGTAATTGTTATGGTCATCCTTTCTATTTCACTAATACACAAATCATCTAAAAATGGAATTAAGTAATTTTTCTATTTTGATTTGGGTCAATTTATCTTTTACTAACATTAGAGTTCTTTGAATAGCCTTCAATGAAAGGAATGTTACTATGATAATTCTTGCTCTGAATTTTGACAATTCTATTTGAAACTTCATCAATAAGGCAAAAATGCTTGGAGTATATTGTTGTAATATTTGTTGAACATCCTATCAAGTGGCATTAGCACAATCGGTTAGATTCCTCAATATTTAAAGAGGAGACCAAGGTTCAAATATTGTCAAGAGATACATGTATAATAGCCAAGCTTTGTTGTAATACCATTATGTGGTGATGATATAATATAGGTGGGGCCCATTTCAATCCCATATAACCAATTGAAAAAATATATGTGTTGAACATCCTAGCATATTTTGAAGTCTCTCTTGATCCCATTAACATGATGGATCAAAATATAATCTAACCCTAACTTAAAAGTTGAATTACAAAAAGGCTTGAATATATGGTGGTTAGGCAACTTTGAAGACACTCAAGACAAGGTTGGGCACCAAACTAACTTAAACAAATTTCTAAAGAATTGTCCTATTATAAGAAATCATGAATCAAAGCATTATAGTCTACACTTTCTATACATGATTACAACAATGTGTGTATTGCTTATATTGAAGAGATCCATCTTTGAAGATATATCATAAAAACATATCCAAAAATATGGACACTCCAACATAAAGAGGAAGGTATATCTTATATAAAAACATGAAAATCTCAAAATTCATAATTCATAGAGAAGAATGACCCTTACAAAGCTAAGCAGACATCAAGTTTAACACATAAGAGATATATTAACATTTGATCTTCATTGAAAATTAAAAAAGTATGTAGAGGTCATTTTTGAGACCATAACTTTAAGAAAAGTAAGACTAGCCCCATCTAATAAGACTCACAAAAACACACAAGGGAATTTAATTGTTTTTTAGAATGTCTTAATAAGCTCAAATCATATATCATTAAAAATAAAACAACACCAAAACCCATATATATATATTTGTATGTGTAAAATAATATTACCTAAGTCATATCAAATTTTTAAAATTACCTTAATTAGCTCAATTGGTTAAATTCCTTGACTTTTAAAGAGAAGACCCAAGTTTGAATCTTGTTAATCGAGACATAATAGTCAAATTGTTGTAATGATCATAACATAATATAGATGAGGTTCATTTCAATTCTATATAATCAATTTTTAAAAAATTACCTATGGATATCTCTATCCTTATTTGACTTTGTTGTACTTCGCTTGTACTTCTTAAAAACTTAAGAGACCACTTAAATCAACTACAACCATGTAATAAAACCTTACAATAACAATAAGTTTAAAAAACTATAAAATGGCAAGAGAATCTAGATTCTAAAATTAAGTGCCTAAGAGCCAAACATACTCTAAAGTCTGCAACGCAAATAAAAAATGTCAAAACAATTGTCATATTCCAAATCTAAGATCTCATGAAATTAGTAAATCTATATTTTTGCCATGAGTATGTTCATATCTCTCTTTAGCAAAGGAATTTAAAGGTTTTTCTAAATTGAGATATATATATATATATATAGAGAGAGAGAGAGAGAGAGAGTTGAAACGATTTTACTTGTATAGTGTTATTATAACAACATGGTAATTATATATGTATTGCTTGACAAGATTCGAACCTAAGTCTCTTCCCTCAATGTTGAGATTAAACTATTTTTTTAAAGCTATATGCAACTTCTATTGGGGACCACTCCCATCAAAATACCAAAATGTTACATTTGTTGTTTGGTTAATTAAACCATATCTAGCTTGTCCTTTTATCAAAGATATTCTTCATTTCCTTTTCTATCAAGTATATTCTTCATCTTTGTCAAAGTGCTATGTTTATGCAATTAGCTCCTTGATGTCATTTTCATTAAGACAAAATCTCACTCATCTAGTTGCCTTTTACAATTTGAATTTCACCAAGACAAAGATCAACACCATGATTAGCTAAACTATCTACTACCCTATTTCCTTCTTTATATATATGTTCACATTTCCAAGAGATTGCCTCCAATAATAGATGATGAACATCAACAATAATATTATTTTTTATCCAATCCACACATCCATTTTTGTTAATAACATTAATGATAACTTTTGAATCCCCCTTGATTGAAATATTTTTCCATCTTTTTTCAATTGCAATTTTAATCCCTGCAAGAAGTGCCCTAGCCTCTGCATATTTGCTAGTTTATGTTCCATATGATTCTAAATAAGTGAGGATAATTTTACCTTTGTTATTTTGAAAAACACGAGCTTTTCCCAGTTTTTTTAGAAGCACCATCAAAATTAATTTTGATAAACCCAATTTATAGACATTCCATTTTACCCTAGATCGAAGTATATCCTTTGTTTTAATGCCATTATTGTAGATGACTCTTCCATGTATATTCAAATCTTGTAACCAAGTTGTTACCACCTTTTTTCTACACTTGAGACTTTACATGATGAGCCCCATATCTATAAACATTCTACAAGAAAGGCAATAATACAGTTCCAAACTTGGGCATGATTTTAAAATTTATTTTTAAAAATTTTATTATTCCTTTCAAACCATAAACTTCAACAAATAATGGTAGGACCAATCCTTCATAAAATACACAATACTTCAGCTTTGAAATAATTAGTCCAACATTGCAAACTCTTTCGATGTTGTTGGAGCTACCCAATATATTCTCATATTTTTGAAAAAGCAACCCCACATGGTACGAGTAAAGGGATAATGAAGAAGTAAATAGTCTAATGTTTCTAAGTCCTCACACAAGACATAGAAAGGCCCATGATATCCTTTTCTTTGTAGACTCGCTCCTCTCATTAACTTACCATCTAACTTATTTCTTTATCAATTGCAAACTATATGATATGAAGTTCCATGTTAGCAATCATTTGGGTAGGGTTCTTTTTATTAATTATTGCATTGCATCAAATGAACCTATATATTTTTTAAATAACATTTTTGCCCAACTCTTTCCTTGATATTTGAATATTCTTCACCCAAATTTTCTCCCTAAGGTCAAACTCATAAGTCTACAATTTCACGAACCTGACCCTCCAATGTTCTTTGCTTTGCAAACCCTCTCCCACTTACAAAGACAAAACCTAAATTTTTCCACACATCTTTTCCAAAGAAAGTATCTTTGAATTTTATCAATTTTTGATAATATACCTATTGACAATCTTGAAAGTGACATCATATAAATAGTGATGCAAGGTTGAACTCTTACCATTTGATATAAATGTTGGAGATATTATAGTATTTGATAAATTTTAAAGTATCCCCATGGTACATTTGTAAATATTAATTTAGGGAGTGTGATTTATATTTCCCCTAAAATATGTGTCCGTGTGTGAGAAGAGTCCAAGTGTCGTAATAAAGTGTGCAAGTGTGTAAAGCATGTGAGTGTGCAACGTGTCATGTAAGTAAGTTAAGAGTCATATGTGTAGGTGTCTCATATACAAGTGAAGAGTCACATGATGTGTGGAAAGATGTAAATTCAAGAGAGATGAGAGATTTGTCATATGTGAGGAATAGGAAAGGATGCATCTCCTGTACAGTATGAAATATTGTATCAAGCATTGACTCACAAAGAATATAAGAGATCTTGTATATTTGATACATCAATAATATTGTGAGCTTTATATTATAAAATATTTTTATTATTTCATGAATTTGATTGATTCATATTGGCCAGATAGTTATATGCTTTAATATTGTGATTGATTAAGATCCTGGATATTGAGACCTATGAGATAATTTGGTTAAAAATACAATAATTAATAGACTAATATTTTACAACTGATACTTTAAATTTATAATTAATTATTTTTAAAGAAATAATATATCGTCTTCTTGTTACGTATGCTTAAAAATATATGCATCACATAGGGATTTAGTCTTGCAAATTATGCATGTAAATAGCATCTTTATAATAGCTTTGGATTTTTACATTAAAATGTTGAAAGTTTAAAATACGAAAAGTTATTAGATTATCTAGCCTAGGTGGATTTCTTGCAATTTTCCTTCAAAAATTTAGGATTTATTTAAGAGTGATATGTTAGCTACAATTGAAGAAGCCAGAAAAAAGGAAGGCCATAATAAGTTAGATCAATGCAAATTTTATTACGTTAGTTCCCAAGAAAGACAGGACTAATCATTTTCGTTTAGTAATCCTATGTAATATGATTTATAAGATCATTTCAAATATTATGAAAAACAGGTTGAAAGGCATTCTAGGTTGTGTTATCTCATAGGATCAAGGTGGTTTTGTATATGGTTAACAAATCCTCGATGGTATAATCATTGCATAAAAGGCTATACATTCTCTTCATTCTATAAAAGCTAGGTATGCTTATGAAATTAGATATAAACAAAGCATTTGTTAGGGTTTCCTAGAATTTTTTATGTGATATTCTCAAAAAAATTGGTTTTGATTATAGGTGGTGTGAATAGATTAAATGATGTTACAGAACTCTGAAATATTTTATTTTGATCAATGGTTCTCATTTTGGTTACTTCAAGTCATCTTGTGGACTTATTCAAGGTGATTCACTATCTCCTTATCTAGTCATTATTCTTGTGGAAGCATTAGCTAACTCAAAGGCAAAAGGGAAGGAAAAAACAAAGGTATTCAAGTTGTAAAAAATGGTCCTTTCAAATCTCATCTCCAATTTGTTGATACTTTTCTTTTAGACCATCCATGATTCAATGAGGCCATGGAGTTTAAATCAATATTATCATGCTATGAGAAGGTTATTGGACAATTGGTTAATACTACAAAATCCATGATTTTTTATTAACACTGCCCTAGATTTACAACAAATTATTGTGAATATTTTAGGGTTTAAAATTGAAAAATTCCCATCAACCTACTTGGGTATTCCTTTCTCATAAAGGAAATAAAAAGTATCTTTGGGTCTCTTTTCTTGGTGGAACGAAACCTTGTTTAGTAGGTTAAAAAGGTAAGTTCTTAACCATGGAGAGAAGGCTACAACTCATAAAGACTACATTGCAATTCATCCCTATTTATATGATGTCACTTTAAAGATTGCCAATAGGTATGACATTAAAATTTGATAAAATTCAAAGCAACCTTCTTTGGAAAGATTATGATGAAATTTTTTGGTTCTCTTTGTAAGTGGTATAAGGTTTGCAAAGAAAAGAATATTGGAGGATTAGGCTTGTGAAATTGCAAACTTATGAGTTTGGAACTAGGGGCAAAGCTTGGATGGAGATATTTTAGAGAGGGCAAAAATATTACTTCAGAAATATATAGTTTCTCTTGATGCAGTGAAATTATTTAGGAAAAAAACCCTATCCAAAGCATCATCAACATGGAACTTCATATCAAATAGTTTGCAATTGATAAGGAAATATATTTGATGGTTAGTTAATGAGAGGAATTATGCAAATTTTTTGTTTGATGCTTGGTTGAGGCCTTATCCCCTTACCTTTGAGTCAAAACGGAAACCATTGGCTCAAGCATGCCTAGCTTGTAAAGGTCCAAAGATAAAACACTATATTAATATGTGTAACATCTCCAGATCATGGATTTCTTTTAGTAACCTAGTTGAAGGAGAGAAACTCAAACAAATTGTAGATAAAATTCAAAATATGCTTCAAGAGTTTTATTTGCCAATTTTTACATGAAAGGATGAGTTGGTTTGGAATCTATCAAAAGATGATGGATACTCGATCAAGTTGGGATATGAGGATTTAGAGCAATCAAAATTTCCTACTCCTAAATATTTTCCTTGGAAGAATGTTTGGTCACTAAAGGCTCTCCCTAAGACCTTAACATTCCTTTAGTTAGAAGTTCAAAGTAAGATTCTTATAGGAGAGAGTCTACAAAGAAGAGGATATCATGGACACTTCAGACCATTTACTTCTTCATTGTCCCTTTGCTCACACCATTTGGATTTACTTTTTTTAAATATGAAAATATATTGGGTAGCCCCATCAACATTGAAAAAGTTGGATTAACTATTTCAAAGGTAAAGCATTATATATTTTTTAAAAATATGAAAATATATTGGGCAGCTCCATCAATATTGAAAGAGTTGATGAAATGTTCAACTAATTATTTCAAAGGTAAAACATTATGTATTCTATGGAGGATTGAACCTATCATTATTTGCTGGAATTTATGGCTTGAAAGGAATAATAGAATTTTAAAAAGTAAACCTCAAAATCATGCCCAAGTTTAGAACCATATTATTGCCTCGCAGGATGTCTACAAATATGGTGCACATCATGACAAGTCTCAAGTATAGAAAAATAGGTAGTGACAACTTGGTTATAGGATTTGAACATACGTGGAAGAGTCATTTGCGATAATGAAATTAAAACAAAGGATATACTTCAATCTAGGGTAAAATATAAATGTTTAGAAATTGGATTTATCGAAATTAATTTTGATGGTGCTTCTAAAATAAATCCAAGAAAATCTAGTAGAGGTGGTGCTTTTATAAATAATGAAGACAAAATTCTCCTCACTTATAATCATATGGAACTTCAACTAACAACTATGCAAAGGCTAGTGAACTTCTTATAGGGATTAAAATTACAATAGAAAAAATGAAAACATATTTTAATTGAGGGGGGTTCACAAATTATTATCAATGCTATCAAAAAAAATGGATGAGGGGATTGGATAAAAAATAATACTATTATTGATGTTCATCACCTATTATTAGAGGTAATCTCTTGGAAATGTGAACATATTATAGAGAAGGAAATTGAGTAGTAAATAATTTAGCCAATCATAGTGTTGATCTTCATCTTGGTGAAATTCAATTTTCAGAAGGCAACTGCCAAGTGAGATGTTATCTATTAATCAAAATGATGTCAAGGAGTTGATTGTGAAACACAACACTTTGAGGAAGTTGAAGATATATTTAATAAAAAAAGAAATGAAAAATATTTGTGATAAAAAAAGAATTTTGGAAATGGTTTGATTTTTTTTATTGGTTGTAAAGAGGTTTTGAAAGGGACCCCAAACCTTTTACAAATGGGATAGGGAGAATATCTCCGTAGGGAGATGGTCTCTGCAAAGAGAAAACAGTACAGGAGATGATCCCAAAAGGACTATCTCCAAAACATTTAAATTGAAAAATGGGATCATCCCCCGCACGACAAAGCACTAGATATGAAAAACCTGGCTTGTGGGAGCCCAAGACAAAGGAAAAAATTTGCACAAAAGATGATCTTGAAAGGACCATCTCTACAACATTCAAATGAAAAATGAGATCATCTCACACGGTAACACTAAAATCGGAAAAAAAAACCTGCTTGAGGGAGCCCAGGATAGAAAGTTTAAAAACGTTTAAAATCATATTCCCACCCAGAATGGCATGAGAAAGCAAAAATGGTAGAAAATTTAAATAAAAATTTCCACCCATGAGGGGCCCATGAAAGAAAGTACCAACAACAGAAAATTGAATTATGGAATCCCGCCCAAAGGGGACCAGGAAAACCAGGAAATAATCGAAGAAAATTGCCCAGCAGGAAAGAAACCATAACCCTGATTCCTGCCAGGGAGCCAACCGAAATGAAAAACCCGTCTAGTGAGAGCCCGAGAAAAGTAGTTGTAAACAAAAAAAGAAGGAATTTCCCACCAACCATTGCACCTTTGGGAGAATATGAGAGCCTAGCTACAGCAAAATTAAATCCCGTCCAGAAGGCCTTGGAAGACCACAAACCTGCCTAGATGGGCCAGGGAATTTGAACACTAAGTGAGACACCCGTCCCACTCAAATTTGAAGTTGGATTTCTCACCTGAAAATAAGTTGTCTTCCACTCACACCTTCGGGAGAATCTAGAACTGAAACAAAGGTTGAAAAGTGAGTCAGCAGTAGCTAGAGATCTCGACAGGCCATGAGACCTCCTTGCGAAAGAGACTGAACATGCAAGTCGTAAGGAGAGATGTCTAGAGAAACGAGCCATGACCCATGATTGAAATAAAAATTGAACACAAGGACTGTCAAGACAACTGCAACAAATGAGAAAGCACGAGGTCCCCTTCCTAAAGACTTGAAAGAAACTACATAGCTGATCTGAGGGACAATCACCCGTATTAGATCTATGTTCAATCCCACCAATATTCGCTTTGATAAAGCCTTTGAAGCCCATACCACAGCTGCATGAAGAAGCACAAGGTTCCATCCCAAGACCAAAGGATAGACTAAAGCAAAATGCTCTACAGGAGAACCAAGAGCAAAAAGCATCAGATCTACTAAGAGATCCAAGAGGCTACGAAAAACCCGAACAAAATCTGACAAGGATGCCCATCTACGGAAGCTAAGCACGTGGTCCCCTCGAAAGGCTAAGAAAAAGTAGACAAGGATCCTGAGCCACTAAAACGAGTATCTGAATACTAAACCCCCTCCTAGAGGCCACAACCCCCCAACTAAGCTACCCGAGAACCAACCATCACCAATGGGTACCAGACAGAGTCTCCAGGACGGTCCAAATAGCTGTCGGATTTAGTCAAAGACGGTAAGACTAGCCTGGAAGACTCCAGGTAGATCTCGTGGGCTCAAAAAAAGAAAGTAGCATAGGAAGATCCCATCTTGGCAAAAGAGAAGCAAGCCTGGAGCAGGGAGAGCGAGCAAGATGGAACATGGGCCATCCCACCCAGAGCAGGAGCCTCCCACTCTCCCTCTCAATAATATGGTGATTAAAACTAACCTGCTACCCTTAAAGGTGATATGGTTTGATTGACCTAACAACAAATGTAATATTTTAGTATTTTGATAGAAGTGACCCCAATAAAATCCACATATAACTTATTAAAAAAAATTACCAGGCTAGTTTTTATTTTTAAATTTATAATTAATTTGTAAAATAAAAAGCTTATTATTTTTTGTTTAATAAAATTTATATAAATACTAATTTATAACTTTATGATTAATTTTGCCAATGGGTCCTTGGTTCAACGATTGGGACAAATAGTTGATGTAGCCCACACCAAGGTTTAATTCTCGACAACACCAAATAGCTCAATGTGAGTAAGTCAACATAAAAGGGAAAGGGTAACCCCTTCAAAACCCTACTTTAAAACAAACAAAAAAAACTTTATGATTATTTTTTTATTTTTTATTTTTTATTAATCAATGGTTTTCCTATTGGTTACTTCAAGTCATCCTGCGGACTTCGTCGAGGTGATCCACTATCTCCTTATCTATTAATTATTCTTGTGGAAGCATTACAAAGAGCTTTCTCAAAGGTAAAAAGGGAAGGAAAAATCAAAGGTATTCAAATTGCAAAAAATGATCTCTTTGAATCTTGTCTTCAATTTGTTAATGACACTTTTCTTTCGGGTTGTTCGTTAGTCAATGAGCCCATAGAGTTTAAATCAATATTATCATGCTATGAGAAGGCTATTGGACAATTGGTTAATACTACAAAATCCATGATTTTTTTATTAACACTGCCTAGATTTACAACAAATTATTGTGAATATTTTAGGGTTTAAAATTTAAAAATTTCCATCAACCTACTTGGGAATTCCTTTGTCTCATAAAGAATATAAAAAGAAGCTTTGGGTATCTTTTTTGGATAGAATGAAAGCTTGTTTGGCAAGTTAGAAAGGTAAGTTCTTAACCATGGTGAGAAGGCTACAACTCATAAAGACTACATTACAATCCATCTCTATTTATATGATGTCACTTTCAAGATTGCCAACAGGTATGGCATTAGAAATTGATAAATTCAAAGAGACTTTATTTGAAAAGGTTGTGAGGAAAAATAGAGTTTTCCTTTTTGCAAGTGGGATAGGATTTGCAAAGGAAAGAATACTCGAGGAGCAGGCTTGCATAATTGCAAACTTATTTCGAAATTAGGGACAAAGCTTGGGTGAATATTATTTAAAGATGAAGAAAATAATTGGGCAAAAATATGTAGGTTCTCTTGATGCAGTGAAGTATGGCATCATAAATTGATAAAATTCAAAGAGATTTTCTTTGGAAAGGTTGTGAGGAATTTTTGTAAGTGAGGTAGGGTTTGCAAGTAAAAGAATATTCAAGGAGCAAGCTTGCGGAATTGCAAACTTATGAGTTTGGCATTAGGGGCAAAGATTCGGTGGAGATTATTCAAATATGAAGGAAAGAATTGGGCAAAAATACTACTTCAAAAATACATAGTTTCTCTTGATGTAGTGAAATAATTTAGAAAAAAAAACTACCTAAAGGATCATCAACATGAAACTTCATATCAAATAGTTTCCAATTGATAAAGAAACATATTTGATGGTTAGTTAATGAGGGTAATTATGCAATTTTTTTGTCTAATGCTTGGTTGAGGCCTTATCCTCTTATCTCTGAGTCAAAATGGCAACCATTGGCTCAAGCATGCCTAACTTGTAAAGGTCCAAAGGTCAAAGACTATTAATATGAGTAACATCTCCAGATCATGGTCCAAATCATGTGATCCAACATACATATTAGAGCCACCAGGTAAGAGATCTGAGTAGTGTTTGCAAAGCCCTACCCCTCTAAGCTCCCCTTCCACCGACACAATCTTCTCACTCTCTAACATTTCGCTCTACACCCAATATCCATAAGGATCATGTCTTCCCAATTTGGAATGCACTTTGGATCTTGCAGTCTTCATCTCGCTCCACACCCCCCATGGTTACACATGGTCCCTAGATTCATAGGAGGAACCACTGTGATAGTTATCGTTGCCCCTAGATTCTGTAAAAAAACAATTTCTCTCCCTAGCTTTAGGGTGAATCGTCGCCGCAATCCCTATCTATCTATATTTTCACTAATGAACTTCAACTACATATCTTGGATATGTTCTAGTTGACCTAATAATAAATATGATATTTTGATATTCTATGGAAGTGATCTCCACTAGAATCCACATATAGCTTACAAAACACATCATATAAGACCACACGATTTTTAAATCAAGAAAACATAAATGTGGAGGAAAAAAGGCATGAAGGTACAATATTTATTGATTGAAGCATGCATCAAAAACTATTACATTCTTTAAAACTCTATTTTTATGAGAATTATACCTATTTTTAAGGATCTACAAAGTTTTTCCAAATGATTCTCTATTTCCTATATTATGTGACAAATATCTATTTATGAAGAGATGGTGTCAACCCATTACAACTCTTGTTTTTTATATAATATGATTCCTCTCCAACCCAAGATTACAAGATATTGTACTATTGAAATAAGAGTTATTGCTTGACATGACAATATGCCAACTATATGTCCATTGAGAATAGTATGGTCAAAATGCCTTTGATGTATCTCCACATAAGACCACATGATTTTGTAATCAAGAAAACATAAATTTGGAGGAAACAAGGCATGAAGGTACAATATATATTGATTAAAGCATGCATCGAAAATTGTTACATTCTTTAAAACTCTATTCTTATGAGAATTATACCTCTTTTTAAGGATCTATAGAGTTTTTCTATATGATTCTCTATTTTCCAGATTATGTGATAAATATTGACAATGCAACGAACAACAATTGATTGATTTGAGGAATGATTAAATATATTGCAAGGGTGGTTGATGAACCACCAAATAACCATATGCTAAACTGACTTGGAGAGCGCATAACGCTATTTTTAAATAATGGAATAAACCTAAACCAATGTGCTAACATCCCCCCTTATTACATTATTGGCAAATACAAAGAGCATTGCGAAACAATTCAAATTTGACACGTGCAAGTGCCTTGGTGAAAATATCTGCAACTTGCTCATCATTGGGAATGTACTGGAGTTGTATGTGGTGCTTTGGAACTTCATCTCGAATGAAATGGCATCGAGTGTCAATGTGTTTGGTACGCTCATGAAAGATTGGATTCTTGACAAGATTCAAAACACCTTGATTGTCGCAAAACAAATGAAGTGGAAGATTCTTTGGAAGACCCATGTTTGTAAGAATGCGACTTAACCACATTATCTCGCAGACTGCTCCACTTGTTACGCGATATTCTGCCTCTGTAGAAGATAAAGCAACCACCTACTGCTTCTTACTGTGCCAAGAGACAGGTCCAGATCCAAGATGGAAAATGTATCCAAAAGTCGACTTGCGATCATCAATGGATCCGGCATAGTCTGAGTCCATGTATCCATGTAAGAAGAAATTGTTATTCTTCTTGTACTCCAAGCCATAGTTTGTACTACCATGAACATAATGAAGAACTCTCTTTGTTGCTTTCCAATGACTCACCTTAGGTTCCTGCATGAACCTTGAAAGATAACCCACAACAAAACTGAGATCTGGCCTGGTATTTGTCAGATATATGAGACTCCCAATCAGCTGGTGATAGAGAGTACCATCTACCTATGGTGATTTATCATATCATGATAACTTAAGTCCTGGCTCCATTGGAGTCGCTTTAGACTTGCAATCAGTCATGCAATATTTTTCGACCAATGTCTTGGCATACTTCTTTTGTGTTACTATGATATGATTCTTTTCTAAGTCACTTCTAAACCAAGACAATAGTGAAGAAGTCCTAGATCTGTCATTTCAAAAGATTATTTCAAATCATCTTTCACTACATCAATCATGTTCTCTGAATTGCCTGTTATGATCAGATCATCCACATATAGTACCAAAATCACTATGTCAGAACCATTGTTCTTGATATAGAGATTTGCATCTGAAGGACTTCTTTTGAATCCATGTTGCACTAGGTGACTATCTATTTTGATGTACCAAGCTCGTGGAGCTTGTTTTAGCCCATACAAGGATTTGACCAACTTGCAAACTTTCTGTTCTTGCCCTTCAACCACAAATCCTTCTGGTTGGGTCATGTACACTTCTTGTAGGTCACCATTCAAGAAAGCACTTTTTACATCCATCTGATGTAACTTCCACCCAAACTGAGCTGCCATGGCACAAAGTACTCGAATGGTAGTCATTTTTGCAGTAGGGGTAAAAGTCTCTTCATAATCTATGCCTTCTTTCTGAGCATAGCCCTTTGCAACAAGACGGACCTTATGCTTATCAATAGTACCATCTACCTTATACTTCACTTTGAACACCCATTTGCAGCCAATGGGCTTCTTTCTTGAAGGCATATTAACTAGCTTCCATGTATTATTTTTCATGAGAGATGTATGTTCAGCATCCATAGCAACCTTCCACTGAGGCTCACTAAGTGCATCCTAAACTGTTGTGGGTTCATTCTCATCCAATGCTGACATATAAACCCTTTCATCATCCATATCTGCTTCTCTGTCTTCCTCTGCATCTATAGATAGTTCATCAAATTGTTGGCAAAGCTCATCAACCTTTGAAGTTGATGCCTCTGCTCTCATCTGCTGAGTCATGTTACGAGTACAAGGTCAATCTAGAGTTAGATCTGGAAGTGAAGTCAACTTTGAATCTCTCAATGTGCTAGTATACCATTTTGGAACCTTTTTTGTGGGGGTGGAGTCTCTTTCTTAGGCTCCTCTTCCTCCAGGTATACAACTATAGATGTGTTATCTGATGTGAAAGCTTCATCAAATACCACATCTCTACTAGTGTGTATTTTCTTGGTCATAGGATCTATCAACCGATATCCCTTTGAATGCTCATCGTAACCAAGAAAAATACATTGCAAGGTTTTCTCATCTAACTTCTTCCTCTTCTGTTTTGGTATGTGCATGAATGCCTTACATCCAAAAACCCTTAGATGAGAAATGGAGGGTTTCCTACCACTCCATGCTTCTTGTGGAGTCATGCCCTATAGAGCTTTTGTGGGTGCTCTATTCAGGAGGTACGATGTTGTACTTACTACTTCTACCCAATACTCATGCTCAATATGTGCCCCCTTAAGCATACATCGAACCATTTCCACAATGGAATGATTCCTCCTTTCAACAACTCCATTTTGCTATGGAGTATAGGCGGTTGTCAACTATCTCTTAATCCCATGTGCATTCAGAAATGATGAAAATTCCTTGGAGGTATATTCCCCCCTCGATCTGAGCAGAGGGTTTTTATGGAACATCCTGACTCCTTCTCAACAAGCTTCTTGAACTGCTGAAAGTACATAAGTGCCTTAGATTTCAATTGGAGAAATAAAACCCACATCTTCCATGAGTAATCATCAACAAACAACTAAAAATACCTCTTTCCACCATAGTTGGTTGGCATAGGACTGCACAGATCGATGTGTACCAACTCCAAAGGTTTCTTAGCTCTTGAAGAGCTAACCTCAAACGGTACCCGGTGTTGCTTCCCTACTAAGCAATCCAAGCATACTGGCAATGTGGATGAAAGGTTGGGAAGGCCTTTCACCATCTCATATTTGCTCAACTCGAGCAAATATCCTAAACTCATATGCCCATATCTCTTGTGCCAAAGAGAAGTGGCCTCCTTTGTGGTTGCCGCCATGGCAACATGAGGCATAGAAACGACATCTAATATGAACAAGCCATGCTTGTATGATCTTGTTGCTACATGCTTTCCCTTTCTGGTGATGAAACATCTCTTTCTACCCTCCTCAACACTAAAAACAACATCCATGTCTCTATCCAAGATCTGAGGGATGGACAAAAAATTATTGGCCAATCCAGGAACATAGAGAACCTTCTCAATCTAACATTTACCATCTGGAAGAGTGACAGAAACATCGCCTTCACCCTGGACTCGGTAGGTCTTATCATCAACTATTGTCACTGGCTTGCCTTCCTTTGCCTCAAATGTCTCAAACCACGATCTATCTCCAGTCATGTGTTTACTAGCACCGGAATCAATATACCACACTACATACTTCTGCTAAGAAGATGTGTGAGTCATGAGCACCTTGTGTGCTCGCTCAGAATCTGAGTCTGAGTCTAATTCGGCATAAGCAACATTCCCCTTTGGTTGCTTATTCTTCTTCTGTGGTTTGTATTTCCCTTTTCCCTTTTTCTTGTGATCTTGGTCATTGTGTTGTTTATTCTTAAACCAACACCTGTTGGTGTCATGGTTATTCATATCACAGATTTTACAATATTGCTTGTCTTTTTGTTGAGGTTGTTTCCCTTTTCCTTTTGATGAAGATCCTCCCTTCTGAAAATTACCTTGCTTCCTACCCCCTTGTTTGGAGTAGAGGGTATTATTTGGCACTTCATATTTCTGAAACTGATTTGCCTCCTCAGTTTGAAGCAAATTTACCAATTCCACAAAGGTAACTTGTCTTCCAAATACATTGAGAGATGTGATCAACACTTTGTAGGATTCTAGCAAAGCTCTCAATATGACTGAGGTCAAGAGAGTATCTACCACTGTCTCTCCCATAGCATTCAATTTGGCTTTCAATTCCGCCACTCTACATAGGAATAGGTCAACTGTCTCACCAGATTTCATACTGAGTGTATGTAGTTGAGTTTGAAGGTTTAGAATAGTGGATTGATTCTTCCCTTCATAAATGGTAATCAAAGCATCCCAAGCTTCTTTACCATATTTGGCATCACAAATATGAGGTTGGACCTCATCTGTAGTAGCAAGCATAATAAACATGAGACATCTTCTATCCTTCTTATCAAATGCCTCTTGATCTGGCCCTGTTGTTGTAGGATGTTTTGTAGTGCTAGTCACTACATCCCACAAATCTTCAACCTGAAGGATAGCTCTCATTTTTGTCTTCCATGGTGTAAAATTAGAACCTTTGAGCAACTGTGAATCTGATAGATATTTGTGAACAATGGCCATTGTGAAGGTTCCTTATAACACCAAATGGTCCCCCTTTCTTTATACTTGCAAAGAGTACATGAAAGGGAATTCAATCAAATTGATGGCACCTGCCTCAAAACCCTTCCGAAGAAGGTTGATGAGTTGGAGGAGTTTAAGCCAAACAATAAAAAAGAATTAGGGTATTAAATGGAGTGAATATCAAAACTGGTTTTCCTTATTTCTCCCCGATGATTTATAGAGAACAATAGCTCAGACGTCGTTTTTGTAGCTATATTAGGTGTTAGATACAGTAGTCCAAGCACGACAACATCACTTGTAAGTGTGGACCAGAGGTACCGTATATATCGAACGTTGTTGTGCAATAAATTGCACAAATAGGTGTAAAATTTGGGGTCTTTTATTTGCTTTGTATATTTTACTTTATGATTGAAATGCAAGAAAACAGGAAATTTAAATGCAAAAACAATCACAAGTGCCCACAAATTTAAACACTTAGGTGTCGGTTTCCACCGAAAATGCACCTATTACAATGCCAGTTTTGTTACAATGATGATATTCAAATCCAAATGTTCTTTTCAAATCAACAATTTTCTTCCCCCCTTTGTCTTAGAATTTTGCAAAAGAAAATGCTTTTGATCCCCCTTTTTGTTGCAAAATAAACAAGGACTGAGAAGAAAAAATGATGTACCCTTGCAAATTTTTATGAAGTGCAAATAGTTACTTATCCCTCCATGGAAAAAAAAAATGCACTAGGGTTTAAACACAATATGGTGCAAATAGTTACTTATCCCTTCATGGAAAAAAATTGCACTAGGGTTTAAACACAATATGTTTATTCCTCCTATTGTCTTGCTAGTAGGGTTTAGTGGCAAAAAAATTGATTTGGAAAAACAATAAAAAAACCTTATCCCTCCAAAAGAAATCTTGTTTGTGTTTGAAAATATGCCACTATGCAAAAAAAGGAAAAACTTAAGGTATCTAAAAAATACCTTTTGGGGAGTCGGTGGGGTTGGAACCCCCGACCTTCGTCTCTCGAGCACCTAGTGCTTTCTACCGGACCAACTCTGCTAGGCGGACAAATGAGAAGACATAGGCACAACGTGCCTTTTATATCTTGAATACTATAGGAACCAAACAAAAAAAATCACGCTTGGTATTGCATGGGATTTGGCCCCACAACCTCCTGGAGTCGAGCCTTATCACGGACAACCTCACCATTTTGGCTACAGTAGCCGACAAGGAGTTTGGAGAAGCAACAGAACTTAATTGCATGCGCACGACCATAAAAATAAAAATAAAAAATTGTATTCTCTTTGTCCCACATGCATTGTGGGAGGGTAAAGAGACGGTTTGAAAACTGTTCAAAACACTATGTGTTTTGATTGTCTTAGGGCAATCAAGACCAACCTTTTGCCCCCATGACACCTAACCGAAAAATGCCATGTCACCTCTCCCCTGCAAGAACCAATTGAATGCTACCAAGTCAGACGTTAACCTGCCAAGTTAGCAACTGCCAAGTGTCACCTTGTATCAGTTTGCATGCACTACGTCACCCATTGTCTCGTTCTGTGTGTTTGTCTTTAGTCTATCTTGTTGTCTTCGTCTGCATCGGTCTATGTCATCAACGTCATCGTCAGTGTGCATCATGTCAATCTTGCTGTCTCTATCCACGTCGGTCTGTGTCGTCGTCAATGTACGTCATGTCGGTCTTGCTGTCTCTATCTTGTGGTCTGAGTATCTTTGCTCGCCTGCAAAAAAAAACTTGGAGAATGCCCACGTATTGGAATGTGTTCTTGGATGGAGTAGTTAGTAACTACATTGCCCACCGAACATCACCTTACCCAACTGCCTAGCTCTGATACCATATTGACAATGCAACAAGCAACAATTGATTGATTTGAGGAATGATTAAATACATTGCAAGGGTGGTTGATGAACCACCAAATAACCACCTACTAAACTGACTTGGAGAGCGCATAGCACTATTTTTAAATAATGGAATAAACCTAAACAAATGTGCTAACAACAAATATCTATTTATGAAGAGATAGTGTCAACCACTTACAACACTTATTTTTTATATAATATGATTGATTTCTAACCCAAGGTTATAGAATATTGTATTATTAGAATTAGAGCTATTGCTTGATGTGACACTATGTCAACTATATGTCGATTGAGAATAGTATGGTCAAAATGCCTTTGGTATCTCCATCATCTAGGCATCAGAAAATGGTTTCAACATCTTCCACTTCAGGAGAATTCATAAATATTTAAGATCTTGCGTAACCCACATGTCTAATAGGATATACGACTATACTTTGCATATTTTTGTAGTTGTTAAAAATATCAAATAGAAGAGGATTCATCCTAAAAGACTCTGGATATGTCAACCAGTAGGAATTAAGCTATTGTAAAGGCACACATTTTCTAGGTGCTTTTTATGGATCAATTGATTTTTTTTTGTATTGAAGATAAGAAATATCAAGGCCCAAATCATGATACTTTGAGGAAAATCTCATTTAATCTAGTTGTAGCTCCTTCATGTATCCTTTGGCATTTTTATTCTTAATCATCTGCTTCAACTCTTTCATTCCACGTTATTTTTTAAAGTTTTAGATTTGTGAACCAATCTTCAATATGCAAGCCTAAAAAACATATTTATTGGAGATAAAGCCTTAAATAGTTGGAACATATAGTGAGAATCTCCTTTTAAATGTTTCTAAGATCTTGAATTCGAGTTATTTATGTATTATTGCTTGGAATAACTCCTCTTAGAGTTTTGATCATTCCAAGTTTTCTTATCAAAGAAAATAGTATTTTACTTGATTATGAACATATATAAAATGAACTAGCCATTTGCATTGAAATATGTGATGTTTCTCTATTACTTGGATCTATACATTGCACCTTAGTAGTCCAATCTAGCTTTTTTCTTATGATTTAGTTTTCTCAAATTGTATTTGTATTGGTGCACAATTACCTCATGGTAGTAGTCATTTATCTGCAATTGAATAAATTGTTAGACTTAAGGTCTAAGTGGTTTTCTTCTTATCCTTTAGCCTTACAGTATGTTATTGGTTAAAAAAGTTCAAAAATATCCAAAAATATTCAATGCAATTGGTCTTAGGGTCTTCCAAATCACTTAAAAAGAAAAACTTATTTCCTTAACTCAATTGAATAAATGGCCTTGATTTTTCCAAGATCTCCTTAGATTAGGAGAATCATCTAAAAATTATAAGGTATCCTCCTCACAAATTGCCATAGATTCAAATGTATCTCAAATAAATATATTCATTAAAAATTCTAAAGATTTTAGTTATCAACCTCCTTGAAATTTAGTTAAAAGAGTTATTTTAAAATTCCATATGTTTTTAGGGGAAGGATATTCTTCTAGATCTAAATCTAAAAGGCAATGTTATGCATAAGGGGTCAGACCCAAAATCTATTTATAAAAATGTGGCAAATTAGTTTAGAAATCAAGGCAAATCGTGTCCAAACTCATGTAGGATACATGGCGAATTGCATTTATATTTCACAAAAAATTATATAACTATGGCAAGTTTTTCTATGTTGACGACCGACGCCATATACAAGTTGATAGACTAACTACAGATAATTAAGCTTGACGATAGCACAATGACTATTGATTGCAGCTAATAATTGGATCTTGATGAAAGCACATTGACAATCAGTTGTAGCCTTAGTTATCAAATTCGCGAATATTTTAGATAAAATTCAAAATTCGTTGAATTCAAAACTCTAACGAATAAATTCGATGAATAAACCTAAATTTTTGAAAATAAAAGAGGTATAAAAAACCCTAAAATAATAGATTGAGTATGCAGTGAAGAGGTATGCGAAGGAGCTCGTGCGTTGATGGCAGTCCAGTGTAAGGTGATTGAAGTCGATTTTCTCTACATGAACAAGGTGGACGAGTTGCTTCAGGAGATATTTCTACGTCCCTCGAGCAGTAATAGTACTGCAGGTAGAGTTCCCATACCTCAATCCACGACGGTGTCACGACGAAAATCCTTAATTTGCGGACGAATTTCTCGATTGCGCTCCGCTCACAACCCCACTCAACGACGTCACTGAAGGCTTCAATTAACTGCCACCTATTTTGATTCACGGGATTTTCAGACTTGATTTCGGCCAGTGAAAAGAACGCACTTTCCAAACTGTGCATACTCGATATATTGACGTTGTTTCATTACCCACGAGGTTGTTTCCCACCTATTAAAAAATTAACATGTTTAGATAAAGTTATAAAAATGTTTATATTTTTTTAAATATTTTAAAGTATATATTTGAAAAAAATTATTAAAATCAAATATTATGATTTTGTGTCTTTGATTTTTAAATTTTATATAAATATAAAAAATAAAATTATGTGTATTTATAATAATTGAATTTTATGTCGAATTTTATTTCGAATTTTTAAACATGTCGAATTTTTTTCGAACTTCAAGAGTGTCGAACTCGAATATGAACTCGAACTTGATAACTAAGGTTGTAGCAAAGGTACTGTGACTATAGTGCGATGACTATCGGTTGTAGCACATAAATTTATTTTTATGATAGTATATTATCGATAGGTTGCAGAAGAGTTTCATTGTCGTAGGTTGTAGCAAAGAGTTACTTTGTTGATTGGTTGTAAAGGGTCAACTTGTCGATCGATTGTAGAAGAGGGTTCCCATTACCTATCGGTTGCAGCATATGGTCATTTGTCAATCAGTTGTAGCATATATTCCTTTACCGATCGATTGTAGTAGATGGTATTATTACCTATCAATTGCAGCAAAGGTTTCCTTTGTCGATCGATTGTAGCATAGGTTTTGTTATTGATTGGTTACAACAAGGGTCCCATTATCAATCGGTTGCATAAGATATTCCCATTGCCTATCAGTTGTAGCATATGTTTCTTTGTTGATTGGTTTTAGCAAAGGGTCCTATTGTCTATCAATTGCAGTAGAGAGTACAATGTCGATCAGTTGTAGAGGTTTCCTTTGCTAATCAATTGCAGCATAGGTTTCATTTTGATTGATTGCAATAAGGGTCCCATTACCTATCGGTTGTTGTAGAGGGTTCTATTGCTTATTGGTTGCAAAAAAAGGTCCTATTGTCTATTGGTTGTAGTAGAGGTTTCCTTTGTCGATTTGTTGTAGAATAGGTTTTATTTCGATCGATTGCAGTAAGGGTCTCATTGCCTATATTGTTGCAGTAGAGGGTTTCATTGTTGATCAGATGCAACGAAGGGTTCTATTACCTATCGATTGTAGCAGAGGTTCTATTATCGATCAGTTGCAACGGAGTGTTCTATTGTCTATCTGTTGCACCATAAGGTTCCATTGTCGATTGATTACAGCAGAGGGTTGTATCCCTTATCGGTTGTAGTAGAGCATTTCTTTGTAGCAGAGGGTTGTATCCCTTATCGGTTGCAGTAGAGCATTTTTGTGCCTATCGATCGCAGTTGTGCCACGTGTCAAGTGCTTTGGTACCACGTGTCAACACACCATTAAATTTTTGCATGCAAAAGACTATAAAAAGGTATAAAAATTCATTTTTTAACCTTTTTCTCACGCAGAGCACATTAGAGCTAAGCAGAAGAAACTATACGCCTGATTTTTTATGCCCTCCAACTTTTTTAACCGTACCTCTAATTTTTTACCCTTTTTCTCATCTACCTAGGTCATTTTTTAACCTTTTTCTAACCATAAGTCCTCATCCCTCATACCTTACCCTCTATCAAATATGTCAATGGTGATCCCTTCCACCCCTGTTCCCTTGAATTTTTTTTCAAAAACCTTGTGTGCCCCCTCATTTTCAAAATATTAACCACACTGGGTTACAACATGTCATGGGTCGTCGACTCTGGTATTCAGGGTTTAGTGTCGATGTTGTAGTACAAAAATAGATAACAAACTACTGCTCAAGATTATTGCTATGTACGATAATGATTTGACCACTATCGATATGATTATCAACAATAAGAATGTAAAATTTTCTCTCAAACCCTCAAACGTCCATAGATTGACAACATTGCCTCACAAGGATTGTGATCCTATCACATCAAAGTTTGGATTAAGTGATGAAGATAAAGTATACCTAGAGACCAACTTCAGTATCCCCTCGAAATCATTAACAGGTATAATTTGTGTATTTATATATGTATTTGAAATTGAAATTTTGGTTTTACAAGTACTGGTTTTTTTTTGCAGTTTTCGTTACTAAGTCCAGAAGGGGTTTGTTTTTAGCATCTATTTCTAATAAGTTTCTTTGAGCATGTATTGAATTCTTCCAAGCTAGACTCGTTCTACAAGAAAGACCGACAGACATTCCGATTTGGGCATTGGCATATTTGCTCCATTGTCTTGCCCACCAAAAATTTGACTAGTGCACCTATGTTTCGCATTGGATCTAAACAGATCTCCGTAGCATTCAAACCAACACATCTACGACACTCTACACATGCAATTACATTCTTTATTTATTTATGAATCTTATTATAATTTGCAAAATATTGCAGTACTGACCTCCTTGCACCCAGACCTAGCCAATGTTGGGATGACAGTAGAATAGGTGCAGGTAAATTTTACTTTATATGAGAGTAATAATTTTTATATTGATTTAATTTTTTATTTTTTATTATTTTTAAAATTTATGACATAAATGCAAAAAAGGGCATTCTCTTCCTCTTCAAAATGAGATGTTGTTGTTAGAGGTCATAATCCAGAAGAAACTGGAGATTCTGAAACATCTTCGAAATCGACACCATTACATAGAAGATCTACAAAACGCTTAAGATCTAATTCTCCTGCTTCTCGTCTATCTCTAGTTGCATGTCAACTGCAAACTGATGTTGATAATAGTGAGGCCACACCCACTACACATAAGCTTTCTATTTCAAGTTTATGTTCCTGCATTCATTTAGTTAAAATTATAATCTATCATTTTTTATGAATTTTTTGATATGTTTTCAGAGCTACAACACACCAACATGACATTACAAGATGTAGCTGCCCAAGAGATCTCATCTTCGTCCAGTAAGTGTAATACATATAAATAAATATTTAAAATCCTTCACAAAATTTTATTGTGATGTTTTTAGCTACTTCACCACAATTTACTCAAAGATAACAGATTATGTCGCCCCCTCCTCCACTATGGCAACAACAAATGAGAGGTCAACAACAGATTGGTGGAAAAAGAATTCTTCCATCCATGACACAAGGAGGAATAAGCCAGACATTTTCAAGATTTCCACATTTTTCTTTTGGTAATTTTTCCAATGTGCAAGGAGTTTCAGTTGTAGTGTTAGATAATCCTCCACTTGATGAGGATTACTTTTTACAAGGCAACATGCCTAGTATGTTTAAAGCAACAAAAGTGCTTCAAGATCGTCACAAGGAAGCACAAAGAGAACATTCACCTACATATTCGCAGACCTCATTGCTTCCTTAAGAAACCAACAACCCTCGTCCTCTAACTGAGGATGAGAAAGTAAAAATTTTTGAAAGAATTTATATTTTTACAATTTTGAAGCAACCATAAAAGATATGTTGCTTCAATATGTAAAGGAAATTAAAGATTGGGAGTATCGGTTAAAATTTTAATAAATTTTTAATTAAAGATAACATTCTAAACTCAACACTAAAGGATTACCTTGCACTCCGACAGGGTTAACCTTAGCTCAATTCTAAAGAACCCTTGACGTCTAATATCATTGCGACTACCAAATAGGCATAAAGTCAAAATTATTGCTAGAGATGATCCAGAACAAAACAAACATACTAATATATTTGGAAGCTTTAACTTTACTTATTATCATAGTCGTCACAACTTTTTGCAACCGATTGTTACTCCTTTGCAACAAGTTTGTGCAACCGAACGTCTCCCTCTCAAGATTTCTTGCAATCGATTGGTAATTCTATAATGGATCGATTGATAGTCCTCTAATACCGATAATTTAAAATTCCTTTTCAACCAATTGGTTGTTGTTAATAAACAATCCTCTGCAACCGATAGGTTTATGTCGAGAGAAAGTTCTCTGCAACTGATTTTCACTTGCAACTTCTACAATCGATCGGTATCTATCGATTGAAAATCCTCTGCAATCGATCTATTTATATCGAAATACAGTCCTCTGTAACCGATCGATAACTATTGATTGACATTCCTTTGCAACCGATTGGTAACTATCAATTGACGATTCTTTGCAACCAATTGTTTTATGTTGAGAGATAGTCCTCTTCAACCGACTATCACCTTTCCAGGCTTCTACCACCGATCAACAATTATCGATTGACAATCCTCTACAACCGATAGTGACGTTGTCACACTATTGCAACTAATCGATAAATCTGTTGATTGATAGTCTTTTGCAATTGATTGATTTTTGTTGGAAGACAGTCCTCTGTAATCGATCGATACTATGTCACACTTCTCTGCAACCAATCATTAAATATTTTGATTGACAGTCCTCTACAATCGATCGAATTTATGTTGACAGACAATACTCTGCAAACAATAGTGTTTAGTTTTTTTGGTCTACTATAGGGTTTACACTGCTTTAGATCTATTTTTGAGAAGTTCGAGTGTTTTAGATGTATGTTTATCGGTATCGTGTTAGGTATTTATACAGGTGGTATAAGAGGTGAATTGGGCAGAATAAATATTTTTTTTTTTAATTTGAAGGCGAAAAGGGTCTATGATTTAAACGAGAGTGTTGGTGATTTAAAATTAAAATGGTGAAATTATTTTCAACGTGGGGTGAGCCAACCCCAAAAAAAATATGATTTAAACGAGAGTGTTGGTGATTTAAAATTAAAATGGTGAAATTATTTTCAACGTGGGGTGAGCCAACCCCAAAAAAAAATTGCTCCCAAAAATTTTGAGCGAATGGGTCAATGTGTAGGGTCCCCATATTCACCAATTTCCAACTTCGAAAATCCTAATATTTGTGAATTAACAATGATTCACCTCTATGCATAATGCTTCTAAAAGGTCTTGGATTATAAAGGTAAACCATACAACAAAGTTGATTATTGGATTTCTATATTTTATTTTACACAACAAATGAAGTTACTAAGAAACCTAAAACTTGGCTAGGTCATTCTTCCCTATTTTAACACTCTGTAGATGACAAAAATTGTCAACTACCAAATGTAAGACAAAGTATTTGGCTTATCAATTGGCCTAGTTTTGTAGAAGCCCATATTAATGAAATCCAATTCAAATTTGATCAAATATAGGCTAACTTAGAATCTTTATACCAAAAGATGGCCCAAACATAGAAAAGGAAGAAGAAGACTAACAAGAAAATCATATAACAAACAAAATCTCTTACATTTCTTAATAATGCTTTAATTTTATTTCTTTATTGTCTTCACTTCCAAATAAAGCTACTATATTAAATTTTATCCAACTACAACAAGAAGCATATCCGAATAAACGTAGTGTTCTTCTAGCAATGAGTCTATAGTGTAAGTTAAAATTATGTTCACTTTACAACCATATCTACAAAATTTATGACATTTGCTACTTCCTATGAACATGATACGCAATACTTTTCTTCTATCACTTGACTATGTCTAAAAGACTGAAGAAACAATTGAAGTCTTAATCCATAGAATTCTCACACTTTAATAAATTAATAGGCTTGATAATCACATTGTTATTGAAGTAGTTGCATGTATCTTCACTAGATCTATCTATTGGTGGTGGGATACTACCAATAATAATGATAAAGATCAAATTCACAATTGAGGTCTTTCTACTTTACAGAATGGTTTGACTCCTGAATTTTTTGAAATCTTCAAAATTAGTAAATATAGTAGTATATGCAATTAACTAAATCAAAGCTCGTAAACTTTTGCCAATTTGAAAACCATAACTTCAGCCTTATAATCTAATACTATCAATCTCAATTTCTTAATTCCCTTCCATTTCCAATGAGTGAGCTTAATGCCCAATGTTTAGGAAAGTAAGGCTAAGAAGTCACTACTATGTATTTTATTGATATTATTAATTTTGTGGTAAGTAATGACTGAACAATATTGGTAAGATGAAACAAATACAACTCTTTCTATTAAAGTCAAAGCTTGTTTTTGTCTAGTCATTCAAGGTGCTAACTACCATCAACAATGTTTCAAAAGTAAGTGGTATATTACATTGTCACCATCCACAATTTTTTTGATCTTACATGTTTCATGGACATCATACTACCCCTAGATCCTCCATTGATCGATATCAAGTGAGTTGTTAAGCCTACAAACAAAAGGGTCATATTTCTTCTTAAGTCCTTTCAAAACTCCCAAAAATGTTATAGTTATATTATTTAATCCTAAACTCAAATTGTGGTGGGATCCCATAGCCACTCTAGAAGAATTGAAATTTGATGCTGATAATGAAGAAAAAAAATTGAGTTTATGTTGTGAAGCTCAACTTGATGATATTTTTGATGTCTCTAATGAATGTGAACATGAATATCAAAAGAAAATGTTGCATCCATATTGGTCATGTATTGATTAAGATGCTAAGTATGAAGATTGTGTTAAGAATAGTATTGTATAAGAATTGGGTACTAGACAAGAATCAAAAGTTCAAAAAATTTAAATTTTTATTCCAAAGATTTAATATAGCTTAAGATATTCCTTTTACATCTCATCACTCAAATAAAAAATTTGGATACCAAAGTCTAAAAGTTTCCATGACCTCTATCTTAATGCACTTTTTCATAAATATAAAAAGATGGTCCAATGCCATATTTCCATAAGATTAGATAACTCTATGAAACTATTTTAAAGAATCCTAAAGGTGCAATCTTTTGTATATATTCCCATTTAAGTAGTTATAGAGAAATGAGGATTTTTGAAAATGTTAGAATAAGTTGTTATATTCCATTATTTGCATAACCAAAAGTAGCGCTCATAGGCGCTCTCCAATTTGGTTGTTTAACCACCGAGTTGGTTAAACCAACTTGTAACCACATTGTAACCTTTATATTTGAAATTAATGAGAAGGAACAATTGCTTCGTCAAATTCTTCATGGCATCAGAGCTACGGACAGGACGCAGATCGCAGACAGGACGCGACTGATGGACGAACGCAGACAGAGTGGACAGACAGGATGCGACTGACGGATCTTGACAGACGAGCGCGGACAGAGCGGATAGGAGCACGGACCGCGGACAGGACGCGAGACCACGGACCGAGGACACCGACACGGACGGGACGGAGACCGAGGACACCGACACGACGGACGGGACGAGACGAGGATGGCGGTTCGGGGAGACGGGACGGTTGAGGAGGCAAAAGGATAGGCTGGGGGTGGTTGCCGAAGGCAACCGAAAGCAATAGGTGCTTTCAGTTTGTTTAAACCCCCCCATAGTGGCCGCATAGGCCATGTGGGATAATTTTTTTTGTTTCTTCTCCAGCCGCGAGGCTTTAAATATTGCCCGTTGCGCGCTTGTTCCCATCGGGCCTTCTGGCTCACGTGGTCAGGGCGGTGCCTAGTCTGTGGCAGGTTTCGGGTTCGAGTCCCTGAGGGGAGGTTTGTTGCGCCCTGCACAATTTTGACGGTGGATGTGGTTCGTTGACGCCCTGCATAGTTTTGACGGTGGATATGGTTTGTTGACGCCCTGCGCAGCGTTATTTGATGGCGGCTTCATTTTTTGATGCCCTTGACGCTGCAATTGGTCATTTGACGCCTTGCCAAGCTCCAAAATTTGGTATTTTTTTTACCAATCCTTGTCTCATTTGCAATTCGAAGGGGGAGATCTCATGATTCATTTGCAAATTTGTCAGATAAAGGGGGAAATCAAACTATTTGGCGAGAATAGTTGCTAGATTTGTAATAGGTGTTAAAATTTGTGGGCATTTATGATTGTTTCCTTTGCATTTAAATATTCTGTTTTCTTGCATTCACAATCATGAATTAAACAAAATATAAGACCCCAAATTTATACCCTATTTGTGCAATTTATTGCATAGCAGCGTTCGGTATTTGAGATACCTCTGGTCCACACTTACAGGTAATGTTGTCGTGCTTTGGACTATTGTATTCGCCGCCTAATATAGCTGCAACAACGACGTCTGAGCTTGTTCTCTATAAATCGTCGGGGAGAAATAAGGCAAACCAGTTTTTTGTTTTTTCTCATTTCATACCCACATCGTGATTGTTGTTAGGCGTAAATCCTGACGAAAGTTTTTTTCCAAAGTGTTTAGGGGAAGTTACGCCCCACGCATGCGGAATAAAACTTTCTATGGTAGGTGTCATTAACAACACGATGCCCTTTCTATATCATCTATGTTCAATATATTGTGCTTCTCATGTGTACTTATAGTCTCCCTCACGTAAGGGCGAGTACATATTGAGTAGTATACTTTTCATATATACCTATAGTTTCCCTCACGTAAGGGCGGGTGTATATTGAATAGTTATAGTATAAAGATATGGCAGGTATAAAGAAAGGGAGACCACTTGGTGATATAAGGAACCTTCATAATGGCCACAATTCATAAGTATCTTTCAGATTCTCAATTGTTGAAAGGTCCTAACTTTGTTCCATGGAAGACAAAGATGAAAGCCATACTTCAGTTGGAAGATTTATGGGATGTAGTGATTGGCACTGCAAAACGTCCTCCAACAACAGGAACAGATCAAGATGCTTGGGATAAAAAAGACAAGAAGAGTCTCGTATTTATCTTGCTTGCTACTACAGATGAGGTGCAGCTTCATATTTGTGATGCAAAAACAAGTAAGATAGCACTGGGATGCCCCGATCACAGTATATGAAGGCAAGAATCAATCCACTATTCTCCATCTTCAAACTCAACTACATAATCTCAGTATGAATTCGGGGAAACAGTTGATATATTCCTTTGCAGAGTGGCTGACTTGAAAGCAAAATTGAATGCTATGGGCAAACCGGTGGATGATGATGTCTTGAACTCTGTCATCTTGAGAGCATTACCAAGTTCCTACAAGATGTTGATCACTTCTCTCAATGTTTATGGTAGACAAGTATCTTTTGTGGAACTGGTAAACTTGCTTTAGACTGAGGAGGCAACTCAGGTCCAGAAAGATGATGTGCCAGATAATGCTCTTTCCACACAACAAAGTGGTAAAAAGCAAGGCCAGTTTCAAAAAGGGGGTGCTTCTTCCAAAGGAAAAGGGAAGCAAAATCAGCAAAAGGATACCAAATATTGCAAAATTTGTGATATGAATAACCATGACACCAAAAGGTGTTGGTTCAAAAACAAGCAATCCAACAAAAGAGGTTCTCAGAAGAAGGGCAAGAACAAGCAGAAATACAATAAGCATAAGCACTCTAAATGCCATGTTGCTTATGCGACTCCAACTCGGACTCGGATCCTCCTGAGTCCGATTCGGATTCTGACTACGAAAGAGCACATAAGGTGCTCATGACTCATACTTCGTCTTCCCAGGTAGATGTTGTATGGTATATTGATTCGAGGAGCTAGCAAACACATGATTGGGGACAAATCATGGTTTGATACTTTTGTGGAGAAAGAGGGTAAGCCAGTCACAATTGCTGACAATCAAGTATATCAGGTAAAGGGAGAAGGGGATATTTCTGTGTCCCTTCTTGATGGTATTTGTCAAATTGAGAAGGTTCTCTATGTTCCAGGCTTAGCCAATAATCTGCTTTCAGTCACACAAATGTTGGATAGAAACATGGATGTTGTGTTTCGAGTTGTCAAAGGCAAGAAGAGATGTTTTATCACACACGGTGGTAAACATGTTGCAACCGGATCCTACAAACATGGCTTGTTCATTCTCGATGCACTTTCAACTCCACATGTTGCTTTGGCTGCAACTACAAAGGAGGCCACCTCTCTCTGGCATCGACGTTATGGGCACCTAAGTTCTGGATATTTGCTTGAATTATACAAATATGGGATGGTGAAAGGTCTTCCACCACTTTCATCTATCTTACCAGTTTGCTCATATTGCTTAGTGGGGAAGCAACATCGAGTGCCTTTTGAAGCAAGCTCCTCTCGAGCTGCAAAACCTTTAGAGCTGGTACATACCGATCTGTGTGGTCCTATGCCAACCGGCTATGGTGGGAAAAAGTATTTTCAACTATTCGTTGATGATTACTCACGGAAGATGTGGGTTTTCTTTCTTCAATTGAAATCAAAAGCGTTTCTCTACTTCCAACAATTCAAGAAACTTGTTGAGAAGGAGTCGGGATGTTTGATAAAAACCCTCCGCTCAGATCGAGGGGGGAATACACCTCCGAAGAGTTTTCAGAGTTTCTTAAGAAACATGGGATCAAAAGACAAGTGACTACAGCCTATACACCTCAGCGGAATGGAGTTGCGAGAGAGAAGAAATCGTTCCATTATGGAAATGGTTCGATGTATGCTAAAAGGAGCACATCTTGAGGATCAATATTGGGCGGAAGCGATAAACACGAGCATCATACCTCCTAAATAGAGCACCCACTAGAGCTCTACAAGGGAAGACTCCACAAGGAGCATGGAGTGGTAAGAAACCTTCCATTTCTCATCGAAGGTGTTTGGATGTAAAGCATTCATGCACATTCCAAAACAGAAAAGGAGGAAGGCTGGATGAGAAAACCCTGCGAGTGTATCTTTCTTGGCTATGATGAGTACTCAAAAGGTTATCGATTGATTGATCCTAAGACCAAGAAGACACATGTAAGTAGAGATGTTGTATTTGATGAAGCTCTCACATCAAAAGACACATCCACAATTGTATACATAGATGAAGAAGAGCCTAAGAAGGAGGTTCAACTTCCACAGCAAAAACAAAAAGTTCCAAAATGGTATACTAGCACTTTGAGAGATGCTAAGTTGAAATCCCTTCCAGATCTATCTCTTGATAGGCCATGTACTCGTAGTATGACTCAACAAGATGAGAGCGGAAGAATCTACTTCGGAGGTTGACGAACTTTGTCAACACTTTGATGATTTGTCGGTGGGTACCGAATATGACGGGGAAGAAGATGAGGATGGAGAAAAACTTTATATGTCTACATTGAATACAAATGAACCCACAACGGTTCAATCGCACTTGATCAACCACAGTGGAAAGAGGCTATGGATGTAGAACATAAATCTCTTCTTAAAAATAATATGTGGAAGTTAGTCGATCTGCAAATGGGTATTCAAAGTGAAGTATAAGGCAGATGGATCTATTGATAAGCATAAATCCCGGCTTGTTGCAAAGGGATATGCTTAGAAAGAAGGCATAGATTATGAAGAGACTTTTGCCCCTACTGCAAAAATGACTACCATTCGAGTACTTTGTGCCATGGGAGCTCAGTTTGGGTGGAAATTGCATCAGATGGATGTTAAAAGTGCCTTCTTGAATGGTGACTTACAAGAAGAAGTATACATGACTCAACGAGAAGGATTTGTGGTTGAGGGGCAAGAACAAAAAGTATGCAAGTTGATCAAATCCTTGTATGGGCTAAAACAAGCTCCTCGAGCTTGGTATATCAAGATAGACAGTCACCTTGTGCAGCATGGTTTCATAAGAAGTCCTTCAAATGCAAATCTCTATATTAAGAAAAATGGTTCTGATATAGTGATTCTTGTACTTTATGTTGACGATCTGATCATCACAGGAAGCTCAGAAAGAATGATTGACTTAGTGAAAAATGACTTGAAGCAATCATTTGATATGACAGATCTAGGACTTCTGCACTATTGTCTTGGTTTAGAAGTTACTCAAAAAAAATTTCATATTAGAGTAACACAAAAGAAATATGCCAAGACTTTAGTAGAAAAATATCGGATGACTAACCGTAAGTCAAAAGCAACTCCAATGGAGCAAGGACTTAAGTTATCTCGATATGATGAGTCACCTCAGGTAGATGGTACTCTCTATCGCCAGTTGATTGGGAGTCTCCTATATCTGACAAATACCAGACCAGATCTCAGTTTTGTTGTGGGATATCTTTCAAGGTTCATGCAAGAGCCTAAGATGAGTCACTGGAAAGCAGCAAAAAGAGTTCTTCATTATGTTCACGGTACTACAAATTATGGTCTGGAATATAGACAGAATAATAAATTTTTTCTTATTGGGATACACAGACTCGGATTATGCTTGGATCCCTTGATGATCGTAAATCCACCTCCGGATATGTTTTTCATCTAGGATCTGGACCTATCTCATGGCACAGTAAGAAACAGCATGTGGTTGCTTTATCTTCTACAGAAGCAAAATATCATGCAACTAGTGAAGCGATCTGCGAGATAATGTGGTTAAGTCGCATTCTTACAAACATGGGCCTTCCAAAGAATCTTCCTCTTCATTTGTTTTGCGACAACCAAGGTGTTTTGAACCTTGTCAAAAATCCAATTTTTCATGAACGTACCAAACATGTTGATACCGGATGTCATTTTATTCGAGATGAAGTTCCAAAGCACCATATACAACTTCAATACATTCCTACTGATGCGCAAGTTGCAGATATCTTTACCAAAGCACTTGGACGTATCAAATATGAAAAATTTCGAGATACAATTGGGATTTGCCAATAATGTAATAAGGGGGGATGTTAGAATAAGTTGTTATATTCCATTATTTGCATAACCAAAAGTAGCGCTCATAGGCGCTCTCCAATTTGGTTGTTTAACCACCGAGTTGGTTAAACCAACTTGTAACCACATTGTAACCTTTATATTTGAAATTAATGAGAAGGAACAATTGCTTCGTCAAATTCTTCAGAAAATTTTGCATCATTAGCATAGAAGCATGACATTGGTCTTTCTTTGAGAGAATTTGAAGCATATGAAAAATGATATTGGATGGAAAATAGAGAAATATTGACTATTCTTAAATGTATTAAAAATTTTAGTATATATTTACTTGTTATCGAATCTATTATTTGAAAAAATAGCAAACAAATTCAAGTATTTTATTAAGGAAAGCATCTTTGCATAGATTTGTAGATGTCAATGTGCTTGGTGATAAACTGTTTTATCTAAATATAGGCTTTCAATTCAAAATATGCTAGGGAAGAAAATAGTTCACCTAATGCTTTGACAAGAGAACTTAGAATAGCCAAAATGCTATGAGGAGTTTACCTTAACAGTAATGAATGGATAACTCGAATTAAATATCTTAGAAATATTCAAAAGGATATTCTCACTATATGTTATTCTAGATATCTAATGTTTCTCATTGAAGAAAGATGCTCTTTAGAATTGCATATTGAATCTGGCTTATAGATCTAGAACTTGTAGAAAAAATGTGAAATGAAATGGTTGAAACATATGATCAAGAACAATGTTTTCAATGGATCTATGAAGCAGCTACAGCTAGATGAGATGAAATTTATCTTTAAAGTCTCACGATTTGGGATCTTTGATATTTCTTACCTTCATTACAAACGGATCCAATTGGTGGGCTATATAGAGCAAGTGGAATATTTGTTTGCTCCAACTCAAATCCTACCAATCACAATGTCTATAGCCCTTGGGACCAAATCCTCTTTATTTGATATTTTCAATCATTACAAAACTATTAAGAGTACAATATCCTCTCTTATTTAGATGTGTGTGTCAAGCAACGTCTCAAACATTTTGAAATATGTATTCATGCTATTAAGGTGAAAGACATTGAAATATTTATCCATGCTATGAAGGTGAAAGACATTTTTTTATTTATACATGCTATTAAGGTAAAAGACAAAAATATTTTCATATTAAATCTTCCTATTCCATTAAGATACGATAAAGACATTTTTATGATACTATTATTGATGGATACATAGTTGTCATACAGCCATGTCAACCAATAATTTTGATTTTGATTGTACATGATCTTGGTAATCTTGAGTTGTAAAGCAAACATATCACACATATAAGATAAGATATTTAAAGAAGAGTTGGAAGTGGATAATATTGTCTCTTCATAAAGAGATATCCCATCATATAATAGTTTTAAAAAGTAGAGAATCGTCTAGAAAAACTTTGTAAATCCTATAAAAAGAGCTATAATATTCCAAAGAATATAAGAGTTTTCAATATTTTTCTTAACCAATACATAATGTGCCTTTATGTCTTATTTCCTTTATATTTGTTTTTTGTTTGGACGTAAAATTGTGTGATTGAGGAGGCTAATGAATGGTACCTAAGTGGTTTGCATATAATTAACCAACTCGATTCAATTGTTTATTACTATATGTTTTTAATCATTATATGTAGAAATACATTATACACAACTTGGTAGATGTGCAAAAAGTCTAGATATTAATTGAAAGGCATTTAATTATTTTAACCATAATCAAATTTTAAATTGATAAGCAAGATAAAATCCTCATTCCATGCCTACGCCCTACTAACGAATTCTATGTCTTAATCCCACCCAAAAAATATGCATATTCTTAAATCTTCCTAGTAAGACATGATTAGATATTTGAGATGGAATGTATATATATAGATTGTTAGTCATGTATCATTTGTAGTTAAGGACATCAATCCCTTTCCTTAATCAATTTGTCATGTGACATAGATATTAAATATTTTTTTGCAATAAAAAGTTGTAGGTGGGTAGTAAGTGGTTTATAGCCCATTGTTTACCAAACCGTATTTTTCGTATGTAATCACCTCTAGAAAAAGAAGTTGATGTACCTTTGTAGTTAGGGATATGTGAGGATAGAAAAACACAATCCAAAGATGTTGAAGATCATAGTTGTATCATGGTCTAATATCTCTCAAAATTTGGCATGGTTTTTTATTAAGAGTCATAATCTTTAGTTCTAAGTGTTGAAACATTGATTTATTTTGACCTTGATGTTCTTAGACACTTTGTACAAGACAAATTCAACAACAAAAATAAGTTCTATCTAATTTTAAATTGATTTAAGCAAAGAAATTAGCATAAAACATAGAAGGAATTAAGTTAAAAAAAAAGAGTGATTCTTCTACGATAGACATATTCCTTTAGTATTAATGTAAATTGTGGACTTCCTAGGTTACTTGCATCAAATGAGGCATATACTTTCTAATGCACTTAGGGGTATTGTAAAACTAGGCGTATTGTCCTACCCTTTCACATTTCAAGTCTCTTGAAAAGAGTAGATGCAAAAACTAAATTGTAACTTAATCAAACATAGACTAGGTATTGCATATGTCATACTATCCTCTTCTTTCATGGAGTTTTGAAAGTTCTGTTAATTTATTATATAGGTTCTATAAAAGACATTTTGGAGGACAAAAAGGTTTTTTCCACAAATGGCCAAAAATATTATAATAAAATCGTTAAATTCAAATGTTTATTCGATAGGAGGGAAAAACCTAATTTTTGTTGTTGAACAATTTGAAATAAAGTTGTGCCATTTGGCAATAAGCTAAAAATATTAATAAAATCCTAAACTTCAAATATTTATTCAATAGGAGGTAAAATCCTTGTTCTCTTCTAAAAAGGCTTCTATAGAATCTATACAATAAATCGAGAAAAGTTGCAAAAATCCATGAAAGGACATAGTTTGATAAATGTGATACCTAGTCTATGCCTATTGACAATTTAGTTTTAGCATTTATGCTTTTCAGTAGACTAGAAATGTGAAAGGGTAGGATAGCAAGCCTAGTTTTATAATACCCCCAACCACATTAGAAAGCATATGCCTCATTTGATAGAAGTAACCTACAAAGTCCACAATTTACATCAATATGAGAGAAATGTATCCATAGTAAAAGAATTAAATTTAACGATCTATTCACAAGATAAAAACTCTCCTAAATTCATATGTTTACTCAATAGAAGGGAAAAGCCTTGCTCTCTTCCCAAATTTCTTTTATAGAAACTATATAATAAACCTATAAAACTCCCAACAACTACCATAAAGAAGGAAACAATTCGACATACACCATACCTAGCCCATGCCTTCATAGAACTATAATCACATAGACGTCATTTATATTGTTGGATGAGAGTCTTATTCATAATTCGCTTACAAGAGGAAAAACCTCGCTAAATTCAAATGCTTACTTAATACAAGAGAAAAAAATTTGCTCTTAACCCAAATACTTTCTATAGAACATTTATAATAACCTAAAAAGCTCTCAAAATAGCCACGAATAAGAAAGAATATAGTTAGAGAGGCACCACCCATAGTCCATGCCTTATAAGAGTTACAATTGAAAAAAAAAATGTTGTTGAATAATTTGATAAATTTGATCAAATGGCATTAGCTCAACCGGTTATACTCCTCAACTTTTAGGATGAAGACCCAAATTTAAATCTTGTCCAAAGTTTAAATTTTACCAAGCAATGCATGCATAATTATCAAGTTGTTGTAATACCACAATGTGGTTCTAATATAATACACGTGGATAAACTTGAAACAAGTGGTTTCATTTGACAGGAAGCCAAATAATTACAATAAAATCCTTAAAGTAAAATGTTTATTCAATTAAAGGAAAAAACCTTCTTGTCCTCCAAAATGTCTTTTATAGAACTTATATAATATCCATGAAAGGGAGAAATTGTTTGACAAATGCTATATTTAGATTATTTTATTGAGTTAAAATTTAGTTTTTCCACCTACCCTTTTTAATAGGCGTGAAATGTGATAGGTTAAGACATAGGCTTAGTTTTACAATACCCCAACTACATTAGAAAACATATACCTTATTTGAGGCAATGGGAAATCCACCATTTACATCAATATTAAAGGAAAGTGATTATAACGTTATTCCTTCTGCTTTTATGCTAATGTCTTTGCTTAAATCAATCTAAAAAATGGATATAATTTATTTTTGTTGTTGAATTAGTCTTGTCCAAAGTGTCCAAGAACATCAAGGACAAAACAAACCAATGTTCCATCAATGCATAAAAGATTGTGATCTAACAAGTAAAATTTAAGAATGTATATATCTGGACGTCACTTGCATTATCATGCATTATCGATGATGTGATCCGGGTTCAATCCCCACAGTAGATGTGTATAAGAAATATTTCTTAAAAAAAAATTATATAAGAATGTATATATCCACCTATGAAAAGGATTAATGTCTATAAATGACCTACAATTTATATATAAATACATACCATCTAAAGTGACTAGTCACTAGGAAAAATTTAAGAATATGTATGTATTTTTTTGTGGTCTTATGGTATAGAATGTATTAAAAGGGCCTAGTCTTGGAATGTGGATTTTATCAAGTTTTTCAATTTAAAATTTGATTATGGTAAAAATATTTAATTTTAATTGATATTTAATTTTTTGTAATTTTATCAAACTGTATATAATGTCTTTACATATATAATTTTTTTAAAATATGTAGTTGTAAACAATTCAATCAAGTTGATTAATTAAACTCAAACCACTTCTGTGAAGAACAATTATTTAAGTTTTTTTTTTTTGGATTATATAGGAAAGTTGATTACAAAGAAAAACTATCAAACTATTCATGATAAAGAAAAAACAGCAAAATATACTTATGTAAGCAAATTATTAATATTTGTTAAATGAAATTAGAAACAAAAATCCTACGGGTAGAATGCAAATAGATTGGAAAATCTATAAATTTATTACGGAACCAAAACAAATTTTAGGTAATCAAAGACAATCTCAGAGAAGAAAAGGACCAACTAATCCATAAAGAGCAATTATATGAAAACAAAGAGGAATGGCCACCAAAAAAAGAGATTTAAAGTTTCAGATTTATATCTCACACGATTATTAAGAAACACACTCTTTATACAACCTTCAAATGCCTGAAAAACTATAAGAATATGAAACATTTATACAACCTTCAAATGCCTGAAAAACTATAAGAATAGAAACAGATCCAGGAATTCAACTACCTGTGACTCCATGTCATATCATATTATATAAGATCTAATATGATAATTACTGGAAATTGACGGGGAGTCCTCCACTTAAATAGTTGAAGTCTTGAGGGTAATGGCCAATTACAGTGAAGATTTTACAAGAGTAAATCATGAGAACTCTCTATCTGGAAAAATAAGAGGAGCAACCAGAGACCAGACATACAGGCCTGCTGTAACCCACTCTGTGCAAATGCGCACCCAAACAGAAGGCCAACCCACATCAATGAGCTGCTCATTGTCTTTAGTCGAGCTCGTCCAACCAGTAAGAAGCATTGCAGAGTACATACTGGCAAGTGCAAAAATTAAATGGAAGAAGGTATACGAATAGCTAACTGGCCGTGCTTCTTCCTTTTTGCCATCCTTAGGTTCATCCTTCTGTCCTCCTTCTTCATCTTTAGGTGCAAGTAAAGGCCTCTCAGAACCTGGAACCAACAATTTCATTAAGCACACCAATTAATTTTAAAAATGGATTTTGATTTTGTTTTTGCAGATTTCATGTGAACAAGATTGCATCTTCAGTTATGGGAAACAAGCATTATGGGGAAAACATCATAAGCAGCATCGTAAGGTACCTCCACGTGGTGATGATGGTGGTGAGAGAAATGTTGTTGAAGATCCAGCTCGGACGGCAGAATAGACAACCGACAGAGTCGTTGTCAGTAGCCCAATAATAAGAGTACCAGTGGAAACAGCTTTTGAATGATTATGAAGCCCGTTGCATTCATAGTCCCTGGGTTCACTTGAAAGTCCACTGTAGCACAAGTATGCACAATATACAGAAATTACAGATGCTGGCAAAAGGCTCCCATTAATCTGCAATTATAGATAGATGATATCAGAAGATTTTTATGTATATGGCTAATTTCTAGGTCACAATGTCACACTCAGGTCTCTGTGTGTGTACACTCATATCAGCCAATAAACGTTAGAGTATGCAGCAATGCTTTCTAAGCACAAACATATATCAAATTTCCGATCATATGTCCGCTAATAATTTATAAAGAATACCACACTTAATTTCCAGAATAGATAATTGGCATATCTAAGATCCCTAATTATATATCAACAAAATTTTCAATGACAGCTTTTTGCTTTCTACGTGGGGGCTTTACCTCAAACATAGACTTAACAACATGCAATTAAAAAGATCAAGGACAGTGATAAGGCAAAGATTCCTATGATTTAACCAAAATACCTATTGGCAGATATGGCTTGTTAAAGGTGGCTGCTTACTTTCAAAAGGCGGATAGAAAGGTTAAGCCTCTTGCCACATACATTTCAAAGATAAGTCATGGTATTCTCTGCATTGTAAAGGATGTAGGCAAATTATGTTTCTTTAAACCCAAGGAAGCATCTCAAATGTCAAAGGAAGAACTCAGCCAAGCCCTAAGTACTCCCATATTAGGGGAAAAGAGAATTCAATCCCATTTGCAATCTTATATTAAAAAATGAGCATTGTGACCCATGGATTAATACTTTGGTATTTCTTTGGAGCATTCAATCCCATTTGCAATCTTATATTAAAAAATGAGCATTGTGACCCATGGATTAATACTCTGATATTTCTTTGGAGCATATAAACCATTTAAATACATGTATGCTAAAAGCAAGAGTTCTGATACCTTAGGATGAAGTGCAAGGACCGCAAATGCAAATGCAAGAATCATTGTCATAACGATGAAGAAGACATTAAGACTGCAGTCATTTCCTGAAGGATTGAACCAGTAGAATAGTAGCCCAGAAAATGCATAAGTTGCAATATAGCAGACAAATGATACAAGTAGCAATGCTATGTACCTGCAAGTACATATGTAATGACAATTATCAAGAAAACAACATCTTCAAACAAAATACTGTCATTAAGTATAGAAACTGCTTCTCAGTATATATTTTAGAAGATGAGGAATATGATGAGATATGGCAATTGACTTCAGCTATGAATAATAAGAAGATACAGACAGCATGGACTTAATGAATGAAATAACAAGAAAAACAAGTACATACCAGAATTGTTCATCCTTAGCAACCCATGCGTCATTCCAAGCATGTGTGAAATCAAGCAAGATAATCACTTGAACCAACAAAAACAGACCAGAACCAAATTTTGACAGTAACTCTGCCATATAACATGTTAAATGTTAAAGATGTTAGCCTTGACCATTCTCATTGATGAGGGAAAGCCAATGAAATGTGGACATGGTTCTAAGATTTTTAACATTTATTATAGTTTTACCTCCTAAATTGGACCAAAAATTGCCAATGACATTTGAATGAAGCAATCAAAATGCAACTTCAGTTGGCTACAAATTGGGATTGAACATCTGACATAAGAAGGATGGCAATTACCATAGACACTTATAACAGGGTTGGGAAGGAAAAACATCAAGATGACCAGCACCGACCAGCAAATCATTTTCACAATCCATCCACCATGATGCCATCCATCTCGAATATCATTTTGGGTCTTTATTCCAATCATCATGAGGGCAAGTATAGTGAAAAACAAAAAGTTTCCCAGACTCACGCGCAATACGGCATCTGTCTGAAACCATTCGGTGCTTGGAGTATGTGAAAAATCATTGATCCCTGCAAAATTCAATGGAATACATTAAGTTAATTAATCTTTCCTTGACTTATAGTTGTAAGCAATCAATAATGATGAACCTCAGGCAAAAAGCCTACTTAAGGTTACAAATGTTAAATAACAAGGATTATAATTTATAATGAAGGCAGGTTTTGGTTGGTACCTACTTAGCTACAAATTAGATTTACCTCACATGTGGAATTAGAAGTTGAAGACAAAATTGTCCATAAACAAAAATAATCCAAAATTTCTTGCCAGTTTGTAGAAAAAAGTAAAAACAGAAACAAAGGATATTGTTTAGCCTCATCAAAACAAGTAAAGGTTCATTTAAATTGCAGGCTTGACTGGTCCAGTTGTTCCTATTGGGTCTAAAAGTTAACTTACTAGTAAGCAATGGTTCAATGGTGTGAAGTCAAAGAATTTCCGCAAATTCAGTATAAATGTTCAATGCTATGCATTTCACATACTTGATTATAATCAAACCTTGTGGGGGTTGTCCTCCTTCTATGAAGTTAGTGTGAATGAAAGGAATTCTAATCATACTGAGTCCATACCATCATATAAGAAACAAAATTACATGGGCTCATCCTTAAGGGCCTGCTTAGACAAAGAACTATGCCATTTACTGTTTCAAAATTGAGTACTATATAGTTCTGGACCTGGAAATAGAAAAACATAAATAGCATCCTACACTATTCTTTTCCATTGAAGGCAACCGGAAAAAAAAACTTATGCTGGCTGTTTTTGTACCCTGCAAATAAATATATGACTACCTTAATAACCATCCACTTATTGTATCTGTATTTCATACATGCCAAGGAACATGAATTAGGGCAGGTTCTCTTGAGGGGGCTACTACTCCTATTTTTGTATCTAGAGTGGCCCATGCTGTTACGAAACTTTATTCTCATTAACAAAAATCATTCACCAATATGTAGAAATATCAAATCATTCATCCACAAATAATATTCCACAAAGATAATCTACACAATGAGACAGAGATAGATAATACCCTTAGGTAAGGCCAACACCAAAAATACTCCTTAAGGAAAGAAAACTCCACAAGATCTCCCAAGATGAGAGTGCCACTTAGAGAGGGCAAAGTCTCATAAGCCACTTCGTGGGCAAAGATGATTATAAGTAATACTTCATATGATGATCTCCATGATGATTACAATGACAATATCTCTTCTTTATATACCTTTCTTCTAATTCTACTTTAGGGAGCCGACTACTAAACCCTCATCCCACTCATTATTATAATATAATATAATAATATAATCAACCTTGGGTTATGTGTGGCCCATGCCAACCCTTATACAATATAATATCATATCCCCATATACCTATTCCTAGGTACCATAACATTCCACCCTTCTTACCAATGTTTCGTCCTCAAAACATGAGAAGAAACTAAAATATATGATCTTCTAAGCCATGCTGACAACTGGTACCAATCTTGTTCATCTATCTATCCAAGCAAAATCTTGATTGGTGGTGGTCTTCAATGATGCCAAGCCGCCATTGTGCCACTCGAATTTCCATAACTCCATTGTTGTCTCCATGCTTCTACTGCTCTACTATGATATTTTGAATAACTAGTCCTATTGTTCCCTAATGTTGCTACACCACTTTGAAATCCAGAATCACTATGCTTTTTCTGCCAAAAATTGTCATACTTGATGCCTTTCTAACTCCATGTAGATCCATAATATTGATGCCCTAAGCCATGCCTCCAAGATTGTTGCCGCTCAGGGTGGTGTGGGTGGCGATATGCTACAACCTTAACTTGACATTTTGTTTCTTTTGATTCTTCAAAATTTTGTTTAAATTCTTCCTCATGCTCTTCTCTCTTGATCCCTTCTTTTGGTGCATCCTTGTGTGCTTCTAACAAAGCTTCCTTGGAATTTGTTGTTGCTACTTCCATGGACTCTACCGTTGCTACTTCTGTAGATTTGACTTTTGATTATTTTATTGGTTCCTTAACTTGTTCCCCTACCATAACTGCTTCTTGCTTCTCCTTGGATCCTTGCTCCTTATGCTGAGAAATATCCTGCAATGTTATCTTCTTTTTCTTGTACCATAACTTCATAAACTTCTTTTGCACATTAATGTTAACAATATCCAAGGATAACCTAGAATAATATCCATATCGTCCATCTCAATAGCATGAAAATTTGAATGTAAAATAAATTTATCCATGGTGATCTTCAAATCTTCAAAAATCTAAACATTTTCACCTTCAAGATGTATGTCCTTTATTTTTGTTGCTTGAACCTGCAACCTCTTTACCAAAGCAATATTAATAAAATTATATCTGCTACTAAGGTTAATGGAAATAATAACCTTTTCCTTTTGAATGCATCCATGAATCTGCAAAATAGAATTTTTAGATGAATTTAGATCCTTTTCTTGCTTTTGTAAATCCAAAGGTGTGGCTTCTACATTCTTCTCACTCTCTTCCTTAACATGTTCCTCTTTATCGAGTAATTTATTTCTTTTTCATAGTCTTCATTTTATTTCTTGAAAAATTCCAACTCTATTTTTATTTCCTTTTGTTCTTTCTAAAGCATGTTTATTTCTTCTTTATATCCCTTGATGATGACCTTCAAACTAGCTATATTTTTATATGGGTTCCATTGACTCAAAAATGCATGCTCCATTTTGTCCCAAGTGTATACATCATTCCTTTCATTAGCAAAATTTACCCACCAAGAATAAGCTTCCTCTTTAAATCTTCTACTAAGGAAGAATTGCCAAAAAGGATTATTAAGATATAGAGACCTAAAATTTTTCCACCATTCTCTAGCATCAATATCATCCTCTCCAAAAAAAAATTGTAGCTCCATAAGTTCACGCCCCAAGATAAAGATAATGAAAACTAGGGTTTTATGAACTAGGGTTTCATAAAAATATCTCCTTACTGATTTGGAAGCTAAAATTCCACATAAACAATTAGACCTAAAAAAAAAGCAAATAATTTGCTTACCGCAACTAACAAATATCTCAAATTTTGTTTTTTGGAAAAAAAGTCTTATTTGAAAAATCGCCATTGCCCTTATTCTGGATGGCTGACTTCATAGGGTCATATCTCCCTCGATACTACTCGGATTTCTTCATATGACCATACATTTTAAAGCCCTTCAAATTCCACATAAAAAGGTCCAAGAATCATCTAAATCAAACAAACCTTTGCAAAGATATAGCTCTTGAAAGATGAGACATTTTTCTGGAAAAACTTGCCCTAACAGTACCCTTGTTCCAGATGGCTGTCTTCATAAGGTTGTATATCCCTCAATACTACTTGGATTCCTTCATATGACCACTCATTTTAAAGCTCTTCAAATTCCACATAAAATGGTCCAAGAATTGTCTAAACCAAACAAAATTTCACAGATATATGGCTCCTAAAATATGAGACATTTTTTCTGGAAAAAAATCTGCCCTAATTCTGCAATCCACCAAAAACACAAACCCCACTTTGCCAGAATCACAACGCTGATACCACTTGTTACAAAACTTTATTCTCATTAACAAAATTCATTCACCAATATGTAGAAATATCAAATCATTCATCCACAAATAATATTCCACAAAGATAATCCACATAATGAGACAGAGATAGATAATACCCTTAGGGTAGGGCAACACCAATAATACTCCTTAAGGAAGGAAAACTCCACAAGATCTCCCAAGATGAGAGCACCACTTAGAGAGGGCAAAGTCTCATAAGCCACTTTGTGGGCAAAGACGATTACAAGTAATACTTCATATGATGATCTCCCTGATGATTACAATGACAATATCTCACCCTTCTTCTGATTCTACTTTAGGGAGCCAACTACTAAACCCTTATCCTGCTCATTATTATGATATAATATAATAATCTTACCAACCTTGGGTTATGTGTGACCCATGCCAACCCTTATACAATATAATATCATATACCTATTCCTAGGTACCATAACACATGCAATACAGTTAATAGAATAGTCCCATAGAAGGAGCTTCCCAAGCGTTTTCCAACAAAATGGTTACATTGAACATAATTTTGGGCTCCAATTCAGGGGTTTAAGAACCTGAATACAACTTAAGCAGTGCATATTTTCTGAAAAGTTGTCAGAAAATTTGAAAAAATAGCTAAGAGACTTCATAAGCATTTTCGAGGAAAAATGGTTACATCGAACATAAATTGGGCTTCACTTCAGGTTTAAGAACCTGAATACAACTTAGCAGTGTGTATTTTCTGAAAAGTTGTCAAGAAATTTGAAAAAATAGTGAAGGCTTCAACTTCAGGTTTAAGAATCTTTTAAGCAACAAAGAATCTTCAAGTTTTGTGAAAGAGATTCCAGTTTTTTCCTTTTTTCGCATTACCTCAAGGTATCATGCATGCTAACTACCCAATGGAATCTCTACTAAAAGACTCCTAGTGTCTATTTATTCATAGGAGACATATGTCCAACCACTAATGAAAAGAGGGAATTTAAAATTTGCACCCTAGAATAAGGCATACTTGAAATTTGAAAGAATTTCAAGTGTTTTGTGTGTGAATATTATCTGACATTTACCCCAAATGTGAGAATTGAAAGGTTTATGGATTCCACCATCTGTGATAGTAAGCAGCAATTAATCAAAAATAATAAAGAAGAAAACAAGTATCTTTGCAACTTATGTGGGGTTCTATGGTACCTCCATGGTTTCAATTTGTGTGTCATTGTGATGTAGATAAGCCTAGTTAGAAGTAACTTTGTGGTTTCAATTTGTGAATCATTGTGGTGTAGACAAGTGTAATTAGAATCCCAACTTCTGAATTCCTAAAGGAAACTAGCAACTGCTAATTCTGTATCTAAATTCCAAAAACAAAATGTAGCAGAGATGGATATTTTATGGATCCATGAGACCATTTTACTGCAAAATGCTTCTACATGTTCTCAGCATCTGCTGAAAATTTAGTAAGCCCCCTGCATGGATCCAAGGGGCAAGCAGCTCCTAGTAGTTCAAAATTGAGAAATGTTTGTACCATTTAAAAATAGAACCAGGTCTTTGAATCTGGCTGTGAAATATTTAATTCCTAAACACACAAGCAAACAGACTCATAAGGAATAATAAATTGGAAATGTAGAGTAGCTATCATTTACAGTTCATGAGAAATCAAGAAATCAATAGTAAAATCCAAAAGCAGTTAGAGCAATTAGAGATCAAAAGAATAAGAAGTTAAAGAGGTTATAGGTTGGTATGAGCAGCAGTACTCATACTGAATATGCCATCTATCTAAACCTATAATATCATTATGTTAGATGCATGAATGACCTTAAGGATTGAACATTGGAAATGATATGTACCTAATACTTCAATTCAAAAGCAATGAGATTTTAGAAAAATAGAAACCGGAAAGGCTGTAGACGAGGATGTCAAGAACTTGTTATAAATAAAACAAAGGAAACTGAGAAGGCTGGAAATGGAAATCTAGAGTAATCTAAACCACAAACAATTAGATTAGATTTCAAAGGAACGTTCTGTAAGTTTCCAGGCAATCAACCAGGATTTTTCGTAACTTTTCTGCACTGGAAGTTGGCTTTCTACAATATTTCATAAGTTTTCATTACTTAAAGTTTCCACTATTTCCAATATGTTTTCCACCGACTCACCACTTTTTTTTTTTATCCTCAAGTTTCTCTCATTTCCTGACATAGCAGACATCCTGCTCCTACCCATGTTCCTTAACTTTAAAAGTACCCACATCTATTCTACTTGCAATACACCAAACGAATATCCTCATGGTACCATGGCTATACACTCTTTGCCAGATTCTCAGTCACAAGGATTGGCAGAGTCTGCTATATTGGTAAATTTTAATCCTTCCCAATCAAATCTGTCCCATTCGTTGCGTTTACTTGTCTGAGTCAAGTTCAGGAAGATACTTTTTCCCAAAATATTCATTATTTTCAAGTACTTTTTATATTTATTTGCTTTAAACTAACACACATTGTAAATTGTGGAACCGCTACTCACTTACTGATCCAACTCGCAAAGTACTAGTAGCTAAGAACTAAAAGCACTTTGAATTCATGCTAGGAGATCCGTATTGATTTATGATTTATAAAATCAAAAAGATTTTAAACTTAAACACAATGTTTCCCTTATAGACTTGAACTTTAGATTCTAGTGGTAAATTCTCAACTCAAAAAGAGGCCACAAATTTCTGAATCCCTTTGTTTTTAAGTAGATGAATAAATTCTATTCGCTCAGCTAATACTTTTTCAAATTTTATCCTACTCAAACACCATCATCAATTCAACCTTTTAATTCTTCTCAAAGTATAGCCCCAACACCACTTTGCACCATAAGACCCCTTTACAAAGGAAGGCTTTTCCGATTTTCTTCTATACAAAAACTGTAATTTAAAAACACATTTACTTCAAAACCTTTAAGAAAAAGGGTAAAAAAAACTTACATGGGATTTTCTTCATGAGAGGAGCAGCAACCTCCCTTAAAATCCATGCAATAATAAGCGAAAAAGCAAAGAGACCACAATAAGCAAGGCGAGCTGATCTTTTTGTAAGCGATCCGGCCACTGTTGTGCACAGCCCGCAACCACACAGACCACAGCAACTCATCTTTCGCTCTAATTCTAATTCTAATTTCTCCTCTGCAATTCACCCAAATCACAGTTCAAAACGTAAAAATTAAAATAAAATTAAAAACAGCCTCAGTTGCCTTATGCGAAACAGAGATTTCGTAGACTGATTTTATTTCATCTGAACTATTTCTTTATCGTTTTCCTTCCACAAAGGCCAAGCAAGCATCAAAGAGTTCTATTATCTGAAAGATTATTCTAGAATCTTAAATAGATACGGTACCTCTGCTGACTTCTCAGTAGATTAAACGTAAAAGTTAGAGTAATCGACTGGAGGAGTAAAAAGAGAAAACAGGCCCAGCTTGCGTATCGGGTGTTTAATATAGCTGTATAAAGCTTTGGTAATGTTGTGGTTCTGCTGTTTCAACTAATCTAACTACCAGTATTTGCTATAGGAATGGTAGTTGAATATATGTATCAGAACAATTTGAATTATATCTAAGTTTTTTTTGGTTAGAGTTGTTGGAATATATTGTTTAGAGGTTATTTTTTCATAAATTGAATTTGAGTCTCCACAAAAAATATATTGTTGTCTTATTACTACAAAGAATTTGATTAATAAATTAACATAAATATACAGCTAGGGCTTAATAAATTTTGAACATGAGTTTCTTTGAAAAAATTAAGATTTTTTTGGGGGCTACACAAGGAATCCTCTGTGATATCATCTCTGCCAGCACAGTGTCCTTATCTCCGCCAGTACAGTGTTTGCTTCACCTCGGTTAACTTTTAGGGAGACCTACTTTCAGGATTGGAACCGTGGATTTTAAATTAGAAAACTTTCCGAAGAAATTAGTTAATCTACTACTTTACTTAAAAAATCAGTTAATGTACTACTTTTTTAAAAAAATTTAAATTTATTCTAATATGGATTGACGAATTTCTGGGGTTAAGATAATTGGAATATGGGTTTTCTTAAAAATTGAAAAAATTATTGAGATAATTTTATGTAATATATAGTTGATATTTTTAATGAGTTGTTTTTTAAAAGTTAAAAAATAAATGTTTCAAATTTATTAGTGTCCTTAATTAAAGATTTTGATTATATTTTATATTTTTTTATTATGTTCATATATTTAAAACATCAAAAGTGAAGGCTTGGGTATTCAGATCTAAGGTTTAAATTTGAAGAAAGAAATATTATGTAAGTCTGTCTTATAATATTTAAATGCTTCTTTTTTATGCATAGTAAATATTCTTTATACTCGTCAACTTTAAAAGTTTTTTAATTTGAACCTATAATTTATAATTTGCGAAAGTAACTAAAATCAGGAATGGAGGGGAGGGAAGAAAGTAGAGAGGGGAGGGCTCTGGTCCCTCCCCTGCTCCCCCTCTCATAGCTCCTGGTTCCTGCCCAGTTTCTGGTTCAACTCAGGTCATCTCTCCCGGGGAGTGGTTGTTTGCAGATGATCTCCTGGGGGGAGATCCTTCTCCACTATCTGCACCCCTCCCGACCGACTAGGGTTTCCTTGGTTGTTTTTTCAGACTGGTGCTTCTCAGGGATCCCTGTTTGGTTGGGGATCCCTTCCCTTTTCTCTCAGGCTTCCCCCTGGGGTTTTTTGCAGGTTATTCGTGTGGATCTGGTTCCCTGTGTTTCTCGGTGCAATGGAGGTGATGGTTTAGGGTTTGGACAGCTTTCTGGGGTCTCCCTTGAGGTCCTCACAGCTTTGGGGGTGGTCTGGGGGGGCCTCTTTCCCCCTTTTGCTTGTGAATCCTCGACGGGATCCTGGCTGCTGTTATTCCCGCGTGGAGGCTTTTTCGTGCTGGTTCTGCTCCTTAGTGGATACCCTGGGCATTTGGTTTGGCCTTGGGGGGGCCTTTCCCTGTCTGGGTTGTTCCCATTCCTAGTCCTAGTTCCCTGAAGCTGCCTCTATGCTTGGAAGGGATTCTTGGTCCCTGCTGCTGGGTTTCCTTTTTCTGCTGCATGTTTCATTCTTGGGGGGGTCTGATCTATGCATGCAGACCATAGATCCCACTGTTTTGGTTTCTAAGGATCCCATCCCTATGACTGTTTTCTCTTCCTGCTCGGGATTCTCAGTCCCTGGATCCCTGGTCCCTTAACCTGCTGTTTCTTTTTGTTTTTCCGGGACGGGATCCTCTTCTGTTTTCTCGGGGCGGGTTCCTCGTGGTGCAGCTCTCTGGTCGCTTCCTGATGGGCTGGATCCTCTCTGGTGTCGGGTCGTCGCCTTCCGTAGGATGGCTCTCGCTGAACGGAATGTTTTCCGGTGGACGGGATGGTTTCTCCACAGGGCGGGATCCGCCAAATCCGCCGATTTTCCCGCAAGGCGGGATCCTTTCTTTCTCGTCGGTTTCCGGATGGCGGGATTTCCCTGCTGCTTCCCGCTAGGCGGGACTATTTGTGGTGGTTTTGACAGCTTCCCGCAAGGCGGGATTTTATTGTAACGGTTTTTCTTTGCTTCCTGCTGGGCGGGATCTTCTCTATGGTGTTTTTTGGCTACTCCCTGTTGGGCGGGATCTCCAAAACTACTTTCTTTCTTAGTTGTTTGTTTCCCACTGAGAGGGATTGTTTTATGCTTATTGTTACCGCTGGGTGGGATTTCTGTTTTGGTGTTCGGTTTCAAGGGATTGATGCCCTAGGCCCATTGCTTATGTAATCAGGTTTTGGGATCCTTGTTAAAACCCACTGTAAATACAAACCCTACTTACCAAAAAAAAAAAAGTTTTTTAATTTTATTTTTATTTTTTTAAATTTAAGTAGTGTGAGAAATTTTGATTGAACATTCTTATTTATTTTAGCCATAATCCTTCTAAAGCTGAACCCTAAATATATCAATAGAGACATGGTACGAATCCCCATCTGGTGGTCCATTTATACTTTTTATTATATTTTTACATTTACAACATCAAAAGTGAAGGCTTGGGTATTCATACAGGAAACCTAAGGTTTAAATTTGAAGAAAGAAAGATTATGTAAGTCTGTCTAATACGTTGATAATACAATTCAAATACTTCATTTTATGCATAGTAAATCTAGATTACAATGATAATATCTTATGCTTTATACGCGTGAACCTTAAAAGTTACTTAAATTTATTTTTATTTTTTTAAATTTAGTTAGTGTGAGAAATCCTTGGATAATCCAATGATAATATGTTATGCTTTATACTCGTGAACTTTAAAAGTTACTTAAATTGGTTCATGTAGATGAGTTGGAGAGCAATTGGGTAGTTAAAAACTCTCCACTTGAAATTGAGAGGCCTCAGGTTCAAATTTTTCTCTTCACATGTTGCGGATATGCTATGTACATAGGGGGTTACAAATAAATAAAAAAAGTTCCTTAATTTTATTTTTATTTTTTTAAATTTAGTTAGTGTAAGAAATCCTTATAACCGGTGTGAGAAATCCTTATAACCAATGTTTAGGGTTGAACATTCTTATTTTAGTCATGACCCCTTTTAAAGTTGAGAGCTAAATATATCAATAAATTTAGTTAGTGTGAGAAATCCTTATTTTTTTGCATTTAGTTAGTGTGAGAAATCTTTATAACTGATGCTTAGGGTTGAGCATTCTTATTTTAGTCATTCTCCCTCGGAAAGCTGAGAGCTAAATATATCAATAAAGACGATGGTACGAATCCCAAACACCCGGTGGTCCATTACACGGGTTATAAAACAACAAGGTGGGAACCTTTTGCTTGTCAGCTAATAAAAATAGTATGGTTGTAAATCCCGAGCACCCGGTGGTCCATTTCATGTCGAGCTATAAACAACGTGGGAACCCTGTGCTTGTCAACTAATGACATGAAAGATTTTAATTATCTTCGCGAGACCTAAGTTGTAACCAACTCTTTTATATATATATATATATATATATATATATATATATATATATATATATATATTATTTTTTTTTTTTTTTCAATTACGTCTACGAGACCCCGTAACCAACTCTCCTATCAAGCTATATATAGAGAGGATTAACACACAGTTACAAAAATAGTGTGGTTGTAACCAGTTTTCCTATCAAGCTATATATAGAGAGAGGGGATTAACACACAGTTACAAAAATAGTATGGTTGTAACCAACTGTCATACACAGAAGATTAACACACAGCTACACACCCATAATTTGAACCTTGGACCTTTTAAAGAAGATTCAAACCTTGAACCGTTGCATTGTCCCGCACTTAAATTTAACTTTTAAATATTGCTTATTAATTTTTAATAAGTTATACGTAGTTTTTATGAAAGGTTATTTTTCTCAAAATAATAAAATACACTTTTTTTAATTAAAAAAAAGGGTTTGAAAAGGTCATTTGTTCCAACCGTAGAACCAATAACCGTGGCTAAAATACATCTATTATTAGGTTAAGTAGATTATATTTAATTTTTTTTATAAAAATATTTTTTATCCATTAAATTTTGTTTGCCTTTACTAAATTCTTGATATAATTTAGCAAATCATATGGTTGATTTTTTTTTAAATAAAGGGGTAAAAATTTATTGATAAAAAGTTTGGATTACAGAGTACAACCGAGCTTCCAACCAGGACTCAAATAAACAGTCAAACAGGCTAAAACCACTAGACTACAATGACACTCGAAAAAGACAACAAGAACAAAGGACTCAAATAAACAGTCAAACAGGCTAAAACCACTAGACTACAATGACACTCGAAAAAGACAACAAGAACAAACCGCATTAAGTCTGTACATCTTTGTGGATCAACTCTCACAGGCGTTGAGAGTCCCCAGACGGGATACTCTCCCAATTATCGATATTCCAAGGATCCATCAGCTCAGAAGTCCTTTTGGCCAGGTAATCAACAACCACATTCCATTCCCTTGGAATGTGCACAAAGGATATAAATTTGAACTCTTCACTCATTCTGAGAATCTGAACGGCTATAGAGGCCAACTGCTAATTAACTTCCTCCACCCTTTTACTATTTAAAATATTAACCACAATTTGAGAGTCAGACTCGTAGATAATCCTATGCCAGCCAAGAGAAAACCCCCTCCGCAAGGCCTCAAGAATTGCAAGAGTTTCCATAAAAATTTTGGAGTGAACACCTTTATAAATGGAAAAGGAAAAACTGACACCACCAATAGAATCTCTCCCAACACCGCCAATGTCAGCATGTCTAGGATTACCCATGGACGATCCATCAGTATTAATTTTTAAAACTCCTCTAGGGGGTGGCCTCCACCTACCATCTCTCCTAAATTTCTTGCTAAGTTGAGGAACCCTACTAGGGCTAAAAGAGTTCACACCATCCCCAAAGAGACCAAGGGCTTGTTGTACCTTCTCCTCCGTAGAATCCAAAAGAGGGTCCACATCACATTTGCTATGGATGGTTTTTTGAACCATATACAGGATCCTTTGCCAGATCTGTTGAACAACCAAATAACAGCCCTAAAATATGTGTCGGTTTCGTTCGAGCCAAATTTTCCATATGATGCAAGAAGGGCCCAAATTCCAAGCCACCCGAAGGAAGGGGTCCTTGGTCGGAGGTCTACCCAGACTACTCCAAAACTCCACCAGGGACAATACATGAAAACATGGATGGTTCCAAACGCTCCACCAACGGTGCCAAATGTCTCTGGCAAAGGAGCATTGGAAAAATAAATGAGAAGAGTCATCCTCATTCTTACTACAAAGGACACAAAAAGAGGGACCCTGAAATCCCCTCTTCCTCACATTATCCCAAGTGAGGCATTTATTACGAGCTACCAACCAAAAAAAAAAGTTACATTTTGGCCAGGCAAATTTGTTCCACACCTTTTTCCACCAAGTGACAGGAAGACTCCCATACTTTTGCTTATCAAGAACCTGATAACCATAGGCTACCGAGTAGGTTCCCTTAGGATCAGGGTTCCAAGCCAGAATATCTTTACCTCTCAATGAAGAACAAGGCCTCCCCATAAAAAAAAAGAGCAAGCACCTCTGTCCTTGGCCAGTCCCCCCTGGGGCCATTCTTGCGGATCTTTCCACCTGTACATCTCCATATTTCCAAAATACTGGATTTTTTTAAAGTCCTCCACACGAGACCAGCCTGCTTCCAAGAAAAAAATGCTTAGGGAACATAACCTAGGATATTGATTCAAGATAGGAGGGTAACCATCCCAAGAATCCTCTCAAAAAAGAGCATTTGATCCCTGATTGCAAATCCATAACAAACCCTGCTTGATTAAATTAGCTCCTCTTTTAGAGTGTCCCAGATAATTGAACCTTTCCCAACCAAGCTGACTCTAGGGATATCAGCCTCATAAATACCTCTCAAGTATTTACAAGATAATATTTTAGCCCAAATCTGATCTTAAGAGGTACACCATCTCCAATAAATTTTTGCAGCCAAAGTCTACCCAAAAAGAGTCGTTTGTCGCAACCCAAGGCCTCCCTATTTCATATAGAATCCCACCTAACCAAACTCCATTTAGATTGATCAAGTTTTCTAGACCATAAAAATTGTCTTGACAAAGCATCCATGTCCTTGATGAAGTGAGAGGGAGCTATTTGTACAAAACATCTATAAATGGGTAAATCTTGAACAACATATTTTAAAAGCAACACTCTACTTGCAGTGGATAGCCATCTGAAAATCCAGTGATTCACCTTCCTTCTAAACTTATCAAGCATAGACTGCCAAGAAGATCTAGGTAGAGGATGAGATGAAATTGGAATACCAAGATAAATGAAGGGGGGAGTCCCAACTTGGAATCTTAGAATGCGAGCAATCCTAGCTTGAATAAGAGGAGGGGTATTGAAGAAGAAAATAGAAGACTTGTCCTCATTAATCAACTGGCCAAAAGCACCAAGATATATGTCAAGAGACTGTCTAATATTGCCAGCTTCCCTGATAGTGGCAACTCCCAACAAAGCGATAGCATCAACAAATTGAAGGTGGGAAAGAGGTGGCAAACTACTATCCCACTTCCACCCCTGAATGAGACCCTGCATGACTTGAGACTTGGGCAATCTTTCCAACCCTTCCGCCATAATGAAAAACAAATAAAGAGATAAAGGATCTCCTTGCCTCAATCCCCTTGAGGCCTCAAACAGCTCTCATGGCTCATTATTAACAAGAACAGAGAATGAGGAAGAAGAAACACAGCTCATCACTCATCTAATCCATTCCTCCTCAAATCCAAAAGCAACAAGAACTTTATGAAGAAAGGACCATATAACCTGATCATAGGCTTTGGCCATGTCCAACTTAATGAACATAGTTTTCTCCTTAGAATTTTTCATCGAGTGAATAGCTTCTGTAGCAATAACAACCCCATCCAAGATTTGTCGGCCAGCAACAAACCCTCCTTGCTCCTCAGAGATGATTTTGCTCAACCATATCTTCAACCTCTCAACAATAATTTTTATGATGATCTTATACACAACATTGCAAGAGCAATAGGCCTGAACATATCCAAGGAATTTGCTCCCTCTTTTTTGGGTATAAGCACCACAAAGGTAGCATTTAGGGCCCTTATCATCTGTTTGTTCTTTTGGGACTCATGGACCACCTCCAAAAGATCAAATTTGATTAAATCCCAAAACTCATGATAAAAATCAATCGGGAATCCATCTAGGCCTGGGGATTTTCCAAATCATATGGTTGATTTTTGTTTTTTTTAAATTCAAATTTTAGAGGACAATTAACCAAGAAATTTTTCTTTCTTAATAAAAATTTAAGGTTTAAATTTGGGGCTACACAAGGAATCCTCTATGATATTATCTCCGCCAGTACAGTGTCCTTATCTTCGTCAGTACAGTGTCCTTATCTCCGCTAGTACAATGTTCGCTCCACCTCGATTAGGGAGACCTATTTTCAGGATTGGAACCATGGATTTTAAATTGGAAAACTTTCGGAAGAAATTAGTTAATCTACTACTTTACTCAAAAACATCAGTTAATCTACTATCTTCTTTAAAAAAAGTTTCTCAAGTTAAATTTATTCTAATATGGATTGACAAATTTTTTGAGTTAAAATACTTTCGAAGAAATTAGTTAATCTACTACTTTACTCAAAACAATCAGTTAATCTACTATCTTCTTTAAAAAAAAGTTTCTCAAATTAAATTTATTCTAATATGGATTGACAAATTTCTTGAGTTAAGATAATTGGAATATGGATTTTCTTAAATATTGAAAAAATTATTGAGATAATGTTATGTAATATATAGTTATATTTTTATTGAATTGTTTTTTAAAAGTTGAAAAATAAATGTTTTCAAAATTTTTAGTGTGTTTTTAATTAAAGATTTTGATTATTTTTTATATATTTTTATTATGTTTATATATTTAAAACATCAAAAGTGAAGGCTTGGTATTCAGATCTAAGGTTTAACTTTGAAGAAAGAAAGATTATGTAAGTTTGTCTTATTACGCCCATAGGCGTCCTACAATGGCAGCCAGGAAGGTCAACCACGCCGTAAACAATATTAATATTTTATTAAAAAACCGACATTAAAAAAATTATTTTATCAATCTCGAGGCGTCTTGATAAATAGGCGCCTCGAGATTGATAACTCTCGATGTTTATAAATATATATATTTTATATATCTAAGCTAGTAATATTTAAATGCTTCCTTTTATGTATAGTAAATCTAGATTACAATGATAATGTGTTATTCTTTATACTCGTCAACTTTAAAAGTTTTTAATTTTTATTTTTATTTTTAATTTTTTAAATTTAGTTAGTGTGAGAAATTTTGGTTGAACATTCTTATTTATTTTAGCCATAATCATTTTAAAGCTTAGCGCTAAATATATCAATAAAGACAATGGTTCAAATCCCTAGCACCACCTGGTGGTCTATTTTAAGTCGGATTATAAAATTGTTTTATACTTTTTATTATGTTTTTACATTTACAACATCAAAAGTGAAGGCTTGGGTATTCATAAAGGAGACCTAAGGTTTAAATTTGAAGAAAGAAAGATTATGTCTAATAGGTGGATAATATAATTCAAATGCTTCATTTTATGCATAGTGAATCTAGATTACAATGAAAATATGCTATGCTTTATACTCGTGAAACCTTAAAAATTACTTAAATCGGCTCATGTAGAGGAGTTGGAGAGCAAGTGGGTAGTAAAAAACTCTCCAATTGAAATTGAGAAGCCTCAGGTTCAAATTTCTTCCCTCACATGTTGCATGTTGGAGATATGCTATGTACATAAAGGGTTACAAATCAAAAAAAAAAAAAAAAAAAACTTAAATTTATTATTATTTTTTTAAATGTAGTCAGTGTGAAAAATCCTTATTTTTTAAAATTTAGTTGGTGTTAGAAATCCTTATAACCGAGGGTTGAACATTCTTATTTTAGTCATGACCCCTCTTAAAGCTGAGAGCTAAATATATCAATAAATTTAGTTAGTGTGAAAAATCCTTATTTTTTTACACTTAGTTAGTGTGAGAAATTCTTATAACCATGCTTAAGGTTGAGCATTCTTATTTTAGTAATGACCCCTTGTAAATGGGAGAGCTAAATATATCAATAAAGACCATGGTACTACGAATCCCAAACACTCAGTGGTCCATTTCACATTGGGTTATAGAACAACGAGGTGGAAACCATGTGCTTGTCAGCTAATAAAATAGTATGGTTGTAAATCCCGAGCATCCGGTGGTCCATTTCATGTCGAGCTAGAAAACAACGAGGTGAGAACCCAACGCTTGTCGGCTAATGAAATGAAAGATTTTAATTATATTCGCAAGACTCAAGTTGTAACCAACTCTCCTATCAAGCGCTCTCTCTCTCTGCGAGACCCAAAAATAGTGTGGTTGTAACCAACTCTCCTATCAAGCTATATATATACAGAGATTAACACACATCGACACACCCACGATTTGAACCTTAGACCTTTCAAAAAAAAGTCAAACCTTGAACCGTTGCATTGTCCCCGCACTTAAATTTAACTTTTAATTTAATACGTTTTATTTTTTATTTTATTTTTAAAAATATTTTATATTGCTTATTAATTTTTAATAAGTTATACATGGTTTTTATGAAAAGTTATTTTTCTCAAAATACTAAAATATATATTTTTAATTAAAATATAGGGTTTGAAAAGGTTGTCTTTGGGTTATATCCATTATTTGTTCCCGAAGAACCGTGGCTAAAATACATCTATTATTAAGTTAATTAGATTATATTTAATTTTTTTTTATAAAAATATTTGTTATCTATTAAATTTTGTATTTACCTTTACTAAATTCTTGATATAATCTAGCAAATCATATGATTGATTTTTGTACTTTCAAAATTCAAAGTTTAGAGGACAATTAAGCAAAAAAAAAATTATTTCTTAATAAAAATCTAAGGTTTAAATTTGGGGGCTACAAGGAATTGGGCGCTACACAAGGAATCCTCTGTGATATTATCTCCGCCAGTACAATGTAGTACAGTGTTCGCTCCACCTCAGTTAACTTTTAGGGAGACCTATATTCAGGATCGGAACTTTGGATTTTAAGTTGGAAAACTTTCGAAGAAATTAGTTAATCTACTATTTTACTCAAAAAATCAGTTAATCTACTACCTTCTTTAAAAAAAAAATCTCAAAGTTAAATTTATTCTAATATAGAGTGACGAATTTCTCAGGTTAAGATAATTGGAATATGGGTTTTCTTTAAAATTTGAATTTTTTTTTTTTTTATTGAACATCACTTACAAATATCAACACTCTTTTCGAGCAAAGGAATCGACCTCACAACCACATGGATGGTAATAACCAGGCAACTGCCATTACACCAAATATCGTTCGGCTAAAAATTTGAAAAAAATATTGAGATAATTTTATATGTAATATATAGTTGATATTTTTATTGAATTGTTTTTTAAAAGTTAAAAAATAAATGTTTTCAAATTTATTAGTTTCCTTAATTAAATATTTTGATTATGTTTTATATTTTTTTATTATGTTTATATATTTAAAACATCAAAAGTGAAGGCTTGGGTATTTAGATCTAAGGAAAGATTATGTAAGTCTGTCTTATAATATTTAAATGCTTCTTTTTATGCATAGTAAATCTAGATTACAATGATAATGTGTTATTCTTTATACTCGTCAACTTTGTAAGTTTTTTAATTTTATTTTAAATTTTTTTAAATTTAGTTAGCGTGCATAGTAAATACTTTATTTATTTATATATATATATATATATATATCCGTCGTGGGGATTGATCCCGGATCACATCACCGATAATGTAAGTGGCGTCCTTGCTAGTAGACCACATCACGCCGATTAGTGTGAGAAATTTTGGTTGAACATTCTTATTTATTTTAGCCATAATCCTTCTAAAGCTTAACGCTATCAATAGAGATGATGGTACGAATCCCGAACACCACCTGGTGGTCCATTTCAAGCCGGATTATAAAACCCTTTTATACTTTTTATTATGTTTTTACATTTACAACATCAAAAGTGAAGGCTTGGGTATTCATACAAGAGACCTAAGGTTTAAATTTGAAGAAAGAAAGATTATGTAAGTTTGTCTAATAGGTGGATAATACAATTCAAATGCTTCATTTTATGCATAGTGATTCTAGATTACAATGATATACTCATGAACCTTAAAAGTTACTTAAATCTGCTCATCTCCAATTGAAATTGAGAGGCCCCAGGTTCAAATTTCTCCCCTCATATGTTGATGCTATGTACATAAGGGGTTACAAATTAAAAAAAAGTTACTTAAATTTATTTTTATTTTTTTAAATTTAGTTAGTGTGAAAAATCCTTATTTTTTTTAAATTTAATTAGTGTGAAAAATCTTTATAACCGATGCCTAGGGTTGAACATTCTTATTTTAGTCATGACCCCTTTTAAAGCTGAGAGCTAAATATATCAATAAATTTAGTTAGTGTGAGAAATCCTTATTTTTTTACATTTAGTTAGTGTGAGAAATCCTTATAACCGATGCTTAGGGTTGAGCATTCTTATTTTAGTCATGACCCCTCGTAAAGCTGAGAACTAAATATATCAATAAAGATGATAGTACGAATCCCAAAAACCCCGTGGTCCATTTCACGTTGGGTTATAAAACAATGAGGTGGGAACCCTATGCTTGCCAGCTAATAAAAATAGTAAATCCTGAGCACTCGATTGTCCATTTCATGATGGGCTATAAAACAACGAGCGAACAAGAGGTGGGAACCATGCACTTGTCAGCTAATGAAATGAAAGATTTTAATTATGTTTGCGAGACCCAAGTTGTAACCAACTCTCCTATCAAGCTATATATATAATATATTTCAATTACGTCCGCGAGACCCAAAAATAGTGTGGTTGTAACCAACTCTTCTATCAAGCTATATATATAGAGGATTAACACACAGCTACACACTCACGATTTGAACCTTGAACCTTCCAAAGAAGAGTCAAACCTTGAGCCGTTGCATTGTCCCTGCACTTAAATTTAACTTTTAATTTAACATATTTTATTTTTTTATTTTATTTTAAAAAATAAAATTTCACTTTGGATTGTAAAACAACAAGGTGGGAACCTGTGCTTGCCAGCTAATAAAAATAATATGGTTGTAAATCCCGAGCACTCGGTGGTCCATTTCATGTCGGGCTATAAAACAATGAGCTGGACAAGTGGTCCATTTCATGTCGGTCTATAAAACAACAAGGTGGGAACCCTGCGATTGTCAGCTAATGAAATGAAAGATTTTAATTATGTTTGCGAGAACCAAGTTGTAACCAACTCTCCTATCATTGCATTGTCCTGCAAATTTAACTTTTAATTTAACATATTTTATTTTAAAAAATAAAATTTCACTTTGGATTATAAAACAACGAGGTGGGAACCCTGTGCTTGCCAGCTAATAAAAATAATATGGTTGTAAATCCCGAGCACTCGGTGGTCCATTTCATGTCGGGCTATAAAACAACGAGGTGGATAGGTGGTCCATTTCACGTCGGTCTATAAAACAACAAGGTGGGAACCCTGCGCTTGTCAACTAATGAAATGAAATATTTTAATTATGTTCGCGAGACCCAAGTTGTAACTAACTCTCCTATCAAGCTCTTATATATATATATATATATATATATATATATATATATATATATATATATATATATATATATATTCATTTCAATTACATCCCCGAGACCTATAAATAGTATGGTTGTAACCAACTCTCCTATCAAACTTTATATATACAAACACACCCACGATTTGAACCTTGGATCTTCCAAAGAAGAGCCAAATTTTGAACCGTTGCATTGTCCCCCACTTAAATTTAACTTTTAATTTAACATATTTTATTTTTTATTTTATTTTTAAAAATATTTTATATTGCTTATTAATTTTTAATAAGTTACACGTTGTTTTTATGAAAAATTATTTTTCTCAAAATAATAAAATACTTTTTTTAATTAAAAAATAGGGTTTGAAAGGGTTATCTTTTCCCGCTTGTGCCACCGACATTTGAACCTTGTTGTGGGTTATATCCACTATTTGTTCCAACTGTAGAACCAAGAACCGTGGCTAAAATACATCTATTATTAGGTTAATTATTTTATTTATTTTTATAAAAATATTTTTTATCCATTAAATTTTTTATTTGCCTTTACTAAACTCTTGATATAATTTAGCAAATCATATGGGTGATTTTTGTTTTTTCAAAATTCAAATTTTAGAGGACAACTAACCAAGAAAAATTTTCTTTCTTAATAAAAATCTAAGGCTTAAATTTGGGGGCTATACAAGGAATCATCTGTTATATTATCTCCGCAAGTACAGTGTCCTTATCTCCGCCAGTACAGTGTCCTTATCTCCGCCAGTACAGTGTCCTTATCTCCACTAGTACAATGTTTGCTCCACCTCGGTTAACTTTTAAGGAGACCTATTTTCAGGATTGGAACAAAGGAGATCATATTTAAATAATAAAGCTTTGGTTAGAAAGCTTTATTGGAGATGGATATTCCAACCAACTTTTTTATTAGTAGAGTTTTAACTAGTAAATATTTGGGACAGGTGAATCCGAATGAGATGAGTCGTTTCCCTTTGGATGGTAATGAGTCCCTAATATGACAAGCTTTAAAGTTAGGATCTCAAGTAGTGAAAGATGGATTATTTCGAAAAGTGAGGAAAGGGGAGAAGGCATGATTTTGGACAAATTCATGGAATCAATACCTGCCTATCAAATCTGAATTCCTAGAGTTACAACAGTAAAAACATTCGTGGAAAGCAGAGGTTGGATCAAGATTGAAAGTTATTTCAACACTAGATAACTAGGGCATTATAGGTTTAAGCAGTTTAAGAAGTTGGATGAGTGGTCAATTCCAATCCCTTTGAAATTGACACCCATCATGACTAAAATATTGGTAGAAATATTTCTCATAGGTAGAGATGAGGATGAATTAGCTTGGGGCTATGGAAGCCTTGGAGTCTACACAGTGAAGGATGGATATGATAAGATCCTTCTAGAACCTCCTCATGCATATCAAGTTGAGGATTGGAGAAAGATTTGGTAGTCCAAGGGTTAGCCAAAAGTAAAATTCTTTGCGTAGCAGTTTATGCACAATGGAATTCTTACTTTTGATACTCTAAGATGTTGGGGAATCATTGGTCTACCCTGATGTGTTGTATGCTACAAAAATGAGATAACATTTTATCACTTGATGTTTGAGTGTTTGTTCATGTTCAATTCTTCAAACAATGGTTTTTAGCTTATAAAATTCGAACCAATGGTGATTTGAACCAATTTAATATCTGGAAAATATGGAAGAGGGACAAATTTAAATCTGAAGCTCTTTTTATCAGGTGGAAGCTTAGATTAAACTTTATTTGGTGGCAAGTATGGTTGGAGAGAAATGGCAAAAAAAATTAGAGAAACCTTTTCATCCTTAGATGGCGTTTGGCAGGTCATTTGGAGCAAAGTCATAGAAATTATGGTAGTGTATGCTAAAGAGGAAACTTGGGCTGATATAAAGACAATGGAGAATGAAACCGAAGTGCAAGAGGAGTAGGACAAAACTAGTTGGAAAACAACCTCGAAAGGTTGGATTAAAATTAATACTAATGGTGCTGCAAAAGGCAAACTAGGTATAGTTAGAATTGGAGTTGTCTATAATTATCAAGTTGGGACAATGCTCTATTGGGAGCTACAAGGCTTAGGCAGGACCACAAAAAATGAAGCAAAAGCCTTAGCTATCAAATTTACTTCTATCTCGGTACTATGACAAGGTTATAGGAGAATTTCATAGAATTTGATTCTTAAATCTTGATAGGAGCTCTAAATTGCATGAGGAACTTTGCTTTGGAGACATGGAGGTTGAGGATTCTTGTCAACTAAATTAAGGAGTTGTGGAGGAATTGGGTGATATGATTCTGATTTATATGGGTAGAGCTTAAAAGAAAGTGGTAAAATTCCTAGCCAAGATAGGTATCGAGGAGGTAGGGATTCAGTGGCACAGTGGCATGGTTATTTAAGGATGAAAGGATTAGGCAGGTTGGTGAGCAAATCCAGTGTTTGGCTAATTTGGACAACCATTGTAGACATATGATTTAGGAGATTTGGCTCTAATACAAATCTCCTTTTAGTTTTGTAACTAAAAGTGGTTAGTTCTTAGGATCTTGGGTGTTAGAGTTATGGAAATTTGTTGGAAAGTTAAAAGGAGAAAATAGGTGCTCTTGTTAGCTGAGGCTAGGAGGAGTCTCGTACCAACTTGTAAATAATCTAGGTTTTAATATAATTTTTTCAAAATGTTTTTCAAAAATAAAATAATATATTTTATTTTTTAATTTTATTTTTAGAAACATTTTATATAACTTATTAACTTTTTAATAAGTTATATGTGATTTTTATGAAGGGTCATTTTCACCAAAATAATAAATTACATCTATTATTTGGTTAATTAGATTATATAGTAAATCTTCGTGAAATATTAGGGTATTTTTTTGGGAAATGTCTCATCTTTTAGGAGTCATATCTTCGTGAAGGGTTATCCAATTCAATTGATTCTTAGACCAATTTGTGAAAAATTAAAGAGATTTAAAATGAGTGGTCATATAAAGGAGTTTGAGCAATATTGAGGGAGATACGACCCTATGAAGGCAATCTTCTAAAACGAGGGCAATGATGATTTTTGAAATCATGAAAAATGAAATTGCAAATATTTGTCAACCAGGGTTTGGATGATGGGAGAAGCAATGGAGGGCTAGGGATTTAGTGAGGCAAGACATTATGTCTAGGCATAAAATTTTCAAGTTTCTTTTTCTCTTCTTTATTTTAGAAATTTGGCAAGCAAATTATTATAAATTTTTATCAAATATTATATTCACTAAATGATATTCTAGTAAATTTTAGAAGATTTTGAGTCCTAGTTTCTTTCACATGTACTGATTTATAGCTAAATCCTTATAATAATCTCTAGTAGTAGAGGTTAGTGAGCGCACCACAAAGGATCGATCCTTGTTGCTCAAACATAGGGTATTTTTTGATAAATTTAATGGGTATTGGCTAGGGGCTTTATCCTTGAGAAAATGGATTGATAGGAGTTGAAAGTCTCTAGGAGTGATTCTATCCTTTCTTCTCAAAGGTTTCTTCTTAGCCATTTTTTGTTCTACGAAACAAAGAGACAAAATCCTAAAAGAGGATCCTTGGTTTATGGGAAGAGTATGACTCTTCCTTACCCACTAGTATGAAAGTTTTTCACCTAAAAATGTAAATTTATCCCTAGTACTAGTTTAGGCTAGGATGTATGAGTCGTCCATTGAATTTTTGGATATGGATGCCTTCAAGGCAATAGCCAACACTCTAGGAGAATTCTTTAAGGTTTCAAAAACTACAAAATATGGATTCTTGAATATTTATGCTCAGATATTAGTCATGATTTATATGAGTAAAGCTTTACCAAAATCAATCATTCTTAGGTATGGGGATAAGATGTGGACCAAAATCATTTATTATGAAAACATATCTTTTATACATAGAAGATGTCATGATGTGGGGCATATTGATCGCCCTAAAAAGAGTCCAACAAAATCACATGTAGAAAACTATAAGAGAAACTTACAAATGGATATGGATGAGGATGGTTTTCAACTTCCAAAAAAATAGATCTAGAAAGATGCAAGCAATTAAATAGTGGAGACCAATAAGGAAAGATATTGAAAGAAATACAAACTCTTTTGAGGTTTTAGCCTATGAAGGAAAAGTAGATCAAAGCTTAGAGGATAAAGTACAACAGGTTCAACATATTAACAAGGATTTGTCTACTTAGTATGAACTTGATTTAGGGATAAACATTCTCAATAAACCTAAGGAATGTGTCTCACCATATTTTGAAGACTCTCTTGAACTACCATGCACCATCCAGGAGAAACAATTTGTTAAATAAAATGCAGTGTTAGATGTTAATACCTTTATCATTAATAAGAAAATAAAGTTGTGAAAGAATATTGAGTAATAGAATAGTAATACCTACTCCTAATACATGTAAGGCAAAAAGAGGAAAACCCTCAAATTATCAAGCAAGATCCAAGGAAGCAAGAGCAAACATAGATAAAGGAACACAAACTAAGTTGGTTGAAATTGTCTTTACCAAACAATAAAATGATACTTTGTAATTTGTAGCAGGTCTAGTAGCCCCTAATGAGACATGATTATCATCTCATGGAATATAAGGGGTGTTAATGCCCTCTCAAAGCAGAGGTGTATTAGGGACCTATGTTTAAGTAATAAGCCCGATATTCTTTTATCTAGGAAACTAAAATGACAAAAGAAGTTTCTAAAACTATGATAGTATGGGTGAGATGTAAATGGGATGCTGCTATGGATTCTAAAGAAGTGACAGGGGGAATTCTAGCTTGTTGGAATCCTATTAGACCCTCCTATGTAACCATTCATAAAATTGGGCATTGGATAGCCTTTTTAGTCACATGCTACTTTGCAGATATTTATTTCATCCTTATCAATGTCTATGGATCTACAACTCAATCAGGTAAATTAGAAGTTTGGAGTGGGATTGAAGCCTTTATAAGAAGTAAATACCAAGAAATATGATTCATGATCATAGGAGATTTTAATTTCATAGCCAAGTTGGATAAAAAATTCATAGGAATTAGGAAACTAACCAAAGTATGAGATATTTCTCAGCTTTTATTCAAAAACTAATCTATGGGAGGTTGAGTTTTAAGAAGACAACTATAGATGGACCAACAATTGGAGAGACCAAAACCTAATAGTAGAAAAATTAGACAAATGCATACTCTCAAATCATTGGGTAGATGAAGGTACTTATGCTAAAATTAATACCTTGATAAGGATTGGTTCTTATCACTGACCAATAAGAGTTAAAATTATGGTAAGTGAATTTAAAAAAAATATCATATTCTAGATATGAACAGATGTGGGAAGACCATCCTCAACTTGTTGATATGATAGCACAAACATGGAATTATTCAATAAATGGTGGGTTGTATACACTTCCAAAATAACTATGATTAAAAGAATTGAACAAAAATAATTTTGGAAACATTTTTGAGAAGAAAAAAGAACTAAAAGATAAACTTTCAAATTTTCAAAAAGGTGATCATAATAATCCAAACTTGGAGAAAAAAGAGTTGATTGGTGAATATCATAATATTTAGAGTAAGGAAGAGAAATTTTGGAGATTAAAATTGAGATGGACTTGGTTAAAATAAGGAGATAAAAATACAAAGTTTTTTCATAGGATGGCTATAGTATAGAGATAAGCATCTAGAATTAGTAGAATTAAATCAATAGAAGGGGTTTGGATTGAAGACTAGAGTAAAATCAGAAAGGAGGCAAGGTCTTTTTATTAGAATATTCTAGGATCAAAGGAGTTTGAAGTTCTTAATGATAAAATTCCACGAGAAGTACCTTCAGTTATAACGAATGAAGACAATAAGAAATGGTTGGAGCCTATTACTCTAGAGGAAGTTCATTTAGCTCTTTTCTCTTTTAATAAGGATAAATCCCCAGGTCCAATTGGGCTCTCGATAGAATTCCATCAACATAATTGGTACATAGTGAATGATTCTTTATTGGTGGTAGTGGAAAAGTCTAGTGTACAATAATTCATACCTTATAAAATAAATGCAACATATCTTACCTTGATTCCAAAAAAGAAAGATACATAATTGTTTGATTCATTTAGATCCATAAGCCTATGTAATATGGCATATAAGATTATCTCCAAAATGATGGCAAAATGGTTAAGACCACTATTAGACAAAAATATTTCAAAAGAGCGAGGAGGATTTGTGAAAGGCAGGCAAATTATGGATAGGATCATAGTAGCTTATGAAGTTATGTATTCAACAACTTCAAGAAAAGAGAAAGCAATGATTGTAAAACATTATGAGTAAATCCTATTATAAGATTAAATGGGATATTATTTTTGTAGTATTAGAAAATTTTAGATTTATGAAGAAATAGGTTAGATGAATTAAAGCTTATATCTCTATAATTGCATATTCAGTGTTGGTCAACAGGTTAGTAACATAATTATTTAAACCCAAGAGAGGTCTTAGACAAGGATATTCTTTATCACCATATTTTTTTATTATTATGGTAGAGGTTTTGGGTAGAAACTTGAAAAAGGTTAACAAATATGGGCTTAGAAATGCACTTAAGTCTAGTAATAACATCGAAAACATCACCCATCAATAGTTTGTAGATGATACAACCCTTTTTGGGAGAGTAAGGATAAACAAGGCCAAAGATTTGAATAACTTAATAAGGGAATATGAAATAGCATTGAGGAAAAAGTTAATAGGACGAAATCCAAAATTTACATCCTAAATACCCTAGCTAAAATCAAAGCAAGGATATGCCAACAACTTATCTAGGGATGCACTTATTTGAGGGGAGAATGAGGATATAATTATGGAATGCAATTATAAGTAAAGTTAAAAATAAACTACTAGTATGGAAAGGTAGATGGTTATCGTTAGCAGGAAGAGTGTAACTAACTAAGTTAGTCTTACAGGTCATTCCAACATATTATATGTCCTTGTATACTATTCCAAAATCGATAGAAAAAATTTAATTTATATAATTTGGTCAAACTTACATGATAAAAGCAAATTTCCTTTAGTGAAAAGGAGCAAGGTGTATGATGATAATACTATGGGAGGTCTTGGTTTAAGAGTTCTTACGAATGCAAGATTAGATTTTAGGGGAAAAGTAATTTGGAGATTGTAAAAAGAGAGTCAAAGACAATGGGCAAGAATTCTTCTAACTATGAGGAGCCCAATGACCCAAGCTTAATATTTACTACATTCTCTCTACCATATGGTTCTGCACTATGGAACAGTTTTAAAAATTAATTGATCTAGTGATTAAATATTTAAGATGGGTGGTGGGAACTAGAGAAAATTTTCTTATTAAACCATGGATGAGATTACTTCAAGATAAATATGGTGATAGGGTTTCAAACATTTTGTACAAGGATTAGGAAGGAAGATACAAATGGAAAGAAGATCTTTTACCAAGTATACAAGACATTGATGTTAGGAGGCAGTTGAGTAGAAAAATAAAAACAATGATTATTCTAAGGGGAGCCAAGGATAAGTTGATTTGGGAGTTGAATAGCTAAGGAGAATACAAAAAAGAAGTGGATAGAATGTAAAGCACCAACATAATAGGAATATTGCAAGAATATGGAGAGATATTTGGGATAGCCCAAGCATATTTAAAGTCAAAAAAATTGTTTGGCTAGTAGGTCATATTAGAATTTTATCCTGGGATAACCTTATGAAAAGGGGTTTTCATGGCCCCTCACAATGTGTTCTTTGTAAAAATGAGGAGAGTATAGACCATATCTTTGGGCACTGCTCAGTAGTTTGAAAGCTATGGCAATGGATTCTAAATATGTTTGGTAAATGCATGGTGATGAATGGTAGAATTGAAGAATGATTAAAGCAATGGCAAAACACTTTTAAAATTGAGGCTTTATAGACAATATGGGATATATCAAAAATATAAAACTTTGGAATATATGGCTAGAAAGAAATAGAAAAATATTTAAAGGAAAGGAAACTAGTTTAGCCATAGAGGAGTCTAAACCAACCTTATCAACTCACCCAATCTCTAATTTGGAAGTAGAGAGCCTTGATAGATGGAGTCAAGTCATCAAATGGAATTATGATGTTAGGTACAAGAGAAAAAAAAAAGAAGATAAAGAATGAAACCACTAGATGTGGAGTTGGTCAAATTGAATTTTGATGGAGCCTCTAAGGTAAATCCAAGACCAATCGAAGGAGGAGAGATTTTGTCTCATTATGCTTTCTGTATCGCCCAAATTTTTCGCACCCTTACCTTCAGGCTAAAGGATTCGTACCCGAAAGGGGGGTGAGAAAAGGATGGAACAATACCTCGGACGGAGAGGCCCTTTGAAGGTCACGCCTCTCGGGGGAGGGGTATAAAGGTGAATTTTCGACGGATGGTGGGGTTCACCAGGAAACTTTGAGTGGTAGTTTCCACGCCTAGGTTGAGAATGGGTTTGATTTGTTCATTTTATGTTCAATCATTCGGATTCCTAGGTTGGCCAAAATGAAGCTAAGCTATTCTATATGAAGATTCTGATTTATATGAAGACAACAGACATAAATGAATCCTAATGTGATTGAATACAGAGAATATATAAAATTGAGAAGAGTACACCTGATTTTTGATGTCTGATGAAGATTCTGAAGCTTGTAGGAGTCCATATCTTCCCGAATATGATAGAATCATCTGTAATTGTACAGAATCGTCCCAAATCACAGGTGATCATCCGAGATCATCAAAGATCGTCAGCGACCTGATGAATTCATCAGAAACCTGCAATCAAGAAGACAGACACCAAAAACTAAAAATACAATTGCAAGAATGATACAAAATGATAGAAATAAGAGTATAAATGTTTGAATGATAAATCCATATATCAAATTAAATGAAATGCACTGTTTTGGAAACTTATTTTGAATTTTATCATGCAATTATGCTAAATGAGGTGAACTCCAAGATGCAAAACATAAGTAAATCAACGACGTAAAAGGTTTAAAATGATTATGGCATGGTGGTTATAGGTGCGAACTACGTGAAGATTTGTGTGATGGCTTCTGGGGCGACGGCGCAGAATACTATGGCGGCCATAAAGAGCTGGACAGCCTGCCCGGATTCGTGGCGACTACCGATTCCACCATGTAAATTCAAAAAAAAAAACATAAGTAAATTAATCTAATGCACCAATAAATAAGGGAAATGAGATAGAAAATGCAAACTCAGGGCTCTGATTGCCCCCAGGATGAATTGCAGACCAAATCATCTGTAATCGTACAAGATCGTCTAAAATTGTAGTTGAATCGTCTACGACAATCCGAGCTACCTTCGGCTAAAACACAGTGAAATCCTGCAACAAAACTTGAAAACACAAGTGCGAATGATGGGAGATCACAGCAAAAACTAAAATTGCAAGGAAATAATCAGTCAGGCAGCTAGGTAGAGAATCAGGGAGAGAGTTAGGGGGATAAACTGGGAAAATCCTAGTTTATATAGGATTAGGGGAAGGTTAGGATGTTGGGGATCATCCCAATCTGGGAGATCCTCAATGTGGGAATCTCCAACCGCGCAGACACGCTTCTGCCCAAGTTGGAGAGGTCGTTGGAACAAAAGATAATTACGAATATTCGATTTTGGGATGAAATCGTTTGGACGTTCTGTTCCAGACGAATTCGTTCGATTTGGGAGGATATCGTCAGATCGACGACGATATCCTCAGATCAACGACGATATCGTCCAACAGTCGCAACAACCTCTAAAAATGACATGAAAAACGAGGTAAGCGATTAACGGGCGGTTTCGGGGTTAAAATTCAAATTTCTACTTTTTACTGATGGTTTAACTGTGCCAATTTTAGGGTGCTACACTTTCAATAGTAAGATTTAAGACAAATAATGAATTTGAAGCTTGGGCATCTTTGGAAGGGTTTAAAATATACAAACAAATAAAATAGAATAGAGTATGAATGGAAGGCAATTCACTCATAGTAATTTATACAATTTTGAGAAAAGCAAAGGCTCCATGGAACATACAAGAGATAATTATGAAAATTTAAGACCTTGCTATAGAGTTTGAAGAAATCAGGTTTACACATATGTTAAGGGAAGAAAATAAATGTACATACAGGCTAGCCAATAGAGGGGTTTTAATTGAGTATCATGAAGTTAAATTCTTTTCTCCATGGTTAGAGGAAGTAGTAAGTTTAGTTGAAACTGACAAGAAAATGGTGACTGCATGATTTAAATAATTATTAGGATTTACTTTAATATTTTCCATTGGTAATATTTGCTTTATTTTAAATATTAATGTGCTTTCATATATACTATCTATTCTAATTTTTGTGGTTGCAGTTGTGCTTTAGGAAGGAAACTAGCAGTCCATATCTGGTAAAGCAAACTGTGATAGTGTGATGTTTTAGAAATATTACTCTACTAAGATGTAATACATAGATAGTAGAGGTGAAATTTTAGTATTGTGAAGGTTGTTGTAGGAAAATGTTAAGAAGAATGTTGAATTCTAAAATATTTGTATTCACACAAGAAAAATGAAAAAGATCTAGAAAAATGAAAATCAAGAACTCAAATATTTTATGTAAAATGATGTAGGTTTCTAGCTACAACAACTCAATTGAGATGAGAATTGTAGGTAAAGTCTCAAGCTCTAAAGAAGAGAGTTGTGATTTGTCAACAATGGGGGACCTAAGTACAACCCCTTGTTCTCCAGCAAAAAAAATGGTTGATTAAATTTTATTTATTTATTTTTCCATAAAAATATTTTTCATCCATTGAATTTTTAATTTGCCTTTACTAAATTCTTGATATATTTTCATTAAGAAAGAGAATTTTTCTTAGTTAATTATCTTCTAAAATTTGAATTTTGAAAAGATAAAAATCATCATGTGATTTGCTAAATTATCTCCCACTTATTTCCTTCTCCATACAATTGTTAGCATCTTCATGGTTTTGCCTCCATTAATAATTGGTGGACATCTTAAATAATGCTATAGTTGATCCAATATTTACATATTTTTTCTTAAAACATTAATAATTTGTGAACTTACCTCAATTAAAATATGATTCCATTCTTTTTGGTGGTCATCTTGTTCCCTCTAAGAAGTGTCCTAACATGTATATAGTTGTTCATTGAAGTTTTATATGATTATAAGTAGATCAGGAGAATTTTGCCTAGATTATCTTGAAAATACTATATTAGCACCATCAAAATTATGTTTTGACCAATCCAGATTTGGATATTTATCCTTTATCAAGAGTCAATGTAGATCTGATGCAGGAGCATCCGGTGGCGAAGCTGCAATCTTGCATCACCCAAAATGTATTTTTCTTTAAGTACTAAAACTGTCGCGATATCATGACGCTTTTTTGAAGAAGGGCGCCAGCGGGCCAAACTGTCGCGATGTCGCGACGCTTTTTGATGAAAAGGGCCAAGGTGTAAAACTATCGCGAAATCGCGACATTTTTGAGGCAACGTAGCCGTGACGCGAAATGGTCACGAAATCGTGACATTTCCGGGGCGGAGAGGTCAAGGCGCCAAATGGTCGCGAAATCGCGATAGTTCCGAAGAAAAGCAACTTCAACGCCAAACGGTCACGAAATCGCGACAGTTCTGGAGAAAAGCAGTTCGAGCGCCAATTGGTCGCGAAATCACGACAGCTCGAGGCAAAGTCACTTGAGTGCCAAATGGTCGCGAAATCGCGACACTTCCGGGAAGCAAGATTTGAAAGCACAGGGACATCTTTGGCAAAAAGTTCTAAGGCACAAGAATTCGAAGGCAAGCTTAAAGGACGTCGCGAAATCGTGACACCTTCGAAGACAAAGTTTAAAAGACGTCGCGAAATCGCGACACTTCGGGAGGCAAGACTTGAAAGCATAAAGACATCGCAACACCTTCGAAGGCAGAGCTCAAAGACGTCACGAAATCGTGACACTTCCGGAGGAAGGGTTCTAAAACAAAAAGTGGTCGTGAAATCGTGACACTTCCAAGCCAAAGACTCAAGGGCGTGAAGTGGTCGCGAAATCGCGACATGTCGCGGTTTCGCGGCCCGGAACGAAGCAGCGAGTACGGAATGCAAAGATGTCGCGAAATCGCGACTGGTCGCGGTTTCGCGGCCCAAAGGAGGAAAGCGAGTAAGAAAGGCCTAGACATCGTGATTTCGTGACGTGTCGCAGAATCGCGGTCCTAAGGAGGAGAGAGAAGCCAAACGTCGAAAACGTCACGATATCGCGACCAAAGAGGAGAGAGAAAGTATTGGAGCAAAAAAATGTCGCGATATCGCGACCATAGCACTCACGACGTTGACCAGCCGACGATTGCAGAGACCAGTGCAGAGGGACACGTGGCGTGAAGTTACAGGTGGCCCGAGAGTATGGAGCGGTTACAGGGATTCTGGCAGTAGGACACGTGGCATCAACTGCAAACGGCCATGGCGCATTCTTATGAATGATGACTTGGCGATGGATTGACAGGCGACTGTAGGGCATGCCGCCACTACAGGCCATGATGTTTCGATGCACCTGGCAGCATCTTGCAGGCGGGACAGAGCATTCGTGCGGGCGGTTATGGGGAGTCCCGCATTCGAGGTAATGATGGTCCGAAGAGAGTCGGGCCTGTATAGAAAAGGGCCGCGCATACATTGTAAAGGGGACGCTGGGCCATCTCGGGGAGGAGGATTGCTGTGTATTCGAATGAAGACCTCTGTTTAATGCAAAATTGCTGGAATTCGTCTGTGTGTTTCGAAGCTTTGCGTTGATTTTTGTTGTGTGTTGTTATAGCTCTATATCAAGATCCTTTGCATTAGTACAATTGTTGTAAATTAGCCTTACATGTATCTTTGAACCATATAAACAAGCAACTAGGAGATCTTTTTCCACACTTGAGACTTCTCATGATGAGCACTATGCTTGAAAACATTTTTTAACGAAGACAAGAATACAAATCAAAATATATGTGTTATATTGAAATTTACTTTTGAAATTTTTATAGTCATTTCAAGCCACAAATGTTGGCAATTTTGGGTACCTTGGGTACATTGCCCTTGCTCAAGTGTTGATGTTGTCATTGATGTCAAAGAGCGGAAGGGTTTTTGTGAAAACCAAGGTAGACTAAATTATAGGTTTTGTTTAAATCCATGGTCGATAGTTTTGAAATGGGTTTTTCTTAAAACCCAAGTTAACTCTTCATTTTGTTGAAAAAGGTGCTCCGATGATGAAGATATTTAATTTTAAATATCCGAGTTTAAATTTTATTTATTTATTTAAAATTTAAATTAATATTTTAAAATTAAATTAAAGTCGTTCACCGGCTTGTTTTCAAAGCCGACGTTGCTAGGGTTTTGCAACGGATCAATTAGGGTTTCGTGCTGACAAAGCAAGGTTAAGCAACCGAAAAATTCTAGGGTTTCATGTTGACCTAATTAGGGTTGCAGCCGACGTGTTTGAGGATGTTTTGATGGGATATTCTCTTCTATAAAAATGTGGGACTGTTGCAAGGTTGAAGTGGGTGCGTGATGCGATATATGCGAATGAAGTTCGTGTGCAGCAGAGTGTAAGTCAATGATAGTTCTTTGGAGTTAAAGAAAAGAGATCGCAGCGATGAGATAGTGAGTGAGTGCGTATCGACCGATCGAGAACAAAGAGAGCGATATGCAGCGATATGCGTTTCAGTTCCTATGGTTGAGAAAATTGAACCAGAAATGGCAGAAGGAATGAACTCTGAAGTTGAAGAAGTTGAGGTTGAAGTTGATTTAGAGGGTGAGCTAGTGTCTGCCCTTACGGAATGGGAATCGGAGAAAAAGAAGAATGAAAAATTGTCAAGGAAACTTAAGGATGCAAACAACATTATTGCCAGCTTTAAAAATACAGATCGAAGAATACAAGAAAATGTCTCGAAGATCCGGAAATACAGGTATCCATGAAGATAGACCACTGCAGACAAATTGGAAGAAGAAAATGTGAGTCTTCGAATACGGATACAAGAGCTGGATCGAAAAATCAACTCGTCATGTAAAACGTGAAGAAAGCTCGATGAAATTGGACAAAATTTCGAGCGATCAAAGATCCACAGTATCAAATTTGGTCTCGGCTTTTCGAAGGAGAATCATCAAGCTGGACCAAAAGCAAGCAATGTTGAAAGTGAAAAGAACAAAGACAAGAATCGAGCAAAAGAAAGATATAATGCCGGACCCGAAATAGCAAGTGACAATGATGGCTTTACTAAGGTCACACATCAAAAGAATAGAAGATCCAAGGCTCCAGCAACAACCTGGCCAAGACCATCTTTCAGGTTTAATCATTATTTCTATGGTTTTTGTTTCAAGTGTAATGTTTATGGGCATAAAATTGTTGACTGCAAATACAACGTAGGTCCAAGAAGTTTCACTAGTAGAAATGCGTTTGCTCCTTTAATGAGTTATGCAGTAGAGTGTTTTAAGTGTCACAACTTTGGTCATATTGCCAAAAATTGTCGTAGTATGTCTGTTTCATATCAACCTCATGAAAGCAGATTTCAACCGTATAGAGCAAAACAAAATAGAATTTATACTCGAAGGATATGTGCAAAATTCTAAAAAGGGGAAGTCACAGCTAGAACCCAATACCACAGTTAAAACAGAATGGAAACAAAAAGAACAGCTCAGGAAAGAACAGGATTCTTTAATAGTGCAGACAGCTTTTAGAGCTCAGAATAAACATGTTCCTTGGATTCTTGATAGTGGTTGCTCAAGTCATATGACAGGTGACAAACAGAAATTCGAAAATCTACAAAAGTATGAGGGTGGTTCTATAAAATTCGGCAACAATGACGGAGCCAAAATAATAGGTAAAGGAACGGTCAAAATTAGTGAAGGAAAGATCAAGTCAGAGGAAGTTTTATATGTGGATGGTTTGAAACATAATCTATTGAGTGTGAGTCAAATCTGTGACAAAGGACATGAAGTAGTTTTCAAGAAGCATGGTTGTGAAGTCAGAAAAATAAACAACAGGAAATTAATAGCAACCGGCTCAAGGACGTCTGGCAATATGTACACACTCTCAGAGTTTTCAGAAGGTATGTGCTTCATGGGACAAGAAGAAGAGAACTGGTTGTGGCATAAGAGGCTTGGACACATAAGTTTTGATAATCTGGTAAGAATTAGCGCTAAACAAGCAGTGAGAGATATTCCAATCATTAAAAAACCTGCAAATAGTATGTGTGCTTCATGTCAGAAGGGTAAACAGACCAGAGTTTCGTTTAAAACAAAAGAACATCACACTAACAGGCTTGGTCAAAACAGGTTTAGTCAGAACTGGCTTAGTCAGAACATGTGGATTCAAAGAACAGGTATGCCTAAAAGAAACAACACTATTACTTGTTATAAGTGCAACAATAAAAGTCACACTGTCAGACAGTGCAGAGTTGAAATTCCAGGATATAGGAACAGGAACAGTGGCATGATCAGGTCCAAGGATCAGAACAATGACAGGAACAAGAATATGGTCAAAGAGTTCAAGAGAAGACCCGGCAAGGAAGTTATAGACGTTGATGTTGATCAGTGCCTAATGGGAGTTTTACTCCCACCCCAGAATTAATCACCTCATCGGGAGGTGGGGGAGGGACTAAGCTAAGAGGCTCATTCTTAGTTTCGAGCCCCAAAGGTGGCCCTTTGCCATTGATGACAAAGGGGGAGAGATATGAGTAAGGGGGAGAGCTTCAAGTGAAGAGGAAAGCTTCAAGTCGGGGGAGCAAAACTTCAAAGAGATTGATTTCAGTTTTGGCTCTTGAAGATGTGTTTTTAGTAAAGGGTTGCCATCAATGACAAAGGGGGAGATTGTTGGCAATTTTGGGTACCTTGGGTACATTGCCCTTGCTCAAGTGTTGATGTTGTCATTGATGTCAAAGAGCGGAAGGGTTTTTGTGAAAACCAAGGCGAGACTAAATTATAGGTTTTGTTTAAATCCATGGTCGATAGCTTTGAAATGGGTTTTTCTTAAAACCCAAGTTAGCTCTTCGTTTTGTTGAAAAAGGTGCTCCGATGATGAAGATATTTAATTTTAAATATCCAGCTTAAATTTTATTTATTTATTTAAAATTTAAATTAATATTTTAAAATTAAATTAAAGTTGTTCACCGGCTTGTTTTCAAAGCCGACGTTGCTAGGGTTTTGCAACGGATCAATTAGGGTTTCCTGTGGACAAAGCAAGGTTAAGCAACCAAAAAAATCTAGGGTTTCATGTTGACCTAATTAGGGTTGCAGCCGACGTGTTTGAGAATGTTTTGATGGGATATTCTCTTCTATAAAAATGCGGGACTGTTGCAAGGTTGAAGTGGGGGCGTGATGCGATATATGCGAATGAAGTTCGTGTGCAGCAGAGTGTAAGTCGGTGATAGTTCTTTGGAGTTAAAGAAAAGAGATCGCAGCGATGAGATAGTGAGTGAGTGCGTATCGACTGATCGAGAACAAAGAGAGCGATATGCAGACGGCGTGTTTAAAGTCCGAGGCAAAAATACGCAGATGGTAGAAGTGAGATTTCATGGAAGGTGCAACAGAGTGAGTGGTGCAAAGAGAAGATAAGAACGCGGTATGCAGAAGTCGTGTTTCGAGTGTGAAATGACAGTGTGCTGGCTGTAGAAGTAATATTTCTGTGAAGTTGCAGCAGAGAACGCGGAGAGATATAGAGGAGTGGTTGAAAAAGTGCGAATCATTTTTCACAAGAAGAGTCGAATGCCGACAAGCGAGAACGCAAGAAAAATAGCAGATCGTGCAAATTGAGGTGAAAGTTTACATTCTGCAATTTTTATTACTATCTCCAAGTTGTAGCTTGGTAAAAGGGGTTGGTGCCTCTTTCCAGTTGGAGCTGGAAAAATTGGAGTTGGTGCTCCATTCTGTTGTAGCAGATAAAATTTAGAGGTGGGGGCCTCTTTCGGTGGGTGCCGGTGAATGATTATGTAAAGTTGTAGCTTTGCATTTGACTGGATTTGGATGGTAGTCCAAGCAGTCTTTTTGAGGAGTAGCCACATCGGTGAACCTCGTTAAAATGCCGTGTTATGTGTGATGCTCTTAGTACTTTTATTATTTCTGTTTTAATCTACTGCAGTTTATTTAAAAGTCTAAATTGCTTTTAAGTTTTTAAAGAACACACTGATTCACCCCCCCTCTCAGTGTCATTGTGATTATAACAATTGGTATCAGAGCAAGGTTCCCAATTTTGGCTAAATCAATCAGGGTTGATCTTGGATTAGTACACAATGGCTAAGAAGAATAGATCCTCATCCAAAAAGGCATCCCAACCGGTTTCAGTTCCTATGGTTGAGAAAATTGAACCAGAAATGGCAGAAGGAATGAACTCCGAAGTTGAAGAAGTTGAGGCTGAAGTTGATTTAGAGGGTGAGCTAGTGTCTGCCCTTACGGAATGGGAATCGGAGAAAAAGAAGAATGAAAAATTGTCAAGGAAACTTAAGGATGCAAACAACATTATTGCCAGTTTAAAAATACAGATTGAAGAATACAAGAAAATGTCTGAAGATCTGGAAATACAGGTATCCATGAAGATAGACCACTGCAGCAAATTGGAAGAAGAAAATGTGAGTCTTCGAATACAGATACAAGAGCTGGATCGAAAAATCAACTCGTCATGTAAAACGTGAAGAAAGCTCGATGAAATTGGACAAAATTCTGAGCGATCAAAGATCCACAGGTATCAAATTTGGTCTCGGCTTTTCTGAAGGAGAATCATCAACTGGACCAAAAGCAAGCAATGTTGAAAGTGAAAAGAACAAAGACAAGAATCAGGCAAAAGAAAGATATAATGCCAGACCTGAAATAGCAACTGACAATGATGGCTTTACTAAGGTCACACATCAAAAGAATAGAAGATCCAAGGCTCCAGCAACAACCTGGCCAAGACCATCTTTCAGGTTTAATCATTATTTCTATGGTTTTTGTTTCAAGTGTAATGTTTATGGGCATAAAATTGTTGACTGCAAATACAACGTAGGTCCAAGAAGTTTCACTAGTAGAAATGCGTTTGCTCCTTTAATGAGTTATGCAGTAGAGTGTTTTAAGTGTCACAACTTTGGTCATATTGCCAGAAATTGTCGTAGTATGTCTGTTTCATATCAACCTCATGAAAGCAGATTTCAACCGTATAGAGCAAAACAAAATAGAATTTATACTGAAGGATATGTGCAAAATTCTAAAAAGGGGAAGTCACAGCTAGAACCCAATACCACAGTTAAAATAGAATGGAAACAAAAAGAATAGCTCAGGAAAGAACAAGATTCTTTAATAGTGCAGACAACTTTTAGAGCTCAGAATAAACATGTTCCTTGGATTCTTGATAGTGGTTGCTCAAGTCATATGACAGGTGACAAACAGAAATTCAAAAATCTACAAAAGTATGAGGGTGGTTCTATAAAATTCGGCAACAATGACGGAGCCAAAATAATAGGTAAAGGAACGGTCAAAATTAGTGAAGGAAAGATCAAGTCAGAGGAAGTTTTATATGTGGATGGTTTGAAACATAATCTATTGAGTGTGAGTCAAATCTGTGACAAAGGACATGAAGTAGTTTTCAAGAAGCATGGTTGTGAAGTCAGAAAAATAAACAGCAGGAAATTAATAGCAACCGGCTCAAGGACGTCTGGCAATCTGTACACACTCTCAGAGTTTTCAGAAGGTATGTGCTTCATGGGACAAGAAGAAGAGAACTGGTTGTGGCATAAGAGGCTTGGACACATAAGTTTTGATAATCTGGTAAGAATTAGCGCTAAACAAGCAGTGAGAGATATTCCAATCATTAAAAAACCTGCAAATAGTATGTGTGCTTCATGTCAGAAGGGTAAACAGATCGGAGTTTCATTTAAAACAAAAGAACATCACACTAACAGGCTTGGTCAAAACAGGTTTAGTCAGAACTGGCTTAGTCAGAACATGTGGATTCAAAGAACAGGTATGCCTAAAAGAAACAACACTATTACTTGTTATAAGTGCAACAATAAAAGTCACACTGTCAGACAGTGCAGAGTTGAAATTCCAGGATATAGGAACAGGAACAGTGGCATGATCAGGTCCAAGGATCAGAACAATGACAAGAACAAGAATATGGTCAAAGAGTTCAAGAGAAGACCCGACAAGGAAGTTATAGACGTTGATGTTGATCAGTGCCTAATGGGAGTTTTACTCCCACCCCGAATTAATCACCTCTTCTGGAGGTGGGGGAGGGACTAAGCTAAGAGGCTCATTCTTAGTTCCGAGCCCCAAAGGTGGCCCTTTGCCATTGATGACAAAGGGGGAGAGATATGAGTAAGGGGGAGAGCTTCAAGTGAAGAGGAAAGCTTCAAGTCGGGGGAGCAAAACTTCAAAGAGATTGATTTCAGTTTTGGCTCTTGAAGATGTGTTTTTAGTAAAGGGTTGCCATCAATGACAAAGGGGGAGATTGTTGGCAATTTTGGGTACCTTGGGTACATTGCCCTTGCTCAAGTGTTGATGTTGTCATTGATGTCAAAGAGCGGAAGGGTTTTTGTGAAAACCAAGGCAGACTAAATTATAGGTTTTGTTTAAATCCATGGTCAGTAGTTTTGAAATGGGTTTTTCTTAAAACCCAAGTTAGCTCTTCGTTTTGTTGAAAAAGGTGCTCCGATGATGAAGATATTTAATTTTAAATATCCAGTTTAAATTTTATTTATTTATTTAAAATTTAAATTAATATTTTAAAATTAAATTAAAGTCGTTTCACCGGCTTGTTTTCAAAGCCGACGTTGCTAGGGTTTTGCAACGGATCAATTAGGGTTTCCTGCTGACAAAGCAAGGTTAAGCAACCGAAAAATTCTAGGGTTTCATGTTGACCTAATTAGGGTTGCAGCCGACGTGTTTGAGAATGTTTTGATGGGATATTCTCTTCTATAAAAAGGTGGGACTGTTGCAAGGTTGAAGTGGGGGCGTGATGCGATATATGCGAATGAAGTTCGTGTGCAGCAGAGTGTAAGTCGGTGATAGTTCTTTGGAGTTAAAGAAAAGAGATCGCAGCGATGAGATAGTGAGTGAGTGCGTATCGACTGATCGAGAACAAAGAGAGCGATATGCAGACGGCGTGTTTAAAGTCCGAGGCAAAAATACGCAGATGGTAGAAGTGAGATTTCATGGAAGGTGCAACAGAGTGAGTGGTGCAAAGAGAAGATAAGAACGCGGTATGCAGAAGTCGTGTTTCGAGTGTGAAATGACAGTGTCTTGGCTGTAGAAGTAATATTTCTGTGAAGTTGCAACAGAGAACGCGGAGAGATATAGAGGAGTGGTTGAAAAAGTGCGAATCATTTTTCACAGCAGCAGTCGAATGCCGACAAGCAGCAGAACGCAAGAAAAATAGCAGATCGTGCAAATTGAGGTGACAGTTTAATTCTGCAATTTTTATTACTATCTCCAAGTTGTAGCTTGGTAAAAGGGGTTGGTGCCTCTTTCCAGTTGGAGCTGGAAAAATTGGAGTTGGTGCTCCATTCTGTTGGGGAGATAAAATTTAGAGGTTGGTTGCCCCTCCCCGTATAGGTGCCGGTGAATGATTATGTAAAGTTGTAGCTTTGCATTTGACTGGATTTGGATGGTAGTCCAAGCAGTCTTTTTGAGGAGTAGCCACATCGGTGAACCTCGTTAAAATGCCGTGTTATGTGTGATGCTCTTAGTACTTTTATTATTTCTGTTTTAATCTCATGCAGTTTATTTAAAAGTCTAAATTGCTTTTAAGTTTTTAAAGAACACACTGATTCACCCCCCTCTCAGTGTCATTGTGATTATAACAATTGGTATCAGAGCAAGGTTCCCAATTTTGGCTAAATCAGTCAGGGTTGATCTTGGATTAGTACACAATGGCTAAGAAGAATAGATCCTCATCCAAAAAGGCATCCCAGCCAGTTTCAGTTCCTATGGTTGAGAAAATTGAACCAGAAATGGCAGAAGGAATGAACTCTGAAGTTGAAGAAGTTGAGGCTGAAGTTGATTTAGAGGGTGAGCTAGTGTCTGCCCTTACGGAATGGGAATCGGAGAAAAAGAAGAATGAAAAATTGTCAAGGAAACTTAAGGATGCAAACAACATTATTGCCAGTTTAAAAATACAGATTGAAGAATACAAGAAAATGTCTGAAGATCTGGAAATACAGGTATCCATGAAGATAGACCACTGCAGCAAATTGGAAGAAGAAAATGTGAGTCTTCGAATACAGATACAAGAGCTGGATCGAAAAATCAACTGTCATGTAAAACGTGAAGAAAGCTCGATGAAATTGGACAAAATTCTGAGCGATCAAAGATCCACAGGTATCAAATTTGGTCTCGGCTTTTCTGAAGGAGAATCATCAACTGGACCAAAAGCAAGCAATGTTGAAAGTGAAAAGAACAAAGACAAGAATCAGGCAAAAGAAAGATATAATGCCAGACCTGAAATAGCAGCTGACAATGATGGCTTTACTAAGGTCACACATCAAAAGAATAGAAGATCCAAGGCTCCAGCAACAACCTGGCCAAGACCATCTTTCAGGTTTAATCATTATTTCTATGGTTTTTGTTTCAAGTGTAATGTTTATGGGCATAAAATTGTTGACTGCAAATACAACGTAGGTCCAAGAAGTTTCACTAGTAGAAAAGTGTTTGCTCCGATGATGAAGATATTTAATTTTAAATATCCAGTTTAAATTTTATTTATTTATTTAAAATTTAAATTAATATTTTAAAATTAAATTAAAGTTGTTCACCGGCTTGTTTTCAAAGGCGACGTTGCTAGGGTTTTGCAACGGATCAATTAGGGTTTCCTGCTGACAAAGCAAGGTTAAGCAACCGAAAAATTCTAGGGTTTCATGTTGACCTAATTAGGGTTGCAGCCGACGTGTTTGAGGATGTTTTGATGGGATATTCTCTTCTATTAAAATGTGGGACCGTTGCAAGGTTGAAGTGGGTGCGTGATGCGATATATGCGAATGAAGTTTGTGTGCAGCAGAGTGTAAGTCGGTGATAGTTCTTTGGAGTTAAAGAAAAGAGATCGCAGCGTTGAGATAGTGAGTGAGTGCGTATCGACTGATCGAGAATAAAGAGAGCGATATGCAGACGACGTGTTTAAAGTCCGAGGCAAAAATACGCAGATGGTAGAAGTGAGATTTCATGGAAGGTGCAACAAAGTGAGTGGTGCAAAGAGAAGATAAGAACGCGGTATGCAGAAGTCGTGTTTCGAGTGTGAAATGACGAGTAGTCTTGGTCGTAGAAGTAATATTTCTATGAAGTTGCAGCAGAGAATGCGGAGAGATATAGAGGAGTGGTTGAAAAAGTGCGAATCATTTTTCACAGCAGCAGCCGAATGCCGACAAGCAGCAGAACGCAAGAAAAACAGTAGATCGTGCAAATTGAGCTGACAGTTTAATTCTGCAATTTTTATTACTATCTCCAAGTTGTAGCTTGGTAAAAGGGGTTGGTGCCTCTTTCCAGTTGGAGCTAGAAAATGATTATGTAAAGTTGTAGCTTTGCATTTGACTGGATTTGGATGGTAGTCCAAGCAGTCTTTTTGAAGAGTAGCCACATCGGTGAACCTCGTTAAAATGTCGTGTTATGTGTGATGCTCTTAGTACTTTTATTATTTCTATTTTAATCTACTGCAGTTTATTTAAAAGTCTAAATTGCTTTTAAGTTTTTAAAGAACACACTGATTCACCCCCCTCTCAGTGTCATTGTGATTACAACAACAAAGTCCAACAAAAAGTGAGAGGACCAACCCTCCATAGAATGCTTAATGCTTTAGCTTTGAAACAATTTATCCAACATTTCAACAACTCTTTGAATGTCAATGCAGCAACCCAAGAGATTATCATTGTTTGAAAAAATATCCCAAAATGTTGGAAGGAAAGGAGCAATGGAGAAGTAGATGATCTAAAACTTTAACCTCCTCCTTATATAAGGCACACCTAGCAAGTCCATGATATCATTTTCTTTGCAAATTGTTATGTCTTGGATTTCCAACCAAAGGAATGTTAAGGCCTTTAGAAGAGCCTTATGTGACCAAACACTATTCGAAGGGAAATCCTTGGGGGTGGAAATTTTTGATTGATCTAAAGCTCTATATCATAATTTGATAAAGTATCCAACATCTTTTGATAGATTTCAAACCAACTTATCCCCTCATAAAAAATGGGGAAATAAAACTCTTGAAGCATATTTTAGAGTCCATCCATGGCTTGCTTATGGTCCTACTCATCGACTAAATTGCTAAATAGTTCCAAAATATGGAATTTTTGCTCACATCAATATAATTTATTATGTTTTAACCTCTACCAATGAAAATAATCTTAACAAATGGTTATCATTTAGTTAAAAATAAGAGGATAAGTCTTCAATCAAGCATAAGAACATAAATTTGTAGATTCCCCCTCATTGATTGACCATTTAATATGTTTCTTTGATTAATTGTAAACTCCATGATATGAAGTTTCTTGTTGTTGAACCCCTAGAGAAGGTTCACTTCCCTACAAATGTATTGCATCTATAAAACCTATATATTTTTTGAAGCAGTACCGTTGTCCAACACTTTTTGAACTTTGCATAATCTCCATCTAAGTTTTTCCCTTGATGCCACACTCATAAATTTGTAATTTTGCAAGTTTTACATTCCAATATTCTTTCCTCTAAAAATTGTATCTGATTTGCAAATATGAAACCTAAATTTTCCTCACATATTTTCGAAATAAAATTTGTTTGAATTTTATCAAATTTGGATGCAATGCTTACTCATAATATTGAAAGTGACATCATATATGTAAATATAGATTGAAATATAACCTTTATGAGTTGAATTTTTGTAGCCATGGTTAGGAACTTATCTTTCCAACTAGCCAGGCAAGATTTCATCCTACCCAAAACTGGGTCACAAAACTGTTTTTTCTTTCTTTTATAAAAACGGGAACACCTAGTATTTAGATGGAGAAATTTCAACTTTAAACCTAAAAAAATTGTAATAATACATAATAAATCAATGGCAATATTGATTAAAAAACATCTTGGATTTTATCATATTAACCAATTGTCCAACAAATTTTTCATAATATGATAGTATTGATTTAAATTATGTGCATCACTAACTAAAGGGTGACCCTAAAGAAAAGTGTCATCATCAAATTAGAGATGAGATTTAAAGGCACCATTTGTTGGTACCTAAATACTTTTGATTTTGCCTACCATTTTTGGCTTTGAGAAAGCTCTTCCTATTGTCTCAACAAGAATAATTAAGAGATAAGGAAATAATGGGTCACCCTAGGGGAGTCCATGGAACAATTTAAAGTATCCAACAAGAAATCCATTATTAATAATAGAATATTTTAGAGTGCTAAAATAATATCTAATCTATTCACACCAACATTGATCAAAATCAAATTTTCTTAGAATATCATATGGAAAACTCTAGCAAACCCTATCATATGCTTTAATCATATCTAATTTTACACTATTTTTTCGTTGAATGAAGATATTGTATCGCTTCTTGTGTAATTATTATACCATCAATGATTTGTTTACCATGAACAATATAACCTTATTCCTCCAAGATAACACAATCTAGAACACTTTTATATATATTTTCCTTAATTTTTTAAAGTAATTGATAAATCATTTTTAAAGGCTTATTGTATGAAAATCATCAAAATATTGTCTTAGTTTTTTTAGGAATCCATGCAATAAATGTAGAATTGGTCTTATTTATTATAGCCTTCTTTTTCCTAGCCTCTTTAATTATTGCCAACAAATTGGGGCCAAGTGCCTTATCAAGGTGGAAACAAAAAATTGCCTTGTCTTCCTCATCAAGTTTTCATTTTGTTTGTATGTGGTAGTTGACAGAATATTTTTTAGAAGTTACCTTAAGCATCTTTTCAAATATCTTTGAAACATTAGTTGGTTTCTTCTTGATATCTTCTTCTTCCTTAATATTTTTTCTTCAATAGGTTATATGGGATTGAAATGGGCCCCACCCATTTTACATCATGACCACATGGTGGTAATGCAACAACTTAGCAATTATGCATGTATCGTTTAGCCAAATTCAAACCTTGGTCTTGTTGGCCATTTTGCATTTTGCCACATTGGGAGTTTTGTTGGGAAATTTTGATGCATATTTTGATGCTATGTTTTGGTTGTATATGGTGGCATTGTATATGGCGGTATTATTTCAAATACAATTTTATTTGCTCCTAATTCGCTTACATATGTGTTGTATTTTACTTTTGATGATTAAAATGAAGGTGTATGTAAGTCTATGAAAGTCAGAAAATAATGAAGAACTTAGTTCAAATATTTAAAGGAAAATGAAAATGTATTCCCGTTTGCACCAAAGGAGAGGCGAATGCCCCAATCTCCCTTTGTAAGGGCGAACGAAGTTCCAAGATCTAATGCGGGCAAAGATAAAAATGTAAGCGCATTCGCCCTTTGTTTTGAGGTGAACGCGCCATTCACCCTTTCTATAGGTAAACGCGTCCCAAAGAAGGACGCGATCATAATCGCCCAAATTTAGTGACAACTTGCGTTCACCTCAATAAGGGGCAAACATTTCGTTCGCCCCTCCCATGGGCGAACGAACTTCAAGAGCAATACAATGTCGTGTTCGTCCTCGTTGAGGGGCGAACACGTTTTAAAAGAAAAAGCTCACGCATGCGCACAAGGAGAATTAGGCGAAGCAGGTTTTTGGGGTGAACGTGATTCCTGGGCAAGAAGAACTATGGTCAAAGGTTCAAAGGCACCATATTTATGAAATATTAAATAATGGTGGCATTGAGTAACTCATATTGTGGATCCCAAGCATGGAAGAGGCTGAATGAGAAGAATGGAAGAATCTTCATAGTTTCCAAAGCATTAAGTTGCTCTCGAAGTATTTAATGATGTCCTAATTAGCTGTGCATCAGTGCCCAAGTTGCTGATTTTTGGGAGTTGTTCCTAAAAGAAGAATCGTTGTTCTAAAGAGAAATGGGTTTTCAATGATTCCGAGGAGGAATTTCCTTGTTTTTGTTCTTGATCCCAAAATATTTTGTTCTCTAGTGCATTAAATGAAAGAGGCAAAAACCTTTATAAATACCAATCAAATTTCCATTGTAAAGGAGGAGGTGAGACATTTTGCGAGAATACTCTCCAAGTTATCTGCATTAATACAAGGCATCATGCTTCTGAATTTGCAAGTGATCTTGTGTGTAATTTCTTTCTGTATTGTACACTTCTATTTTACATTCATCTTTCTTGTTAGTTGTTGAATTTAAATTGTACATTTGGATTTAAATATTGCTAGTGAGGGAGTGAATGCTAGAGTGTTATTTTGGAGGTTATTACTGCAAATTTGCAAGTAAATTCTGTTGTTTTTCCTCTGTTAAATGTTATTTCATACTTGGGTGAATTTCTTGATGTTAGTCTACCCCGAATCTTGCACTTCGGCCTATGGCCATATTTCCCATTTCTTTCCGTATTTTTCTAATTTCTTTCCCACATCCCTAGTCTTTTACCAGTGTAGGATTTAGTTTGGGAACCAGCCCTCTCTAGAGATTGGCACGAAGGACATTTCTTTCCTCTAGCCTTTCAATTTTGGTCGTATCTAGGGTGAGAAATGCAGTGTTTGTTGATTAGGCAGATATTTGACCAACAGTTTTTGGCACGCCCGGTGGGACCTCAAAGTTCCACTTCCAGTAGTATTAAGGTCTAATGTTTGCCTTTGTACTATAATATTAGAACATATGGCAACTCGATTATACTCAGAGTTCTTTGAATGTGAGAGCGACGGACGCTATGTCTCATGAATACAATATCATAAGCCAAAAATCCAAATCATCAAATTGAGTTATACAAAATTGATATTCAAATGTTAGGAGAACATCCTCAATTAGCCACTTTTTGGCGTACCTCTTCATTACCCCATATATCTCACATACCATATGTCACATCCGGTTAGTCGATGGATTTTTTGCTCTTGTAAGTCTAGTTAGTACCGCCACCAATTTCCCTCCACCTCATATGACCATTAGCGTTCCACAACCTATACCTCATATACCAGTCCATATGGCTCAAAATCCTCCACCCCATCAACAATAGCCACCAAGGAAGTTCCCAGCATGGAATAGCTTAGGGGCCTTGAACTTGGAATAGCTTAGGGGCCTTGAACTTGGAATAGCTTAGGGGCCTTGAAATGGGGAAGCAAAGCAAAGAACCCAAGGATGCCACGGAAGCCGTAGAGCCTAAGAAAATGAAGAAAAGGGAAAGAAGCTCTAGAGCCAAAAAGGCTCGAAAGAATGATTATGTCGACTTGGACCCTTATGAAGATGCTATGGCAGAAATTGGAGACTGCCTGATTATGCACAAAGGGATCGAAAGATTAAGGCAGGATGTAGAAGCGACGGTGAGTCAGGGTGTGTCTTATAATAGTTGGCTTATAGTTCCCTATAATTCGTAGCTATCCTGGTACTTGTGCTCGCCCGTCCATCCGTGCCCTAAGTTGGTGCAGCTCATTGCTCAATTCTATGACCCATTCACCAAGGTTGTGCGAAATTCCAGGAGGGAAATCCTATTTACTATTACTTCGAATGAAATTTGGGAAGCTTTTGCATGTGGGTTGAAGCCCCCGTCCTATGCAGTTAATAAGAAAATTCACACTGACGAACAAGAAGACCGATACGTCTCCACTATAACTTTGCACCAATTTATGGAGATGCAACTCGTTAAGGAGCCACAGATGGGGCAGCTTTCGAATTTGCCGAAGCCGCTTTCAGAATTTAAAAGCTAGGATATTTATTCTATGTTGTCTTGGGTCGCTGGGTTACCCTCAGATGAAACAATACATAAGTGGTAGGCGGCTATGGCTCAATGTATTTGCAAAGTCAAATTTTATTCCCCTTCCGCCATGAGGCAAGGAGGCAACCCTATTTATTTTTATTGGGCCGACTTCATCTCCCGAAGGATTAATTCTCAGCTGGAAAAAATGCAAATCGGGGAGTCCTAGTCATTTTTGCATACATCATTCCTGGTATGGTTCTTCTTTTTTTAGTTGTAGCAGCATTTTTCATTTATTGCAGTCACACCATTGGGTGAAAATAATGAGCCCTTGCCTGTGTATAAATGGACTCTGATTTTGTCAAGGAGAGAGTCAATATACAGTTTTAATAGCTGGTTTTTAGGGCAAGCCATTGAATTACTTTGCGGTACCTATGAGAGAGTGTTGCAGGAGTTAAGGGATGTAGTCATCACAAAGAAAAAGGGTGACATTTTTTTGCTTATCCAAGGAGTAATTCAAATTTTTAGCTTCACGGGTAAGCCATTTTTGTTACCATATTTTGCCACAGTGCACATGTTTGCAATGGAGGTTGTGCGTCAAATAGATCACATCAATGATATATATGGAGCTAGGCGAGGAAAGAAGACCACCTGCAATATGCCTTTCAAGTTCGGGAGCATAGAGGTGAACCAAGTTGGACAAAATAGGTTGTTGATAGTGGCGCTCCAAGACTTGGGCTTAATTGAATTGCCGCAGCACTGGCGGTATGATCCTTTGGGAAAGTTCTTAGCTATTGTAAAGGCTAAGTCATTTCATTGTTGTCCTCACCTCGACATTCAGAAGCGAAGGAACAATTTTGATGGGCCAGATATGAACTGGCATATTGAAAAAATGACCTCCCTCCCACCATGGCACGACTATTATGAGCAAGAGGCGGAATATAATCCAACCAAAAATAGGACTCAGATTCCTCCTTCGGGTTTGTTTGGATCTATCAAAGAGGCCAAACCTGAATGGACCAAAGAGAAAATAATGAATTGGTGGATTATGCGTATTCATCGAGGAAAGCCACATGCTCCTTACGGGTTGAAGTTGGATGAATAGTTTTCAAAGGATTATGATGATTTTATGGACTCATATCAACCCATCACCTTCGTAAATATTTTTTCGTAGAGTTTTCAACAGTCTGACAATGACAGAGGTGAAACTGAGCAGGAGCACCCCATTGTTGAATATGAGACCCCGAAGGAAGAATAACAACAATACATTTTTAAAAGGTCTCAGAGAACCAAGCGACAACAGGAGGAGCCGTCTACACCCGAAAAGCAGAAACAACCAATGGTGCCTCCATTTCCTAAAGCGGTGAAAAGGCCCCAAACCAGCATGGCTACAACTTCTACCATTGAGGTCCCTATGGCTTCAGTCGCTATGGTTTCTACAATGCCAACCATAGATATTTTTGTAGTTTTTAGTGCGCCAACTGTGAACCCTTCACCTATCGAGGAACTCTCGACCTTAGTCACACAAATATTTCCAATGGCCCAACAACAAGAAGAGGAACAGCCATCAGAGAGTTCCCATGTAGAAATCATGGATGAAGAAGGGGTTCTTGATATTGGAGAAAAGGTGGAAGAACAAGAAGAAGAGGTAGTTTCGTAGCCGCCTCCATCCCCTCAACACATGGTGCATGCACCCGAAGGTACATCTTTTATTCTTTCTTCTTCTTCTTCTCTCCAAGAGCAAGCAGTGGTTTCTGTCTCGGTTCCATCTATCTCATTTTCATCTTCCCCAGTCTCTATTTCTCTTTCCTTCGGTATGCCTTCCACATCTATTTCAATTCCATCTTCTTCCATTCCTGAAGTCACTGCTACTCCTTCCTCTATTCCTATTCCTTCATCTTCCATTTCCTTTAGTTCCTTTGCATCAGGGTCAAATCCTTTTTTGTGCCTTTCCCCCTCAATTGCCACCACTTCCACCATCGAAGCTATAAGTACACAAGCTCCTCCTAGAGTAAGTGTAACTGCAGCTGAGCCCATGTCCTCCACTAAGTCCGCCATCTCTCTTCCTTCCACTATTTTTATCCCACCACTTTTGTCAATGTCGTCCACTTCCACTGGGCCTAGTCGCTCAAAGGTTTTGGTTCCTTTCACTTCATTTTTGGAACTCCAAATGGTTCTTGATGCGTAGGTGGTCCGTAAACAACCTGACATAGAAAATATTAATCGGGCACATCTGAGCTCTTCGTAGTGGTTGAAGAGCATGCGACGCAAAGAGGCCTTGGCTCCAGCTCGACCAATAAATAAAGTTGCCTTTGATCCCATTGCAAAAGAAGCTCACATTACTACCATCACGTCGTTGGTCCAGAAGCCCCAGGGAGAGTTGTTGTCGGGTGATCTCATTTTCGAAACCATTACAGAAGACCTTACACAGATTGATCCTGTTGAAAAAATGGGTAACATTCAAGCAGACATGAGCTCAGTGTACCTGCATGGTGAGCACTTCAAAGAAAAATATTTTGAAAATCAGAATAAGATAATTGAGCTCAAAAATGCCCTAGCGAAAAGCAGAGCCACAGAAGAGAAGATGGCCACGGAGAATGATTATTTGCGCAACCAGGTCAAAGTGCACTTGAAGGAGCATGATGCCACCAGGATTGAGATGCATAAACTTTAGCAATAGGTCGAGGAAATGAAGAAGCAGTTGGAGGAGAAGGCAGCACAGGCCACAGGATTTTCACATGACAACATCAAAGGAACCCGCCTTCGCTCTACCCAAAACTCTAAAAAATTGGCCACGCACGTTGTCAAGGTGCTACAGTATTTGTGGGAGGCGCAGATACAAATACAACTTGGGCAACAATTAATTGATACCACGGAGGAGATGCTTTCGCCCTACATGGAGATGGTAGTAAAAATATAGGCTTTGACTAATACTAGTTTGCACATTCGCCCCCTCAACGAGATGGATTACGCCTGGTCCAAGGCGAAGATAACACTGCGCAGTTATTTCTAGTGTATGGACCTAGTAAGGGAAGGATGGGCCATCCTCAACATCATTGAGCATGAGCACACTATTTCTATGTCTCATTTTGAGACCATTGATGAGTTGGGATTTTTGACCTTTGTGGATAATTGGGGAGAACCTCTTCCCATGGAAGAACTGGAAGCACTCTGGAAGAAATTCATTGAGGATACATCCAAGATTGATGCCTGGGAGGAGCCTCTAATAGAAGCACAGGTGTTGCCCTTGATGCAGAAGTATACATGTTTGGAACTGTCATTGTACGAGTTGGCTCAACGAGCGAAGCGCCTCAGTTTGATGGATGTTCAGAATCTTCGTTTCATCTATGAGTCACTTAGTGTTCCCTACTTGTTCACCACTCATGCTTGGAAAGAGGTGGTCACTGCCTATGAGGTCCTTACTAAAACCATCAAAGAGCAGGAGGAGTAGGAAAAATCAGAATGCGCAGTGGCGGAGAAGGCAGTAGAGGAAGTCGAGCATGCTAAAGTTCTCAAAGTCGTAGCAGAAGCAGAAGAGCAAGAGCACACAGAGGAAGAAACCCATAGAAAAGCATCTGCAGCAAAGGTAGCGGTGCCAGCTAAAGCTGCTAAAAAATAAAACTTTGCAACCCAATGGATGAAGGCCTGGGATCGCTTGCATCCATGCGAGCTGGATACCCCGTGAGTCACCAAAAATGTTGGCAATTTTGCATTTTGCCACATTGGGAGTTTTGTTGGGAAATTTTGATGCATATTTTGATGCAATGTTTTGATTATATATGGCAGCATTATTTTGAAGATAATTTTATATGCTCCTAATTTGCTTACATATGTGTTGTATTTTACTTTTGATGATTAAAATGAAGGTGTTTGTAAGTCAAAAAATAATGGACTTAGTTGAAATATTTAAAGGAAAATGAAAATGTATTCGCGTTCACCCCAAAGGAGGGGTGAACGCCCCAATCACCCTTTGTAAGGGTGAACGAAGTTCCAAGATCCAATGCGGGCAAAGATAAAAATGTAAGCGCGTTCACCCTTGTTTTGAGGCGAACGCGTCGTTCGCCCTTTCTATAGGTGAACACGCCCCAAAGAAGGACGCGATCATAATCGCCCGAAGTCAGTGACAACTTGCGTTCACCTCAGTCAAGGGGTGAACGTCCTGTTCGCCCCTCCCATGGGTGAATGAACTTCAAGAGCAATACAATGTCGCGTTCGCCCTCGTTGAGGGGCGAACGTCCCGTTCGCCCTTCCAATGGGCGAACACGTTTTAAAAGAAAAAGCTCATGCGCGCGCACAAGGAGAATTAGGCGAAGCAGGTTTTTGGGGTGAACGTGATTCCTGGGCAAGAAGAACTATGGTCAAAGGTTCAAAGGTGCCAGATTTATGAAATATTAAATAATGGTGGCGTTGAGTAACTCATATTGTGGATCCCAAGCATGGAAGAGGCTGAATGAGAAGAATGGAAGAATCTTCATAGTTTCCAAAGCATTAAGGCGCTCCCAAAGTATTTAATGATGTCCTAATTATCTGTGCATCGGTGCCCAAGTTGCTGATTTTCTGGGAGTTGTTCCTAAAAGAAGAATCGTTGTTCTAAAGAGAAATGGGTTTTCAATGATTTCGAGGAGGAATTTCCTTGTTTTTGTTCTTGATCTCGGAACATTTTTTTCTCTGGTGCATTAAATGAAAGAGGCAAAAACCTCTATAAATACTAATCAAATTTCCATTGTAAAGGAGAGGTTAGACATTTTGTGAGAATACTCTCCAAGTTCTCTGCATTAATACAAGGCATCAGGATTCTGAATTTGCAAGTGATCTTGTGTGTAATTTCTTTCTGTATTGTGCACTTCTATTTTACATTCATCTTTCTTGTTTGTTGTTAAATTTAAATTCTGCATTTGGATTTAAATATTGCTAGTGAGGGAGTGAATGCTGGAGTGTTATTTTGGAGGTTATTACTGCAAATTTGCAAGTAAATTCTATTGCTTTTCCTCTGTTAAATGCTATTTCATGCTTGGGTGAATTTCTTGTTGTTAGTCTACCCCAAATCCTACACTTCAGCCTGTGGCCATATTTCCCATTTCTTTTCGTATATTTCCAATTTCTTTCCTGCATCCCTAGTCTTATACCAGTGTAGGATTTAGTTTGGGAACCAGCCCTCTTTGGAGATTGGCATGGGGGACATCTCTTTCCTCCGACCTTTCAATGTTGGCCATATCTAGGGTGCACAAACGCAATGTTTGTTGATTAGGCAGATATTTGACCAACATGTATCTTCCTTGAAATTTAAGGAATCTAATTGTTTGAGCTAATACCATTTGATCTTCTTCCTCAATACTTATTCCATCTAGACTTAATTTTTTTTAATTCAATAAAAAGACAACAATTCTCATAATAGCATAAAAAATTAATATTTTTATCCTCTTCCATAAGCCATATCCCTAGATTTTTCAACCCATTATGTCTCTTCCATTTGTAATATATTACATTACCATAAATAATTGTATTTATTGCATATAACTATATCTTGGTACATTCTTGTGATTTCTACAATCTCCTATAAATTGTTGAGTTTGAATTTAATTTCCTCCTCTATTTTAGATATGTTACCAAAATATTTGACATTCCATATTTTCAATTTTCCCTTGAGATATCCTATCTTTTGAACAAACTTATACATACATAATCCTTCTAACATTGCTCAATCCCACCATAACATAACCATTTATAAGAAATCAAGGTCTTGGAGCCACTTAGACTAAAAGCAAATGGTTTTGGATGACCATTATTGAGTAGATGACATCTCAAGATAATGGGTTTGTGATTTAATCCTACTCATAATAAAATGTTTAGAAGGAATGCTTGCTCTATTTCCAACCATGTATTAAATAAAAAAAACCTTGCCCAAATGTTTTGGCATATAATTTTTTTCAATATGTTTATTATCCCTTGTGTATTCAAGGATTTAAATAATATCTCAAAGGCCATTTGAATTGAAAAAGTAACTCCTCCATTGGTTTAGAACATCCAAGAATACCACCCTTCTTTTGAAAGGATAAATTTTTGTATTGAAGTCATCCCAAGAATCCATAGATCATAATTATGAGTCATCGTCGAATTTGGCATAAATAAATTGAGGTCCTTACAACATTTGTCATGAAGAGTAACTATAGTTGGAGCATTATACATTTATGACTCTAATATTAATATTTTCCTCTCTCCTGTGAAAAATGTCAACAACAAAATTACTTCTTACTTTTGATAATTGTCCATCCCATTTATGTTTGCACTCTATTGTTGAAATACCTCCTAAAGCTTCCATAGCAAAAATCACTAGAGAAATCCTCATATTCCAAATCATTTTTTATACAACTTTACATTCCTAACTACTTATTTTTGTTTCTTGTATGATAAATTTGAGACTATAATAACCTATTAATATATTTATAACTTATTTTTAGGAGCCTTATTCATACCACTAATAATCCAAGATATTATCTTCATCATCACTTTTTATGCGTATTTGTGAGATTAACCTCACTTCTTGATAAGACTTATGATATTTGTTTATGGTTTTCCAAATCAATATTCCTAATCAATATTCCTAATTTTTTTCTTTTTTCCTTTTTTTCTATCTTTGCTCTTGCTTTAAGGGAATTCCCCTCATTTTTCTATTCCCACCAACAATTTCAACTTCATCAATCTCTTTCATTTTTCTAAACTATTCATAACAAAGTTCCTGATTATAGTTTTTGCTACCTTATACAACCTAAAGTGCATGGAATAGCCTCAAAAAGACTTTTTTCTTCATGTTTCCCTAGAAAACCTAAAGTGCAAGGGCCATCCTTTATAGTATGTACTTTCTTATGCTACTTTTAAAAACATAGGTTTTAATGGATAAACTCCATACCACATTCTCTATTATATTATCGTTGAAATCCTAAAATACAAGGAGTAAATCATTTTTATTCGAAGAAGATGATTTTCTTTTCTTTTAGAAAAACAAAGATAGTTTACCTAGATTAAACTTGACTTCTTACATATTTGTTTTAAAATTTTCCTCCATATTTTCCTTTTAAATTTTAATTCCTTTTCAATTTGAACTTTTGCATTATGATTCCTAATTCCTTGCATTCTTATTAGTTTCTTTCGATGTTTACTACCATGAAGGCTTTCACCATTTGATGAGGTAGAGATTTTTTCTATACCATTTTTTTGGAGTGGAAATTTCTTGCCCTATCCCAATTTCTACTACAATATTATCTTGCTTCATCTTTATTGGGATATTGGTAATTTGATTTGATTAGCCAAGGCTAATAGTGTATGGTGCAATCTTATGTAAGCCTATGGGTAATTGATAGATGTGTGTAATATACTCTTTATGTAATCTTATATGCATTATTTAATGTATTTAAGCCCTAATGGTATTTATTAAACCACTAGTATGGTTAATCTTGGAACTTGTATTTAACATTTAAGGATTTATGTTATGTTGGCTTGGGTTAATGTGATATGTAATTGTTGTTGGGTATTAGGTATCTACTATAACTGACCCCCAACCACTTGATTGTTACATCATTGTGGCATCAATGTGAGCTACCATTAGGTACTCAAGGGCACCCACACTTCTTTTCCTTCTATTGATATTTATATTTTGGTTATTGCTTATTGATTTCACTTCTCTATTCTCTTACATATAATATATGGTGAATTTTATGCTTTTGTTTATTTTTGGAAAGTGTTGTGAAATCTGACATGGTATCAAAGAAGGTACAAAGTGGCATCACTTAGTCATATAAAATAATGCTCATTTGATGACATAAGGAAAAATGAGGAAAATATCCCCTTATAACATTTAGAGGAAATTTCTAAATTTTTAAATTTTGACACCAAATTTTGGGCACCAATTTTTATTTTTTGTCTAAGACATGGGAAAGAAGGGTAGTTTCTCCAAAGAGCACTACCTTTCTAATTTTTTCTAACACCCTTGACATCTTGGAAATTCTTTTTACAGGTTCAAAGCTAGTTGGTAATCCTTTTGTATGGTCCTTGTGCCTTAGTCAAGGAGGAGGACAACCTAGAGACCTAACAAGATTGCTTGCTAGCATAGCCAAAATTATATTTCTTAAGCCTTCTAATTGATAGGTCATGGAATTGAATTTTAAATTATAAAATGATGTTTGAAATAATACCTCATGACTTTAAGGAGTGGCAGATGACTTCATCTCATTAGAGGATTATGGTATTGTGTCTATCAAGTTGTTTTGTATGTTTTGTTGGTTGGATGTCTAGGGTTAAAATCTCCTTGTATCCTATTATCAAGTGTTTGTTATGATTGTGTTAGCACTCCTTTAGAGCATTGATGCATTAACTAAGGCCTCAACATCCTCCTCGATTGGGCTCATTGCTCTTACAACTAGCACACTATTTTTTTGTTGTCTTTTATTCCCATGGTCATGATTTTAAGCCCATTACTCATGTTTAACATGTAGATGTTCTCAATCCCTACATGTCCCTTTTGTGACCATGGATAATATTTTTACTTAGGGTTTCTTTTATCTCTATGTTGACACTAGGTTTCCTTTTGGATAATGTTATGGAGGCTAATTTATTTAGTCAAGGAGTATCTGGTTTGATTCCCATCCTCTATATTTAGGAATAGGTGATTATATATAGTTATTGAAGGTTCCTTTATATGATTACAAGGTAACTAAGTGGAATTACCAACACACCCAAGGACTATTATTAACATCTTGATCATTTGGTGTGAGCCTAGGACATCAATCCATGAGATCAACGTTTGAATCATAGCCATTTTTTCAAATTTAAAAGAAATGGCAAGTATATTCTATGTTTCTCCTCACCCCAAAGGATGGACATGGCCCTTCAGTTTGGAATGTTGCACAGGGGCAGTAGTCTTATTAGTGTAGCTTAGATGATTATTACATTATAGGTATATATTGTTTATTTTTTGTAACAGTTGCTAATAATCGCCTCAGGTGGTTCTGTATATTACGGACTATTCTCAGGCCTGATTGTATTATTTCTCGAGGGATCTCGAGACAGGCTTGACAGATATGAGTTTAGATCTGATCTAAGGCATACCGTAATGGGTAACGCGAGACCAGAGGCTAGGTCGTAACCTGACCTAGCTAGACGTGGCCACCAGCAGCTCGAGGTCGACTAGACCCTATGACCTAGCTGGGCAAAAACCTCAGATCTGGAGGCAAACGTTGTTGATCTGATAGGACCGAAGATCCTTGACATGGATCAAGAATCCCATCGGGTACAAAAACCTAGATGTATCACACTAGGACACGGGTCAAGGCATACCATAATGGGTAACGTGATACCAGAGGCTAGGTCGTAACCTAACCTAGCTAGACGTGGCCACCAGCATCTCAAGGTCGACTGGACCCTATGACCTAGCTGGGCAGAAACCTTAGATCTGGAGGCAGACATTGTTGATCTGACAGGACCGAAGATCCTTGACATGGATCAAGAATCCCACCGGGCATGAAAACCTAGATGTATCACACTAGGACATGGGTCAAGGCATACCGTAATGGGTAACGCGAGACCAGAGGCTAGGTCATAACCTGACCTAGCTAGACGTGGCCACCAACAACTTGAGGTCGACTGGACCCTATGACCTATCTGGGCAAAAACCTTCGATCTGGAGGCAGACATTGTTGATCTTATAGGATCGAAGATCCTTGACATGGATCAAGAATCCCATCGAGCACGAAAACCTAGATGGATCACACTAGGACACGGGTCGACGTGATAATTGCTAGCATGGGCGATTGACCTGAATGACTGGTCTACATGGATCCTGTGGTGGAGGCAAACTCAAACCGATGATGCAGTAAGGGCACGGACCTAAAGGTGATGCGAGACAAAATCTACACATGGCATGTCAGGGCTGAACAAAATGTAAGGAATACTGCTCGATAGGGTATAGTCTACCCGAAGGAAGACAAAAACGAAGGAGTGAGTTTTGTTTTTTAAAGTATATTATTTTCCTTCCTGGTGCGCATGTGGGATAAATCTCCTAGAGTGCATAATTGTTCTTCGTTCCAAAAGTATGTCCTTGGATAGAAGGAGGACGTAAATCTATTTTTTTAGGCATACAAATGCAAAAAAATAGTGTTATGCCGATCTAATCATTGCAGCTCAGTCGAAGAATCACTTTGCAGATGACAAGGTGATAGTTTCTTTTCTCCGATCAGGAGGAGAATTTTACTGTGATTTGTAGATAGGGCAACCTTAATCTGGTTTACAAGTGTAGCTTTTATTGTGACGACGTGAATTTCCTCATAACCGGCTCTTGTTGGGTAGATTAACAAATTATTGCAAATTCCCATATAAAAAAAAGCAATGTCCTTATCAGTGATTTTGCTGGAAACAAATCACGTCGAGTCCGATCACACCCGATGCAAATCCACAACAATAGGCTTTGATCGCGGATCCATTCATTGACAAACTACTTGGGGTGAATCTGCGTATATCACAGGTTTATTGGTAGAAGTGTCATGTGTATGTCACAGTCGAAGACTTATTTCCAGTGCAGGCGATTCACAAGAGAACACTGCTGTTAAAATCAAAGAAGTTCTGGGCAAGCATAGGAGACCTATTGAAGCTTAATTTGTTGATCGTTGATTGTGGTCGGAGATCGATCGAGAATAGTTTTGATAGCCCACCAAGGGACGTCGATGGGGTTAACCAAATTACGCTAAGGCATTGGTGATCGGGTTCATTGCGATCCAAAAATTACCTTAGGAACAATGTCTAGTGCGTCGATTTGGCTCCAATGAATAGGAGAGCTTTGACGAGAGGGGGGTATTAATGAATTTTCTCCCCAATTAATGTCATCGAAATCAAGCGCCTAGTTGCAGAAAGTTTTTACAACTGACGATGAATCCATAATTTTTTGGTAATAGCAGTCGACGTTGTTGAGGATCGACGTAAAATTCCTGTGAGCAGGGTCAAAGTAAAGTTGTGCTGACTACACATGAAAACATTTTGGCTATCCACTTAGCCTGACGTAATTTGTTGCGAGTAGACGATATCCTATTCAAGCAACTTCACACCCGTGCAATAGGAGGAGGACCGCACCCGAGTGGATACAAGTGACGTCGAGAGAGGCACATTGATGCCCACCTGATCGCGCCACTAGTTTGTGCAGCTCCCAAAGTCGAGGATCCATCACAGTGCCATCGGTGGAGGTGGCTGGCCAACGTGAGCTCTTCTCTCTTAGCCACCGATGGGGATAAGTATAAGGGCGTTAACCCTTTGTTTCACCGATCATTGGAGCGGGAGTGGCTGGCTGCCCACATCTAAGGCTCTCAGCCAAGAGGTTGAGGGTTCAAGCCCCAACCGACCAAAAAGGTTTTTTTTTTTGCAAAATTTTATTTTAATTTTTTCAATTTATATTATTTTTTGGTAAGTAGTGTTTGTATTTACAGGGGGTTTTAACAAGGATCCCAAAACCTGATTACATAAGCAATGGGTCTAGGGCATCAATCCCTTGAAACTGAACACCAAAACAGAAATCCCGCCCAGCGGTAACAGTAAGCATGAAACAATCCCTCTCAGTGGGAAACAAACAAAAAGAAAGAAAGTAGTTTTGGAGATCCCGCCCAGCGGGAGTAGCCAAAAACCACCATCGAGAAGATCCCACCCGACGAGAATCAAAGAAAAACCGTTACAATAAAATCCCGCCTCGCGGGAAGCAGTCAAAACCACCACAAACAGTCCCGCCTAACGGGAAGCAACAGGGAAATCCCGCCATCCGGGAAACCAGCAGAAAATAAGGATCCCGCCTCACGAGAAAACCGACGAATTTGGCGGATCCTGCCCTATGGAGAAACCATCCCGCCCACCAGGAAAACATTCCGTTCAGCGAGATCCATCCTGCAGGAAGCCGACAGCTAGCACAGAGAGGATCCAGCCCATCAGGAAGTGACTAGAGAGTTGCACCACAAGGAACCCGCCCCGGGAAAATAGAAGAGGATCCCAGCAGCAGGGACCAAGAATCCCGTCCAAGCACAGAGCCCATCGAGGATTCACAAGAAAAAGGGGGAAGCTATCCAAACCCTAAATCGTCACCTCCACCGCACCGAGAAACGCAGGGGACCAGATCCACACGAATAACCTGCAAAAAACCCCAGGGGGAAGCCTGAGGGAAAAAGGGAAGGGATCCCCAACCAAACGGGGATCCCTGGGAAGCACCAGTCCGAAAAAACAACCAAGGAAACCCTAGCCGACCGGGAGGGGTGCAGATAGTGGAGAAGGATCTCCCCCCAGGAGATCATCTGCAAACAACCACTTCCCGAGAGGGATGACCTGGGTTGAGCCAGGTACTGGGCAAGAACCAGGAGCCATGGGAGGGGGAGCAGGGGAGGGACCAGAGCCTCCCCTCTCTACTTTCTTCCCTCTCAATTTATATTATTAATAATTTAATCTTTTGATTTATAAAATCATTTGTTTTCTTTTAATAAATGATTTTTTTAATTCAATTATTTTATTATTAATTTAATTTATTGATTAAATTTTTATTTTTTGCAAATTAAAATTAAGAGACCATTTTTTTTTTTTGGTCCACCTTTTATGAAGCTAAAACTTGCAAAGGCAATAAGAAAGGTAAACTTTCATCAAAACTCAAACTTCTTTTTAGGCTTCATAAATAGCAAATTATTTTTTGTTTGAAGTCCTTGGATTAAAAAGGGTGGATTTTTTGGTGACACATTGTGCTAATCTGCCTATGAGGCAAGCTTTGTAAGAGCTTTTTGAGGCTTCATAGTTGCATTTTTTTACACTAAAAGAGGGGGGGATAAAAAAAAATTTCTCTCCACCATATCCTATCTTGCAAACAGAAGAGATATAATTTTGCAAAAACAAGGGGAGAAGACTTATAAGGGTGCATTTTCGGTAGTGACCGACACCTTAGTCAGATTATTTTTTGCAAAATTTATTGTAAAAAGGTGCATTTTCTGCAGAGACCGACACCTTAAAAGATGGGTAGATCAAAGAAGAAATCTATCCCAAAACCAACTGATGTTGCTAAATCAGTTAAAGGCCCATATTTTTCCCCATTCATGGATGGGATAGATTATCATGAAGATGGCACATTTCTCACACTACATAATGGTGTAGATGCCATAATCAATGATTCTGCGTATTGTGAAGACATGCAGAAAAATGGTGTTCTAATCCCTATTGGTGCTATAATGGGCATATACATGTCATTTGTTGCTCTTGACATTTCTCAAAGTAAAGTGAAAAGGGATATTAGTGAGGAAACAGAGGTCAAACCCCTAATGGTCGATGCTTGTAGTGACACAAGTGACCTTCAGCCCATGGTGGCGAATGCTTGTTGTGACACATGTGACCTTGAGCCCATGATGGCCATTGCTTGTTGTGATACAAGCGACCTCATACCTAGATAGGATAGTTTGGTCCTCATGCCTAAGTTATTAGATCAAACCCCACTCTCACAATTCCCTTCCCTATCATCGATTGATGTGGTTACTTGATATTTTTTTATATATGAGTATTTATGGCCAATCAAACCCATGAAAGTGTCATTCCTCCATTTTCTCAAGACATATAGGTGGAAAAAATTTTCTTATCAACATGTGAGAAGTGGCAAACATTTATTTTCTAATCTTTCGTTTAAGGTTTAAAGGTTTTTCTTTTTATTTTTTTTTGCTAATATAGAAACATTTCAAGCTTATTTTTTTCATATTGCATAATTTTCTAGAGATCTACACATGAATAAAATTAAATCAATAACCTCTCATAGGTGTAGAAGAAAATTATTGAAAGGAGTATACTTATGATCGTCAATATAGGGTATGCCTTGTTCCTATGAGTTTCACTCAAATGATAGAATTTAACTATCTAAAGACTTTTTCATATTACTTGGATTGTTCTAGATATAGATTCATGGCTTCATACCCATGGGATGATTGATTTGATGGCTTTTGAAGCCTTATACTACTAAAAAATATTACAACATATATCTCTTGGGACCCAATATAAATTAGCCACAATATATAAATATCAAGATAATAATATGAGAAAATTAATATGTAAATCAAGGTTTATAATAAATCATATAGCATTCAATAATACACAAAAATATGAATGTAATTAGCTTGAATCATTTTCTTGTCAACTTTAGCTAAACTTCCTACTTTCCTCTAACCATGGAAAAGAGAATTTAACTTCATGATCCTCAATTAAAAACCCCTCTATTGTCTAATCTATCTACACATTTGTTTCCTTCCCTTAACGTATGTGTAAACTTGTTTTCTTCGAAGTCTTTAGCAAGATCTTGAATTTCCACAATTATCTCTTGTATGTTCCATCAAGTCTTTGCTTTCCTCAAAATTGCATTTATTACTCTGAACGAATCACCTTCTATCCATACTATGTTATGTTTCATTTGTTTACATATTTTTTTACCCTTCTAAAGCAGTCCAAGCTTTAGCTTCATTACTTGTCTTAAATCCACTATTGAAAGCATAATGAGATAAAATTTCTCCTCTATTATTTCTAATTATTCTTCCTCTTATTGGTCCTGGATTTCCTTTAGATGCTCCATTAAAATTTAATTTGACCAACTCCACATCTGGTGGTTTCCACTTTATATTCTTTGTCTTATTTTTATTTCTCATGTACCCAACATCATAATTTTATTTGATGACTTGACTCCATCTATTAAGGCTCTCTGCTTCCAGGTTAGGGATTGGGTGAGTTGATAGGGTTGGACTAGACTCCTCTATGGCTAAATAAATCTTCCTTTTCATTACCTCTAAATTGCTTTCATTTTCTTTAAATATTCTTCTATTCCTTTCTAGCCAAACAATACAAAGTATTATATCTTTTGATATATCTCAGATTGTTTGTAAAGCCTCACTTTTAAAAGTGCTATACCATTGCTTTAACCATTTTTCAATTCTACCATTCATCACCATGCATTTACCAAATATACTAAGAATTCATTGTCATAGTTTCTAGGCTATTGAGCAATGTCCCAAGAGATGGTCTATACTCTCCTCCTTTTTACAAAGACACATTGTGAGGGGCCATGAAAACCCCTTTTCCTAAGGTTATCCCAAGATAAAGTTCTTTTATGGCCTACTAGCCAAACAAACATTTTAACTTTAGGAGTGCTTGGGTTATCCCAAATATATCTCTATATTATTGTGATATGGTTTACATTATATCCACCTCTTGTTGTGTATTATCCTGAGCTATTCAACTCCCAAATCAATTTATCCTTGGCTCCCCTCGGAATAATCATTGTTATTATATTTCTACTCAACTGCCTCCTAGCATCAATGTCTTGTATACTTGTAAAAAAATCTTATTTCTATTTGTATCTTCCTTCCTAATCCTTGTACAAAATGTTTGAAATCCTATCACCATATTTATCTTGAAGTAATCTCATCCAAGGTTTCAAAATTAGATCTAGATTGAGTGGTTTTTTATCACACCAAGTATCCATCCAAATAGAATTTTTTTTCTAGTTCCCACTACCCATATTAAACCTTTAATCACTAGATCAATTTTTATTTTTAAGGCGTTCCAAAGTGCACAACCATTTGGTAGAGAGAATGCAGTAAAAATTAATCTTGGATCGTTGGGCTCAACATACTTAGAAAAATTCTTGCCCGTTGTATTTGACTCTCTTTGTACAATCTCAAGATTACTTTTACCCTAAGAACTAAGTTTACATTTGTAAGAACTCTTAAAATGAGACCTCCCTTAGTTTTATCATCACACACCTTGCTTCATTTCACGAAAGGAAAATTCCTTTTATCATGTAATCTTGACCACAAAAATGATCACATAATATAGATTAAAAAAATTTCTATTTATTTTGGCATAGTATACAATGACATATAATAAGTTGAAATGGTTTGTAATACTGATTTAATTAGTTGCACTCTTCCTGCTAATGATAACCATCTACCTTTCCATGTTGGTAGTTTATTCTAAACTTTACTTATAACTAGATTCCATAATTCTATCCTCATTCTCCCCTCAAATAAGGGCATCCCTAGATAAGTTGCTAGCAAATTTGCCTCCTCCATTTGAAGTAACATGCATATCCCTACTTTGATTTTAGCTAAAGTATTTAGGAAGTAAATTTTAGATTTTGTCTTATTAACTTTTTGTCCTGATGCTCTTTCATATTCCTTTCATAATTTATTCAAATCTTTGGCCTTGTTTATCCTTGCCCTCCAAAAAAGGGTTGTATCACCTACAAACTATTGGTGGGTGATGTTGATGTTATTACTAGCCTATAAGCCCATATTATTTAACCTTATTCAAGTTCCAACTCAAAACCTTTGCCATAATAATGAACATATATGGTGATAGAGGATCTCCTTGTCTAAGACCTCTCTTGGATTTAAAATATTCTATTACTAACCCATTAACATGCCTTGCTCCATTTCTCCAAAGGAAATTTACTTTTATCATGTAATCTTGACCACAAAAATGATCGCATAATATATATTAAATTATTTTTGATTTATTTTGGCGTAGTGTAGGACATATAATATGTTTTAATTAAACAGTTAGATTCCCCTTGTTCGTACCAATTTTGATTCGATTGTTCATTGCTTAGGAAAAGCCCCCCACAAGGGGGATGCCTTGTGTTTATCATTCAACCAGCACGCAGTGACCAACCCTTGTCAAGGTAGCAGCTTGGGCATACCATTAACAACCAACGAGTTTAGGATGCAGACCCCTAGGCCCAGCCCTCAGAGCCAATCCTTTTCCCGAAGTTACGGATCCGCTTTGCCGACTTCCCTTACCTACATTTTTCTATTGACCAGAGGCTGTTCACCTTGGAGACCTGATGCGGTTATGAGTACGACCGGGCGTGAACGGTACTCGGTCCTCCAGATTTTCAAGGGCTTTCGAGGGCACACTAAACATCATAGGATGTGTGGTGTTCTTCCAGCCGCTGGACCCTATCTCCGGTTGAACCAATTTCAGGGTGGGCAGGCTGTTAAAAAGAAAAGATAACTCTTCCTAGGGCCCCCGTCGACGTCTTTAGATTTCCTAATGTTGTCCACCACCATGTCCTAGTTTGGGAATTTAATCTCGATTCCCTTTCGATGCTCGCGCGGAGTGCGCCCTTGAAACAGGGCTTCCCCATCTCTTAGGATCGACTAACCCATGTCCAAGTGCTGTTCACATGGAACCTTTCCCCACTTCAGTCTTCAAAGTTCTCATTTGAATATTTGCTACTACCACCAAGATCTGCACCGAGGGTCGATATACTCAAGCTCGCGCATGAGGCTTCTCAATGACCCCTACATCCTCTTGAGGACATAATATGTTGGAATGGCCTATAAGATCGATTTAATTAGCTACACTCTTTTTGCTATCGATAACCATCTACCTTTCTATGCTAGTAGCTTATTCTAAAATTTACTTGTAATTGGATTCCATAATTCTATCCTTATTCTCCCCTCAAATAATGGCATCCCTAGATAAGTTGCTGGTAAATTTACCTTATCCATTTGAAGTAACCTGTATATCCTTACTTTGATTTTAGTTGGGGTGTTTAGGAAGTAAATATTGGATTTTGATCTATTAACTTTTTGCCTTGATGCTCTTTCGTAATCCTTTAATAAGTTATTCAAAGCTTTGGCCTCGTTTATCCTTGCCCTATCAAAAAGGGTTGTATCAGCTACAAATTGTTTATGGGTGATGTTGATGTTATCACTAGACTTAAGTATACTTATAAGCCTATATTTGTTCTTCAAATTATTATCCAAAACCTTTGCCATAATAATGAACGATAGAGGATATCCCTATCTAATGCCTCTCTTAGCTTTAAATGATTATGTTTTTTTGAGTAAAAGGTAAAAAAATTATTCAAAAAAACTGATCAGATTATACAAATCCATTTTCATATCCTGCCTTGCTTGGCAAGGTTCAAAATGCAGTTTTTCTATTTTCTTTTATCTACCCAGGATCTTTGAATCCCCTATTCTTTAAATTTACCTCCTTAACTGTATATGTCCTCTTCCAACAAATATTAATGAAGCCCTCTTTGTTCTTTTTTCTATTCATGATAGCTTTCATGTTGCATTTGATTCCATAGTTGTGCTTAAATGTCTTGTTCTACCTCTGTCATCGGAGATTCTTCCCGTACTTTGGTCTACACTATTTCTAATAACTTCCTTAACATAATCCCCCAAGTCCTCTCTTCTAAACCAAATTCCTCTTTAAAAATTATGTTGTTCCATTCCAACCATATTTGCTAGTAGATGAAGTCGATCCCTAAATTCCAAGTTGTGCTTAGTGTTTTGGATTTAAAGGTGTTATGTGACCAATAGTCCCAAAAATTACTACCATTAGGAGGATACCATTCTGTTTGGTTAAATATGGAGTACCACCAATTCTATATTGTGTAAGCATAGGAGCAATAAAAAAGGAGATGTTTTATAGTATCTACCTATTAGAAGCACATTACACATCTACTGGGTCTAATGAACCTCTTTCTCCTCATATTGTCTAGAGTCAATGCTTTTGTGAGCAACCAGCCATATAAAACAATTAATCTTCGACCAACCTTTTGGTTGCCATATTTCTTTCTAGGGATGTAGTTGTTGGGGTTGGTTCTTACTACTTTTGTGAGCCTTATGGTAGCCTGCTTTCATTGTGTAAGTGTCTTGTTTCCCATATCCCCATGCTAGTTGGTTAGGTCAATATTTCCATAGCCATGTTCTTTTTTCTAGGATTTATTTCAGTTCACATTTTTTAGCTTCCCATTCTTCACCTAGGCACTGGTCCAAATTTTGCCATCTTCCTAAAGTTGCTAGTTGTTGGCTTGGGGGGATGAGATACTAAGATATAAGAGTTTGGCCATGATTATGAAGAGTCTCTCTAATGCCACTAAGATGAGGGTATTGTTTGATAATGGGGGGAAAATTCCCAATAATCATCCCACAAACTAACTTTTCTCCCATCACCTACTTTCCAGTGTAAGTCTTCCTTAATCAGTGAGGCCTCTCTTGTGAGTGTTTTCCATATCTCTGATTCCACACTTGTAATTGGCAATCGAAGGCATCCTCCATTTCGTGTGTAGGGTAATATTTAGTTTTTAGAACTTGAATCCATAACTAATCATAGTTTTTGATCCACTACCTATATAACTTCCCTATTAGTGCTAGGTTATTTGTTGTTGTAGCTCTGATTCCAATACCTCCCTCTTCCTTTGGTTGACAGACTTTCTCCTAGCTTACCAAAGTATTTTTTTGATTTTCTTGTGCTCCTGGCCATAAGAATTTTCTCATTAGTTTTTACAAATATTTGAGTATGCTCTTTAGGGCTGCTAAAATGGAAAAATTGTAAACTGGCATTACTTGTAACACTGACTTCAAATGTATGACTCTACCTCCAAAGCTTAACCGTCTATGAGACCAATGTGACAACTTCGAGAAAATTTGATCTTTTATGGATTTCCAATATTTCTTTTTTAGGCTTTTTTTTTGTTAAGGTAATTCCCAAATAATCTAATGGACGCGAGGCCATTGAGAATCTAAGAATGTTTGCTATCCGATCTCTGATTCTCTTATGTACATTAAAGAAGACAACTTTAGATTTTTCTTTATTTAGAAGTTGGCTAGTGGATGCAATGTAGCAGTCTAATATTTCTTTGATACTGGTTGCTTCTTTTATTGTTGCTTCCCCCCATAATCTTGTATCATCTATGAATTGTAGATGAGTGATAGCTATATCTCTATTTATTTGAATTCTTGTAATGTTGTTCTCTGCTTTTTTCTTTTGTATGAGTCTTTCCAGTCCTTCTACAAAAATAATAAACAAATATGGAGAGAGAGGATCTCCTTATCTAATTCCTCTGCTAGCCTTGAACAATGGGGAGGGTGTTCCATTGATGAGCACTGAAAAGGAGACTGTGGAGGTGCATTCAAGTATCCAGTTGATCCATTCTTTATGGAATCCAAATCTTTGCAAAATTTGATCCAAAATTTTTCAACTCACTCTGTCATAGGCCTTGGATAGATATAACTTCAATAACATTCCTTTGTTCTTTTGTTGATCCATCTGATGTATAGTTTCTTGTGCTATTACAATACCAACTAATATTTGTCTACCCAGGCTCCAACAGATTCCTCCCGATCAACTATGTATGCAGAACGCTAAGTAAGAGAACTCCGAATGAATTTATTGCATAAAAATGAATTACAATACAGTCCGATGATTCTGCTATTTTTCTCCTCCTCTCTTGGAGAAGTCCTATGTGTTTATATAATCGCACAGACCTCTCTGTTACAATGTTGTTATAGCTACAGATATGATTACAATGACTGCATGCCAAATTGAGGCAATTCGAGCATGCTCAGAGCACTCTTACACTACGTATTTTGTTCGTGGTTTACCAACTTATCGTTCATCTTTCATCTTTGCTGGAAATAGTAGATTCTCCATTACATCTCATCATCATTATCCATGTTCTTCGTACCAAAAATCGTTACTCTATTTCATGTGGAAATAGGGTAGCTGACGTGTTATGTTATTAACGGGAGTTAGGCACCTGTTGTTCTGGAGTTAGGCGCTTCATTCCGCTTACGTGGAGTCAACTACCTTTGACTACATCACAGGGAGTAAGGCGCTTCATTCATCGCAAGACGGGAGTAAGGCACCTTCCATCGAAAGATGGGAGTAAGGTGCCTTCCCATCGAAAGATGGGAGTAAGGTGCCTTCCCATCGGAATATGGGAGTAAGGCACCTTCCCCTTAAGACCATACTCCTTTCTCAACTCCTTCGAAAATAGATCATGCCAGGTCCAGAAGGGACCTCGACGTAATTTATGCAAAAATTGATGAAAATAGTTAAATCTACACACAAAACATGCTTTTCACACAAGTTAGGCAATATACACAATTTACCATTAAATACATATAAATATTCATAAGAAGTACAAATATGATATAACAATGTCGTGCAAAATGTTAGACATATATGCAAAAATATGAGCATTTCTGGTGCTCATCATCCCCCCATGCCTAAGGATTATCACGTCCTCATGGCACCTTGTATTGGTAGTCCTTGATTCTGTCCATGACCTCCCAGTAGGCTTTATTCCTCTACTTCCTCTTCTTGGTAGTGGCCTTGTCTCTCTCTTTATCCCGAGGCTTCCTTTTCTTGGTCATGGCCTTACTATGTTCCTCATTCCCAAGCTTCGGACCAAACTGAGTCTAAGGAACACATGTTTTCTTGCCTACTTCTTCCTTCATGTAGTACCCTATGAAAGTAGTGGTCCCTTTCTAGAATATAGACTCTACCTCCTTCCATAACTGGTGATATTGAGGTGAGGGCTCTGTATTTGGGATATTTGATTTTTCCTAGAAAGGTATTTGGGACTCATCCACTACTCTGACCTTGTGTGATTGGGCCACTTTCATAGGAAGCTTAGCATCTCCTATGTTGGATGACTTTGTGCTTCCTCCAGAAAGTGGCTTCTTATTATCTATTTTGTCCTAGGTTGTATCTATTACTGGGCCCATTACCCCCATTTCCTATAGGTATCTCTTCATCTTGGAGGGTTGGTCTCCAATGGACCCATATATCTCCTAGAACTACTTCTTAGGAGCAGGATTCACACTAATCCCAAGCTCTCTAGTTATCTTCTTGAAAGCCTTCCTTGCCATCTTTGCCTCCTTGAGCTCTGTTTGGAGCTTATCAAATTGCTCATATTGTTTGGCAAAATCTTTCAAGGACCCAACCCATTCTTCATCTGAATCAGGGGTTAGTTGGGCCTTTACTTTTGTAGCTCTTGCCTTGGTCCTACGCTTCCATTGTGGTGCCCTGGTCACTCTCCTTTTAGACCTCAGTTGCACAGAGTGCTCCAGGGTTGTTGTGTGAGGAGGAGTGTCATCCTCAAGTGCAAGCGGTGTCATTTCATGGATGCCAGAGGGTTCAGGTCCTTGATTCTCTAGTTCCATCTCGATAGCTTTTGGCTTAGCTATTGGTGTCTCAATAGGTGACTATCCTATCAATTCTTATATTGTTTCTACCTTAGCTCCCTACATCACCTCCTCCTCAAGTTGTTAATTGGGGGTTGATTGCTCAACCTCATATTCTGAGACCTCAATGATAGGAGGTTCTATCTATAAATTGGGGTCCCCCTATCTTTCATCAACTATTATGGTAGGAGTGGATGAAAGATCCCCTACCTCAGCTTCCATGTTTTTGGCATCTGATTTGAATGGGCCAAAAGAAGTAACTTTCTCCATAGAGTCTAGAGAAGTTGTGGGTACTTCTTCTACCCAGTCTATTTGGGTGGTAACATCCACCTTCTCTACCTGATTGGCCTTCAACCATTGATTCTCCAGCTTGAGCTATTGCACGTCTTATTATAGCTAGAGAATGGTGCAGCCTAGTTCTAGCTGCTTTTCAGTAGCTACCTTCCTAGACACTTCAAAAAGCATTTCCTCTGCTTTGAACTTCCCTTCCCAGTTGAAGGCCTACTATTTTACCTTATACAATTGCTCTTATAGGCTTCCCTGAGTCTCTTAAGCAAGGGGTTTGCTACCAGCCAGATCCTATAGTACCTTTGATATTGCCTCTATTACAATGATCTCAATTTCCTCATCCCCATAGGGTGGATTATGGGTGATCGAGGTTTCTAAGTTCTTGGGTAACCAACTACCCAAATAAGGCTTGGTATGCTCTTCCTCACTTCTTCCTCACAATGAACTTTACCCTATCTCTCCTTCACCTAGGTCATCATAGAATTTAGGCACCTGTTCTACTGTTGGATCCCTTGCAGTGGATGGCCCTTGGGAGTTAGGTACCTCATCCCATTCTTCCTCTACCTCTAGCACTTCTTCGTGTGCCCATGCAGCTGACTATTATGGGGATTTAGGCACCTCGAACCTTTCCTTCCCTACTTTTGGAACTTCCCTAGGTGTCTTTGCATGTTGAATTAGGGCTATAATTAGCTCATGGTTTGCTAAGGTAGAGGTTGTCCCTACCTGGTACCTCTTGGTCTCATCTCGTAATGCACAAGCTAGGTAGAACGAGACATTTATTTTACTCCATGCAGTAGGTGGCTCAGGAATCACATGTGATTGACATTCAGGTGGGTATACTTGCCTGTGCAAGTAAAGAATCTAGCCACCTAGTCAAAAATCTGCTTCCAAAGTTATGGGAGGTAATGCTTCGATAACCTCGAGCGTGTTAATTACATCGGTAGGTGCCCGAGGAGTTGTTATGCACACTCAACCAGTGATTCTTCCTTGTAGATATGATCCCTTATTTGAGGGAGACCAATAATAACTACAACAAACTCCTCTATGATTAGGGTTTCCAGTCTGCGTAGTCGAGTGATGTCCTCATTCATAGACATAGTGAATTCCTTGGTTACGTCCAAGTCCTAGTTTTGGCTGACTAGGTGGCAATAGCCCATCCACCCAACAACTTCAAATTGTGCCCAAACCTCCTCATTCATTCCTACCACATTGTAGGGTTCACTCTTCTTCTAACTGTGGTTTGTTGATCTTCCTCCCATTATGGAATTTTTGGTTTGTGTCTACCTCTACAACCTTTCTCAATTGTCTGTAACAAGTTTATTGTCTCTCAGTCCTGACTGTAACTTCCTGAAGGTGCCTATTTGTGGAGGTAGGTGCATTTATAGTTTGCATTGGGGATTGTGAGGGTGGTCTTTCCCAACCGTTGCTTGACATGTCACACCGGATAGAGTGGGTACACGATGGTTGGATGTTTTTGCCAATGTTGTGATGACACTATTTCCAAAAATGTTCTAATTATGAATGTCATATGCATCTAACAAAAAATTGTATACATACCTTATTGGTGATCCATGCATGCCAGGCATGATGACGATCATGGAGTGCTTGTTTATTGATTGCATATTCCCCATGTGAGAATTTTCTTTGAACTATTTTCCTTGGATAGTGCAATAATATTCATTCAAAGTCTCATGCTAAAAAATATGAAATATCAATGGTCTACGTGGGTTGGCACACATCCCTATACTGATTGCTTTGAAACATGTTGAAATCCTCCACACGACTTCACAATAATTTCTCATGAATGATCTATCCTTTTTGTCATGTGGGATGCTGACGTGGCTTCGATCGCTTCCTAATGCTACCAAATTATTTATGTCGCATATAGGTGCTTAAATGGAAGGTAGGCACATTTTCATTGAGAAAGAGGTACCTTTAATTAGAATGCAGATGAGTGCCCTTCTTCAAATATATGGGAGTTAGGCACCTTTCTAATGGGAGTTAGGCACCTTGCTCCAAATACATGGGAGTTAGGCACCTTCCTATAATACATGGGAGTTAGGCACCTCTCCAAATACATGGGAGTTAGGCACCTTCTTCCAATGTACTTCTGCATGATTTTCCAACAGGAGTTAGGCACCCTTGAGATACTCAAAATTTAGGTGCCTCCCTACTATTGAGAAATTAGCTTCTACTGACGTATCCATAGTTGGTGCTTCCTAGTTGATCAGACCCCTCAATGCTTCCTCCTTTTAAACCTTGTCAACAGCTACACATTCGAACATGCAGGTGGGCATTTTCCTCTATAAATATTTGATACCCATGTACATATTCAGATTGTGATTATTCCCTCTAGATGGGAGCAATCAAGTTCTACTTCTAGAAAGCTGAATAACTATGCAGGTTTATGGATCTTATGCCTGTTAGGCCTAGGTTTCCCTGATTGCCTACAACATGCACTTAGGGCATCATACCTACAAAAGCAAAAAATAAAAACTAAAAAGTAGTAAAAATGTAGGTTAGTGGAATATATGCCTGATAGGCCTAGGTTTCCTAGGCTACCTATAGGTTGCACTTAGAGCACCATACCTGCAAAACAAAAACACAAGCAAAGAAAAGAAAAATAAAAGAATAAATTATCTTTTTGGTGGACACCATTGTGTCCACCGTTCTGCTGAGAAATTTTTAAAAATGTTTAATCAAATGGGGTCTCCCCCATGCCTATCTTTGACTCCATCACCAGATTTGTAGATATGTGGTAAGGTCGTAGTCTATGACCGTTGACTATCAATATGGTGTTACTACCATCAATAGTCTTGATACGCACAACACCATTGTTGATCAGCTCGATCACTTCGTATGGGCCCATCCAACGTTGCATCAACTTACCTTTTCACTCCTAGAAATGGGAATCATACAACAACACCCATTCCCCTACCTTGAACTACTTCAACCTGATGTGGTGGTCGTGCCACTATGTTCTCTACCTCTGGATGACCTCTATTATGTGCAAGGCATCTAATCGGTGTTCATCCAACTAGTTCAATTGTTGAATTCATTCTTTTTATGCATCATCCAAGCTCAAGTTTAATTCTACTATAGTCCTGAGGGTTTTGATTTTGAATTTGATGGGCATCATTGCACTCTTCCCATACACCAACTAGAAAGGTGTAAAACTAGTGGTGGTTTTCCATGTAGTTCTGTAGGCCCATACTACCTCTAGTAACCTCATGGTCCAATCCTTCCTGTGTTGTTGTACCATCTTTGTGAGTATATTTTCCAACTCTCGATTGGTAACCTCAACTTGGCCATTTTCCTATGGGTGATACGGGGTGGTCTTGTTGTGTCTGATCCTATACTATTGCATGATCTCCTAGATCAACCTTGAAGTGAATTGGGACCCCTGATCAGTGGTGATCTCTCTAGGCACCCCAAACCTCATGAAAATGTGTGAGAATAGGAAGTCTACTATAGTCTTCTCCTTGGAGTCTCTCAATGCCTGGACCTCAACCCACTTAGTAACATAATCAGTACATACCAAAATGTACCTCTTACCTACTGATGGTGGGTTGATTGGCCCTACAAAGTCCATTCTCCATTTATCGAATGGCTCAATGTGAACATGTGGCTGGAGGGGCATCTCATCTCTCAGAGTTGGCCTACCCATCCATTGATATTGATCACACTGATTGGCATGTTTAGCTACATATTTGAACAATGAAGGCTAGTAATATCTAGCCTACAATATTTTGAATGCAATTATTTTCCCTGCAAAATGGCCATCGTAGGGTTCATCATGGCAAGCTTTCAAGATTTCAAGAAATTCATGCTCAACAACACACCTTCTCATAATCTGATCAGGCCCTATTTTGAATAGGAAATCATCGATCCATGAGAAGGTTGCACTCTTCTCTATCAATGTCTTCCTTTCATGGGGTGAGAGTGCAGGAGATACTTTACCAGTGGCTAGATAGTTAGCCATATCCGCATACCATGGTACTTGTTCATTCAGAGCAAATAGGTGTTCATCTAGAAAATGGTCCTCCATGGCCGAATGATCTAGGGGTGTCAACCTGGATAGAAAATCTACCACTACATTATCCTTTCTAGGTTTGTCAACAATGGTGACATCAAACTCTTGCAGGAGTAGAAGCCACCTGATAATCCTACCACTAATTGTAGGCTTGTTCATCAGATATCTGATGGTTGCATGATCAGTGTGTACAAAAACCTTGTACCCTATAATATAGTGGTAGAATTTGTTGATTGCATGGATGACGACAAGGAATTCCTTTTCTATTACAGTGTAGTTGAGCTCAGCCCTAGTGAGGTGCTTGCTGATGTAGTAAATGGCGTAGAATTCTTCACCATCCTTCTGACCCAGAACTACCCCTATGGCATTATTGGATGCATCAAAATAGATATGGAAGGGGATGGTCCAATTTGGGCCTCTCAATACTGGAGTAGTTATCAGCTTCTCTTTCAAAATTTGAAAGGCTTGTTCGCATTCCTCTATCCAAATGAATTCCACATTTTTAGATAGGAGGGCATGCAAGGGCTTGGCAATCTTGCTAAAATATTCAATAAATCTTTGGTAGTACCCAATGGAGCCAAGGAAACTCCTGACATCCCTCTACATTATGGGATTGGGTAGATCCTTAATGACTTTGATCTTTCTCTTATCCACCTTTATCCCTTCTATCGAGATGTGATGTCCCAGAACTATCCCTTCCTACATCATCATAAAATATTTTTCATTGCTCAAGGATAGGTTGGTTTCCTCACACCATTGGAGCACACATTCTAGGTTTACCATGGATTTTTCAAAGGTCTCACCATAAATAGTGAAGTCATCCATGTACACCTCCACTGCTTCTCCCATCATATCAAAAAAATGCTTAGTACTACCCTCTGAAAGGTGGTTGGTGCATTGCACAGTTCGAAGGGTAGGACTCTGTAAGTGAACGTACCCCATGGACAAGTGAATGTTGTCTTGTCCTGATCCTCTTCTCCAATATAGATTTGATTATATCCATTGAATCCATCCAGAAAGGAGAAGTATTTCCTCCCTACCAGTGTGTCAAGAACCTGGTCAATGAATGGCAGTGGAAAGTGATCCTTTTTTGTTGCTTTATTCAACGACCTATAATCAATGTAGATTCTCCATTTCCCATTATTTTTGGGTACCACTACCAGAGGTGATACCCACTCACTATCAGATATAGGATAGATAAATCCTACTGATAGGAGCTTTTGTAATTCTACCTTGACTATCTCTTTCATTGTGGGGTTCATTCTTCTTTGTGGTTGCCTACTCAGACTTACTTGTTCCTCCAAGTAAATTCGATGGGTATAAACTTTTAGAGTGATTCCTCTCATGTCTGAGTAGTCCCAAGAAAAGGCCTACTGATGTCTAGCCAGGATATCCTTCAGTGCAGTGAGCTGAATAGGTGTCAACTTACTGCTAACGTTCAACATTTTTCCAGGCTCAATCTGAATCTGTCTGATGTGGTGGTCTTGGTTGTCTACCAACGGTGATTCTGGAGTGATGTGAGAAGAATCTCCATGAAGGAAATCCATGATAATCCTATCCTCATCCACCTCCTTTTCCAATTCAATTAGTGCCATTATGGGTTGTATCATGGATAGTGCTCTATCATCCTAATTTTCCCAATCAGGCTCCCCCAATGTATCAATAGACTACGTAGGTGGAGAGATGGTCAACTTTTTGATATTTTGACCATCTAAAATGGTCATCTATCCATTTTAATAGCTTATGTAAGCATCAAATATTTCCAGCCATGGCCTTCCTAGGATGAGCGAATAGCCTCCCAAGTCAGACTTTGATTGTAGCACCAAGAAGTCTATTGGGTACTCCCAAGCATCCACCATCACGATGATGTCTTCCAACATTCCATCCAATGAGACTGTTGATCTATCGACTAGTTGCAGAATAGTCTTGGTGGGCTTCAGGCCTATGAGCCTGAGCTTCTACATGGTCTCTTTTGGCATGACATTGATAGTTGCTCCTAGGTCCACTAAAGTGTTGGCCAATGAGTGGCCACCAATATTTACTATCAAGATCGGGCTACCTAGGTCTGCATACTTGAGGTGGTAGGTCCTTCCAAGCATCAAATCTACCAATTTCCCCACCACATTGATTGTCTAGGTAGGCTTGCGGCCTGGCCTTCTCAAACATAACTCTCTGATGGCCTTGGTGTAAATTGGGACATCTCTTATGGCTTGAAATAATGGAATTGTTATAGTCAAATTTTTTAGACTTGACAAGATGTCAAACTTCGACTGCACTGGCTTCCTCTGCTCCTGTAACCTTTTGGGAAATGGAGGAGCTTCTTCTTCTATTTTCTCAGTAGTTGTTCCTTCCTCCACCTCTTCTATCAGAGGTGATCCTCCTATTGAAATATGTACATCCTCCTCCTCTTCTATCAGAGGAGGAGCCTCTACTCCTATCTATCTACCTGACCTCAATTGTACAGGATTACAATTCCTAATATTGTACATAGGAAACACCTCACCTTCCAATTGGTAGGCTTGTTGGTTTATCTTGTTGTTGTTGGGATTGACCGTGGGTTATGCTGGGAGTTGCATAGGTCTCACTATAGGGGGGTTGGTAAGCTTTGTTGTAGTGGAGCCTAGGCTGCATTTGGTGGAACTACATTCCATGGACTATAGTTTCTCCATTGCTGCCCTAGTTGCTGATATGGCATCCATGGGTACTAGTTGGGGAATGCAGCTCCTTGGGAAGTATTTATCCAGGGTGGTTGTCCCCACCATCCCATATTGGGTGGTTGGACCTACCCTTGTGGCATGTAATTTCCCCCTCCGTAAGGTGGTATTCCTATTGGCATATTCCCCATAGGGGTTGCTACCAGTTTCTCTGGTTCCCCACAAAATAAGCTTCTGAAACTTTAGCATTTTCCTTGGTGGTCGATAGTTGTGGGCATAGTCTGGTCTTATGATTATTTTGACAAACAACGCATACCCTGACCTTATCTTCAGGATAGGAGTTCTTTGCATGCTTTCCTCTACATTTTGGATAGAAGTAGGCCAATGTTGCTTCATTCTCTTATTTCTTTTTTGCTAGTAGGAGTGTGTCCATTTGTAGTGCCAGGGATGAAAGCATCTCACTTTTTAGGTCCTCCAACATGTGGCCTATCTCTATTTTTGTGATTGAGGCTATCGACTTCATGGCTCTGAGGGTTGGTTTACCTTTTCTCCATGAATAATTTTGACATAACTATCAGATGTCTAACATCTGGTGCTGGTAAATGTCTCCTCTAGAGATCATATTTAATACTTCAAGAGACTCATTGGTCAGTCCCCTTAAGAAAATGCTTTTGAGGGACTTGTCGCTCAACTTCGCATGGGGAGATCTCTGTAGGTTGAAACTAAATCTATCCCAGTATTCCTCCAGGGATTCATCCTCTTTCTATGTCATATTTAGGACCTCCTCTTTGGAATCCCAAGCCCTACCGAAGTCCTGGTATTGCTCTAGGAAGAGATTTTTCATCTCCTCCTAGGTGGTAATCTGCTTGTTCCCTAGGCTGATGAACCAGTGCAAGGTTGAATCATCCAACATTGATGGAAATAGCTTCAACTTCTGGGTATCTAATTTGTAATCCATAGACCTACACAAAACATCAAACTTGAATAAAAATAGGTCAGGGTCTTCTATTGGGCATCCTTTAAAGGTAGGAATATGGGTAGGGGATATGTTTTTCATTTTAGTGTCTCCCCTAGCCTCTTCTATGGGAAAGCTAAAGTTGGTTGATGTCTCTTCTCCCTCAACCATTTTTTTAGGAAATGTGGTCTCTGTTGTCCTTGAAATAGTTTCTAAGGCCTTATAGTCATTCTGAGTTTTCTGCACAAGAGTCTTTAGGTTAGCTGGTGGAATGGTTCCATCTTCAATAACTTCCCACAACAGATCCTCTTCTGATTGTGTTCTCCTAAACAAAGGATTCAGTATGATCTACCCTTCTCTCGAGTCTGGGTACTTAGGTGTGGAAGATTTTTGTGCAAAAATTGGGTGTTCAGACCAGTGCACGATTAGGGGTGACCGAGGGGATACTACCTCAGGTTCAGAATTTCCAGCTAGCTCAAACTCAGTCTGTGGGTCTTTCCCCTTCAGAAAATGACCGTCTGGTCCTCTTTTTCTTGGTGGACTCATGCAAGATCATATGGAAAAGGTTCTGTAGACTGGATCAGATTTTCTGTAGAACTACGTATTGTAACTATATCTACTATAGGCACATCCTCGACAATAGTGCCAAAATGTTGGGGTAAGAACATTGGTTAATTTCTACGTTGTTGTCATAACCCTTTCACTTAATTGTCAACCCAAGGATTTTGTAAGCTTGCGATGTACCTGATAGAGATGTGATTACAATACCTCTGAGGTGAGTCCACCTAAATTCTATAGTTTGGGGGTGTTGTTCGTATAGCATTCATTCAATCCAAACCTCTTTAATTCTCAGAAAGTAAATAACCAGAAAGGAAATCAAACCACACTTGCGAAAAATAAATAAAGCAGTAAATAAATCAATTTGCAGGAAATAACCAAATACAGGAAAATAGAACTAAAACTGAAATGAAATTGTAGGAAAAATAAAGGAGAGGGGAGGAATACTGGCTAGGAGTGGGCCCAAGCTCCAGCAGATTCCGCTCGGTCAACTATGTATGCAGAACGCTAAGTAAGAGAACTCCGAATGAATTTATTGCATAAAAATGAATTACAATACAGTCCGATGATTCTGCTATTTTTCTCCTCTCTCTTGGAGAAGTCCTGTGCATTTATATAATCGCACAGACCTCTCTGTTACAATGTTGTTATAGCTACAAATATGATTACAATGACTGCATGCCAAATTGAGGTAATTCGGGCATGCTCGGAGCACTCTTACACTACGTATTTTATTCGTGGTTTACCAACTTATCATTCATCTTTCATATTTACTAGAAATAGTAGATTCTCCATTACATCTCATCATCATTATCCATGTTCTTCATACCAAAAATTGTTACTCTATTTCGTGTGGAAATAGGGCAGCTGACATGTTCTATTATTAATGGGAGTTAGGCGCCTATTATTCTGGAGTTAGGTGCTTCATTCTACTTACGTGGAGTCAACTACCTTTGACTACGTCATAGGGAGTAAGGTGCTTCATTCATCACAATATGGGAGTAAGGCGCCTTCCATCGAAATACGGGAGTAAGGCACCTTTCCATCGAAAGATAGGAGTAAGGTGCCTTCCCATCGAAAGATGGGAGTAAGGCGCCTTCCCATTAGAATATGGGAGTAAGGCGCCTTCCCCTTAAGACCATACTCCTTTCTCAACTCCTTCGAAAATAGATCATGCCAGGTCCAGAAGGGACCTCGACGTAATTTATGCAAAAACCGATGAAAATAGTTAAATCTACACACAAAACATGCTTTTCACACAAGTTAGGCAATATACACAATTTACCATTAAATACATATAAATATTCATAAGAAGTACAAATCTGATATAACAATGCCACACAAAACGTTAGACATATATGCAAAAATATGAGCATTTATGGTGCTCATCAAGGAGTTTGTCCTTCTCACTAAGATGATTTAGGCCTCCCTCTTGGTCATTCACTAACATATTGACATTGGAGTCTCCATCCACCAGGAACCTATATTTTGGGTAAGCTTCTCTAATAGCTTGGATTGAATTCCACTGTGTTTTTTGTTCTTGCACTACCTGCATCCCATAAAAGTTAATAATCAACCAGACTGAGTCTGATTCTCTATCTCTCAATCTGGTCATCAAGATCCCTCTAGTTGATGTTGCTCCTACCTACTGAAAAGTGTCTCTATTCCACAAAGTGGTCATTCCCCTAGAGAAACCATAGGAAGCTTGGACCTCATAGTCTCCATTCCTCCAACATCTCTTGGATATTGTTTGCATTGCTTCGAGTGATGCTCTAGTTTCCTGTAATAAAACCACTTTTGTATGGTTATCTTATATCATACGTTTAACATACAATTGTCTAGGGTAGTTATTTAATCCCCTTACATTCCATGTGTGTATAATCATTGGAAACCCGTGTTGTAGAAGTTGGCTATGGGTTTAACCACGCCTGCCTCTCTTAACTCTCATTATCGTCGGATGTCATGAAAATGAATATCTGGGGTAGTCTCTCACCAAATATTCATATTTATAAGATGCTCTATATCTGAAAGGCACATATTCATAGTATATTTGTTGTCTCCATATATTCCTTCCGACTTTGAGATCAATTTTTGCTAACAATGGTTTTCCCAAGTCCATCTCTACACAAATTCTAGCATATGCTACTGATCCTCCTCCCGATGATTCTCTTAATATACCTATGTATTTGCCCAAGATATTACCTATCAACTCCAAAATTTCCTCTTTCTAGTATTCTAAATGAAGTGCAAATAATTTTAGCCAAATTGGAGTTGCCGAGGGTTCAGTTCTAGGATCAAAAGTAGGTCGCCATGGTTTCATGAATAGACCTACAGGGTCTATGTTATACGGAACTCCCTTGAAAGCTCTGTCCTTTTCATATATCATTATGAATTTAGCTATGAAGTATTCGTTCGATAATGTGAAGATATCCAATTCCCCTTGTGGTTCCCATGCTTTTGGACCCAAGAGAACAAGAACCTTGTAGAAGGTCGAAGTCCCACAAACTTGCATATTAAGGTATGCTTGGATTTATACACAATCTCATCTGCTATGAGTTCTATATTTTCTAGAACTGGGATTGTTTTTGTTTGAGATAAACATTCATTTCTTTTGTCTTTTTTAGCTCCAGTCTCCTTTATTTTACCCATGGCTTGTAGGATTTTTTGGTCTTGTTCTATTGTATCATCTCTCTTTCCATTACTACCTTTGACCGCTTTCGTAAAGTATTGTGTATTAGGTCCCTTGGGACTGTTAGTCCTTCTCGTAGAAGTCCCTTGTGTGAACCCTCCTACCGATAATTCTCCCATTGTATACTCTTCGCCTAGGGTTTGATATCTCAAAAAAAAAAAAATTTAAATATTTAAAATTTTCGCAAAAATAAAACCCTAAAAAGCATCCCAGTGCTCAATTTAAGCCCTAAAAGGCACAACTACGACAACACTAAATAGAGCTCTCGTATATATGAAAAAATCTCTAAAAACAAAGGAAATAAAATCAAGAAATAACATTAACATACTTCAATTATGTATTCCACAACTGCAACATGATTATTTAGCGCGACCCACTGCAAAGCATAATAATTGTTGTCATCAGGCATCAATATAGAGCAACCCTTCTTTGAGATCAATCTCTTAGTTTTACACTTGAGTTTCTTAAAATAATCACTTTAAATGATTATGTTACTAACCCATTGACCAACACAAAATATGAAACTATAGAGACACAAACTTTAATTAATTTGTCCCATTTCTTCCCAAATCCAAACCTTTCTAATACTGCAAAAAAAATCCCATTTAACCCTATCATAGGCCTTACTCATATCAAGTATTAAGATCCTTGTTTTCTCTTTTCTTGAAGTTGCTAAATGCATAAGTTCATGAGCTACTATGATCTCATCCAGAATCTGTCTCCCTTTCACAAATCATCCTTGCTCTTCTAAAATAATTTTGTCTAACAATGGTCTTAATAGATTCACCATCACTTTGGAAATAATATTATATGCCATATTACATAGGCTTATGGGTCAAAATGAATCAAACAATTTTGCATCCTTATTTTTTGGAATCAGGGTAAGATATGTTGCATTTATTTTATAAGGTATGTATTGTTTTACCCTAGATTGTTCCACTGCCACCAATAAATAATCCTTCACTATATCCCAATTATGTTGATAGAATGTTGTAGAGAGCCCATCTAGAACTGGAGATTTATCCTTATTAAAAGAGAAAAAGAGCTAGATGAACTTCTTCTAGAGTAATAGGCTTCATAAAATTCCTATTGTCTTCATATGTTATAACTGAAGGAACTTCTTGTAGAAGTTTATCATTAAGAACTTCAAACTCCTCTATTCCTATAATATATTGATAAAAAGACCTTACCTCCTTTTCGATTTCACTTTGGTCTTCAATCCAAACTCCTTCTATTGATTTAATTCTACTAATTCTGGATGTTGATCTCTATACTATTACCATCCTATGAAAAACTTTATGTTTTTATCTCCTTCTTTTAACCAAGTTTGTCTTGATTTTAATCTCCAAAATTTCTCTTCCTTACTCAAAATATTATGATATTCACTAACTCCCTTTCCTCCAAGCTTGGATTATTATGATCACTTTTTTGGAATTTTGAAAGTTTATCTTTTAGTTCTTTCTTCTAAAAAATGTTTCCAAAAGTGTTCTTGTTCCATTCTTTTAATCTAGATATCATTGATTTAATTTGTTTTGGAAGTGTATACAACCCACCATTTCCTAAAGAATTCCATGTTTGTGCTATCATATCAACAAATTGAGGATGGTCTTCCCACATCTACTCATTTAAAATATGATATTTTTTGAATTCACTTACCACCATTTTAACTTTTATTGGCCAATGATCTAAACCAATCCTTATCAAGGTATTAATTTTAGCACAAGTCCCTTCATCTAGCCAATGATATGAGAGAATGCATCTCTCTAATTTTTCTGCTATTAGGTTCTGGCCTCTCCTATTGTTGGTCCATGTATAGTTGTCTTCTTCAAACTCAACCTCCCATAGATTATTATTTTGAATAAAAGTTGAGAAATATCTCATACTTTGGGTTAGTTTCCTAATTCCCCAAAATTTTCATCCAACTTGGTTATGGCATTAAAATATCCTATGACCATGAATCGGGTTTCTTGGTCTTTACTTCTCATAAAGGCTTCAATCCCACTCCAAACTTCTAATCTACCTGACTGAGTTGTAGGTCCATAGACATTGATAAGGATGAAATGAATATCTGCAAAGAAGCATGTGACTAAAGAGGCTATCCAATGCCTAGTTTTATGAATGGTTACATAGGAGGTTCTAATAGGATTCCAACAAGTTAGAATTCCCCCTACCACTCCTTCAAAATCTATAGCATCCCATTCACATCTCACCCATATTGCTTTCATAGTTTTGGAAACTTCTTCCTTTGTCATTTTAGTTTCCTAGATACAAAGAATATCAAGCTTATTACTTAAATAGAGGTCCTTGATACACCTCTGCTTTGAGGGGGCATTAGCACCCCTTATATTCCATGAGATGGTAATCATGTCTCATTAGGGGCTATTGGCCCCACCTGTGAATTACCAATATCATTTTGTTGTTTGGTAAAGAGAAGTTCAACCAACTTAGTTTGTGTTCCTTTCTCTATGTTTGCTCTTGCTTCCTTGGATCTCGCTTGATAATTTGAGGGTTTTCCTCTTTTTGCCTTGCTTGTATCAAGAGTAGGTCTTATTATTCTATTCCTCAATATTCTTTCACAACTTTCTTTTTCCTTAGATTTATCCTCTCCTAGATCTACTATGGAAGCTTTTGACTTGTCCTGCTCATTTTCTAGTATTTCCTTATTAATGGTAGATGTATTAACATCTAACACTGCATTTTCTTTACCAATTTTTTTCTCCTAAATGGTGCATGGTACTTCAAGAGAGTCTTCAAAATCTGATTTGACACATTCCTTAGGTTCATCGAGAATGTTCATCCCTAAATCAAGATCATATTGAATAGACGGTTCCTTGTTAATATGTTGAACCTGTTGTATTGTGTCCTCTAAGCTTTGATCTACTTTTTCTTCATAGGCTAAAGCCTCAAAAGAGTTGGTATTTCTTCCAATATCCTTCCTTATTGGTCTCCACTGTTTATTTGCTTTCATTTGTCTATTTCTATTTTTTGGAAGTTGAAAACCATCCTCATCCATATCCATTTGTAAGTTTCTCTTGCGATTTTCTACATATGATTCTGTTGGACTCTTCTTAGGGCATGATCTCTCAATATGCCCCACCTCATGACATATTCTACATCTAAAATATATGTTTTCATAATCTATGGTTTGGATCCACATCTTATCCCCATACTTAAGAATTATTGATTCTGGTAAAGGTTTACTTATATCAATCATGACCAATATTCGAGCATAAATAGCCAAGAATCCATCTTTTGTAGTTTTTTAAATCTCAAGGAATTCTCCCAGAGTGTTGCCTATTGCCTTGAAGGTATCCATTTCCCAAAACTCAATGGGTAACCCATACATCCTAACCCAGACTGGTACTAGGGATAGATTTACATTTTCAGGTGAAAAGCCTTCATACCAATGGGTAAGGAAGAGTCTTGCTCTTCCCATAAACCAAGGATCCCCTTTTAGGATTCTATCTCTTTCTTCCCTAGAACAAAAAATGGCTAGGAAGAAACCTTTGGGAAGAAAGGATAGAATCACTCCTGGAGACTTCCAACTCCTATCAATCCATTTTCTCAAGGTTGAAGCCCCTAGCCAATACCCATTAAATTTACCAAAAATCACCCTATCTTTGAGAAACAAGGATCGATCCTTTATGATTTTCTCACTAACCTCTACTACTAGAGATGATTCTAAGGATTTAGCTATAAATTGATCCATGGGAAGGAAACTAAAACTCAAAATCTACTAAAATTTACCAGAATATCCTATAGCGAATATAATATTTGATAAAAAATTATAATAATTTGCATGCAAAATTTCTAAGATAAAGAAGGGAAAAAGAAACTTAGCTAAAAATTATATGCCTAGACAGAATGTCTTGCCTCACTGAAGCCCTAGCCCTCCATTGCTCCTCCCATCATCCAAACCTTGGCTGACAGATATTTGTAATTTTTTTTTTGCGACTTGAAAAATCATCACTACCCTTGTTCTGGATGGCTGACTTCATAGGGTCGTATCTCCCTCAATATTGCTCAGATTACTTTATATGACCACTCATTTTAAAGCTCTTCAAATTCCACATAAAGTGGTCCAAGAATCAGCTAAATCAGACAATCCTTCATAAAGATATGGCTCCTAAAAGATAAAACATTTTTAAGGAAACAATTGTCCTAATCCTTTGCAACGTAATAATATGGGGATAAATATTACTTAATGCAATGATTAGTATATAGATGAAGAATATCTTTGATAGAATGGTAAAGTTGGATATGGTTTAATTAACTTGTTAGAAATGTAATAAGAGCAATGTAATGTTTTGTTTTTGTAATGGGAGTGACCCCAATAGAAGCCACACATAGATTATAAAAAAAAAGGTTATATGTGGATTATGTTGGGCCCAATCCCATCAAATAATAAAACATTACATTTTTTATTAGGCTGATTAGACCATATCCAACTTGTCTTTTTATCAAAAGTACTTTTCATGTCTTTCAAACCACTATTTTTCTTCTAACAACTTTTTAATATATTTTTTTTGTTGGAGAACAAGGGGTTGTACTTAGGTCCCCCACCCTTGAAAAATCACAACTCTCTCCTTTAGAGCTTGAGAGTTTACAAATAGATTCAATTCTCATCTCAATTGAGTTGCTATAGCTAGATACCTACATCATTTTTCATAAAAAGTCTGAATTCTTGATTTTCATTTTTTGGATCTTCTTCAAATTTCTATGTGAATACAAATATTCCAAAATTTAACATCCTTCTTGATATTTTCCTACAGTAACCTTCACAATACCAAAACTCCACCTCTATTATCTATGCATTGCATCTTAGTAGAGTAATATTTCCAAAACATCGCACTATCATAGTCCACTTTACCAGATCTAGATTGCTAGTTTCCTTCCTGAAGCATAAGTGCAACCACAAGAATTGTAATAAATAGTTTATATGAAAACACATTAATGTTATAAAATAAAGCAAATATTACCAATGGAAAACATTAAAGTAAATCTTAATCATTATTTGATTCAGGTAGTCAACATTTTCTTGTCAACTTTAGCTAAACTTACTACTTCCTCTAACCATGGAAAAGAGAATTTAACTTCACGATCCTCAATTAAAACCCCTCTATTGGCTAGCCTATCTACACATTTGTTTCCTTCCCTTAACATATGTGTAAACCTGATTTCTTCAAACTCTGTAGCAAGGTCTTGTATTTCCACAATTATCTCTTGTATGTTCCATGGAGCCTTTGCTTTCCTCAAAATTGCATTTATTACTATGAGTGAATCACCTTCCATCCATACTCTATTCCATTTTATTTGTTTGCATATTTTTAACCCTTCCAAAGCTACCCAAGCTTCAACTTCATTATTTGTCTTAAATCCACTATTGAAAGCATAATGAGACAAAATCTCCCTCCTATTATTTCTAATTATTCCTCCTCCTCCTTGGTCCTAGATTTCCTTTAGATGCTCCATCAAAATTCAATTTGACCAACTCCACATCTGGTGGTTTCCACTTTATATTTTTTATTTTCTTTTGTTTCTCCTATACCCAACATCATAATTCCATTTGATGACTTGACTCCATCTATCAAGGCTCTCTGCTTCAAGATTAGGGATTGGGTGAGTTGATAGGGTTGGTTTAGACTCCTCTATGGCTAAAAAAATCTTTCTTTTCATTACCTCTAAATTGCTTTCCTTTCCTTTAAATATTATTCTATTCCTTTCTAGCCATACAATCCAAAGTATTATATCTTTTGATATATCCTAGATTGTCTATAAAGCCTCACTTTTAAAAGTGCTTTACCATTGCTTTAACCATTCTTCAATTTTATCATTCATCACCATGCATTTACAAAATATATTAAGAATCCATTGCCATAGTTTCTAGACTATTGAGCAGTGTCCCAAGAGATGGTCTATACTTTTCTCCTCCTTTTTACAAAGAACACATTGTGAGGGGCCATGAAAACCCCTTTTCATAAGGTTATCCTAGGATAAAATTCTTCTATGACCTACTAGCCAAACAAACATTTTGACTTTAGGAATGCTCGGGCTATCCCAAATATCTCTCCATATTCTTATGATATTCCTATTTTGTTGTGCTTTACATTATATCTACTTCTTGTTGTGTATTCTCCTGAGCTATTCAACTCCCAAATCAACTTATCCTCGGCTCCCCTAGGAATAATCATTGTTGTTATCTTTCTATGCTCAATTGCCTCCTAGCATCAATGTCTTGTATACTTGTAAAAAAACTTCTTTCCATTTGTATCTTCCTTCTTGATCCTTGTACATAATGTTTGAAACCCTATCACCATATTTATCTTGAAGTAATCTCATCCATGGTTTCAAAATTAGATCTAGATTGAGTGGTTTTTTATCACACCAAGTATCCATCCAAATAGAATTTTTTCTCTAGTTCCCACCACCCATCTTAGACCTTTAATCACTAGATCAATTGATTTTTTAAAACCATTCCATAGTGCAGAACCATCTGGTAGTGAGAATGCAATAAATATTAAGCTTGGGTCATTGGGCTCAATATACATACTTAGAAGAATTCTTGCCCATTGTCTTTGACTCTCTTTGTACAATCTCCAAATTACTTTTCCCCTAAGAGCTAAGTTTGCATCTGTAAGAACTCTTAAATCGAGACCCTCCCTAGTTTTATCATCACACACCTTGCTCCATTTCACAAAAGGAAATTTTCTTTTATCATGTAATCCTGACCATAAAAATGACTGCATAATATAGATTAAACTTTTTTCTATCGATTTTAGCATAGTATACAAGGACATATAATATGTTGGAATGACTTGTAAGATTGATTTAATTAGTTGTACTCTTCCTGCTAATGATAACCATCTACCTTTCCATGTCAGTAGTTTATTCTGAACTTTACTTATAATTGGATTCCACAATTCTATCCTCATTATCCCCTTATATAAACTATTCCACCCTCACTCTCCCCTCAAATAAGGGCATCCCTAGATAAGTTGTTGGTAAATTTGCCTCCTCCATTTGGAGTAACCTGCATATCCTTACTTTGATTCTAGTTAGAGTGTTTAGAAGTAAATTTTGGATTTTTCCTATTAACTTTTTGCCTTGATGCTCTTTCATATTCCTTTAATAAGTTATTCAAAGCTTTGGCCTCATTTATCCCTTGCCCCCCCAAAAGGGTTGTATCATCTACAAATTGTTGATGGATGATGTTGTCGATGTTATTACTAGCCTTAAGTCCACTTATTAGCCCATCTTTGTTAGCCTTCTTCAAGTTCCTACCCAATACCTCTACCATAATAATGAACAAATATAGTGATAGAGGATCTCCCTATCTAAGAACTCTCTTGGATTTAAATGATTCTGTTACTAACCCATTGACCAACACTGAATATGATATTGTAGAGACATAAGCTTTAATCCATTTGACCCATTTCTTCCCAAATCCAAAATTTTTTAATACTATAAAAATAAATTCCCATTTAACCTTGTCATAGGCTTTACTCATATCAAGTTTTAAGATCATTGCTTTCTATTTTCTTGAAAGTTATTGAATGCATAACTTCACGAGTTACTACGATCTCATCCAAGTTTATCTCCCAACACTGAGCTTAGACCTTTAATCACTAGAACGATTGATTTTTTAAAACTATTCCATAGTGGAGAACAATTTGGTAGTGAGAATGTAGTAAACATTAAGCTTAGATCATTGGGTTCAACGTACTTAGAAGAATTCTTGCCCATTATCTTTGACTCTCTTTTTACAATCTCCAAATTACTTTTCCCCTAAGAGCTAAGTTTACATCCATAAGAACTCTTAAATCAAGACATCCCCTAGTTTTATCATCACACACCTTACTACAAATTACTAAAGGAAATTTCCTTTTATTATGTAATATTGATAACAAAAATGAAATCATAATATTAGATTAAACTTTTCTCTATCTATTTTGGCATAGTATACAAGGATATATAATATGTTGGAATGACCTTTAAGACTGATGTAATTGGTTGCACTTTTCTTGCTAATGATAACCATCTATCTTTCCATGCCGGTAGTTTATCTTAAACTTCATTTATAATTGGATCCCATTATTCTATCCTTATTCTACCCTCACATAAGGGCATCCCTAAATAAGTTGCTAGCAAATTTACCTCCTCCATTTAGAGTAACCTGCATATCCTTGCTTTGATTTTAGCTAGAGTGTTTAGGAAATAAATTTGGATTTTATCCTATTAATTTTTTGCGCTGATGCTCTTTCATATTCCTTTAAAAAATTATTCAAATATTTGGCCTTATTTATCCCTACCCTCCTAAAAAGGATTGTATAATATACAATTTTTTTATGGGTGATGTTGTTGATGTTATTACTAGCCTTAATTCTATTTATTAGCCCATATTTGTTAACCTTCTCCGAGTTCCTACAAGATACCTCTACCATAATAATGAATATAAAAGGTGATAGAGGATCTCCCTATCGAAGACCTCTCTTGGCTTCAAATGATTCTATTAGTAACCCATTGACCAACATTGAATATGATACTGTAGAAACACAAACTTTAATCCATTTGACCCATTTCTTCCCAAATCCAAACTTTTCTAATACTACAAAAATAAAATCCCATTTAACCCTATCATAAGCTTTACTCATATCAAGTTTTAAGATCATTGCTCTATTTTCTTGAAGCTACTGAATGTATAACTTCATGAGCTACCATGATCTTGCCCAAAAATTTTCTCCTCTTTACAAATCCTCCTCTTTTGAAATTATTTTGTCTAATAGTGGTCTTAAATGATTACCATCACTTTGGAGATTATCTTATATGACATTTTATATAGGCTTATGGGCCTAAATGAATCAAACAATTATGCATATTTTTTTTAGGAATCAGGGTAAGATATATTGTATTTATTTAATAAGGTATGTATTGTTTTACCATAGATTGTTCCACTACCACCAATAAAGAATCCTTCACTATATCCCAATTGTGCTGATAGAATGTGTTACATCCTCGATACTTGTAACACATAAGGGTATATGTTATTGTAAATAGAGTGGACCATGTATCTAGTTAGAAGTGGATCACGTGTGACTTTATCATCAAAACGAACAAAAAAAATTCGCTTTAGAGGAGGGACGTTTTTCGCAGGACTGCCCAAACTATCGAACTTGTTTCGGCCATATCTCACTCATCCGGACTCGGATTGAGCTGAAATTTTGAGGGTAGATGCCTGAAAAACCCTAGAACGTCTCCACCAATTTTCATATCATTTGGAGCAACACAGATCCTAGCGCATCCCTATGTGTGAACGAGATTTTTGGCAAGCGGCTATGCGAGGGTTTCATCTGGGTTGAGTGCAAGCAGCTCCAGAGGTTGGTTTTAGGGCCTTCGGGCCCTAGCGGCCAATATTTTTGTGGTTTATGCTCAATATTTTAGCAGGAAATGTTGCAGGGGATCCAAGATGGGTTAGAAATTTGTCTTTCAACAGATCATACTGTGAACTTGAGTGACAACGACTTCCAATTTGCTGCACAAAAGAAAAGTGAAAACCATACCTTTCCACGACGTCTAGGGCAAGGATTAAAGAGATCACGAAACAAGTTTCAAGCAGTTGATCAAAAAATGGCTCATATCTCAAGTGAATCTGGTGCTAAGGTGCACCCACAAAATAATTCTACTGTGAAAACCCCTGTCAAGGGTAAGAATTTCGAAAACTCAGCCCCAAAAATGAATTTTAGGGATGCCCTCCATGGTGGACAGCCTCAGCCCAATGCTAATATCAATCTTAGGGCTTCCCATAAACCTCTAAGAATGCCTAAGATTGATCCCAGGAAAACGGAGTCAGGGATGTCTTAAAGCAGTTGATGGAACTCCTATTGTTAAGCTTGATATGGGTAACATTCAAACTGGCATTGAAGATTTGGAAAAAAGAGGACTAATTTGTCGGTTCATGGGTTTTCGTCCGAGCCTATCTGCTTTCAAAGTCTGGGCTGCAAAAATTTGGAAAACTAAAGGTGAGTTACAAATCTCTATTTATCCAAATGGTTATTTTCTTGTTTTATTTGCTAATAATGAAGATAGAGAGAAAACTTTTCAAGGGGGTCCTTGGTTTTTTGGAAGGGCGAGGGCTTTTCATGAAGCCCTAGCATACTAAATTTAAAGCCGAAGAAGAGATGCCTTCTATAGCTCCCGTGTGGGTTAGACTCTTTGGCCTCCCTATTGAATTTTGGAATCCTACTATTTTTTCTTCAATTGGAAACTCTTTAGGAACTTTTATGATGACTGCTGATTGTACTCAAAATTTTGAACATATTATTTATGCTCGGATTTGTGTTTTAATGGATTTTGACAAACCCCTACCTAAAAATATCACATTACAATTTGGGGAAGACACTTGGGAGCAAGTAGTGGACTATGAGAACATTCCTTTTCATTGTAGAATTTGCCATGAATATGGTCATTTGGCCAGTGCTTGCCCAAATAAAATTCCTGATCAAAAGAAAGAAGATATAAACTCAAAAAGTTTCCAAATGCCTAAGAAGAAGAACACTCAGAAAAAACTAGTTATGAAGGATCAATCAAAGTCATCTGCTAATATGTTTGAAATCCTTTCCACAAATGATGTCCCAAGTGAGGAAGAGGAAATAATGGAAACAAAAATCTTAGAAACACAATTTAAATATGAAGGGAAGAACTCGAGAGACAAACCAACAAATCAAAGGTTTTCAACGAGAAAAAAAGGGAGAAAATTTACACAAGAAAAACAATCTTTTAAATGTCAAAACTTCAAATAATACGAGGTCCCAATATAGACTCCGTTGAACCCTCTAGTAAAATTTTGGTTGTGTACGAGCATTCTTCAAGGTTAGAAGCCATCTCAGATTCAATTGGAATAAGTCAAGAAATAGGAAAAAAAATTGAAGATGGATTCTAATCAAAAAGTAGGTCGCAAGACCAATCAATATCATATGGTAAAAGAAGGTGAAAAGCTTGTAGAGGAAGGTAAGATTAATGCCCTTCCCAACTTTTTTAGCCCTGGTATTAATGAAGATCATCACTTGGAATATTAGAGGACTCAAAGGGAGTCTTTCAAAACAAAATGAAATTAGAAGAATGATTCGAATAAATCATCCACATCTTGTTTTCCTTCAAGAAACAAAGATGTCAATGGAGGATATGGACTCAATTGCCAATAAAATTTGGCCAGCTGGAAAAGTGGTTTCCCTCAGTTCCCAGGGGACTTCTGGTGGCATTGCTTGTCTTTGGGACCCAAAAGAGGTAGTTATTCACCATATGGTTGGCAGTTGGGGTCTGTTGGCTATAGCTATTCAAAGTAGACATTCCAACCAAATTATGCTCTACATTATTATTTATGCTCCGACTGCTTTGGAGGAAAAAAGAAGATAGTGGAAGGATATAACTCATATTATCTCTCATTTTCCTGAAGCTTGGATCTTGATCGGAGGAGATTTCAATACCATCCTCTCTCTGGATGAGAAAAGGGGGGAAATAGAAATTTGGACAAAAGCAATGACCTCATGAGCGAATATATTGCAAACCTCCATCTTGTGGACATCCAACCGAGATAATGGCCTTATGACTTGGTCTAACAGAAGGCAAGGCTTAGCTTGTATAATGGAGAGATTGGATAGGTTTTTGCTCTCTGAAAATTTCTTAATCCATGGTCACATTCCTAAAGTGAAGACTCTTAATAATGTTGGTTCGGATCATTGGCCGATCATGGTGGAAATGTGGAAAACCAATGTGAGTTTCTCTCCTTTTCGTTTTCAATTAATGTGGCTTAGAGACATTTCCTTTAGACCTCGTGTGCAACAATGGTGGAAGGAAGGTAAACCTAGGCATGGGACTAAGATGTTCTGTTTTGCCAAAAGACTGCAATACATTAAATCCAAAATCAAGACTTGGAGCTGGAAAGAGTTTGGGGATGTTCATAAAAAAAACATGAAGTTATTGCTCATCTTGAAAATTTGAATAAGAAAATCCGTTTAGATGGCCTCACAGAGAAGAGAAGTGCAGATGAAATTAAACTCACAACTCAGTTAGAGGAATGGGAAAAAGAGAAGAAATCTTATGGAAGCAAAAATCTAGAATTCAATGGCTCAAAGAAGGAGATCGAAACACAAATTTCTTCCACAAATCTCTTCTAGCTCGAAGATCTCACAACTTTATTTCTTCCCTGAAATCAGATTCTGGAGATGTTGTTTATACTTGGGATGGCATGAACTCTATTGTTGTTGATTACTTTTCCAATATTTTTGTTGCTACTCCTCTTGACTCGACTTCTCAACAAAATGTTCTTCAAGCAATCCCTTCTCTTATCACTTATGAGGAGAACTCTATTTTGATTGCTCCTGTTACTATCAATGAGCTTCAACAGGTAGTTTTTAAAATGCAAAAAGGGAAAACCCCAGGTCCTGATGGTTTTCCCATTGAGTTCTACCAAGAGTTATGGGATATCCTTCATGTTGATTTATTAGAGGTGGTGGAAGAAGCCAGGAAAGCCAAAGAAATTTTGAAGGTTATCAATAAAACTTATATTACTCTTGTTCCAAAAGCTCAAGAGGTTGATCATATCTCAACTTTTAGACCTATTGCTTTATGTAATGTTCTTCTCAAAATCATTACTAAAATCATGGCGAAAGGTTGAAGCCTCTTTTGCATAAGATTATTTCCCCAGAGCAAGGGGGTTATGTGGAAGGGCGTCAAATAGTAGATGAGATAGTTCTTGCTCAGGAAGCCATCCATTCCATGGATATGCAAAAATCTCCTTCCATGTTCATTCGGTTAGACTTATCCAAAGCTTATGACAGAGTGGATTGGCACTTCCTTATCAAAGTTTTGAGGCAATTTGGTTTCTCTAAGGATTGGATGGATTGGATTATGGGATGTATCTCTTCAGTTTCCTACTTAGTTCTTATCAATGGCAGGCCTTCTCAGTCATTCCCAGCTTCCAGAGGTATTAGGCAAGGTGACCCGCTATCCCCTTATTTATTCATCATTCTTGTTGAATGCTTGGGTAGGACTATAACCAAAAAGAGGGAAAACAAAACCCTTGAGGGAGTTACCATTGCTCATGGAGCTAGACCTATCTCTCATCTTCAATTTGTGGATGACTCTACTCTTTTAGGTAAAGCTACAGTTAAGGAAGCTTCTAATATTAAGCAAATCATTAGCTATTTTTCTAAGGCTACTGGGCAGTTGATCAATGAAGACAAATCTAAAGTTATTTTCTTTCACTGCTCTGCTAGACAAGAATCCATGGTCTTGGATAAATTAAGATATAAGAAGACCTCCCTTCCAATCACTTATTTAGGTATTCCCATAAATATTCAAAGGCAAAAAAATAAATATTGGAATTGGTTGTTGGACAAAGTCAAGAAGAAAATTGGAAAGTGGACCAACAGGTGGCTTTCTTCTAGGGGTAGAATCACCTTGGTAAAATCAGTCCTTCAAGCTATTCCTATTTATGTATCTTCCATGTTGAATATTCCAAAGGTTGTTCTTCGAGAACTGGATCAAATCGGTCATCGTTTCCTTTGGAGTGGTACTAAGGAGAAAAGAAAATGGGCCTTGGTGAAATGGGACACTTTATGTCTTCCTAAGAATAAAGGGGGTTAGGATTCCGGTCTTCTATTAATAACAACAAAGCTTTAGCTGCTAAATTATATTGGAGGATGTTGCATAACCCCAATGCTCTTTGGGCCAATAATCTTCGTGCTAAATATGCTGAGAACAAAAGTCCTGAAGACCTTGTTCGCTATCAACTTCCTACCAAAGGTTCTCCCATTTTAGCAGTTCTTAAGACTGGTGAGGATTTGATAAAGAAAAATTTATTTTGGATCATTCATAATGGTCAACAGGCAAATTTTTGGATAGATTCTTGGGATGGTCACAAGCCTTTGATAACTCGGTTTCCCGATTGGAGGCCTTGGATGGAGGAGCTTCACCGAGCTAACTGGATAAAGGTGGCTAATTACTGTCGGTACCATACTGGTAATTCAAAGGTTGGTAGATATTGGATCCCTATTGAGGACTGGCCTATTCAAATCCCAGAAAGGCAAAGACAAGATATCCAAGGCATCCTTCATATGAGATCTCTCTCTTGGTCCCATGAAAAAGATTGTTTTGGATGGAACAACACTACTAAGGGTGAGTATTCGGTTGCTCAAGGTTATTTGACCTTATGCCATAATAATCCCAACCATTCTTCTGACATATTTTCTCAATTGTGGGCTCAAAAGCTCTGGCCTAAGGTGAGGTTCTTTAATTGGCTTTTATTGCATCGTAGGGTGCTTACTGGTGAGCAACTTATGAAGCGTGGTTTTCATGGCCCTTTTAGATGTGAGATGTGTGAAGAGAATGTAGAAACTCTCAACCATATTTTTATTGAGTGTACTTTAGCCTCCGAGCTATGGAGGAGAATGGCCACTTTACTTGGCTTACAGTGGTCCAATTTTTTTACTTTTGAACAACTTTGGAGGGATTGGCCTAATCAAGAGGGTGTTGATCATTTTATTAGGCGAGTAGTTTGGATGGGTTCTACCATTCTTCTTTGGAATATTTGGATTGAAAGGAACAACCAAATTTTTAATCAAGATAGGAAGGATATTCACTATATTTGGCAAAATACCATAGCCAACTTAGTTGAATCAGTCCATCAACTCCTTAATCACCCCCAAAACTCCCACCAAAGATGGGATCAAGTGATGCAAATATTGAAGATTAAATCTTCTAAGGGCAACCAACTTAAAGGGAATGTGAGTATTAGTAAGATGGATAGGACAAGAAATTGGCAACCTCCTCCTAAGGATTTTGGAAAAGTCAATACTGATGGAGCCTCTAGAGGGAACCCTGGAAAAGCCAGTGTGGGAGGAATTGGTAGACTTTCAGATGGCTCCCTGGTTTTTACTTTTGCTGAGAATTTGGGTATTCTTTCCAATAACCTTGTTGAGGGGTATGGTATCCTCGAGAGGCCTTCAGGAGGCTACTAAGGTTGGATGGGAAAAGGTGTTAGTTGAGTCGACTCTCAACTTATGATTAATATTTTGAAGACTCCTTCCAAGAATCATAAGGTTGATTGGAGAATAAAAAGAATTATTGAGAAGATTCAATTAATCCAGATGGGATTTTTGAAAGTTGATTACAATCATGTGGTCGAGAGATCAAAACAAGAGTGTTGATGCTTTAGCTAATTGGGCTTTGGACAAAGGTGATCTTACTTGTTATGGCCACCCTCCTAGATGGTGGGCTTCGCAAATTAGGGAAGCTCTTCTTTCTATCATTTCTTTGGATGGCTCCAGTTCTGAAGGTACCTAGTTTCTTCTTGCTTTTTTTGCTTCTCTTTGGTTCATTCAGGTTTTTTAGTTCCCTAGCTCACTCTTTTCTTTCTTTTGTTTCCTTTGTTGTTTCTTGCCTTAATAGTCTTCTGGTCTAGATAGGTCATTGTTATGTTCAATTTTTTTTTTTTTTTTTTTTTTTTTTTGTTTAGTTTTTTAAGGTGTGTGTGTTCTTTTGTTTTGTTTGTTTTTGTGTTCTTTGTGTTGTTTTTTGTTGTTCTTGTGTTTTTGTTGTTTTGTGTTTTTTTATGTTTTTTGTTATTGTTCTTGTGTTTTTGTCATTCTTGTTCTTGTGTTTCTCTTTGTTTGTGTTAATTCGTGTTTTTTGTGTGAGTGTTTTCTATGTTTTTTGTTTTTGTTTATTGTCTGTTGTTGGTTGTTTTTTATTTTTATTTTTATTTTATTTTTTAATATTTTAGGTTTTGGTTGTGTTTATTTTTCATGTTTTTTTTGGGTTATGTCTTTGTAGTGTTATGTTGTTTTTGTCTTGTTTGTGTTTTGTTATGTGGTTCTTGTGTTTTTCTATGTGGTTCGTGTTGTGGTTTCTTTTATCTTATTGTGTGTGTGTTTGGTTGTGCTTTTGTTTTTGACACACTCAAGGAGCATGTTTTTTATTTTATTTTATTATTTTTGTTGTTATTTACTTATTTATTTACTTATTTTTAAATTGGTTTTGTGTGTTTGTTTGCTCCTTGAGTATGTCAAAGGTGGTAGGCCAGGTCCGAGTCCTGGGCATTTTTGGTGGAATGGATACCCCTGCCTCCTTGGGTCTTACCCGAAAGTGGCATCCCTTTTGGGATGTTTTCCACAAATAAAAAAAAAAAAGAAGAAGTGGATCACGTGTTAAGTTAGGAGTGTGTGCCATAGAATCATGTATATAACTATTTTATCATAAAATCTCTTTGTTGTCATAGAATTATAAATGTAACTACTGGTATTATGAATGTAATTGTCATAAATTAGGTAAGTTAGGAATATTGTCATAGTAACATGTCATAAAATATCAAGAAATATTATTGTAAATGTTATAAAATAAGAAGGATGTAATCCTCATGGGTTGGAGAAGAATTTGCATATTTTACAAGGAGGTTGCCCCTTTGGAGTGGTCTGCGATAATAATATTGTTTATCCCAAATTCTTGCAATTACTGTTCTTTATGTGTCCATGTTTCAATTCATAAATGCTTATATGATACTAGTGTTGCTTTTATTGATAATCAATGTCATCATAACTAGAATTATCTTTGGCATTTAATTTCTTATCTCAATTCAACTCCCTACTAAGAATTTTGAGATGAAATATTTGCATGAGAATAAGAGGTTCATTACAAAATATTGTATCAACTTTTTGATATTATTTTTATTAAGAGGTAGAATTTTCCTTAGCCAAACACCTTCTAAAAATTGAATTAAACAAATATAAAGACCGACATTATGATTTACACCTTTTTAAAATTGAATTTTACAAAGATAAAGATCAACTCTATGATTGACTATATTATCTACCACCTAATTGTTCTCTATAGATGCTCTTCTTATTATGCAACTTGTTTATAGTGGTATATTTCTATGATGGAATTTTGTTACACTTTAATACCTATTCTTAAGGTATAACCTCCATCAATAATTGATGGACATTTAGATACTGTTGTTTTTTCCAATGAGTTTACATAGGATTTTATGAGGGATCCTGGTCCCCTCATATTGAGTGGGGTTTGAACCTTGGACCTCTCAAAGAGATGCCAAAACCCTTACCATTGTAGTAAGTTTGCAACTTTTCCAGATATTGTTGTTAATCTAGTTCTCAATTTTTTTTTGAAGAACATTAATAATAATAATAAGTGAATCTCCCTCAATTGAAATGTCTTCATCCTTTTTTCATGTTCGTCTTGATCCCTTAATAAATATGTTCTATATAGTTGTTTCTTGAATTTCCATATGATTATGAATATGTGAGGGAAGTTTTGCCTTGATTATCTATGAAATATCTCTTTGGCTAAAAAAATAAATTCAAGTTTCTTTAAAAAAACAACATTAAAATTAAGTTAGATTATAAACAATATAAAAATTATGTTTGATAAACCTAACTTTTAAACATTTTTATTTTACCAAATTTAAAATCAAATATAATAATTATAAAATTTGTAAATATTGAATACATTTTTTTAAAATTTTGATGTATTCTAAGTATACACATGAATGTGAATGCAATAACAATGTTTTAAAATATAAGTTTAATAATAAATTTTATTTAAAAATTAATATTAATGTTGATAAAAATTATAAAGTGCGTAATCCTGAGCCCCTCCTTGTCCCTGTCACTCACAAAACAAATATTTAAAGAGGTGAAGCATGAGATTATTCCCTTATATATTAAAAAAAAATAAAACAAATATTTAAAGAGGTGAAGCATGAGATTATTCCCTTATATATTAAAAAAAAATATAAAAAATGATAAAGTATAAACATTTTTGATGCACTTTCTTATTTAACCTAAAAATATGTATTACAAAATTTAAATTTTAAATTTTAATTGCCTTTTAAAATTTCAATTGCCTGAGTGTGGTTTACCGAAGAACACCACTTGCATTATCGATGATGTGACCCAAATTCAATCTCCATGTATAAGAAGTATTACTCAAAAAAATATATCAAAAAAATGTTAAAAAAATAATTTTAATATAAAAAAAATTAATAACTCAATTAACAACCATAATTATACATGAAAACGAAGCTAAAATAAATAAATTCAATTATGAATTAAAAATGACTATTGAAGAAAGATTCATTATATCAACCATATGTATATTTTAAAAGGTCTTTAATTTAAACCGTAGCTAGCCCATAACTTTAACATGAATCATCACGGTACTTAGACGCAACCCCTCAATTGTTAAAGGAAGGTATACGAAAATGTGTCAATCCATTCTCATACTCATAACTTGTCCATTCTCCTAGTTAGTCTATGATCTCAACATATTTTTAGAATCAAGTCCATTGTCCTTATCTTTTCAACACCGTACTATATAACCAATATTTTTAATCTAAATATTATATTATAACCTTTTTAAGTATATAAGAAATGAGTAACATCGTTAGGTGTAAAGTTTGTGTGTTGTCATTATAAACCCTAGTCCGTAGGGTTAGAGGAAGTCAAACAAATCCTAACTTTTAAGACTTCAATTTTTTAAGGCATCAAACTGAGACAATCAACTGACAAACACTTGACCGCTGTCATTCATCCTATCCCCTTCTAGGGTATGCCAATGAACCTTAAAAAAAAACAAAAAAAACAAAAAACCAAAATCTTAACCACTACTCTTTATCTTATTAAGTATTATATCATTAAAAAACCAAAAAACCAAAACCTTAACCACTACACTGTCTTTGTCAAATTAATTAAATATTATATCATAACTATTAAGTTCATGGGTTTAAAAGAATGAAGAGTTTCATACTCTAAATTGAGCTTAAAATTTCATGGTGAACCCTAACATTTAATCAAATGATATTAGTTTAACCAGTCCGATTCTTCAACGTTGTTTAAGGATGAAGTGGAATATGGAAAAATGCAAGCAGGAAAAGACAATATTATATTGCAAATTTTAACCCAACGTATGGCCACAAGGAAAAAGTGTATATAGGCGTTGAAATCAAGTGGAAGGAAAAAATACTCATTGCTCAGATAAGGACTAGCTCTCATAGGCTTAGATTTGAAACAGGGGAGATGGACAACGCCCAAAGAACAATGGGAAGAAAGGATATGTACTATATGGAGCACAAGGGCAATAGAGACAAAGATAGAGACAGAGGAACACTTCATCTATAAATGCCCAAGTTTTTCAGATATCCGTGACAAATAGAAAGAAATACTTGGAAACCAGTTTATGGCATATTTATTTGAAGACAGTAAAATAAAAAAAGCTGGGGAATTGCTAACACAAATCAGCAAGAAAAGGAACAACCTTCTCAAAGATATTAAAAATAATATAATATGATTTGAGTAATTGTACTTCCATATTTGAGGTCCCATAGACCATATTTGGGCTCACGGACGTAATTAAAATCTTTCATTTCATTTCATAAGTTTAAAACTTACCCAACAATACGTAAATAATATTAAAACTATTATAATACCATTATGACAATAATATAATATAACTGAAACACATTTTAATCTCATATAACAATTCAATAAAAAATATCATAACCATTTAAAAAAAATATATCTATTTTAAAATTTGTTTATTTATTTCTATGAAGAGATTGTTGGCCCTCTATTTTATTGTGTGTATTCACACTCAAAAAAAACCAAATAGTATGATTTAGTGGACAATCCCAACCTCGCAAAACTAGGTTTTTAGTATTAAGTTTTGATTAGTTAAACACAATCGAGGTCAACATCTTCTATCAAGACTGTCAATATAGCCTATTTTTATTGTGTAGTGCTCCTACACACTCTCCAGAAAACCAAACCAGAATTTATGATTTAGTAGTAATTTTAATCTTATAAATTAGATAGACATGATTTGATATGAAGATTGTTTACCTAGTGACTAAGATGATGGTTGTTTTTTAAGTGGTCTTGTGTTCAAAAACTCCTTGAGGGTGGTTGTTGATGTAATTTGTAAACGTTCTTCTTTAAAAAAAATTGTTTACGAAATAAATTATTTTATTTAGTGGTTTACAAAACGTTACTTGCATTATTAATGATATGACCCGGATTCATGTGTATAAAAAGTAAAAAAAAATAAAAATAATAAAAAATCAAAAACATTTAAATTTTTAATTAAATATTAAAGACATTCAAATCTTTAATTAAAATATACATGATAAAATAAAATATCATAAATATTATAATAGTTACATTATAAAGACAAATGAGAGAATATTAAAGAAAAAAAAGATGTTTTAAAAGTTTAACTTTAACTTGTCATCTAAAAATTTAAGTTCAAACTACAAAATATATATAAATATATTAAAAATAATTCAAACCCTGTAATTCAAACCACAAAAAATATATAAATATGTTAAAAACAATTCAAACCCTTAAACTTTCTTAGCAACTAGTGTCCTTGCCTCTCTCCAATCTGTGAAAACCAACTTTGAGGACCAACTCAAAAACCATATAAACTCCTCGCTACTGTTTTTAGCTTTCGCTATCAAATCTCTTTTCGTCGTTCCATTGACCGCATTACAAGCTATGTCGTGGTACACAAGATAAGGAGCGGCAGACAAGCTTTGCGTAGGAGCTCGGCATACTCTCACGGCCATCAAAGCCACTCCATTGAAAATCCTTAGCTCCATCCACCTCACCGACTCAAGTTCGAATCCCCGAATTTGGCGCTCATTTGCTCGGGATATTTACTCTTAGGGTTTTGGAAGAAAACCAAGAGGTTTTGAGCCCATAATAGTTCAGCAGCCATCTGTAAGTAATCGAGAACAAAAGGGTGCTTGTTGTTATATTGGATTCCTTGCCCCTATGAGTAACAGTAGGTATCAGGGCCCTGCAAGGCAACACCCGCAGTCAGGTCCTCCAGTGCACAGCATTAATAGTAATAATTTTATGAATTCCAAGCAGTTTGGAGGTGGGGTTCGCGGCGCAATGATGTCGAGATCTGGTTACAATTCTTCGCAAATCGCGGGGCAGAAGAGGGATAGCAGCGCCTTTGATGTTGGGTACCGTGGTTCTCAAGGTAAGGAATTTAGGGTTTGGTTTTTGATTTTTTTTAGGGTTGAGTTTTTCTTGGATGTTGTGGATTCTTGGACTCGAGCGTTAGATTGGGAAAGTGTTTGTCAGAGTTGGGCGTAATTCAGTTTCGAAAATCTTGGATCTTTTTCTTGGTTTGCATAATGTTGGATCTTTTTCTTGGTTTTCATAATGTTGCGGGTGGTGAATTCAAGCATGTTTAAAGACATCAATATAGATGAAGAGATATGTGTTTTTTCATTTTGGTGTTTGTTTTGTGTCTAACCTAGTGTGTAAACGTCATGGACAATTCTGACCCTCTTGTGTGGACAATGCATTTTTTTTTAACTTTTTCCTTAACCAGTCCTTGTCATAAACAATGGAGTTTTCTCCTGTGAATGACCTTTTTGCATGCCAACTATCCATGAGTAGGCTTGAACTAGACTTACTCCAAGGGAGTGAAATAGTTGGGCACACTATGGTAAAACATGTGATCTATGAATTGAGATCATGAAAATGTAAGGGATATATGTTTTTGTTTGGTTTACATGTTTTAATGTTGTATGTTTGGTTTAGATGCATTTTGATATCATTTTTTTTAAATGTATCAATGTTGTATATCAAGAATGGGTGAACCATTGCTTGATAAGTGCATCCCCTAGTAATTCTGTACTTTACATTGAAATTCAAACAACTCCATATTGGTGTAGATATATGGGGAGAGGGAGAGAGAGAACTACTCACTTCATATGGAAAGTTATATAACTTTATACAGGTGGGATTTTGGGATTCTCAGACTCACCTAAGTTATCGCATATTACTTCATATAGGTGGCATGTTGGGATTCTCAGACTCACCTAAGATGTTGCAAATATCCGTGCATATATATAAACAAACGAATACATAGGTAATTTGTGCCGCAAAGAAAATTTCTTACGATGACATATACGGACTTCTGTTTTTGTTATTGAATGATCGGTTCATTTTTGTTTTCGTTTAATTTGGCTTATATTTCAAAAATTGAGTTACAGAAGCCTTTGCCGAAGAGGTCAAGGGTCTGATCTCTAGCCCCCAAACGAGCTTTCAATACATCTCTATATACGAGGCTTAGCAATAGAGTTCTCGTATGACATAATCTGACTTTTCATGAATTAGATCAGATTGGCTGTAGAGTGCATCACAAGTGCCCCATGCCCCTTAGGTGTGACATTAAATTTAGGGCTGAATGTCTGCCAGCAGTCTAAGAATCTGCACATTGTCAGCTACGTTTGTTGAAGATCCTTCATTTAGATATTGTTCTTAAAGGCGTTGAAGAAGGTTTTAACTTCAGTTCTCTATAAGTCAATTGAGTAATTTTGCAGGTGATTGGAACCACCCTCTATTGGTAATGCCTTTGAAAAGTTGAAAGTGCCATTTGTGAACATGTTGCTAAGTGTTGTTTTCAATATAAAGAATTATGATATTGATATTAGAAGATAAAGAATTTCTTCACACCTAGAGTCAAGACGTGAACAGTTTGATAGAATCAAGAATCTACTTGAAATTTGCAGGGTTCAAAATTTTAATATATTGACTCAGTTTGATTTTCTTTCACCACTTTTGCTAAGTACCAAAAATAACCCATGTTCCTAAGATGTTGCAAAGACTGTTTTTGACATTTCATCTTCCTTTCAGGCTGGTTGACATAAGAGGCTTTCCATTTTCCCCTTGCCATGGCCACAAAGATGCACTTATAGAAGCTGGTGGAACCAGCTGAGGGTTTGGATATTATAAGGTTCACAAACACATAAATCATAAGTTGACAAGATGGGGGTGTTCAAAATCTTCAGGGAATCCTTCATAAGATGAGACAGAATGTATAAAACTGAGGTCTAAGCAAAGCAGTAAAATCCACCATCAGGACACAATTCCAATACACATATATATATCTAATGCTGCAGAGACCATCTATAGAAACCAATCATAGCAGCCATTCCAGCTAACAGATCTACAGACAATATAAAACTGAGGTCTAAGCAAAGCAGTAAAATCTACCATTAGAATAAAATTTAAATACACATATATCCACCCAATGCTACAGAGACCATTTTTAGAAACCAAATCATAGCAGCCTTTCCAGCTAATCTCTTGTATCTATATAGATTAATTGCATGATCAAGTTTCACAACTGTATTGCCTTTTTTTTTTTAAATTGAATGAAAACTCTTTTTTTTTTTTGGAAGGAATTTACTTATTTGCTGAGTTGGCCTTGTCCTTATGCAGTCTGTCTTGTAGTAATCTTTGCTTCCCTTTATGTATTTCATGCATGCTTATGCTAGTCACATGCAAACAATAATGTAAGTGTTTGCAAGGATTTCAAAATTATGTTGTAAAGTCATTATACTGTTCTGCAGGAGGGAAAAAACCCAAATTTGACTTTACATCAATTAACAAAAGCAGTTGTAGGTTTTCAAAACTTATATTGTAGAATCTTTGGATTCTATTGTGCTTCTGTAATGTTTTCCCTTTGTTCTATGTTATTGTTGCCTGACAATTGCTTTATATAGTTAGTGTTCATAAAAGCATGTTATTATGTTAGTATTCATAAAAACATGCTGGAACAAGTTGGACATAAATTTTTGAAATAAAAAAGCATGTCTTATTGTGGCAAATACACAAGTGATTTGTTTATATTTAAGGAATCCATTGTCCAGACTATTGTGCAGATGATTTTAAGGGAGGGGGGGAGGGATTTGTTCTTGAACAAGTTACCGTTACACCAGACTGCTATCCTTTGAGGTGGTATGAGTGATGCCTGGAGTGTCCTTTATAAATCCAAGGAAATTACATTAAAAAGAGAGTGAGGGAGGGAGAGATTTGTTCTTAAACAAGCTACAATTACAGCAGACTGCCATTCTTTGAGGGGGGGGGGGGGGTCAGTGATGCCTGGAGTTCCCTTTCTAAATCCTAGGAAATTACATTAGAAATCGATTTTTGGTATTTTAATAGCAAAATATTGAAGGTGGGAATGCTACTACGTACAACATATATTTAGCATATCTGTTGCAAAAAACACATGATACAGTGATCCTCTTTTATAGTATTCGAGGCAAAACTTGATACTATCTTTTTTGTGTTGGTTCTGTACTGCTATCTTTTACTTCCATACAAATTGTGAAACCTTTGATACAGTTGGGTTGTTTTGAAAGTTTATATTTTGTTACTTATGCTTGCAGCTTTCACTGATGGAGGAAATTTTGTCAAACTGTTTGTGGGACATCTACCCAGAACTGTAATAGAAGACGATGTAAGTTGTCTGACTCGATTTTTAAATAGTGCCAAGATTTCTTAAGGATGTCTTTTATAGTTCTTATTTTTGTGATCTACAGATGCAGCAAAGTGCATGTTTAACTATTCATTCTAGTCCTAATTGTCTGAATGAGGAATTTAAACTCGATCTAAACATAGTGTATCCTTGAAAGGTCATAACAATTTAAAGAAAATGCATGTTTCTATTGCTCTACTATATATTTTTTTGTCTTGGCTGACTCATTGTACAATTGGAAATTTTTATGAATTTGTGGCATGTGCCGTGTTTGCTTGAAAAACTTTTATATTTGATAATTACCATTTTGTTTAATTCAAGACATTGCTTCAATTTGAACTACTTGCACCAGCAGAACTGATGTGTTTAGTGGTTATCATTATATTCTCGGTTATACACTTTCTTGCTTAAAAATATTATGTTTTTGAATGAATGAATTAATGGTGATATGCTCTTATGATTCGATACACCAATTATTTGTTTAATTATTCTTTCTAGTCCTTTAAACACATCCTTGAAAGGTCATAACAATACAAAGAAAATGCATGTTTCTATTGCTCTACTATTTTCTTGTTTTGTCTTGGCTGACTCGTTGTACAACCTTAAATTTTATGAATTTGTGGCATGTGCCATGTTTGCTTGAAAAATTTATATAATTGATAAGCACCATTTTGTTTAATTCAAGACAATGTTTCAATTTGAACTACTTGCACCAGCAGAACTTGTGTGTTTAGTGGTTATCATTATATTTTCGGTTGTACACTTTCTTGCTTAAAATTTTTGTGTTTTTGAATGAATGGAATAATGGTGATATGCTCTTATGATCAGATACGCCAATTATTTGCAGAACATGGGAATGTCCTTGAAGTTTCTATGGTTAGAGATCAAAGAATTGGCCAGCAATACGGTGTGTGCTTTGTATTCTTGTAATACATAACCTTTGTTTCTGTATATTACTTTCTTGCAGCCATGGAGTAACTAACAGGTTGCAGTTTTTTCTTTTTAAATCAAATTTCATGGAAGTTTTTGCTTCTCTTTATTAAGCATTTTGATTGAAAATGTTCCATCCTACTGCAGCTTTGTGAACTAGCACACTGACCAGATATTTTATTAAAAATCATCCTGCACATTTATCTTTGTTAGGCACATATCCAAAATTAGCTATACTACTTCTAAATAAGCAATAGTTTAAAATTTAAAATTAATCTTTAATTGCTTCATCAATGGTTTCATAAACGTTGGTCACCGTATATTCGTATCATGCACACACCTCTCAGACTAGGACTTTGCAACCTGTAGCATTAGTTGTCAAACATATGCAATGGAAAAACATAACAAGGATCTATTATTGTTAATTATAGTTGAGAAAATCAGAATTGACAAAAAATCAGCAAGGCAAAAGAATCGAAAAAATTGGGTAAAAAACCAGCAAACAAAAAAAAAACCGAAAGTGGCAAAATGAAAAAAACAAGCTATTTATGCCGTTTCCTCTACCCATGTTGCCACGGCAGTTTTTTTGGGCAAAAAATCAAGATTTTACTGGCAAGGGCAGGAATCTGCAAAAATGGGGAAATATCAGGAATTTTTTGCAGATTTTCTCAACTATGATTCTTATAATCCATCGAGAAAAGGTGCATTATTCCATAAACAATTCACCAACATCAGCATTAAACAAGCAGTTTTCAAACTTGATATGTGGTTGTATCTTTACTTTAGCGTCTTTTTAGGACACTTCATTGATCCTTTGTTCATGAAGGTAGAGGTGATGTTTTATGTCACAGCCAAAGCCAGAATGCCTCCTGGCTATTGAATTGTTCTTCTCTGAGAATCTTCATTTTTATATGACTGATCTGTATTGGATTGTTTTGGGACTTATATATATTTGCCCAATTCATCAAATTCAAATAAATTTAAAAAAATTGAAGACCTCATACTAGCAAAACATGTAATTCCAAACATTGTTCTGACCTGACCTTATTTTGCTAGAAGAACTGTCAAATATGAAATCAACTGCTTGAGGAGGAGTTTGGTACTGACTATAATGGAAGCCAACATTGAAGAACAAGAACTTATTCTTCTGAAGGAAGATATCTGTAAGTCCAGGAGAAGTAATCAACTATATTGTAATCGAAGCAAAATACTTCAAACTGAAAGAGTTTTCTAGCATACCTGCTACAGGAAAATGAAGCCAACACTAAATGGAACTCAGATACATTTGATGTCCTCTATTGAGATTATTTTTGTTTCCAGTCAAGGATTCTGATTTTTTTAACAAAACAATTAGGTTTTCTACGATGGTCACCATTTGTTTAGATGCCTAAAGACTACTATGATATTTTGGTCCCTTATATTTATTTCTTCTTACCTCCATTTTTTCATAATGATGTTATTGGAAAATTCAATTGCTAGATGCACTTGTATAAGCCCATTGGAGTCTTGTAGCTTAAATGTAACTCATTCTTAAGTAGGTGTATACCATCTATGTGTTTAGAATTCTGTATACAATGGTACAGGCTGTAGTTTTCTTTGATAATGCTTGCTGCAATTCTTTGTAGTACAAAGTTACAGTTTATTGTAAAATTACAGGTTATTGCAAAAAAGGCTACTGAGACTAGTTCTATTGATACGATGAATTGGGTTCCAAGTTTCCATACATTTTATGAATGAGTAGAGATGATTTGTTTTGTTATAAAGTCTCACAAATCACGTTAATATTCATTTGTAGATTTTCTCTTGTTTACCACCATAACTCGTAGCAATGAACGCTTACGGATTTCAAAGGCAGATGGGATTAATATTTGTAGTTTATCTTTATGGTCAGTTGAGACTTTTGGTGAAATGCAGGTGTTTGGAATGTGGTCAATTATTTCATTTGAAAAACATGGAGATTTCATCTCCTTATCAGGCATCTAGAATTATATAGTTCCCATAGAGCAATTTCGTCTTAAAGATGTTAAAAGTCATGTATCTCATGCTTTTAAAGTTTGAATTATTTTTGCAACAGTTTTTTTCAAGGGTTATTATTTCAGAACATTAAGTAAATTTGGCTAATTAGCTTCTGGATGGATTGGAAACAAGATATGAGTCTTGAATATTCAGAATTTAGGTTTCATAGCTTGGTTTTGAGGCTTTTTTAAAGCCGTTTCATCATTTGCAAATTCTACGTCCTAGGCTGTAGATAAATAAGATACCTCCTGATTATAAAAAAAAGTGGCAGACATGAATAAATTTGAAATTGGCTGCAAATTACAAAGTCCCCACATAATGTGCTATACATGGAAGAGAATGCATTAAACTTGACCATTGACCCTTGACCATGTGGATTCTTTTGTACCATCCATTAGATTTTGTGTGTCATATCTACTTTGGATAGAAACAAAAGGAGTATTTGCATTAATAGAATCATAAAGATTGACCCTATGGCCTTTCTCGTGCCATTTATTAGATATTTTGTGTGTCATATCCAATTTGGACAGAAACAAAAGGAATATTTTTTGTATTTGGATATTGGTGGATACTGATCTTTATGTGCCTTATTGTTTCTCTGCATGCTGCTGAACATGATTCCGTTCAAAAAATAATAATCATTTGTATTGATCTAAATCAACAGTCCTAGATATAAAATCAAATCATTTGGTTTCCCTCCTACCTGCAACTTCATGGCCTTAGATGTTAAGAGTGAAACTGCCATACAGCAGATGCCATATAGGAATAACACTGCTTCTTTAGCATCTTGTTCCCACCTCTGTGGCTGTCATTCTTCATTTTATTTGAAGAACATTTCCTCTTTTGCCTATTTTATGCTATTGTTCTTGATGTTTGTGCACTAAGGTTTACATCTTTTCTATTTCTTTTTGCTTTCTTTATTTGCTTTCCTTAGTCGTGGTCCTTTCAATTTACTCCCAGGGGTTTTAGCCTGAAGTACTTTCTACTGTCATCTTCTATTCTGCTAAGTCCTATTGATCCATTTAGGCCATTCATTGACACTGATATAAATTTCATTTTCATTTTTAAATGTCAATACATAAAGCAAAGTGAATCCCTTTATTCGACTGAGAGGAAATACTTTTGATGGTGGTGGATTGACTTCCTAACTTTATTTATATTTTCTCAGAAACAGGATAATGGAAGCTGTTAGTATCAAAAGTTATCCGTACTGAATTGTTTACAAGTCCCTTTTCCCCAATTAAAATATTACATAATCTTTGCATACAATTTTCTTATATAATATAACATTAGCCATATAGAATCTTGTCTGTTTGTTCAAAAGTTAAAAAAACATGTTAAATTTCCTATGGACAATTACGGAAAGTATCAGGATTCTGCATCCTGTTCTTAAACCAATTGGAGTCATTTAATTTTGAGCTCTTCCTCTTGATTAAGCTTTTTGTTTGATCCTAAGGCCATTGTAGAATAAGATAAATATTATTAATTGTGGCACTCTTAACAACAGAATGGATATGTTGTTTTGGAATTCTATTGGCAATATGACAGTCGAAGTAGCAATGGATGGGTTAACATCAAACCTGATATGTGGAAAGATGTATGCCCTGCAACTTGAGATTTGCAGTTTTTATTCCATGATAATAACGTAAAAATGTGAATGGCATGTCTTATATGCTGTATGGAAATAATGGGCAATAATCTGCATGGTCTTGCATGGATCACAAATTTTTACCCAATATGATTGAGGGGGTCTAAGCTCACTCAAATGATGTAACAGATTAAGGCTCGTCAAAGATCCTCACACGGTCAAAGTTGCTGTGCTCCTTCCGGCAAATACTTTAGGGCTTCTTCTTTACTTGGTTTGGTGACTAACCAAATGGACAAGATACATACCGCAGAATGTCGTTGAAGAGGTGGTTGGATTAAAGGGGTCAGGTAGGGCGCCTTTTACACCTAGACACATAGCTCATTTGGAGTGACTCGTACTTTAGTGTCTTCATTGGTCCCAATGTATGTTCACACATACTTCACTGTAGTTCTCTTTTTGCTCATTGTAATGGATGCTTTACATAATATAAACAAATAAATGTTAATAACCATTACAGATATTCATGGCATTGTTTTTTCGATTCCTGCCACTAGCTTCACGATTTTTTAACGTCTCTATAAAGTTTTAATTTTCAACTTATGAGCCATGAATCTCATTCTTATGAGACATTCAGCATCATAATCAAAAAACCTTTTTGACATAGAAGTTACATGGTAGCATATTTCAGATCACTTACCAGTCTTGGAAGAATAGATTTGATTATATTTAGATATTGCTTGCTTCATATCCTAAGAAGACGATCGGTAAAGTTCTTTAGCAAATTGCTTCTTTTGCAAGTTCAAGGTTGAAGATACTTCTACTATGCTATGAGAAAAGCAAAAGGACTTCATTAAGCTATGGGCAAGATTGTATGCCTAGGATACAATTGCTTCTATAGGCTGAGCTCTTGTGAGTTCTTGATGTAAAACTAATGACCAAAATTTATGAAATTGGGAAGAAAAAATTCCATTTTATGTTTAGTTCACATTAAATTCTTTTAATTTTTTTTTTTTTGTTTTCTACTAAATATATTGCAACAAATTTGATGATTAATTATTTCTCAGGGTCGTGGTTGTCTGTTAGTACAGGTTCCTTTTTTTATTTTAAAATTTGGTTAACGTGAATTTATTACCTTGTATTTAACCATCCAGATCATATTAAAAACAAAGTGACCAGTTTATTGAGTGTCATTGAAATTGCAACAGGCTGCTGTTTTATTAAGTATGCAACTGTTGAAGAGGCAAAGAGAGCCATAAATGCTTTTCACAATCAGTATACATTCCCAGGGGTGAGTTAGTGATTTTGAAAAGCTTCACGTGTTTGTTCATCTGGCAAGGAATGCTTAAATAAATTTATTTTTTGATTTGATGTTGTCCTTCTTTAAAAAACAGGGAATGAGCCCTTTACAAGTCAGATTTGCCGATGGGGATCGTGAACAGCTTGGTACATACTTTTGGCTACAAAAATGATCTATGGGAAATGATTCCCATTTTTGTGCTCTTAGTTATTTGGCACAGTGGTGCTGATTATCAAAAAGATATCTCGATTGTTTATGTTGATTTTAAATTTGTGGTTATGTTTAGGTACAGTGGAGCATAAACTATTTGTTGGCTCATTAAATAGACAAGCGACAGAAAAGGATATTGAAGAGGTGATTTTTTTGTGAATATTACTTTAGTGGCATTAGCGGTAGTAATGGTAACTGAAGGTTATGGGTTTTGAGTTTTTGTGTCTTGTACTGTAAGTGCATTGATTTATTGGTGAAGTGTGTAGTTGAATTTCCTATGATTCAGGTGAGATTGTTTACAAGTTTAAAATTAACGAATATATATATTTTATGGATTGACAGATTTTTTCTGAGTTTGGCCCTGTCGACGATGTATATATCATGAAAGATGAACAAAAGCAGAGCAGAGGTAGGTTGGATTGCTCTGTATCAGGATGAGATATATAGTTTGTTACCTGTTTGGGCACTGCTAATGCAATTTGTACAGGGTGTGCATTTGTTAAATATCCATCTAGAGAAATGGCAGCAGCAGCTATTAGCAAATTAAACGGAGTTCATATAATGAAGGTAAATTATTAAATTCATTATTATGACATTCTTTCTTTTCCATGAATACTTATTTTTTGATATATTTGACAAATGTGAACTACATACAAGTCCAATTATTCTCTCGTTTATTCTTTTAGGGATGCAATCAACCTTTGACTGTACGATTTGCAGAGCCAAAAAAACCTAAAGTTGGAGATGCAAGGTTAGTTATAGTGTTGCAAACCAATGCAAGTTATACTTTAACATGCACTTTTTGTGTTTCTGGGTTGATTTTTAATGTTCTCTATATGTATGCAGAAATGGCCCTATGTTTGGAGGTCCAGGCTTTGGTGCCGAGATGCAGAAGCCATTTGGATCTAGGTAAGCTGCCAGAACATTCAAATATTGAGAATGGGGATTTGATATGGTTTATTTCATCTTTTTGACACCATTTGTGTGGTTGTCCATTTAAGGCCTGCTTTGAGTGGTGGAGGGCACACAGGAGGACGTGGTATGTCGGCAAACTGGCATCCCATGGGTGTAGCAAATACGAGAATGCCATCGCCACAAATTGGGTCACATCCTTATGGTAGGCCATCAACTCCTACTGGAAGATCGGGATCTCTTGGAGGACACTCACCAGCGGTAAGACTATGGAAAGTTCATATTCCTGATTGCTTTCATGATATAAACGACCAGAGACAGTTTATGGTAGAATTCCTTTTTTTCTGTTTCCAATTGGGCTTAATATGATGGTTGTGGAATTTCCAGGTTGGACAACTCAGTGGTTCCCAGAACTCAGTAAATATTCCTATTGAGGGGCCTCTTAATGGCTCCTCTACGATAGGTGTTTCTTCACGGATAACTTCTCCTCATCAACAGGTAATGTTTTTGTAATATTATTTTGTATTCAGTGATGGATTGGAATTATTAATTGTTTGTATGATACTGTTTATTTTGGTAGTAATTGACAATTAATTTCATCTTCAGGTTTCCCTGTGTTGTTATATTTTGGTTTCTTCTTCTTAAGTTATTTGATTATGTTGGATCTTGTTCTTGACAGGCTTATAGTTCATCTTCTGCACAGCGTCAAACTCAAGCTCATGGGTGGTTACCATCAGTGCAACAACCACCTGCACGCCAAATGCAACAACACTTACAACCTTCATTCCAAAATCAGCATCAATCCACACAATCCCATTCTCAATTACAGGCTTCACAACAATCTTTGCAACAATATGGTCAACATGTGCCATCCTTGCAATCGCATGCCCAACAACCCCAACAAACTCATTCACAATTGCAGGCTCAGCAATCCGTACAACATTATGGTCATCAAATGCAACCCTCTCAACCACATGCCCAACAGCCCACTCAATTTCATGCGCAAATGGAGGCTCAGCAACCAATGCAACAATATGGTCAACAATTGCAATCATCTCAGCAACATGCTCAACAACTATCCTTTGGTCAAGTGCCCCCTTCACAGCAACAAATATCTACTTATGGGCAGTTGCCCGTTTCTCAGCCTCAGATCCAGCTGCATGCTTCTTCCACTCTTCAGCAGATTCCTTCTAGCATGCCATTACATGTTATGCAGCATCAACACCAGCAACAAGTACAACAACCATCACAACAACAGCCCACTGTTCAGCTAGTGCAACAACAACCACCTCCTATGCAGACCAGTGTGCAATCACAGCCGAATTCTACGTTTCAGCAGCTGCAGACACCTTTAATGCAGGCACCTTCAGTGCAGTCCTCAAGTCAACCTCAGCAGCAACAATTCCAAGTGCATCCTCAGCAGCAACAGGTGGATAAGTCTTCTTAATAAAGGTAGTGATTCAAATTAATTTTCAGTTTCAGTGATGACAAAAACTGTTCTTGTTTTTGATTGCTCAGGGTTATTTTCAAATGGCTTCAGTTCAGCAAGCAGGACTTCAACAGGTTGGCCTTCACTCTTATATCATTGCATCTAAGACTTACATAGGATGGGTGAAAAATATCAAACTGCTTATATGCTGAGATTGAAGTAGGTTTTAACAAAAAAATGCTGCTATGAGGGGGTGGATTTTTTATAGGAATCTGATGTGTATATATTCACAATGTTACTTCTTGTTGAATTAGCCTTGGACACTTTCGGCACAACCACAAGCAATACCAGCGACTAGTTCTATGAGTACACTTTCTGTGGCAACGGAAGCAACACCTGTGGCGGCTGTGGTGCCTGTTAGTGCTCCAAATCCAGCTCCAATGACTTGTGTCTGGAGTGAGCATACTTCTCCAGAAGGATACAAATATTATTATAACAGTGTGACAGGGGAAAGCAAGGTAATTAAGGTTATCTTTATATTGAATCTTTTTAATTTCACTTGTAACTTTGTACCAGCTTTTAGGGGTTCAGTTTGAATGAATAAGATTTTTCTAATATCTGGTTTGTGGCACATGTTCAGCACTGTTGATGCTTTGCATTTAGTTTGGCATCACTAGTCTAGTATGAAACATGTTGATCTCGATTTGAATGGTGTGTTGTACCTAGTAATTATGCTTCAACTACATGTAGTCTGTTGCTCATCATCTTTACATTTTTATTTGCAGTGGGAGAAGCCAGATGAGCTGACAGCAATTGAGCAGCAGCAGCAACAGCAAAAGCAATTACACCAGCCACAACTGCAGTCTCAGCCTCAACTACAGCCGCCTCAACTACAGCAACATCAGCTACAGCATCCCCAACCACAGCAGCAGCCACAGCTATCACAGTCCCAACAGCAGCAGCAGCCTCCATTACAACATTCACAGCCTTCGGTATCGACTGTAAGTTTCCTTTTAATTTTTTGTTTTATGTGCAGCGTTTGAAAGCCTTGGGCCTTGTTTGTGTTGCCACTTTACAGCAGTTGAAGTAGGATGTTTAAGATTTCATTCTTCCCCAAAAAATAACCTTGCAACTTAGAGTGAAACCACTTTTACTAGTACCTCAGACATGGAAGTAATTGGAATTGGTTGACTCCAGAAAACGTCCATGACAGTAATTCTCTAAAAGTAGTAAGGTAGTATATTCATTAGTAGAATACTGGATGTTTGTTAAATTGCATGCTATATACATTCACTGCCATGAGCTTCAAGGAAGTTCTTTATTTCTGTTTCTGTTCATTTTTAAATATTCTTACTGCTAACTATAATTATTTGCATTGTGCTTATCTCATACATGAACAACGTTAATCCGATTCTTATGTCCGAGAAGATATCATTATCATTAAATTTCCTACTTAACATACTTCATCTTCTATTGACATTACTATTACAAGTCTTTTTATGAAAACATGTGTCCAGAGTCTTCGATTTAAATTTGGTCTCGTAAATTGTGAATTTGTTCCCTTGTTTGAGACCTGTAACATGGATATATTGAGTTGAAAATGTCTTCTTCTTTTTTGAAAATTAATGATTTAATATGTTAGGATTGGAAACCCTTATTTTTACATATGGTTTTATATTCATTTTCATCTTTCTTAAGGTGCATTGGTTTCAGGTACATTGGTTGTAATTTCACTTATGTAACTAGTGGTTGTCAATTGGTGAGGGGAAGACAAAACTGAGACATCACCACCAATATCCTTTCTATTGTGTGTTAGTAATATTATCCTTAGCTTGGTCAAACTGAGGTTGTAATTCTTATTGCTGGAAATTGATTATAATCATTTTCATTGATGACTATTTCTACGAGTAGGGAAAGTTAAAAAGATAAATTTGGGCAGTGTTTTGGTTGTTCTGATTCATTTAGGTCAATTGTTAGGCTGTTTAGTGTAATATCAAAACAAGGATAGCAAGATGAATGTGAGGTGTATGTTCTAGAAACATTAAAGAGGGTTTGCATCTATACACACTGTTAGCCACTCACCAGTGCTAATATCTTGTGTAGCAGTTTGTTTGGAAACACATTTTATTTGAATAGTGGAAACACAGGCATAAAAAATGCCTTTTTGCCCCTTTGTGCAATGAGGTTGGCCTTTTGTGTGGTATGCAGAGTGAAGAACCTGCAAGGGAAAACGAATTAGGATATGCTGATATCGGGATAATGGAATATTTGGATTTCAAATCTATGATTGGATTTTATAATAATTGAAGCAGCCTACTGCTCAGATGTTGGGATGAGGAAATGCTGAATATTGCAAATATAAAGATTAATTTTTCATGTGTGTTACTTTCAAATTTAAGAATCAATACATTGTTGATACTGACCGAAGCAAGGCAACTTGGTCACTCCCAAACCCCCAGCAAATACCAAGAGAATGAGAATAATATATACTTGTTATAATTATGTTTCATATTCACCAGTGATTAGTTCTGCGATATATAGTTGGTGGCTTGCTCTTCCAGATATCCTAGAAGTGGTTAATGCTAACGTTGGACCGTCCTTATTTTTATACATGATGAACCAATATTAATAGATTCATGTTTGCTATTTGTTTTCCTTGTAGAATGACTTAAAAAGGTGCCTCTGGATTAAAACCAGCTTCTCCTTTGATTGAAATATTGGTAGTGTCCTGTTTTAACCTTTCGAACCTTCTTAGGTTTATACTGAACTTTCAACGACTTTGTTCTTTTGTGCAGACTCTCAGTTATGGACAGTTACAAGGCTCAAAAGATACTGGCAGTGTACAAAATCCGTATATGCAACAGGTTTGTAGTTGTATTGTCCATACAGTACATGTAGTCTGCATGTATGATATAAATTAAGTATATGTTTTTGTGAACAAAAAAGTTGAGTGGTTCCTATATTTTTTCAAATTTGCAACATATTTCAAATTACAAATTTAATGCTATTTCTATTTCAAATTTTATTCCATTTTCTTTTTAATTCCATGTTTGCAAAACTTGGTGTCGAAGTTTTGTATGATTTGTTTGTTGGTATTGAAACATTCTATGATTTGCTTGGAAACTAGTTATGGAACTTATATTTCAAAACTTAATACTGTTTCTATCGGCAGCAAACTTTGTCTACACCACAGGATTGGATGTGGAAATCCAGGCCTGGAGGTAACTAACCTTTCAGAAAGTTTCTAGCCTGTTCTGTGTCATTAGTATAAGAATTGCCATCTAATTTTGCTAATTGCTTTACAGGTATATAGCTGAATTCATGGATTGTTTTTGACGTGCAAGCATTTGTCATCTTAGTGAGCACTGCAAGCAATTACATGAATAATTTGTCTCCAACACAACCAAAATTGTTTGAGGCATGTTGACATTGCTGGCTGGTTTAGGTGATATGAGGATTCTACACCTGAAAATCCAATTAAATTTCAGATATATTATGTCCATGTTGGGGAATAATGTACATGTTATACAAGTTGGCTCATCCTATCACCATTTTTAGATTAGATGCTGGCTATTATTAAAAGGTCTTGGCAATTAGAAATCAGAGATCATTATGTACCAGCAATGTAATGAATCTATGTTGAGAAGTTCATCAAGCTTTGCACAAATATTTGGTTCGAGCCAGAGTTGCATTTCTGTGCTTATTTCTTTTCAGAATTTCTGTGCTTATTTCTTTTCAGAATTTCTGTGCTTATTTCTTTTCAGAACTGCTTATTTTATTTGATCTCTTGAGATTAAAGAAACAAAGCACTGCATATATAATTCCTCTCTGGTATTTACTATCTTCATCTTATATGGTACGTATGTTTTTTTAGAGAATAGTTCAGCATATACAATCTGGCTTGATATATATTATTTTGAATGTGTTTGATACATCATGTCTGATATGTAACATTTCTCCAAATATTATTCACATTTTACTTCGTTGTTGGACTATGTTTGATCAAACTATACAATTGGAATTGTTGTGAAATTTTGAAGGGCATTTCCATCGGGGTATAGTGCTACATTCAAGAGTATAATTTGCTTTATTTTTGGCAAATAAAATACCAGTTTTCTTCTTGTAATGTTCTAGATCTTGGTAAGAGGAAAACATTTGTCTGCAGTGTCTGTGCTATTTTCCTAGCAAGACCTTTGGAACTTTGCCTCAATATTTTGTCTTCTTCATAGGAACAGGCTCAAATCTGTTTTGAGGTGATGTGTTTGTTTCTTAGTAAAGTTGCAATATGTTCGTTTCTTAGTAACGTTGCAATATGTTTGGTTCTTAGTAACGTTGCAATATATGTTTGTTTCCTAGTCAGGTTGCAAATTTTAGTACATCTCATGCAACTTATCCTGCGCATATTGTTAGAGCCATCTTTCTTCTGCGAATAGTTGGACTTGTCTTATTGCTTATCTAATGAGCCCAAGTCACTAAAGTCAACCTCGTTAACTTCGAATGTATGAGTGTTTGGCCCAAGTCATTGAACTTGGACTACCCTGTATACCTCTCATTCCCATGATGCCAAAGAAGAGACATCCAGCCTATGGAGCATACTTACTAGCTGGAGTACCCCAGCCTTCAGACCCCTTATCATATGCAATATTTGCATATGGATACAAACATCTCTCATTATCATAAATGAAATTTATAAACGGCCAGGTGTTTGTTTAACATTTCTTTTCATATACAAGATTGCTATCATATACATGAATTACAAATGGTTAGTGGGACCCTTTATATTGTAGTGATGGATGATATACATAAATAAATTATAATATATGCGCCCAAGAATAGGGAAGTATTAACGCCTTAGCTTCTTTTCGATATGAACTTATACTCACCATGCTGCTAATCTGATACATCAACTTTTCTTTGCATTGGCCCATGTTGCATAGGGAGGCATAGTGCTTGCTACCTGAAAACCATACCTCTCTTTGGATTTTGAGCTTCTTATTTGGAGTATACACTTCTTTACCACCACACCCTCGCATTAGTTATGATCCGTTGTAAGTGTTAATCAAAATTTCATAAAAGGGATGCAATGCGACTTTATTAATATAAAGTAAAAAAAATACCATCACTGATGTTTTATTTTTTCATTTGCCTGATGAAATCAGGCGGCCCTTTTTTTTATTGTTATCTATTGATATGCACGCTTTTTTACAATCACAGCCTTTTAGATCTGTTTATTACAAGTCCCCACTTCATAGAAGAAACAACCGTTGAAAAAGAATTCAATATATATATATATATATATATATATATATATATATATATATATTTTAAATGATACATTGGTATGAAATAAATAATAAAATAAATATTAGATATTATTATTATACAATTTAATTAACATATTTCTTCAACGACATGTAGCTTGTAGCATTTGTGAGATGTATATCATCCATGATTTGTATCATCTACAACTTCAGGATTTTTTGCAACATCTTTGTTATGTTGTATCATTGGTATTGGTATGTAGCACAAGTGATATGTAGCTTACTCATCACTCTGTAGGCCTAATCATGTGTAGCTCCAATGGCATGTAATGTCAAAGATATGCAACATTGGTGATGTGTAGCACCATTGACGTATGGTACCAATGATGTATAACAATAGTGATATAGAGCCCTATTGGAATGTAGCATTAATAAAATAGCTCCAATCATATACAACACCAAAATAAGTAGTACAAACATATATCGTTTTTTTCTTCGTCAGTCTTGTACTCTTTTGTAGCTCATGTGAATCACATTGCTCCTTCATTAGTAACTCTTTTTTCACCAATGCCAAAATCTCTTATCTTGGTTTTTCCATGCTCCATTTGAACTCCATTGGCCAGGTGGTGAGAAATTTATTCTTATATGCACAAATCTTATGGATTTAAAATGGCTTCATATTTTTTGATTCTCGTGTAGAATCACATCTCGCATTAGATTTTATATTTTCACCTTTTGCTCATTGCTTCAATGACCAATTTTGAATCTCTACATATACCATCAGTCCTAACCACACTTTTTGCTTGGCAATTTTCAATCCTCTAGTCAAAGCCGAAAACTTTGCAAAATTGTTTGAATTTGCTCTTAATCTTTCTGTGAATTCTATCAATACTCTCCTTGAGTCATTGATTATAATTCCTCTCGCTCTTGTTGCTCTCTGTTTCTTTTTATATGCACCATCAAAAAAGAAATGGTATGCTCCAATACTAATTCTTGGGGGCTCATCTTTCTTACTTATCTGCCTACAAACAATATTTTTAAAAGTTGAATTGTTCTTTCTTAGCTTCCACTAGTGAGTCTTCATTCTCAAATTGCTTCTATTGGCTTTAATTAAGAGTTTGAGGATTGCCATGCTACACAAATATTCCCCAAAAGACTGCATCTTTTGGTCTCAAAAGATTGTTGCATTAGGTGTAATCTCTATATTGCCAGAGGTGTAAATTTTTGGTGTAAAATATTGCTCAAAAGATTATACCATAGTGGTAATCTCTATATTGCATCTTCTTGTCTCAAAAGATTATTGCAATATAGAGATTATTGTAATCTCTATATTTGTTTCTCTTCCATCATATCTGATACCATTCTAATTTTTGTTTAGATTCATAATTCCTCCCTTCTCTAATATGAGAATTAAATTGAAGTATGCTATTATCCAATTTTTAAGGCTATTTAATAATCCCTCTTGCCATATTCTTTGTCGGCATTCTTTTACCAAAGATTGATAAGTGAGTCCATACACATTTGTCACACGATATGTTTTCATGTATCTTTGGCATTCCAATGATATTTGTATCCAATGTGCATCTTTAACCACTTTTATGAACTTCCAGTTTTTTTCCCATATTGTGGCAATGCCTCATGCTTGACCTTTTGAGCCAATACATTCACTATTGTATATATTAATATTCCATATTCCTTTCATGGTTGTCCATTCATTTTTTGCTATTTTAGTTTCCCCAAGGAAAATTATACTCGGAACAAATTCTTGAATCTTTCTCTTTAATTTTTTTTTGTTGAGGTAGAATTCACACCTACTCCAAGAGAATCTAATCTTTTTTTGGATGTGCAGTACAACCTTCCTATTTTTTCCTCCCCGTCCACTTGGGGGGTTTAATTCAGCTATCTTATCCTCTATACTGATTTGGTTTTGAGAGCCCTCCTCAATGGGTTATTGTGAATATGTTTGCAATGCCTCCAACTTTGTGGGTATTCCTTCTTTCTTCTTGGTACTTGTCCCACAATCTACTTGTGATTATATTTGATTTAGGGATAGTATACCACCCTACATTATTACCTCATCTTTCACTTTTTCACCTTCTGTTCTATTCTTTTCTTTTTCCTCTTTTTTTTTTTTTTGATATTCTTCAATTGATTCAACCTCTTCTTTGTTCATTTTTAAGTTTTTTTTTTCCCGTTGTAATCTCTTCTTGTGGCCTTGAATTGATTTTTCATTGATGTCTCTTTTGTTGCCAATACCCACTTCTCTTTAGTCAGCCGTTTCTTTGATACATTCATAAATCCTTTATTATCCTTCTCATTGCCATGTTTTTTTGATACTTGTCCTACTCTACTTGGGCAACTACAAACATAATGTCCATATCATGGCAATGGGTGCATTTAAATGGGATTTGCTCATAATCTAGCTCTTGCTTCCATACTTGACCTTGTAGTTCAATTTCAACATGCTTTGGTAGGCCTTCCATTATGTCCATCTCCATATATATTCTGGTATTAGTGGTTAACTTTGATTGTGTTGTCATCTCAGTTGTTTTAATGAACAACCCTAAAGAGTCTTTTATTGCTTAAAAATATTCTTTTAGCTAAAACTGATACAAAAAAAAGGCATCTTAAATACATATTTGAATGGAGTTCAAAATTTCTTCTCTTGGGTCAAAATTATCATCCTAGTACTTCATAAACAATCCACTTCTTGCAATGAACCAAGGATCTCACAAACCATTTTCCTATCTTTGGGGTTGTTAAATGTTACCAGAAAAATCGTCTTCCTATATATATTATCTCTGGCTCTTGCAAGATTAATGAGATCCAATTACTTTTAACTCGAGTTGCTCTTTGCAATTTACTGGTTGCAGGCGGCCTCTAGTCATCACAGTTTGAAATAAGGTGTTCTCACAAATTTCCTTATTTTTCTGCACTCTCGTTCTCTACCTCCAACAATAGTTCTCTTGAAATCCTTGTTGTTAGATTAGTTGAACCATATTTAGCTTCCCTTTCTTTATCAAAGATGTTATTCATTTATCTTTCTATTGAAGGTATTCATCATTTATCAAAGATATTCTTTTTCATTTGTCTTTCTATCAATAGTCTTTATTTAACTTAATTAACCTAAAGATTACAAACAAAAATAAGCTATATATATATATATATATATATATATATATATATATATATATATATGAGTAATACTTCTTATACATATCCACCATGGGGTTTGAACCCGGGTCACATCACCGATAATGCAAGTGGCGTCCTTACCAGTAGACCACACTCACGGGGTCTTAAATAATTAACTAAATATTACTTAATTAACCTAAAGATAATATAATATTTTGCATGTAACTTATTAAATAAATAAATTAAAATAACATTATTTTTTTAATTTATTTTTATAATATTAAAACTTCAACTTAACTTTTGTTTGAATATATATATTTTATGTTCATTTCAATGCACCATAAAAATATATGCATTAAAATCTTATTTATCCTAATGAGTGTATCTTCTATGGAATGAACTTTAAAAAGATAGAGCTAAAGGGGTGTGATTGTAAAAACACACACATATATATATATATATATATATATATATATATATATATATATATATATATGTGTGTGTGTGTGTGTGTGTTGGAGAGGGTAGGGCAATCCTCCAAGGGAGGTCCTTGGTTCAAATCTCTATCTTAGCAAACACACATCAAGTACCCAAAATCTAGTTGATAATGCTGATGCGGTGAGGGTCGGGCGTGACTCCTGGGTGATTTTGAAGTTATAGAACCCCCTAGTCTTGGTTTCTCAGATCAAGGCGGTCCTGTAAGGGGTTTTTCGCTATATATATATATATATAATAATGGATAACAATAAAAAGAGAGTTACGAGACAAATTTTTGTTTTTAAAGATTTTTTTGGTTGGATAAAGAGAAGGGTTTTGAAAGAGATTTGTATCCTTTAACAAAGAAACATAGTAGATAAGTATATTTATTTTGTGGTTTGAACTTAAGTTTCTAAATAAAAACCTAAAAATATACTAATTCAATGTCATTTTAAAAGTTATTATTTTTTTAAGATGAAATTGAAGGAGACAACAACTATAATAGTAATGGTATTCATCTTTGTTTATATTAATCTAGTAATTTCATACATCAATTTTAAGATATTTTGAATAATGCTTGCAATATATCATAACTAATGCGAGAATGACTAAGATGGATGATTCTGGAAAAAGCCCTCTCCTAGAATTCTAGGGAGGATCTATAAAAAAAAACTTTGCATTTACATAGAAGAATAAAAATAAGTTCTTCAATAAAGCTGACTTTTGCTTCATCGTTCCGTTTTGCCCCACACTTACAGTTTGGAAGTTAGAACTTGAAGATTTCAAAGTGGATTTGTTATTTGGTTATAAAGTATTCAAAAAATAATATTTATATTATTTTATTATTATAGTTTTATTTTGAAATATTATACTATTTTTGTTTTATGATTTGAAGGGTTGTAAGCTTAGAGCTTTGATTTTGTGTTGTATTGGCAAAAGATCATCTAAATTATTGACCAATGGATGACAAGGAACCTTGACATAGTGTGATTCGAGGAGGAATGCGGTTTGAACCCCAATCACCTAAACCTTGTTTCTTTTTAAATTTTTTTGTAATCATTGCATAGAAGGTCATTTGTTCTCTTTATTCCATGAAAAACTACATATGCTTTTAAAATTTGATATGAATAGAGCATATGACAGGGTTTCTTAAAGTTTTCTATATAACACTCTTAGAAATTTTGGTTTTGATCAAGGTTGGTATGAATGGTTTAACTATTTTTATAGCATTTCAAATTATTCTATGTTGGATCAAGCATCTTCTATTGGATACTTTCAATCATCTTGTGGGCTTTGCTAGGGTGGCCTAGTATCTCCTTATCTACTCATTATTCTTGTTAAGGCATTGGAGAGAGCTTTCTCAAAGGTAAAAATGGAAGAAAAAATCAAAGATATTTAAGTTGCAAAAAAAGAGTTCAACCGAATCTCATCTCCAATGTTTTGATGAGAATTTCCTTTTGGATCATCCCTCAATCAATGAAGCCATGGAGTTCAAATTAATACTATTATGCTATGAGAAGGTTGTTGGACACTTGGTTAATACTACAAAATCTAAGATCCTTTTCATTAATATTGCTCTAAAAATGGATATTTTAGGGTTCAAAAGTTAAAAAATCTTCAACAACTTATCTAGTTATTCCGTTATCTAAAGAAGGAAAGAAGGATTTTTGAGACCCAATTTTGGAGAAAATAAAACTTGTTTGGTAGGTTGGAAAGCTAAGTTCTTATTCTTGGATGGGAGTTTACAACTCATAAATACCTCTTTGCAATCTATCTCTATATATTATGTCATTTATAAGATTGCCAATAGGTATAACATTTGAACTTGATAAATTTCAAAGAGATTTTCATTGGAAAGGATGTGAGGAAAAAGTTAGGTTTACTTTTTGTAAGTGAGGTAGGGTTTGTAAAGGAAAGAATATTGGAGGGACAATCTTGTAGAATTGTAGATATATCAATTTGGCATTAGGGACAAAACTTGGTTGGAGATTATTCAAAGATCAAGGAAAGATGAGAATTATTACTTATAAAATATAGTAGGCTTTATTGATGCAATATAATTGTTAAAAAAAAAACCTACCTAGAGGCTCGACAACATGGAATTTCATATTGAATACTTTACAATTGTTTAAGAAACACATTTGATGGTCAATCAACAAGGGCAATTTTATAAATTTCTAGATTGATGCATGAATGAAATCTTATTCTCTTATTTTTATCCAAAATGAAATCATTGGTTTGGAGATGTTAACTTGAAAAGTTTCAAAGATTAAAAATTATATTAATGTTATCAACAACTCTAGATCATGAATTTCTATTAGTGACTTGGTTGAAGGAGAGACCTCCAAACAAAGAGCAAATAAGCATTGGTTTGGAATCTATTAAAATATTATGGATACTTGGTCAAGTTGGGATATAACGACTTATTGTAATGAAAATTTCCTACTCCCGAAGATTTCCCTTGGAAGAATGTTTCATCTCTTTAGGCCTTTCCTAAGGCTTCAACATTCCTTTGGTTAGCAATCCAAAGGAAAATTCTATAGGTGATAATTTGCAAAGAAGAAGATATCGTGGACCTTTTAGGTATGCCTTGTTTGAGAAGGATCTGTTAGTCTCACAATGACACTGAGAGGGGGGGTGAATCAGTGTAGCTTTTTTAAAACTTAAATCTTCAACTCTTAAAGCCGAAACAATGAAAACTTGAAACCAAATAAAGCAAGTATAACAAGAGAACATCACACAACACAAGATGTACCGAGGTTCACCGATTTGGCTACATCCTCAAAATGACTCGTTTGGACTCCCATCCAAATCCAGCCTTTGCAAAGCACCAACTTTACAATCAATTTACCAAAGACCCACCGGAAGGAGCACCAACCCCCGATTTATCTCGCACCAATAGAAAGGAGCACCAACCCCCCACCACATAAAAGGAGCACCAACCCCTCTACCAAGCACCCACTTGATTTTGATATTGATAATAAAATGACATATATGAATCTTCTCTTCTCACATAAAAATTGACCGTTCTCTTAGCTCGTTCTATCAATTGCTAAACGCTTTCTAGGTATTGTGCAGAACTCTGTCTATGACCTCCTCTCAAAATTTCAGCCAAAAATGATATCGTATGAGAAAGTTATGCCCAAAATACTAAAGTGACATTTTTCACCTTTTTCCCAAAAACACGGATTTTCACTCTTTATTTTTCTCCACACACTCTTCTCTCCGCACAAAATAAAATCACACTCTTCAATAAAACACTTCTAACTTAAATGCACACACTTGCATTCCTTTTCACTTTTCACTTTCTCCAAAGATCTTTATTTAATGAAACTGCTTAAAATAATATAACTCCCTTTTTTTATATTGAGAAGGCATTTCGTCAAACACGTCACATGCAAAGAATTGACACCTTACTCGTTCTCATACTTCGGAGCCACGTGACAACTCAAACCAAAAACAAAATATGATCTATTTGATGCCTTGAAGGTGTAACAACACCGAAACCGAAACTCGGCGACTCTTCAAGGTCGAAACGGCCAACTAAAGGATTTTGCCCAAGTGGCACAAATTGACATAAAAGAGACCTGTAACGTTTTTGCAAAAATCATAACTCTCACCTCGTAACTCGGTTTTCTCTGAAATTTGAAACGTAGAATATTTGCAACACTGAATATGTCCAAACCAAAACTCACTACCTAAATCCTTACGGTTCGCTTGTACCACTTCCACAAAAACTGCTACTGACACACTTTTTCAAAAAGAGCGTTTTTGTGACAGTCTTGCAACGCTTGTAAAATTCGCCTCGTTTCTCCATTTTCATTGAAATTTGGAACACATGTTCTTGAAGATAACGACCACCTCCAGTTCAAATTTTGCTACATAAATCCTTACGGTTTGTTCGCAGTGCTTCTGACAAAACCTGCACTTTTTCAGCTTGTACAACCACTTGCCAAATCATCCGCCAAGATACCGGAAACACCACCGATCACTCCAAACACTGTGCTGACATCTCCAATGCTGTTCTGGACTATTTCCTGACATGCTGGCATGTTCCAAACTGATCCATCCTATCCAACTGTGCCCGTGGCGACTTTTGCAACTTTTTGACTATTTTGCTGCTTTGACAACTTTCTGACGATTTTTTCAACTTTTGCAAATTTGCACAAACAACCTGTAACAACTTCACCCAAACATCAAAAACATCCTCATAAGCATTTAACATCACTGTACATACTCTGAATAACCTCTGAACTCCTGTCCACTGCATCAACCGATCTATCTGACTGTGTTGACAACAATGACAATACTGTCGCTGCACCTTGCTCAACAATCTCCCCTTTGGAATTGTTGGCAACACACATGCAATTTCCTGTAACTCTTCTCCCCTTTGACAACAATACCAAAGGGCTGCTGCAAACTCCCCCGAGTCCATGCACAATATTCTCAGGCAAAAATTATTACACTTAGCAAAAATCACAAACATGAGCAAAAAGATAAACAAATACACAAATGCTCCCCCTGAGAATGTGGTCCCGATAGCTAGTCAATTCTTGGGAAGCGTGACCACTCCCAATTTATTGCGAAGGTACTCAAAGACTTCCTTGGGCAACGGTTTTGTGAAGATATCCGCTACTTGCTCTGTTGTTGGAACAAAATCCAACTTAACCTCACCTTCCGCAACTTTCTCCTTCAAAAAGTGATACCGGATAGCAATATGTTTTGTGCGAGAATGCATAACCGGATTCTTTGAGATGTTAATGGCACTGGTGTTATCACACTTAACTGAAATTGGCTCACTGAAGTTAATACCAAGATCTTTCAGGGTTTGTTTCATCCATAATACCTGCGTACAACACGTTGTCGCTGCAATATATTCTGCCTCTACTGTGGATAAGGAGACTGACTCTTGTTTCTTACTATGCCACGCGACCAACCTGTCTCCAAGATAGAATGCACCTCCACTGGTACTCTTTCTGTCATCTACACATCCTGCCCAATCTGCATCTGAATACGCAATAAGGGTGAAGTCCTTACCTTTCGGATACCATAACCCATACTCCATAGTACCCTTGAGGTACCGAAGAATCCTCTTCACTACTGTCACATGAGTCTCCTTGGGACTAGCCTGAAATCGTGCTACCATGCATACTGCCTCAAAATATCTGGTCTGGTAGCTGTCAAGTACAGTAAGCTCCCAATCATAGATCTGTACATGGTTTGATCAACATGTGGAGATTTGTCATCCTTGCTCAACTTGCAACCTGTCGTCATGGGAGTGCTAATTGGCTTACAATCCTCCATTGTGAACTTTTTTAGCATCTCTTTCACATATTTAATTTGAGAAATAAATATGCCCTTCTCATTTTGATTAACTTGCAACCCGAGGAAATACGAAAGTTCACCAATCATTGACATTTCAAATTCTTTTCGCATCTTATTTGCTAAATCTTTACACGACTCATCTTTGTCGCTGCCAAATATGATATCATCTACGTATACAACAAGAACAATAAGATGGCCATTTTCTATTTTGACATACAAATTACTATCCACCATACCTTTCTTGAACCCTTGTTGAGTAAGATAGTTGTCTAGCCTTGCATACCATGCTCGGGTGCCTGTTTTAAGCCATATAATGCTTTCTTCAACTTGCAAACCAAGTTGGGATCATCACCAAGTTGGAAACCATCTCGGCTGCTCAATATAAACCTCTTCTTCAAGTTTCCCATTCAAAAATGTTGATTTCACATCCATTTGATAAACTTTGAAATTCTTGTAAACCTAATTGCCTCTAGTCTAGCCACAGGTGCAAAGGTTTCCTCAAAGTCAATACCTTCAACTTGTGCATAGCCTTTACATACCAATCTTGCTTTATTCTTGACTACCTGTCCATCTTCATTCAATTTGTTTCGAAAGACCCATTTAGTACCGATTATATTTTTATTTGCAGGTCTTGGTACTAACTCCCAAGTTTTGTTTTTCTCGATCTGATCTAATTCTTCATTTATTGCCTTCATCCAACTTTCATCTTTGCTTGCGTCAACAACATTTTTGGGCTCAATGTTGGATAATAGAGAGTAGTTACTTACTACTCTTCTTCTTGTCTGAACACCAACTGTGGGGTCTCCAATTATTTGCTCTCTAGGATGATCTTTCTACCAGCTTCCTGTTTTGAATTTCTTATTTTCTTCCACTTCTGAATCACTGTTTGAATCATCTCGAGTCAATTTTTTGTTTCTTTTTCGTTTCCTTTTCCTCATCTCCTTCAATAACCTCTTCATAAATTGGGTAGTTCTCTTCATAGCTAATTACTCGTTCCCTACCTTCATCAACTTTAACATCGACACTATCCACAATTTTCCTTAGCCTCTTGTTGTAGCATTTGTAAGCTTTGCTTTTTGACGAATAGCCAAGAAAAATACCTTCATCCGCTCTATCTTCAAACTTACCAAGGTTTTCTTCAGTTCTTTTGATGTAACACTTGCTGCCAAAAACTTTAAAGTATCTTGTTGTTGCCTTTTTACCGAACCACAACTCATAAGGAGTTTTGCTTTCATGCGTCCTCAACATGCACCTATTTTGGATGTATACCGCAAGTATGGACTGCCTCTTTCCAAAATCTGTCTGCTACTTTGCTCTCAGTCAACATAGTCCGTGCCATTTCCTGCACTGTCCTATTCTTTCTTTCTACCACACCATTCTACTGAGGTGTCCTGGCTACTGAAAACTGTCTCCTAATACCATATTTTTCACAAGTACTCTGTAAAATCCTTTGAAATGAACTCTCCTCCTCTATCTGATCTTAAACATTTAATCATTTTTCTTGTTTGATTCTCAACTTGGTTTTTGAAAACCTTGAACATCTCAAAAGCTTCTGATTTATGCTTCAAAAATAGTACCCATGTCATCCTGGAATAGTCATCTATACACAACATAAAATATTTGTCACCATTTATGCTTTGCATTCTCATGGGTCCACATAAATCAGGATGTATTAGTTCCAAAGGTTTGCTTGTGTAGTACTCTTTTGTTTTAAATGAGACTCTAGTTTGCTTCCCCTTTTGGCATGAAGCACAAATGCTATTTGATGGTTTTCCAATGGTGGGAATATCTCTCACTACCTTTTTTGAGCTGATTTTTACTAGATTGTCAAAACTGATATGACCGAGCCTCTTGTGCCACAACCAATTTTCTTCTTCCTGTCCAATCAAGCAAGCTCCTTCTGAAGTCTCTGAGAGAGTGTACAAGGTTGCAGATGTCCTCGATCCAGTTGCTATCAACTTTCCACTATTTGCTTTTCTCGACTTCACAACCCTGCTTCTTAAAAATCACTTCATGACCTCTATCACAAATCTGACTTACGCTCAACAAGTTATGCTTCAGACCAACCACAAACAAGACTTCTTTTGACTTGATTTTTTCATCACTGATCTTAACTGAACCTTTGCCAACTATCTTAGCTCCATCATTATTTCCAAATTTTACTGAACCACCTTCATATTGCTGTAACTTCTCAAATTTTTGTTTGTCACCTGTCATATGACTGGAGCATCCACTATCAAGTATCCATGGTGCAGATTTATTCTGTGCTTTAAATGTTGTTTGTACGATCAGGGATTCCTTTTCTTCCTTAGATCGCTCTTTTTCTTTCCACTCTGGTTTGATTACAGTTTTGGGCTCTTGTTTTGACTTTTCTTTTTCAGTAGCTTGTGCATGTTTTTCGAGAAATTTTCTATTTTGTCTCATTCCATTTGGTTGAAATTTTCTTCCCTAAAATTGATTTGATGCAAATGTACTTCGACAATTTCTTGCAATGTGCCCAAAATTATGACAGTTATAACATTCTACCGCATAATCCATCAAAGGTGAAAAAACATTTCTACTGGTAAAATTCCTTGGTCCTACATTATACTTGCAATCTGAAATCTTATGTCCATAACCATTGCATTTAAAATAGTAACCAGAAAAGAGATGATTGAACCTGGGTGATGGTCTTTGCCATGTTGTCGTAGGAGCCATAAATCTTCTTCTTCTTTGATGTGTGACATTGGTGAATCCATCATTGTCAATTCTCCTTTCGTGCCTTGCATTATTGCTTTCTTTTGCATGAGTCAATTTTTCTTGATCAACCTGTTTCTTATCTTCATTCTTTATGGATTCTTCATTTATGGCCTTTGATCCATTTGATGATTCTCCTTCGTCAAAGCCCAAACCAAATTTGATGCCTATAGTCTTTTGGTTATTTATGATCTTATCCAGCTTCATAGAACTTTCTTCACGTTTGTGATAACAACTAATTTTACGATTCATCTCTTCTATCTGCATCCTTAAACCAACAGTCTCTTCTTCTAGCTTGCTGCAATAATCTATTTTCATGGTTATTTGCACTTCGAGATCTTCAGATATTTTCTTGGATTCTTCTATCTGTACTTTCAAACTAGTTATGATTTCATTTGCATCCTCAAGCTTTCTTGAAATTTTCTTATTCTTTTTCTTTCTATCTTCAATTCATCCAGAGCTGCAATTAGTTCCTCTTCCAAATTTACTTCTGCATCAATTTCTTCTTCATCACATTCCTGTTCTTTTTCTATTTTTTCTTCTTTGAGTGCCATGAAAAGAGCTTCACCTGTTTCCTTTTAAGAATCCTCACCGGAGTTGTCTTCTGATGAACTGACATTCTTGGAGATGAAACTTTTCTTCTTGAAGTTGCCTTTTCTGAAATTTGTTTTTTTCTTCCAGTCACTTCTTTCTTGGTGCGATCCTTCATCACTTTTGTTCTTCTCATTAAGTGGACATTTAGCTGCAAAATGCCCAATGCCTCCATAATTGAAACATTTAAACGGTAACTTTCCTCTGTATTTTTCTTTTTCCCTTTTTAGTTTTCGAACAAAGTTTGCTTCCATTTCATCTGATGTCTCTTCTTCCTCGGATTCTTGTTTTGCTTTCATATTTTTATGGGCTTTAAAAGCAGCTTCTCTGTCTATGGGTTTAGATTTTCCTATTCTCATCTCATATGCAGTCAAAGAACCATGCATCTCATCCATACTAAAAGAATTTAGATCTTTAGCTTCTTCTATAGCTGAAACTTTAGAATCAAATCTTTGGGGAAGAGATCTTAATACCTTTTTCACGATGATAGAATCTTTGATTTCCTCGCCGAGTCCTCTAATCGCATTAATGACTTCATTAACTCTCAACATATATGCCTCTATGTTCTCATCGTCATTCATCTTTAATACTTCGAACTGAGCTCGATGTGTTTGTAACTTGGCCTCCTTGATCTTAACGTCTCCTTCATGAATGCTCCTCAGTTTGTCCCATATTTCTTTTGCCATTTTACAACTCATAATCTTTACCAGTTCACTGTCCACTAATCCGCACATGATAGCATTCTTTGCTTTTGAGTCATTCTCAAACAGTTTCTTACCGAAGCATCGGTTGGAGAAGTGGTGGGTATTGTGTATCCACTATCTACTGAATCCCAAATGTCGTATCCCAAAGCACAAAGATATGTCTCGCATCCCGAGTCTCCAAAATGCGTAATTAGTTCCATCAAACAATGGTGCTTTGTTTGATGAGAAGCCTTCACCACCTGCCATTGTGTCACTTCCAAGATCACCCTAGCCGGTTAAGCTTGTTCAGGAACCTCGCTCTGATACCAATTGTTAGTCTCACAATGACACTGAGAGGGGGTGAATCAGTGTAGCTCTTTTAAAACTTAAATCTTCAACTCTTAAAGCCGAAACAATGAAAACTTGAAACCAAATAAAGCAAGTATAACAAGAGAACATCACACAACACAAGATGTACCGAGGTTCACCGATTTGGCTACATCCTCAAAATGACTGTTTGGACTCCCATCCAAATCCAACCTTTGCAAAGCACCAACTTTACAATCAATTTACCAAGACCCACTAGAAGGAGCACCAACCCCTGATTTATCTGCACCAACAAAAGGAGCACCAACCCCCCTGATTTATCTCAAGAAAGGAGCACCAACCCCTAATTTATCTACACCAACAAAAAGGAGCACCAACCCCTCTACCAAGCACCCACTTGATTTTGATATTGATAATAAAATGACATATATGAATCTTCTCTTCTCACATAAAAATTGACCGTTCTCTTAGCTCGTTCTGTCAATTGCTAAACGCTTTCTGGGTATTGTGCAGAACTCTGTCTATGACCTCCTCTCAAAATTTCAGCCAAAACTGATATCGTATGAGAAAGTTATGCCCAAAATACTAAAGTGACATTTTTCACCTTTTTCCCAAAAACACGGATTTTCACTCTTTATTTTTCTCCCACACTCTTCTCTCACACAAAATAAAATCACACTCTTCAATAAAACACTTCTAACTTAAATGCACACACTTGCATTCCTTTTCACTTTTCACTTTCTCCAAAGATCTTTATTTAATGAAACTGCTTAAAATAATATAACTCCCTTTTTTTATATTGAGAAGGCATTTCGTCAAACACGTCACATGCAAAGAATTGACACCTTACTCGTTCTCATACTTCGGAGCCACGTGACAACTCAAACCAAAAACAAAATATGATCTATTTGATGCCTTGAAGGTGTAACAACACCGAAACTGAAACTCTGGCGACTCTTCAAGGTCAAAACGGCCAACTAAAGGATTTTGCCCAAGTGGCACAAATTGACATAAAAGAGACCTGTAACGTTTTTGCAAAAATCATAACTCTCACCTCGTAACTCGGTTTTCTCTGAAATTTGAAACGTAGAATATTTGCAACACTGACTATGTCCAAACCAAAACTCACTACCTAACTCCTTACGGTTCGCCTGTACCACTTCCACAAAAATTGCTACTGACACACTTTTTCAAAAAAGAGCATTTTTGTGACAGTCTTGCAACGCTTGTAAAATTCGCCTCGTTTCTCCATTTTCATTGAAATTTGGAACACATGTTCTTGAAGATAACGACCACCTCCAGTTCAAATTTTGCTACATAAATCCTTACGGTTTGTTCGTAGTGCTTCTGACAAAACCTGCACTTTTTCAGCCTGTACAACCACTTGCCAAATCATCCGCCAAGATACCGGAAACACCACCGATCACTCCAAACACTGTGCTGACATCTCCAATGCTGTTCTGGACTATTTCCTGACATGTTGGCATGTTCCAAACTGATCCATCCTGTCCAACTGTGCCCGTGGCGACTTTTGCAACTTTTTGACTATTTTGCTGCTTTGACAACTTTCTCGCGATTTTTTCAACTTTTGCAAATTTGCACAAACAACCTCGTAACAACTTCACCCAAACATCAAAAACATCCTCATAAGCATTTAACATCACTGTACATACTCTGAATAACCTCTGAACTCCTGTCCACTGCATCAACCGATCTATCTGACTGTGTTGACAACAATGACAATACTGTCGCTGCACCTTGCTCAACATGATCTAGAAACATTGAATCATTTTTGTATTCATTATGTTTTTGCTTATACGATTTCGGGCAATTTTTGAAAAAACACGAGAATACTTCGTATGGCTCCATCAATATTGAAAGAGTTCATAAAATGTGGACTAATTATTTCCAAGCTAAAGTATTCTACATATTTTAGAGGATTGGTTTTGCCATTGTTTGTTGGAATTTATGGTGTGAAGGAAATAATAAAGTTTTTAAAAATCAATCTCAAAATCAATGCCCAAGTTTGAAATCACATTATTGTCTATCTTGTAGAATGTTTATTGGCATGGTGCTCATCATAGGAAGTCTTAGATGCAGAAAAAAATAAGCTTACCTTTTGGTTATGGGATTTAGATATAGATGGAAGGGTCATTTATGAGAATGGAGTTAAAACAAAGGATTTGCTTCCATCTATGGTTAAATGAAAAATATCATGAAGTTGAGTTTATCAAAATTAAGTTTGATGGTTCTTTCAAAGGAAATCCAAGATTTTTTTTTGAAATAATGAAGGCAAAATTCTCCTCACTTACTTAGAATCATATGGAAATTCAACTAACAACTATGTAGAGGATAAAACACTTATTATAGGGATCAAAATTTCTATTGAAAACTAATTGATGTGGAACAAAAAATGGCCAAATATTTTATTACTCGAGGTGCTTTAATAACACTTTTACAACCATAATCTTCTTAAAATAGAACATGTTAACAAGAAAACTATGACTTAGCTAATCAAATCAAATTTGCTACCTCTAAGAAGATAACAATTCAAACCCAATGACTATGTTGTCCAAATGTGTTGACATTTACAAGTTGGAATAAAATTTGTAATTTATTGCTAACTTAGACTTAGGACTTTAGACTTTAGGAAATAATAAAATATAAACTAAGCCTAATAAACATAAGCCTAGGTCTAAATGATGTCCTCATCATACCTTCCCACTAAAGAAGCATTGGAATCCAATGCTTTTACAATAGAAGTGGGAGAGAAGATATGTGCAAGTGCCCAAAATGCAATCCTTGAACTTGATGAAGAAGAGAGAGACCCCTATGGAAATTTTTGCTCAATAATAGAGCATAAAATTGTCTCGAAGATCTACTCGATCAGAAAGAGCATACAATTGCCAAAGACTCTAGTCGAGAGCATACAATCACCCCAATAGAATGGAGAAGGGACTACTACTCTTGCAAATGGAGTACCCATAGCAAACAAGGCTAAAAGAGCCATGATAGTAAATGTCTTCAATTGTATTCACAAAATGTTGCTTGCTTCTCACATCATTCATGCTTCAAAACTAGAAGCATGCACATCGAATGCCTCAAACTACAATCAAATCATTGTGGGAAAATATGAAATAAAGAGAGGAAAAAGACACAAATCCTTACAATCAAATACATGGCAACAATCCTGGTGATTAAAAAATGTTCTCTCATAATGGCACCCACTAAAGCCGATACACTTGAGGCCAAAGTCAAGTACCTATAGAAGGATGAGATGAAGGATGTCACCAAGAAGGAAGAATGTGTTGTCAAGACACCCACCATGGATGAAACACTCAAAGCCAAGGTTGAAGGAATCATAGGAAGACAAGACAAAAATACCAATGCGGAAGGTGGAAGTGACTCACAAGGTGTAAGGTACAAGAAGGCATGGATTGGAGTGATACCTTCAAAAAGTTACAATGGTGACTTCAACTCCTATTGAGGGAGTATAAAAATACCCAAATGACATATAAGTGGACTAGAATAATAGAATGGAGTGTTAGGTAGCACCAAGGTGCACTCCATTGTACAAATCCACAATATTTTCAAGAAGGTTTCAAAAACCTAAGTTGGAGGATAACAAATAGAAAAAATAGAAAGTGGAAAAAATAGAAAAAAAAGAAAGTTGATGCTGAGGTGCTGCTAAGGCACTAAAATTAAAAAAATTATAAACTAATTATAATTAAAAAATTAAAAAATTTGGTATATTTCAGCCAAGTCAACGATAATAAATTGACTCTAAGGATGAAAGTGGATTTAGGAGTGTCAGGTTCAAATGAAAATGCACGTCATATTACAACAATTTAATTATTGAGGGAGTATAAAAATGCCCAAATGGCATAAAATTGGACTAGAACAATAGAATGAGTGTCGGGTACCATCGAGGTGCACTTCATTTTACAAATTCACAATATTTTCAAGAAGGTTTCAAAAACCTAAGTTGAAGGATAAAAAATCCTCAAAGGCTTCAAAAGCTGAAATAGCCAAGAAGTTGAAACAAAAGCTGGTGCAGAAGCTGTACTTGATGTGGTGTTGCTCGAAGGAGTGTTGTCACGCTGGTGAAGATTTGAGCTAAGCTTAAAAATTCACTGAGAGACAAGCCACTAGGGGCAAAGATAACTCCAATGCGTGGAGTACCCATGTGATATCCATGCTCACATAAAAAAGACTTTGGTCTTGTGAAGGAAGTGTGCTTCCAAAATAGTCTCTAAGGATGAAAGTGGATTTAGGAGTTTCAATTTCAAATTAAAATGCATTTCATATTACAACAATTTAATACCTATGCCCAAGCAAAATAATTTTTTTGCCTCTACCAAGCAATTTTACAGTTTTTCTAGAGTAGAAAGTGGTAAAAATAGAAAAAAATAAAGTTGCTGCTAAGGCACTAAAATAAAATTTTTTATGAACTAATTATAATTAATTAATTAATTAAAAAATTGATATATTTCGGCCAAGTCAATGACAATAAATTGACTCGAAGGATGAAAGTGGATTTAGGAGTGTCAAGTTCAACCAAAAATGCACTTCATATTGCAACACTTTAATTATTAAGAGAGTATAAAAATATCCAAATGGTATATAAGTGGACTAGAATAAGAGAATGGAGTGTCGGGTATCACCGAGGTACACTCCATTTTACAAATCCATAATATTTTCAAGAAGGTATCAAAAACCTAAGTTGGAGGATAACAAATCCTCAAAGGTTTCGAAAGCTGAAATAACCAAGAACCTGAAACAAAAGCTGGTGCAAAAGCTATGCTTGATGTGGTGTTGCTCGAAGGAATGTTGTAAGTCATGTTAGTGAAGATATGAGCCAAGCTAAAAAATCCACTAAGAGACAAGCCACTAGGGGCAAAGACAACTCCAATGCGTAGAGTACCCATGTGATATCCATGATCACATAAAAAGGGCCATGGTCTTGTGAAGGAAGTGTGCTTCCAAAATAGTCTCTAAGGATGAAAGTGGATTTAGATGTGTCGAGTTCAACTGAAAATGCATCCCATATTACAACAATATAATTCCTATGCCCAAGCAAAATAAAATTTCTGCCTCTACCAAGCATTTTACAAATTTTCTAGGGTAGAAAGTGGTAAAAATAGAAAAAAAGAAAGTTACTGTTGAGGCATTGCTAAGGAACTAAAATAAAAAATTATGAACTAATTATAATTAATTAATTAAAAATTTTGGTATATTTTGGCCAAGTCAACGACAATAAATCAACTCTAATGATGAAAGTGGATTTAGGAGTGTCAGATTCAAATGAAAATACACTTCATATTACAACAATTTAATTATTGAGAGAGTATAAAAATGCCCAAATGACATATAAGTGGACTAGAACAATAGAATTGAGTGTCGGGTACCACCGAGGTACGATTCATTTTATAAATCCATAATATTTTCAAGAAGGTTTCAAAAACCTAAGTTGGAAGATAACAAATCGTCAAAGGCTTTAAAAGCTGAAATAGCCAAGAAGTTGAAATAAAAGCTGGTGCAGAAGCTGTGCTTGATGTGGTGATGCTCGAAGGAGTGTTGTAAATCATGCTAGTGAAGATATGATCCAAGCTAAAAAATCCGTTGAGAGACAAGCCACTAGGGATAAATATAACTCCAATGTGCAGAGTACCCATGTCATATCCATGATCACATAAAAAAGACTATGGTCTTGTGAAGGAAGTTTACTTTCAAAATAGTCTCTAAGGTTGAAAGTGAATTTAGGAGTGTCAGGTTCAACCAAAAATGCATTCCATATAACAACAATTTAATTCCTATGTCCAAGCAAAATAAAATTTCTGCCTCTACCAAGCAATTTTATAGTTTTTCTAGAGTAGAAAGTGGCAAAAATAGAAAAAAAGAAAGTTGTTGCTGAGGCACTGCTAAGGCACTAAAATAAAAAAAATTATGAACTAATTATAATTTTTTTTGATTTGGTAAAATAAGGGGTTTTGAAAGGGCCCCCAAACCTTTTACAAAGGGGTTTTCCAAGGGTCCCCAAACCTAAACAATAACATAAATATATTCAATGAGCACTAGAGAGGAATAGAGTTGAACCAACATTCGACAAAAAATTCCAACAAATCAGAGTTTGTGGATCTGAAATCCCATCTGAATTCTAAAAAGAAATTCAAATTTGAGACTAAGCACCCAAAAAAGAACTAGTAGATGAACCTCGAGGGTGCTCAAAAACTGATTTTGAATTAGGCCTTCTTGCTTAATAAACCAAGGTTTAACAAAAAAAAATCCACCAATCCCAAATACGACAACCTGAACTAACAATCCAACGATCCAACGCAAAGGCGAAACCAAAAAACTTTTGGATCTAGAGTGCTAAAGTTTGATTTAAAATTTAAAATTGAAAATCTTGCTCAAACCATAGTGCTCAAGTTGAATCAAAATTTGAAATAAAGGAATTCCTGCCTAATAGGATAAAAAGATTAGGAAATCCTACTTCCTGCATGAAAAAACCATTCAACAGATGGGACATTCCCACCTATTAGGAAGCAAAGAACTGGAATAAGAAAAGCACAAAAGAGCAACAATCGGTAATAGGAGATCTATTACTAAAAACACTATTGAAAGAAAAACCTTCCAGCCCGAAATCAAGCATCCAACATAATCTTACAACTCAAATCAGACGGATCTTGCAATCTCATCAATATCTAATTTAAAATTTAAAACTGAGCGCTCAAAAATGGAAAAGCCATAATAACTTTGGGAGAGCTCATAAAAACCAAAGAGATTTAAAAATAGGTAAACCCACCTAAATATTATAGCATAGGACTCCACCCACTAGCCAAAAGGAATGAAAGCCATGCCTTTCATACAACTGGTCGCCATAGAGAGATTTTAAAATTACAATTTTTTAGTAGGGCCGTAGGGTTTTGAGGGGAACCCAAAAACTTAGCAAGATTTTGAAAGGAACCTAGAACCTATTTACAACTGGTCCAACAAACAACATCCACTCATTTTCTAAGGAGGACCACTGGGTTTAGAAAGAAACCCAAAACCTTCAATAGGGTTTTGACAGGGACCCAAAACCTAACAACTGGTCAACCTTCCACCCAACAACATGCGTAGCGACTGCAGCTCCTTCAACTAACCCAAACTTCCACCTAACCCCCCAAATGTAGTTCCTTTAGCTGACATAACCTTCCACCCAACACATTCATCTATTGTTGCTGTTCCTTCAACCAAACCAGGGAACTCCAACCTAGAGTGAACAAACTAGCAAATATCTCAACATCATAGCTAGTTGGAGCAGATCTATCAGTTGATCCAGCTACCCCCCCAGTTGATCTAACTAACCTTGAATTAATTATAATTAATTAATTAAAAAATGTGGTATATTTTGGCCAAGTCAATGAAAATAAATAGACTTTAAGGATGAAAGTGCATTTAGGAATGTTGGGTTCAATCGAAAATGTACTTCATATTACAACAATTTAATTCCTATGCCCAAGTAAAATAAAGTTTCTAAAAATGCACTTCATATTACAACAATTTAATTCCTATGCCTAAGCAAAATAAAATCTTTGCCCAAGCAAAATTAAATTTTTGCCTCAACCAAACAATTTTATAGTTTTTCTAGGGTAGAAAGTGGTAGAAATAAGAAAGTAAGTTATTGCTGAGGCGTTGCTTAGGCACTAAAATCAAATTTATATGTCAATGTTTCTAAGGAACTAAAATAAAAGGCATATTTTGGTCAAGTACACAACAAAAAATCAACCAGACCAGATAGTCAACATAGATCAAATAGTCCAACAATCAACATGAGCGAAGTCAACAGTTGTCAATGGTGGTGGTTGGTTTTAGGTGCACAAGGTTAGCCAACCTCATTGGTTGGCTAATTACCTCTCGGTGTCTTGCTCTTTTTAAATGCTTATGAGTCTCCCACACAAGCAATGTGGGATTTTTATCTTACAAGTTAGAAAATAAAACCAACCCAAAATATTTACCATCGTGATTAGGCCACTTATTAGAATAGGGAGTAATCGATGGTCACAATGAAGGAGGCACCAAAAAATCAAATCAAATGCAAGAAATTGATCGTAGCCAATCCTATCCAACCTAACTTGTCTACTTCCCTTAGCGTGGAATGGCCTAATGACTCACTACCACATGAATATGGGATAATGAGTGAGAATGGCTGAAATAAACTAGGTTGAATGTGGTTGACGTTTAGCAGTTGCTTCTCGTTACGCAGTCATAGGGGGCTAAAAAATGATTAGATACCATCCTAGTATCAACCATCAACAATGCTTCAAGGACTTTGCTAGTACCTATTGAGAAATCATATATGGTCACAAAGTGTTGGAAATCTATCAAGCAACAACCAAAAAATGGTTGGAGAGCATGGTGTTAACTAGCAAGAGGAGAAGTGGCATTGCATTGACATATAGAGGTGTCATCATTGATATTGGACTTGGTATTTAGGAGGACGTGTGCTCAATGGTGGAGGACGTGTGCTCAATGGTTGAGAACGATAAAAAAATGATTGTGGCAAGCCGATGGTCAAGGTTGACCAACTAGTTGCTGGAAGCATCTGTGAGCGATCAAATTGGGGCCAATAGAGGTTACCAAGGGTGAATGGTAGTTGGTATATGGAGATCTGGGTGATCACTAGAAATTGGGCATACCGCACCCGATTTTCCAAAATAAAAGAAAAGTAAACTTTACTAAAGTAAGGTAAAATCAATTTAATATTAATTTTAATAAAATATTATATTAATATTAAGCTGTAAACTTACTATAATGGTAAGGGATTTGGCCTCTCTTTAAAAGGTCCAAGGTTCAAACCCCACTTAGTATAAGGGGACCATGACCCCTCATAAAAACTTGTGTAAACTCATTGAATTTTAAGCTGCAAGCTTACTACAATGGTAAGGGATTTGGTCTCTCTTTGAGAGGTCTAAGGTTCAAATCCCACTCAGTATGAGAGGACCAAGATCCCTCATAAAAACCTGTGTAAATTCATTGAATCAAGTGGCATTAGCTCAACCAGTTCGATTCCTCATCACTTAAGGAGGAGATCAAGGTTCAAATCTTTCCAAATGATACATGGATAATATCCAAGCTTTGTTGTAATACCACTATGTGGTGATGATGTAATACGGATGGGGTCCATTTCAATCCCATATAACCAATTGAAAAATATATATATTAATATCGATTTTTAACCTTGGTGAACCTTAATTTATCTCAAAACTTGGAGGAAACTAGCCCAAACCTCACCAAATTTTGTGCATGGAGGCAAAGTGACTGAATAAAACTAACATAGGGTCAATTTTTTTAGGATATGTTATTAGAAAATTGGGGAAATTTTTCTAAGATTTTTGCACCTAATCCTATGCAAACTAACAACTAATCTCCCACAAGTTTGATCTTAGGCTCTGATACCACTAACGTGGAACCAAATATGGCCAAATATTTTATTACTCAAGATGTGCTTAAATAACACTTTTACAACCATAATATTCTCAAAATAGAAGATGCTAACAAGAAAACTAAGACTAAGCTAATCAAATCAAATTTGCTAACTCTAGGAAGATAACAAATCAAATCCAATGACTATGCCATCCAAATATGCAAACATTTACAAGTTGGAATACGATTTGTCATTTATTGCTAACTTAGACTATAGAAAATAATAAAATAAAACTAAGCCCAACAAACATAAGCCTAGGTCTAAATGATGTCCTCATCACTAATGAAAATATATTTTGATTGAGAGGGATTCACAAATAATTTATTAAAGCAATCAAGAATAACAAATGTGTAGATTAAAAAAATATTATTTTTTATGTCCATAAACTATTGTTGTAGGTAGTATCTTGAAAACGTCATCATATTTATGAAAAAAACAAGTACTTTAGACAACAATAATAGTAATAATACTTGATTTTTTATTTTTTAATTATTCTAATGATCTCTAATTACATCCATTTTGTGATATTTTGATTAATTCTTGCAATATATCACAATTAATGCAAGGATGATTAATTCTTGATTAATTAGGATTTTCTTAGAACAAACCCTAAAAAGGCAAATCGTGCCCCGTCAAGGTCGACCATGATTTCACCTATGCGAAGTCAAACCCTGTCAAGGGCGAGCGTGATTTCACATAGAGAGATAAAAAAGGAAAAAGAGGGGGAGAAGCCTTACCCTTGCCCTAAGCAAGTCTAAGGGGTCTCCTAGAGGGCTCGGGGAAGATTACCCACTAAAGTGGGTCAATTTTATATGTCTACATTTTTCCCCCTCTTTGATGCATTTAAGGCCAAGTAAATGTGTCAAAGAAATATGTAGACCCCTTATAGTCAAGAAGACAACAAGCACAAAAATAAGTGGCCAGGTTTGGGTAAAAATATGATGCAAAAGGGGTATCACAAAGGACACTCTAGAATTTTGCATGCTAGGCAAGACATTATTACCATTAATGCCTCTATGGATAGGGTGCCCCCTCGAGTTTTGAAAGGAATGGAAATTCCTTAAGAAACTAAAAAAAAAGGTAAGGAGAGAAAGAGAAACAAATGAAGAATGAAGTAAGCAAACAAACAACAGAGCAAGGATTATTGGGTACAACAAGAATCTAATGCAACTAGCATGAAATGCAAGAATAAAAATAGAAGAAAAAAGAGAAGGGAAGATAAGAGAAGAAGAAGAAGAACAACTAGAAGAAGCAAAAGAAGAATCCAAAGGTCAACCATAGAAAGTGAGAAAAACCAATCAAAGAACCTTGGATGAAGGGTGTTATGCTCAAAAGGATGGTCTAGGTATGGAGTGAAAACCTGCTATGTGTGTAGTACTCACTAAGATGGATAAAAAATATGGAGCGTAACCCGCTATGGATGATTGCTCAAATGATGAAGTGCAACCCGCTATGTATGATTGATCGCTAGTGACTACTGTGGGACAATTGCCCACTAGGATGTGTACTAAGGCCTACTAAAATGGCCAAGGAGCTTATCCTATAATGGTGTTTTGAGCCCGCTGAGTCAAAAGAAGCATAACCTGATAGGGGAATACATTATTACTGATGTGAATGATGTATTAGAAAATACTACCTGATAGAGGTGTGTAAAAAAATATATATATATACCAATCAATAAGAGCATAACACAAAACAAGTTTGTGCATGTGCTAGAAGAAAAAAATAGGAGAAAAATGAGGCACAAAGAAATTGTGCGTGTGTGCCACCTGCTTGAAGTTTTAGCTATTGAAATGTCAAGAGGGAGGAAATGTACAAATAAAAGAGAGAAGAAGGTATATCCTTATCTGAAAAGAAGAAAATGAAGGAAGAAATAAGAATCATGCAAAGAACAAGGACATGCCAAAAGAGGTTGCATTCCTTGACTTTGAGGAGAAATGATGATCACTATAAACATTTTCAAAGTCAAGGAATATGAGAAGAAGAGAGAAGAGAAGGAAAAAGCAAAAGAATATGAGAAGAGAAGAAGGGATGAAAATGCATGGGACCTAGGTTGGGGCTTCGTTAGGCATCAAAATCCTAGTGAAAAGTGCAATGCATGTGAGCTATGACCTAACTAGGTATCATCACATGCCATTATCATGAATCCCCAAAATCTATATGAAAAAGCAATCATGAGAAAACAACAATGCAATTATGACAAGCAAAAATGTGAGAAACAGAATGTTAGACAATCATGCAAAGTATGACAAACAATCATGCAATATGAGAAGACAAACATATGCAATATGATCTAAGCTAAAAATGCAAAATGCAATACATATGATGGATCAAGCATAATATCTTTTTAAATGCATTATATTCATAGGTTCTTTAAGTTCTTTACCATACAAAGAAGCCAAACAATAGGCACCTAAGCCAAACTTGGCCTTTATGACAAAGGGCCCTAACCAATTGGGCTGAAACTTACCTCGAATATCAACATGAGCATTGATGTTCTTCTAGTTTTCCTTGAGGACAAGGTTACCAAACTCAAAAGAACGATTACAAATTTTCTTAGAATAAGATCGCCGAAGTCTATCCTGATAGGATATCAAACGCTCTAAGACATGAATGCACTTTTCATCCAGCAACTCCAATTGGTGCAAACAGTTTACACAATACTCATTGCTGATCGTGACATCTTGCAACAAGATGCACAATGAAGGAACCTCAAACTCAAAAGGAAACACTGCCTCAGTCCCATATACCAAGATATATGGCGAGGCCCCTATAGGAGTATGCACACTAGTACAATAGGCCCACAAGGTAGGATAAAGTTGGATATGCCAGTCACGACCAATCTTACTAACTAAAATTTTCAAGATCATAATCAAGGACTTGTTGGATGCTTCGACTTACCCATTACCATGGGGGTAATAAGGGGTTGAACACATGTGCTGAATCTTGTACTTAGCACAAATATTATGAAAATCCTTATTCTTGGAGGAGTGTCATTTTCCAAAACAATAATAAAAGGAATCCTAAACCTACAAAGAATACGGTTGAAGATGAACTTAGAAACATGAGTTCCAGTTACCGTAGCCAGGGGTTTGGATTAAATCTATTTAGTGAAATACTCAGTCATAGTAATGATAAAATTGTGACCATTTGATGATATTGGGTTAACTTTCCCAATAATATCCAATCTCCACATGGATAATGGCCAAGGGGAAGAGATAACCTGAAGGTCCTAAGAAGGAGCATGGATAAGATGATCATGGCATTGACACTTATCACAACACCGAACATAGTCACATGCATATTTCCCATGGAAGACCAATAGTACCCCATACAAAGGAGATTTTAGGAAATAACATTACCATTGAAATGGCCTCCACATGAACCTTTGTGAGAATCACTAAGAGCAAGCCAAGTTTTATCATAGTTAAGACATCTCAAGAGGATGCCTTCAAAAGAATCTCGATACAAGGTGTTGCCGATTATGATGAATCAACACACTCTTTTGCACAAAATCTTACATTTATTGTGATCTAAACCATCAGACATCAAACCATCCTTAAGGAAATTAAATGTCATTATACCATGGCTCAGATGGGGAAGCTCAGATGGTCAAACAATATAACAAGACAAGACAAGAACCAAGCGATGCAAGTTCTCAAAATTATCTAATGATAATCAACGCTTGATCATATTCTAACTCCATAGAGAACAAGGATACAATAGCAGCCATGGCATTCGCATGATGGTTTGAGGTCTAAGGACAAAATATATGGTTACTCATTTATACGAGGATAACAACCTAGTAATAATCTCCTTGTAAGGTTTAAGTTTATCATCCTGGGTCTGATAAACATCGTTAATCTGATTAACCAAAAGTTGAGATTCACCAAAGACCAAAAGAACTCTAACATGCAAAGCTAAGTCAAATCTAGGACCAAGGATCAAAGCTTCGTATTCTATAATGTTATTCATGCAAGAGAAACAAAGTTTTAAGGACAAGGGGATGAGTTGATTTTTTGGAATGACTAGAATGACTCCAGCACCAGTGCCCTTCATGCATCAGGTTCCATAAAAAACCAAAGTCTAAGACTTTGACTCTTCAATTTTGACATTGAATCACTCATCAAGAAACTCAACAACTATAGGATGGGTAGCTTCTAGGGAAGCGGAGGCTAATTGATCAAAAATTACCTAACCCTTAATAGCCTTCTAACCTATAAAAGTTAAGTCAAACTCACTAAGGGCTAGCACCCATTTAGCATCTCGACCTGAAAGGTGGGGTTTAGACATTAAATAATGCAAAGGATAAAACTTTAAAACTATCAATATCTTATGGTTGAGCATGTAGTGTCTTAAATTTTGAGAAGCAAACACTACGATAAGGTAAATATTCTCTAAGGAAGTGTACCTGGTTTCATAACTAACTAAGGTTCTAGTAATATAGTAGATAGCTCATTCTTTATTTTTATCATCATGTTGGGCCAACATGGCTCCTAAAGCATGAGCAATAGCTACTATGTAAAGCATCAAATGCCTACCAGGTACAAGAGGAACTAAAATAGGTAGGGAAGTGAGATACTGTTTGAGATCATCAAAAGCTTTTTGACACTCAAAATCCCATTGGAAGACCACATCTTTCTTAAGAAAATTAAGAAAGGGCTAACACTTATCGGCTAACTGGGTAATGAACCAAAGGATAGACTGAAGTTTACGTTGCAGACTACATAGTTCATTTAGGATGTGGGGAGGAGGTATATCAATGATGGATGTTATCTTTAATAGGATCCACTTCAATGCCTCACCTAGAAACTATGAAGCCTAACAACTTGCCAAATGTGACTTTGAATACACACTTAGCCGATTTAAGACGAACATTGTATTTCCAAAGCCTTTCAAAATTTCATCTTAAATCACAGATATGATCCTTTAGTTCTATGGAGCGGGCTAGAAGATTGTCCACATAGTCTTGGAGAATATCATGCATCATGTCATGGAAAATATAAGTCATGGCCCATTGCTAGGTAGCTCCTACATTATTTAGGCCAAAAGGTATGACATTCCAGCAAAAGATTCCCCATGGAGTAGTGAATGCTGTCTTAGCTTGATCCTCAGGGGTAATCATAATCTGATTGTACCTTGAGAAACCATACATAAGTGAAAGCATTCCACATTTGGCAGTGAAATATACAATCTACTCTATGTTGGACAAGGAAAAATTGTCCTTGGGACATGCTAATTTAATATTCCAAAAGTTGGTACATATTTTGATTGTTCATTCCTTCTTAGCTACAGGAACGATATTAGATATCCAATCAAAATAGTCGATAGCTTTTATAAAACTAATGTCAAGGAGTTTTTGGAGCTCTTCCTTGGCTGAGAGGGTGACCTTAGTATGCATATTCCTAAGTTCTTGTTTAACAGGATTAGCGCTAGGTTTAACTACCAAATGATGCATGACAAGGAAGGGATCAATCCTTGACATGTCGACATATGATCAAGCAAAAATATCTTGATACTCTCTTAATAAATTGGTCAATTGCTCCTACTCATCAATGGACGAGGCTTTACCTAGCTTAAGGATTCTAGGGGCTTCCTCAAAACCTATGTTCACATCTATGGTATCCTTAATATGAAGAACACAAGCTTATACTGAGAGGGGGGGGTGAACAGTATAAGACCACTTTTTTACTTTTTCCTTCAACTTAACTTTTAATACAATATTATGCAGTGTATAGAAAGCAATATCAAGCAGAAATCAAAGCAATACAGAAAACACCATCCACAATAGAGACACAACAATTTACGTGGTTCACCCAAGGTGGGCTACTCCACGGATAAAATTTTCACTAAAATTTTATCAACCAAATCTGGGAAAACCTTTCCCGATTACAATGTTTATGGGTACCAACCCAAAGGAGACACCAATCCCCTAACTCTGCTCTGGTCGGTGATCCTCTAGAAGACCTCTCGCCTCTGCTGCCCTTAGCAAGTGGAACTCTATCCACAGAAGACACCTGTCTTCCCCGCTCTGGTTGGAGACCTCTGTCCTCAACTCTATCACCTCAAAGCTGGTCCTCGAAAATGCACTAAACACAGTCCTTCGGTCTAGCACAAATGTCCTCTATATTTTTCTTTGATCTGCACCAAACATAGTCCTTCGGTCTGGCACAAGTCTGTCCTCTTCCTCTTTCTCTGGTCTGCACCAAACATAGTCCTTCGGTCTGGCACAAGTCTGTCCTCAAATCTCTTTCTGTTCTATTACAGCCGCACTTGGTCGAAACCAACTTTTGCACTGACTATGCAAACACAGCAACACTCGATCGAACATCAACTTATGCACCTCTGTGCAATCACAGCAGCACAGTCTTCGCACACTCTGCTTCTCGATGATCGAACTTCTCCCTCGCACTCTATCTGTGAATATCGCACTTCGAACGCACACTTCGATCGATACAAATTCTCTTCAAACAACCCTCCTTTTATACTAAAACAATCAAGATCTAAACCTTGGTCTTAGTTGGCATAGCACAACCCTAAACTACGTCGGCTGCACAACCCTAATCTTCGTCGGCCCAAATTTAACTCTGTCGGCTTCAACCGCCTCTATAGTTCTGTAGCTTTTCTCGCGAAACTACAACATGTCGTGATATCGTGACACTTTTGCAACCGTACACTTTCATTTGGCTATTGTCGTGATATCGTGACACTTTTGCTCTTGTCGACTTTAACTACGCTCTTGTCACGAAATCGTGACACTTCTCTCTTTGTCAACAAACTTTACTTTTATCATGAAATCGTGACACTTCTAGTCCTCATTGACGTCATCATCTACTTTTGTCATGAAATCGTGACATTTCTCGCTTTATCAACCTCTTCTAGGCTTGCACTAGCAAAATCGGAACATGTCACGAAATCACGACGCTTTCGCCTTCGAGCTCTTCCTTCTTGAATTCATCGTGAAATCGTGACGCTTCTTCTATTGAAGACTTGCTAACTTTTCTATCACGAAATCGTGACACTTTCTCCAACTGAATGTTGCCATCTCAACTTGTCGTAAAATCGTGACACTTTCTACATTCGCAAGCTTTCTCTTCAACCTATCACGAAATCGTGACACTTTTTGCATCCGTACAACTTCTTTGTAGCCTGTCACGAAATCGCGACGCTTCTCATTTCAGACTCTTCCCTTTGTTGTATGTCACAAAATCATGACAGTTCTCACTTCAAGCTTTTCAGCATGTCATGAAATCGTGACACTTTTTGAGATACTCTATCTCTCTTCGAACTTGTCGCGAAATCATGACAGTTCACACTACGGACTCTCCCTTCTGCATCATGTCGCGAAATCGTGACACTTTTTCGTCCGTACAACCTTCCTTGCAATATGTCGCGAAATCGTGACACTTTTCCTTCTTTGCCTTCCTGCACTTTTCGAGTCGCGAAAATGCGACATGTCACGAAATCGTGACACTTTCCACCTTGCTTTCTTTCTCTGCCAACATGTCGCGAAATCGTGACAGTTTTGCCTGCTTCTTCTCTCTCTTCCAACATGTCACGAAATCGTGACAGTTTTTCAAAAACTTTCTCTCTCCCCTTCCAAACATGTCATGAAATCGTGACACTTTTTCAAAAATCTTTCTCTCTCCTTAAGTCGAAATGTGACATGTCGCGATATCGCGACATTTTTCCAACTTACTTTCTTTCGAACCTTCAACTTTCTTTCGAACCTTCAACAAAACACATTATTTTACATCAAATCAAATTCTTTCAAAAGCTTCTTGACATCAATGACAACTTATTCACTTGAGCAAATGCAATGTACTCAAGGTACCCAAAATTGCCAACAATCTCCCCCTTTGTCATTGATGGCAACCCTTTACTTAAAACACGTCTCAGGAGCCAAAACTGAAACCAACTATGCTAACAACTGAGAATCTCCTTTTGAAGTTTTGCTCCCCCTGACTTGAAGCTTTCCTCTTCACATTGAAGCTCTCCCCCTTACTCATATCTCTCCCCCTTTGTCATCAATGGCAAAGGGTCACCTTTGGGGCTCGGGACTAAGAATGAGCCTCTTAGCTTAGTCCCTCCCCCACCTCCTGATGAGGTGATTAATTTTGGGGTGGGAGTACAACTCCCAATTTCTCCCTTAGATACTCAAACGTATCTCTTGGAAGAGGTTTTGTGAAGATATCTGCAATCTGCTCTTTAGTAGACACATATTCTACCTTGACCTGCTTGTCTTGCACTTTCTCCCTTAGAAAGTGATACTTGATGGAAATATGCTTTGTCCTTGAGTGCATTACCGGATTTTTGGAAATACTTATGGCACTTGTATTATCACAAAATATGGAGATGGGTTGTTCATGCTTGACTTTGAAATCCTCCAAGGTGGTTTTCATCCATAAAACTTGTGTACACCCAGCCACTGTTGCTATGTATTCAGCCTCTGTCGTAGATAAGGAAACCGAAGGTTGTTTCTTACTTAGCCAAGAAACCAAACTCTTTCCCAGAAAGAATGCTCCACCACTGGTGCTTTTCCTGTCATCATTATTGCCTGCCCAATCTGCATCTGTATAGGCTGTGAGAGTGAAATCATCACCTTTGGGATACCAAAGCCCAAAGTCCATAGTGCCCTTCAGATATCTGAATATCCTTTTAACTGCTATAACATGAGAATCTTTAGGAGCTGCCTGAAATCTGGCTACTAACCCAACAACCTGCATGATATCTAGTCTGGTAGCTGTAACATATAATAAACTGCCAATCATTGATCTGTACAACCTCTGATCTGTCGTTGGAGATTCATCATCTTTACTCATCTTGCACCCTGTAGTCATTGGAGTACATACAGGTTTGTTGTCCATCATCCCAAATTTTTTCAACATTTCTTTGATATACTTTCCTTGAGAGAGAAATATACCATCTTTTGATTGAGCAATATGAAGACCTAAAAAGAATGACAGCTCTCCAATCATAGACATCTCAAATTCCTTTTGCATGGTGTTAGCAAAATCTTTGCACATCTGAGTATTATTTCCCCCAAAAATGATATCATCAACATAGACAACTACAATCAGCATATCATCACCTTCATCCTTAATATACAAATTGCTATCTGCCACACCTTTCCTGAAGCCTTGCTCATGAAGGTACCTGTCAAGTCTTGAGTACCAAGCCCTAGGTGCTTGCTTTAACCCATACAAGGCCTTTTTCAGTTTACACACATAGTCTGATTGATCTGAGAGAGACACGCCTTCTGGCTGTTCTATGTAGACTTCTTCATCCAACACTCCATTTAAAAAAGCTGACTTTACATCCATTTGATACACCTTGAATGCTTTGAAGCTTGAAAGGGCCAAAAACATTCTGATAGCTTCGAGACGAGCAACAGGAGCGAACGTCTCTTCGAAATCAACACCTTCTACTTGAGCATAACCTTTGCAAACCAACCTAGCTTTGTTTCGACAATCTTTCCATCCTCATTGAGTTTATTTTTGAATATCCATTTTGTGCCAATGACATTCTTGTCCTTAGGTCTTGGAACCAAATCCCAAGTTTCACTTTTCTCTATTTGATTTAGCTCTTCATCCATTGCTTTTACCCAAAATTTATCTGCACATGCTTCACTGAAATCTTTTGGCTCAATCTGAGATAATAATGAAACATTTGTAGAATCGTGTGAAGGAATGACTCTTCTTCTAGTTTGCCTGCTGTTTGGATCACCAATGATCAAATCTTTGGGATGATGTTTCGAACATATCGTGAAGGAGTTTTGGGAAGCGATTGTTGTCTTTCCTCTTCTTCATCTGAAACCTCTCTGAATTCTTCTTGACAGATTTCATCACTGATTTCCTTGATAGGTTCTCTTATCCCTGTCTTTTCATCAACTGTTACATTTATGCTCTCTATGACTGTATGCGTTCTTTTGTTGAAGCATCTGTAAGCCTTGCTTCTACTGGAATAACCAAGAAAAATTCCCTCATCACACCTAGGATCAAACTTACCCAAATTCTGATCTTCCCTTCTGATGAAGCACTTACTCCCAAACACTTTGAAATGTTTTACTGTAGTTGGTCTTCCTTTCCACAACTCATAAGGAGTTTTATGATGATTGACTCTAAGTTGGGCCCTGGTGATAATGTAGACTCGTTATACTGACTGCCTCTTTCCAGAAACCATCAGAAAGTTTTGACTCATTTAACATAGCTCTAGCCATATTTTCAATAGTTCTATTTTTTCTTTCAACTACTCCATTTTGTTGAGGAGTTCTTGTTGTTGAATATTCTCTTTTGATTCCTTGTTGCTCACAGTATTCCACAAATTCATTAGAAGTGAACTCTCCTCCTCTGTCCGATCTTAAGCATTTGATTCTCTTTTCGGTCTCATTTTCAATCATTTCTTTGAAAGCTTTAAATTTTTCAAAAGCTTCAGATTTTTCTTTGAGAAAAGTAACCCAAGTCATTCTAGAATAATCATCTATAAACAACATGAAGTAGCTTTCTCCCTGAATGCTCTGAGTTCGGTAGGGCCACATAAATCAGTATGAATAAGATCTAATGGTTTTGAAGAAGTATACCCTTTTGATTTAAAACTGGTTCTGGTCTATTTTCCATGTTGACAAGGACCGCAAATGGTGTTATGGGGCCTTTTTATTTTGGGCAAGTCTCTAACTCCTTCCTTGTTACTAATATTGACAAGATTATCAAAGCTCAAATGCCCCAATATTTTATGCCATAACCAACTCTCATCTTCTTGAGTTAGAAAACACTTTTCCCTTTTTATCTCACTTAGCATGTAAAGATTGTTTGGAGTCCTTGTAGCACTAGCAATGAGTTTTCCATTTTTTTCTTTACGTATCTCACATCTATCTGAAAAGAAAGATACTATGTGTCCTTGATCACAAAGTTGACTCACACTTAGAAGATTATGTCTTAGGCCTTCTACATAAAGCACATTTTCTGTTTTGGATTTCCCATCCAAACTAAGAGTCCCTTTACCACAGATTTTAGTTGACCTGTTATCTCCAAAACTAACTGTTCCTTTGTTTGTGTTTTTTAAGACCAAAAACTTTTCCTTTTCACCAGTCATATGTTTTGAGCAACCACTATCAAGATACCATTTCTCTACTTTGTCTTGAGCATGAAAAGTAGTTTGAACTATCATTGACTTAGATTTGATCTCATTTCTCTTTTTAGTGAACTCAATGCTAGATCTATCCAAACTGCACATCCTTGCTATATGCCCAAAATTCTTGCACTTGTAACACATGACATTTTTATCCATAAGAGGTGCAAAAGAGTTAACATTTTCCTTACTATGGCTATTCACGGATTTATTGCAATGCATAGCTTTGTGACCAAATTTCTTGCAAGAAAAATAGTAGCCATGGAAAGTATTATGTAACCTGTTTTGATGCCTTGGATGATTGTTCTTCTTGTGACCAACTGGAATCCATCGTTCTTCAGGATGAAGATTGATCTTGTTGTCTCTTCTTCCTGTCATGATGCTTGAGAACAGAACTCTCTTCCCTAAAATTTTCTTAAAGCCCAGAAGAATTCACTTTTGAGATCGAACTTAACCTCTTCATCCTTTTCTGAATCTGTATGTTCTTCTGATAGATCCTTCTCCAAGCTGTTAGGCTTTTTCTGGAGAGACCCGCTCTGATACCAATTGAAGAACACAAGCTTATACTGAGAGGGGGGGTGAACAGTATAAGACCACTTTTTACTTTTTCCTTCAACTTAACTTTTAATACAATATTATGCAGTGTATAGAAAGCAGTATCAAGCAGAAATCAAAGCAATACAGAAAACACCATCCACAATAGAGACACAACAATTTACGTGGTTCACCCAAGGTGGGCTACTCCACGGATAAAATTTTCACTAAAATTTTATCAACCAAATCTGGGAAAACCTTTCCCGATTACAATGTTTATGGGTACCAACCCAAAGGAGACACCAATCCCCTAACTCTGCTCTGGCTGGTGATCCTCTAGAAGACCTCTGCCTCTACTGCCCTTAGCAAGTGGAACTCTATCCATAGAAGACACCTGTCTTCCCTGCTCTGGCTGGAGACCTCTGTCCTCAACTCTATCACCTCAAAGCTGGTCCTCGAAAATGCACTAAACACAGTCCTTCGGTCTAGCACAAATGTCCTCTATCTTTTTCTCTGATCTGCACCAAACATAGTCCTTCGGTCTGGCACAAGTCTGTCCTCTTCCTCTTTCTCTGGTCTGCACCAAACACAGTCCTTCGGTCTGGCACAAGTCTGTCCTCAAATCTCTTTCTATTTTGTTACAGCCGCACTTGGTCGAAACCAACTTTTGCACTGACTGCGCAAACACAGTAGCACTCGATCGAACATCAACTTATGCACCTCTGCGCAATCACAGCAACACAGTCTTCGCACACTCTGCTTCTCGACGATCGAACTTCTCCCTCGCACTCTATCTACGAATATCGCACTTCGAACGCACACTTCGATCGATACAAATTCTCTTCAAACAACCCTCCTTTTATACTAACATAATCAAGATCTAAACCTTGGTCTTAGTCGGTTGCACAACCCTAAACAACGTCGATCGCACAACCCTAATCTTCGTCGGCTCAAATTTAACTCTGTCTACTTCAACCGCCTCTGTACTTCTAGTAGCTTTTCTCGCGAAACTACAACATGTCATGATATCATTGACATTTTTGCACCGTACACTTTCTTTGGCTATTGTCATGATATCGCGACACTTTTGCTTTTGTCTACCTTGACTACGTTCTTGTCACAAAATCGTGACACTTCTCTCTTTGTCCATACCTTTGCTTTTGTCATGAAATCATGACACTTCTACCTCTACTGACGTCATCATCACTTTTGTCACAAAATCGTGACATTTCTCGCTTTATCAACCTCTTCTCGGCTTGCACTAGCAAAAATGGAACATGTCACGAAATCGCGACGCTTTCGCCTTCGAGCTCTTCCTTCTTGAATTCATCACGAAATCATGACGCTTCTTCTGTTGAAGACTTGCTAACTATTTTTGTTGTGAAATCATGACACTTTCTCCAACTGAATGCTGCCATCTCAACCTATCGTGAAATCACGACACTTTCTGCATTCGCAAGCTTTCTCTTCAACTCGTCGCAAAATCGTGACACTTTTTGCATCCGTACGACTTCTTTGTAGCTTGTCGTGAAATCGTGACGCTTCTCATTTCAAACTCTTCCCTTTGTCGCATGTCACGAAATCGTGACAGCTTCTCACTTCGAGCTTTTCAACATGTCACAAAATCGTGACACTTTTTGAGATACTCTATCTCTCTTCGAACTTGTCGCGAAATCGTGACAGTTCATACTGCGGACTCTCCCTTCAGCATCATGTCACGAAATCGTGACACTTTTTCGTCCATACAACCTTCCTTGCATTATGTCACGAAATCGTGACACTTTTCCTTCTTTGCCTTCCTGCACTTTTCGAGTCGCGAAAATGCGACATGTCGCGAAATCGTGACACTTTCCACCTTGCTCTCTTTCTTTGCCAACATGTCGCGAAATCGTGACAGTTTTGCTAGCTTCTTCTCTCTCTTCCAACATGTCGCGAAATCGTGACAATTTTTCAAAAAGCTTTCTCTCTCCCCTATCGCACGACATGTCGCGAAATCGCGACACTTTTTCAAAAAGCTTTCTCTCTCCTGCCTAAGTCGCGAAAATGCGACATGTCGCGATATCGCGACATTTTTCCAACTTACTTTCTTTCGAACCTATCAAGCCGAACCTTCAACAAAACACATTATTTTTACATCAAATCAAATTCTTTCAAAAGCTTCTTGACATCAATGACAACTTATTTACTTGAGCAAATGCAATGTACTCAAGGTACCCAAAATTGCCAACATAATAAGTATGGACAAGTCATCCTCAAGAGGAGGCGAGGCAGGAATCGCTCCTAAGTGCTCAAGGTCCTCGAGGGACATAGAACCAAAGTTCACTTGAGATCTAGAAGATTCAAATTTTGCAGCATAAGGGATAAACCTATGAAAGTAGATGTCATTTTAAGGAGGATCCTAAATTTTGATAAACTGCTCAAGAGTTATGATAAAAAAAGAAAGAGAGGGTGGCCCCTCATCCCCAACACTCCACTCTAAACTTTGATGAGTTTTATCTAAGCAATATTATTGAAAAGATGAGCTGACTTTATCCTGATATGAGACATTTATTGGTAATTCCTTATCAAGTTTTTTAGGTTGCTTGGTTTTGTTAGACAAGGAATATGATGAATGAAACTGAGCTAGATCATCTGGTGAGAAAAATTCAAATGGACGAGGATCACCCAAGGTAGAGATAGGTTGATTTTCAAATTCAAATTTCATACATTGATGAAAAGTAGAAGGGATAGCCTCTATTGCATGGATCCAAGTATTTATAATAAGAATATTAAAATATGTAGGATAAGACACCACATAAAACAATGTATCTAAAATTTTAGGTCCAACTTTGAGGGGACATGATATGGTACCATAAGCTTCTTGGGACTCGTTGAAAATTTTAATGATATCACTGGATTTAGTTATATCTTGCTCTTTTAATATAAAATTTTGAAAGAAATTATATGTGCATAAATTAAGGGAAGAACTATTATCAATCATAACTCTTTTGATAAAAGTATCCCCAATTAATGCAGTGATGTAAAGAGAAGAATATTTTTGCAAGTTTGAGAAAGAAATATCAACATCCGAGAAGGTGAGATGATGTGTCCCAAGAGATCTTACGATATTGGCCATATCCCTAGGAAAATTATCTAGAGGGACAAATTATTGACTCAAAATATTTATTAACACTTCTCTATAAGTAGGAGAATTCTGTAACAGTTCCAAAAGAAAGATATTTCTTGAGAAACTAATTTCCTTCTAAGATCGCTGAATCTATTTACTTTGCACTAACTTTTTTGAAGTAGCAGTTATCATACCAACCATGTTATTATCATAATGGTGTGATACACTTCTATAAGATACTTGATTAGCTACATGTTTGATTACATTTTGATTAACATATATTTTTTTTTGCAAATTTCCCACATCAAGATGTTCTGCATCAATCAAATCTTGAACCACATGTTTCAACTTCTTACAAGAATTTGTCCAATGTCTCTCAACTCTATGGTATGCATAGTCCTGACCTGCCTTATACCAATGAACTGTAGTATCTTGTTGCCTTATGGGATGTAACTCAATTGCATTGGCTTCTAAAAGTTATTTCAAAATTGCTTCCATAGACATATTAAGCCTTGTAAAATTATTTTGTGGAGGTTTTTGAAGTGCTATATTTTGTAGGTTGTTAGTAATATTGTTAACAAGCCTACTATCCATTCCATTATCACCTCCTATGTACTTATTCTTATGTTGAGACTTAGTAAGTTTCTCTTATTTGAATTTGAGTTGGCCTCTTTTGATAAAGGCCTGCTCTACTTTTCTTGCTAAATCAATTGCTTGATCAAAAGATGTAATAGTAGTAGTTTCTAATGCATAAGATATCTGTTCTTGTAAATTACCAATAAATATCTCAAGCATATCCATTGGAGGTAAATTATATCTGAAATGTCCAACCAAAATTCTCTAACGAGCCAATAACTCTAAAAAGTTTTCTTCTTTTATTTGTTTTAAATTGTAAACATATTTCATTATCACTTCCTTTTCAATATAAGCACCAAATTATTGAACAAATAATTCTGATATTTATTCAAATCTCTTCAGGAAATAATTGGATAAATGATAATACCACTCTAATGCCATACCACCAATACTCTTAGGAAATGTTTTAAGTAACAACATGTCATCATAAATGAGATCATGACAAATTGTTCTAAATCTTCTTAAATGCTCAATCAGATCTTCTGTCCCCTTATAAATAGAAAAATATGACAAGAAACTGCTTAGGATAAGGTCTAGCAATAACAATAGGATCCAATGGTTGATTACACGTTTTATTATAACTATAAGTAAAATTTTAAGGCTAAATCATACCAACTTTTGAAACCAATTGCTTTACCATATTTATTAAATTCTGCACTTCTAGATCACTGTTATGCACTGTTCCCAGATTCCCTAAAGAAGGAGTGTTGGACATATTGATACTATTGAGGTATGTGGTATCTTGTTGAAGAAAATAACTAAAATTTGGTGGAATAGATACAACAGTGTTGAGATAAGTAGATTGAGGAGGAAATTGAATATTTTGAATGGCACTACTAGTTGGAGGGACTTGTATATTTCTTCCAATGTTGGTGGTTACAGTAGTGGCATAAGTTGGATGGTGAACATGATTACCATGATTTAAAGATTCATTTAAGGAGTTATCATGATATGGTATAACTTCCTCAAGTAGGGCTTATTCATCTAAATTTGCATCCAATGCATGCTTATGATATTTATAAAAGGTCCACACATGCTCAAAGGATTTAAAAATAAGGTTCTCATCAAGCCCCTTAATAGAATCAAGACTATCCTCAAGGTTAGGATTTTCTCTATCAACTTGATCATTCTCTTGAAAAATCTCATCAAACCCTAAAAGCCTTCTTCCATTCCCAAGGTTGGAGGCCATTGTAAAAGGAAAGAGAGACTAAGGAAAAAGGAGACTAAGACCCAAAAAATAAGCACCAAAAATTATGTTCTTAATATTTTTTGATCTAACACACAAAATTAATGATCTTGATTAAGGTTTTAAAAGAAAAGGTGTTCATGTCGGGTTCATCAAAGATATAGAGGGGGAAAATTGTCCTATCGTGTGCAATTCTCAAAGGCTAGATCCGTAAGAGAAATCCTTGAGGTAAACCACAGGGGTATGTTGTTCTCTATAATCGGTGCTAGGGGGGAAGGGTTCACCAAGAATAGTTTAAGGACTCGCTCCAAGTCCTCTAGTTTTTAATAATGTTTGATGTATTTGATTCAAGACAAACACCTAGATTTGGCCTTTCTAGATCTATGCTATAAAATATAAAGGATAATGTAGAAATACAGAATGCAAGAGCGAAAGAGCTAACCCTAGAATGATTCTTTCTTTGAATGCTTTCTAACCCAAAGATTTCAAATAGAAAACCTTTTAAGCAAGGGCTCAAGAAGGAATGCACAAACAAAATAATCCTAAGTGCACACTATATGCTGTTTATCTTTCAAATACCTAGAAATTAATTAAATGTACTTCTTATAAATCAGATCTAGGGTTTACAAAAGAAATATAAAGCACTCAATAAACAACCTAAGAACACTTAGCTTATCCGGTGATTTATCTTTGCCTTTATCCCTTTATCCAACGCTATCAATAATTCTTGTTCCTGTAAGATAACTTGATAAACACTTGAAAAATATGATTAACATTAGGGGGCCTACTTAGGCCATTGTATAGCAATAATTGGAGGCAAAGCATTCAACCCCCCTAGGTCCTTTTAGCTGACCTTTGATAAACAAAAGCAAAAATTGACCTTTGGAAAAAAATAACCATATCACAATATAACATAATAAAATGATAAAACCACAAAACAAAATGTAGTATTATGCTCTAGATACAACCTAAAATATAATTATGAAATCTGGAACTTCAATTTTCCCCCAGATATGGCTTAGGCAAAATCATGCCCCGTAATAGGTGACCGTGATAATGCACAGACGGAATCGTGCCCCGTAGAGACCTAGGTACGATTTTGTAGAAGTGAGATGGAACATCTCATATCAAAGCAAGATAATAAATCCTAAATGCAACGAATGAAAATAGACATGCAACAAAGCATTTTTACTTGGCAAAGAGCGAGGAAGTAGGAAGAAGGGTTGAGACCTCCAATATAGTTGATCTCTCCTTAGGGCTTCAACACAAATACACCAAGAGCAAGCAACAACAATCAACAATCCGATGCAGCAAAAAACCAATCAAACTTCACACTCCAAAACCAACTTGCTTGCAAAATAAGAAGGATGTAGATCAAATACTAAGAACACTTTATGAATAATAATAATCGTTAGAATTAAATCATCAAATGTTGTCGTGCATTATTTTTGTGTGAAAAGTGAATTCAAGCCCTCTTTATATAGAGAATTTGAAGGGGAGATGGGCAGGAAAACCAATGAGGGTAGACGTAAAACACATGAAACCTAAAGAATTAGGGTTTTCTTAGAACAAACCCTAAAAAGGAAAAATTTCACCCCATCAAGGCCAATTGTGATTTCACCTATGCGAAGTCGTACCCCATCAAGGGCGAGTGCGATTTCGCATAGAGAGAGAAAAAGGTAAAATAGGGGGGAGAAGCCTTACCCTTTCCATAGGCAAGTCTAAGGGGCCTCCCAGAGGGTTCAGGGAATATTTCCCACTAAAGTGGGTCAATTTTCCATGTCTACAATTTTAAAACAACTCATCCTTTCACATAACAATAGGTAAATAGTGATCTTGAAGCATCATTTGAAGTGCGTTGGCTATTTGTTTGATGTCCTCTCCTACCAAGTCGCTAATAGAGTCCATAATTTGGAAATGTTGCTAACATTAGTATAATTTTTTACCTTTGAAACTTTATAAGCTAAACATACCTAAACCAATGATTGCCATTTTGGATAAAGAATAAGAGAATAAGCTTTTATTAAAGCACCAAGCTAGAAATTTATGAATCTCCCTCATTTAATAACCATCAAATATGTTTCCAAGCCTATAAGTGGGGTTTTTTTCTTAAAAAAATATATTTCATTAACCAAGCATATATTTTTTTTTAGCTTTTGATGCTATAAACTTAAAGGAAATGCAACCACAAGTAATGAAATAAGCATGCAATGTTATATCTATGATAATGGCTAACTAATAAGCATGAAAATATGATGAGAAACTTATGAAAATACTCAAGAAATAGCCATTAATAAAAGCTCACAAAAATGTACAATGCTATGCAATGGAGGTCTCTAACACTCCATATTGCAAAAAATATCTACATTGTATCTACTACTAATCTACCTTATGCACTCTAAAATCCTCTCTCTTCTACTCTAAGAAGGCCTATTTATAGTGAGACATGACTCTTGGCCTTCCATATTCTTATGCCACCTCACTATTCTATTCTTAGGACTCATGTACATGTGGACTACATGCACATTTACATCATTGCACATTTTAATGATACTTGTGGATTTATTACTTTGCTTTAAGCAAATACTTAGATTCTAATCTAAGATAAATTCCTAATTTAAACATATACCCATGATGGTACATTAGCAAGCATCAAATAATGTAATATATTTCAACACCCCCTTGTATTACATCATTTGGGTATTGAAGACTTTAGTCTTCAATATGGATCTTTGTTTTTTAAATATTCTTTAGCTTGATTAGGTTCTTCTTCTTCTTATTTGATTTGTAGATGATCAAGTAATCCATAGCTTTGTTGTCCTCTCATTTTATTTGTCTTGAATCTTCTATTTCTCTGTCGACTTTTATAATATATAGATATTTCATTTTTTGCAATTTGTTCCTTAGAAAATGCATTAGTGTTGTCTTGAAATACAACAATATCTTGTGAAGTCTTAATTGAATCTAAGAGCATATATATATATATATATATATATATATATATATATATATATATATATATATATATATATATATATCTATGGATTGATCCAGTAGCTTCTATCTCATTTTGTTTTATGATAAAACATATATTGACTCCATTTATATATCTAAAGTCAACCATCCTTTTGCTCTCTACTAGCTTGGCTACTGAAATAAGATTAGATGTTAATCTAGGAACATACATTACATTATGTAACAAGAAATTTGGAAATGTTGGACTAGGTGTTACACACCCATACCCATGTATAAGATAGGTTTTTCCATATACAATTTTCAACCTGAAATTGTTAGTGACTTTAAGGTAATCAAACCATTGCAAATTTTCTGTCATGTGATGACTTGCACTGGAATCAATATACCAAATATCCTTTTCATTTTGACCTGTAGAATTGTTTGCACTTGAAGTAATTTTGCATTTTTGATGTGGATTATTGGGTGGATTTTGATCTTGCATCCTTTTGTAGTGAGTCTTGAGAGGGTATGTTCCTCTTGTTAATTTATCCATTATCTCAAGAAATTGTAGTATTCCTTATGTCTCCCAAATTTTCAACTTCTAGATTCTAACCTTCAATATGGCTATTTTTTTTAATTAGAGTTCCTTTTAGCCCCCCTTTTTTTATTAAGAATAAGTTTGATAAATTATTTTATCTTTAAAAAACCTTTGAAGTTGTCAACCTTATGACTCCCTAGTGGTTGATAATATCTTTTCAATTTGAGAGTTTGTAGAATACCTTATCTTTTCCAACTATTTTGAATATAGTTTTTGATAGTAGACTTAGATTTCTAGTTTTTGCTTTGAGTTGAATCCCTTTTGTCTCCCTAGTATTTAGATGACAAGTTTAATATAATGTTCAACTTCTATCACCTTAAATCAATGTTTTATTTTCCCTTGTAGAAAACTTAAAGATGCAATTTCAATGGATAAGACTCTCAATATCTTTAAGATATTTAAGTTGGATTCTCTATGTCTCTTCAATTTGTATATGAGACTAATAAAAATCATCTTCTTACTTTTAAGAAATTTTAGAGTTTGGCTTCCTTCAACCTTTGTATAATGTAGTTTCTAAATTTCTATAATTTCAATTCGATTTAGGATTCCTTATATCTCCCTAGTTTAGAAATTTAGAAAAACTATGTATTTTCAAATATTCAAAGCAATAATAGTAATGGTTTTACTGCTTCTATTTTCTACTCCTTTATTAAGGCATTCAATATACTTTCTAGGGTATCTTTTTAACACCTTATTACTCCTACTATTAAATAACCCTAGAGTATAAAACTTGGTAATGTTTGATATCAACTTTAATATATACCTTAATTTCACCTTTGAACTTTGAAATGATTATGAGGATAAATATTACCTTCCAGGCACCAAATATTACGTGCAATATCACTATATTCTACCTTGGGATAGACCTGCAATCAACGTGGTTTCTTGTGTATTAATGGTGGTTGACTGCATTAATTTTTTCTTATCAATGTGCTCTGGCCTTTGACTCCTTTTTCCTCTACATGGATACTTTACGTGCTCCTCCTTGCTTCGACTTACGTGCTACCTTGCTCTCTATTTTTTGTTTTCTCCAACTTATGCGCTATATATAAGCTTATTTGACATGCTTCTCCTTTTTATTCTAATTGATATGCAAGGTAGATAGTGCCAAGTGACACTTAGGGTATTCAACCTCTTTGATATCATATCTGCAACATCTTTATCTTCCAACGCCTATGCCAAGTGGTTTCAAGAATCTTACTTCTTTCTTAAATGTCTTTGAGGTATTCTCTAACATTTCTTGAGAGCGTTATATGCTTGAGTGTATGTAACCTCTTTACTATTAATGAAGATACGCTTGAGGCATCTTCAAACATGAGGTATCTTCTCCTTTTGCTTGCCCCAATGACATGAGGTATTTTATCCATGTGGCGGATGCTCCCCAACCACTACATCCTAATCTTGTTCCAACCTTTTCCTTAGAATCTATTCAATGCTCAATTACTGCTTGAAGATACTCAATGCTTCGAGACTATTTCTTCTCTTTATTAAATTGCTTGGGGTAGACTTCATTGTACCTCTTTATCTTACCTTCACCAAAGGCTCTTGAATGCTAGATGTACCTTACATTACCTTCATCAAAGACTTTTGAATGTTAAACTTACCTGATTTAATGATTTTAGTTTTGCTATTGAGTTCTTCTGCTTTTAGCTTAATAGTCCTTAGATGAATACGTAACTCGAGAAGTCTTAAAATCAATGTTTTATTTTTACCTTTTTTATTGACTTCTTCTTCAAGCAATAACTGATTTACTTGATTGTAAATGTGCATGTTTGATGATGTCCAATATGTCTCCTTTTCACCTTAGAGATACTAACCCTAAGAGATCTATTTGATTGCTCTAATATGGTGCTCTTGAATAACTTAGAATGCACTGATTTTATACTTTCCTTTATAGCACCAATATAGCTAAGTCTTCTCAGGACTTAGTAGATGTAGAACTTAGAACTTTTCAAATGCTTATTCCAAGATTTTAATCATGCAAGTAGTATGCCTCTTAGATGACTATACTCTGCACTGTAGTATATCAAATATGTGCTCTAGAATAATGTCTTATTTTGCTTTGAATAGACAATAGAAAGTTGATATTTTCTTTCTCTTGAAATATATCTAACTCCTATTTTTATGTGCAAGTTTGAACCTTGTAGAAATTAAATTCTGCACTACCTTTTAAATTTGATACCTTTTCATGTAAATTTTAAACCTCAAAATTGGTGCTTAATAAACTTAATAATGAACCAAATATTAGAGTTTAAATAATGAACCTTTTGCACCTAAGTTGCATACCTTTTCAACCTCGATTTGATGATGATGTTCTTGGTGATTTGGATCACCTAAATGCTGCCTTGTACTAGATGAAATTTCAGCTCTTCTTGGCTGTCCAAAACAACTCTTTAAATCACCTATTTGCAGCCTTGAAACTCCTCTAACTTGTTTCCCAAAAATATAGTTTGGTGGCTTCAAATATCCTTCAGAATGTACTCTAAAAATCTGAAACTTAGCAGCTATTTAATGCTACCCAAATTGCTGCTTTCTTACTGTCCTCAAATCTGAAATTTTTAGATTACAAAGCAATCAATTTCTCCTCCAAAATGCTATCCTTGAATCTCACAATTTTGGTAGGAAACTCCTACAAATCGCAACTGAGATTTTTCTTCAAGAAACCTTCAATTTTCCGTAGTAAAATAAGCAAACCTCCTTCTTCAAGTAAGCCTTCAAATCCTCTAAAGGTAATATTTAAACCTCTCAGGTTTGGTGGTTTCTTCTAGCTCGTTTCTCCTTGTTAAAATTTGACTTCAATATTGGCCTATTTGCTGGCCCTCTTATCAAGAAATTGAAAGTCTTGAGGTCTTCACTAATCTCCTCCAGAATTTGGTAAACTTCTTGCCAAATCCTTCTTCCTTGGGTTTGTTTTTTTATGGTGATAATTGTCCCAAATTCTTTACTATTAGGAACATTTTCTAGATAGCAATATTCTCCAATGAGTTTTTTGAAATCTCCTCCAATGATCTCCTCAAAATATCCTTCAAAGAGGCTTTTCTAGCCTTCTCCTTGTTTCTCATTTTAAGTAGCTTGAGGCCTTCTGCTAGGGCCTTCAAATTATACAGGTTCTCTTCTAGTCTTCAAAACTTCAATGAGACCTTTCTTGATCTCTTCTATCTTCAACTATGGAAGTTTTGCAATGAGATATCTTTCTTGGATCTTTGAAATCTACTGCTTCTAAAATCTGCAATAGGACATTTGCTAGTCCTTATCTATCTTCAATATTCCAAATATGAAAGTTCTTCAATGAGACCTCCTTTGTGTCTTCTTCTTCAATTTTAAGTATTCAATCGTCAATGGAGATCTCCAATATCCAATCTTGTTCAGTATTATTTTCCTTAAGTCTCTTATTCCTTAAATGGGGTATTCTTTCTAGGACCTCCTCCTTTATTTTCAATCTTCAATGTGGCTTCCTTGACCCCTAAATATTTTCTCAATATCCAGCTTGAAGTCTTCAATCTGCAAATCTTGCAATGGGACCTTTTTTCCTAGGCCTCCAAATATTCAATCTCCATATTGTTGCTTTAGGTACTGTTACACATAACAAAAAGGTACAATTGTATTCACAAATATGTTACAATATATAGGCATCAAGCCTATGAGGGAGATTTGACAAGTGTCATAATATCCACTCCAAGTGTCATGTAGAAGACACATAACTCCAACTCAAACTGGAAATAAGACAAGTGGTAAAACTTAAGGAAGACATAGTGCACATTAAATAATATTCTAATATTCCCCCTTAATGTGCACTATCCTAATTATAGAAAAAATAAGTCAACATTAGATAACATTCCCCCTTAATGTTGAATTCTATTACATACATAGAGCAATTTGTAAAATTGAGAAAACTTGTCTTGCCCAAGTGACTTGGTGAAGATGTTAGCCACTTTATATTGAGTTGGTACATAATACATGTGTATAATGTCTTCTTGGACCATTTATCTGATGAAGTGATGATGGATATCAATGTGCTTTGTTCTGGCATGAAAAACTGGATTCTTGATCATCTTGATGGTACTTTGATTGTCACAATATATATATGTTGGACCTTCTATGTATAGACCAATATCCTGAAGTAATTGCCTTAAACAAATTACCTCCTTAGTTGCCTCAACTACTGCTCTGTATTCAGCCTTTGCTGAAGATAATGAAACTGTGTTTTGCTTCTTGGTGCTCCATGAAATAGAGCCCTGGCCCAACTAAAAGCAATAACCTGATGTGGATCTTCTAGTTTTAGGACAACTATCCCAATCCGAATCTATGTATCCAATCAAAGAAAAGTCATCACATGAAGTGTACATAAGGCCATGATGAGGGGTGGCCTTTAGGAATCTCAAAATCCTCTTAGCTACTATCCAATGGCTCTTCTTAGGATCTTGCATGAATCTAGAAATAACGCCAACTGAATAAGAAATGGTCTAGTTGAAGTTAACTATATCAAACTTCCAACTAACTGCATGTAAAGGGTGACATCAACCCTTTATTAATTATCACTATTAACCAATTTCAACCTGGTTTCCATGGGAGTGAGAGAGGGCTTACACTCCTCCATGCGAAACCTCTCCAAAATAGACTGAATGTATTTAGCCAGTGAGGTAAAAATCTTACCAGGCTATTACTATACCTCTATGCCTAAGCAATAATGGAGGAGGCCTAAGTCTATCATCTCAAATTTTTTGCATAAGTCCTCCTTGAGAAACTTTATTACTTATGTGACATCACCTGTAACGAGAAGATCATCCACATACAATGTAACCAAAATGATGCAGTTCCTCCAATGTTTCACATAGAGAGTGAATTTTGCTCTAGATCTAGTGAAACCAAGGTTGATGAAATAGGAGTCAATCTTTACATACCAAGCTCAGGGTGGTTGCTTCAACCCATATAGATCTTTCTTCAATTTGAGGACTTTGTTTTCTTGGCCTTCAACTGTGTACCCTAGTGGTTGGTTCACATACACTTCCTCCTTCAAGTGACCATTGAGAAATGTACTTTTAACATCCATTTTATATATAGGCCAATGCTTTTGAGCTACCAAAGCAATAACTGTCTTGATTGTAGTCATCTTTGCCATAGGAGAAAAAGTCTCCTCATAATCTATTTCCTCTTGTTGCTTGTAACCTTGACCTACTAGGAAAGTCTTATAGCAATCTAATGAGCCATTTGCTTTATACTTTGCCTTGTACACCCATTTTGTGCCAATGGTATATTTACCTTGGGGTAAATCAACTAACTCCCAAGTGTGATTCCTTTCAATGGAATCTAATTCTTGATCCATGGCAAGAATCCATTTAGTATCACCAAGTGCTTCTTTGATATTATAAGGTTTAGGTTGGCTAAGGAATTTTGTCATGAGGGCATAATTCACTTGGTGTCTTAGGGCTGAAGGCCTTTTACCTGTATAAGTGGGTAAATGACTTTGGGCTTCATCTATGGTGGCTTGAACCCACTTAGGTAAAGGATTAGATGATGTGGCTTGATCATTAGATGGAGGAGTAGAAGGATATGGAGGACATGGATCATTTGTGGGGAGTTCTTCATGTGGAGGAATTTCTTGATTTATGAGTGAAGAGGAAGGACTAGATGATATTGTATGTATCAAGGGGGCAACTCTTTCATTAGTTAATTCTAAAGTGGGGATCATTGGAGGAGTATTATATGGGGGGTAATCATGAAAGGTAACATCCCTAGATAAAAATATCCTCTTGGAAACAAACTCATAAAACTTATAGGCATTGGCACTATCACTATAGCCAACAAAAATGTATTTTTAGCTCTTATCATCAAAATTCCTCCTTTTATTATGAGGAATGTGATCATAGACATAACATCCAAAGAATTTGAAATGACCCACATAGGGTTTCCTTCCACTCTATGCTTCTTTAGATGTTCTATCATGTAAGGCCTTAGTGTATGCGCTATTAGTCAAGTATGCAACAGTAAGAACAACTTCTCTCCAAAATGAGTTAGGCAATGTAGCAACAAGTAACATTTATTTTGCCCTATTTGTGATTATTTGATTCATCCTTTCAGCTACTCTATTTTTTGGGGGGGTATAAAGAGTTGTGAATTGCCTCCTTATCCCATGGTACTTACAAAAATTGAACAATTAATTGGAGACATATTATCCACCATATATGATCTTAAGGTGGAGATTTGGTAGACACTTTTTCTCTTAAAAAGTTCCATGAATACCTTGAACTTATCAAGGGCTTGACATTTGTACTGAATTAGGTAGATCCATACCTTTATGCTGTAATCATCAATGAAGGTGATGCAGTATTTGGCCCTAGTATAAGATTGAACAAACATTGACCCACAAATGTTTGAATGAACCAATTGCTTTGATACCAAATGTTGGCACATAAAAAAAAGGTACAATTGTATTCACAAATATATTACAATATATAGGCATCAATCCTATGAGGGATATTTGGCAAGTGTCATAATATCCACTCCAAGTATCATGCAGAATACACATAACTCCAACTCAAACCGAAAATAAAACAAGTGGTCAAACTTAAGGAAGGCATAGTGCACATTAAATAATATTCTAATAGATACTGGATTGAATCCAAAGAAGATATTCTTACTATCTCTTGTAGGAAGCTTCCCAAATTTCTTTGAATATTATTTTTTTTGCAAGAAAGTATTAGGAAATGATACTAGAAATTTCTTTGAAAAGACATAATCTTCACTGGCTGATTTGTCAATCTAGTATCAATGTTGAGTCCTAGTATTCACAAGTTTTTTTGCAACTCTACGGAAAGACTCTAGCAAAATGCAATATCAAAAATTAAAAAAATAATATTTTCTATCTACTTTCAATCTCTCTTGTGGCTCTCTCTATTTCTTATTGATCTACCTAGTGCTCTGATACCACTGTTAGATTTTGATGCTATAATATTAAAGGAAATGCAACAAGTAATGAAATAAGCATGCAATATTATATCTATGATAATATCTAACTAATAAGCATGAAAATATTATGAGAAACAACCGTTAATGAAAGCTCACGAAAATGTACAATGCTATGCAATGGAGGTCTCTAACACTCCATATTGCAAAAAAGCTCTACATTGTATCTACTACTACTCTACCTTATGCACTCTAAAATCCTCTCACTCTTCTACTCTAAGAATACCTATTTGTAGTGAGACATGACTCTTGGCCTTCCATATTCCTATGACACCTCACTATTCTATTCTTAGGACTCATGTACATGTGGACTACATGCACATTTACATCATTGCACATTCTAATAATATTTGTGCATTTATTACATTGCTTTAAGCAAATACTTAAATCCTAATCTAAGATAAATTCCTAATATAAACATACTTAAATCCTAATATAAGATAAAATCCTAATATAAACATGTACCCATGATGGTACATTAGAAAGCACCAAATAATGTAATATATTCCAAATTTTTTGATGTAATATTTTTGCCCAAAATTTTCCTTAATATTTGAATAATCTCCAACCATGTTTTGCCCCTAATGCCAAATTGATAAATCTACAATTTGGTAAGGTTGCTTCTCCAAAACCCTTTCCTTGTCAAACCCTTTATCACTTACAAAGAATAAATCTAAATTTTTCCTCACATCCTTTCCAAAGAAAATCTATTTAAATTTTATCAAATTTAGATGTTATACCTATTGATAATCTTAAAAGTGACATCATTTATAGGGATAGATTGCAAAGTATATAAGTTATAACTTTCCATTCATTGTTAAGAACTTAGTTTTTGAACCTGCAAAAAAATATTTTATTCCCTCCAAAATTGAGTCCCAAAAATCCTTCTTTCCTTTTTCATATAAAGGGATGCCTAGATAAGTTGATGGTAATTTTGTAACTTCAAACCCTAAAATATTTATAACAATCCATTACAAATTTAGGACAGTGATAATCAAAAAGATCTTGGATTTTGTAGTATCAACCAAGTGTACAACAACCTTCTCATAGCATGATAGTATTGTTTTAAACTCCAAGGCCTTGTTGACTAAGGGATACCCAAAACAAAATTCTCATCAAAAAATTGGAGATGATATGCAGAGGGAATATTTTTTAGTAGTCTAAATACCTTTGATTTTTCCTTCTAATTTATCTTTTATAAAACTCTCCTTAGTGTTTTACGAAGAATAATAAATAGATAAGAAGATAGTTGGCCACCCTAGTGAAGTCTATGAGATGATTAAAATTATCCAATAGATGATCCATTGACCAAAAGAGAATATTTTGGAATCATATGAAACTATCTAATCCATTCATACCAACCTTAATCAAAACCAAATTTTCTAAGAATATCATATATAAAACTCCAACAAACCCTATCATATCCTTTGTTCATATCAAATTTTATAAGCTTACTTGGGTTTTTCATTGAATGAAGAGAATACATGGCCTCCTACAGAATAATTATACCATTAAGAATTAGTTTATTATGGATAAAATCACCTTATTCCTCTAAGATAAGGCAATGCATTTTTTTTTTTAATATGCTTGTCATAAATTTTAAAATTATTTTATAAATTATATTCCCTAAGCTTATTGGAAAAAAATGATCAAAATAATATCTTGCCTTTAGTGGGAATCAATCCAATTAAGGTGGCACTAATCTCACTTATTGTAGCTCATTTTTGTGGCCTCTTCAAAAACCAACATATCACTCTTCAAAAAATCCTTTTTTTTAAAAAGAAAATGATAGGAAATCCATTGGGACTAGGTGCCTTCTTAGGGTAGAAAGAGAAAAATACCTCTTGTAGATCCTCCAGAGAAATATTCACCATTAAGCTTTCATTTTGTCCCTATGTTCGATGAAATATTTTGCAAAATTTTATCCTGATCATTCTTATATTTCCTAACATTTGATAGAATATATTTTAACTAATTAATTGCTTCCTTCTTGTCACCTTCTTCATCCTCGATATTTCTTTCATCTAGAGTTAAATATTTTTGATTCAATAAAAAGAAATCTTGTTTTTGCTATAATATGAGAAATTCAGCATATTTATCCCCTTCCTTAAGCCATATCTTTGTAGATTTTTGGAACCACCATGACTCTTCCTTTTTCAATACGTTATGATAATAATAAAGTAATTGTTCTTGGAAGTTGTTAAGCTTGGATTTAATTGTTTGCTTGCTTTACATATGTTACCTAAAATTTGGTATTCCAAATCTTCATTTGCCTCTTTAGATATTTCATCTTTTAACAAACTTGTACATATATATATGATCCTTCAAACCTTGCTTTATCCACCATAATTAAATCATCTAGAGGAACTACATAGAATGAAATCAAAATGGCTTTGGATGATCATTACTAAGTAAATTAGATCTTAAGAGATAATTTTATGATCTAATTGTGCTCACAATAAAATGTTTGAAGAGACTGTATACACTGTTTGTAACCATGTATTGTATAATAAAAATCCATCTAATCTTTTTACTATATTAATTTTTCTTATGTGTCTATTATATCACATATATTAAAAGCTTGAAGGAATAACATCCCAAACGCCATTTGAATTGACAAATTAAGAAAAATATTCCATTGATTTAGATCATCTAGGAGTACCACCATTTTTTTTGGAAGGAAATAGAACTATGTTGAGGTTCCCCCTTCCCCCAAGAATCTAAAGATCACAATTATTAATCAACAATCTATTTGATAAAAATATTTTGAGGTCCTTCCAACATCTTTCGTGAGTGGTAACTATAGTTGGAGCATATATTTAATTATGATATGTATGATAAAAACCTTTTTCCAATGAACATTTATATTTTCTTAGCTTTTTTTTTTGAGTTTTTGCGGAGTTTTTTCAATTTTCTTTTACCAAGTCCAAGTTATAAACTGGCCTTTTTGAGTTGAGTTTCTATAACTATGGTGTATACCATTGTAAAAGGATCCTAAAGGTATTTCAATTGACTATATGGCATACCCCTAGAGGTATAGAAATATTTAATTAAGATTTAATTATTTCACATTATTTTAATACTTTAGTAGGCATGTCTTCTAGCTACTTCAACAATTGTTAATATGTTGTTCTCCCTATTCTTTGTAAGACCAATTGGTTTTCAATTATAAACATGTATTCCAAATAGATATCCATTTATCAAAACCCTTCAATTTTAGCTCCAGATCATCTTCATAATTTCAAATATTTTAAGCAAAATTTAAAGGACGAGTTGATGTTGGAAGGAGCTTGAATATCAATAATTTGCATTGTGGAGAAGTTCAAAATGCAATGAAATTATAACACCTAGCAAGAGCTTAGAAGAAGATTCATGAAATTTTCTTTTTGAAGTTTGTTCTTGTAGAAGGTAGATGAATGTTATCATTTCCAAGGGAGAAAAATATGTTGCAACATTATGGAAGAGGCATTCATTTTTAGTTTCAGTGGTCTCTCTCATATTGACGGTTTTTACTCATGTAAATGGAGGGTGACAATTTTATTCTCAAATCTTACATAAAATGGTCTATGAAAACCACTCTGAAATCACATAGAATTTCCATATTATATAATACAATTGCTAGTTTTTTTTAGTAATTGGATTCTCTATATGCTCAAGAATTTTGCAAATATTAACTAGTTGAAATAGGGCTTCGATGTTGAGAGCCAATTTTCTTAACAAGATGGAGAAGCCCAAATTATTTTCCTTGTTAAGTAAAATAAATCTATCATAAATTCAAGGTGTTATAGGTGTTGATATTGAAACATATGCCCTATTACTCCTACCCATTTTTATCACCATTTTTTGCACCGTGCCCAATGCTCCAACCATCATTCTCCTTTCTGTCAATGTTTTCCTTTTTTGCCAAGCTTCACTTTCTATTTATTCCTGCTATGGTTTTATCAGTGGATGCATATTCTCATTTATGTTCCTTTGGGTCTGTGTTTTTTTCCTTCCAATTTATTTCCTTCCTTATTTCCTTTTGTAACCATGAATGAAGGGAAAGCTATTTTCATTGAGCCCGATACTGTTGAACTGGATTCTATTTCCACTGATATGTTCAAAGATAAAAAATGAATCATTGATTTCTTTAACATGTTCTACGAAGTGGACGATGAGGCAACTAAGGATTTTGTGACAACTTGGGACAACGGTCTTGTTTCCATCCACAGAGTCCAGTTCCAGATTTCCTTTGAGTTGTTGTATCACAGTGACACTGAGAGGGGGGTGAATCAATGTGATCTTTAGAAATTCTAATATATATAGTTTTAAATCCAGCAACTATTTAAAACTGATAAACAAAATATCAAATGCAGCAAGAAAGCATGACACACAACATAGCATACTAACGAGGTTCACCAATGTGGCTACTCCTCAAAACGACTGCTTGGACTACCATCCAAATCCAGTCAAATGCAAAGCTACAACTTTACAAAATATTTTACCAGCACCAAATGGAAGGAGCACCAACCCCTTTGCTTTATCTGTTTCAAACAGAATGGAGCACCAACTCCTAATTTACCAGCACCTACTGGAAAGAGGCACCAACCCGTTATGCCAAGCTGCAACTTGGAAGTTAAAAATGATTAAGAAAATTATAGAATAAAATTCTCATATTATCTCTTACAGTCTGTTGTATTTCTACAATCTGCACCTTCTGCACAACATGCTTCGCTCAGTCTGACACTTCTATGAGCTTCTTCGCACTCTCTATAGCAATCGGATGATCGTCCACTTCTGTTGTCTGGCCGCTATCACTTCGCACTCATCACTCCACCTCTGCACATTGCGCTCTTATTTCACATAATCACGATCTGCACACTTCGCTTCAACTCTCACTGTGACTCCGCACTCTTCTCGACATGAATTTCACTTGCACAATCACTCTGCTCGCATTCACACTCAATCTTGATGCACATCTTCAAACTCAAAGTAACCATCCTTTTATAGAAGAAATCTTAGAGACAAACCCTAAGAAACGTCAGCTGTGAAACCCTAGAATATGTTGGCTGCCAAACCCTAAAATCTATCGACTGAAACCCTAGGAATGTCGACTACAAAACCCTAGAATATGTTAGCTGCAAACCCTAAGAACATCCACTATAAAACCCTAGAAGATGTCAGCTGCAAAAACCTAGAAGATGTTAGCTGTAAACCCTAAGAACATCCACTGTAAAACCCTAGAAGATGTTGACTGCGAACCCTAAGAACATCCACTGTAAAACCCTAGAAGATGTCGATTGCAAAACCCTGGAATCCGTCGGCCTCGATTTAACTTTTTTGGCCTCCACCGCTGTTGCCACCTTTGTCACCTTTTTGTAACTGTTGTCGTGAAATAATAACATGTCGCGATATTGCGACATCTTTTGTAGCCGTACGCCTTCTTGTCCTTGCTGTCGCAAAATCCCAACCCTTTTGGCCGTTGAAAGCTTTGCCACCATTCTTGTCGCAAAATTGCAACACTTTGAACTTTTGCTGACATCATCCTCATCCTTGTCGAGAAATCATGATGCTTTCAGCTTCCAGAGGCTTTTCTTGCAACCTGTCATGAAATTGCGACACTTTCAGCTTTTGCTGACGTCATCCTCAGCTTTATCGTGAAATCACGATGCTTTTGGCTTCCAGAGGCTTTTCTTGCAACCGGTCACGAAATCGTGACACTTTCAGCTTTTGCTGACGTCATCCTCAGCTTTGTCACAAAATCGCGACGCTTTTGGCTTCCAGAGGCTTTTCTTGCAACTTGTCGTGAAATCGCGACACTTTCAGCTTTTGCTGACGTCATCCTCATTTTTGTCGTGAAATCGTGACACTTTCGGCTTCCGTACATTCTTTGCTTCATGCAGTAACGAAATTGCTACAACTTAGTGCCTTGTGCTTCCAACTTTGCTTCTACCCGTGAAATATTGACTCGTAGCGAAATCGCTACACTCTTGTGCCTTACACTTTCGACTTGAAGCATAATCGCCGCACCTTTGAGTTCTGCACTTTAGACTGGTAGCGAAATCGCTACACCTTCGCATTGTGCATTTTCAACGCGTAGCGAAATTGCTACACCTTTGTGTTGTGCTTTTTCAACTCGTAGAAAAATCGCTACACTTTCGTGTTGTGTTTTTTCAACTTGTAGCGAAATCGCTACACCTTTGTTTTGAGCAGTTTTGACACGTAGCGAAATTGCTACACCTTTGCTTTGTGCACTTTTGACTTGTAGAAAAATCGCTACAACTTTTTCACTTAACACTTTCTCCCTGCTTCGGCCAGCGAAAATTCAACATGTAGCGAAATCGCTACAGTTTCTCGACTTAGCTTCTTGGCCTCCAGCATGTCGCGAAATTGCGACAGTTTACCTTGCACCTTCTCTCTCCTCATTTTCGTCGTGAAATCGTGACATTTTCGGCTGTGCTTTCTCTCTCCTCACTTTCGTCGTGAAATCGTGACATTTTCGGCTATGCTTTCTCTCTCCTCACTTTCGTCGCGAAATCGTGACATTTTCGGCTGTGCTTTCTCTCTCCTTCGACCTGTCGCAAAATCGTGATAGAAAACATGTCGCGATATCGCGACAGTTTTCTAACTTGTCTTTTTCTTCGAATTTTTGAAACTGGGTCACTCTTGTTTTCCTGGAATTGCACTTTACATAATCTGACTATCCTTTGAATTTCGTTATCTCGCATCCGAATGGCTCCTGAACTGTCTATCCACTGCATTATTGGATCTAACTGCCTGTGTTGACAACAATGAAAAACTTCTTGCAATACCTTGCTCAACAATCTCCCCCTTTGGAATTGTTGGCAACACCTATATACATTCCTGTAACTCTTCTCCCCCTTTGTCAATAATACCAAAGGGCTGCTGTAGACTCCCCCTGAGTCCAACCTCACACTTCTCAGGCACAATTTGTGGCATCTGGCACAAATTATGATCATGAGCAAACGAATAGTCAAATACTCAAATGCTCCCCCTAAGAAAGTGATCCCTGTAGCTAGTCACTTCTTAGGAAGCTTGACTACTCCTAATTTGCTGCAAAGGTACTCAAATACTTCCTTGGGCAAAGGTTTGTAAAAATATCTGCTACTTGTTCTGTAGTTGGGACATAGTCCAATTTAACTTCTCCTTCTGCAACTTTCTTCTTCAAGAAATGATACCTTATAGCAATGTGCTTTGTCCGTGAGTGCATTACTGGATTCTTAGAGATGTTGATTGCACTGGTGTTATCACACTTTACTGATATTGGTTAACTGAAATTAATACCTAGATCTTTCAAAGTTTGTTTCATCCATAAGACTTGTGTGCAACATGTTGCTGTTGCAATATATTCTCGCCTCACTTGTAGATAAAGAAACCGACTCTTGCTTCTTATCGTGCCATGCAACCAATCTGTCCCCCAAATAGAAGGCTCCTCCACCGGTACTCTTTCTGTCATCAACACATCCAGCCCAATCGGCATCTGAATATGATATAAGAGTGAAGTATTTGCCTTTTGGGTACCACAACCCATACTCCATGGTGCCCTTGAGATACCGAAAAATCCTTTTAACTCGTTGTCACATGAGTCTCTTTGGGATCGGCTCGAAATCTAGCTACCATGCAACCGCCCGCAGAATATCGTGTCTAGTGGCTGTTAAATATCGTAGACTTCTAATCATAGATCTGTACATGGTTTGGTCTACAGGTGGAGATTTTTCTTCTTTACTCAATTTGCAGCCTGTTGTCATGGGAGTGCTGACTGGCTTACAGTCCTCCATAGTGAACCTTTTTAGCATTTCTTTCACATATTTGATTTGAGAAATGAATATGCCTTTTTCATTTTGATTAACTTGCAGCCCAAGAAAGTAAGATAGTTCACCAATCATAGACATTTCAAATTCATTTTGCATCTTATTTGCTAAGTCTTTACAAGATTCATCTTTGTTGCTGCCAAATATGATATCATCTACATAGACAACTAGAACAATGAGATGCCCACCTTCTGTTTTTACATACAGATTACTATCCACTAAACCCTTCTTGAATCCCTGTTGAGAGAGATAGTTATCTAGCCTTGCATACCGTGTTCTACCCTCATCAAATTTAACATCTGCACTATCCACAATTTTCTTGAGTCTCTTGTTGTGCATTTGTAAGCTTTACTTTTTGGAGAATATCCAACAAAGACACCTTCATATGCTCTATCTTCAAATTTCTCGAGATTGTCATCAGTATTTCTAATGTAACACTTACAGCCAAATACTTTGAGATGTTTTGCTATTGCTTTTCTACCCAACCACAACTCATAAGGAGTTTTGCTTTCATGAGTCCTTAACATATATCTGTTTTGGAGGTATACTGCTGTGTGAACTGCTTCTTTCCAGAATCTGTCTGCTATTTTATTTTTTGCCAGCATAGTGCGTGCCATTTCCTGAACAGTTATGTTATTTCTTTCTACTACACCATTCTGCTGGGGAGTTCTAGCTGCTGAATATTGTCTCCTGATGCCATGATTTTCACAGTATTCTAAAAATTCATTTGAAATGAATTATCCTCCTCTATCTGATCGTAAACATTTAATCATTTTTCCTGTTTCATTCTCAACTAGATGTTTGAAGGATTTGAACATTTGGAAAGCTTCTGTTTTGTCTTTTAAGAAAAATATCCAGGTCATTCTGGAATAATCATCGATACATAACATAAAATATTTGTCTCCATTGATGCTTTGTGTTCTCATGGGTCCACATAAGTCTGTATGTATAAGTTCCGGAGGCTTGCTAGTGTGGTACTCTTTTGTTTTGAATGAAACTCGGGTTTGCTTTCCCTTCTGACATGAGGCACAGACAATATTTGAAGGTTTTCTAATGGTTGGAATATCTCTCACTGCTTGTTTTGAGCTGATTTTCACTAAGTTGTCGAAACTTATGTGTCCGAGCCTCTTGTGCCACAGCCAGTTCTCTTCTTCTTGTCCAATGAAGCACATACCTTCTAAAGATTCTGAGAGTGTGTACAGGTTGCCAGACGTCCTTGAGCCGGTTGCTATTAATTTCCCGCTATTTATTTTTTTGACTTCACAACCCTGCTTCTTGAAAACTACTTCATGTCCTTTATCACAAATTTGACTCACACTTAACAGATTGTGTTTCAGACCATCCACAAACAGAACTTCTTCTGACTTAATTTTCCCATCACTAATTTTGACAGACCCCTTTCCGATTATCTTGGCTCCATCATTGTTTTTGAACTTTACAGAGCCACCCTCATATTTCTCGTAGTTTTTCAAACTTCGTTTATCACCTGTCATATGACTTGAGCAACCACCGTCAAGAATCCATGGAACACATTTATTTTGAGCCTTGAAAGTCTGTCTATACTATTAGAGATTCATTTTCTTCTCTGAGTTGTTCTTTCTGTTTCCATTCTGTTTTGACCGTGGTATTGGATTCTAGCTTGGATTTTCCCTTTTCAGACTCTTGCACATATCTTTCAGAATGATTTCTACTTTGTTTTGCCCTATATGGTTGAACTCTTCTTTTCTGAATATGATTTGAAATAGAGGTACTATGACAGTTTATAGCAATATGCCCAAAGTTGTGACAATTGAAGCATTCTACTGCATAACTTCTTAAAGGAGCAAAAGCATTTATACTAGTGAAACTTTTTGGTCCTACATTATACTTGCAGTCAGCAATTTTATGTCCGTAAGCATTACATTTAAAATAGAAACCATAAAAGTAATGATTGAACCTGAAAGATGGTCTTTGCCAGTTTGTTGCAGGAGTCATAGATTTTCTTTTCTTTTGATGTGTGACCTGGGTAAAACCATCATTGTCAGTCCTCTTTTCAGGCCTGGCATCATTTCTTTCTTTTGCCTGATTAGTTGTTCTTTCCACAGCCTATTTCTTGTCTTCACTTCTTTCAACATTTTTGGCTGATGATTCTCCTTCAACAAAGCCCAGACCAAATTTGACACCTGCGGGTCTTTGATCGCTTAAAATTTTGTCCAGATTCATCGAACTCTCTTCACGTTTGTAATAGCAGCTAATTTTTCGATCCAGCTCTTGTATCTGTATTCGAAGACCAACATTTTCTTCTTCCAGTTTACAGCAGCAATCTATCTTCATGGTCACCTGAACTTCAAGATCTTCGAACATTTTCTTGTACTCTTCTGACTGTATTTTCAAACTTGTTATAATGTCATTTGCATCCTCAAGTTTCCTTGACAATTTTTTATTTTTTCTCTTCTCAGATTTCCATTCTATAAGAGCAGAAACTAGTTCACCTTCTAAATCTACTTCAGCCTCAGTTTTTTCAACAGTCAGTATAGAGTTCATACCTTCTTCCTTCTCTGAGATTTTTGCCTTTTCAAAATTTTTGACTTCAAATGCCATGAATAGAGCTTCACTGTTCCTTCTTCAGAATCCTCACTAGAGCTGTCTTCTGAGGAATATGCATTCCTGGATATAAAGCTTTTCTTTTTGAAATTGCCTTTGTTGAAGTTAGATTTCTTTCTCCATTCACCTTTTTATTGATTTGAAGTTTCCTCACCTTTGTACTTCTCATTGAGAGGACATTTGGTTGCAAAGTGTCCAATTCCCCCACAGTTGAAACATTTAAAAGGTAGTTTTCCTTTGTACTTTCCTTTGCCCTTTCTCAAATTTTTGACAAAATTTGCTTCCATTTCGTCTGAAATTTCTTCTTCTTCAGATTCTTGCTTTGTGTCTTTACCCTTTTGGGCTTTAAATGTTGCTTCTCTGTCTCGTAGGATTAGACTTTCCTATTCTCATTTCGTAAGCCATCAAGGAACCATGCATCTCATCCATACTGAAATGATTTAAGTCTTTAGCCTCTTCTATAGCAGAGACTTTAGAATCAAACCTGTGAGGAAGCACCTTAAAACCTTTTTCACAATAGTAGCATCATCCAACTTTTCGCCGAGACCTCTCATTGAATTAGTGATTCCATTTACCCTTTGCATGAAGGCTTCTATGTTCTCATCATTGGTCATTTTTAGTGATTCTAATTGAGCTTGATGTGTTTGCAGCTTAGCTTCCTTGATCTTGTCATCTCCCTCATGAATATTCTTCAGTTTGTCCCACACATATTTTGTCGAAACACAGTTTATGATTTTGACCAACTCACTGTCCACTAATCCACACATGATGGCATTTTTAGCTTTAGAATCATTTTCAAACTCCTTTTTATCGGTGCTGTCGGTTGGAGCAGTAGTAGGAGCTGTGTAACCATTGACTACTGCATTCCAGATGTCAAATCCCAAAGCTTGGAGATATGTTTGCATTCTGATATTCCAAAAAGCATAATTTGTTTCATCAAACAGTGGTGCCTTGTTTGAGAAGAAACCTTCACCACCTGCCATAATGTCACTTACTGGGATCACCCTAGCTGATTGAGCCCGTTCAGGTACCTAGCTCTGATACCAATTGTTGTAATCACAGTGACACTGAGAGGGGGGTGAATCAGTGTGATCTTTAGAAATTATAATATATATAGTTTTAAATCCAGCAACTATTTAAAACTGATAAATGAAATATCAAATGCAGCAAGAAAGCATGACACATAACACAGCATATTAACAAGGTTCACCAATGTGGCTACTCCTCAAAACGACTGCTTGGACTACCATCCAAATCCAGTCAAATGCAAAGCTACAACTTTACAAAATCTTTTACCAAGACCAACCTGGAAGGAGCACCAACCCCTTTGCTTTATCTGTTTCAAATAGAATGGAGCACCAACTCCTAATTTACCAGCACCTACTAGAAAGAGGCACCAACCCCTTATGCAAAGCTGCAACTTGGAAGTTAAAAATGATTAAGAAAATTATAGAATAAAATTCTCATATTATCTCTTACAGTCTGTTGTATTTCTACAGTCTACACCTTCTGCACAACATGCTTCACTCAGTCTGACACTTCTGTGAGCTTCTTCGCACTCTCTACAGCAATCAGATGATTGTCCAATTCTGTTGTCTGGCCGCTGTCACTTCACACTCATCACTCCACCTCTGCACATTGTGCTCTTATTTCACATAATCACGATCTGCACACTTCGCTTCAACTCTCACTGCGACTCCACACTCTTCTCGACATGAATTTCACTTGCGCAATCACTATGCTCGCATTCGCACTCAATCTTAACGCACATCTTCAAACTCGAAGTAACCATCCTTTTATAGAAGAAATCTTAGAGACAAACCCTAAGAAACATTGACTGTGAAACCCTAGAACATGTCGGTTGCCAAACCCTAAAATCCATCGACTAAAACCCTAGGAATGTCGACTGCAAAACCCTAGAAGATGTTAGCTGCAAACCCTAAGAACATCCACTATAAAACCCTAGAATATGTCGACTACAAAACCCTAGAAGATGTTAGCTGCAAACCCTAAGAACATCCGTTGTAAAACCCTAGAAGATGTCGACTGCAAACCCTAAGAACATCCGCTGTAAAACCTTAGAAGATGTCGACTGCAAAACCCTAGAATTTGTCGACCCCAATTTAACTTTTTTGGCCTCCATCACTGCTGCCACCTTTGTCACCTTTTTGTAACTATTTTTGCAAAATAATATGTCGCGATATTGCGACATCTTTTGTAGCCGTACGCCTTCTTGTCCTTGCTGTCGCGAAATTGTGACCCTTTTGGCCGTTGAAAGCTTTGCCACCGTTCTTGTCATGAAATCGTGACACTTTGAACTTTTGCTAACGTCATCCTCATCCTTGTCGCGAAATCATGACGCTTTCGACTTCCAGAGGCTTTTCCTACAACCTGTCGTGAAATCGTGACACTTTCAGCTTTTGCTGACGTCATCCTCAACTTTGTCATGAAATTGCGACGCTTTTGGCTTCTAGAGGCTTTTCTTGCAACCTATCACGAAATCGTGACACTTTCAGCTTTTGCTGACGTCATCCTCAGCTTTGTCACGAAATCGCGATGCTTTTGGCTTCCAGAGGCTTTTCTTGCAACTTGTCACGAAATCGTGACACTTTCAGCTTTTGCTGATGTCATCCTCATTTTTGTCGTGAAATCGTGACGCTTTCAGCTTCCATACATTCCTTGCTTCATGTAGTAACGAAATCGCTACAACTTAGTGCCTTGTGCTTCCAACTTTGCTTCTACCCGTGAAATATTGACTCGTAGCGAAATCGCTACACTCTTGTGCCTTACACTTTCGACTTGAAGCATAATCGCTGCACCTTTGAGTTCTGCACTTTAGACTGGTAGCGAAATCGCTACACCTTCGCGTTGTGCATTTTTGACGCGTAGCAAAATCGCTACACCTTCGTGTTGTGCTTTTTCAACTCGTAGCAAAATCGCTACACCTTCGTGTTGTGTTTTTTCAACTTGTAGCGAAATCGCTACACCTTTGTTTTGAGTAGTTTGACACGTAGCGAAATCGCTACACCTTTGCTTTGTGCACTTTTGACTTGTAGCGAAATCACTACAACTTTTTCACTTAACACTTTCTCCCTGCTTCGGCCAACAAAAATTCAACATGTAGCGAAATCGCTACAGTTTCTCGACTTAGCTTCTTGGCCTCCAGCATGTCGCAAAATCGTGACAGTTTGCCTTGCGCCTTCTCTCTCCTCATTTTCATCGTGAAATCATGACATTTTTGGCTGCGCTTTCTTTCTCCTCACTTTCGTCACGAAATTGCGACATTTTCGGCTGTGCTTTCTCTCTCACTTTCGTCACGAAATCGTGAAATTTTTGGCTGTGCTTTCTCTCTCCTCACTTTCGTCACGAAATCGTGACATTTTCGGCTGCGCTTTCTCTCTCCTTCGACCTGTCACGAAATCACGACAAAAAACATGTCGCGATATCGCGACAGTTTTCTAACTTGTCTTTTTCTTCGAATTTTTGAAACTGGGTCACTCTTGTTTTCCTGGAATTGCACTTTACATAATCTGACTATCCTTTGAATTTTTGTTCTCTGCATCTGAATGGCTCCTGAACTGTCTATCCACTGCATTATTGGATCTAACAGCCTATGTTGACAACAATGACAAACTTCTTGCAACACCTTGCTCAACACGAGTTGCTGGCGGACTTGATGCGGCAAGATTTGGACAAAAAAATTATTAGAAGAAATAAGCACAACTGGGAGGCGAAGTTGACACTCTTAAAAAAAAATCACCTATCTATAATAAGGTAAAAAAAGGTTTGTTTCGTCATCACTTGTCAACACCCTGGAAAGAAATTCTAAAGCCAAGAATGCAATATTTTACTTGTGACAACCCCGAGTCCCAACTTTGTTGTTTTCATCTTGCTTTTGTAAATCACTTTCGGGACTCAAAAATGATGAACATTCCTGTCGCCTTATTATGGTCCATGGACTATACCATCACCACTAACCGTTCCAAGAAGGATGAGGCCAAACCTTGTCACCAAGGTCTTTTCAAGGTCCTTTACAAGTTGCTCCTTCTGCATTTCCCTTTAGGTAATCTCCCTGCCCTTGATTCTAATGAAGAGAATTCTTCCTCAAACCTGAGCCCCAGAACCTCCAGATCCAAAAGAAAAGACAAAGGGGGTAAATTCATTTTTGATTTTTCTGCCAGGAAGAAGGTCAAAGTTGAAAAGACCCCTGTTCGTAGCTTCCATAGGTTGAAACATAAAAAAATTGCCAAAACCCCTCCATCCACCTCTGTAAAAACTCCAAACGACAAGTCTAATTCTCCTGGCCTATTTGAAAGGTATCTTCACAAGCTGGTTGTGCATGCTACTTCAGCCACCATTGATCATCTTGAAACTGCTCATTTGGCCATTGGAAAGGCGATATCAACTCTCAAAGAACATATCCATGCACTAAGCCTCTTGTTTTTCTATGATAATTTTGAGAATGTTTCAGTCTTAGCCGGTGCTGAGGTATCCTTTGATACCAAAACTAACATCAAGGATGCTATCAATGATGAAGATGTTATGGAGATTGCTAAGGATGCTTGCACTGTTGTTCTTAAGGATAGTTCTAAAGAGATTTCTAAAATAGATACAAAAGTTGCTAGCCTAGAAGGTGTTGCTTCATCCCTCATGCAGATGGACATTTCACTTGATGGCTGACAGCTCTGGATCTTCCTTTGTTTTGGGTTCCTCTGAGGTGGAGGATCATCTCTTTTTGTGTTCCTTTATGACATAGGATCATCTCTTTTTGGGCTCTATCATCTTCCTGCCTATTGTCTCTCTGTTCCTTTTTGTCAAAGGCTATTTATTTTGGATCTGGTGGAGGATCGTTTCCTTTTGGGCTCTGTCATATTTCTGCTTGTTTTGTTTCATTTAGCTCCTTTTAGTCTGAGGATGTAATTTTGTTCTAGCTCATAGTTATGATGTTCCTTTTGTTTGTTCCTCTTTTTCTCCTCTGTTGTACAAGGCGTTAGGGCACCTTTCAAATGCCTTGTTTTTAATAAAGTTATTAAATTACCAAAAAAATATTGAACATATGGATTTTGTGGCATGCAAAGAGAGTTACAAATATTTTATTTTATCAAGATAATTATTTTGATTTATTGAGTTTTTTTTTGCTAAAAAACAAGGGGTTGTACTTGGGTTCTCCACCCTTGAAAAGCCACAACTCTCTCCTTCAGAGATCGAGAGTTTAAAAATAGATTAAATTGTCATCTCAATTAAGATGCTATAGCTAGATAACTACATCATTTTATAAAATACCCAAATTCTTGATTTTTATTTTATGGATCTTCATTTTTTGGTGTGAATACAAATATTCTAAAATTTAGCATCCTTGAGATTTTCTTATAGCAACCTTCACAATACCAAAAATCCACCTCTATTGTCTATGCATTGCATCTTAGTAGAGTAATATTCCCAAAACATCACACTATGATAGTCTGCTTTACTAGATCTATATTGCTAGTTTCCTTCTTGAAGCATAAGTGCAACGACAAAAATTGTAATAAATAGTTTATATGAAAACACATTAATGTTATAAAATAAATCAAATATTACCAATGAAAAACATTAAAGTAAATCTTAATCATTATTTTATTCAAGTAGTCAACATTTTCTTGTCAACTTTAGTTAAACTTATTACTTCCTCTAACCATGGAAAAGAGAATTTAACTTCACGATCCTCAATTAAAACCCCTCTATTGTCTACCTTATCTACACATTTGTTTCCTTACCTTAACATATGTATATACTTATTTTCTTCAAACTCTATAGCAAGGTATTGAATTTCCATAATGATCTCTTGTATGTTCCATGGAGCATTTACTTTCCTCAAAATTGTATTTATTACTATGATTGAATCACCTTCCATCCATACTCTGTTACATTTCATTTGTTTGTATGTTTTTAAACCTTCCAAAGCTGCCCAAGCTTCAACTTCATTATTTGTCTTAAGTCCACTATTGAAAGCATAATGAGACAAAATTTCTCCTCTATTATTTCTACTTATTCCTCCTCTTGGTCTTGGATTTTCTGTAAATGCTTCATCAAAATTCAATTTGACCAACTTCACATCTGGTGGTTTCCACTTTGTATTTTTTGCCTCCTTGTTTCTCCTATACCCAACATCATAGTTGAGAAAATTAGAATTGGATTAGAATTGACATGGAAAAAGAATTGGGAAAAATCAGGAATTGCCAAAAAAAGGAGAAAAATCGACATTATTAAAAAATTGAAGAAAATGTAAATTTCATTTAAAAAAGCATTTTTCATGCATATCACAATATTTTGGAAAAAATTGGCAAAAATTAGGAAAAAATCTATAGGATGTGAATCGAGATTTTTTTACATATTTTCTCAACTATGTCCAACATCATAATTCCAATTGATGACTTGACTCCATCTATTAATACTCTCTGCTTCCAAATTAGGGATTGGGTGAGTTGATATGGTTGGTTTAGACTCCTATGCGGCTAAAAAAACATTCCTTTTCATTACTTCTAAACTATTTTTCTTTCCTTTAAATATTATTTTATTCCTTTCTAGCCATACAATTCAAAGTATTGTATCTTTTGATATATCCTTGACTATTTGTAAAGCATCAATTTTAAAAGTGCTCTGCCATTGCTTTAACCATTTTTCAATTATTCTATTCATCACCATGCATGCACCGAACATATTAAGAATCCATTGCCATAGATTCCATACAATTGAGTAGTGTCCCAAGCGATGGTCTATACTCTCCTTCACCCTTTTATAAAGAATACATTGTGAGGGGCCATGAAAATCCCTTTTCATAAGGTTATCCCAAGATAAAATTCTTCTATGATTTACTATCCAAACAAACATTTTAACTTTAGAAATACTCAAGCTATCCTAAATATCTCTCCATATTCTTGTGATATTTCTATTTTGTTGGTGCTTTACATTATATCCACTTCTTGTTGTGTATTCTCTTGAGCTATTCAACTCTCAAATTAGCTTATCCTTCGCTCCCATCGAAATAATCATTGTTGTTATCTTTCTGCTCAACTGCCTCCTAGAACCAATGTCTTGTATACTTGTAAAAAAATATTCTTTCCATTTGTATATTCCTTCTTGATCCTTGTACATAATATTTGAAACCCTATCACCATATTTATCTTGAAGTAATCTCATCCATGGTTTTAAAATTGGATCTAGATTGAGTGGTTTTTTATCACACAAAGTATCCATCCAAATAGAAATTTTTCTCCAGTTCTCACCACCCATATTAGACCTTCAATCACTAGATCAATAGATTTTATTTAACCATTCCATAGAACAAAACCATTTGGAAGTGAGAATATAGCAAATATTAAGCTTGGGTCATTGGATTCAACATACTTATTAGAGTTCTTACCCATTGTATTTAACTCTATTTGTACAATCTTCAAAGTAATTTTCCCCTAAGAGCTAAGTTTGCATCCATAAGAACTCTTAAATTGAAACCTCCTCTAGTTTTATCATCACACACCTTGCTCCATTTCACCAAAGGAAATTTATTTTTATCATTTAAACTTGACCACAAAAAGGACCGCATAATATTGATTATTTTTTCTATTGATTTTGGCATAGTATACAAGGACATAATAAGTTGGAATGGCTTATAAGAATGATTTAGTCAGTTGCACTCTTCATGCTAATGATAACCATCTACCTTTCCATGTCGGTAGTTTATTTTAAACTTTACTTATAACTAGATTCTATAATTCTATCCTCATTCTCCCCTCAAATAAGGGCATCCCTAGATAAGTTGTTGGAAAATTTACCTCCTCCATTTGAAGTAACCTGTATATCCTTGCTTTGATTCTAGCTAGGGTATTTAGGAAGTAAATTTTGAATTTTGTCCTATTAACTCTCTACCCTGATGCTCTTTCATATTTGTTTAATAAGTTATTCAAAGCTCTAGCCTCATTTATCCTTGCCCTCCCAAAAAGGGTTGTATCATCTATAAACTATTGATGGGTGATGTTGTCGATGCTATTATTAACCTTAAGACCACTCATCATCCCATATTTATTAGCCTTCTTCATGTTCTTACTCAAAACCTCTACCATAATAATGAACACATATGGTGATAAATGATCTCCCTATCTAAGACCTCTCTTGGATTTAAATGATTCTATTATTAACCCATTAACCAACACTAAATATGAAACTATAGAGACATATTCTTTAATCCATTTGACCCATTTCTTACCAAATCCAAAAAATTTTAATACTGCAAAAATAAAATCCCATTTAACCCTATCATAGGCTTTACTCATAATTTTTAATATTGCAAAAAGAAAATTTATTTTCTTGAAGCTGTTGAATGCATAAATTCATGAGCTACTATGATCCCTTCCATGATCTATCTCCCTTTCACAAATCTTGCTTTCTATTCTAAAATAATTTTGTCTAACTGACGTCTTAATTGATTTACCATAACTTTGGAGATAATATTATATGCCATATTACATAGGCTTATGGGCTTAAATGAATCAAACAATTTTGCATCCTTCTTTTTTAGAATTAGGGTAATATATGTTGCATTTAATTTATAAGGAATGCATTATTTTACCCTAGATTGTTCCACTACTACCAATAAATAATCCTTCACTATATCCCAATTATGTTTATAGAATGATGTAGAGATCCTATCCAGACCTGGGGTTTTATCCTTATCAAAAGAGAAAAAAGCTAAATGAATTTATTCCAAAGTAATAGCCTCGATTTGTTTTCTATTATCTTAATTATTTATAACTGAAGGTACTTCTAGTAGAAGTTTATCATTAAGAACTTCAAACTTTTCTATTCTAAGAATATTTTGATAATAAAAATCTTACCACTTAGTTGATTTCACTTTGGTCTTCAATCCAAATCCCTTATGTTGATTTAATTCTACTAATTATGGATGTTGATCTCTGTACTATTGCCATCATATGAAAAAACTTTGTATTTTTATCTCCTTTTAACCAAGTTTGTTTTGATTTTAATCTCCAAAATTTCTCTTCCTTAAAATATTATGATATTCACTAAGCAATTCCATTTACTTCGAGCTTGGATTATTATGATCACATTTTTAGAATTTTGAAAGTTTATCTTTAGTTCTTTCTTCTCAAAAATATTTTCAAAAGTGTTATTGTTCCATTCTTATAATTTAGATGTCATTGATTTAATTTCTTTAGGAAGTGTATACAACCCACTATTTCTTGAAGAATTCCACATTTATCTTATCATATCAAAAAATTGAGGAGGATCTTCCCACATCTGCTCATATTTAAAATATGGTATTTTTTGAATTCACTTACCACCATTTTAACTCGTATTGGTCACTGATATGAACCAATCCTTGTCAAGGTATTAATTTTAGCACAAGTCCCTTCATTTAACTAATGATTTGAGAGTATGCATCTATCTATTTGTTTTGCTATTAGGTTAAGACCTATAATGTTTTTGATCTATGTATAGTTATCTTATCCAAACTAAATCTCCCATAGATTATTATTTTGAATAAAAGGTAAGAGATCTCTCATACTTTGTGTGTTTTTTTTTAATTGGTTATATGGGATTGAAATAGCCCCACTCGTATTACACCATCACCCTATAGTGGCATTACAACAAATATTGGATATTATCCATGTATCTCTTGGAAAGATTTATACCTAAATCTCCTCTTTTTAAATTTGAGGAATCTACTGGTTAAGTTAATGCCATTTGATTCTCACATACTTTGTGTTAATTTCCTAATTCCACATTTTTTTCATCCAACTTGGTAATGGTATTGAAATATCCTATGATCATGATTTGGATCTCTTGGTATTTACTTCTCATAAAGGCTTCAATCCCGCTGTATACTTCTAATATACCTGAGTTGTAGGTCCATAGACATTGATAAGGATGAAATAAATGTCTACAAAGTAACAAGTGATTGAAGAGGCTATCTAATGTTTAGTTTTATGAATGATTACATAGGAGGTTCTAATAGGATTCCAACATGTTAGAATTTCTCCTACCACTCCTTCAAAATACATAAATTCCCATTCACATCTTGCCCATACTACGTTCATAGTTTTGGAAATTTTTTCCTTTGTCATTTTAATTTCCTAGATATAAAGAATATTAGGCTTATTACTTAAACAAATGTTTTTCATACATATTTACTTTGATAGGGCATTAGCACCTCTTATATTCCATGAGATGGTAATCATGTCTCATTAGGGGCTATTGGCCCCGCCTGCAAATTACCAATATCATTTTATTGTCTGGTAAAGAGAAGTTCGACCAACTTAGTTTGTGTTCCTTTCTCTATATTTTCTCTTACTTCCTTGGATCTTGATAATTTGAGGGTTTCCTCTTTTTGCATTTCCTATATCAGAAGTAGGTCTTATTATTCTATTTCTCAATATTTTTTCACAACTTTTTTTTCATTAGATTTATCCTCTCCTGGCTCTATTACGAAAGATTTTGACTTATCCTGCTCTTTTTTGGTATTTCCTTATTAATGGTAGAGGTATTAACATCTAACATTGCATTTTATCTACCAATTTTCTTCTCTTTAATGGTGCATGGTACTTCAAGAGAGTCTTCAAAATTTGATGAGATATATTCCTTAGGTTCATCAAAGATGTTCATCCTTAAATCCAAATCATATTGAATAGAAAAATCCTTGCTAATATTTTCAAGTTGTTGTATTGTGTCCTCTAAGATCTAATCTATTTTTTCTTGATAGGCTAAAGCCTCAAAATAATTGGTATTTCTTCCAATATCCTTCCTTATTGGTCTCCATTGTTTATTTACTTTTATTTGTCTAGACCTAGTTTTTGGAAGTTGAAAACCATCCTCATTTGTATCCATTTTTAAATTTCTCTTACAGTTTTCTACATATGATTCTACTGGACTCTTCTTAGGGCATGATCTTTCAATATGACCCATATCATGGCATATTCTACATTTTAAAGATATATTTTTCATAATCTATGGTTTGGATCCACAAATTATCCCCATACTTAAGAATGATTGATTCTGGTAAAGATTTACTTATATCAATCATGAATAATATCTGAGCATAAATAGCCAAGAATTTTTCTTTTGTAGTTTTTGAAATCTTAAGGAACTCTCCCAAAGTGTTACCTATTGCTTTAAAGGTTTCTATTTCCTAAAATTCAATGGATAATCCATACATCCTAACACAATATGGTACTAGGGATAAATTTAAATTTTTGGTACAAAGCCTTCATACCAGCAAGGAAGTGTCCTACTCTTCCCATAAACCAAGGACCCCATTTTAGGATTCTATATCTTTCACCCTTGGAACAAAGAATGGCTAGGAAGAAACCTTTGAGAAGAAGGATAAAATCACTCCTAAAAAATTCCAACTCCCATTAATCTATTTTCTTAAGGCTAAAGACCCTGGACAAGACCGATTAAATTTACCAAAAATTACCCTATTTATGAGATATGAGGATATCCTCTGTGAGGTGCTAAGTAACCTCTACTACTAGAAAATATTTTAAGGATTTAGCTGTAAATATATGAACTAATCTAAATTTGATTCAGAATATATTTTTCAAGTCTTCATTGACAAGTTCTCTAAGCGTATTATGTTTTTTATTGGAAATATGTAAAGCATTAGCATTATGATCAATGAATGTTCTAATGTGACTAAGGTCTTATATTTGAGGTTCTATCTTCAAGCATTGGATAAAAAGTGGCTCTTTGACTATTACCATTTGTCATGTGCTTTTTTAAAGGATTTCTTATCACTTCATATGATCTTGGGTGATTTGAATAATGTTGCTATATTGTTGTTTAATTTTAATTATAACATGTATAGGTGTGGAAGATGGAGGAAGGAAAGCACAAATCTGGATTTGTGCTTCATGCTATTGGTTTGACATTAAATTTTACAAATTCTCTTCCCTTGTTTTAAATGAAGTGAACAATGGCTAATTTTATTTATGGATAGTTGATTAGGTTATTATAGAGATATATTATCAATTTCTATGTTTTCTGTCACATACTTTATGCCATTTTCCACCTCCCTCCCAAATATCCATCACATCATAAAAAAAATAAAAAAATAAAAAACTGGATAAACTCAATTCACAATATTAAACAGAGTGCATGGGTAGACAATTTGTTAAACAACAACTACGAGTCTACATGGATATGTAGTAGTGCTAGAAGAATTTCAACTCTATACCATAACTAACCACTCCTATCTTGTATTTATGATTTCTAAAACACAAGCTTGATAAACATACCATCGTTCTATGTTTAAGCAAAAAGATTGCAAATCATACACATAATTAAAGAGAAAGGGGGTTAACATAGTTCTGATTATTGAAACTCAACTACACCAAATATGAACAAAAAACATATCCATGATGTACTGCAACTTTCTCTTCAAGACTATAGAATTCTCCTATGTAGATGTTATTGTCTTGTGCTTCTTTCATTAGTTTATTTTGGATAAACTAACCAACCTTTATTCTTCTTAAAGGATCCTCAAAATTAAAATATTTGCTTTGGATTATTGGGTATTCATGGATATGTGATAACTTATCTCCTCTATTATGAAGCTAAATATTAATTAGCTTTAATTTTCTTACGCTCTTTTTCTCCTGAGTATATTATCTGAATATGCTCATATAACCTTTTGGGTTTCTTTTGTGATCGACTTTAATTTGCTTGTCTTCTACTTCTAAATATCTTATCTGAATATGCTCATAGATGTAGCCATTTGGGTTCTTTAATTCATTATTCACTATCAAAATAGCTTTGGCCTGTGGATATAAAACTTCTATAAATTTTGTGTCACCCTTATATAGAGGATCATTAAACAATAATGACATGAGTTTGCATGAATATGTTTTCTTATAAATTTTTGGATTCAAATCATTTATTTCTCACATTCTTTTCATATTACTATTTTGGATACACATTTTGTTAAAGTGATTTGATAGGACCATGAAATGTATTAATTTTACCCTAGCCTTAAAAGATGGCAAAATTCATGACATCTAGAAAGGGCACACACTCTAATGCTTCAAGAAATTGGTGCAACACTCTTTTATCAAATAAAGAAAGGTATTACTTGGATATGAAAAGATACAACCCATGAAACTAAGTTGAGATCCATTGTAAATATGCCAAAATTTTGATGTTTACAAAAAAATTGTTTGTAAAGCCTTCATGACTTCTAATCTTAAAATTTTGTTTATGGCTATAAATATTGTAAGAGGTTTCTAATTAATTTATACCTTTAGTGGATATTATTATATGTTTATATTATTTGACATTTTATTAGGATATCCTATAAGCCAATGGGTCCTCTTTAATGAGAACACGACAATGGGGATATGTGTAGAGGTTTCACCCAAGCCTAGGAATGGGGGTATGAATAATCAAAGGTTTCATGTGTGTGAGTGATATGTCCACATGGAATGTAGGAGTTATTATGTTATTTTGTGAGTTAGGTGGATTTTCTCTCAACACCATTTTTCTTGATGGTCCTTTTATACATTATCTTATTTTGGATCTAATAAAGATAGTTTAACATCCTCCATTCTTTATTTTTATTTTGATAGCTTAAAATTTGTATTAGAATTAGGAAGTTGGGAGTTGTTATGCTTGTCACCTACTTTCTCAATTGTATCTAAAGTTGTTTTGAGTGTTGACAACTCTCAAAATGGATCTTTTATGGGCTTAAAATTTTTCAAAATGTCACAAAGCAGGTAACACAATAAATTAGATTGAGATTGTGAACACTTGAAGAATATAATGAATCCATAGAAACATTAAAATAAAATAAGTCAGATTTGAGATGTTTCTAACCTTGATCATGGTGTGAAAGATAAAATATTGTGAGAAAAAGTTAATGTGTTCAGGCTTGGTAAAGAGCTCATAAATTAGACAACCAATTTAAATAAGCATGTGGCCAACATAGAAGAAAAATATTACAAATAAATATGGCTATAAATATATGAAGCATAGATCCACCCAAGCATATTTTTATAGTGCGTACTCAATACTTGAAGCAAACACCTTACCAAGGACCACTTTGCTTTGTACCAACTCAATTTGCACAAAATTTTCACTTGTGATAATAATATTATATAGAGGGTTGGATGTTAAGAAGAATTTAATCAAGCAACTTGGGGCAGAGAAATTATGGTATCATGAACCAATGCTCAATGGTGAAGATTCATCATTGAGAAATTATTGCATGTTTCTCGATAGAGCTAAGGATTGGCTTTGCAACTTGACGAAGGTGCAAAGTCTCTAAAGTATTGTTGGTGATATGAGGTTTGAGGGTGTGCTAATATCAAAATTTTAGATACTATTTGTTAAAGGAGACATATGCTTGTTGTTCCTAAATACAAAATTTTAACAACTACAAGTGAGAAAGAAGAATGGTTGTTATGTGATAATTATCACAAGTATGGTGGGAATATTGATTTTGTTACATCAACATAACTATTGATTTTATGTGTTTTTAATCGATTGGTAAATCAATTCTTGGTTCAAGAGAAATTCATTATGAGCAACACACAAATTCTTATTTAGTGTATTGCAATTGGATAGATGCAATGATAAAATTTATTCAAATATCCATGCTAACATTTCAAGCATAAATTATGACTAGATCCATGTGTGAGGTACAATATTATCCTATGAGGTGTGTGATTATCCTTTTATGTTGGGTTGTAATTGCATTGAATTTTACAGGATTGAGCTATCACTTCTAGATTGTCATAAAGGAAGATGTTTTACGAAAGATTGATTTTGAGCATGTCTCAATAAAGAAGGAATGAATTGTCTCTTTTGGCCTATGAATACCTATTGATAACAAACACAAATAAATTCTAATAAAATTGAATTCCAATCTTGAGGCCACAATTTGAGGGAACACACACAATCATAGACTTGGTTCGAAGGTGAAGAAGGTTTTGATTTGTTAATAATACACAATTGTGTTATTAAATATATGTACAATATTTACAACTAAGATTTAGGATATGGAAGAATTGGTCATGTGATGTGTACATATGGCTTGTAAATGATCTAGTAACTATATGAGTGCTACATTTTACATGAATTTAATGTACAATTTTGATATTTATTTTTATAGCAAAGAAATCAGGCTTGGCTACCTTGTGGTCATGAATGCATAAAGTTCATGCAAAATAAAGTGCATCTATAGTGGATGGTTCACCTTGACCATCCACCATGTTGCTTGCCATAGTAAAATGTGTGTGTTGTGTTGAGTGTGAAAGGGTTTCCATAGATGCACAAAGGGGAAAGAATGTTATCAATGTGTGAGGGTGCAAACTGTGTGCAAATGGACCCGATGGTCAAACATATTTTAAGTATTCCACAGAGCTTGGTGGTAGCTTATTTACTTGAAAAGTAAGCCTTTAAAATTTGGTGGCTGTTTACTACAAGAAACATCTAAGGTGAGGACAAGGATCTATCACCAAGTGTTAAGGAAGGGTTTCTTAATCCATTAAATTATATAACACGCTATTGGAAAAAGCATGGGATTGGTCGGTTAGTTGAGTGGCTTCATCACACTAAGGCATTTAATGTTGGCAACTTTACCACTATTTAAGCCTAAGAATGCACGTGTTGTGTGTGGGCCAATTTGACCTTGCTTCTTTAAAGTGTCATACCCAACATTGTATATGGAAAGTGGATTGCCTTCTTTGGATGAATGTAATAAATATTGTGTATTTGCATTGTGTCTAGTTGTTGTATCATCTATGGAATGTTTTGATGCTAAGTGTTGAGTTGAATGAATTCTAGGCTAATTCTTCTTGTTGCATGCTTAAGTTTTTGGATTTGCAAATACTTTGTGTGTTTTGCTACTTTAAACTAGAGGCTCGTGCTTGTTTGGTTGAAGGCGTAGTCTATGTTTGCCAAGTGGAACTTGGAGACTATGGTGTTGTAGAGGTTTGTATTTGATCACCCTTGTCCTGCAATGGATGGTAACAAAGCTAAGAGGCTAGCATATATTTTCAAGAATAAAGTCTTTCCAATGACTTCATTGTTGGATCACTTAGTGAAGTGAGGATTAGGCCATTATTTAGATCACTTACCATCATAATATGAAGTAATTTTGGGGTTGTTGTTCAGTGTCCCATGTCATATCTGGTAAGTTCAAAGTGAGTGAACTTTAAGAACAACCTATGTTGTTTGAGATAGACATGGATGATTATAGCTCAAAACTAGTACCTAATTCTTAAAGGGGTCATGAGAAGACAAGGCAAGATCCAGGTGATAGAGGCGACAAAGGCCATTGTCCTAGTTGGACACATGAAATTGAGGAATTGAATCAACATGTCACACAATGGATTGACAAGATGGAGGAAGTCATTTTTTCCATGATAAATATCTTCAAGGAATGGATACCTATGGTGGAAGAAGCCTAGAATGAATTTATGAAATGACATGCCTCGATGGGTGAGATCATGTTGAAACTAATAAGAAAACTAGATGAGAGCGTGTTTTCCTAGGCCCAAATACAAGAGGAAATTTCTTTGTGTCATGCAACAATCATGGCAGTATTGGGCTAGGGAAAAGGAATAAGTTCTTCCATAGTGAAACCCCCAAAGATAAAAGAACTGGAGATCTATAACAGAGGTTGAGATGATCGCATGGTAGGTGATTTATTTTGGGATATGGGGGAAAAATTGATGGGAGTTGACAGACTGTCAAGTGAACAAGAAATAAAAAATACGATGATGTATCTCAAAGGGATTTCCAGGACTTGGTGGAGCAATCTCTCAAAAAAAATAGAAGGGAGAGCTACAAAAATGAAAGGCTTCTAGGAAGAACTTAAAGAAGCACTTAGAGTGCAATTTAGGCTAGATAAAACTAAATGGAAAGCTAAACTTAGGTTGCACAAGTTGAAACACACAAGCCAAATTTGAAAGTAAATCAAGGAGTATCAAGAGCTCATGGTGGAAATAAAAATGATGATGAAGGATGATTGGGTATTCATGTTTCATAAAGACCTACAACCTTGGGCATAGGTGGAGCTGAGGCGACACAAGCCTAAGGATATCAATGAAGCTATTACGATAGCTGACATTTTCTTTGACTTTAGAGAAGTCATATCAAAGAAAGATACTCATGGTCAAAGCACTAAGGGGAAAAGCACATTGAGTGGTAAAGGATAATCTGAAGAAAATATCAAGAGGGGGGATCAAAGTGGTAAGATGACACAATAGTCATAAGTTAGTTTAGGTAAATCTTTAGCAAACTCAAAAGGGAAGAAGCTCATGGGTAAATCCAACAAAGGTAATCATTATTATCTTTGTTGTTGGATGTACAATGACCCCCACATGCAAAAAGACTACCCTCAAAGAGCACACATGGCAAATTTCTAACAAGAAAAATTGGATATTGTGGTGGATGATAACCATATGGGTGCCATTCATGAATTCCATGCCATGGTAAAGGTAAGATTAAGTAGGGAAGAAGAGATCGATGGCATCAATGGTTTGATGTATGTGGAAGTAATTATTAAAGGGAATGTGACTATAACTTTGGTTGATACCGGAGCCACACATAACTTTGTGAGTGTCCAACAAGTCAAGGAACTAGGCTTGCATACTCAAGAGGTGGCTTGGAGATTGGAGGGATAAGCTTGATCTATCTATAGTCAATATGGATGAGTTTGAGCTTGTTTTGGGGTAAGAGTTTGTCAGAAAAGGTAAGGTAGCTATGATCCCCAATTTGGAGATTCTATTTATGTCTGACCCATAACAAACTTGCATGGTTAGAACATTACAAATAAGACAATAAAGAAAATTTCCAGCAAAAATACCTAAGGCATAGGAGTGCTGAATGATGAGCAAGAGGAAGGCAACTAGGAAGAAAGAAAAATAGTTAATGTTCCTATAAGTGATGATTGGAGGTTGGGATGAGGAGGAAAAACAAGTTTTGACCCCACCAACCATTGAAGTAGTACTCAATCGATCCCAAGGTCATATGCCTAAGCAATTACCGCCTTATCTACCACCAAGGAGAGCAATCAACCACTAAATTGAATTAATACTAAGGGTGAGTCCTCTTGCGAGGGCTCCATATTGCCTTAGTAGATAAAATATGGTTAAATTAAGAAAATAAATTGAGGAGTTGTTGGTCACGGGATATTTGAGGCCATCACATTCTCCTTATAGCACCCTAGTTTTATTCATGGGAAAGTGGATGAGTCACTCAGGCTCTTGTGGATTATAAAGCACTAAATAAATTGATCATAAAGAACAATTATCGCCTCTCTTATAGTTGATTGCTTCGATCGACTCATTGGAGTGTATATTTTTATCAAGCTAGACTTGAGATTAGGCTATTATCAAGTCTAAATCGTTCTAGGAGATGAACAAAAGACTACTTGTGTGTCAAGGTATGGGTCATTTGAAGTTTTGGTAATGTTTTTTGGGCTATGCAATGTGCTAGTCATGTTTTGCACCTTGATGAATGACGTGTTCAAATAATTGTTGGATAAATTGGTGATGGTGTATCTAGAGGATATCCTGATCTACTCGAAGAGTCTATAAAAACATTAACAACATTTGAAAAAAGTTTTTAAACTGCTGCAAGAACATGATTTCTATGTGAAAAAGGAAAAGTGTTCCTTTGCACAAAAAAGGTTAGCTTTATTGGGCATGTAGTCAGTTAAGGAAAAATTTAGCCAAATCCAAAGAAGTTGGAAGCCATTAGAGATTGGGAGCAGGTAAGAGATGTGCGAGGTGTTCATCAATTCTTGGGACTCAAATTTTTATCGATGTTTTGTGAGTAGGTACTTCAAAATAGTCACCCCATTGACTAATTTTCTAAAGAAAGGTGTGGAGTGGGCATGGACCGCCAAATTCCAGACGATATTTTATTTTCTAAAGGAAAAACTAACAATCGCTCCTATGTTATCCTTACCTGACTTCAACAAGCCATTTGAAGTGCATGTGGATGCTTCAAAATTTTCCATAGGTGGCATGTTGATACAAGATGGACACCCCATGGATTTTAAATCAAGAAAGTTGAACAAGGCTAAAATACGATACCCTATGCATGAAAAGGAAATGATGGTAGTTGTGCACTATCTACGAACATGGTATCACTACCTTCTAGGGGTGCACTTTGTGATAAAAAAAAAATAATGTGGCTAACACATTTTTTCTTACATATTGCAAGATGACAAGTAAGCAAGCTAAATGGTGGGATTTCCTTGTGGAGTTTGAATGAGAATAGTGCATACCATGAGAAAGTCTAACATAGTTGCTGATGCACTGAGGAGGAAATAACAACTACCAGTATTAGAAGTAGTGACAAACAACTCAACATCTATGCATGGTGAAAGTAAGGTTGAACTGTTTGAGGAGTTGGTGGTCAAAGTTAAAGAGGGTTTGGAGCAGGACCCCTAGGTCATCGTCTTGGTTAAAAAATACAAGAAGAGACTCAAAATGGAAGGGTAAATAAGTTTAAGTATGCAAAAGGTCTTCTGTGGTTTTCTTAGAGTCATTTGTATGTTCCTAAGTGGGGAAGTCTCCATAGTGAATTCATAAGGGAATGTCACGATAACTTGTGGGTAGGACACCTAGGACAACACCACACACTTGCTTTGTTGTAATGTGGGTTATTTCGGATGAGAATGAGGGAAGACATCAATAAATATGTCAAGACCTGTCTTATTTACCAACAGGACAAACATGAAGGCAAGTTACCAGGTGGCCTATTACAATATTTGTCTTTCCAGTCAGACTGTGGGCAAGTGTTAGTTTGGACTTCATCACCATTTGGTCTAAGAAAAAAAATATTTCCTCCATAAAGGTATTTGTGGACCATTTTTCAAAGTATACCATGTTTGCATATTTTCCACACCCTTGCTCGAAGAAGGTTGTGATAAAGTATTTTTTTAAGAATATGATTAAAAACTGGGGAATGCCATTGAGTATAGTGTTAAACAAAGACACTAGTTTTACAAGTAAATTTTGGCATGAACTATTTTAGTTAATGGGAACCAAGCTAATGTTATCTTCTAGGTTCCATCCATAGATCGTTGACCAGATTGAGCGAATCAATGCCATACTTGAAACATATCTTAGGTACTTTATGCAAAGAGACCAGTTAAATTTGTTGAATCTTATCAACATGGCACAATTTTGTTTCAACAATCAAAAAAGTAGCTCGAGTAAGTATTCACCATATGAGTTTGAAATAGGAAAGTAACCATTGTCTCCACATACGATACTTGTGAGGTATTTAGGAGGATGCCCACCAACCATGGACTACCATAAGAACTGGTAAGATAGGATGGAGGTATTTGGGGTTGTTGTTTAGTGTCCCATGTCATATCTGGTAAGTTCAAAGTGAGTGAACTTTAAGAACATCCTATGTTGTTTGAGATAGACATGGATGATTATAGCTCAAAACTAGTACCTAATTCTTAAAGGGGTCATGAGAAGACAAGGCAAGATCCAGGTGATAGAGGTGACAAAGGCCATTGTCCTAGTTGGACACATGACATTGAGGAATTGAATCAACGTGTCACACAATGGATTGACAAGATGGAGGAAGTCATTTTGTCCATGATAAATATCTTCAAGGAATGGATACCTATGGTGGAAGAAGCCTAGAATGAATTTATGAAATGACATGCCTCAATGGGTGAGATCATGTTGAAACTAATAAGAAGACTAGATGAGAGCGTGTTGTCCTAGGCCCAAATACAAGAGGAAATTTCTTTGTGTCATGCAACAATCATGGCAGTATTGGGCTAGGGAAAAGGAATAAGTTCTTCCATAGTGAAACCCCCAAAGATAAAAGAACTGGAGATCTATAATAGAGGTTGAGATGATCGCATGGTAGGTGATTTATTTTGGGATATGGGGGAATACTTGATGGGAGCTGACAGACTGTCAGGTGAACAAGAAATAAAAACTACGATGATGTATCTCAAAGGGATTTCCAGGACTTGATGGAGCAATCTCTCAACAAAAATAGAAGAAGGGAGAGCTAAAAAAATAAAAAGCTTCTAGGAAGAACTTAAATAAGCACTTAGAGTATAATTTAGGCTAGATAAAACTAAATGGAAAGCTAAACTTAGGTTACACAAGTTGAAACACACAATCCAAATTTGAAAGTAAATCAAGGAGTATCAAGAGCTCATGGTGGAAATAAAAATGATGATGAAGGAGGATTGCGTATTCATGTTTCATAAAGACCTACAACCTTGGGCATAGGTGGAGCTGAGGCGACACAAACCTAAGGATATCAATGAAGCTATTACGATAGCTGACATTTTCTTTGACTTTAGAGAAGTCATATCAAAGAAAGATACTCATGGTCAAAGCACTAAGGGGAAAAGCACATTGAGTGGTAAAGGATAATCTGAAGAAAATCTCAAGAGGGGGGATCAAAGTAGTAAGATGACACAATAGTCATAAGTGAGTTCAGGTAAATCTTTAGCAAACTCATGAGGGAAGAAGCTCATGGGTAAATCCAACAAAGGTAATCATTCTTATCTTTGTTTTTGGATGTACATTGACCCCCACATGAAGAAAGACTACCCTCAAAGAGCACACATGGCAAATTTCTAACAAGAAAAATTGGATATTGTGGTGGATGATAACCATATGGGTGCCATTCATGAATTCCATGCCATGGAAAAGGTGAGAATAAACAGGGAAGAAGAGATCAATGGCATCAATAGTTTGATGTATGTGGAAGTAATTTTTAAAGGAAAAGTGCTTACAACCTTGGTTGATACTAGAGCTACACATAACTTTGTGAGTGTCCAATAGGCCAAGGAACTAGGCTTGCATACTCAAGAGGTGGCTTGGAGATTGGAGGGATAAGATTGATCTATCTATAGTCAATATGGATGAGTTTGAGCTTGTTTTGGGGTAAGAGTTTGTCAGAAAAGGTAAGGTAGCTATGATCCCCAATTTGGAGATTCTATTTATGTCTGACCCATAACAAACTTGCATGGTTAGAACATTACAAAGAAGACAATAAAGAAAATTTCTAGCAAAAATACCTAAGGCATAGGAGTGCTGAATGATGAGCATGAGGAAGGCAACTAGGAAGAAAGAAAAATAGTTAATGTTCCTAGAAGTGATGATTGGAGGTTGGGATGAGGAGGAAAAACAAGTTTTGACCCCACCAACCATTGAAGTAGTACTCAATCGATCCCAAGGTCATATGCCTAAGCAATTACCGCCTTATCTACCACCAAGGAGAGCAATCAACCACTAAATTGAATTAATACTAAGGGCGAGTCCTCTTGCGAGGGCTCCATACTGCCTTAGTGGATAAAATATGGTTAAATTAAGAAAATAAATTGAGGAGTTGTTGGTCGCGGGATATTTGAGGCCATCACATTCTCCTTATAGCACCCTAGTTTTATTCATGGGAAAGTGGATGAGTCACTCAGGCTCTTGTGGATTATAAAGCACTAAATAAATTGATCATAAAGAACAATTACCGCCTCTCTTATAGTTGATTGCTTCGATCGACTCATTGGAGTGTATATTTTTATCAAGCTAGACTTGAGATTAGGCTATTATCAAGTCTAAATCGTTCTAGGAGATGAACAAAAGACTACTTGTGTGTCAAGGTATGGGTCATTTGAAGTTTTGGTAATGTTTTTTGGGCTATGCAATGTGCTAGTCATGTTTTGCACCTTGATGAATGACGTGTTCAAATAATTGTTGGATAAATTGGTGATGGTGTATCTAGAGGATATCCTGATCTACTCGAAGAGTCTAGAAAAACATTAACAACATTTGAAAAAAGTTTTTAAACTACTGCAAGAACATGATTTTTATGTGAAAAAGGAAAAGTGTTCCTTTGCACAAAAAAGGTTAGCTTTATTGGGCATGTAGTCAGTTAAGGAAAAATTTAGCCAAATCCAAAGAAGTTGGAAGCCATTAGAGATTGAGAGCAGGTAAGAGATGTGTGAGGTGTTCATCAATTCTTGGGGCTCAAATTTTTATCGACGTTTTGTGAGTAGGTACTTCAAAATAGTCACCCCATTGACTAATTTTCTAAAGAAAGGTGTGGAGTGGGCATGGAACGCCAAATTCTAGATGATATTTTATTTGCTAAAGGAAAAACTAACAACCGCTCCTATGTTATCCTTACCTGACTTCAACAAGCCATTTGAAGTGCATGTGGATGCTTCAAATTTTTCCATAGGTGGCATGTTGATGTAGGATGGACACCCCATGGATTTTAAATCAAGAAAGTTGAACAAGGCTAAAATACGATACCCTATGCATGAAAAGGAAATGATGGTAGTTGTGCACTATCTACGAACATGGTATCACTACCTTCTAGGGGTGCACTTTGTGATCAAAACAAAATAATGTGGCTAACACATTTTTTCTTACGTATTGCAAGATGACAAGTAAGCAAGCTAAATGGTGGGATTTTCTTGTGGAGTTTGATATGAGAATAGTGCATACCATGAGAAAGTATAACATAGTTGCTGATGCACTGAGGAGGAAATAACAACTGCCAGTATTAGAAGTAGTGACAAACAACTCAACATCTATGCATGGTGAAAGTAAGGTTGAACTGTTTGAGGAGTTGGTGGTCAAAGTTAAAGAGGGTTTGGAGCAGGACCCCTAGGTCATCGTCTTGGTTAAAAAATACAAGAAGAGACTCAAAATGGAAGGGTAAATAAGTTTAAGTATGCAAAAGGTCTTCTATGGTTTTCTTAGAGTCATTTGTATGTTCCTAAGTGGGGAAGTCTCCATAGTGAATTCATAAGGGAATGTCATGATAACTTGTGGGTAGGAAACCTAGGACAACACCACACACTTGATTTGTTGGAATGTGGGTTCTTTTGGACGAGAATGAGGGAAAACATCAATAAATATGTCAGGACCTATCTTATTTACCAACAGGACAAACATGAAGACAAGTTACCAAGCGGCCTGTTACAATATTTGTCTTTCTAGTCAGACTATGGGCGAGCGTTAGTTTGGACTTCATCACCATTTGGTCTAAGAAAAAAAACCTTTCCTTCATAAAGGTATTTGTGGATCATTTTTCAAAGTATACCATGTTTGCATCTTTTCCACACCCCTGCCCGAAGAAGGTTGTGATAAAGTATTTTTTTAAGAATATGATTAAATACTGGGGAATGCCATTGAGTATAGTGTCAAACAAAGACACTAGTTTTACAAGTAAATTTTGGCATGAACTATTTTAGTTAATGGGAACCAAGCTAATGTTATCTTCTAGGTTCCATCCATAGATTGTTGACCATATTGAGCGAATCAATGCCATACTTGAAACATATCTTAGGTACTTTATGCAAAGCGACCGGTTAAATTTGTTGAATCTTATCAACATGGCACAATTTTGTTACAACAATAAAAAAAGTAGCTCAAGTAAGCATTCACCATATGAGTTGGAAATAGGAAATCAACCATTGTCTCCACATACGATACTCATGAGGTATTTAGGAGGATGCCCACCAACCATGGACTACCTTAAGAACTGGTAAGATAGGATGGACATTATGCACTTGCAGTTGTTAAAGGTAGCTAAACATATAAAGTAGGGTGTTGATGCAAGAAAAGGGCCAATGGAGTTTAAAGTTGGGGATAAGGTCTTGCTAAAAATGCAACCCAAAGAGTTCAAAGCACCAAGTCAAAGGCCTTAATTTTCTACTTTGACAGACTGTTTGAGGTAGTGGAACGTATAGGCCAGGTTGTCTATAGATTTTTGTTGCTCGATCATTTGAGGGTACACCCAATGTTCCATGTTAGCAAACCTAGACCATTATGCATTGATAAAGCTAATCCCAAAATAACACAACCTAGTCAACTACCTGTCAACATTGCGGATAAACCAAATTAGGAAGAGCAAATTTGGGATGTCAAGATAGTTGGCAGGGGCAAATGACAACACAAGAGGTTTTTGGTGAGTTGAAAGGAGGTGCATCTGATAGCTAGGAATGCGAAGAGATCTTGTGGAAATGGAAGAACAAATTCTAGGATTTTCTCAAGAGGAAAGCAAACAGGGAAACTTATGTTTCATAACAGTGATGTAGATAAATACCTACCAAGTTGGAGGTAGCATGCTATAATGTTGAGGGTATCATTGAATTTAGTGGGGAAGAATATAATGGATGTTTCACCCTGACCATACACCATGTTCCCTATCAGAGTAAAATGTGTGCATCATGATGAGTAGGAAAGGGTTTCTATATGCACCATGAAGGGGGAAGGATGTTGTCAGTGTGTGAGGGTGCAACATATGTGAACATGGCTCTGAAAGGTCAAACATGTTTTAATATATCATAGAGCTTGGTGGCAACTTGTTTTCTTGAAAAGTGACCTTTAAATTTTGGTGGTTGTTTGTTGCAAGCAGAGTCCAGGGTGAGGATGTAGATCCATCACCAAGTGTTAAGGAAGGGTTCCTTAATACATTAAATGATATAATGTGCTATTGTAAAAAGAACAGGGTTGGCCGGTTAGTTGAACATATTGATCATACTAAGGAATTTATGTTGGTGGCTTTACCACCATTTAAGCCTAATAATGTGCATGCTATCTACAGGCCAATTTTGCCTTGCTTCTATAAAGTTTCATGTCCAAAATTATATATGGAAAGCATATAGCCATATTTGGATGAATGTAATAAATATTGTGCATTTGCATTGTGTCCATTTTTTGTGTCATCCATGGAATATTTTTAATGCTAAGTGTTGAGTTGAATGAATGCTAAGCTAACTCTCCTTGTTGAATGCTTAAGTTTTGGCTTTGCGAATACTTTGTGCATTTTGCTACTTTAAGATGTAGGCTTTTTCTTGTTTGGTTGAAGGCATATTTTGTGTCTACCAAGGGGGACTTGGAGACTGCAATGTCACACAGTTTTGGGTTCGATCACCCCAATCCTTGTGACATCATCCTTTCTTTGCTCAAGCTATTCAAGTAGAGTAGACACACATAGTGACATTGTTTTTAATGGAGAGGTCATTGATTTATTGTCAATGTTTATCATGGTCATATGGAATTTTACTTGTGAAGGAATATTGAATGTACTATCCTTAAAATATATTTAGTTTTATATTGTTAGAAAGATACTAAAGTGAAGAACAATTTCCTGCCTCTCCGTTTATGCAACTAGTGATCTAAATGAAAATGAACTATAACATGTTTAATATAAGGAACATTTTCTAAATAATATTTTATTTTATCATACAACTATAGGGATATGCGAAATGCTTATCACATCAGAATTCAGAATGTTAGTATTGCGTTCAAAACTTCAACATGCCTTCTATTGTGTTGTCAAATTGAATAGAAGTTATGTCAAATTGAATAGAAGTTATAATCGTATCATGAGAAATTTATGATCACGTTATAGAAGAGAAATAATCATTTAAATAAAGTCATTAGTTATTGTACCTAGAAAATGATGGTGGCTAGAAATTCATTGTTGTATTCATGTTAGAGGAAAGTTGTTACTTATTGTGATGGGATTGACATTTAGATGTAAGTTAACCAACATCATGCTATACTTTGTTTTAATGAGGATAAATAATGTGTAATTACTTATATATAAAAAAAATAAAGGAAAAACATATATGCATGAAGTTATTGTATGTCTTATAGTTTGCTTGTTAAAGGATATTATGCCTATGTTATGTAAAGGAAATTGTATATTACGTAGATGCAAGAGGCTTATAAAAGATCTTATTTTTATCTAATAGAACCTTCTATGAATACAAACAAGGGTTCTTGTTGAATCTTGTCGTCCTTATCTATTTTTTGGTGTTTCAAGCCAAAATTGTGGTCTAAGAGGGGTCACTTTGAGTCTTTGTCATTGGATGTAGCCCTTTTGGGTTTAGAATTGTACTATCTCACTTCTTATCCAAGGAATTATAATTTTATTTCTTTTGAAAATTTCTCTACAAGTGATTTTTAGATTGTTGACTTTTATTTTTATCAATTTTATGAGCATCTACACATATTAAAATGAACCCAGTTCAATGCACATACTAGAGCCATTGCATTCAACAAATTTGGACATTTTTTGTAACACTTATTGACTTTGGCACTTGTGATATGTGGTTGATATTTTTCATTTACGTATTGTATTTTGGCATAGGATCTAGTTTGAACCACAATGAGTGTGCTTGGAATAGACAAGTCCTCAAGGGTAAGTAAATATTGAGAAACATCTAAAATATGGTGCATTCAAGAAGGATAAATAGAGTAATAGAAGAATATAACATACATAGATTGATCATAACTTGCCAAAGAGATGGATGGAAGAGTCAATAAACATCATTGTTGCAAAATTTGGCAAAAATTTGCTAATGTTATAGTATATTTGACAACGATTTTTATTCCAAGAATCATGTAAGTTGGGAAAATCGAGAAAATTGTAAAGAATCTAGAAAAGTTGTCAAAATCAGGAATAATCAAAGGGAAAAATTAAAGAAATCAGTAAAAAGTTGAGAAAAATTTGATGTTACTTCTAAAATTATAGTTTTTTCTTCTCCCCCCTTTTTTAATTCTCTATTTTTTTTTAATTTATTTATTTTTTAATTTTGTTGATTTTCTTTCAATTGATTGTTGAATTCTATTTTTTATTTTTTTAAATTAGATATATGGGATCGAAATGGGTCCCACTCATATTACGTCATCACCACATAGTGGTATTAGAATAGCTTGGCTATTATGCATGTATCACTTGAAAATATTTGAACTTGAATCTCCTCATTAAAGTTAAGGAATTGAATTGGTTGAATTAATACCATTTGATCCCAATTGATTGTTGATTAAGTGCCATTTTTTTGTGTTTAGCCCTTGCTAAAAAATTTTTGATCACAAATTTTCAACATTGATAGATATGATTTTTTTTAATTGGTTATATAGGATTGAAATTTGAACCAATATAGATTTGTCCAAGACTGTTCCCATCATTATCAAGGGAGATGCCAACCGTATCTCCTTCCGACAGACTCAACACTGATAGAGAGTTAACTTATAGATAATTAGGGTATGTTGATACTGAGGATTAACATCACCTACATATACCCTCCAATAATTCTTAACCCTTATTAAATTTGGCATGACCTTTTGTAGAGTTGATTCATGTAACAAATTACCCAATACACATATCCTTGTCAACCCTAATAGGCTATTTTATTGTTTAGATTAACATTAGAAATGCTCCATATAATAATATGATAATCTTGAGGGTGGCATAATCTGTTAACCATTTTAGTGGTCCAAATATACAAATTACATATGCCATAAAGTTGGGTACACAAGGTAAGATTTACACCTCCTCCTTTAAGTTTGACTTGTGAACCCATGCTAAGTTTACATTTTTAATATCTCCTTTTAGTTTGACATGGAAAATGATCTCACATGATCTACATGATTGTCCTTTAGCCATGTTTAGGAGTTAGAAAGTCACATAGGCAACATCCTTATCTATCACGCAAGTATTCCTAAGAGTTGCTTGTATTCCACATTAGGAGCTCAATATGTTGCCATTATATGTTATGCATTGGAATGTAGGAACAACCTAGTAAAGCTACCATAACTAGATACCCACTTGGAACAACACACTTTCATTTGAGGTTTCCTTGCATGAACCTCTCCCACATTTAAAATAATGATTATTCCTTGGGATAAAATTTTTAAAAATCAACCAAGGGTTTCACCACAAGATTGTAACACAACAATATGATAATCTCACACTATTCTTCACCAATAACCCAAGCTTTGGGGAATATTCTTCTCAGATAAACCTCACAACTCCTTGCTAGTAGCCTGTAGCCTTGTCAAATCACACCCTTCACTATTCCTCATTAGTAACATGCGACTTAATATTTATAAGAACACAAAAATTCAAGAAGTCACCTTTAGTTGACCCCCATATTTGTTGTTTTTCCACATGCTAAACTATTGCTTGATGCAACCAGATCCATACCTCAATATCTCACAAAATATCAAACCTATTGCTTGTTGAATCAAAAGCCATATCTTAAATCTTATGCCATGCTATGCCATCCATCATGGCCTTCAAAAAACTCCAAATTCATGCTCAAATCTATACCTTTGTCCCAACCAAGTATGTGTACTACAAACCAAGGACCACGACTACTACATGAAGAGTCAAAACATCACATGTACTAGTATGATCTAAATTACAATAATACATCCACTATTATCCTCTTACCAATGTATCAAATACAACACTGATCATATGCTCAAACAAGTATGGAAAAATTCCACCATATCATCCATAATGAGATCCTCTGTCATCCTATAACCTGTCCTGCAGTTTGCTACTTCAAGAAACCCACAAATATTTTCTACAAAATAAATTAACAAATTAATCTCCATAGGATTTCCATTAATCATGTAAAAGCATAGTAGAGAAAATTAAAATAATCTTGGAATCGATATGGAGAAAGAATTGTGAAAAATACGAAATCGAGAAAAATCGACAAAAAAACCAAAGAAAATACAAATTTTCATTGAAATAAAGTTTTTTCATGCATATCATAATGAATTAACATTACACAAATCAAGTATTAATGATGTAAGACTGAAAGCTTAAACTACAAATGAAAGTGGTAAGTGATACATCATATAAGATTTAATTACACAAGAAAGTGACAAAATACATCTTGTATTACGTATAATATGAAAAGGTATAAATTAAAAAATGTGTTAAAATACCTCAATAGACCCATTATCTAGTGTCTTGCAATTCTTTTGCTCTTTGCCCTAGTAGAATCTCTAGTATCTCTTTGTTGATGTGCCCTTTTTGCTTCTTGTTCCCATGCCTCTTCTTGGTCCTTAGATGCTATCTCCTCCACTAGGTCTTCAAAGTTTTTATAATTCATCCAAGGAGAAGAGAGCCTCTTCCTACTACTCCTACTCTACGTCTATAATCCATTCAGATGATGAATCAATGCCACTTAGGTCAATGGGCTCAATACTTGTTTTTGTAATACTTTTTTGGTGGAAGTGAAGGTTGTAATTCATAAACACAAGGTTATTCAACGTTTTTTGTATAAGCCTGTTGTGCTTCTTAGAGTGTATGGGCTCAAACATACTCCAATTATGCTCACAACCTGAAGTGTTGCATAATTGATATAAGATTCAAATTGGACATAAAATCACCAAAGTTCTCCCACCATAAATCTAAAAACAAAAAAAAATTAATAATTCACATGTAAAATAGTAAATTGAGATTATTTAAAAATAAATAAAAGATAAAATAAATAATAATTCGATGATGGTAACCTGACCTCAATTTTGACCTCATTCTCCTGCATTGCTCAAATGGTAAAAGGAGGTCCAACATTCCTTATAATATTATATCTCTTCATGTACATTTTCACACAATTGAATATCAAGGAACATGCGGTTAATGCAAGCTTGAAGGTCAACCTTCACCTCATAATCTATATGAAATGTGGAAGAATAAAAAATTTAGGATTTGAGTAGTAACCCATTGCATGAAGAGGGCTATGGATTTGATATGTCTATCAATTATCAATGATTATCCAAATGGGATGGTATTTTGTGCGAGCATATCCATAAAAAGAGATAATTACATCTTTCACCTTGTCCATAGCCTCACATACATATATTATTGCATATTGTTCTCCATAAATAAGACAAACAACCTTCTCCAAAGACTTTAAAACCTAGAAAAAAATTAAATGAAAAAATTACAAATTACAAATTACAAATTACAATACAAGATTCCCAAATGGAAAAATATTTTAAATTAAAAAAATAAATTAATAAACTTAGTCTTGTACCTTGATGGCCTCATCCATGGTCTGTTCAAAAGGCCATATCAAAAAAATAGGTATTTACATTCTACCCCTTAGGTGAGAATTGATATCTTGTAAATTTTTCAGAATTACACTCATCACTCATAAATATTTGCTTCAACGACCCTCTTGTGTTATATATGCTTTGCAATGTCACCAAGTTTGTTGGGAAGCATGTAACCCCAGGCCGCACTAGATCACTTCCACCAATAAATCACCTCATGAGGCTAAGGACCCATGCATGGTTGTAGATGAATTTTGTAATAGCCTTAGCCTTTTGTGCAACCTTTGCCACCCAATATAATTTTACAATATAATTAAGGAACAAATCGAGACAATGGGATGCACATGGGGTCCAAACAATAGAGGGGAATATCTCCTCCAAAATCTTATCGATTACTTTATATGTTGTTGTGTTTGTGATGATTTGGACATAAAATCACCAAAGTTCTCCCACCATAAATCTAAAAACAAAAAAAAATTAATAATTCACATGTAAAATAGTAAATTGAGATTATTTAAAAAAAATAAAAGATAAAATAAATAATAATTAGATGATGGTAACATGACCTCAATTTTGACCTCATTCTCCTGCATTGCTCAAATGGGAAAAGGAGGTCCAACATTCCTTATAATATTATATCTCTTCATGTACCTTTTCACACAATTGACTATCAGGGAACATGCGGTTAATGCAAGCTTGAAGGTCAACCTTCACCTCATAATCTATATGAAATGTAGCAGAATAAAAAGTTTAGGATTTGAGTAGTAACCCATTGCATGAAGAGGGCTATGGATTTGATATGTCCATCAATTATCAATGATTATCCAAATGGGATGGTATTTGGTGCGAGCATATCCATAAAAAGAGATAATTACCTCTTTCGCCTTGTCCATAGCCTCACATACATATATTATTGTATATTATTCTCCATCAATAAGACAAACAACCTTCTCCAAAGAATTTAACACTTGGAAAAAAATTAAATGAAAAAATTACAAATTACAAATTACAATACAAGATTCCCAAATGGAAAAACATTTTAAATTAAAAAAATAAATTAATAAAATTAGTCTTGTACCTTGATAGCCTCATCCATGGATGTTCAAAAGGCCATGTCAAAAAAATAGGTATTTACATTCTACCCCTCAGGTGAGAATTGATATCTTGTAAATTTTTTAGAATTACACTCATCACTTATAAATATTTACTTCAACGACCCTCTTGCGTTATATATGCTTTGCAATGTCACAAAGTTTTTTGGGAAGCATGTAACCCCAGGCCGCACTAGATCGCTTCCACCAATAAATCGCCTCATGAGGCTAACGACCCATGCATAGTTGTAGATGAATTTTGTAATAGCCTTAGCCTTTTGTACAACCTTTGCCACCCAATATAATTTTACAATATATTTAAGGAACAAATCGAGACAATGGGATGCACATGGGGTCCAAGCAATAGTGGGGAATCTCTCCTCCAAAATCTTATCGATTACTTTATATGTTGTTGTGTTTGTGATGATTTGGACAACATTCTCCTCCCCAACCTCTAACACAACCTCTCCCCACAACCCTGCAAGCATTTTGACACTCATAACTTGTGTCGATGCATCTACTAACTTGATGAATGCAGTTCCTCCTATAAAAGCAATCAAAAAATTAGTCAAGTTTTTCCCCTTCCCATCCGTCAAGCCATTAAACATGATACTACAACCCTTTGTCCTCCACACCTTGTGATGATCTTCAAGCACAACCTAAAGTTTAAAAAATAAATTTAATCATGCATGTGTATAAATTTAATCCCCTTGATACTGCAACCCTTTATCCTCCACAACTTGCACTGGTCTTCAAGCACAAACCTAAATTTAAAATAAATTTAATCATGCATGTGTATAAATTTAATACTTTTTTTTAAGTTTGCTTTTTAAAAATATAATTTAATATTGCATGTGTATAAATTTATACACAACCTAAATGTTGTCCATATATTGTTGAAGGAGAGGGCCCCCAAAGTTATAAAAAATTGGTGCCTTAAATCTTGCATGACATATATCATGCATCGCTTGTATAGAGACCTTTCCACATTAAAGGGAATATCAAAAAAACATCAAAAAGTAGAAATTGTTATCCTTGTTGTGTTGTGCTTCTCCTGGTTCCACATGGCCATACCCTTAAGCATGGGTTGTGCCCCTGGCATGGAATTCTCTACAAAATGGGACTCTCCTATCCCACTAGCTGCTTGTGCACACGCTGAAATTAAACTCTCATGCTGAGACTAGCTAAAGCAGCTACTGATATGGGGAATTCAAGAAGGAGGGATGATATGGCCTCAATTTATCTTTGTTTGTGTTATTTTTTTTCTTTGAGCCAGAGATGATGGCATCTACATTTTTTTAACTTCTTCCAATATCTTATCGTATGGCTTGGCATCATTGCCAAATGTTAGATTTTTATGGTATATGCCAAGGGAGAATGCAATCACAAGATGTAAAATATGTAGAAATGTAAGATGCTGAAATATACTATTAATGGAAAGTGATGAAAATGATACAATGTAATATGGAGGAAATGAATACTCTAGAACTGATGCTAAATAACTATATTGTACCCGATTACCAATCTATATGGTGATACACACAATATTCCTACTACTACCTACAATGATATATAATCACTCACTATGAGGTCCTTTATATAGAAAGATAAATTGCTTGGCCTACACTCTACCTAGATGTACAAGGGGACACCTTACACATTTAAAACTTGCACATAGACACTTGTGTATTTATTATATTACTTGAAGTTACTAGATAACTACCCCCAAAATTAATCTACTACTCTAGTTATGTACCAAGGGTGGTACATTTACATGACCCAAATGATATAATATACTCCAACACCCCCCTGTATTATATTATTTGGGTATTGAAGAATTTAGTCTTCAATATCGATCTTCTTCTATTTTTTCTATATCATGTTCAAGCAAGTGGTTAGTGTCTTCATACCATGTTACCCTTGCTATAATAGCTTTAACTTCTTGATCATCTGTCGTATCTTCCAATTCTTCAATTTATTCAATCTTCTAAGCTAGATGTCCTTGATTCCCTTTTCGATATTCCAATTGTGGATAATAGTTCTGATGTGGAGATTGTTGCTATCAAGGATTATTTTGATATTTCCTTGGTTGGAATGCCCTATTTTGTTGGCTTCCATAGTTCATCTGATTTTCTTGATTTTGATTTCTTAGATTGAATCTGCAGTAGTTGGTGTCATGCCCTTTTCTCTTGCATATCAGATAATATTTTTTATTCCATGGTCTTCGAACTTTGGATGATAAACAATATTTTCCTATGGATTATCTTTTGAAACCAATGCATTGTTAGTCATTTCATATTTTACTATATTTGAAGAATGTTGATTAGTTCATAAAACTATCTTTGCTTAGAACCTGTAAAGATGTAACTAGATGTTTGTAGCTATCTAGAAGTGCTCTCAAGGTTACTTGAACAAGGAATTTATCTTCAACCTTTTCTCCTAGGGTTAGTAGTTTTCCTTTGATATATGCTATTTTTCTTAAAAATAGTTCTATTCTTTCACCATAGTTCATTTTCAAGGAATGTAATTGAGTTTGAAGATTTAAGATAGTGGCTTTATTTTTCCCTTCAAATATTTTCTCTAATATTTTCCAAGCATCTGTAGATGTCCCTACTAAGCTAATGTAAGCTTGTATTTCATTTGTGATGGCAAAAGTTATTATAATTAATGCTTTAGCATCACTTTCTTCAAACTTCTGAATCTCTGTTTCTTCTTGAGTTGGTTTAGTTTTTGCTCCTTTGACAATATCCCAAATTTTTTCAAATATCATAATAGCTCTCACTTTGTTTTTCTATGAGAAGTAATTTGGGCCCTTAAGTAGTTGAGATTCTGTAAGGATGAATTTGTTTGTGGTCATGATGACTCTCTACGTATAAAACCTTTCTTGGCTTTAGGTTTTGTAGAATTCCTTATATCTCCCTAGTTAAGACATGTAAACTAATTTGATAAAACCTTTCTTAGAATTATATTTTGTAGGCTTCCTTATATCTCCTTAATAATAAGAATATGCTTAGTTCACCTTCTAAGTTGATTTTGTAACATTTTGAGAATAATAAATATTTTAATTTTATCTTATCTTTCCCAGTGAAGTATGCTTTAATGGTTGGATTTTGTTTTGTCTCATTAGAATAAGTATGAGATAATTTTTACCAATTAATTCCAACTCTATATGTAGGCAGTTGATACGCTTCTCTATCCAGTAAATTAATTTTCTAAATTCCAATTTTTTGTACATCGTTTGAAGTAGTATGCCTTATATCTCCCTACTTTGGAATATCAAAAAACAATAATATTTGCAATAATAGAGTTTTAATATTCCAAGTAGAAACCCTTATATCTCCTATATTTTAAATTGTAAATATTAAGCTATTTAGGTGTATAGCTCTTTAATTTTACTTTTAAATGTGGTTGATTTTGCTATGGTTTCAACCTTATATTATACCCCTTATAACTCCTTAATGAAAGCAAATTTAATTAAGGTTAATCCTTACCTTTATAATGTTGCAAATCTTGTATAATGGGTGTTGTATTCTCCGATGGATGATGTTGTATGATGATGTATTATCTAATGTATGATGTATTCTCCAATGTATGATGTTGTATTCTCCAATGTATGGGTATCATATTCTCCAATGTATGGGCGATGTATTCTCCAATGTTGGACATAGATGATGATAATATGCTTTAATGCTTATCTTGAATTAGTGGGTGCTATGACTGATGTAGATAATGGTGGTAAGATTTGACTACAATTATTGGATAGAAGACACCTTAATTATTGCTTCTTTGACTCTCCTTGACCATGAGATTTTAATGCTCTTATCTCCTCTTACACACTGCACTCTTTTGCTTGCTATGAATGCATTGCTCTCCTTGAGTTTTGGTGCCTTAAATAGGATGGATGTCACTTGACGTTGGACAAGTGTCCTAGGAGTTACGTTCAATGCTTACTCCACCTTGATGCTCTTGAACACTTGGTAGATAGACGTTAGGATCTTCTTTGAGCATTGGTTAATGTATATTCAACACTCTTTAGCTGGAAATAATGACAAATCCTTTGAAGGATACCTCTAACGCTTCCAATATGGGTGTTATATTCTAGATTCTGCTTATAACACTTGAAGAATGAGCATTTTAGGTGTTATGAGTGCTTCACCAAATTTACCAAGTGTTAGGTCCTTCGTTTGCATGTAGAACTTGCTTCAACATATATAAAACCTTATATTATCCTTGCCAATGCTTGCTTTGTTGTATTTTTCACAACATTTTTCTTGAGTATTCAAAGTTGGCTCCATATCGATGCTTGTATGGTGACTGAATGGTGGTCTCCTCAATGTTTTGTTGGCAGATTCCCTCAATGTTTATATGGAGCTTTGCCGGTAGCTGAGCGGTGCTATTCAAGTTGGAAATTCTCCCTTGGTAATCTATCATTTTTTACATATTTCTCAGCTTCTTTTGTAGTGAGTCATCCTTAATAGTGTATTGGAAATACACAATAGACTCTTAGTGTAATGCTATCCTCCTTATGTTGGATTTGGCGCTATAGGTGAATGCTTGATGATAGGTCGAAGATGGAGGCTTTGTTCACCTAAACACGAGCCCTTTGTTGGATCTCTTCCTTGCTTGGGTGATGCTGCAAATTTTGCAGGCCATTAGAGTGTTTCTATGACACTCAAGCTTCTCCTTCGAATTTTTCAAGAAACTAATGTAAATAACTTTACAAAAATTAGAATAGAATATATGATTTTGCACCTATTTTCAATCTTCTCCTTGCAAGCTTACTTTTTACCGGTTCTGATGATGGCTTATTTGAACAATAACTTGTAGGTAGAGGATGATCCGATGTTGTCTTATTTGTTAGAAAACTCTCTCCTTTGCTTGGTTAATTTAGTAATGAATCCAAGCTAATAACCATGCAAATAATGTGTTTTTAAAGAAGTATTTTCTGCACTAAATTTTACCTTTAGTGCACCTCAAATCTAAGATTCACCAAGTCTCGATTTGTAGCTTCTTTCACTGATTTGATGGTGGCTTTATTCTCCACTCCTTGGAGGAATATTTTGATCTTCTTGGTGGCTTCTACAGGCTACAATAGCTTGCAGGTACTAATTTCTAAATAGTGTATTTAGACACTTTGATATTTCAGATTTTTGTGTCCTTGATCTTAACAATCAATACAAAAAATAACCCTTTGAGAGTAACTAGTTTAATGAACAACTAGTATAGTGTAATGAACCAATAATATTTCCAACTTAATGCACTTTAATAATCTCACCTTATTGCTCCTATTAATGAGCTTTCAACGTAGTTTCAAATGCACTAATGATCACTGCAAATTTCTTAATGTAGTTCTCTTCTCAATAATTAGATAATAGGAAGAATGTATCTAACTTCTATTAATGTGCATGTAATGAACCTTAATAGAAACTATCTTATGCACTTTATTTGAGGACTTAAATTGTAGCCTTCTATTTTACAACTTTCGAATTCTAATAAGGTGCTTGATTTTGAACCCTAATTTAAATTTCAACTAATGAACCTAATTGCACCCAAGTTGCTTACCTTTAATGGCTTCCGTAAGTGTTGTAGATATTGGTGTTTTGATTCACCAAGTTGCTGCCTAGAGTGGTGGTTGCTTGCAACTGTGAACTCTTATAGTTTCTTTCCTTGAAACTGTAGTAGATGAATTCAACTTCTCCTTTAGGATCTGGCCTGCAACTCTGAAGTCTTGTAGCTATTTTCCTTTAGAAGTCAATCTATTTACTAAAATATGCCTTCTTAGCTACGAAGGGCAATCTCTGAATATTATTAGATTTGGTAGGTTTATTTTGTCTAAGTTTTGAATTCAAACATGGCTTTCTTCTCAATAATCTAAAGGTCTTCATGAATCTTCTCTCTAAATTTTGACAAATTGTTTACCAAATATTTCTCCTTTGGGCTTGTTTTCGGATGGCAAAAATTGTCCCAATTATTTCACTATCTTTTGTAGTGAATTTCTCCAATGAGTTCTCCTAGGAAATTCTTTTATGGCTTCTCCAATTTTTGCAATGAGGCTCTCCAAGCCTTCTCCTTGTTTCTCCTTGAGACTCTACAAGGTCTTTAGTCTTGCAACTTCTCTAGTCTTCTTGATGAGATATTTCCTTCAATATTCAACTACAAAAGTGTTGGCAATGAGATCTTCTTCACGGATCTCTGGAAAAAGAATTTTTATAGTCCTTCTCTATCTATTTCAAGTATTGAAGTTCTTCAATGAGACCTTTGATGGATCTCTTCAACTTCTTCTAGAGGAAGTCTTCAATCAGCAAGGGAGATCATCAATCTCCTATATTTTACAAACTCTTCTCTAGAGTCTTCTTCTGGTTCAATGACTCTTCTCTAGATTCTTCTCCAGTTTAAAGGTTTCTATGACATTTTCTTCTGGATCAAGGCTTCTATGGCATTTTCTTCTACAATAAGACTTTTGTAGCCTTTTCTTCTGCAACAAGACTTCTATAGCCTTTTCTTTTGGATCAAGGTTTATGTGGTATTTTCTTCTGCAATAAGGTTTTTGTGGCCTTTTATTATTTTGCAATCTTGCTGGTTTGCAGTCTTTAGCAATGAGACATTTTCTACAGGCTTCCAAATCTGGAATCTTTCAATTGTTGCTTTTGGTGCTGGATTGAATTTGAAGATGATGTTCTTCCTAGATCTCTGTAGGAAGCTTCACAGCTTTATCTGAATATCATTTTCCTGCAAAAAAGTATTAGTACAATGAATGTAAGTCTAGCAATGATGAATCTTCACTAGTTTATTTGTCAATCTAGTGGAATAAATGTTGAGTCCTAGTCTTCACGAGTTTTTTTGCAACTTTATGGAAAGACTCTAACCAAATGTAATCTCAAAAGTTTTGGAACTAAAATTTGTTTTTCTTCTCTATATCTCTTGTAGCTCTCCCTAATCCTATCAACCTACCATAGCTCTGATACCAATGTTAACTTTTGATGGTGTATGCTAAGGGAAAATTCAATCACATGATGTAAACTATGCATAAATGTAAGATGCTGAAATATGCTATTAATGGGAAATGATGAAAAAGATACAACACAATATGGAGGAAATGAACACTCCAAAATTGATGCTAAATAACTACATTGTACCCCATAACCAATCTATATGGTTATCCACACAGTATTCCTACTACTACATATAGCGATATATAATCACTCACTATGAGGCCCTTTCTTTAGAAAGATGGATTGCTTGACCAACACTCTATCTAGTTGTACAAGGGGATACCTTGCACATTTACAAATTGCACATAGATACTTGTGCATTTATTATATTACTTGAAGTAACTAGCTAACTACCCCCTAAGTTAATCTACTACTCTTGTTATGTACCAAGGGTGGTACATTTACATGACCCAAATAATGTAATATACTCTAACACTAACTCTCTTTTCCAAATAGAACTTAAGGTAGAAAATATCTCCATGAAACATAGTGTCACAAAAATTGCATATAACTTCTCCTATCTTTCCCTCTACCCTTCCATACACCCATGCTAGATCTCTTGGGCCCATTTTTTATGCATGCACATGCAAACAAGTAACAACAACATTACAAACAATTACTTTAAAAATAAATATTAAAAAAATTTAAACCTTAAACTAGGGTTTAGGGTTTAAAATTGAAACATTGACAACTGAAAAATGGACTTGCATACATAGTTATTGGACAACAATATTTAATGAAAAATAAAAACCTAAACCCTAGACCTAGTTTTTTAATTTCTAACTTAAATTTAATCTTTGGGAATATGCTTGCTAAAGAAAATAAAAACATTTACAAATTGCTTAATCTAAACCTAGTTTCAACCTAGGAAAAAAACAGAGTTTTCAAAAATTTTCTTACCTCAGATGAATCCTCTAGGCAGCTGTCAAATACCTTCAAACCGCAAACAATCTATTGTTATGATGCCTTAATGTGTTTGGTTTGGTGTGGTAGCAGGTAGGCATACCCCTTTCTTCCCTTGCAATAAGTGAAATGAAAGAAACGAAAAACAAAGTGACTTTTCACTAATTCGTGATTTAATCAAAAAATCGTCAATTTCCAATTTTGAGCCTAGTTGACTCAACATTTTAAAAAACTTGCAAAAGATTGAAAAATCAATAGTTTTTTGACATTTTTCATAACAGAGTATCAAAGTACATGCCCTCTTAAAGTACATACATAATCTTATAGTCAAATTACCTGAATGCTCAAATCGTACTAGTGCTCCACTCGAGCTAGCCATCTACAAGCTTGTTGTGCAATTTGGTACATCAAACAACTCTTAAATGTCTTCTCCAAAAGAAGTCCATGATAAAATCTCCTAAAAATTAGCCAATCATATAAAATACATATCCTATTGAAGATGCATATATTATCTCATAGTCAAAGTACATAAATGCTTCACTTCAACTAGCATTCCACTCCGGTTAGCTATATACAATATTAGTCTCAACTAAGCACATAGAGCAATAGCACTCAAGCTCATACCTCAAGTCAACCAAGGCAACCACTAACACTTGCCTTAGGATATTAGAATATGCCACATCTCAATGAAAAATATCACAATAACCATTGAATAAACTAAGCCAAATCAGTGCCAACGATCAACACTCACTGGCAATCATCAATAATCCTTGTTCTCACATGTTGAAGGAATCACTTATCAACTGGCCTTGACTTCATTACCTCCAACAATTAGCCTAGAGTCGATCACAAAAGAAAGAATGCTGAGAGATGATACTCAAAAGGAGAATTCATTCAAATAGGTGCTCCAAGTATAATGAACGACACATGACCATTCTCAACATAAACAAATAAACAAATATGTTAGATATCTGAAGAACTATACCCAAATCACATTGTCTATACCAATATGATTACAAAATGCAATATCAATTCATACAATCATTATTAAATTTTAAACATCAATCCATCAAGTCATAAACCATTTTACAGTGTGCCACAAAATACTTAGCTAAAAATTATTGTTAGCATTATTACTGCATGCACTTTAGCCATCGCTATCAAGATGCAAGTCATTAGTATCAAGACCAATTTCATAAAAAGTAAATTTAACTAGAGTAGTCTATGCTAATGAAATGATAACCATCATCAAGATCGCTGCCAATGTCTTTGCTATCGATAATTAAATCATCACATCAAAGACCATCCTCGCATAAAGTCACAAGATGCCCCAATATTACAAATATTGCATGATAAGCCTAGAAGTGCCTAGACACATGGCTCTCAAAGGCTATGATAAACCCATAAGTGCCTAGACACATGGCTCTCAAAGGCTAACCCAACACATGACTTGCAAATGCCAAATATTACAAATATCTTATCAGAAGTGCCGAGACACATGGTTCGCAAAGGCTAACCCAACCATCGTGGTGCCTAGAAAACAAAAAAAGAAGGGCCCAATAGGCTTGGGAACCACATGGATCCATCTCACAGAAAGAATTAAACTTGTGAAATGAACTAAAAATTTGGAAATGGCCTTTTGAAGGTTACTCTTCTCTTATTAAGAGCAGTAGATGTAGATAATAGAAGCACACAAAAATTTCTTTCCCTACCACCACTATATTGCCTCAACATCCAAAGCATCAGTGAGAAGAGCTTCTAAATTTAAAACCATAGGTTCTCTAAGGAGCAGAGCAAAATCAGGTTAAAAAATAACAACGTAAATCTTCATGACTGAAAACTTGATTTTACCAAATTTAAAATATCATAATACAACATTCAAAATGTTTTGTTTAGCTTTACCATTGATTCATTATTCTTTAACAAAACAACTTCAAAGACAAAACAATAACTTTGTCATTGATTCATTGTTCTTTAACAAAATAACTTAAAAAAAACAATTCTAACAAAAAATTTCAAACCATAACAACAAAAATAACATTTAAGTGATGATAAATGGGGAGATCCAGTGGCGATTTCTGGTTGGAAGGCTTGATTTCAGATAGTTTGGTCTTCTTTTCTTGAGCCAAAGCAATCATTTTTTGCTTGGAGCCTTCTCTTTCAAAGTTTACCCTTAGGAGACAGACTCAGGCACTTGGGAGTTGCAAACCCTAAATGTGCGTTCTGTAATGAGGATGAATCTTCTCCTCATATTTTCTGGTTCTGCACAAGAGCAAGGAGTGCCTGGGAATGGGGATGGTCTTTTTTTTCCCAATTCCAGGATGAATCCCTTACTTGGCAGCAGTCTCTGTTAGGGGAGAAGATTAAATTTGTTCTTCCCTTGTCCAAAGTGTGGCACATCTTTCGAATTAGTCTTCTTTTTCACATGTGGAAATCTAGAAACAAGATAGTTTTTCAGCATCAAAATCCTTCTAATGAATTTTCTCTAGTTGACAAAATAGAGGTGTTTCAAGATACATGGTTCCAGATTTGCAATCAGCAGGCTAAACTTGACATTGCGCAGGCGCACATGAAGGCACTTTTGGATGACTGGAAAAATGCACCTTGCTCAGTTAGCAGGGTTTCTCCAAACAACGCACAACAGACGTCCTGTTCCCGATCGAGGTCTCATCAACTGCCACGTCTGGTGCATGCACAGGGAGGTTGGGGACATGACAATTTTACCTACAATGATGGATGGAATGCACATCCAATTCAATCACCATCACGTTCTCCACCCAAAGGTGTCTGGGATGAGCTGGTGGAAGTTAATGGTGGCACACAAGATCGTCTCTGGAATGCAAGGGATATAAGTGCACATAATCGCCAGTTTGATAGATCTCAAGGACAGGGCTGGGGAGATTCAAATGTTCATGAGGATCAGGGACACACAGATGGATTACCGCATACCTTGGCCATTCCATGGGACTCCAACGTAGACGAGCAGCCACAAACTTTCTGATTGCATGCAAGTTTCACTGCTTGTTTGATTGATGTTGCCTAGTTTGTAGTAAGCTCTGGTTTGTGGTTTCCCAACCCGTGGTTAGGGTTGGTTTGTTTCTTTCAAGGGTGTGATCATTACCACCCGCCACTTTTTTTATGTTAAACTTTATTATTAATATAATTTAGCTTTTCATCAAAAAAAAAAAAAAAAACATTTAAGTGAATATTCACAACAAATCAAATTCCAAAATAATAATTTAGTAAAGTAATATAAATCTAGATTGCAAATAAAAAAGGACAAAGTTTTAAGGACGTCAAACCACTTTAAAATATTTTAAGTGAATAACATAACCTAACTTTAATGATCCAAGTTCATATGTAAGGTAGTTAAAACTCTCCAGTTATCGAGAAACCCAAGTTCAAATCTCTCCCCTCACATGTTGCGGATATGTTGTATATAAAAGGTTCCTCATAAAAAAAAAAAAAGTTCATATGTAAGCTTGTGTAAAAAAGAAAAAAACTGCTACTATAGCCATCTGATCTCTTTGTTATCTACACGCATTTGTCCGCCTAGACGCCTCCACTAGAATCCAATGCTTACCTGAGGTATGATAAATGCTTACGGTATAACATGAAGATGCTGGCCAGGCATTAGCTCAATATTTATGTTCACAACTATCAGCCCAATATTTATGCCCTGCCCTACCCAGAACGCATTTCGAATTTGGTTTGCAACATCCTAAAAAGAAATATCCGGGTAAGCCTCGTACAGCCATCTTCTACCCGAAACTTTCTCAAACCCAACAATAAATACAGCCGTCAAAACCTCATTTCAAGGTCCACGATTCTACAGAGAAATTAGCAGAAATTGTGGTTTAGAAACCTTGCCTTTATCATGCTTGGATGTGGAAAAGATGGAGAGAGGCTCTGGCTTTGCAATTTTTCGTCTGACCATGTAATTTTGAAGAAGTGAATGCTTAATGTAACGGACCAAACACATTTTAACTGTTTATAATTTCTGGAACATTTAATAATTTATATATATAATTTTTTTATTTTAGATTGGTAAAGTGAGAAGTATTATAATTATTTTATATATTTATGTATTTTTTATCAATTAATCGGTCCATCATGCTCTGCATTATTGAATTACATTACGGAGTGAAGTGAGATGATAAGATGATCAGATATATGAATAAAATATAAGTGCGATGATAAATTTGAATTTGAACTAGTATTAATGTTCATAGGTGATTAAAAGAGGTCAATAGGATTGTAAAGTAAGACAAACGAGAGTGTTAATGCAACTCTAAGAGAAAATAAAGTAAGAAAAACACATAATGACATGATATACAAGATTTGTGAATCAAGGATTACTCCCAACATTCAAGGCTGAGGAGAAGTGAGTGATATAAGAGTTGAATGTTGTTGTAGATGTTCTTTGTTGGAGTCGACGACAAGTTGATCTTGTTGTATCTCTGTGATCACCCTAGCGTTTCCTAATCGAGGCTGGAAGAATAAAGTGATAAGTTGGGATCATGTTATCTTCTTGAAACTGTTACTAAGTAGATCTTTCCTGACATTGAATAATTCCCGATGAAAAGGACAATGCATCTCTCATCTTCATAATTAATCCAAGATTGTAGTGTAAGAGTGTCTTTGAATAAGCAATAATATCTATCTCATATCTCGTAGTAGACAAAACAGATGAAAATAAAATGCTCCTCAGATTCTACATCAATTCTACATCAAATACACTAATAAAATATATGAATAAAATAAGATATATGAATAAAATCTAACAATCTTTAGTCATAATAATTTTAACAATTTATATGTGGATTTCTATTCTATGTTTTGTATTTTTTTATGCCATTAAAGTTTTTTTCTTAACCTGCGACTGCTAATATATTAACATATATTGGTTTCCCGATCTGCCACTTACATTATGGGTGATGGATGATGTGACCTGGGTTCAATTCCTAGGACATGAATGCATATAAGAAGTATTACTATATATATATATATATATATTTTTTTTTTGGTAAAATTTGAAATTCATAAATTCATATCATTCGATAAAGGAAGACTACTATAATGACTACTATAGTGGTTTTTGATTTTTTTAAAAGGAGAATTACGTTTTTAAGATTATATTGATTTTTTTTAATTATTAAATTAAAAGGTTATTGAAGTGCTTATAAAATTATATATTAATTTTTTTTTATATATAAGTTTTTTTATTTAATTTTTCTTAGTAAATATTTATTCTAGTAAAAAAACTTGAAAAAACTTAAGATTAGAACATAGAAGCTCAAACTTTTTTTTTTAAACTTATACTCTATAACAAAAGGTTAAGTCCTATGATCACGAAGTTTCCTAGTTTTTAATACTGTCTTGAAAAGCCATTGCATTATCTTGGATAATATAGATTAAAATTATATAGTCTAAATATATAGATAGATAAATTTTGAAATTTATAAATACATAGCTACTAGAATGACTGGTATAGTGGTTTTTAATTTTTTTAAAGGAAGATTACTTTTTAAAGATTATATTATTTTTTTAAAATTATTAAATTAAAAGGTTATTGAAGTGTTTATAGAATTATATATTATTTTTTTGATATATAAATTTTTTTACTTAGTTTTTAGTAAGTATTTGCTCTAATAAAAGAAACTTATAAAAAAAAGTTAAAATTAAAACGGCGGACCTCAAACTTTACAATTAGGTTTTAGGGTCACAAAGCTTCCGAGTTTTTTATAGCGTCTTGAAAAGCCATTGCATTATCTAGGATAATATAGAATTACGTTTAATGACTGCTTTAACTTGAACCTAGGATAATATAGAATTGCGTTTAATGACTGCTTTAACTGTTTTCAATTTGTAAATGATTTTAACTTAATATTAATTTTTTAATTTTTTTCCGAAAACTTAAATAGGTTTTTCCGAAAACTTAAATAGGTTCTAACTTAAAAGTTTAGTTATTTCAAATTAAAAATTTAGAAGATATATATATAAATAAAAGTGGATGTCTACTTTTAGATATAATATTTAAAAAAATTTAACCTAAATAAAATTGGTACCTTAATTTTAAGAATTTTATTTATAATTTAATTAAAAAATTTAAAGAAAATATTTCAATTAAAAAATACATTTTAAATGGGAGAGGGAAGAAAGTAGAGAGGGGAGGGCTCTGGTCCCTCCCCTGCTCCCCTCCCATGGCTCCTGGTTTCTGCCCAGTCCCTGGCTCAACCCAGGTCATCCCTCCCGGGGAGTGGTTGTTTGCAGATGATCTCCTGGGGGAGATCCTTCTCCACTATCTGCGCCCCTCCCGGCCGGCTAGGGTTTCCTTGGTTGTTTTTTCGGACTGGTGCTTCCCAGGGATCCCTGTTTGGTAGGGGATCCCTTCCTTTTTTCCCTCAGGCTTCCCCATGGGGTTTTTTTGCAGGTTATTCGCGTGGATCTGGTCCCCTGCGTTTCTCGGTGCGGTGGAGGTGACGATTTAGGGTTTGGACAGCTTCCCCCTTTTTCTTGTGAATCCTCGGCGGGCTCTGTGCTTGGATGGGATTCTTGGTCCCTCGGTGGGCTCTGTGCTTGGACGGGATTCTTGGTCCTTGCTGCTGGGATCCTCTTTTGTTTTCCCGAGGCGGATTCCTTGTGGTGCAACTCTCTGGTCACTTCTTGATGGGCTGGATCCTCTCTATGCTGGCTGTCAGCTTCCTACAGGATGGCTCTCGCTGAACTGAATGTTTTACCGGTGGGCGGGATGGTTTCTCCACAAGGCGGGATCCGCCAAATCCACCGGTTTTCCCGCAAGGCGGGATCCTTTCTTTCTCGTTGGTTTCCGGATGGCGGGATTTCCTCGTTGCTTCCCGCTAGGCGGGACCGTTTGTGGTGGTTTTGATCGCTTCCCGCGAGGCGGGATTTTATTGTAACGGTTTTTCCGTGCTTCCCGCTCGGGTGGGATCTTCTCGATGGTGGTTTTTGGCTACTCCCCGCTGGGCGGGATCTCCAAAACTACTTTCTTTCTTATTTGTTTGTTTCCCGCTAAGAGGGATTGTTTCATGCTTACTGTTATCGCTGGGCGGGATTTCTGTTTTGGTGTTCAATTTCAAGGGATTGATGCCCTAGGACCATTGCTTATGTAATCAGGTTTTGGGATCCTTGTTAAAACCCGCTATAAATACAAACACTTATAACTATCAAAAAAAAAAAAATATATATTTTAAATAAAAATTAAGACATTTTATATTAAATATTTATAAAAAAAGAGTATAATTATAATTCTTGATCATGAAAGCCAACTAAATACATCATACAAATTCAAAATTTTAAAATATAAATTTGTTTTATACTTTTTTTATCCTCTTTAAATTTGATGGTTGGACTTAGTTTTGGATAGGTGGTTAAATTGGAGGCTCCTAAGGTACAAGATTATCATGATATATCTCCTTCAATCCTCTCAAATATTTTGCTTCCTCCTCTTGCGCCTTTTATGTTATCTGCAATAAACTCCATATCTAATAGACTTTAATAGACTTTTGTCAATCTGATTTGATAGTGGATCTAACTCATCTATGTTAATCGTCTCATAAGATTCATTCGCCTTCACTTGTTTTGTGTATTATTAAAGATTGTATTGTACGAACATAAAGGTTGTTGATGTGCTCCTGATCAACCTACTACACTTCTTGGTGTATATGACCTTAAATATAGACCAATTGCACTCACACCAAGAAGCACTACAAAGCTGACTCAAGATGTGAATAACCATGATTCTTAGATTATCTGTTTTTGAATTATAATCTTCTCATCATAAATCTACAACAAAATATTTTATTATTAATTTATTTTTACAATTGTGTTATTACAAATGTAATTTTTAAGAAAAAAAGTTTAAATATTTTACTTATTAAAAAAAAAGTGTTTGAATATTTATCTCCATCTTGATTCTTCATAGATGGAGGATAAAAAACATGCTCATATAAGCAAATCAATGTATATGATCAATATAAATCTAAGACGTACATGAAATTACAATTATATATATTTTTATTGAGTAAATACTTCATATACATAGACATATCCGTCTCACATCACCGATAATGCAAGTGGCGTCCTTGCATTATAAAACTCTCCAGATGAAATTACAATTATATTTGAGAATAATACTCACAATAACATTGAACAAATATGCAAGATTTGTACATCGTTTTACAATACATTACATGGAGCTTTGTCTCCGTAATATAACCCTTAAATATGACTCTTCAATACTATTGCTCTCCTCACATATGTGTGAGATGCAAATTTTCTTATTCCACATATAATTGACTACTCCTCAGGAGATACAACTTTTCTTATTCCACATATAAGACAAACCTCTCATGTTATCACATCTTACCACATATATTTGACATTACATCTTATCACATATGTGTGACTCTTAACTTGCATATTGACACACACATGACACATTGCACACACTACACAAAGTTACTACATGACACTTGGACTCATCCACACATTGACCACAAACATTTTATATCTCTTGACATTACATATTCTTGCATATATTTGACATTTTATATGTGTGACACATTGCACACACTACACACTTACTACATGACACTTGGACTCATCCTACATATTGACCACAAACCTCTTATGTCTCTTGAAATTACATCTTACCATATATATATATATATATAAAATTAATGTATTTGGTTAGTGTGAGAAGTCCTTAGACAAACCTCTCATGTTATCACATCTTACCACGTATATTTGACATTCAATATTATTGTATATGTGTGACTCTTCACTTGCATATTGATACACACATATGACACATTGCACACATTACCCAGACTTACTACATGACACTTGGACTCATCCACACATTGACCACAAACCTCTTATGTCTCTTGACATTACATCTTATCGCATATATTTGATATTTTATATGTATGACACATTGCACACACTACACATATTTACTACATTACACTTGGAATCATCCTACAACAAACCTCTTATATCTCTTGACATTATATATATATATATATATATATATATATATATATATATATATATATATATATATATATATATATATATATAAAATGTATTTTGTTAGTGTGAGAAGTCCTTACGACCAATGCTTAAGGCTGAGCATTCCCATCCTAATCATGATCCCTCATAAGGCCGAAAACTAAACTTATCAGGATTAACAGGTATAAGGGCTTGGTTTAGTGGTCAAAACGTTTATGCGGAAACACAAAGACTATGGTTTCAATCCATCAAGGCCTCAAGCCTCATAGTATTGGAGGGAGGGTGTATTGCAGGGGCTTGGTTTAGTGGTCAAAACGTTTATGCGGAAACACAAAGACTATGGTTTCAATCCATTAAGGCCTTAAGCCTCATAGTATTGGAGGGAGGGCGTATTGCGCTAGTGCTACGAGCTACGCATTATAATTATATATTATACTCTCCTATGTATCAAAAATAGGAAAACTTATCAAAATATTAACACACAGTCACACATGTTAAAATAAAAAAACTTATCAAGATATTAACACACAGTCACACACATGTTGTGGTTTGAACACCTCTCAAAAAAGAGCCAAACCTCAAACCATTACATTGTTTCTAGCACTAACATCTTACCACATATATGTGACTCTTCACTTCTATACTTGACACACACATGACATGTCCATTACACACTACAAAGTTTTATTACATAACACTTCAACTCATCCTACACATTAACACATACTTAAAAAAAATATAAATCACACCTACACTAATAACACACCCTAATCTATTTAACAATGCTACCAAATAATAATGTAATATCTTTCAACTCCCTCTCTATTACAATATATTTTTTTTAAACATTAGAACAACATTTCTAAAAATTAAACTTTAATCTCCATTAAAAAAATCCAATGTCTTTTGTCATTGTACTGTGACTAAACACCCTCTATGGTATATTTTTTTAAATTGAAAAACTCCCAACCTATGATATGTCTTCAACTTATCATATGTCTTCGTGACAAAGAAGAAATCAAATCCGCATATCCGTTATGGTAAATATTGTTTCCTGGAATATACGGTATTCAGCGAAGTCTCGGTTCCTAACGTTCACATGCTGCTGAATTGCCAGAGCGAATTTAGAAAAAACAACCATGCAATGGACCTCATTTAATAAGACTGCGCTTGTTTCCGAAACGGTCCATGCAATAACAGATGTATGAATTCCAGCCATGATTGTTACATGTCCAAGGCCTCTAGAAGGGTTAATCCGTTGTTACAATACATCAAACTAACTATAGGATTGGAACTGTTACTGTTGTGAAATTTTGAAGGGCATTTCCATTGTGGTATTGTGCCACATTTTGAGGCCTTATTTATGGCAAACAAAATACCAATATATTTAATTTATTTTTATAATAATAAAATTTTAATTTATGACTATTTTTTATTCATTTTATATCAATCTATTATATAAATATATGCATTAAAGTCTTTTTATCCTAATGGGTAGGTGTAGGATTTAAAAGAAGGGGATCTAAAGGAGCATGATTTTAAAAGCCGTATATATCGATAGAGAACAATAAAAAGAGAGTTACGAGACATGTTTTTTTTCATAGAGATTTTTACCTCAATGAAATGGAACAAAATCGAAGGGAGCAACAATAATATTAATAATATTCTTTTCTCGTTATATTATTATAGTGATTTCGCACAACATCCATTTTGTGATATTTTGATTTATTCTGGCATCATATAATAACTAATGCTACAGTAGATGATTTTAGAAAAAGCTCCCCGGATTTGTCAAAAACTTTGCATTTAAATGTATATGGACAAGGCTAGGCTTTTATCATATAGGGATAATATATAGAAGAGCGGTAAGAATTTCTTAAATAAAGCCTATTTTTGCTTCATTGTTCCATTTAGCTCCCCATATTTAGGGTTTGGAAGTTAGAACTTCAAGATTTGAAAGTGGATTTGCTGTTGGGTTATATGGTATTTAAAAATATATATATTTCAACACCCTCAAACGATTGTTGCAATTGAGAGAATTTGGAGGTGATTATATGGTATTCAAAAAAAAAATCAACATCCTTGCACGATTGTGCGTTCAATGTGGAGGTGATTGTCCGTACTACCTCTTTCATGGAGCATTTTAGCAAACAAGTGACACATGTCAAAAAGCTCATTTGGTTGTTACAAAGGTGGCATGTGTCAAAAAGCTCATTTGACTATTATCAATGGACATGTCAAAAAGCTCATTTGATTGTTACAAAGTAGTATCAACCAAAAAGCTCATTTGGTTGTTACAAAGCAGTATCAACAAAATTTAGTGTTGCTAGAAAATGATCTATATGATCGGCAATTGCAAACTAGGGTTCCTGGTCTTTGCCACCAGTGCTCAAATTTGGGCTTAGCAGTTACAAACTAGAATTGCTGGTCTTCGCCACCAACGCTCAAATTTGGGCTCTTCTGCACTGGTTGAGGGTTGGTGATTTCCCGTTCTAGGCAGGCCAAGATCCAGATTAAGGCTATTCAAGTCTTTCATGATAGGTTGACTTCTCTTCTTGATATTGCATAGGCCTTTGTGGATCATGATAAGCTTATTTTTCAAGTACAACATGATTCTCTAGAATGTTAGATGGTGCTTCAACAATGTCTTGATGTTCTCTTCTTGATATTGCATTGATCTTTGTAGATCATGATAAGCTTATCTTTCAAGCACAACAAGATTCTATAGAATGTTAGATGGCGCTTCAACAATGTCTAGATGTTCTCTTACTAATATTGCATCAGGCTTTGTGGATCATGATAAGATTATCTTTCAAGTACAACAAGATTCTCTAAAACATTAGATAGCGCTTCAACAGTGTCTTGATATTGTTCTTGCTAAGTTGTCTACTTATAACACAACATTCTCCAGAATGTTATATGGTGCTTCAACAATGTCTTCATGTTGTTCCTCCTAAGTTGTTTGCTTATGGCACAACAAGATTCTCTAGAATGTTATATGGCGCTTCAATAGTGTCTTGAAGTTATTCCTAGATTCTGTAGAATATTAGATGGTGCTTTAGTAGTGTCTTGATGTTGTTCTTGCTAAGTTGTCTGCCTATGATAGAATTTTTTATGAGGCTCCTCTTTCACTTGTTGAGCTTCATAATGCTCTTATGACTATATCGGATGACAAGTCCCTTGGTCTTGATGGCTTTCCATACAAATTTTATAAAGCCACTTGGAAGACCTGATATGCTCAATGTCTACAATAAAACATTAGCCAAAATTTTTTTGGGCATTTGTGGATCATGATAAGTTTATCTTTCAAGCTCAACAAGATTCTCTAGAACGTTAGATGACAATTCAATAGTATCTTGATGTTGTTCCTACTAAGTTTTTTGCTTATGACATAGCATTCTCTAGAACGTTAGATGACGCTTCAACAATGTTTTGATGTTGTTCCTCCTAAGTTGTCAATAGTGTCTTGATGTTATTGCTCCTAAGTTGTTAATAGTGTCTTGATGTTGTTCCTGCTAAGTTGTTTGCTTATGACATAACATTCTCTAGAATGCTAGATGATGCTTTAGCAGTGTTTTGACATTGTTCCTCCTAATTTTTGTGCTTATGACATAGCAAGATTCTCTAAAACGTTAGATGACACTTCAACAGTGTCTTGATGTTCTTTTTGGATTCTCTAGAACGTTAGATGACGCTTCAGTAGTGTCTTGATGTTGTTCATGCTAAGTTGTCTACTTATGACAGACTTCTTTTTCAGGCTCCTCTTTCACTTGTTGAGCTTCATAATGCTCTTATAACTCTGTTAGATGACAAGTTCCTTCGTCTTGATGGCTTTCCCTACAAATTTTATAAATTTTATTGGGCCTGATTTTCTCAAGAAGCGTTGGCTAACAATTTTTTGGGCATTTGTAGATCATGATAAGCTTATATTTCAAACGTAATTGGATTCTCTAGAATGCTAGATGATGCTTTAGCAGTGTCTTGATGTTCTCTTCCTAATATTGCATCAACCTTTATGGATCATGATAAGCTTATTTTTCAAGTGTAACAGGATTATCTAAAATGTTAGATGGTACTTCACCACTGTCTTGATGTTGTTCTTGCTAAGTTGTCTGCTTATGACACAACATTCTCTACAACGTTAGATTGCGCTTCAAAAGTGTCTTGATGTTGTCCCTCCTAAGTATTCTGCTTATGACACAACAAAATTCTCTAGAATGTTAGATGGCACTTCAACAATGTCTTGATGTTGTTCTTGGATTCTCTATAATGTTAGATGGTGCTTTAGAAGTGTCTTGATGTTGTTCCTACTAAGTTGTCTGCTTATGATATACTTCTTTGTGAGGATCCTCTTTCACATGCTGAGCTTCATAATGCTCTTATGACTATGTTGGATGACAAGTCTCTTGGTTTTGATGGCTTTCCCTATAAATTTTATAAAGCCACTTGGAAGTTTACTAGGCTTGATCTGCTCAATGTCTACAATGAAGTGTTAGCCAACAATTTTCTAGGTATTTGTGAAACATGATAAGCTTATCTTTCAAGCACAATAGGATTCTATAAAACGTTAGATGGTGTTTCAGCAGTGTCTTGATGTTCTCTTTCTAATATTGCATCGTTCTTTTTGGATCATGATAAATTTATCTTTCAAGCGTAGCAAGATTCTCCAGAACTTTAGATGGTGCTTCAACAGTGTTTTGATGTTGTTCCTGCAAATTTGTCTACTTATGACATAGAATTCTATAGAACGTTAAATGGTGCTTTAGTAGTGTCTTGATGTTGTTCCTCCTAAGTTGTCTGCTTATGACACAAAAAGATTCTCTAGAACGTTAGATGAAACTTCAACAATGTCTTTATGTTGTTCCTAGATTCTCTAGAACGTTAGATGATGCTTTAGAAGTGTCTTGAAGTTGTTCTTGCTAAGTTTTCTGCTTATGATAGAATTATTTGTGAGGCTCCTCTTTCACTAGCTTCGCTTAATTATGCTCTTATAACTATGTCGGATGACAAGTCCCTTAGTCTTTATGGATTTTCCTACAAATTTTATAAAGCCACTTAAAAATTTACTAGGCCTGATCTGCTCAATGTCTACAATGAAGCGTTAGCCAATAATTTTCTAGGCAATATTTCAACAATTTTTTGGGAAATATTATCAATCGTGGAAACATTAAATTTATTTCTAAAGTAGGCAATCTCAATATCTAAAATGAAGCACTAACCAACATTTTTTGGGCAATATTATCAATCATGAAAACATTAAATTTATTTTTAAAGTGGGTAATCCTAAGCTTATCACAAGTTGGAGACCTATTACTTTGTTTAATATCTCTTACAAGATTTTGGCTAAAGCTTTAGCTCTCTGTATTCACAAAATTCTCCTTGTGATTATCAGACTAGAGCAAATGGGTTTCATTAAAGGGCATTACATCTTGAATAATATTATTGTTGTCTGGGAAGGTTTAGAATAGGCTTGTCTCTCTAGCCAAAAGCCCCTTTTCCTTAAACTAGACTTTGAGAAAGTTTATGATTGTATTGAGTGGCCTTTCATTCTTGCCATGCTCCAAGCTCTCGGCTTTGACCCTTTTTTTATCAAGGTTGTTAGTATGTTTTTTGTTGATGCTTTGGCTTATTTTACTATTAATGGACATAGGTCAAAGGATTTTGGTTTGTTTCGTTCTATTTTCTAGGGCTGTCCTTTGGCTCCTTCGCTTTACATCCTTGCTACTGAAGCTTTTGGTTACCTTCTTACCAATAAAGCATCTAAGGTGTTTATCAAAGGCATTCTTTTTCCTGCCATGTCCACCCAACTTATTAATGGGTACTTTGTGGATGATTCTTTTCTCACTATCAATGAGGATGAGCTTTTAGTTTCAACTACTTTGGTTTGTTTGGATACTTTTTTTAAGGCATCAGGATCCAACATCCAATGGTTTGAATTTCTTTGTTTCTGCCTTGTTTCTTCTTTTGTGTCTGCTTGGCTTAGATATTTTTTATGGCATTGGCTTCAAAGGGTGAGTAGTTTAATTTCTTAGGAATCCCCTTTACTTTTGACAGCTCACCATATGAACTCTAGCAGTATGTCATTGACAAAATTGAAAATAAGATTTTATGTTGGGCCTTGCATCTCCTTTCTATTAATGGCAAGTTTTAGGTTTGCACTAAGATTCTTTTTGCCACCCATGTTTATTACTTCTACTGTTGGGCCCCTTATAATAATTCTTATAATAAGTTGGCCGAACTCCTTAGGGATTTTATTTGGTCCAAAGGGAAGAATTCATGTGGTTTTCATAGAGTTGCTTGGGATATACGTTGCATGCCTACTTATAAGGGCGATATGGGCATCATTGAAATTTATAGGTAAAGCATTTCTTTATGTGCTAAGTAGGTGGTTAAAGCTATTGAAGGCATTGAAGCTTGGAAGGTTTTGATTCACCATTGTATTTCTTCAGGGCTTTCTTATGGGTGTAAATCTTAGGCTAATATTGACCTCCATACTCTCATCATTACTTCTGCTTTCATTAAGATTTAGAGTTCCTTTGTTGTTAAAAGTATTTGGTGAGATTTTGATGTGGTGAAACCTCATCTTCATTGGATTGGTGATGGTTTTTGTAATGGTATTTCATTCAATTCTTAGAATATTTGTTGGTCTCTGATTCTATCTAACTCTTCAATTCTTCTTGTTGATATGCCAAGGATTAAAGCTTTGAGACTATTTCACAAGAGCATATGTTTTATTAAATATTTAGTGCACTCTTGATATTGGATTCCTTGGCCTAATATCAAACATAAATTTAATCTTCAAAATTTAGATCTTCCTTATATTATAAACAAGTGTAGTCAATGTGCAATTGGAAGATCTTGTTCAAGTGGAACAACCAATTGTACAATGAACAATCAATTATACAAATGAAGGATATTGTTCAAGAGGAACAATCAATTGTAAACATGGAGGATGTTGTTCAAATGGAACAATCACTTATAAAATTGAAAGATGTTGTTCAAAAAGAACAATCACTTATAAAATTGGAAGATTTTCAAATGGAGCAATTTGTCATACAAGCAAACTTATCCAAAGAAGAACGAGATTGTAAGATTCTGCAAGAAGGAACTATACAAAGGTTGGTTGAAATCGTACAAATGGCCCAAATCATACAATTAGTGAATGAAATTATACAATTGATAGTGAGTGCACAATTGCAAGTGGTAAAGTGTACATTTCAAGGTGTTTTCCGATTTGGATTGTACAAGTGCAATCCGTATAGGGTAAAATCATACAAGTGCAATCCATACAGGGTAAATCGTACAAGTGCAATCCGTACAGGGTAAAATTGTACAAGTGCAATCCGTACAGGGTAAAATCATACAAGTGCAATCCGTACAGGGTAAAATTGTACAAGTGCAATCCGTACAGGGTAAAATCATACAAGTGCAATTCATGCAAGGAAAAATCATGCAAAATAGAATTATACCATGTGAAAGTGTACAGAGAAAAACCGTACAAGGAGAAGAATGTCCAACAATGGTTAAGATAGGGCAGTTCGAGGCTAATATTGAGTCGTCTAGAACTTGAGAGAAGCAAAATGGAGTCGATGATGAGCTATTTAAGCGGGTTGAGCAACAGATCCCAAAGTGCCAACAAAGAGAAAAAATTGGCTTGGACAGTGATGGTTGTATTAGTTTTGCTATTGAGGTTTTGGGGCACTGCCCTGAAACCCGTGAGGGCACTACCCCTCAAGAAATTACAGGATGTTGTGCCTACGGATATGGAAAGCCAACCTGTTAAACCAAAATCTAATCTGGGCATATCATGTAAATATCCATTGTTTCATGAAGAATCAACAGAAGATCCAATTTGGCATTGGAGAGTTTTTTGCCTAATGTGGAAAGAGACTGGACAAACCATTGAGGTAGAATGAAGGTGGTTGTTTCTAGCAACATTTCATGGATATGCAATAGACTAGTATATGAAATCACCAGAAGACAAGTACCAGACATGAAAAGAATTACGAGATGCATTTGTAAAAGAAGTTCAATTATATGATAATGAGGACGAGATTCTTATTGCAATTTATAGAACGAAACAGGGTGAGCATGAGTCTGTTTGTTCCTATAATCGAAAGCTAAGTGGGTTGTTTGATCATTTTGAGCAATACCAATCCATAGTTGTGAAGAGGATGTGGTTTGTAAATGGAATTCTTCCTATGTATCAAACAAAGATGAAGATTTCCTTTCGAAGCACATACCAAGAAGTTATGGATTATGCCTTTATTTGGGAAAACGATGCAAAATCAACATCAATGAAGTGGCATCATGGTAATGACGATGAGAGTATATCAAAGGCAAAACATAATTCTAATATGGAGGATGAGTCAGAAAATGAGAGTGCTGATTTTGGGCAGGAAAGTAGTCCCTTGTCCAAGTGTTGGAGTCAATATGTCAAGGAAGAAAATGACTCCAACGAAAAGGATGATGAATTTGATGTTGATTATAACTTAGAGGGTGCTAGATCATCACCACAAGTATATGAAACCCAAAATAAGATTGTACAAAGGAAGGAGGTCAGTGGTGATGTGGGGTGTGATAATCACCCCAGAAATAAAAGCAGCAAAATACAATATGATAGTGAGGGTAGACCCATTATACAATGTTAGCAATGCCAATTGTGGGGACACTTTGCACATGACTGTGACAGTGCAACAAATCAGGATGAACTAGTGATGCATACAAAATTTGAAGTGTTAGAGACAAGTTCTAGCCCTTGCTAAGAAATAAGGGAGGTGGAGGTGAACTTGATGAGCAGGCTTAAAATTAATGAAGTGAATCTGATTTCAATGGAGGAGGTAGAAATACCATAGGTAGTCAAGCCCATGCTAGTATAAGTTACAAAAGTGGTTGTTGCATATAAGGAAGAGAAAAATACTGCCATGCAACCGAACAAAGTGGGGAAGAACATTATCCAAGATAAGTGTGTACAATGAATTGTTCCTCAACTGGAGAAGTTTGATGTACCAATGAAGGGCACTAAGAAGTTTTGTTATGTAAGTGTAGGTAATGAAAGTGTAGTCAATGTGCAATTGGAATATCTTGTTGAAGTGGAACAACCAATTGTACAATTGGAGGTAGTTTTTCAAGATGAACAATCAATTATACAAACGAAGGATGTTATTCAAGAGGAACAGGCAATTGTAAATATGGAGGATGTTGTTCAAATGGAACAATCACTTATAAAATTAGAAGATGTTGTTCAAATGGAACAATCACTTATAAAATTGGAATATGTTAATATGGAGCGATTTGTCATACAAGAAAACTTATCCAAAGAAGAACGAGATTGTAAGATTCTACAAGAAGGAACTGTACAAAGGTTGGTTGAAATCGTAAAAATGGCCCAAATCGTACAATTAGTGAATGTAATTATACAATTGACAGTGAGTGCACAATTGCAAGTGGTAAGCATACATTTTAGGGTGTTGTACGATTTGGATTGTACAAGTGTACGTTTTGGAAATCGTACAAGTGTAATCCGTACAGGGTAAAATCGTACAAGTGCAATCCGTATAGGATAAAATCATACAAGAGTAATATGTACAGGGTAAAATCATACAAGTACAGTCCATACAAGATAAAATCATACAAGTGCATTTCGTACATGGAAAAATCGTACAAGTACAATCTATGCAAGGGGAAATCATGCAAAATGGAATTGTACCATGTGAAAGTGTAAAGAGAAAAACCATACAAGGAGAAGAATGTCTAGTAATGGTTAAAATAGGCTAGTTCGGGGCTAAGATCGAGTAGTCTAGAACTTGAGAGAAGCAAAATGGAGCCGATGGTGAGCTATTTAAGTGGGTTGAGCAACGGATCCCAAAGTGCCAACAAAGAATTTTTTTTGGCTTGGACAGTGATGGTTGTATGAGTTTTATTGTTGAGGTTTTAGGGTGCTACCTTGAACTCCATGAAGGTGCTTCCCATCGAGCAATTGCAGGGTGTTTTGCCTATGGATATGGAAATCCAACCTATCAAACCAAAAGCTAATTTGGGCATTTCATGTAAATATCCATTGTTTCATGGAGAATCAATAGAAGATCCAATTCGACATTGGAGAGTTTGTTGCCTAATATGGAAAGGAATTGGACAAACCAATGAGGTAGAATGGAGGTTGTTGTTTCCAGCAACATTTCATTGATGTGCAATAGACTGGTATATGAAATTACCAGATGATAAGTACCAGACATTGAAAGAATTACGAGATGCATTTGTAAAAGAATTTCAATTATATGATAATGAGGATGAGATTATTATTGAAATTTATAGAACAAAACAAGGTGAGAATGAGTTTGTTTATTCCTATAATCGAAAGTTAAGTGGGTTGTTTTATCATTTTGAGCAAGACCAATCCGAGGTATTGAAGAGGATGTGGTTTGTAAATGGACTTCTTCTTATATATCAATTAAAGATGAAGCTTTTCCCTCCAAGCACATACCAAGAAGCTATGGATTATGCCTTGATTTTGTAAAGTGATGCAAAAGCGACATCAATGAAGTGGCATCATGGTAATGACGATGAGAGTATCTAAAAAGCAAAAAATTATTCTAATATGGAGGATGAGTCTAACAATGTGAGTGCTGATTTTGGGTAGGAAAGTAGTCCCTTGTACAAGTATTGGAGTCAAGATGTCAAGGAAAAAATGACTCCAAAGAAAAGAATGATGAATTTTATGTTGATTATAATTTAGAGGGTGCAAGATCATCATCACAAGTATATGCAACCCAAAACAATATTGTACAAAGGAAGGAGGTCAGTGGTGACGTGGGGTGTGACAATAATCCCAGAAATAAGAGTAGAAAAATACAGTATGACAGTGAAGGTAGACCTATTGTACAATATTGGCAATGCCAATTGTGGGGATACTTGGCACATGACTGTGACAGTACAACAAATCAGGATGAACTAGTGATGCATATAAAATTTGAAGCATCAGAGACAAGTTCTAGCCCTTACCAAGAAATAAGGGAGCTGGAGGTGAACTTGATGAGCAGACTTAGAATTAAGGAAGTGAAATTGATTTCAATGGAGGAGGTAGAAATACCATATGTAGTCAAGTCTATGCTAGTAGAAGTTACAGAAGTGGTTGCTGCTGATAAGGAAGAACAACATACTGCCATGCAAGTGAACAAATTGGAGAAGAACATTATCCAAGATAAGTGTGTACAACAAATTGTTACTCAACTGGAGAAGTTTGATGTACCAATGGAGGGCACTAAGAAGTTTTGTTATGTAAGTGAAAGTAATTAAAGTGTAGTAAATGTGCAATTGGAAGATCTTGTTCAAGTGGAACAACCAATTGTACATTTGGAGGCAGTTGTTCAAGATGAACAATCAATTATACAAATGAAGGATGTTGTTCAAGAGGAACAAACAATTGTAAACATGGAGGATGTTGTTCAAATGGAACAATCACTTGTAATATTGGAAGATGTTGTTCAAATGGAATAATCACTTATAAAATTGGAAGATGTTGTTCAAATGGAGCAATTTGTCATACAAGTAAACTTATCTAAAGAACAGGATTGTAAGATTCTGCTAGAAGGAACTGTACAAAGGTTGGTTGAAATCGTACAAATGGCCCAAATCATATAGTTAGTGAATGAAATCGTACAATTGATAGTGAGTGCATAATTGAAGTGGTAAAGCGTACATTTCAAGGTGTTTTATGATTTGGATTGTAGAAGTGTACAATTTGGAAATTGTACAAGTGCAATTCGTACAGGGTAAAATCGTACAAGTACAATATGTACAAGGTAAAATTGTACATGTGCAATCCGTATAGGGTAAAATCGTACAAGTGTAGTCCGTATAGGGTAAAATCATACAAGTGCAGTCCATAACGGGTAAAATCATACAAGTGCAATCCGTACAATGGAAAGTCATTCACAATTAAACTGTACCATGTGAAAGTGTACAGAGCAAAACTGTACAAGGAGAAGAATGTCCAGTAATGGTTAAGACAGGGATTTTCGAGGCTAAGATCGAGTCATTTAAATCTAAGAGAAGCAAAATGGAGTCGACGGTGAGCTATTTAATCGGGTTGAGCAATAGATCCCAAAGTTCCAACAAAGAGAAAATTTTGGCTTGGATAGTGATGGTTGTATTAGTTTTATTGTTTAGATTTTGGGGCTCTGCCTTGAAACCCTCAAGGGTGCTACCCCTAGAGAAATTGCAGGGTGTTGTACCTATGGCTATGGAAAGCCAACCTATCAAACGAAAAGCTAATTTTGACATATAATGTAAATACCCATTGTTTCATTGAGAATAAATAGAAGATCTAATTCGACATTGGAGAGTGTTTTGCCTAATGTGGAAAGGGATTGGACAAACCAATGAGGTAGAATGGAGGTGGTTGTTTCTAATAATATTTCATGGATATGCAATAGAATGGTATATGAAATTACTAGAAGACAAGTACCAGACATGGAAAGAATTACGAGATGCATTTGTAAAATAATTTTGATTATATGATAATGAGGATGAGATTCTTATTGAAATTTATAAAATGAAATAGGATGAGAATGAGTCTGTTTGTTCCTATAATCGAAAGCTAAGTGGGTTGTTTAATCATTTTTAGCAAGACAAATCCGAGGTATTGAAGATGATGTTGTTTGTAAATGGACGTATTTCTATGTATCAATCAAAGATGAAGATTTTCCATCCAAGCACATGCCAAGAAGCTATGGATTATGCCTTGATTTGGAAAAGTGATACAAAAGTAGCATCAATGAAGTGGCATTATGGTAATGACAATGAGAGTAGCTCAAAGGTAGAAAATGATTCTAATATGGAGGATGAGTCAGACAATGAGAGTGTTGATTTTGGACAGGAAAATAGTCCCTTGTCCAATTGTTGGAGTCAAGATGTCAAGGAAGAAAATGACTCCAAAGAAAATAATGATGAATTTGATGTTGATTATAAATTAGAGGGTGCAAGATCATCACCACAAGTATATGCAACAAAAAACAAGATTGTACAAAGGAAGAAGGTCAGTGGTGATGTGGGGTGTGAAAATCATCCAAGAAATAAAAACTACAAAATACAGTATGATAGTGAGGGTAGACCCATTGTACAATGTTGGAAATGCCAATTGTGGGGACACTTTGCATATGACTGTGATAGTACAACAAATTAGGATGAACTTGTGATGCATACAAAATTTGAAGCATCAAAGACAAGTTCTAGCCCTTACCAAGAAATAAGGGAGGTGGAGGTGAACTTGATGAGCATGCTTAGAATTGAGGAAGTGAACTTGATTTCAATGGAGGAGGTAGAAATACCATAGGTAGTCAAGCCTATGCTAGTAGAAGTTACAAAAGTTGTTGCTGCTGATAAGGAAGAATAACATACTGCCATGCAAGTGAACAAAGTGGAGAAGAACATTATCCAAGATAAGTGTGTACAACAAATTGTTACTCAAATAGAGAAGTTTGATGTACCAATGGAGGGCACTAAGAAGTGTTGTTATGTAAGTGCAGGTAATGAAAGTGTAGTCAATATGCAATTGGAAGATCTTGTTCAAGTGGAACAACCAATTGTATAATTGGAGGCAGTTGTTCCAGATGAACAATCAATTATACAAATGAAGAATGTTGTTTTAGAGGAACAATCAATTGTAAACATAGAGGATGTTGTTCAAATGGAGCAATCACTTATAAAATTGGAAGATGTTCAAATGGAACAATCACTTATAATATTGGAATATGTTGTTCAAATGGAGCGATTTGTCATACAAGTAAACTTATCCAAAGAAGAACGGGATTGTAAGATTCTACAAGAAGGAACTATACAAAGGTTGGTTGAAATGGTACAAATGGCCCAAATCATATAGTTAGTGAATGAAATCGTATAATTGACAGTGAGTGCACAATTATAAGTGGTAAAGAACACATTTTAGGATGTTGTACAATTTGGATTGTACAAGTGTACGATTTGGAAATCGTACAAGTGAAATCCGTACAGGGTAAAATTGTACAAGTGTAATCTGTACAGGGTAAAGTCATACAAGTGCAATCCGTAAAGGGTAAAATTGTACAAGTGTAGTCCGTACAGGGTAAAATCATAAAAATGCAATATGTTCAAGAGGAAATCATGCAAAATAGAACCGTACCATGTGAAAGTGTATAGAGCAAAACATACAAGGAGAAGAATGTCTAGTAATGGTTAAGATAAGGCAGTTCAAGGTGAAGATCGAGTTGTCTAGAACCAGAGAGAAGCAAAATGGAGTCGATTATGAACTATTTAAGTGGGTTGAGCAACGGATCCCAAAGTTCCAACAAAGAGAAAAATTTGTCTTGGACAATGATGTTTGTATTTGTTTTGCTATTGAGGTTTCGGGGTGCTGCCCCGAACCCCGCAAGGGCACTGCCCCTCGATAAATTACAGGGTGTTGTGTCTATGGCTATGGAAAGCCAGCCTATCAAAACAAAAGCTAATTTGGGTATATCATGTAAATGTTCATTGTTTCATGGATACTCAATAGAAGATCCAATTCGGTATTAGAGAGTTTGTTGCCTAATGTGGAAAGGGATTGGATAGACCAATGAGGTAGAAGGGAGGTGGTTGTTTCCAACAATATTTTATGGATATGAAATAGACTGGTATATGAAATTACCAGAAGATAAGTACTAGACATGTAAGAATTACGAGATGCATTTGTAAAATAATTTTTATTAAATGATGATGAGGATGAGATTCTTATTGAATTTTATAGAACGAAACAAGGTGAGCATGAGTTTTTTTGTTCCTATAATCAAAATCTAAGTGGGTTGTTTGATCATTTTGAGCAAGACCAATCTGAGTAATTGAAGAGGATGTGGTTTGTAAAAGGACTTCTTCCTATGTATCAAGCAAATATGAAGATTTTCCCTCCAAGAATATACCAAGAAGCTATAGATTATACCTTGATTTGGGAAAGTGATGTAAAATCAACATCAACGAAGTGGCATCATGGTAATGACGATGAGAGTAGCTTAAAGGCATAAAATGACTCTAATATGGAGAATGATTCAAACAATGAGAGTGCTAATTTTGGGTAGGAAAGTAGTCCCTTGTCCAAGTTTTGGAGTCAATATATCAAGGAAGAAAATGACTCCAAAGAAAAGAATGATGAATTTGATTTTTATTATAAATTAGAGGGTGCAAGATCATCACCACAAGTATATGCAGCCCAAAACAAGATTGTACAAAGGAAGGAGGTCAGTGGTGCTGTGGGGTGTGACAATCATCCTAGAAATAAAAGCAACAAAATATAGTATGACAGTGAGGGTAGACCCATTGTACAATGTTTACAATGCCAATTGTGGGGACACTTTGCACATGATTGTGATAGTATAATAAATTAGGATGAACTTGTGATGCATACAAAATTTGAAGCATCAGAGACAAGTTCTAGCCCTTGCCAAGAAATAAGGGAGGTGGAGGTGAACTTGATGAGCAGACTTAGAATTAAGGAAGTGAACTTGATTTCAATGGAGGAGGTAGAAATACCATAGGTAGTCAAGCCTATGCTAGTAGAAGTTGTAGAAGTGGTTGCTACTAATAAGGAAGAACAACATACTGCCATGCAAGTGAACAAAGTGGGGAAGAACATTATCCAAGATGAGTGTGTACAATGAATTGTTACTCAACTGGAGAAGTTTGATGTACCAATGGAGGACAATAAGAAGTTTTGTTATGTCAGTGCAGGTAATTAAAGTGTAGTCAATGTGCAATTGGAAGATCTTGTTCAAGTGGAACAACCAATTGTACAATTGGAGGCAGTTGTTCAAGATGAACAGTCAATTATACAAATTAATGATGTTGTTCAAGAGGAATAGTCAATTGTAAACATGGATGATGTTGTTAAAATGGAACAATCACTTATAAAATTAGAAGATGTTGTTCAAATGGAACAACCACTTATAAAATTGGAAGATGTTCAAATGGAGGGATTTGTCATACAAGCAAACTTATCCAAAGAAGAACAAGATTGTAAGATTTTGCAAGAAGGAACTGTACAAAGGTTGGTTGAAATCATACAAATGGTCCAAATCATACAGTTAGTGAATGAAATCATACAATTGACAGTGAGTGCTACAAGTGGTAAAGCATACATTTCAGGTTGTTGTATGATTTGGATTGTACAAGTGTATGATTTAGAAATCATACAAGTGCAATCCGTATAGGGTAAAATCACACAAGTGCAATCCATACAGGGTAAAATCGTACAAGTGCAATTCGTACAGGGTAAAATCGTACAAGTGCAATCCGTACAAGGTAAAATCATACAAGTGCAACCTGTATAGGGTAAAATTATACAAGTGCAATTGTGCAAGGGGAAATCATGCAAAATGGAATTGTACCATGTGAAAGTGTACAGAGCAAAACCATACAAGGAGAAGAATGTTCAACAATGGTTAAGATAGGGTAGTTCGAGGCTAAGATCGAGTCATCTAGAACCTGAGAGCAGCAAAATGGAGTCAACAATGAGCTATTTAAGCAGGTTGAGCAACGGATCCCAAAGTTCCAACAAAGAGAAAAATTTGGCTTGGATAGTGATGGTTGTATTAGTTTTGTTGTTGAGGTTTTAGGGTGCTACCTCAAACCCCGTGAGGGCGCTGCACCTCGAGCAATTACAAGGTTTTGTGCCTACGACTATGGAAATCCAACCTATCAAACCAAAAGCTAATTTGGGCATATCATGTAAATATCCATTGTTTCATGGAGAATCAACAGAATATCCAATTCGGCATTGGAGAGTTTGTTGCCTAATGTGGAAAGAGATTGGACAAACCAATGAGGCAGAATGGAGGTGGTTGTTTCCAAAAATATGTTATGGATATGCAATAGACTGGTATATGAAATTACTAGAAGACAAGTACTAGAAATGGAAAGGATTACGAGATGCATTTGTAAAATAATTTCGATTATATGATAATGAGGATGAGATTCTTATTGAAATTTATAGAACAAAACATGGTGAGCATGAGTCTGTTTGTTCCTATAATCGAAAGCTAAGTGGGTTGTTTGATCATTTTGAGCAAGACCAATATGAGGTATTGAAGAGGATGTGGTTTGTAAATGGACTTATTCCTATGTATCAAACAAAGATGAATATTTTCCCTCTAAGAACATGCCAAGAAGCTATGGATTATGCCTTGATTTGGGAAAGTGATGCAATAGAAGCATTAATGAAGTGGCAACATGGTAATGATGATGAGAGTAGCTCAAAGATAGAAAATGATTCTAATATGGAGGATGAGTCAGACAATGAGAGTACTAATTTTGGGTAGGAAAGTAGTCCCTTATCCAAGTATTGGAGTGAAGATGTCAAGGAAGAAAATGACTCCAAATAAAATAATGATGAATTTGATTTTTATTATAACTTAGAGGGTGCAAGATCATCACCACAAGTATATGCAACCCAAAACAAGATTTTACAAAGTAAGGAGGTCAGTGGTGATGTGGGGTGTGACAATCATCCCAAAAATAAAAGCAAGAAAAATACAATATGACAGTGAGGGTAGACCCATTGTACAATGTTGGCAATGCCAATTGTGGGGACACTTTGCACATGACTATGACAGTACAACTAATCAAGATGAACTAGTGATGCATACAAAATTTGAAGTATCAGAGACAAGTTTTAGCCCTTACCACGAAATAAGGGAGGTGGAGGTGAACTTGATGAGAAGGCTTAGAATTAATGAAGTAAACTTGATTTCAATTGAGGAGCATGCGAGGGACGTTGTCCCTCGACCCTACAAGGGATGTTTTCCCTTGACCCTGCAAGGGGGTTCCCACCCCATTGATACCCGTCACATGTGGCGATGGCTGTTGTCTAACATATTGATCATGTTCATCATCAAGGTGATAATTGTCATGTTTATCAAGATAGTCATATTGATGATATTGTTGTAACTGATTCTAGAACTTCTCAAGAGCAGTCTAAATATAATATCCTATGAGAAGCATATTGCAGTGATACCAGTTATTGAGGACCTTTGGAATAGAAGGAAGCAAAAGGAGCATGACAAGTTCTCACAGTACATTTTCCAGTGCTTCTATCCCCAATGTCCATATCATGTGTCATCGAGGATGCTTACCAAATTAGAGGAGGGGGTAGATGTAGGTAGGAAAATATATATTCCAGTAAAAGAATAATAAAGTTTGGATTTGCACAGTCTTGAATAAAAATGTACAATTTGATGAAATTGTACAAATGGCAAGTAAAATGTACAATTTGGTATAAATTGTACAAGTGGAAAATAAAAATGTACAATTGATGTAATTGTACAAAGGGCAAGTAAAATGTACAATTTGGTATAAATTGTACATTTGGCAAGTAAAACGTACAATTAGGTGGAATTGTACAATTAGGAAATAAATTAAAATAATAAACAAATGTAAAATACATGGGAAATTAAATGAAATGTAATGACATGTGGATGAAATGTAATTTACATAAAACCTTAGTAAACATTAAATAAAGTTATTAATGTGAGTATGGGTAGTTGTAAATAATAAACTTGTCTCAGGAACTGCTTTGGAACAACCTGGACAACCATTATAAGCCCCCCATTCAAATTTTTGCTGGGTTGCTTAATGGCTGGTTGTAGTTCAGTAATGGTTGTGTTGTTGGGTGTAACTATCAATGTTACCGAAGAATTATCCATGGAATGAGAAGGATTTAATGTTGCAATTTATTTGTTGTTGTGTAATACCATACACTACTTGTGTACAATACCCAGAATAATATAAATTCTCATTTAGACCAGATTTGTGTATGCATGTGTGTGGATCTGAGGGCAATCTTAATAATTATATTGTTGGTGGATTTTTATTGATATTACAGGTGTTGTTGAGTCCAGATCTGTAGCAAAAGCGTATACCTAGAAAACGTACAACCATCCATGTGCTATTGTGTGAAATACATAAGTAAAGAGTAAATAGGAATAATGGTTGTTACCCATTATTGGAAACAATATTTTTGTCAATAATATGCAAATGGATATTTTTCTAAGTCAAGTTACTTGTCAGAATGAGGGTTTCATCCAAATCGTACAAGTAGCGTAACCAAACTATACAAGGGTTTGTAAATTCGTACAATTGATTAGTTTTGGCCTAAAATTATATTTTTAAGGATTTTGAAGGTATATCAAGTGATCTCCTGTGGCCTTCAAAAATTCATTACAAATGGTTTTTTTTTGTGCACAAAACCCATCGAACTGAACCTATGTGGAGATGTAGAAATTTAGCTTTTTTTACGTTAATCACGACGAGAGCATGAGTGAGTGGGCACTAGTGTGGTGCACTATAGGTTCCAAGAGATCGAAGTTTCTACCCGAAGTCTTGCAACGGAGTTTTTTTTTACCTCTTTTTTTGGCTTTCATGTTGGGGTGCAACGACAAAATGTTTTGTGCGGAGATGCAGGTTAATGCGGAGATCAAGGTCATTGTGAAGATAGGGTTAGTGGATGAGTTATTCATGGTGTGATGTCATGCAATTCTGGAAATGATTCCTACTATGAATGTGGCCAAGATGGGCTACATTTGTTTTTTCGTTATTCTGCCTATCTTTTGCACTGTGTGACTCCCAGCGTTTAGGCGTCAAATGTAATGTCATGGATCAATGACCCGATGTACCAATCAAATCACTATAGAAAGAAAATATTGGGAGGGGGCGTTGCCTAACATCTCCCATTATGATGGTACACATTTTTTTTTTCTTCCAAAATGTTTGCAGTCACTGTTCGATGCTCACACAATGCATGATGGAAGGTGGTTTCCATTGTGCAGTGGAGGGCATAGCATCTGTAATGGTGAAGAGAGCGCTAATTTTTGCCTTTGCTAGGAACTCTTTTTGAGTATTTTTTGCAGGTGGTGATCCCATCTCGACGATGCTCGCAATATCCCAATGGTGCTCATCGATTTATATTTCAATTTTTTTTCCAACATGGCCCATCCAACTGTGACGTGACGAGCCCTGTCATTTACCTCGATTCGACCCATGCAATGTGATACTTGATATTATCTTTAGGTTAATTAAATTGAGGGAATATCAATTTTTATTTTTGAAACTTGTAAATGGTGATGTGGAGTTGTAATCAGTGGAGTCTATAGATTTATTTCAGCGATGGTACAACCTACCGCAGCTACATTTTTTTTTGCATTATGAATTTCAAACAATTTTGATAGGGGCGGAAGATTACCAGTTCTAATAAAAATGGATTTGCAGTTATAAAAATGGTAGTGTGTGCAATATGGTGCAGCTAAAACAACTACTAGCCGACAATGACACCCTCAATTTTTTCCAGCAACGATGATAGTTTCGGTGGCCAGCAAATCCTCGAACATCTGGATCTCGTCATAGAGATCCAGAACTCGACCGCCACTATGTTAGTGCCTTGGTGACACGGTATGCGATGACTATGTCTTAATTTTTCCTTCGTCGTAATGGTGGAGACATCGTTTTCGTTGGCAATGATGGGCGCAAGTTTTTCTTTGAGGTGAATTGGTTAATGCGGCTAATTCAAGTTTTTTTTGACATGTATAATGGGGCCCACATGCCAAATTTTTTTTTTACCTTTATTATATGGAGATGGCCTTTATTAAAAAGTGTGGCCTTCTATTTTACTTTTTAGAAGGGGACCATTTTTTTTTCCTTTGCAATGGAGGATTTTATGCTTCCACAACATGGAGGCATCAAATTTTTTAAATGCCTTTTTTCGCTTGGTAAGTGGAAAGTTTTTTTCATGGGAGGGAATTTTTTTATAACATCTGTTTTATTTCAAAGGCAATGGAATATGCCTTTAAAGAGATAAGTAGAGGGCTATTGTTTTTCCTGTTGATGAAGGCTTCATTGAAACCCCAATATAGGGGTATTTATAGTTGTCAAAAAGGTTTTTCCGAGACGAACATAATGGTGCAGTCTATTTTCAGTTTTGAAACTGTTATCCATACTTTTTTGTGACTCAAAATATTGTATCATGGAGTGCATTCTCGGTTGAACCCGACACTCCCAGAGCATTTGTAAGTGATCCTTATATCTAGTCATATCCTCTATATCACCTAACGGTTGTAGCGACTGGTTACCCATGCATTCCGGTAGGATGAGGAGGTCACCATAAGGACAAGTTGGAGAGCTACTTTGGTGCCATTTCTTTTTATATTCTCTTGAAGTAAGCTATTTGTCCACTCTGTTTGGACCTTGTTATTAGCCCATTGTGTTCATATAGGTGGAAACCACTACTTATACTTGTGGAGTCGGACATCCCTTGCCATCCTTGTGGTTCTTTCCACACTATCTTTACACTCTTCTTTTGTGAGACACTTTGGTTTCATGAGTTTTTATTAAGTGACCTTTTTATCATGATTCACAGCCTTGATATGTGTCAAAAGCACCAGTCTGGAAGTATAATTTCATTCTTTCGGTTATGAGTCTCTAATTTTTTGAGACATCTGATGGATCCTTCACAGACTTCTTGATGGAAGTTGTAGATTTTGAAGAGGACATCTTCCTTCCTCTCCATCCTCTATGCACATCTTCCTTCTTCTTCTTCTTCTATTTTGGCAGGTGGTTTTTTCTTCATCTCTCCAATAGAGTTTTCTTATGCATATATTATACATGAGTACCTTATCAAGCCTTGTTGCCAGTTTTCATATTTGTGGATATGTCACTTCTTTAGTTTTGTTGTTTTTTTCTACCTCCTAGTATCACTTAAGGGGGGTATTAGTATATCCTTACCACTTAAGGGAGGTGTTAGAATAATAAAATTATATCCTAAGTTGTTACTAGGATATTGTGTGGCTGAGATTAGCTTAGTTAGTTATGATCCAATGGATCATATTGTAAGCACTTGTTATTTAAGCAAGGTACTTTCAAGTCAATAATATGAAGTTATTTCATAATTCTATCAAAAACAAGGGTGTTGAACTGTTTGATTATTTTAGACCCATAAGCCTTTATAATATGGCATATAAGATTATCTCCAAAGTGATGGCGAATAAATTAAGGTAATTGTTAGAAAAAAATATTTCAAAAGAGCAAGGAGGATTTGTAAAAGGAATAAAATTCTCAATGGGATCATAGTAGCTCATGAAGTTATACATTCAGTAGCTTCAAGAAAAGAGAAAACAATGATCTTAAAACTTTATATGAGTAAAGCCTATTATAGGGTTAAATGGGATTTTCTTTTTGTAGTTTTAGAAAATTTTGGATTCAGGAAGAAATGGTTTGGATGGATAAATGATTGTGTCTGTATATTTTCTTATTCAGTGTTGGTCAATGGGTTAGTAATAGAATATTTTAAAGTCAAGATATGCCTTAGACAAGGAGGTCCTATATCTCCTTATTTGTTCATTATTATGGTAGAGGTTTTGAGTAGGAGCTTGAAGAAAGCTTAAAAAAATGGGCTTATAAGTGGACTTAAGGTTAGTGATAACATCGACAACATCACCCATCAATAGTTTGTAGATGATACAACCCTTTTTGGAAGGGCAAGGATAAATGAGGTCAAAAATTTGAATAACTATCTAAAGGAATACGAAAGAGCATCAGGGAAAAAATTTAATAGGACAAAATCTAAAATTTACTTCCTTAACACTCCAACTAATATCAAAGCAAGAATTTACAAGTTACTTCAAATGGAGGAGGTAAATTTACCAACAACTTATCTAGGGATGCTTTTATTTGAGGGGAGAATGAGGATAGAATTATGGAATCCAATTATTAGTAAAGTTCAAAATAAACTTCCAACTTGGAAAGGTAGATGGTTATCGTTAGTAGAAAGAGTGCAGTTAATTAAGTCAGTCTTATAGGCCATTCCTACATATTATATGTCATTTTATTCTATGCCAAAATCAGTTGAAAATATTTTAATCTATATTATGTGATCTATTAGCTTTTGATCCTATATACTTAAGAAAATGCAACCACAAGATCTAAAATAAGCATGCAATTTTAAGTATATGATAATTGCAGTATACTAATCATGTAAAAAACATGATAAAATTATATAACTACTCATAAAAAATCCATTAATGAAAGCTCACAAAAATATTACATTAATGAAAATGGAGGTCTTAAACTCTCCATATTGAATACATACTCTACATTGTTTCTACTACTATTCTACTCAATGCTATCTCTCTTCTCACTTTTCTTACCTAAGAAGGCCTATTTATAATGAGACATGACTCTTGGTCTTCCATATTCCTATGACTCTTCATCTTACTATTCTTTAGGACTCATGTACATGTGAACAACATGCACATTTACATAATTACACATTCTATTAATACTTATGCATTTATTACATAACATAAAGTAAATGCTCAACTCCTAATCTAAGATAATCTCCTAATATAAGGATGTACCCATGGTGGTACATTGGCATGTACTAAATAATGTAATATATTCCAACACCCCCTATATTATATTATTTGGATATTGAATACTTTAGTCTTCAATATGATCTTCATCCTTGTTCTGGAACTTGAGCTCTTCTTTTCTGCTTTCTTTATTTTGCTCTTCATTTGCATCCTGATAAAGTAAATGATTAGTATCTTCAAAAAATACTATTTTTGCTAAAATATCTTTGGTTTCATGTTCATCTGTAGGTTCTTTCAGTTCCTAAATTTCCTTAATCTCTTCAACTAATTTTTCTTTTTGTGTCTCTTCTCTATATTGTATTTGAGGAAGGTTGTGTTGATTTTGAGAAGTATATGAATGCAAAAATTTATTTTGATATTGTCTTGGTTGGAATGACCTATTTGATTGGCTTCCAAAATTTATTTTATTTCCTTGATACTGATTTCTTGGATTAAATCTACAATAATTTGTACTATGCCCTTTCTGTCTGCATACTTGATAATATCTATTATTTCAATTTGATCTTCCCTTTGAAAATCAATCAACATTTCCTTGTGGATTATCTTTTGAGACTAAGGCATTGTTAGTCATCTCATATTTTATTAAATTTTCAACCTCATATTCTTATAGAATATTGACTATCTCATCAAACGATGTATCTTTACTTAGAATTTGCAAAGATGTGACTAGATGCTTGTAGCTTTCTGGAAGTGCTCTTAGGATTACTTGAACAAGAAATTTATCTTCAATATTTTCTCTTAAGGTTAATAATTTTTCTTCTATATCTGTTACTCTCCTTAGAAATAATTTTATACTTTCACCACTATTAAATTTTAGATAATGCATTTGAGTTTGAATGTTCAAGATAGTGGTTTTATTATTTCCTTAAAATATATTGGCTAAGGTTTTCCAGGCTTCTATAGAAGTATGTTAAACTAATATATGGTTGTATTTCATATGTAATTACAAAAGTTATTATCATTAGTGCTTTTGCTTTATCTTCTTCAAACTTTTGAATCTCTCTCTCATCTGTAGTAGGTTTAGTTTTTGCTCTTTTAACAATATCCCAAAGCTTTTCAATTATCAATATTTCCCTCACTTTATTTTTCCATGAAGAGTAATTAGGCCCTTTAAGAAGTTGGAATTCTGTAATAATGAATTTATTTATTATCATGATGATATTGGTAGACTACCTTATATCTCCCTAGTTTTAAGTATGAGATAAAATAATGTATTTCAAATCTTTAAGTAGTATTGCTTTTGGCTCCCTAGTATAAGATCAAATTTTATAATATCTTATCAAATTTTCCAAGTTTTGTAGAACACCTTGTGTCTACAAAATGTTTGAAATATGTCTTTAATAGTATGCTTAGCTTTCTAATTTTTCTTCTAAGTTGAATCCCTTTTGTCTCCCTATTTTTTTGATGACAATTTCAATATAGTGTTCAACTCCTATTCTTTCAAGACAAGCACTTTATTTCTCATTGTAGAAAGCTAAAGATAGTTTTGATGCAATTTCAATTGATAATATTTTCTATCTTTTAATTTGGATTCCTTATGTCCCTTCATTTTATATAAAATACCAATACGAAAAATAATTTTCCAACTTTCAAGCAATTCTATGTTTTGCTTCTTTCAAGTTTCAATAATATAATTTCTAAATTTCAATAACTTAAATTTGATGTTGAACTCCTTATAACTCCCTAGTTGGAAATTTAGAAATAATGATATTTGCAAATAATATTTCAATTTTTGGTGTAGAAGTCCTTATTTCTCCAAGTTAATCTTTTTGCAAATATTTCAATGCAATATTAATTTCATGCATGAATAGAGTAATTTCAAATATCTTTTCAAGGAACTTCTTTCTTCAATTATATTTTAAAGCATTCAATAATTTCTCTAAGGTTATCACCTTATTTCTCCTATTATTCAAATAACATTCAATATAATTAATTAACCTTTACTTCAAGGAAATTATGCCTTATTTCTCCTTAGACTTTGCAAAGGCTTAATTTTAATATTTCTTACCTTCTCAAATGCAGTGCTTAAGGCTTCAAATTGCTGCTATTTGAATCTATGACCTGTGTTATGCTTTCCTTGTATTTAATTCTCCTTTGGCACTCAATTTTACTCTTTAATATCGTCTCCTTCTCCTTTACTTGTAGCGCTTGTTCTCTATCCTTGCACATCTTGCTCGAACATTTTGCTTTCATCTTGCATTGATTTTGGACTCTTGGTTTTAATGTATGTATTAAGGTATTATAGATATGGTGGTTGGAAATTCTTTTTACATGGATATTTGGCACTCATATCGATGCTTCTTCTAGGGTGTTTCAATGTAACTCTCACTCTTCTCCAACATGGCAAATATTATTTTTCAATGCCTCTTTAATGCCTCTTTGTTCTTTCAGGTAATTTTTGCTCCTTATGGTGCACTTGAGGTATTAAAGAAACCTCTACATATGAGCTTTAACTTGCTCTTAATTCTTCCACGTATGCACCTTTTCTTGTAGACTGTAATATCTTTTTGTTAGCGTTCTATATTCCTCTTCGTTGTATTACTTTACAACAGTGGTTAGACTCACTTGTGCTTAGAATATACTCGATTATTGACTCTTTATAATGCCAAGTGGTAGGTAATAGCTTTGCTCCTTTGGTTTACCAACCATATAGGTGTGTTGATCAATGCTCTTCCTTGCAATGTAACACTCAATGATGAGTGTTCTTCAACTATATTTGATTCTCCTTCCTTTTGTGAGATGACAAGTGCTAAATATCTTCTTCACTTGCTTAGAATGAAATGGCATTCGTTCAAATTATAACTCCTCTTTTCCCTAATACTCCAAATGCCTATTGCACCCTTTAGGTTTTCTTGATTATTATGTGCTTTAGTAACTCCCAAGTGCAAGTCTCTTGATTTCAATTGATGTGTCTCTTCGAATTCTCTCAAATGGCACTCAAACCTAATGCTCTTTCTTGCATCTAGTGGCTTTGTTGGCTTGGTGGTTTCAATGGTGGCTTGACTCATTCAAACATGATGATTCTTCTACACTTGGCTGCTTCCAATGTTACGATGCTCAGTTTCACTTTTGCTTTCCTTCAATATCTTCAATGGTGCAAATGCAAACACTGTTTGCATCCTCCACTTTGTGTTTGGTTTAATTCCACTTTGCTGCACTTTCTTTCAACCTTTCTAGACTCTATTTATTTTCTCTCAGCACCTATGAATTTTATTATGGTGCTACCATGATGCTTCACAAATGATGGTGATTATCTCGTCTTAGCATTCTTAAACTTAGACACTCTTTAATATTTAATGCATGCCACTATAGTTTTAATGAATGTTATGTTACCTATCTTGATATTTTACATTTATCAAATAGCCTTTTAATATGATAATGCCTCTTCACTAAGACATGGTAATAGTGGATTCTCTTCCATGCCATAATTTCTTCATTGGCTACTGTCTTACTATGGCTCCTTGGTTCAATGCTTGGAAGTTTCTTCTCTGATGACTCCAAGCTTTTAATTTATGTCGAAGATTTTTCATTTTGGATAGTTTATTATATCCAATATTTGTTGTATAGTGTTGGATTGTTTATCTTCCAATAGATAGTAAGAATTTTATATTTTATTTTCTTTGTATTATATCTAACTTCTCATTTATTTTGTGCAGGTTTTAATCCCTTGCAATGCTATATTATTCAACCTTTAAGAATTAAACTTGAGACCTTTCATTTTGCAACTTTAAAAACTAGAATGTGGTGCTTTTAAAGACTTAATAATAAGCTAATATGAATATTCAAATAATGAACTGTTATTGCACCAATATTGCATACCTTTTGCTCTCCTTTTTGCAACTCGATTTCTTGGTGATTTGGTTCACTTATTTGCTACCTCAATTTTGTGAAACTTGCTACTTCAATTTCTATTACTTTGTTACCTCAATATTGTTAATCTTGCAACTCTTCTAGTTGTCCAAAACAACTCATAAACCCCTCTAATTCATAACTTTATAACTCCTTTAACTTGCTGCCCATGAGTGTGCATTTTTGTAGCTATAATGTTGTCTAGAATGTTGCCTTCAACCTCTAAAATTTGTAGCACCTTTCTTTGACCAAATGTTGTCCTGTGACTCTTCAATTTATGCTACAAAATCAATAATCTTCTCTTTTGCAAATAATCCTACAAATCCTTTGTGGATGTTCTCAAAAATCTCAAATCTGGTGGCTTCTTCTAGATATTTTCTCTTTCAATCCCCTTTTCAATTCTAGCCTCTTTAGCTGACATTTTATCAATAATATGAATACCTTCAGATCTTCAAATAACCTTTCCAAAATTTGACAAACTTCTTTCCAAATCCTTCTTCCTTTTGGGCTTGTTGTCTAATGGTGATAATTGTCCCAAGTCCTTCTTATCAGGAACTTCACTTGCTTGCAATATTTTCCTTTGATATTTCTTCAAATATTATCTAATGGACACTTCTTCAATCTCAAATAGGGCTTCTATAGCCTTCTCCTTATTTCCCCTTGAAATTTTATTTGAGGTCTTCTTCTCTTGGGCCTTCAAATTTTGCAACTTCTCAACTTTTCTTCTCAAAACTTCAATGAGATTTTTCCTTGATCTCTCTAATATTCCAACTATGGAAGTTATGCAATGAGATCTCTTTCTTGGATCTCCAAATTTTACCACTTCTTCAAATCTGCAATAGGACATTTTCTAGTCCTCTTTCTTCAATATTCCAAATTTAGAAGTTCTTCAATGAGACCTCTATCTTAGGTCTTCTCCTTTTTAATATTTAGTCTTTAATCTCAAATGAGACCTCCTCCTTTATTTGTATTCTTCAATATTCTATAAGGACCTCCTTCTTGAGTCTCCTCAATATTCAATCCTCAACTTGTTGCTTCAAGTACTGAATTGATTTCAAAGAAGATATCCTTCCTAGATTATTGTAGGAAGCTTCTCAAATTTCTTTGAATACTTTTTGCAACAATATATTAGAATATAATAATACAAATTCTTCAAATATAGAAACAGTGAACTTCATTATTTGATTTATCAATTTAGTGGAATCAAAGTCGAGTCCTAGTCTTCACGAGTTCTTCCTACAACTTTGTGGAAAGACTATAGCTAATAGAAATTTCAAAAATTTTGAAAATGAGATTTCCTATCTCCTCTCAATATCTCTTGTGGCTTTCCATATCTCCTATCAATCTACCATGTGCTCTAATACCACTGTTAGCTTTTGATACTATATACTTAAGAAAATGCAACCACAAGATCTAAAATAAGCATGTAATGTTAAGTATATGATAATGGAAATATACTAAGCATGTAAAAAGCATGAGAAACTTCTATAACTACTCATAAAATAACCATTAATGAAAGCTCATGAAAATATTACATTGATGGAAATGGAGGTCATAAACTCTTCATATTGAATACATGCTCTACATTGTATCTACTACTATTCTACTCAATTTTATCTCTCTTCTCACTTTTGCTATCACCTAAGAAGGCCTATTAATAATGAGACATGAATATTAGCCTTCCATATTCCTATGAATCTTCATATTCCTATTATTAATGACTCATGTACATGTGGAAAATATACACATGTACATCATTGCACATTCTATTAATTTTTGTGCATTTATTACATTACATAAAGTAAATACTCAACTTCTAAACTAAGACAATATCCTAATCTAAGGATGTACCCATGGTGGTACATTGTAATGTACCAAATATTGTGATATATTCTAACATGATCCTTTTATGGTCAGGTGTACATGATAAAAGAAATTTTTCTTTAGTGAAGTGGAGAAGGGTGTGTGATGATAAAACTAGTGGAGGTCTTGGTTTAAGAGTTCTTATAGATGCAAATTTAGATCTTAGGGGAAAAGTAATATGGAGATTGTACAAAGAGAGTCAAAGATAATGGGCAATAATTCTTCTAAGTATGTTGAGCTCAATGACCCAAGTTTAATATTTACTGCATTTCATCTACCAAATAGTTTTGCTCTTTGGAACGGTTTTAAAAATCTATTTGATCTAATTATTAAAGGTTTAATATGGGTGGTGGGAAGTGGATAAAAAATATCTATTCAGATGGATACTTGGTGTGATAAAAAATCACTAAATTTAGTTCCAATTTTGAAACCTTGGATGAGATTGCTTCAAGATAAATATGGTGATAGGGTTTCAAATATTTTGTACAAGGATTAGGAAGGAAGATACAAATGAAAAGAAGAATTTTATACAAGTATACAAGACATTGATTCTAGGAGGAAATTGAGTAGAAATATAAAAAGCATGATTATTTTGAGGGGAGCCAAGGATAAATTTATTTGGAAGTTGAACATCTTAGGAGAATACAAAACAAAAAGTGGATATAATGTACAACACCCAAAAAATAGTAATATTACTAGAATATGAATAGATATTTGGGATAGCCCAAGCATTCCTAAAGTTAAAATGTTTGTTTGTCTAGTAGGTCATAGAATTAATTAATCCTAGAATACCTTATAAAAAGGGGTTTTCATGGCTCCTCTCAATGTGTTCTTTGTAAAAAGGAGGAGAGTATAGACCATATCTTGAGACATTGCTCAATAATATGGAAACTATGGCAATGGATTATGAACATGTTTGGTAAATGCATAGTGATGAATAGCATAATTGAAATTTAGTGAAAGAAATGGTAGATAACTTATAAGAGTGAGGCTTTACATATACTATAGGATATATCAAAAGATACAATACTTTGGACTGTATGGCTAGAAAGGAATATAATATTTTTTAAAAGAAAGGAAAGAAATTTATAAGTAATGAAAAGAAAGATGTGTTTAGCCATAGAGGAGTCTAAACCAACCCTATCAACTCACATAGTCCCTAATATAGAAGAATATATAGATGGATTCAAGTCACTAAATGGCATTATGATGTTGGGCACAAGAGAAGAAAAAATAAGGCAAAGAACATAAAGGGGAAACCACCAAATGTGGAGTGGGTTAAATTAAATTTTTATGGAGCATCTAAAGGAAATATAGGACTAGGAGGAGGAGGAATAATTAGAAATAATAGAGGAGATATTTTGTCTTATTACACTTTCAATAGTGGATTTAAGACAACAAATAAAGTTGAAGCTTGAGCAAATTTAGAAGGGTTAAAAATATGCAAACAAATAAAATATAATAGAGTATTGATGGAAGGTGATTCTCTCATAGTAATAAATAATATTTTGAGGAAAGCAAAGGTTCCATGGAACATACAAGAGATAATTATGGAAATTCAAGATATTGCTAAGGAGTTTGAAGAAATCAGGTTTACATATACTTTAAGGGAAGGTAACAAATGTGCAGTTAGGCTAGCCAATAGAAGGATTTTTATTGAGGATTTTGAAGTTAAATTCTCCTTTCCTTGGTTAGAAAAAGCAGTAAGTTTAGTTGAAGCTAACAAGAAAATGTTAATGCTTGAATAAAATAATTATTAATATTTAGTTTAATATTTTTCATTGGTAATATTTGTTTTATTTTATAACAATAATGTGTTTTCATATAAACTATTTATTATCATTATTGTGGTTGCACTTGTATTTTAGGAAGGAAACTAGCATTAATACATATTTTGTAAAGAGGACTATGATAGTGCGATGTTTTGGAAATATTACTCTACTAAGATGCAATGCATAAATAGTAGAGGTGAATTTTTGGTATTGTGAAGGTTGCTATAGAAAATGTCAAGAAGGATGCTAAATTCTAGAATATTTGTATTCATACATAAAATTGAAAAGATTTAGAAATTGAAAATCAAGAATTCAGACATTTTATGTAAAATGATGTAGGTTTCTAGCTATAGCATCTCAATTGAGATGAGAAGTGTATCTATTTTTATACTCTTAAAATCTAAAGAAGAGAGTTGTAATTTGTCAAGGGTGGGGGACATGAGTACAACCCCTTATTATTTAGCCAAAAAAAAAGTTTGTAGAACCACCTTTTAATATAAATGTGGCCACTAATAATCATGTAAAATTTTCATCTTTGTAAAATATGTGGCCATCCTATTTTATAGATTCTTAAGTGGCCACCTTCCAATTAACCATGTAATTGTAGATTCTTACGTGGCCACCTTCCAATCAACCATGTAAATATTTACGTCTTTTATGCATTTAATTAGTCTATTAAAGGCCTCACTTGATAATGAATTATTCAGGCTAAATTTTGCTAATGTTTCAGTCTAGAATTTTGTAATTTTTATGTTTCAATTTTGTTAATGTTTTAGTCCATTTTATCTCACGAATTCTTATTAGTTGGTATCAAAGCACCCTTCATAGTTGGCTTGGTATCATGGTTGGGTATTAGAGTACCCTTCATAGTTGACCCAGTAACATGGTTGGCTTGATATCAGAGCACCCTTCACGATTGACCAAAAGTATCCTCTATCCCTAGGCCAAATTGATATTTCAAGCATGTTATATTGTTGTATGTTTGTAAACCTATGGAAAAAACTTGATCTCTGATGTTGCGATCTTTGTTTAAACCACATATGATTCCTTACCTAGATTTTCTAACTATGTTAGCTTATATTCCTCTAATCAAAGTCCCATAAAAGCCTTACTCATAAAAGAATGAGTGCTCCATTATTTTTCTCAACCTCACTCTTTGAATTTGACATCTATGGTCTGGCCCGTAGTCAGGGAGTCTATCTTAGTTGCAAATTAGCCCTCACATTTTATCTTATACCTTTTTTAGGAGGTTTTAGCTGATGATTTTATGTCACTTTTATAGTGAGCATCTTCCATTTATCCTACATTATCAATCATGATGGATGACTCAAAGCAGCCACATTCTGATTGCTTATGGAGATAATGTTGAAAACATTTTTTATTTTTACAATCTACACACTATTTCGGTTGGAGCTAGTTGGCACTTCCATTTCACCTGTAGCCTCCTAGACCAACATGTAGATTCTCCCCTTTAGATTGCATGGACCAACAGAAAATAAAAAAATGCAAGATGTGTAGACATAATCCTAGCTTCTACTGTTGTATGTGCCGATGTGGTATTTTGAAGAAATTGGAGGAGGATAATTATCTATACCTAGTTTTTATAATGGATAACCCTTTGTGCATGCTCCTATTTGGTCATACCATTTTACATAACCCATATCCTCCCACATGTCCATGTTGAAGGACACACACCACCCCTAATATCTCCAATACTACATTTTGTGGCTCCTGAATAAATCTATAGACTTGGAGTACCTTAACTCTTAGAACACATAGAATAAAGAAATTATTCTAGACTAAGTTATGAATGATATGGGATGTAACAACCCTCCTTGGAAAAAAATTTATGGACAATGAACTATGTATTAATGTGAATGTTTAATGGCATAGTTTCTTTAATGATATCTATATGATGGAATGATTGCATTCTTTTGAGCTTGGAATATGGTACTGCTGACATGATTTTGGATGCAAGACAAGATGCTCTCTCTTATTAGTGAGATCATAAGGGTGAACCACCTACAAAGAAATATATTTTGGGAAATGATGATGATGACTTGCTCATCGATAGCTCAGGGTAACAAGGAAAATTACCCTTCATGTAGATGCATTGCATTTTATTTATTTTTATGTTCACACCATTGGGTCGGGATGTTGCTTATGCAATGAGTCTCCTTAATAGGTTGGAGATAACATTAGAATATCTTAAAGAGACCACCTATTTAGGGATAAAACAATGGTGTAAGATATTGTTGATGCAAATCCATGTTTGTCTATGGTGTGCATAGTTTGATAAAGTTGATAAGTATTGAGTTTGATAGTTTGTCTATGTTTGTCTTGTGAGTTAGGGGCTTCATTATGAAGAGAAGTATGGGATTATCTTGTTGGATTATTGTATGTTGATTTTGAAAGAGAAAATATGGCAATGATTCTTGAAACTTATGAGAGTTAGAGAATAATTGTAAAAAGAAGTGAGATTCTCTTTTATACATAGATTATTGTATGTTGGTTTTGAAAGATAAACTAATATAATGATTCTTCAGTATTTTGTAGGTTAAGGGATTATTATAAAGAGAAGTATGATATTCTATTTCATAGATGGATTATTGTATGTGAGGTTTGAAAAAGAAAGCATTATAATGGTTCCTAAGAATTTTGTAGGTTAAGGGATCATTATAAAGAGAAGTATGGGATTCTCTTCTTATAACTTGCTTTTTATTTGAGTTTTATGCATGGTGGCTTGCATAGTAGAAAAAGGCATGATTAAGTTGCATTGCATTTAGATTTGTCATAATCCCTAAGTATCTCTCATAAGTTATGGGTGGAGTTTTTACCATGAAGATATTGCAGAGCTTTAGAAGTCTTGGAGATCCTTGTCGAGTGGCTTCATAGACTTTAGACATGTTTATTTGATGAAAATGAAAAAAAGGATTTTTAAACTTATTTATTGTACAAATTTAAAGGTTATATTGTTAAACTATGCTTTGAGTTTTGCACTTTAAGATGTGTTCAACAATATTTTCCAAGCATAGGTAAAAATGAGTTCTTTCAATTGCTATAATATATCATTATGATAACTAGATATCTTAAATTAAAGTATGTATGTTAACATAAAGGATCCTTGGAATTTATAATAAGCATTTATATTATGTGCAATTTGGATTTGTTTTGTGTTGAATCTTTATTATAATTGTAGCATGTTGGATCATGTAGTTCTTTAATAAATGCTTTTCATATAGTGTAAATTTGTAATGTTTTTATTAGAGAATTATGTTTCAATGCAAGTTTTATTACCTTGGGATGGGGTGGTTACAAATGCTCTTATAAATCAAAATATACTACAACCCAATCCTGGGAGGAGTTGCGTGGATGCAATACCCAGGTATATGTGAGATTTACAAGGAGTTGCAAGGGTGCAATAGCTAAGATCTCATAAACATGGAAGGAGTTGTGTGAATACAATAGTCAAGTATCTTGTGAATCTTTACACCTTGAACGAATAGGACTGGATGTATCTCAACTAGGATTTTGGAAATCGTTCATAAGTCAGCAATGGTGATCCCTTGATCATGTAGGATCAAGTGATCATATTAGTTGTCATTAAAGTTGCAATAACCTTAGTCCACAAAGGTGTGTTAACTAAGCACCAAGGCTCTATGCTTGATTAACCTGTCTAGATGGACTTAGAGTTAGGTTAGGGAATAGGAATTCCCATTTAAGTGTTATGGGCCTTAAAGGGTAATATCTATGTTGTGGTCACATGGTCCTATGTCGACGAGGGTATGGGAAAGGTGGGGGGACCACTTTTGGTGTCCTTCTAAATGTGTAGGTTTAGTAAGGTGAATCCAAAAAAATATGGGAGTTGGCCACTCCTATCCATTAAGTGTCATCTGTAGTGACTTAAAACTCAAATATGGTGAAGCCTTGTATGCTGATATGAATAATATAAGGGTGTCCCCTTGAGAAATTTTTCTTGTACTAGTTATTTTAAAAAAATATTGGGTTGGTAGTTTTTGGGTTGTTCCATGGGATGACCATTCCAAGAAACCAATGGTAATATATTTAGATACTTTCTAGTTTTTTTGCAACTTAGTCTAACTTTGAGTACTTAATTTGTCATACGTTGATCTACAAGATATGTAACTGATACAGAAGAAATGTCTCTCATGATTTTTTTAATGTTAATTTCAATAATACTTGTAATTCCCTAAAAGATATTTGAATTTCTCAACCAAGCTATCATTGAAAATACAATTTTATTTAGAGAATATTTTTTCGTTATCTACAAAAAATGACATTTGGATTGTGATCCTCTCTTTGTATGCATTAAATTCCAATGCTCATATGGTGGGAAGGAATGAAATTGATTCACATTGGAATCACAAAATATAATAGTTTTATAATATAAATATAATAGTTTATAGGACCACTTTTTAATATAAGCATGACCATTAATTATTCATGTAATATTTTGATCTTTGTAAAATACGTGGTCATCCTGTTTTGTAGATTATCATGTGGCCACCTTCCAATCAACATGGCTATCATTTAAGCATGTAATTGGCTTATTAAAGGCCTCCTTTAGTAATGAATTATTCAATCCATTTTATCTTGTGAATCCATATCATAGATGGAGGATGAAAATAGACTCCCATGAGCACCTTTTATATTTGCAACTCGACAAGGATGAGGTAATTTTTGGTAAGGTCATATATCATCCTCTTTATATAAGTATAGAACCCCTTAAATAATTAGGAGACCAACTAAAAGGTCATCTACAGGAAGTGTGGAAGGAGCTCCGGATAAAATCCTTGCTTTGAAGCAATCAACACTTGTTGGAATAGAGTATGGAGGATAAATGTAGTAAGGTCTGTGTTTTCAAATTTTGGGTGAAATTCATGGAAGTTGGGTGAATGTGGATGGCTCCATGATGTGCGTCTTGGAAAGATCTTTTTGACACTTTTTGAATCACTCAAAATGGACAATCGAGGCCAAAGTTATGGCCAAATTACTGAACCACGAAGTCCCAGAATGTATGGGTCGACATGTTCAAAACTGCTTACAGGGGTATCTTTAAAAGGTTGTAACTTCTTCGTTACTGGGTCAAATTGGATGAAACTAGTACCATTAGAAAGTTGGTTTTGAGGAGCGTATTTCTAGAGTGGTTTCTTAGAAAATAGAGGTCAGCACAAAAAGTTATGGTAGTCAAAAAAGGGCTATTCAGAATGATAGAAAATTGGTTGTAACTACCAACACTCATTTAATAAAAGAGATGGGTTTTAAATACCAACACTCATTTAATAAAATGGGTTGGTTATAAATACCAACACTCATTTAAGAAAAGAGGTTGGTTTTAAATACCAACACTCATTTAATTAAAATGGGTAGTTTTAAATACCAACACTCATTTAATTAAAAGGGCTAGTTTTAAATACCAACACTCATTTAAGAAAAGAGGTTGGTTTTAAATACCAACACATAGTGAGGGATTTTTGCACAACACATTGTGAGAGGTTTTTGCACAACACATTGTGAGGGTTTTTTGACACAAACACATTGTGAGGGCTTTTTGTACAACACATCATGAGGGCTTTTTAGACAAACACATTGTGAGGGTTTGATTGCTACATCTATAGTGGGAGAACTAAGAGGTAGAGGAGGAAGAGGCAAGAGCAGATATTGGGGAGAACAAGCTAAATAATATAACCAGTTGAATATCAGTAAGGATTTGTATCAACTTTGAATCCTAATAACAATCTATCCAATTTATTTGGGTCATGGTTTTACCCATTTTGGGTTTCCATGTAAAAAATCTTGTGTTCTCTTGTAATTTATAATTGTGTGTGTGATTTATTTTCTATAATATCTAAGTTTTAATTTCAATTTGATAAGTAGATCATATATCACATACAATATAAAGCATAAAATCTAAGCATGAATATATTTAACTAACATAAGCTAAAGGATTAAGAAAAATCTATGATATATTTGAGGAAAGAGTCAAGTTTTGGCTCTTTACAAATCAAGTTTGGTATCAAAGTAGATTTTTCTGAAGAATTGTGTATGCAAGGTAGAAGATCTCAAGGAAAGGACTTAACCCCATACAACCTAGATATTGGGAGAAGAAGGATCAGATCTAAGAAAATGGTAGAACAATTAGAACCTAACTCTCCAACAATGTCCAACAAGAAATTCAAGAGAAGATTTCTTGAAATGGAAGACACTCTCCAAAGCTTGATGGAGATGGTGCTTTCTAAAGAAGAAAGGAAATCAAGGGAAGGAAGAAATTAGATTCAAAATCTAATATTGAGTCTAGTGCTTCCAATGGTGAGAAAATGGAGGTTGAAGGATCCCACTCCAAACAGCCTGAGAATGTCTCATCACAACCCTTGACAGTAGATCCATTTAAAATGGAGGTCAAAATTGATATTCCAACCTATGAAGGGGAGTTAGATCCTAAAAAATTAGATGGGTGGCTAAAGAAATTAGAGGTTTACTTCAGTACTAAGTCTTATACAAAGGTACAATAGATCAACTTTGCTAGATTGAAATTGGGTGGCCATGCTCTCACATGGTGGGAGGCATACTCAACTAGATTGGCAAGAAATCAATACCAACTATAGAAACATGGGCAAAATTTATGAAGGCTATAAGAGCTCAATTTTATCCTATTGGCTATCAAGAGAATATGGAGGAGAGATGGTCTATTTTTGAGATAGAGGCAGGGCCAAACAGTCCAAGAATACACCATAGAATTTAGAAAACAAGTCATGTTAATGGGTGTTAATCTTCGAGATCCTCAAATTTTTAAGAAATATAAGTGTGGCTTGTCTTATCAGATCAAGATAGAACTGGCATTATTTGATGCCAAGGACATTGATGAGGTATGCATTAAAGCCACATACCTAGAAATGAGGGTCAAAAATCCAATAAAATATAATAAGGCATCAACTTCATCTAAACCCTCCAAGCCTACAGAGAAAACCAAGGGTTCCAATAGTAAAGGCAAGAAGAAATCAGGGGCTACAACCACCAAATCATAAAAGGGTGAAAAATATTGTAAGGAATGTAATGTTGACACTCATTCAAGTGAGGACTATTGGAAGCTACACCCTAAAAAGAGGCCAAAATGGTGGAACAAGGGAAAGAAGAAATCTGCTAATTCTACCAAAAAGGTTGAGTAGGAGGAAGAAGGGTGTTTTGAGGAAGAGGATGAAGGAAAGGTAGTGTGTGCTACCAGAATTAAGCCTTTAAGGTAGGAGCAGACCTCTAAGAAGGAGGAACAAGCTTCAAAGGCCAAGAAAGAGGAATTATTTTGGGTCTACATACAAGTGCAGAGGATGAAAGTTACAACATTGTTTGATAGTGGATCCCAAAGGAATTTAATTTTTGAGGATCTAGTGAAGTAGTTGGGATTGAAGATTATGGATCATCCACAACCATACCCATTGGGATGGGTGCAGAAGGACATGGAGCTACAGGTAACCAAGCAATGTACTTTACAATTTTTTATCAAAAATAAATTCTATGATGTAATTACTTGTGATGTAGTACCTCTTGATATTTGCCAAGTAATTTTTGGTAGCCCATATTTATGGGAAAGAGATGCTTTGTTTAAGTGGAGGTACAATATTTGGGAGTTGAAGAAAGGTGGAATCACATATGTGATTAATTCCAATAGGTTGGAAAAGAAGTTCCAGCTTGTGACAGTGCAACAGGCCAAGCATTTGGTGAATGTAAGCAAGAGATTCATGCTATTGATGATAAGAGGCATGGATAGTAACATGCAGTTCAGTAAGGAGGTGGAAGAAACCAACTATACTCCCCAAAAAAATAAGGAATTGGAGGGATTGCTGCAAACATTTAGCCAACTGATGCAAGAACCAAAAGGCTTACCACCAAAGAGAGAAGTGGAGCATAAAATTCAACTCTTACCTGATTCACCTCTGCCTAATATTGGATTATATAGGCAGTCTATAATTGAGTCAGATGAGGTGAAAAATGGAGTGCAGGGCAAATCCAATGAGGATTTTCATTTGAAAAATGACTTGTTGTTCAAAGGGAAAAAATATGTGTGCCCAAGGGAGACAAACGCTTACAACTGATAAGGGAAGCTCACACATCACTAGTTGCTGGTCATTTTGGCATGCACAAAATAGTAGCTAACCTACAATGATATGTCTATTGGTCCAATATGCAGAATGATGTGTCTAAATTTATTCGTGGATGTGCAAATTATAGCACAAGCAAACCCAACAACCATAAATTAGGATTGTACACACCTTTACCAGTTCCTAATTGGCCATGGGAGAGCATTTCAATGGACTTCTTGGGTGGATTGCCAACCACTCGGAGAGGTAATGATTATCTATTTGTTATAGTGGATAGATTTAGTAAAATGGCAATTGTTGTGCCTTGTAAGAAAACTGTTACAATAGAAGGTACAACCAAACTATTTTTTGAACATATTTTTGTTCATTTTGGATTACCTAAGAGTATCATTTTAGATAGAGATACTCACTTTCTCAGTAAATTTTGGCTTGCATTATGGGGAATGTTGGACACTAAGCTAAAGAGATCAACAAAATTTCATCCACAAATGAATGGACAAATAGAAGTGGTCAACAGGATAATTGTGCACTTGTTGAGGGGCTATAATCAATGGAATCCAAATACATGGGATGATAGTCTAGCATATGTCCAATATTGCTACAATCGGGTAATACATTCATCTACAAGATTATCACCATTTGAGGTGTGTTATGGGTTTCTACCTCATTCACCTTTTGATGGGGCCTTTGAGAGTGGGTAAGATCCAAGTAGCTCAAAGCTAGAAGGAGATAAAGCATTGAAGTTCATTCAACGTATTCAGTTGATACAACAAAAAATAGAGGAGAAACTAAAGCAAACTCAGCAGCACTATAAGGAATGCCATGACAAACATAGGGTAGCTCATGATTTCCAAGTGGGAGATCTTGTATGGTTGCATTTAAGAAAGGAACGACTGAAGGGAGAAGGTAAGAAATTGAAGCCTATCATATATGGGTCATTTAAAATTTTAGGCTAGGTTGGGCCAAATGCCTTCCAACTCAAACTTCCAAGTTATATGCAAATGTACTCTGTTGTCAATGTGGAAAACCTGAAGTTGTTTGAGCCCTCTTTGTTGGATGAGAGAGAAGATGCTCCAATATTGCCTAAGTTGGATGATTTAGTCTTAGTTGAGTTTGAGGAGGCAATAGAAGATTTAATTTTGGATAAGAAAATATGGACAACACACCAAGGATAGGAAGAATTATGGTTGGTATGTCCTAAGGAGAAAATGCTAAGCAAGGCAAAGTGGATCTCCAAGAAGCAAGTGGAGAAACAATATCCCCATTTGAATAAAGATGATTTTGAGGGACCAAAATCCTCCAATGGGGGAGGTCTTGATCAGGAGACCAACTAAAAGGTCATCTATAGGAAGTGTGGAAGGAGCTCTGGATAAAATCCTTGCTTCAGAGCAATCAACACTTGTTGGAATAGAGTATGGAGGATAAATGCAGTAAGGTCTATGTTTTTAAATTCTAGATAAAATTCATGGAATTTGGGTGAATTTGGATGGCTCCATGACGTGCATCTTGGAAAGATATTTTTGACACTTTTTGAATCACTCAAAATGGACAACCGAGGCCAAAGTTATGGTCAAATTATTGAACCATGAAGTCCTAGAATGTATGGGTTGACGTGTTCAAAACTGCTTACAGGGGTATCTTTAAAAGGTCATAACTTCTTTGTTACTAGGCCAAATTGGATGAAACTAGTACCATTAGAAAGTTGGTTTTGAGGAGCATATTTCTAGAGTGGTTTCTCAAAAAATGGAGGTCAGCATAGAAAGTTATGGTAGTCAAAAAAGGGTTGTTCAAAATGATAGAAAATTGGTTGTAACTTCCAGAATTCAATGAGTGGGTTTTAAATACCAACACTCATTTAAGAAAAGGGGTTGGTTTTAAATACCAACACTCATTTAATAAAAGGGGTTGGTTTTAAATACCAACACTCATTTAAGAAAATGGGTTGGTTTTAAATACCAACACTCATTTAAGAAAAGGGCAGTTTCAAATACCAACACTCATTTAAGAAAAGAGGCTAGTTTTAAAACAAAAGATTTTTGTAGAACACATTGTGATGGTTTTTGCACAACATATTGTGAGGCAAAAAAAGAAGAGATTTTTGCAGAACACATTGTGATGTATTTTTTGTAGATAACACATTGTGAGAGCTTTTTGCACAACACATTGTGGAAGATTTTTGCACAACACATTGTGAGGGCTTTTGCACAACACATTGTGAGGGATTTTGCACAACACATCATGAGGGATTTTTAGACAACACATTGTGAGGGTTTGATTGCCACATCTATAGTGGGAGAACCGAGAGGTAGAGGAGGAAGAGGCAATGGTAGATATTGGGGAGAAAAAGCTAAAGAATACAACCAACTAAATATCAGTAAGGATTTGTATCAACTTTGAATTCTAATAACAATCTGTCCAATTTATTTGGGCCATGGTTTTACCCATTTTGGGTTTCCACGTAAAAATATTGTGTTCTCTTGTAATTTATGATTGTGTGTGTGATTTATTTTCTATAATATCTAAGTTTTAATTTCAATTTGATAAGTAGATCAAATATCACATACAATCTAAAGCATACAGTCTAAGCATGGATATATTTAACTAACCTAAGCTGAAGGATTAAGCAAAATATTTGATCTATTTGAGGAAAGAGTCAATTTTTGGCTCTTTACAAACCATTGGATCTTTTCATCAAGGCTACAATTACTAATGTAACAGAATTTGGGATTTAAGAAGTACACCACTATATGAATAGGTCAATGGAGTTGTCATATCTAGCTCTTATCAATGATACACCAAATTCATTCACATTTAAATTAGTTGCCACTATAATAGTGTTTGATGACCTCTTTTGCTCTATCCAAAACCTCATATAGATAACCTATTGCTAATTTTTTGTCAACTACAAGGTAAATAACTCTTACCAAGGGTTCTATTAAAAAGTTAAAAAAAAATGTAAGTACAAAACAATATTTTAATTCTAAACAAGTTACCCTAAGAATTTCTTGCACGCTTGCCCAAAATGAATCATAAAACACTTTCCTCTAGACCTACTCCCTATCCTATTTTTAATGAAATGCCTTGCTTAATAACATCCACTTCAAAGCAAGTGATGTCATTAGAAGAATCTACAAGGTGATAAAATTTGAGGTAAATTGGATGATCCCTTAGTGAATAATGTTCCTTTCCTCATTATGCTTCCACATCAAGTTGAGCACCCATGTGTGGTTGTATATAAACTACATAATGTTCTTAGTATTTTCCATAATGACCTTCACCCATATCATTTTTCCAATATCCTCAAGCATGAGGTCAATGCAATGGGTAGTGCATGGACTCCAAAAAATAGAGGGATACTTCTCCTCAAGAAGCCTACCTATAGATACATATTTTTATATTGGCCATCACTATTTCAATAATATTCTCCACTCCTACTTCCAACGTGGCCTCCACCAAAAAAAATGAATAGCATTTGTGTATTTGCACCTCTCCTAATGCATGAAATTGACTATAGGTTGTTAGGGCATAAGACATAGTTTTATCCTTATACTTATTTTATTACATTATTAATTATTGTTATGAGCACATATTATATGGGGGGTTCTCGAATGGAATTGATTAGTTGAACCACCTACCAACTACCTTCATTTCATTGTGGAACTAATTTCATTGTAATATTTATTTCGACCATTCTAATGAAGAAGGTAATGCTCATTCTCCATTATGGTATTAGAGCGGGATGTCCTAGGGCATGTGAAGAGCATGTGATTGCATTTTTCTACGTAATGTGGGTAAGGTTCATGGTCAGCTAATACCTTGACCTACTCTAGCATGTGCAAGTAGCACTCCTTATAGATATGCCTTGACAACTTGACACATATGGGAATCTAAACAATATTGGACACACACATTATTGAAGTAGACTTCGAGGATCCTATCACAACAAGAATGCATAAAATTTGCTACTCTTCGAAATGCGCATAGCATTCTAGTATGCTCTGACAACATTGTGATTATTACAAGCAAAAGCTCTCAACCCTCTCTCTCGTGAATGTGGAAACACAGACCATCGGTAATTTGGAATTCTGACGTGGAGACATAGTTGATAGCAGATTGTTGGTTCGCAAAAATCATTGACGACAGACCAGTTTCAATTTTTTTGTCACAGGCATAATCTCCCAAGGTGTTCCAAATCACGTAGATCCACAAACTTGCAATTTCACTAACAAAACAATCTGCATGTGTTTGGAGATTCACGCAGACCAAAGGTGGGAAGATTCAGGAGGTATAAGGAGGTTTGAATTTTTTTTATATATAATTTTTTGGAGTCGTTCCATAAAAGGTATATCGTGCCATCTTGTTTACATTCTCCCATGTCATGGAGTTGGAAGTGTGGTGGTTGCTAAGATGCTTGGTAGAAGGGCATGAGTTCGAATTACGTGCCCACCAATCTTTTGGCAAGCGAAGTTATATTAAAAGGTATTTTTTTATAAATACCTTAGGTTACTTTGTAATTGCAATTTACATTTTTTTTTGCAATTATAATCTCCTAAGCAAGCAAGAATTCAATATAGTGCATTTTTTTGGAGAGATAAGAGAATATGCACTTAGTTGTTTGAAATAAGAAGGCAAGCAACTAAAACAGATTAAAGAAACCTTAGTACATTTTTTTTTGGAGGGATAAGAAAGCAATATTTGCACTTAGTTTTCTTTTGACCATTGAAAGGGTACATAAATAAATAAATAAATAAATAAATAAATAAATAAATAAATAAATAAATAAATAAATAAATAAATAAATAAATAAATAAATAAATAAATAAATAAATATATATATATTAAGAAAAAAACCCTTGTGGGGCCGCCTTGGTCTGAGAGACCACGACCAGGGGGTTCTACACCATCAAAGTCACCCGAGAGTCGTGCTCGGCCCTACTCGCACCAACATTATCAATTGGATTTTGGGTACCCATTCAACTTTTTGGTAGGGTGGAGATTCGAACTTGGGACCTCCCTTGGAGGATTTCCCTCTCCTCTCCAACTCAACTACAAAACCTAGGTAGGTACATAAATAATTTTCACCCTTGTTTATTTTATAGTAAAAGGGGGTTAAAAACATTATTTTCTTACAAAATTCTAAGACAAAAGGGGGAAAATTATGGATTTGAATATCATTTTTTTGCAAAGAAAACCTCAAATATTTTTCAAAAATCATTGTAATACAAATGTATTTTTTGTGGAAACCAACATCTTAAACAAAACTCACATTGTAAATAGATGCATTTTCGGTGGGAATCGACACCTATAGTTAAAAATTTGTGGGCACTTGTGATTTTTTATTGCATTTAATTTCCTATTTTTGCATTTAAATCATAAGCTAAAATTAACAAGAAAGCAAATAAAAGACCCCAAATTTTACACTTATTTGTGCAATTTATTGCACCGTAGTGTTCGATATAAATGGTACCTCTGGCCCACACTTACAGGTAATGTTGTCGTGCTTTGGGCTATTGTATCTAACACCTAAAATAGCTGCAACAATGACATCTAATATGTTAGTATCTATAAATCATCGAGGAGAAATAAGGAAAGCTAGTTTTGATATTCACTTCATTTTATACCCTAATTCATTCTCATTGTTTGGCTTAAACTCCAACTCATTATCCTTTTTCGAAATGGTTTTGAGGTAGGTGCCATCAATTTGATTGAATTCCATTTCATGTACTCTTTGTAAGTATAAATAAAGGGGGACCATTTGGTGATATAAATAACATTCACAATGGCCACTATTCACAAATATCTATCAGATTCATAGTTGCTCAGAGGTTCTAATTTATGCACCATGGAAAACAAATATGAAAGCTATCCTTCAAGTTTGAAGATTTGTTGGATGTAGTGATTGGCACTACAAAACATCCTACTTCACCAGGGCTAGATCAAGAGGTATTTGATAAGAAATACAAAAGGTCTCTCATGTTTATTCTACTTGCTACTACATATGAGGTACAACCTCATATTTGTGATGCTACAACTAGTAAAAAATCTTGGGATGCTTTAATCACCGTCTATGAAGGGAAGAATTAGTACACTATTCTTAATATTCAATCTCAACTTCATACACTCAGTATGAAATATGGTAAATTAGTTAAACTATTCCTATGCAGAGTGGCCAAATTGAAAGCCAAATTGAATGCTATGGGAGAATTAGTGGCAGATACTCACTTGACTTCAGTAATTTTGAGAGCTTTTCCAGAATCCTACAAGGTGTTGATTGCATCTCTTCAAGTTTTTGGTAGACAGGCTACTTTTGTGGAGTTGGTAAATTTACTTCAAATTGAGAAGGCAAATCAACTTCAAAGAGATGAAGTGATAGATAATGCACTTTACTCACAACAAAGAGGAAAGAAGTAATGTAACCTTCATAAGGTAGGATATTCAACCAAAGGAAAATGGAAACAACCTCAACAGAAAGAGAAGAAGTATTGCAAAATCTATGATATGGATAACCATGACACCAACAGGTGTTGGTTCAATAATAAATAACCCAATGACCAAGATCACAAGAAAAAGGAAAAGGGGAAATACAAACCACAAAAGAAGCATAAACAACCCAAGGTACATGTTGCTTATGAGGAATATGACTCTGACTCTAAGAGATAACATGAAGTGCTCATGATCCACACATCTTCTTAGCAGAAGGATCCTGTGTGGTATATTTATTTTGGTGCCAGTAAACACATGATTGGTGATAGATCATGGTTTGATACTTTTGAGGTAAAGGAAGGCAAACTAGTGATAATTGTTGATGATAAGATCTACCGATTCCAAGGTGAAGAAGATGTTTCAATCACTCTTCCAGATGGATATTTTTAGATTGAGAAAGTTCTCTATGTTTTTGGATTGGCGAACAATTTATTGTTCGTCCCTCAGATCTTGGATAAAAACATTGAAGTTGTTTTCAGAGTTGAGGATGGTAGGAAGTGCTATTTCATCACCAGAAAGGGAAAACATATAGCAACAAGTTCATACAAGAATGGATTGTTTATCTTAGATACCATTTTTGTACCTCATGTTGCCATGGAAAAAAACACAAAAGAGTCCACTTCTCTTTGGCACAAGAGATATGGGCATCTTAGTTCAGGAGATTTGCTTGAGTTGAGTAAATATGATATGGTGAAAGGTTTTCCCAACCTTTCATCCACTTTGTCACTTTGTTCAAATTGCTTAGCAGGGAAGCAACATCGAGTACCATTTGAGGTGAGCTCTTCACAAGCTAAGAAACATTTGGAGTTGGTACACATCGATATGTGCGGTCCTATGCCAAACAATTATGGTGGAAATAGGTATTTTTAATTGTTTATTGATGATTACTCACAAAATATGTGGGTTTTGTTTTAAAATTGAAATCAAAGGTATTTATATACTTTCAGCAGTTCAAGAAGAGTGTTGAGAAGGATTCAGGATGTTTCATCAAGACCCTATGACATCCACATAAAATTTTTTAGTGAAGTATTTTTTTTATCTGACTACACAGGTTGGATCTGTGCTGATAGTGATTGTGGTGATATATTGCGGGACAGTACCAAATTTAAAACCTGAATGTGGACTAGTGAAACTTCCAAACTACCTATTCCAAGGCAGATACATATAATAATTACTGATATCGTGACAAACTGATACAATGGAGATATCACTGCCTAAAGAATCCAACGAATGACATATTGTTGGTACTAATGTTGGTGTTGGTTATGGCACAGTTGACATCAGATCGAGAATTGCAGATACTCGATGGAGATTGTAAAGCTATTAGTTCAATTTCAAAAGGAGAGAAATTTTGTTGTGATCCCATGGCCTTCGAAAATTCATCATACATGGTTTTTTTTTTGTGCACAGGCCCCATCGAACTGCACCTATGCGGAGATGTAGAAATTCAAAATTTTTACGTCAATCACGACGATAGCATGGGTGAGTGGGCACTAGTGTGGTGCACTTTAGGTTCCAAGAGATCGGATTTTTTGCTCGAAGTCTTGCAACAGAGTTTTTTTTTGGCTTTCATGTTGGGGTGCGATGGCAAAATGGTTTGTGCGGAGATGCAGGTTAATGCGGAGATCAAGGTCGTTGTGAAGATAGGGTTAGTGGATGAGTTATTCATGGTGTGATGTCGTGTAATTCTGGAAATGATTTCTACTGTGGATGTGGCCAAGATGGGTTGCGTTTGTTTTTTTGTCATTCTGCCTATTTTTTGCACTGTGTGACTCCCAGCGTTCTGGTGCCAAATGTAATGTCGCGGTTGAATGACCCGATGTACCGATCGAAGCACTATAGAAATAAAATATTGGGAGGGGGCGTTGCCTAGCATCTCCCATTCTGGTGGTACACATTTTTTTTTCTTCCAAAATGTTTGCAGTCACTATTTGATGCTCACACAATGCATGATGGAAGGTTGTTTCCATTGTGCAGTGGAGGACATGGCATCTATAATAGTGAAGAGAGCGCTAATTTTTGCCTTTGTTAGGAACTCTTTTCGATTATTTTTTATAGGTGGCAATCCCATCCCGACGACGCTTGCAATATCCCAATGGTGCTTGTTGATTTATATTTCAAATTTTTTTCCAACATGGCCCATCCAACTGTGATGTGACGGGCCTTGTCATTTGCCTCGATTCGACCCATGCAATGTGATACTTGAGATTATATTTAGGTTAATTAAATTGAGGTAATATGGAATAATTTTTTTGAAACTTGTAAATGGTGATGTGGAGTTGGAATCGGTGGAGTCTGTAGATTTCATTCAGCGATGATACAACCTTATCACAGCTATGTTTTTTTTTGCATTACGAATTTCAAACAACTTTGATGGGGGTGGGAGATTTCCAGTTCTGATCAAAATGGATTTGTGGTTATGAAATTGGTAGTGTGCGTAAGATGATGTAGCTAAAACATCTACCATCTGACGACGACACCCTCAATTTTTTCCCAGCAACAGTGATAGTTCTGGCGGCCAGCAAATCCTCAAACATCTGGATCTCATCACGGAGAGCCATAACTCGACCATCGCTGTGTTAGTGCCTTGGTGACGTGCTATGTGATGATTGTGTCTTAATTTTTCCTTCATCATAATGGTGGAGATATTGTTTACCTTGGCAATGATGGGCACAAGTTTTTCTTTGAGGTGAATTTGTTAATGCGGCTAATTCAAGTTTTTTTTGACATGTATAATGGGGCCCACATGCCAAAAAAAAAAATCATCTTTATTATATGGAGAGGGACTTTATTAAAAAGTGTAGCCTTCTATTTTCCTTTTTAGAAGGGGACCATTTGTTTTCCTTTGCAATGGAGGATTTTATGCTTCCACAGCATGGAGGCATCAAATTTTTTAAATGCCTTTTTCCGCTTGGTAAGTGGAAAGTTATTTTTCATGGGAGGGAATTTTTTTATAACATCTGTTTTATTTCTAAGGCAATGGAATATGCCTTTAAAGAGATAAGTAGAGGGCTATTGTTTTTCCTGTTGATGAAGGCTTCATTGAAACCCCAATATAGGGGTATTTATAGTCGTCGAAAAGGTTTTTCTGAGATGAACATAATGGTGTAGTCTGTTTTCATTTTTGAAACTGTTATCCACACTTTTTTGTGGCTCAAAATATTGTATCATGGAGTGCATTCTCGATTGAACTCGACACTCCTAGAGAATTTGTAAGAGATCCTTATATCTAGTCATATCCTCTATATCATCTAACGGTTGTAGCGGCTAGTTACCCATGCATTCTGGTAGGATGAGGAGGTCACCATAAGGACAAGTTGGAGAGCTACTTTGGTGCCCTTTCTTTTTTAGATTCCCTTGAAGTAAGCTAATTGTCCACTCTTTTTGGACCTTGTTATTAGCCCATTGTGTTCATATAGGTGGAAACCACTACTTATACTTGTGGAGTTGATTTTGACATCCCTTGCCATCCTTGTGGTTGTTTCCACACTATCTTGACACTCTTATTTTGTGAGACACTTTGGTTTCAGGGGTTTTTATTAAGTGACATTTTTATCATGATTCACAGCCTTGATCTGTGTCAAAAGAACCAGTCTAGAAGTATAATTTCATTCTTTTCGGTTACGAGTCTCTAATATTTTGAGACATTTGATGGATCCTTCGCAGACTTCTTGATGGAAGTTATAGATTTTGAAGAGCACATATTCCTTCCTCTCCATCCCCTATGCACATATTTCTTCTTCTTCTATTTTGGCAGGTGGTTTTTTCTTCATCTCTCCAACAAAGTTTTCTTATGCATATATTGTACATGAGTACCTTATCAGGCCTTGTTGCTGGATTTCATATTTGTGGATACGTCACTTATTTATTTTTGTTGTTTTTTTCTACCTCCTAGTATCACTTAAGGGAGGGTATTAGTATATCCTAGTACCACTTAAGCGGGGGTGTTAGAATAATAAAATTATATCCTAAGTTGTTACTAGGATATTGTGTGGTTGAGATTATCTTAGTTAGTTATGATCCAATGGATCATATTGATTGTAAGCACTTGTTATTTAAGAAAGGTACTTTTAAGTCAATAATATCAAGTTATTTCATAATTCTATCAAAAACAAGGGTGTTGAATTGTTTGATTATTTTAGACCCATAAGCCTTTGTAATATGGCATATAAGATTATCTCCAAAGTGATGGCGAATCGATTAAGGTAATTGTTAGAAAAAATTATTTTAGAAGAGCAAGGAGGATTTGTAAAAGGAATAAAATTCTCAATGGGATCATAGTAGCTCATGAAGTTATACATTCAGTAGCTTCAAGAAAAGAGAAAACAATTATCTTAAAACTTTATATGAGTAAATCCTATTATAGGGTTAAATGGGATTTTCTTTTTGTAGTTTTATAAAAGTTTATATTCAGGAAGAAATGGTTTGGATGGATTAATGCTTGTGTCTATATATTTTCTTATTTAGTGTTGGTCAATGGGTTAATAATAGAATCTTTTAAAGTCAAGAGATGCCTGTGTATGAAGGTTGAGAGCAAAAAGTTTGTAAGTTGGTTAAATCCTTGTATGGGTTAAAACAAAATCCATGAGCTTGGTACATCAAAATGGATAATCACCTATTGCAGCATGGATTCAAAATATTTTTTTCATTTGCTAATCTATATATCAAGAATAATGGTTCTAAAATAATGATTCATGTACTCTATGTGGATGATCTGATCATCACTGGCAATTCAGAGAACATGATTGATGTAGTGAAAGATGACTTGAAAAAATCATTTGAGATGACATATCTAGGACTTCTTCACTATTGTATTGGTTTAGAAATGGAATAAAAGAAAAATCATTTCAGAGTGAAACAAAAGAAGTATGCCAAGACATTGATTGAAAAATATCGTATGACTAATTGCAAGCAAAAAGCAACTCCAATGGAACTCGGGATTCAGTTATCATAATATGATACTTCTCCATACGTAGATGGTACTCTCTATCACCAACTGATTGGTAGTCTCATATATCTGACAAACACCAGGTCATATTTCAATTTTAGTGTGGGTTATCTTTCAAGGTTCATGCAGGAACCTAAGGTGAGTCATTGAAAAGTAGCAAAATGGGTTCTTCATTATGTCTGTGGTAGTACATAATATGGCCTTGAGTACAAGAATAATGACAATTTCTTCTTACAGGGATACACGAACTCAGACTATGCTAGATCCATTGATGATCAAAAATCAACTTCTAGATACATTTTCCATTTTGGATCTGGACCTGCCTCTTGGCATAGTAAGAAGCAGAAGGTGGTTGCTTTATCTTCTACAGAGGTAGAATATCATGTAGCACATGAAGCATTCTACGAGGTGATATGGTTAAGTCACATTCTCTCAAGTATGGGTCTTCCAAAGAATCTTCCAATTCACTTGTTTTGTGACAATCAAGGTGTTTTGAAGCTTGTCAAGAATCTAGTATTTCATGAATGCACCAAACATATTGACACCCAATGTCATTTCATTTGATATGAAGTTCCAAAATACAACATACATCTCCAATACATTCCCACCGATGAATAGGTTGCAAATATTTTCACTAAGGCACTTGCATGTGTCAAATTTGAGTTGTTTCACAACACACTTTGTATTTCCAAATAATGTAATAAGGGAGGGATGTTAGGGCATAGGACATAGTTTTATCCTTATGATTATTTTATTACATTATTAATGATTGTTATGAGCACATATTAGATGGGGGGTTCTCGAACATAATTGATTTGTTGAATTATCTACCAACTACCTTCATTTCGTTGTGAAACTAATTTCATTATAGTATTTATTTTTACCATTCTAATGAAGAAGGTAATGCTAATTATCCATTATAGGAAGACCATGAATGTACCTAAAGACATCATGAAGATGAGTAGCATGTGGTTCCTTGCATCAATCCACCCATCAGAAAGAATGATACTACTTTTTCTCCTCCATATTTTTTTTTTCTCTTCTATAAGAGCATGTGTGTTCATGACATCCTCCTCCCATAATTACCCACTAAAATATTTTTACAAAGGTGACTTAACTTCTTCACAAGCATAGATCAATGCTCACAATGTCTTCCCAATAGGGATTGTTTGCAAAATTTAATAAAATGTTATAGTAATACCAAAACCTAGCCATCATTTTCCTTACTTCATCTTGTCCCTCAACATGTAGTATTTTAAAGGGTTTTTTGTCTTGTGTTGGAGCCTTGACCAACATTGGCACTTCTATCACTCACACTACCTTGTTGGGTGTGAGAGCTAAGATTAAATTCTTTAAAATCTACATGAACATCCTTTAGTTTGGTCTCATTCCCATAAAAAGAGGCTCAAGGTCATAATATATGTCCAAGTACAACTCTTTCTTTTTTGCTCTATTTTTTGCTTCCTTGTTGCACAACCAAACCTTCATCTCATTTTATCAAATAATTTACTCTAGGGAAGGGGTCCACATCATGCCTTAGTTTCTCATTTAGATAGTATTTGAGGTGATGGATGCCTCATTACATGTCCCTATTATAGTGTTTACAACACACTTGATTCGACAAGTTTCCTTTAATCCTATGCTTCCACATTGGGTCCCTGTTTGGGCTTCAATTTGGGATTGAACTTGAAGGATTTAACTCATTGTTACTAGTGGTGGTTCCATGAACCTTACTAGAAAAATTCATGTATTTTTTGAAGGGACAAAAATAAAGATAAAAAATAATTACTAAATAAATGCCATAGGGCCTAGCCTATATGCTTTAGAAACAACAAACAAAAATGAAAAAAAAATTGTAGAAACCCTAGATTATCTCCCCCAACCCAAAAAATAATTACATCTAAAGTATTTTATAAATTAATTAAATATCCTATGAATGGTTTAAAATCCATCGATTTAATCTTCCAAAGCGATCTAAAGTTAGTGTTTAACCTCTAAATTTTTCCCCTTGGAATAAAAGAGAAGAAAAAATGGAGTACTGAGGCCAAAGTTATTTTCTAAATTTTTTTTTGTTGTTTTCTACTACGGACTATGACTTTTATAGAGTTTTTGATGATAAATCAACAAGAAATTGAGAGTAAAACCATTGCAAGTTGACAAGTTTCTCAACATTGAAAATTTTGAAAAAATCAAGGCCCATGATTTCTCATGAATTTCACAAAAAACATCATAGGAAATCAATGATTTTTTCAATTATTACAAAAACAATTTAATAAAAATAAAATAATACTCTACTTTAAGGTAAAGAACTTAATCTACCTCTTAAAAATATAATATCCCTCTCATGTTTTATAAGATGTCTTAACATGTCTTATTTGGAATGCCAATACGGTTCAACTAAAATTAAAATATGCTCTATATAATGGTGAAGGAATGTAATCTGTCTCTTAAGAATATAATATCGTTCATGTTTTATAAGATGTATTAACGTCTTCTTCGGAATGTCAATATGGTTTAATTGAAATTCGAATTTGCTCTACGCAAGGTATTTCCAATAGGTATTGTTTACAAAATTGAATGGAATGTTATAGTTAATACCAAAACTTAGCTATTATTGTCCTTACTTCCTTCACCTTGGCCCTTCCCATGCGGTATTCTAAATGGTCTTTTGTCTTGTATTGGAACTTTGACCAATACTTTCACTTCTCCCTCTCCCACTACCTCTTTGAATGAAAGGGCTAAGAATATATTCTTCAACATCTGCATGAACATCCTCTAGTTCAGCCTCATCCCCATAAAAGAAGGCCCAAGGCCATACTCCATGTCCAACTACAACTCTCATCCTTTTAAGGTTATTTTTTTGCCTCCTTGTTGTACAACCAAGCCTTTATATCATTTTATCAAATAAATTGCTCTAAGGAAGGGATCTATATCATGCCTTGGTTTCCTTATCAAAAGGTATTTGAGGCAATGGGTGCCTCATTATATGTCCTTGTTGTAGTGTTTATAACACACTTGATTCGACAAGTTTTTTATAATCCTACACTTTCACATTAGTTCCCTCTTTGGGCTTGGATTTTGGGTTAAACTTGAAGGATAGTTCCATAGAACTCATTTGAAGAATCCATATTTTATTTCAAGGGGTAAAAATAAAGATAATAAAGAATAACTAAACAAATGCCCTAGGGCCTAGAAAATATGCTTTAGGAACAATAAAACAAAAATGAAAAACCTATAAAACCCTAGATTAATTACCCCCCCCCCCCAAAAAAAAAAAAATATCTAAAATATCTTGAAAATGAATGAAATATGTTGGCTTTCAAGCCTTACTACCATAAAATATCATAGGTTCCTCAATAAATAAGCCATAATATTAAACGCTAAAAATATCAATGATAAAGAATAAAATAATATATGAGCAATCTTATATATATCAAGGCCAATATAATACTAAAAATAACATTCACTTATATAATCAAATATAAATGTAAATGACCTAAATCATTCATGTACTATGAATGAAGAAAACTTACAATATTAATTGCTCAAAATTTGTATACAAGATTTATTTTCAACTGTATCTTTCTCTTACAATTAGATAATCATATTATCTTTTCATGGAGCGTTGTATCCATAATATAGACATAGAAGACAACTCTTCATGTACTTGACTATTGCTCTCCATATGACAAGTCCCATGACCTTTGGCTTATCATCTTGCCACTTGCATACTAGACTCTTCACTTTCTTTTTACATGCACACTTGACTCTATGACACTTGCACACTTCTACATGCACTCCTAATCTAAGACACTTGTGCACATCCTCACATTACATATTTGCACACTTACATACAAGATACTTGTGCACATTCTCTCAATACACACTTGCACTCTAACTTACATGATACTTGTGTATTTCCTGTACATTGCACTCTTACATGACACTTGTGCATTTCCTGCACATTGCACTTTTACATGCCACTTGTGCATTTCCTACACATTGATATTTACATAAAAGAAGAAATATAAATCACACGCCTAATCTGTAGAATCAATGCTAATATATTACATATTTACATTTGTACCATGAAGGTACCATGGGGGTACATTAGCATGTACCAAATAATGTAATATTCCTCAACAAAATCTCCTTTGAATGGTGTAAAATCTATTGATTTAATATTTAAAAGTGATTTAAAGTTAGTATTTGACCTTTAAGAAAATCTCCTTTGAAACAAAAGAGAAGAAAATTTGGATAAATGGGGTCAAATTTGCTTTCTAAAAGTTTGTTTGTTGTTTTCTGCTATGAACTATGAGTTTTGTTGAGTTTTTGATGAGAAATTAGGAAAAAAATCATTGCAAATTAACAATTTTCTAGACATCGAGAAATTTGAAAATAAAAAATGGCCTATAATTTCTCACGAGTTTCATATAAAATCATAGAAAATGAACAATTTTTCTAACTATTACAAATACAATAAAAATATACTCTACTTTAAGGTAAAGAAAGTAATCTACCTCTTAAGAATATAATATGCCTCCCCTATTCTATAAGATGTCTTAACATGTCTTATTTAGAATACCAATACTATTCAACTACAATTAACATATGCTCTACACTATGGTGAAGATCTTAAAAAATATATTGATTTTAATTTCAAATCATTAATATTTTTTTTGATTTTTTAATTATACTTTTTATTTTATTAATAAATTTTAAACAATTAAATGAAACACATATATAAAGATGTTTTACCAATTTGCACATACATCTAGAAATATTATAGATAAAAAACTAAAAACTTAAAGAAATCAAATGCATTTATAATTTTATTTTATATTTTAAATCTATTTATAAAAATATTAATACATGTCTAGTCTATTAAAGCATCTTTTTAACATAATTGGTGAACATATTATTTATATATATGCCAATTAAAACATCTTTTTAATGTGATTGGTGAACATATTACCTCTCTCTATATATAAAGAAAAGAATAGGTTTTTGAAAGGGTTGCCCTTTCTCTTTTATATCAACCTGCTATGCCAATTAAAACAATATAAATAAATAAATAAAAGAATAGGTTTTTGAAAGGGTTGCTCTTTCTCTTTTATATCAACCTAGTCACATCAAGCTATGCCAATTAAAACATCCTTTTTAAGGTGATTGGTGAACATATTACCTCTCTTTATATATAAAGAAAAGAATAGGGTTTTTGAAAGGGTTGCCCTTTGTCTTTTATATCAACTTAGTCACATCAAGTTATTCCATAATATTTCAACCTTGGTGTGGGCTATATCATCCATATGCCCAACCATAGAACCAAAGCCTCATTGGCTCCTATAATATCTATATAGTTATATATTATCGTTATATTTATTCTTTACAATTGAGAGTAACCCCATAATACTCGTTGTTTTCATTTTCTTACCTATCTTAATATAATCATACACTAATTTTTTTCAATGAGTTTACATAGGTTTTTATCTCGATCCCCTTATACTAAGTGGGGTTTGAACCTTGGACCTCTCAAAGAGAGGTCAAAGCCCTTACCACTATAGTAAGTTTACAACTATAATCATACATCCATTTTTTTTTAACATGGTGAAATCTGTAGCCGCCACGAATCTGGGCAGGTTGTTCAGCTTTTATGACCACCACAGTATTCTGCGTTGTCCACCCTAGAAGCCGCCACACAGATCTTCGTGCAGTCCGCCCCTATAACCGCCATGCCACAATCATTTTAAACCTTTTACGCCACTAAAAGCATCAGGAAAGGGACAAGCGTTCAGTCCGGGGAGGCTCGAGATTTGAACATTGGACCTTTGCCCCCCTTATGGGGTTTGGATGAACCAATTGGTCTACACCTCGAACCTCTAATCATACATCCATTTACTAAACAAAAATAATCCAATTATTTACTTTCATTGTTTTCCTTCGTTTTCCCTTTGTTCTATGAGATTGAAAATATGAAAGGGTCATGTTATTGAATCAAATAATCATATCTATATAAAGATAAAATGTAAGTACACATATAACCGTATATTCCAATCACCTTAAGATTATAAAAAACACATAATTATAATTATGATGATTTTATTATAATAAAATTAAATTAAATTTATAAAATTAAAAAAACTTAGGAAGAAGATTGATTAAGTGGTAGCCTAGTAAACAACTCACATAAGTATTTAGTTTAAGGAATTATTTGTGACTATTTTTTTATACTTTTCTCGAATCCAAAATACTTAGGAATAAAAAAAGCCTATATAAAGGATAACTTATGAGTTGAAAGTGTAATATGACTTATGGATTAGGCTGGCGTTATATGATATAATTTTGTATAGGTCTCTAGGCAATCATTGTAAAAATATATTTAATTATATATTTATATATTTAATCATTCATTTAATGTAAGTCCTATGGGTTTCAAATTAAACCCATCTTATGTTTCGTAATTATCCGAAGGACCACTTGTTATGCCAGTTTAGGTTAACTTAATTGTGTATTAGGATTTTAGTGTTGGTATATATACCCTCAAGTTTCCAACCTCTTTGTCCATTATCTCAAAGTATTTTTTTTGGTTGGAGAACAAGGGGTTGTACTTGGGTTCCCCACCCTTGATAAATCACAACTCTCTTCTTTAGAGCTTGAGATTTTACAAATAGATTCACTTCTTATATCAATTGAGATGTTGTAGCTAGAAACCTAAATCATTTTACATTAAATGTTTGAATTCTTGATTTTCATTTTATGGATTTTTTTTTTAATTTTTGTGTGAATACAAATATTCTAGAATTCAACATCCTTATTAATATTTTCCTATAGTAGCCTTAAAAAATTTACCTCTACTATCTTTGCATTACATCTTAGTAGAGTAATATTTCAAAAACATCGTACTATCATAGTTTGCTTTACCAAATCTGGATTGCTAGTTTCATTCCTAAAGCACAAGTGCAACCACAAAATTATAATAAATTGTTTATATGAAAACAAATTAATGTTATAAAATAAAGCAGATATTACCAATGGAAAACAATAAAATAAATCTTAATCATTATTTGATTAAGGCAATCAACATTTTCTTGTGAGCTTCAGCTAAACTTACTACTTCTTCTAACCATGGAAAAGAGAATTTAACTTCATGATCCTCAATTAAAATCCATCTATTGGCTAACCTATTTGCACATTTGTTTCCTTCCCTTAATGCATGTGTAAACCTATTTTCTTCAAACTCTTTAGCAAGATCTTGAATTTCCATAATTATTCTTGTATGTTCCATGGAGCCTTTGCTTTTCTCAAAATTACACTTATTACTATGAGTGAATCACCTTCCATCCATACTCTATTCCATTTCATTTGTTTGCATATTGATTTTCACAAAGTGTTACGATCCTTATCTACGAATAATATAGTGATTATTTATTGTGCTCAAGGGCATCCACCAATTTTATCTTTCATTCTCTTTATATTTTTTGTATAAGATTTTAGTAAATAGATTGCTTTTTTTTTTGGAAATAGTTATAAAATCCAACATTATATTGAAGTTGGTATGGAGTGGCATTGCTTGGTGTAGCAATTTTATTTGAAGCCTTTGATCCTTCTTCCAAATCCTAGGATGAATTACTTCTAAAATATTTATAAGCACTTTTGACATAAGAGGCAAAGAGATCTTATTCCACTATTCTTCACTAGTTCATTTAAAACCTCAGAGAATTTATGCCTATTTTAAATATTGCTTTGTTTCTAGGAATAGGTGTGAAATCCAACATCGTATCGAAAGTGGCTAAGGAGTGGCATCACTTGGTCATTGAGAAATCCAATTTTGAGCCTTCGATCTTTCTTTTGAGCTTTAGGGTGAATTACTCTTCAAAGCTTTATAAGTGTATTCAACATAAGAGAAAGAGATAATATTTTGTTCCACAAATTATCATTTATTTTTGAAACATTCTAGAGAATCTATGCCTTCTCCATTCTTCACTTTGTTGTTATCAAGGTGTGCACGAATATTTAAAATTTGCAACATATGGATTCTCATTTAAAGAATACCATGATCAGAAGACCAATTAAAAGGTCATCTATATGAGGTGTGGAAGGAGTTGTGGATAAAATCCTCGCTTCGGAGAAATCAACACTTGCTAAAATAGAATATGGAGGACAAATGCAATAAGGTCAATATTTTCAAATTTTGGGTAAAATTCAAGAAACTTAGGTGAAAATGAATAGCTCCATGATGTGCATATTGGAAAGAGCTTTTCAACACTTTTTGAATCACTCTAAATGGAAAACCAAGGCCAAAGTTATGATCAAATTATTGAACCACAATGTATGGAATGACGTGTTCAAAACCAAGTGGGTTTTAAATACTGTAACTTCCATCATTCAATGAGTGGATTTAAATAACCAACACTCATTTAATAAAATGGGTTGGTATTAAATAACCAACACTCATTTAATAAAATGGGTTGGTATTAAATAACCAACACTCATTTAATAAAATGGGTTGGTATTAAATAACCAACACTCATTTAATAAAATGGGTTGGTTTAAATAACCAATACTCATTTAATAAAATGATTTGGTATTAAATAACCAACACTCATTTAATAATATGATTTGGTAAAATAACCACCACTCAATTAATAAAATGGGTTGGTTTTAAATAACCAACATTTATTTAATAAAACGGGTTGGATTTAATTATAAACAACCATTTAAGAAAAGGAGCTACACACATTTAATAAAAGTGATTTTCCTTCGCACAACACATGGTGGCAGAGAGTGTGGTGGATTTGTTTTTGCACAACACATGGTGATGGGTAATTTGCATTGTGAGAGATTTTTGGATAACATATTGTAAGATAATTTTAAAATTTTGGGTAAAATTCAAGAAACTTAGGTGAATATGGATAGCTCCATGACGTGCATATTGGAAAAAGCTTTTTGACACTTTTTGAATCACTCTAAATGGAAAACTGAGGCCAAAGTTATGATCAAATTACTGAACCACAAAGTCCATAATGTATGGAATGACGTGTTCAAAATCGAGTGGGTTTTAAATACTGTAACTTCCATCATTCAATGAGTGGATTTAAATAACCAACACTTATTTAATAAAATGGGTTGGTATTAAATAACCGACACTCATTTAATAAAATGGGTTGGTATTAAATAATCAACACTCATTTAATAAAATGGGCTGGTTTAAATAACCAACACTCATTTAATAAAATGATTTGGTATTAAATAACCAACACTCATTTAATAATATGAGTTGGTAAAATAACCACCACTCAATTAATAAAATGGGTTGGTTTTAAATAACCAACATTTATTTAATAAAACGGGTTGGATTTAATTATCAACACCCATTTAAGAAAAGGAGCTACACACATTTAATAAAATTGATTTTCCTTCGCACAACACATGGTGGCAGAGAGTGTGGTGGATTTGTTTTTGCACAACACATGGTGATGGGTAATTTGCATTGTGAGAGATTTTTGGATAACATATTGTAAGAGAATTTTAAAATTTTGGGTAAAATTCAAGAAACTTAGGTGAATATGGATAGCTCCATGACGTGCATATTGGAAAAAGCTTTTTGATACTTTTTGAATCACTCTAAATGGAAAACCAAGGCCAAAGTTATGATCAAATTACTGAACCACAAAGTCCAGAATGTATGGGATGACGTGTTCAAAATTGAGTGGGTTTTAAATACTGTAACTTCCATCATTCAATGAGTGGATTTAAATAACCAACACTCATTTAATAAAATGGGTTGGTATTAAATAACCAACACTCATTTAATAAAATGGGTTGGTTTAGATAACCAACACTCATTTAATAAAATGAGTTGGTATTAAATAACCAATATTTATTTAATAAAATGGGTTGGATTTTATTATCAACACCCATTTAAGAAAAGGAGCTACACACATTTAATAAAAGCGATTTTCCTTCGCACAACACATGGTGGCACCGTGTGTGGCGGATTTGTTTTTGCACAACACATGGTGATGGGTATTTTGCAGAACACATTGTGAGATATTTTTGGACAACACATTGTGAGAGAATTTTAAAACACATTATGAGGGCTTGATTTGCAGATCTGCAATGGGAGAACTGAGAGGTAGAGGAGGAAGTGGAAATGGCAGAGCAAGATTGAGCATCACTAAGCATGGCACATGCATGAAATTAGAAAGGCCTATCAAACCTTAGCACCATATTATTATTATTATAACCATGCATCAATTGGACCAATTGCTAAAAAAATTAATACCAATGGTTAATATTAATTATTAACCTTGATAATAACATTTTCAAGTATTAATAATACTAGTTATAATAATACTCCTTTGGATTAATCGATTCCATGCTTCAAATAATATAAAACTTAACCAAGTCTATAATACATCACATTGCTTTATCCTTGAGTAGGCGGCTTTTTAAGATAACCATATGTTATCCCCTGTCTACCAAGAATGATTTCCTTACCATTAGCAAGCTCATGATCCAATGATGTATTCAAACAATAACAAAATGCAATGCAACTACATGAAGGGCATACTTTACCCTTGAGTTATCGATGAATAAGTCATCAACCATGATTTCTCAAATTTTATCTCAACTCAATGGTTGTCCCTATTTAATCCATCGGTAATAGTACTTGGTACTACAACCACAAACACATCAACAATACAATATTCCAATATTAAAGATCAACCATAAAGTACTACTATCATTTTTAATGATGTCATAAAATGAGACTATGCATTAAATTTCCATACACAATACATAAGTCAATATCAGAAATAAGTTTTTCCAAGGAGGGGTATTACAATTATGACATTATACCATCTATGTGATTCATTTCCTATGCAACATTTCATCACAAAAATTTCATGTATGAGATATCATGCATTTGTATATACTAGCACTTATCCTAAATGGATTAATAAGACCATGCAATCCTACATGTTAGCAATTTTCCTAAATGGAATGATGAGTTCATGTATTACAATACGACATCCTTTAAGAATCAATATTAAGAGTTACATATTGAGTAATTATAAGTATTTATAATTGAACATTTATAAATTAGCATCATATATGGAATATAATATTATTCATTATTTAGTTCATATTTACTTGGCTTGAATTATGGAAAATATTGCTAAATATTATGCTCAAAGGAAGGTTCAAAACATTGACAAAGAAGGAAGATTAAACTTGTGATTCACAAACCAAGGTTAATTCTATTTTATGTACTTTTGTTACATCCATATTAATTTATTTTTACTACCTTGTTGAGAATTTTACATGTAATATATTTTTAGAATATTTATTGTTCTTATAATTAGTTTTATAAAGTAGAATTTTATTTGACTCACATACTTGCTTTACATGCCATACATTCAATTTATTTATTCCATAATAGGGTCCTTGAAAAGGCATTACAATGTGCATAAGGTAAAATAAACAATATGCATGAAAAATAAGGCACATGAACCTAATAGAAATATCAAAGTATAGATAAAAAATAATATACAATATGTCAATGGGGCATCATTCAAGTCCAAAGTTCATATACATACATATATTTAAAAAATAGCTATATATTATATACTCCTTAAGAGTGAATACATCTACATGTCTCCATACCACATGGGAAAACATAGAATATGGTGGACTAACAACACTTAAACATGGGATTTAAGTACCAAAAAAAATAAAGACCCAAACAACAAGGTCTTTATGGTTCCAATAGGGTCTTCTACTGCATTATTAGGTCCTACTTTGGCCTAGAAAAATTGAACATCTATAGGTTGACACACTCAACAATTTTATTTGGAACATTAAACTAATATAGAAACAATATCCCAAATATCATTTTAAAAATAATTCAAAAGTGAATCATATCCAAATTTTATCAACATTAGAACAAATTTAGTTGAACCAAGGTAAATACACAACATGTCTTCTTCTCCTAGTCTCAACTTAATGCCTCATGTGCTAGGTTAGTATCCAAGTATTCTCGCATATTCCCTTCTAAGGAGTCTTCCAACAATCCACAATTATAATCATATAAAGAACTAAATGATCTTCTTTTCTCCTAGATAAACTCTTTTCCTTCTATAAGGAGTTCTCTCATATTAACCAAGAAATGTTCCCTTGTTTAGAAATTCCCAAAGAAGAAAATCAATGGAGGTCATTCAAGCACTCAAAAAAATCTAAGCATCCACGAAAAAAGTACATTGTAAAGACAATAATCTATATATACACACACATATGCTATTACATTTTGCCTATAATTCTTTACTATATTAGTTGTGTTTTTTTTAAGCATATTCTTTAAGGCTACTTGATTTAGACAAATGCTAGTGTTTTCTTCATTTTTAGTTTCCTATATTAGTATCTCTTTGTGATTTATTTTCTCTTTATTCTTGTTTAAAGAGTCTTCCTCTATTTTTTTCACTCCTACCATACCTTCATCCTAACTAGTATCTTTATTTTTTTATACTACTTAGAATTCAACTTATTATCCATAGATTTACATTATTTTGGATAACCTTAAATGCAAAGTATAACTATAAAATTTTCCAATATATTCAACAATAAATGAAACCAACATATTATATAGTAAGGAGGAACTATATCATATGAATAAAAACACAAATATAAAAATTGCCCTTAGACACCAATAATCTCAAATGAAAGAATGGTTGGACTAGATGGAGTATAATGCCACCATAATACAATTTACCCTAGGTTAAATTTAAATAATTGACTAACTGGATAATAATAATAATATAATACAAGTAAGTCATCCATTATGTTGCTCATGGCCTATTAGAATACTATACAGATGATTTTACTACAATGTCATCTATCCTTGATGGAATATTAAAACTTATTCTAACATACTCATTTAAGATGAATGAGAAGTGAAGATATATCTTTATTTGTTATGCCACTTAAGGGACACTCTCCCACAAAAAGAGGCTCATGTAATCCCAAAATGGTCATCTTTGATATAACTTTAGTTAAGATATCTTTAGACTATTCTATTGAATGCACATAAACTAGATTGAGAATCCCATGAGCACGAAGATAGTGAACATAGTGTATCAAAACTTAATATGCTTCATCTATGTATACAAATTATGATTGTAACGAAACTTGATAGAGAGTTGATTCTCATAGAAAAGAGTGATGGCAAATTACTAAAGGAGTCCTAATTGCTCAAATATCATCAACATCCATAGACGATGTTTGGTGGTCTCATTAGCAACATAATATGTAGCTTCTATGGATATGTGACATATAGTAAACTACTTACAACAACACCAAAAAAACTAATATAGAGACAATAAGAGACACAAATCTAGTACAATATCACTATTAAATTATATCACATACTCAATCTTCATCAATGTAACCTCATAAGATAGGAGAATTTCTAAAATAATAATAAATTCCCATTAGGTGGGTTCCTCTTATATAGCAAAGAATTAACTTACAAGTTGCCCAATGACTCTTATAGGTGTATGTATGTACCATATACAATAGATGACACCCAAAGCACTATTTCACCTAGTGTATGTGAGGTCAACAAAGCCCCTAATAAGATAGTAGTATAAAATTATATCAAACAAAGGAGTACAACAACCTAATACAAAGCTTCTTTCCTAAAGGAAATGGACTATATGCAAGCTTACATACCTCAAAGAATAGTAATCCCTAAATAATAGTAAAGAAGACCCAAATTTAGCATCTCAAAGATGTCTTGAAGCCATAACTTCATCTCCTAGATCAAGGATGATAAGCTTCCCATAATGATATCATCAAAAAACAATATAATAACAAAATCTATGCATCAATATGATTGATGTAAACATCATGCCTTCACATTCATAAATAAAAGCCATAACTTACAAAGAAAAAATGTATCTTCTTATGCCAATCATGATGCATCTACTTAAGTCCATACAATAACTTCTTGAGTTAACAAACAAGAGAAGGAGGACCTTTCAAAATAAATCTAGGTTGTTATTGCCGCATTATTGCATTTAGATATTATCTTAATGCTTCTTATGAAGTAATGCACTCTTCATATCCATTTGATGAATTTTCTATCCATAGGAAACAATAATTAAGAGAAGCATTTGCATGGAGTCCATGAGAAGGACAAGGGAAAAAGTATACAAGTACGAAACTCCCTTCTTCTAAGAGAATACATTAGCACTAGGGCATACCACATGCTTCTAAATCAACCATTTACATAAAATGGTCTTATAGGCCCACATAAAATCTAACCATGTCCTTTCTCTTAGGTAGAGGATTCAAATCCCAAATTTAATAATCCATAATAATCTCATATTATTTGAGCATAATATATTACCACTCAAGACACCATTTGGAATAAGAATAAGTTAGAGGATCTCTAGAATCATCAACCTTCAAAATAAAATATCAATATGGTGGAGACTTTTGATAATGTTACTACTTTAATATTTGTTATGTATCCTAAAAATGATTTCAAGCCCACTCGGGTATTGGTTGATCTATGGAATACTCAAGCACATAATACATAGTAACATCAAAAAATAATATAAGTGAAAGGAGTAACACATTCTTAGATTATGCCACACATTGAATATAATACCACAATGTATAGGAGGATCAATATTATCATTTATGGAACCCAAACCTATAAAATAAGCTAAAATTTATGGAGGTTGTGGAGTATTGATAGCTATGGCACTAATTTCTATAATAGAAAGATGGCATAAAGACTAAAATTCTAATTTAACTGGAGTAGAAATGACCAGAAGAGATTCACATGGGAGGGTATAAGAATCAATAGGAAGGGATCAAAATTAGAGGTTTAGAAGTAAAATATGGATATTCTTCTAGAAAAGATGTGTAGATTGGAAAAACCTATAGAGAAGGACCTCTTGGACTAAAATCTACCTAATATGTGAAATGCGCCCTAGATCTCAGCCAAGATTATATGACTAGTATATATATCTACCTAATATGTGAAATAGACTAAAAATATCCACATGCAGTTTAGTGTACTCCTTTTCGTCTACCTTGATCCTATGATTTTCTACTCTATCATTTTGATCAAAGAGGCTCTCAAGTGTGATCAAACCTTTTGGGATATTATTATTCTGTAGCTGGATCAATCCCTCGGCTTCTTCCTCATCGAGTGTTCTCTATTCCACATCGCTAACTTATCTTATCAAGAAGTTAACAATTTGCTCTTCATTCTCGAAAAATTACCAATGGATATTTTTATCAGGGACTTAAGGTCTATAAATTAACCTCACAGTCTTGGGATTTCTCACCACATGCTCCACTAGAGAAAAATTAGCATCAAGGGATGCCAAGATATCAACATGCTTGTTTTTCTCTTATGATATTGCTTGGATATTCAACGATGTATAAGACTCAAACAAATACCATACTTTATTTCAGTACACCTTCAAGTAGTGCTTCTTGGATACACACTTACTAGTTACCTAGTTAATGATTAACTCAGAATCTCCAAAGATCTGTAGTTTCTTGAGCTTGAGCTTCTTTGTCTTTTTTAGACCCAAACAGAGTGCTTGATATTTGACAACATTGTTAGTACAACTCCAGGTCAGTCGATAAGAGTACGCCTTTTATATGCCAGAAGGAGAAATGAGAACAATTCTAGCTCCTGCATTGTTCTTCCATCTTGCACCGTCAAAGTACAACTTCCATAGTTGATCAGGGATGGGATCTTCCTCATCAAACACTTTTGCTTTGGCATTTTCAGGCTTAGTAATGGTGTAGAAGCTGATTTCGGTCTCCATCATGACGTTAAAATCGAGCATTGAAAACTCGTCTTTTTTTTGAAGCTCATCCAAAACTTCTTCCATAAAATCTAACTCCAATTCTTCAGTCGTAAAATTGACAGAATTTATGGGTTTATCCTCCTCTTCAATTTTCTCTATGTGACAAGTTGAAGGCTGCTCATTATAAATTCGGATTCTCCTCCCTTTGATAAGAATTTCCAAATGAGAATAGTCAAGAGAAAGGTAGCCTCTGAACTTGATAGTTGTTAGGATCCTCAATCCTAACATCATTAGTTAGTATTAGTTAGTATTATTAATCATTTAATTATTATATTATTAACTTATAAAGTGAACCATCACAACCCTTCATAACGTGAACCATCACGTCTCTTCATACATGAACCATCATGTCTCTTCACCAACATAGATTTAGGGTAGATATATATATTAGGTTGGCCATCCATATCAAATCATCCAAGAAGAAGAATAATAAGCATAGATTCTAAGGAGGGAGCTCCCTATAGTGGTAAAGCGATTACAAGGGAGCCCCCTTTGAGTGGCCTACGATTACATTTACATTAATTTGTTAATAATTTTATAGTAAGACCTTGGGGTATTACCATTTGGTATCAGAGCCACGCGGGACCTAGTCATGTGGGAATTTCTCAAAGATCTTCATCAAATCACTTATGTACATGAGTATCAAACTCGGTTTGAGGATATCACTAAAAACAACACAATATTTGATGAATCAATTCTCATAAGTGGCTTCATTAGGGGATTAAAAGAGGAAATTAGAATGGAGGTGACAAGGTTCAATCCCTATACAATGATGCAGACCTATGGATTGGCAAAATTAGCTGAAGATAAAATCAATGCACAACAACGATTAGTGAAACCACTTATGGAAAAATTGTCGACCACTTACATCACTCCCAAACCTATGCATAATGGAAGGGCAAAAATCACTTACACAACCCCCAAATCTAACCAAACTTTACGAATTAAACATCTTAGCTTTGAGGAGATGAAAGAACGACGAGCAAAAGGACTCTGTGATAATTGTGATGAACAATTTGAACCCCACCATAAATGTGCTACACTAACATTGTATTTATTGAAGGAAGTTGATCCCTGTATCTCCATAGAGCAAGCAGATGAGGTAGTTGTGTCCGAAGCAACCAGTGCACCTACTCACCACAATGAAGACAATGAGGTCGATGTGCAAGAATTGATTGATGTACCAAGAAAGGATGAGGTAAACATACCCAAAGTGATCAATGCTAGCCAAACATGCACTCTACAAGACCTACAGATACCTTCCTCACCAATAATGTGTTCTTGCCATATGACCAAACCTATTCGAAACCAACGTAGAGTGACTACACACTCCTTATCTATTGGCTCTACCAAGGAACCAAAAAAGGATATGAAATCATTACCATCACTTTTGATGCATCATTCTGAAGTATTTGAGGAACCCCAAGGGTTGCCCTCCCATCGTCATCATGATTTTCCTAAGGGAGATTCTACTATTGTTCTTGGAAACCCCCCGCTAATGCTTCATCCTTCTCGATATCCCTACCTACGAAAGGATGCCATTAAAAGAGTCCAAGAACTTACACAAATCCTTCTTGGAAAACAAAGGACAAAGCTTCTCACTTTGAGCTTTGAGGACAAAGCTCTTTTTAAGGAGGATGGCATGTTAGGATCCTCAATCCTAACATCATTAGTTAGTATTAGTTAGTATTATTAATCATTTAATTATTATATTATTAACTTATAAAGTGAACCATCACAACCCTTCATAACGTGAACCATCACGTCTCTTCATACGTGAACCATCATGTCTCTTCACCAACATAGATTTAGGGTAGATATATATATTAGGTTGGCCATCCATATCAAATCATCCAAGAAGAAGAATAATAAGCATAGATTCTAAGGAGGGAGCCCCCTATAGTGGTAAAGCGATTACAAGGGAGCCCCCTTTGAGTGGCCTACAATTACATTTACATTAATTTGTTAATAATTTTATAGTAAGACCTTGGGGTCTTACCAATAGTAAACTCCTAAGACAGGCACATGCTAAAGTAAGGTTCTATATCGACCATGACCACCTCTTGGATCACAATTATCTAAGGCATATTGTGCAATATGATGGGGATGTCCTTGATGACTCCCACTATCCTCACAAGGTTCCATCTAACTACAAGATGCCAAGGTTACTCCTTGTATATTCCATATCGATACCATCACACACTACCTTTGGCATGATAGTCGTTGCAGCACTGGAGTCGATCATGCAATTGTGCACAATCCAACCTTCCATCCTGAGAGATAGGTAGAAAGGGGGTGGTCTATTCTTTCCAATGGTAGAAGTTATCAGCATTTGAGCTAACACTGTCTAAGTCATATTTTTACCCTTATCTTTCATAAATTTTAATGGTTCTTGCAACAAGTCCACTTGTCCAGGAAATTGTAGTGCATCAAGAGACTCACCTTGGTCGAAACCCTCTTCATTTCTTCAACGATGTTATACGTGGATGCACCAGAGTCTTTTCTTTATTGGCAGTCTCATATTTTCTCAGATACTATTGTGTGGATTCTACCCTCTGACGCTTGGTCAAAGATGGGTATTTAAGATTTTCCCTGGCCTATTCATCCATTTAAGCTCTTTTTGGTGAAGTCGAACCCTTTTCTTGTATTTTCTCTTTCACTCATGGAGGCAAAAGATATTTCAATAGGACAGGTGCATCAGGCTTGGGTGCTAGAACAACTGCCTTTGCTTGTGCTTTTTTCTTCTCATTTTGTACCTTTGAATTGGTAGGTACCTTCAAGGGCTCCTCAGTTGGGTCCATAGTAATAGGTTTTCTTCCAACTCTCGTGAGAACTAAAACTTGCTCTTTATTAGGGACCATGAAATTGTGATCGACTTATGTGATCATGTTGATTTGACCAGCGAAGGAACTTTTTGCCAATGTCTGCACGTAGTTTAGATGAACCATGCAAGTTTCCTCATCATGCATATCATTGCATGTAGAGCACCAATATGCTTGGTCTAATGTGCCAGATTCTTTGTTTGTCATCACCATCATATTTCTCTCAGGCACCTTGCTGGTCAAAGCTCCTTGCTCCCTAGTGATCGACGACAGTTGAAATCTCCTTGGTTGGAAATATTTTTTGGTCCGCTTCCTTTTGATTACCGTAATTTCATTACCCATCGCTCTTATGGTTGAGTTCATGGACTGCAACTCCTTCAACACTTTTTCTTATGTATCAGGGTTTGAGGGTATTGTAGGAGTTGGTAATGGTAGTGGGATAGGCGGAGATGGTAGTGTTGGGAATGGAATCAGAGTGGGTAACTATGGAATGGTTGAAGTGGGGAGTTGAGGGACAAAAACTATCATTGTGGTCTGAGATGTACTCAAATTCCATGAAGGAATTGGATACATGGGTGACATGGGCAAAGGCTGAGAAGATGCATTAGCATACAAATACTACGAAAGATCGAGAAAATAGGTATTACAATTTTTGATGGAAGCTTACCAATTACGATCAAGTTAGCTTTGGTTTTTTGTGTAGCAAAATACAGATCAAGAAATGTGTTGACATTGGACTATCGGATAGCCATACTAATTTCGAAGTTAAAAGCTCGAAGATAGTAAAATACCGCTTGTTTAGAAGTCGGTCGAAGACCATTAGGAACTCTATGCCAAGTTCAGGTGAACCTGACGTTAAATTCCATGATTTCCTCCTATGAATGCCTCTGAATGGTAGTAAACTAATGCAACAGAGAGAATGGATCCGCTTGTTTGTTGAAACCTTTGATCAACAATTTAGCCAACTGGTCCTAGGTAGTAATGGTGGCAGGTTATAACGACTGGTACTAGTAGAGAAACTTACCTCTAAGAGAGAGCACGAGTAATATTACCATTACATCCTCATCTATGATGTTATGGATTAGCGCCAAGGTAGCTACATCTTGGACATGCTCATAAGTTGTCTTCCTCATACCATCATAAGTAGGCAAAACCTTCATTGTTGCTTGCGAGATCGGGTTCTGAGCTTGCAGATTTAGAGGTCCAGAGTGGTTCCATGCTGGAAACTGCCTTGGTGGATGTGGTGGTGTATTTTAAGCCATGTGGATTGGTGTATGTGGTTGGGGAGGTGGAAAACTAGTGGTTGTGCTAGTAGGTCTTGAAGGAACGTAGAACACACCAACTAACTGTGAAGATGTAACACTTAATGGGATAGCTAGAGTAACTAACCTAGGATGTTCTCCTAACACTTGGTTTTCAAGCTCGTAAAACTCAATGGGATCTTCTGGATTTTTGGCCTTCGATATTATGATCATTAATAAATATTTTCACTCACTTCACGTTCGAAGGCTTCTAGGTAGAGTTGAGTCACCAGATGTTCTAATCATACAACACAAAGGTGAATATCAAACCTTGATACTGTTGAAAGTGGAACTTTTTTAGAGTCCCACCAAGCATGCCAAAAACTGTTGGTCACAAATTTTCCTAAGTACAAAATATCATTTGTGTGCCTTAGACCAGACCAACAATGAAAGGTTGAAGGAAAGAGATGTCCTTCGGGTCAATCTCCAGAGAGGGCTGGTTCCCGTACTAAAACTAACGATCGATTTAAATATTAGGGTAATAGGAAATAAATGGGAAATAACATAAAGAAATGGGAAATATGGCTATAATTTAGATATGAAAGGTGGGGATAAACTAACACTAAAAATTCACAGCAAGCATTGGTTAGCATATAACAGAAAGAAAGGCATAGAAACCACTCGCAGTTTTGTAGAGATAACTTCCAAGAAACATTCCAGTATTCCCTCCCTCACAAGGAGTAATTAAATCCAGATGCAGAATTTAAAATTAACAAATAAAGGACATGAACTTAATTAGAAATGACAAGTAGAAATAAACTAAACACAATATTGCTCAAGGAACCAGAAGTCGAATGTATTTCTATTTATGTAGAAACTTAAAGTGTTTTTCTGCAGAGTGTCTATCCTCCTTCATTACATCAAAATATTTAATATTTATAGAGGATTTCGCCTCTATCATTAAATGCACAACACAACAAAATATTATCTGGTCAAATATCTGTAACAATAATTATCTCCTCGGTAATGATAATGCTTGGATCAAATCATTCTTTAGAGAGCAGTGATTCGATTTTTATGAAACGTGCCTAAGAAATCAACAAAAATGGATAATGGAAAAAATGTTCCAAGTGTCGATGCATCGAAACTCTATAACATCACTTGAAAATTAGGAGCTTAGATATTAAATTTTGAGTGCCATTACATTCCCTCTTGCCTTGGAATCTTACCCTTGCCAATGGAAATCAACGAAATTTAATTCTTCTTTGAAAAGGAGTTAAATCCATAAAGGATGCCTTGAAAATAATTAGGATCACGCCGAATTTGAGGGTGTAGCATTTAATCCTAGCAACGTTTTAGTAGAAATTCTAGATCATCGCTCTTACTTCCCCAAACATTAAATTTTATTAATCTCTATCCTTTCTCGAAAATATTTGTTGTTATGGTGCTTCTGAGAGGAAGAAATAAAACTACATTGATGGTTACCTTCAAATCTGGAATTTTACCTTTTAATTGATTTCACCCCACGATGTCTCTTTGTTTAAGTAACAAGCAAAAATAGAAGTTTTGCCCCTTAATATACTTTTACCCCTTACCTGGGTGATTTTACCTCGAATATGATAAAAATGACTTTTGGAAGGAAATAAGGCATAAATAATTGATTTCACCCCTGAGAGGGGCGATAGTGACTTTCACCCCACCTCAAGGGTGACGTTGACTTTGACCGGTAGGAAGAGCTGCTATCTCTAGGATTTTCGCCCCTGAGAGATCTTCATTTGGAATTTTGCTCCAAAGGAGGGCGAAAATGATTTTCGCCCCTCATGAGGGGCACCTTTACCTTTGATTGCTCCATCCTTGCCTGAATGACATCATTTTTGTGTTTACTCTTTGAAACTGCTTTTTATTGGGTTTTCACCCCTAAGAGGGGCGACTTTGACTTTGACTGCTCTAAGCAAGCTCAAAAACTATTTTTGCCCCGAAGATGATTTTAACTATATTTTCACCCCTGAGAGGGGCAAAAATGATTATTGCCTCTTTTGAGGGGCACTTTTTACTTTGACCCATCTATGTCACTTGCAAACTTTCTTCTCCTTTATTCAGACGAAAACATTCCTCAAGGTAATTTCGCCCCAAAGAAGGGTCGCAAAGGATTTTCGCCCCTCCATGGGGCGAAAATGTTTTCTCTTAATTTTCATGGTGCCTTCATCTTCAATAAAAAACTGCCAAATTCAGTTAATTTTTCATTAATCCTTCAATCCCAAAATACCCATTGTTGTTGATTTTCCTTCTTAGATTTTGCTCACGACTTTCATTTAATTTGTTATTGGTAAAACTACTATGCATCTCTAGAAACAAACTCAATATTTTATTTAATAAAACTGCTTACAAGGAAGGAAAACAAAAAAAATAACATAGCTGCAACATATATCTTCTTTTCAAAAAAATTTACAAGCAAAATTTAGTGTAGCAAAATTGCCAACACATTCAAAATAAATCTAGGTTGTTATTGCCATGTTATTGCATGTAGATATTATCTTAATGCTTCTTATGAACGAATGCACTCTTCATATCCATATGATGAATTTTCTATCCACATGAAGCAACAATAAAGAGAAGCATTTGCATGGAATCCATGAGATGGATAAGGAAAAAAGTATACGAGTAAGAAACTCCCTTCTTCTAAGAGAATACATTAGCACTAGGGCATACCACATGCTTCTAAATCAACCATTTACATAAAATTTTATCTTATAGGCCCACATAAATCTAACCATGCCCTTTCTCTTATGTAGAGGATTCAACTCCCAATTTTAATAATCCGTAAGAGTCTCATATTCTTTGAGCATAATATATTACCACTCAAGACACCATTTGGAATAAGAATAAGTTAGAGGATCTCTAGAATCATCAACCTTCAAAATCAAATATCAATATGGTGGTGGCTTTTGATATTGCTCCTACTTTAATTTTTGTTATGTATCCTAAAAATAATTTCAAGCCCACTCAGGTATTGGTTGATCTATGGAATACTCGGGCACATAACACATAGTAACATCAAAAATGGATATAAGTGAAAGGTATAACACATTCTTAGATTATGCCACACATTGAATGTAATATCACAATGTATAGGAGGATCAATATCATCATAAATGGGACCCAAACCTATAAAAGAAGCTAAAATTTGTGAAATTTTTTGGAGTATTGATAGCTATGACACTAATTTCTATAATAGAAAGATGGCTTAAAGACTAAAATTCTAATTTAATTGGAGTAGAAATGACCAGAAGAGATTCACATGGAAGGGTATAAGAATCAATAGGAAGGGATCAAAATTAGAGGTTTAGGAGTAAAATAGGGATATTCTTCTAGAAAAGATGTGTAGATTAGAAAAAACTATAGATAAGGACCTCCTGGACTAAAATCTACCTAATATGTGAAATGGGGCCTAGATCTCAGCCAAGATTATATGACTAGGATTTCTCCTAAGTTCAATCTCCAAAGAAGGCCAACTCCTTGAAATTATTATATAAATTAAAAGAAATGTTCAAGACTAAAGGTAGAAATAAGAGGGGAAAGAGTTGAGGGAATGCTTAAAATATGGATAGAGTATAGTGTAAGAACAATGAAATACACTACACCAGTACTCTTACAAATAAGCTAAAGCAAAGCCTAATAAATCAACCAATAAGAAAGTGTTATAGAATTAATCAAGCTCAAATTATACACTTCAAATACTCCAAGCACTTTATGAAAGGTAATTCAACTAGCAGTCAGATTATAAATTTTTTTTAACAGAATTCACTAGTCACAAAGCATAAGATAAAATTGCATTAAAGTGTGCAATTTATATATGAGAACCTGAAAAAAAAGCTATCACCAATGAAGGCCAAACAACTTTATGCTTCAATTGATTGCAAAGCAAAGTATATAGTATATGGCAAGCAAATGCTGAAGATATGATCCTCATTCTAAGGTGAGTTGGGATATTTATAAGTTCATGATGAATCTTGTAGCCTGAGCCTTACAATATAGTTTGTTACAAATCTATTAGAAAATAGCCTGACATGCATGCTCATGGGAGTGGAGGTCATTTTCATGCTCTGTATCAATCAATCATTTGTATTCTATTTTGATGATGTGGCTAGTTTAGATTTATTCTTCAATCGTTTGCTCACACGTGTCTTTGACGTGTCCCTAGATATTCAATTGTCATCTTTTACAATCATGCTTGGCTACTACGACCTGTCAAAAATATCACTTTTAGCTCAATGGCCTTGCTCTGAGTGGTTGAGAGATATCCAAATGGTTACTACTTCTAACATGAGCGATCTTAATGAAAGAGACGTATCTGGGTGATCTTCACTCATTGTTGAGACTTTGCAACATTATCGGGATATTTTGGTTGCAACAAGGGCTTCAAAGATGAAGTCAAAATCTTGAGAGGGTTTGGTTGATGTCATCCTGTAGAAGGTGTGAGCTCATGTCTCCCTGGGTAGTGGTTTGCTTTTTGAACATATGCATCCTTGAAATTTCCATGGATTGGTATGATGTTAGCACTTGGAAGTCCTTGAATTATTTCATTCTGGTCTTGGGCCTTCCTAAACATTTATGGAGCTTAAGCTGATATAAGTGCTGGAAAATCCTAGCTTTATGTTTATGGGCCTCATGAAATTTTTCGATAATGTTCTTGTTGGTCAATCTCAAGTAGGGTTATGCATAAGGGGTTGGACCCAAAATGTACTTGTAAAAAAATGGTGAATCCTAATCAAAATCAAGGTGAATCCTAAGCAAATCAAATCAATCATCTTCACACCAAAATTTGGAGGTTTTTAAAGCTTTAAAAAGTAAGGTCCTATTTGGTGTAAATTTTTACCTATTAAATCACCTTATAACTTCATAAAAATACCACCATTAGATCAGGCTCAAAAAGAGCTTTCCAACGAGTATAAATATGCCTATTTGGATATATCTTGTGGTGAATTGACCCTAAGCAAAAATTGATCCCAAAAATTTCATGCAAATGGGTCGACGTTGAGGGTCATCATATTCGCCCAATTTGTGAATATTCGCCACTGTGCATAACCCTGAGATTCTGAAGACCGTGTTGTTCTAACCTCTTTGTTCCTAGAATTTTCTAAAGCTCCACGTGATATCATCACTAAAAAAATCTAGGATAAATTGATTTTCGATTTATGTGTTCCTAGAACCCTTTAGGACTTAGTCATTTATCATTTATACATATTTTGCTTTGCAACTTATTTTACAATCTTGACTCTTCTGAAAGCACTTAGCCATCTTGAAATTTGGCTTTGGATTGATGCATTTCTTTGATAGCTTGTTTGTGCAGCTATAACACTCTTAGTCAAACTTATGGGTTTTTTGTCTTAGCAAAATTTGATAAAATCTTAGCAAAATGGCAGTTCGGCCTAACTTGCAAGGAATCGCAAATGTGGGCAATCACATTGACCTACATTATTAGTGCCTTCCAAAGATTTTTGCTCACCTAAATAAATGACCTAGAGAGCCTTATCTATTGGGTATAGAATCAAAATATTCACAAGATAGAATAACTACATATAGGGAGAAGGGAAAATGATCATGAAGATGTAAAGGTGATGAATACTAGGGGTTTAAGTGGGCATGGATTCTATAGCTATAATGGAGGCTTTACCGCAAGCATTGAAGGATGTCCCTAACTAAGCCAAGTCCCATTTGCCTACAAAATATGGGATTTTGTCCAAGATATGGAGAAAGAAAAATACCGAAGGATACAGGAAATGATGAAAAGTGATAATGAATAATATGGAAAGGGAAGTGGTATCTATAATTAATAGAGAATGTGATGATTTAACAAAGTATGGACAATAGAGGGTTGAAGGGGAGGAAGAAGAGTGCAAAAAATGAGAAGCATAAATAGAAAGAGGAAGGAATATGAGAAGAGGAAGGAAAAGGAAGAGAAATAGAGATACCTCGATAAAGGCACCTCTTGCAAAAATGAAGCCCCTCTAAGCATAGTCTGTCTGAGCATTTTCCCTAGTGGCTTTTGGCTTCCGTTTTTGCATAAAAAACCATCAGTAAAGATTGCATGTTTTCGTCCCAAACGGGTATTTCACTTGCATGTTTTCGTAGGTGTCCCTGCACGCCCAACCCCATGCCAGGGGCAACAACATAATCAAGACTCTAACTGGTGCCTTCGCGTAATCCATTCTTTCTTTCAACAAGATGGTGATGAGCACGTGGTATTTTTTGATCAACAAAAGCAACAAAGTGAAAGAAAGGGCTGGAATTAAAGCCTTTCGGACCCACCCGTGCTTGCCAATATAAAGAAAAAGGGCAAATTCTAGTCCGACGTTACCGTAAAGATGCCTCTGCGTACACATCTCGTTGTCATAGTGAAAATAATCCACGGCACCTGAGACTTCGCAGCGAGCAAACCAGCAACCAACGTGTTCGCAGACAACAAACGGAGGGGTGTTGTTTTGGCACTGCGTAGACTATCACATCTATCGCCTCTGACTTGAGCCTGTTGCTCACGAGATTCCTCTGTCAATTAGTTAATATTTTAATTGATGATTAATTATTTATTTTATTTTTTAATTAATTATTAATTTTTTAATAAGTTAATTAATTTTTTGAAAACTTAATTAATTAGTTTATTTATTTTGTTTTTACATGGTGGAATTGGTAGCCGCCATGATGATGTGGGCACGTTGTTTGGCTTTTATGGTCATCACAGTATTTTGCGTTGTCCGTCTTGAAAGTCATCATATAGTATTTTGTGCAGTCTGTCCCTATAACCACCATGTCATAATCATTTTAAACCTTTTACAGGAAAGGGACAAGTGTTGAGTCCGACAAGACCCGAGATTTGAACCTTGGACCTCCGCCTCCTTGCGGGGAATTAGTTTATTGAATTAGTTTATTTTTAATTGATTAATTAGTTTATTTAATTAATTAACTAGTTAAAGTGATTAGTTAAATTTTTTATTGCTTGGTTAATCTTAAGCCAATTTTTTTTAATTAATTAGTATTGCGCATAGATTTGTTTTTGGCTAAAAATCTTAACCCCCTTAATTTTTTTTTTTTTTGATTTGGTTAGTGTGAGAAACCCCTACAACCAAAGCACATGGTTGAGCAGTCTCCTACCAATTATGACCCTTCGTAAAGTCGAGAGCTATGCTTATCAATAGAGAATTTAACACATAGTCACATAGTCACCACACACCCACCCCCTCACACACTCGTTCACATCGCGGTTTGAACCTTGGACCTTCCAAAGAAGAACAAAACCTTAATTAAGGAAAACCATTCCTCGTATTCCCCAAGGCCAGGACTTTCTGTTTCATGGGGCCTGCCTCATCCGGGTATACCCCTCAGGCTAGCCGGAGGGATATTTTTTGTATCTGGTGCAGGCCGCTACGGACCTCCTCTAGAGGATTGAGGGAACATGCCAGTAAGGTACTTGGTGCAGATAAGTTAACCCCCTTAATTAATTACTGGTCAGTTAATTAATTTTTTTAATAAGTTAATTGAATAATTAATTAATTTTTTGAATAAGTATATTAATTAGTTAATCTTTTAATTGATTAATTAATTATTATTTTTAATTAATTACTTGATTAGTTAATTAATTTTTTGAATAAGTTAATTGATTATTTAATTATTTTTTTTGACTAAGTTAATTATTTTGTTAATTGATTGATTAATTAATTAGTTTATTTTTTTATTGGAAACAACAATTATATTCAATAAAAATAAGAGAGGTTACAATAAAAAGGAAGTTAGAAAAATTACAGCTCGGGGCGTAAGGCCACCTAAACGATCAACATCGTAAAGACGAGGCTCGAGGCCAAAAATAAAACTAGTCCCTAAAAGGGTAAATAAACAGTACAACTAGGCAAAGGGAGTCGCTCTTAGAGGAGACCAAGTCCTGTTGTGGGCATTGACAGAACAACCTGAGGCTGGATTTGCCCCCTCAACCTGCTATCAAGGCCTCAAAGAAACAAAGGGACCTTGAGGCAGAGGGAGGTTAGGCAAAACCCTACTAATAGTGCACGGAGCCTCGTGCCAATACTTGATAAGATTTATCAAATGCACCAACTCATGAGTCAACTTGGAAGCTTGCGAATGGATTTGAATAGTAACAGTAGAAAACATCGTAATCTTTTCATGCAAAGAAAACTAACTAAAAATTGAATCTCCAGAATAGACAACAACATTCCTAGCTTTCCAAAGTTGAAACAAAATAATAGCACGAAAGAAATTCCATAGAGTAGCAATATAAGCAGGCCAACAACTATTATCTCCAAAAAAGATCATCTACCATCTGAAGAATTCAGGATGAAAGGGCTTGAACAATGAGTGAATCCAAGACCAAGCAGACTGAGCACGAGGGAAGAACCAAAATAGATGTTTAAAAGTCTCAAAATGACCACAAGCTGGACACTTAGGATTAGGAAGACCAACCCTACTAAGTCTCTCTCCCATAGGAAGCCCTTGATAAATAAGAGACCAAAGAAAAAAGGTAATCTTGGGTTCAAGGTTAGACTACTAGATATGGTTCAAACGAGCAATCCAAGTATAGGAGGTAGAGTGAGTCTACCATATCTCATTAATTTTGTCAACACCAGGGGAAATCAGGACTAAGAAGTTGATAAAGCAAGGAAGAAGAGTAGTTCTTGAAAGGAGTATCCACATTCCAATGCCAATCCCTCCACCAGGAACTTGGGGATTGAAGGTCAAGCTTATGAAGCATGACATCAGGCATAAGCTCTTGAATCTTAAGAATAGAAGGAAGATCTAAATTTTGAAGATTAAATTTATGTTTGAGATCAGGCCAAGGAATCCAGTCTCGAGAGTGCACTAAATATTTAATAAAGCAGATGCCCTTACAAAACAACCTCAAAGCTTTAATCCCTAGCATATCAACAAGAAGAACTGAAGAGTTAGACAGAATAGGAGACCACCAAATATTCTAATAATTGAATGAAAGACCATTACGAAAACCATCACCAATCCAACGAAGATGAGGTTTCATCACCTCAAAAGCCCACCAAATACTTTTAACAACAAAGGAACCCTGAATATTAACTGGAGCAGAAGTAATGATGAGAGTATGGAGGCCAATATTAGCCCAAGCTTTGCACCCATAAGGTAGCCTTGAAGAAATACAATGGTGAATCAAAACCTTCCATGCTTTCAAGGCCTTCAATAGCTTTAACCACCCACTTAGCACACAAAGAAATGCTTTACCTATAAATATCAATGATACCCATCCCGCCCTTATCAGTAGGTGTGCAACAGATATCCCAAGAAACTTGATGAAAACCACACAAATTCTTCCCCTTGGCCCAAAGAAAATCCCTAAGGAGTTTGACCAACTTATTATAAGAATTCTTAGAAGGGGCCCAACAAGAGGAGTAATAAACATGGGTGGCAACAAGAATCTTTGTGCAAACCTGAAACTTGTTGACAAGAGAAAGGGGATGCAAGGCCCAACAGGAAATATTCTTTTCAATTCTATCAATGACATACTGCCAGAGTTCAGAGGGTGAGTTGTCAAAAGCAAAGGGGATTCCTAAGAACTTAAAATGCTCACCCTTTGAAGCCAATGCCATGAAAAATATCTAAGCCAAGCAGGCACAAAAGAAGAAGCAAGGTGAAAACAAAGAGACTTAGACCATTGGATGTTGGATCCCGAGGCCTTACAAAAAGTGTCCAAACAAACCAAAGTAGTTGAAACTGAAACCTCATCCTCATTGATAGTGAGAAAATAATCATCCACAAAGTGCCCATTAATAATATGGGTGGACATGTCAAGCAAAAGAATACCTTTGATCAACCCCTTAGATGCTTGATTGGAAAGAAGATAACCAAAAGCTTCAACAACAAGGATGTAAAGTGAGGGGACCAAAGGATAGCCCTAGTGAATAGAACAAAATAAACCAAAATCCTCTAACCTATGTCCATTAATAGTAAGACAAGTTGAAGCATCAGCAAACAATATACTAATAGCCTTGATAAAAAAGGGCCAAATCCAAGAGCTTGGAGCATGGTGAGAATGAAAGGCCACTCAATACGATCATAAGCTTTCTCAAAGTCCAATTTAAGGAAAATTGGCTTTTGGCTAGAGATACGAGCCCATTCTAAACCTTCCCAAATAGCAATAATATTATCCAAGATGTAACACCCTTTAATGAAACCCATCTACTCCGATCTAATAATCATAAGGAGAATGTTGTGAATACGAGAGCTAAAGCTTTAGCCAAAATCTTGTAAGAGACATTAAGTAGATTAATAGGTCTCCAATTGGTGATAAGCTTAGGATTGCTCACTTTAGGAATAAATTTAATGTTTCCATGATTGATAATATTGCCCAAAGAATTGTTGGCTAACACTTCATTGTAGATATTGAGTAGATCAGGCCCAATAAACTTCCAAGTGGCTTTATAAAATTCACAGGGAAAGCCATCAAGACCAAGGGACTTGTCATTTGACATAGTCATAAGAGCATTATGAAGCTCAACAAGTGAAAGAGGAGCCTCACAAAGAAGTCTATCATAAGCAGACAACTTAGTAGGAACAACATCAAGACACTGTTGGAGTGCCATCTAACGTTCTAGAGAATCCTATTGCACTTGAAAGATAAGCTTATAATGATCCACAAAGGTCGATGCAATATCAGGAAGAGAAGTTAGCCTATCATGAGAGACTTGAATAACCTTGATTTGGATCCTAGCCTACCTAGAATGAAGATATTTGAAAAAGGCTTTGGATGAGCGATCACCAACCCTCAACCAGTGCAAACGAGCTTGAATCTGAGCCCCCTTGGCTTCATGTCGTTCATGGACTATAAGTTGGTGGTGAAGACTAGCAACCCTGGTTTGCAATTATCGATCATATGGATCATTTTCCAACAATAGTAAATTTCATTGATACTCCTTTGTAACAGCCAAATGAGCACGCTTTATAACATGTGCTACTTGTTTGCCAAAATACCGAATAAAAGAGGTAGTATGGACAATCCCCTAATTCCACCAATAAATCCAACTATCATAGTGAGTAGGTTGATGTAATAAATTCTAGATTATCTCAATCGCAACAATCATGCTAGGGTGTTGTAATAAAAAAGTATTTAAATAAAGTTGATTGCATGGAAAATTAAATTGGTGACCACTCTACTCAATCTGAAAGGAAATAAAGAAATGATCTAATAGCAGGAATTGATCCCAGATCATCACAATCTTATTATTTATAGAGGAGAATAAAAAAATTGTTGCTCTAACATCATAACTCGATCAAGGTGCTTGCAGACTTTGTTATTACCCACACGAAAATTGGACCATGTGAACCAGGGTGGAGGTGTGCAATTATGCTAGCAAAAAAGGGGATCAAAAATACCCCGTTTGTGTTTAAGAAATAATTAAGCCTCACACTCTCTAGCACACCAGTGCATCGGGAGGTGGCCAACTTTATCTTTAGCATGCTCAACCATATTAAAATTACCACAAAAAAGCCAATATGCCATCGGTAAGTGATCAGCCAGGTACCACCAAAGGGTAGAACGACTAGGCCCATCATTAGGTGCATAAATATTGGTAATGCCTAGGGTGTTCCCATTAATATTCAACAAAATTCAGACCACATAATGAGAAGCATCCTCACCAGACCCAAACATACAATCCTCGAGTTTGGAGAAGATAGAATAGAAGCACCACCTCGACCATATTCATGGTGAGTAGTGAAATGCATAAAAGAACCTACAATACAACTAAGAGAAACATCTAAAAAAAAACCAAAGATCTTAACTTCTTGTAAAAAAATAACATCAACATGGCAAATAATTTGTAGAGCAAATTGGACAAAGAAATTTCTTGAGGACTTTGTAAGTCCCCAAACATTCAATGAAAGGAAATTCATGGAGGAATATCCATGAAGCCATCTCCCAAAAGGCTACCCCTACTATCAGCCAACACCGAAGAATTATTAAATGTAGAGGTATGAGAAGGTTGAAATAATTCACCAACAATCGAGGGACTACCCATATTATCAGCCAACACCAAAAACCTATTAAATAAATAGGTCTGAGAAGGTTGAAATAAGCTATCAATGGTCGAAGGACGACGCTTAGCCTCCTGGCTTCCCCTTGACGATGATGAGCCATCCTAATATGGACTACGTGAACACCTATAGGGTGGAGGTATTGTCGTGGGGTTCACTAAATTCTAGATTTTGTAAGAAAGAATTCAACGGATCCTGAAAGAACTATATGTCCATGTCGAAAGTGCTCAAATATGAAAAAAATTGATTTGGAACAGGATTGACAAGACATATACCAAGTTTGTTTTACATGGAGAACAACCCTCTAGTTTTGACAAATATGCATCGAGCACGTGCTCTACCACTGATGAGGGTCCACTTACCGAAGATGTACAAGATAATATAATTGGAATGGTCAATAATGCATATGGATGGTTCAATGCTAATTTCCTAGAGAGTGGATAAGAACTACAATATGATGTTCCTTTTAATGAATATCGTAGCTTGATCGAAGATGCCAAACAACCATTATAACCAGGTTGTACAAAGTACACAAAGCTATAGATGATTGCTAAATTGTATAATCTCAAAGTAAAACATGGCTGGTCAGACAAAAGCTTTGACAACTTACTAGAGTTGCTAAAATATATGCTCCTAATTGATAATACAATTCCAGAGTCCACATATGAAGTGATGAAAATGATGAGGCCATTGGGATTATATTATGTAATGATACATGCATGCATAAATGATTGTATTTTATATTGGAAAGATCATGAAAAGAGGTAAGGTTGCCAAACATGTGGTGCATATCGATGGAAACTTGACCCTCGTTCACAAAAGGTATGCATTAATATTCCTACGAAGGTGTTGAGGTATTTCCCAATTATATCAAGGTTGAAGAGAATGTATAGGTAAGGGATTTTATTATATAATTAGCTTTGTTGCGTTTTTTATTTCAACATTTTTAGATGCGACTGAAGTGAGTTGTTTTCTTCCTGTAGCTCTGCAAAGGTTATAGATAATATGAGGTGGAATTCCTAGTGCAAGATTTTAGATAGAAATATTCAACATCTTGTTGAATCCTTGGTATGGAAAAATATAGATTTTAAGTGGAAAGATTTTGCAGATGATCCACATAGTGTACAACTTGTAATGGCAACTGATGAGTTCAACCCTTTTGTTGGCTTTAGTATTGCTTACAATTACTAGTCCATTGTGTTGGTCACTTACAACCTCCCACCATGGATGTGGATGAATAGGAAAAATTCAATGCTCACCTTGTTAATACCTATTCCCAAGTAACAAGGCAATGATATTGATGTTTATCTATAGCCATTGGTTGATGACTTGCATGAACTATGAACAAAAGGAGTATAAATATATGATGTATTTTCCAATACTATGTTCAATATGAGAGCAATAACGATGTGGTCTATACATGAATTTCCTACTTATGGAAACCTATCAAGATGCATGACAAAGAGAGGCAACATGTCCAATATGTGGGGAGAACACCTATGCAGAATATATTAAATGGGCCACAAGAGATTCCTTCCTCTAGATCATCCATTTCATTATCAAAGGACATATTTCAATGGAAAATAAGAGCTCGATAAACCACCAAAACCCTTAAATCGGATGGAAATATTGAAAATAATATAGGGAATTCCATCAAATTGGGGAAAGACAACTCAAATAAAAGAAAACACAACACGGATGAGGATAATGTGATTGTTCCTATAGCAGGATGGAAGAAGAAATTTGTATTCTTCAATCTGTTGTATATGGAGGTATGACATGCAACTTTTCTTTCTGTATCTGTTGTAATATCTCTCAATTTTAAGTAATTTATGTTTGATGTTTCTATCTATGAACAACATCTTCTAGTTCATCACAACTTGGATGTGATGCATGTGGAGAAAAATATCTGTGAAAGCCTATTCGAAACATTTCTAAGTATCAACAAAAAGTGAAAGGATGGTAAAAAATCACGTGAGGATTTAAAAAATATACGTATCAAGAACATATTGTGGATAGTAATGGATGGAAACAAGACATATATTCCACCAACACCCTATAATCTATCGAAGGTTGAGAAAGAAATATTATGTCGTACACTATACAATATAAAATTTTTGGATGGATATAGTTAGAATATTAGAAAATATGTCTCTATGAAAGAACTTAAGATCTACGGCCTGAAATCACATGACTACCATGTTCTCATGCAACTTATTTTGGTAGCGCTACGACATTTTCTTGACAAGCGAGTGCGACAAACCATTTGTTGGTTGTGCATGTTCTATAGGGATATATGTGCTAAAGTGGTGGATCTCATGAAAATAGAGAAATTATCAATAGAGGTCATGGAGATGTTATGTTTGCTCGAAAAGTACTTCCCTATTCATTTTTTGATATCATGGTGCACCTAACTATTCAATTGGTGCGGGAGGTACATCTATGTAGACTTGTACAATATCGATGGATGTACCCTTTTGAGAGGTTTTTAAGCATTCATTAGTTTCACAAACCACCATTTTTATAATTTTTGTAGTGTCTCATATAATCAAAATTGTTTTTTTTCTTTCTTAGAATTATGAAGATTTGTAAGGGCTATGTAAAGAACTGGGTTAGGCCCAAAGGTTGTATTATCGAACATTATCTTATCGAGAAATTTGTTTCATTTTGTGCGAACTACATGAGAGGTATAGAAGCAATCGATGATAACCTTGGTCATAATGAGGTATGGAGTGATGAGGAAAAATAAACTATAATTGATGGGAGACCTTTGTCCAGCGGTGAAGACTTTCATTTGAATGAAACTTCTTACGAGCAAACCCATCGACACATTTTCTTTAACATGGAAGAAGTTTAGCCTTGGGTAGAGTAAGTTGATGTTTATTTGTTGTTATATATATTAAAAATATTAATTAGATCCAACCAAGATTAACAAAATTTGGGTCAAATCAGGAAGCACTTGAAGAGTATCAAGGAAACCAACCCCCGTACAACGAGAGATGAAGGGGTGTTGCAAAAAATCCATAATCGGACATTCATCACTTGGCTATGAGATCAAGTTATTGTTTGCTCTTTTGAATATGATCTTTGAAATTTATACTGATTTTTGTTGGAATATATTACATCATTTGGTTCTTTACCAATGTACCTTCATGGGTACATATTTAGATTAGGATTATATTAGGAGATAAATAGTTTATTAGAGTAATTTAATAAATGCACAAGTGTTAGAATATGCAATGATGTAAATGTGCATGTAATCCACATGTACATGAGTCTTAGGGTTGAGTGAGAGGTAAGGAATCTATATTTCTATATAAAGGTCTCATTGTGAGTGTTTGTGAGAGGATTTTTGGAGTGCAAAAGTGAGAGTAGTAGTAGGCACAATGTAGCTCCATTTTGCTATCATGGAGGAGTTGTAAAATCCAAGAGATGAACATTGTAATTTTTGTGAGCTTTCTTATATGAGCATTTCTAGAGCATTGTATCAAATTTTCTATCATATTTTCATGCATGTTAAGTTGCCATTATCATAGTTATAACATTGCATGCTTATTTCAATACTTGTGATTGCATTTTATTTATGTTTAAGGCTTCAAAAGCTAACATTGGTGTTAGATCCATGATGGATCAAAGGAAAGCCACAAGTGATCATCATTGCTATTGTTGAGTATTTGCAAACTGAACCAGCCATAGTGCGCCACTGCATGTAAATACCATCATAATATATTTTTGAAAGAAGTAGCTCTAGATAGAAGAATAGAAAGTAGAGAAAGCCACATGATTTATTTGGATAGATTTTTTCCACAAAGTTGTAAAACATGTGAAGACTAGAACTCAACATTGCATCCACTAGATTGGAAATCCAACTAGTGAGGATTATCCTCTTTAGAGTCATAGGAATTTTTATTATCATTTCTAATATTTCATTGCAAGAGAGAAAATAAGTTTTCAAAAAAATTATTGGGTTACTATCATCTAAGTTTTTCTTCTTGTAAAAAATTAACTCTCAGAAGTTGGGAAGCTTCCTACAACAAATAGAGAAGAAATTCATCTTAGTTGCTTGAAAGTCGATGTACTTTCCTTGTGCAGGGATTAATTATTTGTTGCAGAAAAATAAGGATTGAATATTTGGAGGCCTAAGGAGAAAGGTCCCATTGAGATATTTACATATTTAAGACTCCTAGTTGAAATATTGAGGAGATATCTAGTGGCTAAAAAAGCCATATTGAATATTGTAAATCTAGGAAGAAGGTCCTAGAAAGAAGACCCCATTGAAGATTTAAGAGACTCAAGGAGAAGATTCCTAGCAAATATTGGAGATTGGTGATCTCCATTGAAGACTAAAAACTTCACATTGAAAAAGAGGTCCATTGAAGGTCCTATTGAAGAACATCCATACTGGAATATTGAGCATTGAGAAAAACTAACCAAAATGTTCTATTACATATTTTAGTAGCAGTAGATTCAAGAGATCCTAGAAGAAGATATCACTAAGAAAATTCTATAGTTGAAGATTGAAGAGGCCAAGGAAGGTCTCATTGAAGGTTTTTGAAGCTGCAATATTGAAAACCTTGGATAGGTATCAAGGAGAAACAAGAAGAAGGCTTGGTGAGCCTCATTGAAGGAGTTCCTAGAAGAACTCATTGGAGAAATTACTACCAATGGAGAAGCTAGTGATAGCTAAGGAATTGGGACAATTGTTTCCATATGACAATAATCCCAAAGGAGAAGATTTGGCAAGAAGATTGTCAAATCGCAAGGTAGTTTGGAATAGATCTCAATATTGATAGATTGTCTGAGGAGGAGATCTAGTTTGAAGTCAGAATTTGGAAAGAGAAAGGAGATAGAAAAACCACCAAATATGAGAGATTTGGGAGCCATCATTGAAGGGTTATTGAGTGAACATATCAAATGCAATTTGGGGGAGGATCCTACAAATTTTTTCGGGATTCAAGGATAAATTTTCAGTGAAGATATTGACTATTTTACAATCTGAAATTTTTTAGATTTGAGGATAGAAAAAGGTAGCAATTTGGACAATTTTGGTGACTGCTAAAGATCAGATTTTAGAGGTACATTCTGAAGGAGAATTTAAGCCACCAAGTTACAATATTGGACAGCATATTAGTCAAGTATTAAAGTTGCAAAAAGGTGAGCAAGTGAGCTGTTTTGGACAGCTTAGAAGAGCTGCAATAACATCTAAAAATGGTAGTAAATTTAAGTGACCAAAGTCACTATCATCATCATCATCTACAAGGAAAAATGTATGCAAAAAAAAGGTGCAAAAGTTCACTAGTTGAGATTTTTATATTTGGATTTCTATTAAAGTTTTAAAGCACTAGTTACAAAAGTTTAAAGGTTGCATAAATTTTTTTATTTCAAGTCTTCAAAGGTAGTGCATAAGTTATAGTCTACAAGGTTCAAACCTGCAAAATAAAAAAATAGAAGTTGGGTATATTTTAAGAGAAAGAAACGTATCAACATTCTATTGCCTATTCTAAGAAAAGAAGACTATTTTTTGCATAAAACTATAGTGCAAATATTTCATTGAGAAGCTTGGATTTGAAAGAGAAATAATATCCAAGCAAGGAAGGCATTGCCAAGGTTTAAAGACAATAGTAATATTAGTTTCATTTCAGCCAAATTAAGGATTTAAAGGCAGATTTCACAAGAGCTCTTTTGAAGAAGAAAAAGGCAGTTTACTTGCAAAATTTTATGGCAAGGAGTAGCCACCAAAAAGGTTAATATTACCTCCAAAGGTTGGAGAAGAAAGTCACCATATTAAAGCAAGAAAAGAGCTTGAAAGGGAGAATAAATTCCAAGTCTAAGGTGCAATAAGAACCATTTTCAAAAAGATAGGAAAAGACAAGCACCACTTGGAACTTCCATTATATAATACATCAAGGTTAAGTAGGTGCCCACGTATGTGCCCATTGAATAAGAGCAAAAGGGCATTGAGTGAAAGTAGAAAGTCATTGTTTTTGAAGAGCACGTAAAGCAACTAGAAAACCAACAAAAGAGACATGACAAATCACCGGAGGAAGACTAGTTTTAAAGTGAGTTCAAGTTACATATAGCTCATATAACATTCAAGGATAAGGAGTGAGTTTAAAGCTCGTATTTAGCAAGCATTTGGTTGGATAAATGAAGACAAACCAACTTATATACAAGAAGGAGAAAGTGCACAAGCAAGGTGAAGAGTAGCAAGAGTAATCAACCTTTGCAAACAACATACATTCCAAACAACTTGCAAATCAAAATCAAAATATTCATAGTCATATTGCAAGTTTGGTATCAAGTACATTATATATTCTATATATATTAGCATTAGGAGTAATAAGGTGTTGAAAAAATCTCTAGAGAGCATATTGGAAAAGAGTTAAAACTAGAAGCATATAAACTATTTCTATTGCTTCAAAATATTTGCAAATTTTAAATTCAAGGAGATAAAAGGATTAGTAAAACTTAATTTGCAAATACTTAGTATTTCTAAAACTTCTAATTAGGGAGATATAAAGAATCCTACTTCAATTAAATTTCTAGAAGTTTAGAAATCTATCATTGCATTGATTCTTAGTTGAAGATATTGCTTACATCAAAATTATAGTTGGAAGATTGAGATAGAAGGACATAGACAATCCAACTAAAGCTATTGAATTCTTATCTATGAAATTGCATTTCTAAAATACTTTCTACAAATAGTTGGTTGCAAGTGATAGAGGTGAATCATATTTATAACATATATCATTACTAGGGAGATATAAGGTAGCCTACTAGGACCATCATGACATAAAATAAGTTCATTCTTACAAAATATCAATTACTTAAAGGTCCAAACTATTTCTCATGGAAAAACAAAGTGAAGGCCATCTTGACATTTGAAAAACTCTAGGAAATTACTATAGGAACAAAAACTAAACCAAATTTAGATGATATAGAAATCCAGAAGTTCGAAGAAAGTGATGCTAAGGCATTGATGATAATAACCTTCGCTATCACAGATGAAATACAACCATATATTATTTTAGCAAGTACATCTACAAAGGCTTGGAAATGCTTAGAGAAAATATTTGAAGGGAAAAACAAAGCTACCATTTTAAACCTTCAAACTCAATTACATTCCTAAAAAATGAACAATGGTGAAATTATAGAGATATTTTTAAGGAAGGTAGCAGCTATCAAAGGAAAATTATTAACATTAGGAGAAGAGGTCAAGGATAAATTTATTGTTCAAGTGACCATGAGAGGACTTCCAGATAGTTAAAAACATCTAGTTATCACCTTACAAATTTTAAGTAAAGATATTTCCTTTGATGAGTTAGTTAGTGTCCTCCAAGAATATGAGGTAGAAAATATAGTTAAAGATGAGATGACTAACAATGCTTTGGTGACAAAAGACAATCCAAGGGAAATATGATCATCCTCCAAAGAAAAAGACCTTGGAATAACAAATATTGTCAAATATGCAAAAATAAAGGGCACAATACAAACTACTATAGATTCAATCCAAAGAATCAGAGTCAAGGAAATCAAACATCCTATGGAAATAAAAAAAATAGGATATTTCAGCCAAAGCAGTATCAACCTCAAAAGCAACAGTTCCAAAGGACATATTCTTCTCAGAATCAGTACCCTCAACTAGAATATCATGGAAGAAATCATAAAGGACAAATTGCCAAAAGATTCAAGAAGTTGAAGAAATGAAAGAACCTACAGATGAATGAGGAATTAAAGCTCTATCAACCAAGATAGATTCTAATTACTCATTTGGATAGGAAGGAGAGTACAAACTTTAGTACTATATTGCTGATCCATATTGAAGACTAAAGTCTTCAAAAACCAAATCATGTAATATGGGGGGTTTTGGAATATATTACATCATTTGGTTCTTTACGAATGTACCTTCATGAGTACATATTTAGATTAGGATTATATTAGGAGATAAATAGTTTATTACAATAATTTAATAAATGCACAAGTGTTAGAATGTGCAATGATGTAAATGTGCATGTAGTCCACATGTACATGAGTCTTAGGGTTGAGTGAGAGGTAAGGAATCTATCTTTATATATAAAGACCTCATTGTGAGTGTTTGTGAGAGGATTTTTGGAGTGCAAAAGTGAGAGTAGTAGTAGGTACAATGTAGCTCCATTTTGCTATCATGGAGGAGTTGTAAACTCCAAGAGAGGAGCATTGTAATTTTCGTGAGCTTTCTTATATGAGTATTTATAGAGCATTGTATCAAGTTTTCTATCATATTTTCATGCATGTTAAGTTGCCATTATCATAGTTATAACATTGTATGCTTATTTCAATACTTGTGATTGCATTTCCTTTATGTTTAAGGCTCCAAAAACTAACAATTTTCGTGTACTGAACATCATGTAATATTATGCAATCATTTTAAAACTATTATTCATTATTTCAATTTTATGGAGATGGAATGCAACATAATGACAATGAATCGAACACAATAAAGTGGTTGGCACATGGTTCAAGAAAAGGTACAACCAAACATTCAAGCTATTTGATCAATGGTTATAGATTTCATATCAAATATAAAGAGGATAAAATAACAGCTCAAAACAACGGTGTGTGTGTCGATGCTACTAATTGGTGTAGAGCAAGCGCAAAAGACACAAACCTGGTGCTTTAAACAATTACATATTATGGTGTTATTAGGAACATAATCTTATTGGATTACTATTAGTTTTGATACCCTCTATTCAAATGTGACTAGGTGAATGTTCTTGATACGAGGAATGGATGTAGAAAGGATGAAATGGGCTTGACACTAGTCAACATGAACAAAATACTTGGCTAGGACAGACTAAAAAATGATCCATTTATCCTAGCATCGCAAGCCATGTAAGTATTTTATGTAAATAATCCAATTGATACTAGCTGGTATGTGGTTCTCATATCACCTCCAAGAGGGATCAAAGATATCGAAGCATACAAGGCAAAATATGTCAGTGTATCTGGAGCAACAAATTTTGTTGGACCTAAAACTACACAAGATGAAAATACAAACGATGACAACATTCAATATGTCTATGAAGAATGTGAGGGTACATGGTTGGAAGCCTAATTACTGTACTTCAAAAGTAGTTATAATTAATGGAAATGATTAACGAGTGCTGCTAGACATTTTTATTTTATTTTTAGAAAACACTAGTAGATAATTAATGGGCAGCCAAGCTAGGAGTGAGACGAGTAGGTATCTTGAGCATGAATTTGGCCAGTCAATACAAGAAGGTAATTTTGTAAAAAAAAAAAGAGAGAATGCAAGTCTTTGCTAGGGCATTAGGATTAAAAGTCTAATCATGCATGCATGTTGTAATGTGTTGAAATGAAGTTTCATTTTGTTGAGTGAGTGTTAGTTATAAAATTGATGTTTCATGTTTGACTCTTAGTCCCAGTCCTTAGCAATAATACTTGATTTGCATAGATAGATATTTATGTATTTCACGGAAGTCTCAAGATACCCTCTCACCTCATATCTGATGGTTGGGGCGGGTAGGTATGTTTAGACATCTATCTGTTATATGGAGGGCTCAGGTTGTCCATTCAACTATATATGTAAATAAGAATTGCACTTGAAATAAGAATATTTCATTTACATATATAATCATAACTAATTTCTTTCTTGCTTGCTTTTCTACATGTAAGAGGTGCAATAGATAATTGTTATTTGTAAATAATAAATTGATTTTCATCCAACAATCTAAGAGATTCAAAATAAACTATGTGTAATGCTAAACTTCAATATTTTAAATTTATTTATTAACTAATGTTGTTTTATAATAAAGAAAGAGAACATGTTGTTATAATGGTTGTCTCACTGCCTTGTTTAGGATGAGAAACATGTTGGTTAAATGATTACCGACTTCCTCTTTTCTCAGAATTAATATTCTCATTCTATTGAGTTTTAGGGTAATCAAGTTAAATTCTTATTGGATTCTTTTGATTAACATCTATCAACTTTTCAATTTTTGAATGGTCTCGAGAAAAATGGAAAAGGATATGCATTTTTGTAACCCAATTTTTAACTAAATTGAAGGGTTTTTGTGAATAAGTAGTTTTTTAAAGAATATGATTTAACTTGATTCAACATTGTTTAGTTTTAGAAATTTATATGGAAAAGATTACAGTTTGTGTACTTAACCCTGTCTAGGAATAAAACTGTCAAATTTTACCAAATTTTATGTTCCTCGGATGTTGCTAGGTTGATAGAGTCATAGTCTTATTCTTAACAATGAAGTTTGCAACTTTTTTGAGCCATACTTCTATCACTCTGTCCAATGTATGCAAGGTATTGAGCCTACATGAGACATTGGCTTCATATAGTAGTGTCCACTATGTAGGGACATTAGTACCATTTGTTTTGAAGCCACCAAAAGTAGCCAAGACCAGGTCTAAAAAGGAACATCACTTGCCTTGGTGCTGAGATCTATAGTTTACCAAAATAATCCGAGATCAAGCAAGAATTGACATGATTGAATATTGCTGCAATACCTATACTATTAGTTCCTTATATTTCACCTATAGCAACATAAGTCATCAATATATTTCATTTGATTAATATGACCATTGAATGGATATTTTTATTTTCATTAATTTTTTGATAATGTAGGGAATGATTAGAATTTTAGGTTTTGACAATAGACCAAATAACTGGAAAGGTCTTGATTTTTGTCTTTGTTTTTGTTTATGATTATATCATATTTCTATTTATTTCTTGCACAATTTCAACTAGCTTAAGATGGTGATTTGATAATTTGGTTAACACAATGTTTGAGTGAAAAATTGGTAGTTCAGAGGCAAGGTGTATTGTAACTATATTATTGAGTATTAAGAGAAGTCACCATCCAATAATACTTTGCTTTTATGCATTGCTTTAGCAATTTCAATAAAAAATTTCAATATGTTTATTGTTCATTGTTGGAATTTGATATATTTGCATGTATTAAATTGATTTATGATCGGAGATTATTATCATGTGAATATTATAGTATTTTGCAAATATGTTTTAAAGTAAAACTATAACTATGTGTATTTGGAAAGTAAATTGTTCATTGTTGAAGTTTGATATATTTACATGTATTGAATTGATTTGAATATTAGAGTATTTTGTTAATATTTTGTTATATTAAAACTGTAACTATATGTATTTGGAAAGTAACACGTTATACAATTGTATTGGTTTGAATTATTTCTAGCTAGTAGATATAACATTATTTTTGTATTTTTTCATCCTTAGCATTGGAGGAACAAGAATAGATAAAATTTTCACATATTTTTTTGAAATTAGTGGTTTACTATTGGAATCCCCTATTGGTTTTCAATTGCTCTTTACTACTATACAATAAAGATATAGGTATAGTTATAGCACATGAATTTTGAAGTTTGATACAGATACAATTATAGGCATAGTTGCTCTTTTCTCTTATACACTACAAAAAGTAAATTGCTCATTGTTAAAGTTTGATATATTTACATGTATTGAATTTGTTTATGATCCAGAGATTATTATCTTTTAAATATTATAGGATTTTGTTAATATTTTCTTAGAGTAAAACTATACCTTTTGAATATAAGAGTATTTTGTTAATATTTTATTAGAGTAAAACTATAAGTATAAGTATTTGGAAAGTAACAAGTTATACAGTTCTATCATCACGAATCATTTATAGCTAGTAGATATAACAATATTTTCGTATTCTTTCATCCTTAGGGAGGAACAAGAACATATTAAATTTTCACATATATTTTTTTGAAATTAGTGGTTTACTATGGAACATCCCCTATTGGTTTTCAGTTGCTCTTTGCTGTATTTTTTTTTAAATTAGTGGTTTACTATAGAACATCCCCTATTGGTTTTCAGTTGCTCTTTGCTCTTATACACCATAAACATGTTAGAATATAGTTTATTCCATTATTTTAATGAGATATATTTAGATTCTAGATGGTTAGATTCTATTATACATAATTTCATTGAGCATATTATGGTTAGCATATTTTAATTTGGGCTCGTTGCTGTTGGCAAGATTCGCTTCTCCAGGGCTAATCATAGCCTAGCAATTGTATTTATCGCATTGTTTGATTAATGAAAGATGTTGGTTGTGCTCCAATATGGTATTAGAGCCATCATACTTGTCAAGGCTCATTTGGTAGCTAGCTCGACGAACTGTTTTGATTCAACTAGGACCCAAGCACACTTCTCGATGCCTGACTCGACACCGATGGACCCTAGACTCGACCTCGATGGACGCTGACTGGACGACTAGGATGGGGTACAACGTGCATAACTGACTTGGGAGTATTGTAAGTGGCAGATACTTGTAGACGCTAAGCGGAAGAGGACGATTGGAGATAAAACTTAGACTTGGGAGTATTGTAAGTGGTGGATACTTGTAGACGCTACGCGGAAGAGGACGATTGGAGATAAAACTTAGACGATTGGAGCGAAAGAGGACGATTGGAGATAAAAGTTAGACATGTAGCATGGATGCTTTCATAGCGAGAACATGTGCACAAAGGTTTGTTCGGGTATAGTCTACCCAAAGACAGACAACCCTCTCGATATGGATTTTTTCATATAAAGTCCATTGACGTCCATCTCCCCATAAATATGGGACACTTGTGATTAGCAGAAGGAGTTCAGATAAACCATTTTTTGACCTGTGAACTGTCAGCGTATTGCACCAGCGATAAATAACAAAATTGCAGATCGATACCTGACGATGATCGACGATCAGATCTGTTCTCTGATTGCATTTGCAGATAATGTGGAGCAAACACACATTGTTGTGTAAATTGTAGTCTGTGTAAATTGTAGTCTTCGCACAGTGGATGGACAGAAGTAGTGGAAATTCAGAGTGTCTCACCCAAATGTGAGATTTTGTTTCTACTGCTACAGAGTCTGCGAGGAGGTGTTGGAGTCCTGGAGAAGAGCTTACAATGAGCTTGGACCACATAAATTGATCTGAATCCCATAAAGATTATGATTCATTGAGTGATCTACGTAGCCAGATCCAGAAAGCAGACAACATCCCTTTGGCTGTGACGTTCTATACCTGTTTGCAGACGGTGGCTGTAAAACTACTCAGGCAAGAATTTGAAGATCATGCAGACGAAGAATTAAAAAAAATATTTTCTTCAGGTTGCATGAGAAACAAAACTTTTCTGCAATCTCGACCATCGAATAAGACTTGTGGAATACACTGTAGACATGTGCACTCTTCTCATTGGATAGCGTAGATTTCTCACTGCTGCACACAATCTGTAGAGTATCTGTTGGTTCGAGATCTAATCACCGCCAGTTTTCGAATGTGATCAGTTTGACGAAGGAGATTGCAATATGAATAAAAAAAAAATTATTTTTTCCCCAGGTGTCATCCTTGTTGTCACCTGTTGGCGGATCACGCAATAGAAAAAAAATAAAAATCATCGCCCGTCGCCTGGTGGAGGCTGCGTTGCCAGAATAAGCGCCACCCGGTGGAGCAGAGCGGCATTAGTTGGCACGCCACCTGTTCAACAGGCTAAGTAGGGGATCGTTCTCCTACTGTCCAAGTTGGAGTGCTATCTCGGGTGGTCGGAAGGCCGAAGCTAAGGCTTTGCACCGGCCAGTTGATGATTCAAGTCCCACCGACGCATAGTGTGTAAGGTATTTTTTATCTTGTTTTTAAAAAGCACATTTTGTTTAATGTTTTATTTATTTTTTAATTAAAGGTAATTTTTCTTAATTATTTTTTAACAAAATTTAATTAAGACAATTTTTTTTTATCTTTAATTAAACTAAAATTTTTCATTAAACTTTATTTTTTATGCTTTCAAAAGACAATGTTGACATACCTTTGAAACTTTATTTTTTATGCTTTCAAAAGACAATGTTGACATACCTTTGAAGAACACACAAATTTCATCCTATTCATTTTGCAAACTCAAGGGGGGGCATTTTTTCATGTCCATTTATTGCAAAATTATTCAAAACAAGGATGAAAAGGGGGGAATAGAGAGTGAATTTTTCAAGTTTGAAAAGCAATTTGGCATTGTAATTAGGTGCATTTTTGGCAGTGACCGACACCTAAAATTTCAATTTTTTGTGGGCACTTTTTGTTGTATGTTGCATTTACATTTTCATTATTGTTTTTGCACTACATCATTAAGTAAAATCAAGCACAATTAAGTCCCCAAAAATTGAACCCATCCGTGCAAATTTATTTGCACCGTAGTGTTTGGTATACACGGTACCTCTGGCCCACACTTATAGGTAATGCTATCGTGCTTTGGGCTATTGTATCTATCGCCTAACATAGCTGCAACAATGATGTCTGAGCTTGTTCTCTATCAATCATCGGGGAGATATAAGTTTACCATTTTGTTATTTTTTCACTCCATTCACTACCCTAATCGTTATTGTTGTTAGACGTAAATCCTGACGAAGTGCTTTCCAAAGTGTTTAGGGGAAGTTACGCCCCATGCATGAGGAAAGACCTTCTATGGTAGGTGTCATAAACAAAATGATTCCCTTTCAGTACCGCCTATGTACCACTTATCATTATGCTCTCATGTACTTATAGTCTCCCTCACGTAAGGGTGGGTATATCGAGAGGTTCGGTATAAAGGCCTGGAAAGGTATAAAGAAAGGGGGACCATTTGGTGTTATAAGGAACCCTCATTATGGCCGCTATCCACAAGTACCTGATAGATTCTCAGTTACTGAAAGGTTCCAATTACACACCATGGAAAACAAATATGAAGGCTATTCTACAAATGGAAGATTTATGGGATGTTGTTTCTAGCATGACAAAAAGACCTTCTCCACCAGCTGGCTCAACAACACCAACTGCAGATCAGATTGTATTTGACAAGAAAGATAGTAAGGCAAGAGTGCTCATCTTGCTTGTTATTTTAGATGAAGTTCAACCTCACATAGCTGACACAGAACATGGTAAAGAGGCATGGGATGCCCTTACAACCATCTATGAGGGTAAGAATGAGTCCACCATTCTTCACCTTCAATCTCAACTTCATAGTTTGAGTATGAAGCATGGAGAGACAGTTGAACTATTTCTTTGCAGAGTGGCTGAGTTGAAGTCAAAGTTGAATTCTCTAGGAGAGACTGTAGATGATAAGCTCCTTACTTCAGTAGTTATGAGAGCTTTACCTGATTCATACAGAATGTTGATAACTTCTCTTCAAGTGTCACAAAGAAAAGTTACCTTTGTTGAGTTGGTCAATATGCTTCAGGAAGAGGAGGCTCACCAACTTCAAAGAGATGAAGCTTCTAATACAACCCTCTATTCCAACAAGAAGGGTTCTAAGAAGAAAGGTAATTTTTAGAAGGGAGGAAATTCTTCCAAGGATTCCAAGGGAAAACAACCTCAACAATCGAAGAGATATTGCAAGATTTATGATAAGGATACCCATGACACAAATAGGTGTTGGCACAAAAACAAACAACCTAAGAACAAGGGCCATAACAAACCACAAAACAAAAACAAGCAACCCAAGGTGAATGTTGTTGTTGAAGAATCTGACTCTGATTCTGAGTGGGCACACAAGGTGCTCATGACTACCACAACCTCCAAGCAAAAGGATCATGTGTGGTATGTTGATTCTAGTGCTAGTAAGCACATGACTGGTGACAAGTCATGGTTTGAGACATATGAAGCCAAGGAAGGCAAACCCATCACTATTGTTGATGATAAAACCTACAAGGTTCAGGGTGAGGGTACAATTTCAATCAACCTTCCAGATGGCAAATGTCAGATTGATAGAGTCCTATATGTTCTAGGATTGGCGAACAATTTGTTGTCAGTCACTCAAATTTTGGATAAGGATATGGTTGTTGATTTTCATGTTGAGGATGGAAAGAAGTGTTGCTTTATCACCAAGAGGGGTAAACACATCGCAACAGCTTCATACAAGCATGGCTTGTTTGCATTAGATGCTATCTCCACCCCTCATGTTGCCATGACAGTCTCTACAAAGGAGGTAACTTCACTTTGGCACAAGAGATACAGGCATCTAAGTTCTGGATATTTACTTGAGCTAAGTAAATATGAGATGGTAAAGGGCCTTCCCTCCCTTTCCTCTACATTGCCAGTGTGCTCTGATTGCTTGGAAGGGAAGCAACATAGAGTACCATTTGAAAAGAGCTCTTCACGAGCAAAGAAACCTCTGGAGTTAATTCACACCGATCTGTGTGGTCCTTTCACACCAAATAGTTGTGGGGGGAAGAGGTACTTTCAGTTGTTTGTAGATGACTACTCATGGAAGATGTGGGTTTTCTTTCTTCATCTAAAATCAGAAGCTTTTAGTTACTTCCAACAATTCAAGAAATCTGTTGAGGAGTCAGGGACTTCTATCAAGACCCTCCACTCAGATCGAGGGGGAGTTCACCTCTAAAGAATTTTTTGCATATTTGACTGCACATGGGATCAAGAGACAACTCACTACTGCTTATACTCCTCAACAAAATGGAGTTGCTGAATGGAGGAACCATTCCATCATGGAAATGGTTCATTGTATGCTCATAGGAGCCCATCTAGAGCAACAATTTTGGGTAGAAGTTGTCACCACAATAGTGTACTTGCTGAATAGGGCACCCAAAAAGGCCCTAAAGGGAATAACTCCATAGGAAGCATGGAGTGGTCGAAAACCCTCCATCTCTCATCTACGCATTTTTGGATGTAAGGCTTTTATGCACATACCAAAAGAGAAAAGGAAGAAGCTAGATGAGAAGACCTTGAAATGTGTTCTTCTTGGTTATGATGAGCACTCTAAGGGTTATCGATTGATTGATCCTTTGACCAAGAAGATTCATATCAGTAGAGATGTTGTTTTTGATGAAGCTTTCACATCACAGAACACATCCGATGTATACCTAGATTTTGTGGAATCTAAAATAGAGAAGTCTCCTTCTTCACCACAGTCGGGAGGACCTTCTTCTTCTTCTTCACCATAGAAGAAGATTCCTAAGTGGTATACAAGTACTATCAGAGACTCAAAGATATCCACACCACCAGATTTGACTTTGAATAGACCTCGTACTCGTAGTATGGCTCGACAGGATAGAGCAGCAATAGAGACTACTGAGGTTGATGATCTTTGTCAATATTTCGAGGAGCTTTCAGTAGATCCAGAGAGAGAAACAGAGGATATGGAAGTGGATGATGATAGGGTTTTTATGACTTCACTTGATGAGCATGAACCCACCACAGTACAAGATGCCCTTAGTGAGCCACAATGGAAGGTTGCTATGGATGCAGAGTACATGTCTCTAAAGAAAAACAAGACTTGGAAGCTTGTTGATCTGCCGCATGGAAAGAAGCCCATTGGCTGCAAATGGGTGTACAAAGTAAAGTACAAGGTAGATGGAACAATTGATAAGCATAAGGCCCATCTTGTTGCAAAGGGCTATGCACAAAAGGAAGGCATCGACTATGAGGAAAATTTTGCACCTACTGCTCGGATGACAACCATTCGAGTTCTTTGTGCTATGGCAACATAGTATGGGTGGAAAGTACATCAGATGGATGTCAAGAGTGCCTTCTTGAATGGTGATCTCCAAGAGGAAGTCTATATGACACAACCTGAAGGATTTGAAGTGGAAGGCCAAGAGCAAAAAGTGTGCAAATTGGTCAAGTCCTTGTACGGTTTGAAACAAGCTCCTCGAGCTTGGTATATTAAGATGGATGATCACCTACTACAACATGGATTTAAGAGAAGTCCATCAGATGCAAACCTCTATTTCAAGAAATAAGGTTCTGAAATAGTGTTACTTGTACTCTACGTGGATGATCTGATTATCATAGGCAACTCAAAAACTTTGATAACTACCATCAAAAGTGACTTGTGCAAATATTTTGAGATGATAGATCTTGAACTTCTCCACTATTGTCTTGGCCTGGAAGTGAACCAGAAGAAGCACCACATCAAGGTGTCACATAAAAAGTATGCCAAGACATTGTTAGAAAAGTATCGCATGACTGATTGCAAGCCAATGGCAACTTCGATGGAATCAGGGCTTCAGTTATCATGGTATGATGATTCACCTCAGGTAGATGGTACTCTCTATCACCAGCTGATCGGGAGTCTCATATATCTGACAAACACTAGGCCAGATATCATGTTTGTTGTCAACTATCTTTCGAGGTTCATGCAGGAGCCTAAGGTCACTCATTGGAAAGCAACAAAACGTGTTCTTCACTATGTCCGTGGTACTATTGAGTATGGCCTAGAGTACAAGAAGAATGATAAATTCTTCTTGCAAGGATACACGGACTCCGACTATGCCGGATCATATGATGATCGAAAGTCAACTTCAGGATATATTTTTCATCTTGGATCCGGTCCTATCTCTTGGCACAACAAGAAGCAATAGGTGGTTGCTATTTCATCTATAGAGGTAGAATATCGCATCGCACGTGAAGCAGTGTGTGAGGCGATATGGTTGCGTCACATCTTGACAAGTATGGGTCTTCCATCCAAATCTCCAATTCACTTGTTCTACGACAACCAGGGTGTTTTGAACCTCGTTAAGAATCCAGTGCATCATGAACGAACCAAACACATTGACACACAATGTCACTTCATTCGAGATGAAGTTCCAAGGCACAAAATTCAGCTTCAATACATTCCCACCAATGCTCAAGTTGCGGATATCTTTCACTAAGGCACTTGCACGTGTCAAATTTGAGTTGTTTCGCAACTCCCTTTGTATTGCAAAATAATGTAATAAGGGGGGATGTTAGCATATATTTGTTTATTCCATTATTTTAATGGGATATTATTAGCTTCTAGATGGTTAGATTCCATTATACATTATTTCGTTGAGCATATTATGGTTAGCATAATTTGTTAGCATATTTTAATTTGGGCTCGTTGCTATTGGCGAGATCCACTTCTCTAGGGATAATCATAGTCTAGCAATTGTATTTATCACATTGTTTGATTAATGGAAGATATTGGTTGTGCTCTTTGCTCTTATACACTACAAAAATTAAATTGTTCATTGTTGAAGTTTGATATATTTACATGTATTAAATTGATTTATGATCCAAACATTATTATCTTTTGAATATTATAATCTATTGTTAATATTTTCTTAGAGTAAAACTATATCTTTTGAATATTAGAGTATTTTGTTAATATTTTATTAGAGTAAAACTGTAACTATATGTGTTTGGAAAGTAACAAGTTATACAGTTCTATCATCATGAATAGTTTCTATCTAGTAGATATAACAATATTTTTGTATTCTTTCATCCTCAACATTGGAGGAACGAGAACAAATTAAATTTTCACATATATTTTTGAAATTAGTGGTTTACTATGGAACATCCCCTATTGGTTTTCAGTTGCTCTTTGCTCTTATATACACTACAAATATAGGCACAGTTATAGCACATGAAAAGGAAACAATAGGAGATGGAATTATTTTTTTGCTATTTGGAGTGGGCATTGTTTCCAAAGCTACCAAAGCTCAACTTTGCTTTTCTCGCATCCTTTATTATTTTTTTAGGTGAGACCCTAAGAGGGCGGTTTTAAACTACCCTCTTAGCCCTAAGAGGGCGGTTTTAAACTACCCTCTTAGCCCTAAGAGAGGCGGTTTCACTACACCAAAAAAGAGCTTTAACGACACCTAAAATAAGGTGGTTTTTTATGGTGGTAAAAACCGCCCTAATATATCCTAAGAGGGCAATTTATAACCGCCCTATTAGGATAACCACCCTCTTAGGGTGACCCTAACAAGGAAGTTTTAAAATCCCCTATTAGGGCTAAGAGGGTGGATTAAAACCGCCCTATTAGGTCACCCTAAGATGATAACTTAAGTTGTCATATTAGGGTGACCTAAGAGGGTAGCTTTAAACCACCCTCTTAGGGTCTCAATGAAAAAAATATATAAAGACCATAGGAAAAGTGAGATGAGCATTTTCTTTGAGAGTGAACCTATGAGATGAGCATTTTATTCAAGAGTGAACCCATGCATATGGAGGTTAGACAGAGAGCTCGAGCTAGGACATTCACTCAGATGGAGGCTGGATAGAGAGCTTGAGCTAGGGTATTCACTCAGATGGAGGCTAGACAAAGAGCTCAAGCTAGGGTGTTCACTCAGACAAAGATTATATAGAGAGCTTGAGCTAGGTGCTCAAATGGAGGCTAGATAGAGAGCTCAAGCTAGGGTGTTTACTCAGACAAAGGCTGGACATAGAGCTCAAGCTAGGATTTGATAGAGTGTTGGAGCTAGGGCTTGAAAATGAGCTTGAGCATGGTAAGCACTACTGATGCTTTAGATGCAGAGGGAAATTGTGTTCAAAATTTAGGGTTTTATTTTTCCTTTGTTAGTTTGGTTTTAGGAATACATGGTTTTGTATATATACTCAATGAATATATATGCATTTCATGTGTTTGTATAAATTGAGTGATGATGTACTTGAATGTTGAATGCGCGCCCCTTCTATTTTCAGGCTATATTTTTGAGTTTTATAAATCTATTTTGATCATGCATTAGCATTAATATAATTTCCCTCCTTTAGAGTTTGGGTATGCAGAGGGAAATTGTGTTCAAAATTTAGGGTTTTCCTTTTCCTTGTCAGTTTGGTTTTAGGAATACATAGTTTTGTATATATACTCAATGAATATATATTTATTGCATGTATTTACATAAATTGAGCGATGATGTACTTGAATGTTGAATGTGCACCCCTTCTATTTTAAAGCTATATTTTTGAGTTCTATTGACCTATTTTTGTCATGCATCAACATTAATACAATTTTACTCCTTTAGAATTTGGGGATGCAAAGGGAAATTGTGTTCAAAATTTAAGGTTTTCTTTTTCCTTGGTTATTTGGTTTTAGAAATACATGGTTTTACTTTTTTGTTACTTAGCAAATATTTATAATAAATATTATAAAATATGCTCTTTAATACTTTTTTGCTTCTATTGGGTTATGGATATGCCAGTTTGTAAGCAACATGTAGGGGAATGTTAGAAAAAATGGTTTTGCTAAGAGTTGAACAAATATGAGTTGTCATTTTCATTATCAAACAATGTATCTCCATATGGATTACATATCCATTTACATTAATCAGGGGAAAATGAAAGGGAAAAAATGGCAAAAGAGACCTATCATAAATAGCCCCCAGATATAGACAACTACATGTTTTGGAAAAAAGTTTGTATGATCAATTTTTTTCTTGGAGACTAGTGTTCTTATATGTGCACAATACAAATTTAAGGAAGTTCTCTATCTTTTGCACCCATTCAAAATATCCTCAATTCCATTACAAAAAAAGGGATAATAATAGTAGAATAAAAAGTGACTACCCAATGAATTCCATACATCACAACTTGTACACAAAGGTAGTCCCAAAACAACCTTGATTTCACTCCCTGAATTCTGTAATAGGTTCTCTGCAAATAAAACCACCATCCCTAGAATAGAAAGCAGGAGGACAGTAGCTCGTTATCCGATAACTTATTTACTCAAGGGAAACACTACATGACATACCCAAAATGGTGCTCTAACAGGAACTTCAAGCCTTACAAGGAAGGCCACAATGGCATACAAGTTAATGGATTGCAATCATTGTTGTGGCATTAAATAATTAACATTAAATCAAATAGTTAATGCAATACAACCTGGTATTTGAACACTTTTGAATACATTAGAAAATTGAGCACAAAGGTATGTTACTCATATGATAGCATGTTATTGCAAGATAATTTCTTTGTACTGCACATTACATATATTGAAGGATCTTTAAAAAATCATTGAGACATGGTCACATTGCATTCTAGTTATAGGTGACTTTTTGAGTTCCAACAAAGCACCTATGCTGAGTTATACATCTCTCTATGTACATTGCATGAGTGGAGAATACACTTGTTAAGAAATGGTCCAACCATATTTTATATATAATGTTGACACCTTTGAAAATATCTATTTAGAAAGGCATCTATCATGATTTGACAATGCTGAAATGAAATATATAATATGACAATGTGATAAACATGTTGCTCATAAATTTTCATGAGCTAAAATGACATTATATGATCTTGGCACATGTGCTACCATAGGGTTTTTAACTATTGGGTCTTCTCCCCTACTTGTTTAGATGATCTCTCCTATCATTCCAGTTATGAAATAAAATTTCCAAGATTTGTTTGATTGTATTAATTATTTTATTCAAGGTTTCATACAATAGTCTGTAACTATAGATATCTATATATTTGTTAGTTATATCATCATATAACTTGGAAGTGAAAACTAAGTTTGTTGCATTCTCTACTTAATACTTTTGAAAATTCCATTTCCTAAGATTTTTGTGGGTGGATTTGTCTAGGGATTTCACCATGTAGGTCATGTGAGTTAGTTCTTGGTTTTGCAAATATGGTTTTCTTCATGAGGGGTTTTGGCCTTATGAAGACAGGTAAAATTATCTAGTTTAGGTTTGTTGATATTCTTATAAAACCAAATATTTGTTTATTATTATTGTCCTTTTAATGGTTACTATTGATTTTACTTTTTATTTGATGATTCTTATAACACCAGATATTCTACTTGCATCTCTATTGTTGTTTTAAAGGCTATATTGGTTACTTTTGATGGTTTACTTTTATGTCTACAAAATCCTTTTAGTGTTAGATCTCTAGAGATGATACAATACTTCTTCACTTTATAAGAACCACCTTTAATTTTTATTAAAATATATGTTCTATCAACTAACACAAACCTATAATTTTAGTCCTTGAGTTCACTTGAATATGAAATCTGAATAATTGATCAATTAAACAATTTAGAAGTTTCTTATTTTTTATCATATTAAAAATTATCTTTAATTTGTGATAATATTTTCTTGATAAACATATGTTCTTATTATATCTTCTTCATATCTTGTATTCCCACTCTCACTATTGTTCATAGAGTTGTGCAATTTATATAAATTGGAGGATGTTATTATTAAAACTTTGGTATGAAGTTTGTAACCATATATGACTTGTCAGCTTGAAATAAAAACTTTTTAAGAGCCCATAAAGTACCTCTTTAACATTGGTAGAATTAGAAATACAAGAAAGAAAAATGGTGACCATTATAAGGCAAGAATTCAAAATATGAGGTAACTTTTATCCGAGCCCTTGTGAGGGAAATTGCCCCATACAGCTAAGTCAATGTTAGAAACTTAGTCCTGACTTTGATGATTTTCGATTTCTCTCTATCATTGACCTTCTGTTAGCATCCTGAATAGTATAAGTTGGATAGAAGTCCTCGAGTACAAGGAACACCCAAACCCTTAAGGTTTTCATGTCTTAATATCATTTTTAGAAGGTCTATGATTTATAGAGTTTGCACCTTGAAATATTATAATATGTTTTGTTGCTTCAATTTGAGCGTATGTATGTAGCATTTTAATAATTTTTATCTTGTAATTATTCATCAATATAGCATTCATGTACTTTGGTTCCCTATAGATTCATCGATTGTATTTAACTATAAAGGGTCAAGGTCAAGGAAGGTCTAGCCCAAAATTCTTGGTCTGGAGTCTGAGACCCCCTAGAGGGACACACCTACCCCACATGATTCAAACAAGTGACCAAGCTTAAATTTAACCAGGCCTAACCATCTCATTTTAGAATTCAGGAGTGTTTTGTTTCTGCATGTACTGAATAAAATGTGGAATAAGTGAAAATAACATAATCAAGTAAGAATGATTATAAAAACCCAATCAGACCATCCTTTCATTGAATATTTTTTGTATCCACTTGAAGCTCAATACTTTACCTATTACATATCTCATAGAAATAATGTACTCACAAACAAAACTTTGTACAACTTCAAAGCAATATTTGTGAAGAATTTTACATTATGCTTCTTAAATGTTAAGTGGTATTTTGGGTTGGAAAAGCGATTAGAACCCATTGTTGACAAGAACTCCAAGTATTGAAATTACTTCTACATAATTTGAAACTTCATGAAAATAAAGATAATTTATTTATCTTCATGAATATATGTTTTGCTCATACAACGAGTGTAACACCACTTGACTCCTCCATAGATATTCTAGGGTATCCTCATACACAACAATACTTGATCATTAGGTTTTAAAATAAGCTAGTATATACCTTAAATAGTTTATATATCATGATTGTTATCCAATATCTCTATTTTTAAGATTTTTAACTATTCAGTATCTCTATTTTTATATTTTTCAACCATTAGAGCTTGCATTAGACTAGTGTTCAATATGGTTTTTATTTCCTCCTCCTATTAAAGGTTGGTGTCTTCTTGGATATATAGATATAGTTTTCTTCTATTTCTTGAGCAGTATTTTGTGCAATAATAAATTCGTCACTTTATAAGAAACACCTTTAATTTTTATTGAAATTTATGTTCTATCAACTAACACAAACCTATAATTTTAGGCCTTGAGACCTCTTGAATACGACATTTGAATATTGATCAATTAAACAATTTGGGAGTTTCTTATTTTTTATCATATTAACGATTATCTTTAGTTTGTGATAATATTTTCTTGATAAACATATGTTCTTATTATATATTCTCCATATCTTCTATTCCCATTCTATTCATCACTTGTGAAACTTCATGAAAATAAAGATAATTTAATTTTATTACTTCATGAATAGATCTTTTGCTCATACAATAAGTGTAACAAAAATTGACTCCTCCATAGATATTCTAGGGTATCCTCATACACAAAAATACTTGACCATGAGGTTTTAAAATAAGCTAGTATATACCTTAAATAGTTTATATGTCATGATTGTTATCCAATATCTCTATTTTTTAGTTTTTAACTATGCCACATACTCTTTATAAAAAGGATTTAGGTGTATTTAATATTTATTTAAATTACATATTTACATATGCCTTTTTCAATTTTCATAAAATTATTTTTGCACAATCTTTCAAAGCCATCAAAATTCCTTGCTAAACAGTTCATGTACTGGCTTAAGTGATTTAACTGTTTTTGCATGGTAGGAATATCTTTGAGCTTCTTTTTATCATCTATTTCTTCTCTTGGAAGAAATGGAATAATATTTCTTTGCCATATTCTTCATTATATAGGCCTATATATTCTAACACATTGTTAGGCCATCTCCATGGTAATGGCATAAGACACATTTAAGTTCCTTAAGGCTTCTTTTCAGTAGTTGATCTTGTTCATGATCTTGGTAATGACAGATCAACTAACTCTATGACTCTTATTTATATTATTCTAATTCTTATTTTTTGGTTTCTTCAGAGATGAATCCTTTTGGATCTGCAATAAATATTTTTGGTAAAGGTTTGAGTTTTACATTTAACATTTTATTGTTCGCTTTTGCATTATCTATTGGTTTGGCCTTACTTTTATTGAAACTTTTTCACAACAATGTTATCATAGATCTCTTCGGGCCTACTGGTTTTTCTCCAAAGATTGACACATATGATCCTAAAGGTGTGTCATCTATATATATCCATATGTGCTTTTTGGACTGTGTATGTGATGTTGTAATAAACCTCTCTTATTATACCATATATCTTTAAATAATATATCAAAATACTCAACATGCATCCACAAATAAATTAACTACATAATAAACTGCTCAATAAAATAGAGATTGATTATACCCTTGAGGTAGGGGAACATCGTACAATGCTTCTTTTGGAAGGAAGCCACTCCAAAATATCTCTAGCTCCATGAGCCAAGACTTCTCCAAGAATACATCATAGATACCTTTCACAATGGGGGTACATCTATCTTTATACAAGAGTGTGATGGTTCACCTTCCATGAGTTACAAGATCACACATGTGGAGGTTCACCTTCCATAAGTTACAAAGTGCATAATAATATAACAATATTCCTTGTGGTTACAGATGACAATATTCCCCCAACGGTTACAAATATGATTCTATGACATACCTATTTCTATTTTGACATGTGGTCTTCCTTACTCAATAATTAATTAATGGCTCATACCATTATACAATACAATATTCAATTATTCAATATTAAATAACTATTTTGGTACCTAATATTCCATCCCCCTTACAAATTCTTAGTCCTCGAAACATTAGAAGAGGCTAAATAATATGATTTTTTGAGCCATGCTAAATACTGGTACCAATCTTGATCATCCATCCATCCTAGTAGAACTTTGATGGGTGGTGGTCTTCCTTGATGTTGATACATAATGTATCCATTTGAGTAGCTAAAATTGTTGGATTTACTCCATGCTTTTGTTGATATTCTTTGATGATGAGTCCATTTGTTTTGTGATGCAGCTACACCACTATGAAAACTAGACTCACTATGATTTCTTTGCCAAACCTTGCCATGGTGCCTTGTGAATTCCATGTAGAACCATAATACTGTTGTATTACACTATGCCTCTCATGGTGGTGTGGATGGCGATATACTCCAACCTTAGCCCGATGTTCAACATATTTTTTCTCTTCTCTCTTAATATCTTTCATTGATGCTACCTTTGCTTTAGTTTCTGTGGTTTCTGCTACTGCCTCTGTTGGCTCCTCACTTTGTTCCTCTGCAATAGCTACCTATTTTTACTTACATTGAGAAATATCCTGTAATGTTATCTTATTCTTCCGGTACCATAAATTTATGAATTTATTTTGCACATTAATGTTAATAGCACCCAAATAATGCGACCAAGGATAACCAAGAATAATATCTGCATCATTCATCTCAATATCATGAAAATATGAATGTAAAACATATTTATCCGTGGTGATTTTCAACTCTTCAAAAATTTGAACATTGTTTCCCTCAAGTTGTATGTCTTTGATTTTTTGTGCTTGAACTTGCAACCTCTTAGTCAAAGACATATTGATAAAATTATATTCGCTGCTAGGGTTGATGGAAACAATAATTTTTTTGATTTTGAATGCACCCATGAAATTGCAAAATATAATTTTTACATTCAAACAAATCTTGTGTACCATTGTTTGGCCTTGACACACAAGGTGTAGTCTCCATAGTTTGCACATTATTATATTTTTCTTTTGATCCCCATTTGCTTAAGAATGCAACTTCAAAGTCTTCCCATGTGAATATATTGTTATGAGTAGACACAAATTTTGAATACCAATATAAAGCTTCCTTTTGCAAATAAGCAAAAATGCTTAATTTCCATAGTGATGCAGGAACATCTAAAGAATTTTTTTGAACTTCTTCAACCATTCTTGGGCATCACTATCATCCCCTCCATTGAAAATTGGCAACTCCATGTTTTTTTTTCAAAATAGCTAGGGTTTGAATAACCGAAACTCAAAAATTAAAATATCTGAAATCTCATCTATTTCCTTCTTCAACAATTAAATTTGTATTTTATCTTCAAAATAAAACAAAAAACAATTAATTTTCTCGTCCGGATTGAAAGTTATAAATTTTTTTCCTTTTTGTCGGTAACCTCAAAAACAACACCAAATGCCCAACTTGCAACAACTATAACTCCTTCATTACTTATCAGAATTTAACAAGTAGTAATTTTTGTAGTACTCAAAATAACCTGCATGCTGATGCAAAAATATTCTAAGAATGACTGCTAAAAAATTCAATACGATTTTTTTTCGAAAAACAATTCGCACAGTCAAAAAACAGCTTGAACAACCCAACTTCAAACAGCTGTAACTCTCTCAAAACTTATCAGAAATCCACAAATGAGTAGTCATTTTTATAGTACTCAAAATAATATATATGCTAGTGCCAAAATATTTTGCAAATGACTGCTAAAAAATGTAATACAATTTTTTTATTTTGAAAAAAAATTATGCGACAAAAAACAACAAAAATAACTCAAATTCAAACAACCATAACTTTCTCAATACATATCAGAATTTAACAAATGAGTAGTCATTTTTGTAGTACTAAAAATATCTACAGAACGGAGCAAAAAAATTTTGAAAATGGCTGCTGAAATAAAAGATATGGTCTATGCAAAATGTCACATTTTTTTTGAAAAACATGCCTTAGCTCTATAAAAAAACCCACTTTGCCTAAATCGCTACTCTGATACCAAATGTAATGAACACAACATTAATTTGTGGTGCTTTAAAGCTTTTTGTAGTTGAAAGCATTGATGTAACAACAACTAATGCTAATGGAGATGAATTTAACCATGGTTCTTTCTTTTGTTCTAAAACTAGTTCTTTTATTTCAATAGACTCTTCCAGTTTTTGTTTAACAACTTCTTCCTTTTGTTTTATAGCAACTTTTGCTTTTTGTATTAAAAGAGTTAGTTGAAAAAGAACTGGTTTTAGAACAAACATGTATTGTACTGTTCCAATATTTCTGATTGAATTGAGTTAACCTGATAGTTTTGAATTCTTTTCATAGCCTCTAATGTTTCATAGTTGTTTTATTTCTAACTAGGACTAGCAATAATGCTTCTAAATAGCTAAAAATATATGAATTTTAACACCAACGTTTAAAATTTGATTAGAAATGTTGGTTTATTGGTCAACTTTAGTAAAGGGGGAAAGCTTTGGAATGAGTATTAGAAAATTGAGCTGGACATAAACTAAACATTTTTCAACTACATTGCAACTTTTTTTTTTAATTTTAAAATTTGTTTAATGGGATTGAAATGGGCCTCACTTGTATTACATCAATACCACATAGTGGTATTACAAAAACTTGGTTGCTATTATGCATGTATTTCTTGACAATATTCGAACGAGGATCTCCTTGAAAGTTGAGGAATTGAACATGGGTGTTGCTTTTGTTGTCATTTAACATGTTTATTTGTAATTATTTCCTCTTGATGAATACGTAGTGTTAGCTAATATTTCATATTGATTAAAAGTTTAGAAAGAGTACATAGGGCTAGTACAAATCTCTTCTAATTTGCTAATATTTCATATTGAGTCAGAGTCCAAAGAGAGTACATCAGGTTGGTACATATCTCTTCTAATTTGCTAATATTTCATATTGAGTCAAAGTCTACAGAGAGTATATAAGAGAATATGAACAAAAATACTAAGAAAGATACCACGGGTAGCTGAGGCTATCACAATAAATTAGGAGTCAGTGATAGATGCCTTGCATGCTACTAAGTACTTGAAATTTGAAAGTGTTGTTCAATAGTGGTTGACCTAGACATATTAGAATTGATCATGGTTTTGTCATCAACTATGATGTATTGTAGCAACTGGTGGAAGATACCAGCTACAAAGTTTCGTTAATGAGGAAGATAAGGAGGCGACCCATAACGTAAATGAATTCGATGATGAGAATCCTCAAAATGAGGTTGACAATGCTTTGGCTAATTAAGAAGGTATGTACACTGTACAAGAAATTGGCTTGTGATACTGGGTTATTCATTGTTGTCATACTATATGACATAATGATGTTTGGGTGGTGGTGATATTATAGGTGTTGATGTTATCTCATCACACACTTCAAACACTGAATATCGTAGAAAGAGAAGTCCAAAAAGATATGCAGTAGAGTAAAGCAACACATATAAGGTGGAGATAATTTGCAATCCAAAAAGACAACCCATAGGAATTTTTTTATTAAGTTTACATCTTACTTGGGGGTAAGTGTGAGGGAGATTATCCCTATCACTTATACAAACTGGAGAGCAATCCTAGTGGAAGTTCAAAACTAGTTATGGATATTCATTATGATAACTTTATAACCAGTAAATTTCATAGTATCCATTTTTGAATACTTATATAAATATTGCATCTAATAAGATATTGGTTTGATGCAGCAAAAATATATCATTTCAAACACAATTAAGAAATGGGTCTTCGCAACCATGGATAAGCAATGGTGTGAACATAATCATCTACTTATGAAAAACCACTATGATAAGATTGATAATGATGAAGATAGAATTGCTAATCCCCCACCTCATGTATCACAAAAAGATTGGGAAGCCTTTGTGATGGTAGAAGTAGTGCTGAATTTAAGGTAAGTACCGACCAATCTACTATGGTAGTTCATATCATTGTTATGTCCATATGAATCTTACCAACCTTACTGTACCTAATGAATTTATATATTGGTTTCTTCATTGCATTGTAGGTGGTGAGGCAAAGGAACAAAAAAAAAAGATCTCACCAATCCATCATGCACACTTGTAGTCGAATAGGATATGCTCAACTAGAGCATGAAATGGTATTCTATCATACTCATCCATTATATGTGACAAACATAGCTCTATTATTTTATCATATGACTTATCCCCATGTATCTCCAACTATATATCTTGTACAAAAAGAGCGAACCAAATGTGGAAACTCCACTACTAAGGGCAACTGTGTGGATGGTAGCTCATACAAAGAAGGATGAAGCTCCTATTTCACCATAAGTTGCAAATATAATTGTGACATTCCCTTGGAAATAGCAATACGTTGAACTTCAAACCATTGTTATATTGATTATTTTTTAACATGTCACCAGTAAATTATGCATGTGATGTTGCTAGAAAAATTGGACGATGAAATATCATCTGTGAGCTCCATAAATCAATGTATTAAGGATGATGTCCTCACCAAGGTTTTAAGACCCAAAATATCAGGTCAAGTTTGGGGTGTTGGCAAAAGAGTATCACCAACTACTCTATTTATTGGTGAGGGTTACATATAGAAGTTACACTAGATACAAGAGCATACAATAGAGAAAGATAAAAAGTTAGAAGAGAAGTTTGCAGAGAATGAAAAAAACTTAGAATATAATATTGCAAAAAAAGATAAAAATACTGAAGATATTTTGACACGACTTTCACAGATAGAGGTGTGTCAATTTTTCCATGATTTCATATTTGAAATATTTACATGTTGCACCCCTAAAGTTATAATGATCCCTTGCATATAGTTCCATAGGCAACATCACTACATGCTACCCCTACAATTGGACACAACATTGGTGGTGGTGATCAAGGCACAAACAACTGCTCAATACCTTCTAGACCAAAGTCATTAGTGGTATGACTATTATTTTAAATATAAAATGGTTGACTTAATTTGTATTGTACGCTATACAATGAATTTATCTAGGCTGTTGATTTTCCATGTAGGAACTGAAAATGACATCGATCACTCAAACTGAGAGAAGGAAATGCTACTTGACTTAGATCCATCAGGATAACATAGTGGTCAAAAGCACAATGATCAGTACTGACCCTGAAGACCTTGTACATGGTTATTTTAGGTGAAGGTTATTGAAAAGTCAATGTGCACATCACCCATAAAGAGAAAAAAATCTTGTTTACAAGGAATCATGAGATGCCACAATGAAGGATGATATGAGATCCTTCATTACAAATAATGGGCAGCCAAGCTAGGAGTGAGGCAAGTAGGTATTCTGAGCATGAGTTTGGCCAATCAGATACAAGAAGGTAATTTGGTAGAAAAAAGAGAGAGAATGCAAGTGTTGTTAGGGCATAATATTAAGAGTCTAATCATGCATACATGTTGTAATGTATCCTTAGTAGTAGTAGTTGATTTGCATAGATGGATGTTTATGTATCTAACAAAAATATTTGGATACCCTCTCGCCTCATCTATGATGGTTGGGGCGATTAGGTATGTTTAGACATCTACCCGTTATATGGAGGGTTCACGTTGTCCATTCACCTATATCTGTAAATAAGAATTGCACTTGAAATAATGATTTTCTATTTGCATATATAATCATGACTAATCATAATCATAATATTTCCAAATCCTTCATTCTACTGAGTTTTAGGATAATCAAGTTAAATGCTTATTGGATTCTTTTGATTGACATCTATCAACTCTTCAATTTTTGAACGGTCTCAAGAAAAATGGAAAAGGATATGCATTTTTGTGACTCTATTTTTAACTAACTGGAAGAACTTTTGTGAATAAGTAGTTTTTTTCAGAATATTCTTTAACTTGATTCAACAGTGTTCAATTTTAGAAATTTATATGGAAAATATTATTGTTTGTGTACTCAACCGTGTCTGGGAATAAGACTGTCAAATTTTGCCAAGTTTTATGTTCCTCGGATGTTGCTAGGTTGATAGTCATAGTATTATTATTTAACAATAAATTTTACAACTTCTTTTCAGCCATACTTCTAACTCACTCTATCTAGTGTGTGCAAGGTATTGAGCCTACATGAGATATTGGCTTCATATAGTAGTGTCCACTATGTAGGGACACTAATACCATTTGTTTTGAAGCCACCAAAAGTAGCCAAGGCCAGGACCAGAAAGGAAAATTAGCATGCATGTAGCTTATCTGGTTTAAAGTTGCAGCAACATCACTTGACTTGGTGCTGAGATCTATGGTTTATGAAAATAATCCAAGATCAAGCAGGAATTGACATGATTGAATATTGTTACAATACTTGTACCATTAGTTCCTTATGTTTCACCTGTAGCAATGTAAGTCATCAATATATTTCATTTGATTAATATGACCATTGAATGAATATATTTATTTTCATAAATTTTTTGATAATGCAGGGAATGATTAAAATTTTAGGTTTTGACAACAAACCAAATGACTGGAAAGTTCTTGATTTTTGTCATTGTTTTTTATTATGATTATATCACATTTATATTTATTTCTTACACAATTTCAGCCAACTTAAGATGGTGATTTGATAATTTGGTTAACACAATGTTTGAGTGAAAAACTGGTAGATTAGAGGTAAGGTGTATTGTAACTATATTATCGAGTATCAAGAGAAGTTGCCATCCAATCTGGATATCACATTTTAAACTGATAAATATTACAACATTGGAAAAAATGAGCACATTTGAAAAGTAACTTTAATTGTTTCTAATATGATATGAAATTAAGATGCAATTTATGAACATAAAAGTTGTTATTAGCAATTTCAATAAATTTTTTCAATATATTTATTATTCATTGTTGGAATTTGATATATTTGCATGTATTAAATTAATTTGTGATCGAAGATTATTATCATGTGAATATTACAGTATTTTGCAAATATGTATTTAGAGTAAAACTGTAACTATATGTATTTGGAAAGTAAATTGTTCATTGTTGAAGTTTGTTATATTTATTTGTATTGAATTGATTTATGATCCGAAGATTAATATATTTTGAATATTATAGGATATTGTTAATATTTTCTTAGAGTAAAACTGCATCTTTTGAATATTAGAGTATTTTGTTAATATTTTATTAGAGTAAAAATTTAACTTTATGTATTTGGAAAGTAACAAATTATACAGTTGTATTGGTTCAAATCGTTTCTAGCTAGTAGATATATCATTATTTTTGTATTCTTTCATCCTCAACATTGGAGGAATGAGAACAAATCAAATTTTGACATATATATTTTTGAAATTAGCGGTTTACTATGGGACATCCCCTATTGGTTTTCAGTTGCTCTTTGCTCTTATACACTATAGATATAAGTATAGTTATAACACATGAAAAGAAAACAACGAGAGCTAGAATAAATATTTTGCTCTTTGGAGTGGGTATTGTTTCCAAAGCTGGCAAAGCTCAACTGTAACTATATGTATTTGGAAAGTAACAAGTTACAGTTCTATCAACACAAATCGTTTCTAGCTAGTATATATAAGAGTATTTTTGTATCCTTTCATCCTCAGCATTGTAGGAACGAGAACAAATTAAATTTTCACATATATATTTTTGAAATTAGTGGTTTACTATGGGACATCCCCTATTGGTTTTCAGTTGCTCTTTGCTCTTACTAAAAATATAGACATAGTTATAGCACATGAATTTTGAAGTTTGATACAAATATAGTTATAGGTATATGTTGTGGTTAATCCACAACACACCCCAAGATTGGGGACCCACCTTGTTGCAGGTTTTCAGAGAAAATCTCACTGACCCAGATGCCAAAAATGAAGAAAAGGGGGCAAAATGTGCAAGTGTAGAAAAGTGTCACGAAATCGCGACATGTCGCACCGTCGCCCGAAAAAGAAAAGTGTCGCGATATCGTGACATGTCGCTCCGTCGCCGCTGAAAAAAGAAAAGTGTCGCGATATCACGACATGTCGCTCCGTCGCCGCTGAAAAAAGAAAAGTGTCGCGATATCGCGACATGTCGCTCCGACGCAGAGAAAATGGTCACGATTTCGCGACGTGTTTTGACGAAGTGTACGGACGATGAAAATGGCAGCGAAATCGTGACATGTTGCTCCATCGCGGCCCAGAGAGGAGAGAGAAAGGCAGAAGGAAAAACTGTAGCGAAATCGCGACGTGTCGCAAAATCGCGGTCAACATGGTCAACGGCAGGTGGGCGAAAACGTCGCGAAATCGCGACGTGTTTGATTTTCGCGGCTTGAAAGTGGATAGATGGCACAGGGTAGAAAATGGTCGAAATCGCGACAAAACTGGGATAGAGGTGCATAGCTCGAAGAGGCGTCGCGAAATCGTGACGTGTCGCATTTTCACGATGCAAGTGGATAGAAAGGGCCGAAGGAGAAAATGGTCACGATTTCGACGTGTAAATGGTCCGATTCGACGTTTAGGGATTAAAATGGTCACGATTTTACGCAAAGTGTCTTGATTAAGGCCGAGAAATGGTACGATTTCAAATGTAGCAGAGAAGATGTAGCGATATCACGACAGAAATGAAGACCATGCCCGAAGCAGAGAAACGATAGCGATATCGCGACAGAAATGAAGACCATGCCCGAAGCAGAGAAAGCGGTAGCGATATCGCGACGGGTTGCGGTAAGATGGCCCGATGGGTAAAATGGTCACGATTTCACGATGGGGTTACAGCCGAAGCGTACGGAGAATGAAAGCGTCGCGATATCGCGACATGTCGCGATATCGCTACGAAAGCAAAGAAGCAAGGCCACGGGCTATTTTTAGTCGAGATTTTTGGGGACCGTTACTGAGCATGCAGAGAGCGCTGAACACGTGGCAAAATGCATGAGGATCAGAGTAACGCTTCGAATCGACAGTTGTTGGCCGTAGAGAAGATCAAGCGTTGCAAATGCATGCGAAGGGTTAGAACACCAAGAGGCGGGAAACTGAAACGAAGCGTCCTAGAAACTGAAACGAAGCGTCACAGAGCAGCCGAGAGCAGCGACAGAAAGTTTAAATAGCAGAAATGTAAATGGATACGGGGCTGGAGATTGTAACAAAAAGGACATTATTTGTTGAAATAAAGGAGTTATTTGGTAAAAGCGACTTTTGTGTGTAAAATCAAAAGGAGATCGAAGCTAAGACTACTGTTTTCATTGTCAATCTTTCCTTTGCATCATTTTTTCTTGTATCTATTCGTTTACGCCATGAGATGGGTTACGATAGGTGAATGATGAGAATGATGCAGTTATGTTCTTTCCTTAGAGTCTTGCATCTGATCTGATTGGATTGTGTGTTAGTACAGGTCCGCTCGGTCGGGTTGTCTTAGAACTTCATCTCTTAACTTGGGGTTTTGCAGGGAGGAGATTGCTAACCAGATTAACATCCTTCTTTGGTTTTCCAGCTGATTTGTATAAGAACATTTTCTGTTTTAGTTCCTGATACGTTTAATCTCATATTAAAGACTAACGTTAAAATAACAGAATGATTAAACAAAGATAAAATGAACCAATTAACATTAGAATAAACCATTAATGTTAGAACATTAGAAGGATTTTTGTTGCATGATTGATTATTTTAACAAATTAGGGTTACAAAGTTGTCTGTGAATCAACAAAGGCCCCTTGTTAACAGTTACTTGCAGGATCTGAGTTATTCTGGGATATATTTGTTTATGTGCATTAAGTTGAAATCGGTTTTATGCATATAGAGATCTGTTCCACAAGAAGCTTGGAGAAATAAAAAATTAATAACTTATTTCTTTGCAAGAAAGAGTTTCCTGTTAGAAACTCTAGTTGTGTGGTCATTTTGTTGTGAGACAAAATATTCACTCAACATTTTGGCGCTAGAAGGAGGGCCTTCTTTATTGCTTTGTAATTTTGATTTGTTCTAACAATTAACGTGGGTAGTTTTGTTTCCACCCATTGTGCTTGCAGGTATAACATTTAGATATTTTATTTGGCAAGTGAGTTGAGAGAAATCTTTTAGAGTTCTAGAGTTTCCAAGCTGGCCCAACCTGAGTACATAGCTACAAGGTCTAAAACCACAGGGGAAACTATCTTCCAAAGCCTTTCTCCCACTGCTAGGAGGCCAAAAAACAAAACATTAGAGGTCGAAATACCACCCAGTATACTTGAGTTAGGGATTTCTTTAGACTCAAGTACGTCTAGCGGGCTTGAGCCCTTAATTTCAAGTGCGACAGTAGCACCAGGTGTATCTGTCTCCATAGTTCCAAGCGGTTCCATTGTTCCCACAGGGTTAACACCTTTGAATAACATGGCCCAGCAGCAACAACAACAACAACAACAGCCACCTGCCCTTTGGTATGGTGCTCAAAGTTCCCCCTTAGATATTCCCGGGGCAGTCCACGACTTGCCTAGAAACATTGAAAGGGGATTACCCAAATTCATTCACGATGGTCCCACAACAGCAGAAGATCATGTCCAAATCTACAAAGATTACATGTTTAGGCAAGGGGTTACTCACGAGGACGTTGCTTGCCGAGTTTTCCCTGCTAGTCTAGACCCCACGGCCAATGAATGGTATCAAAATCTGCCAGCAGGGTCCATCACTTCATGGGCCCAATTAGAAACCGCCTTCATAAGCCAATTCAGAATGTTAGTGGATCCCTCCATAATCTATAATTTGTTCGTATCATGCAAAATATTACCCAATGAACCCATACGAACATTCAATCAGAGGTTCCAAAAACTATACACGAATGTGACTCGTCACTTTGCGGTAGATCCCGCGGTCGCCTTGCAATTATATTTCGGAGCCTTAGATCCTTTAACGTCTTTGTTGACTAGAAGGAACCCTCATGTTACGACGCTTCCTTTGGCCTATGCAGAAACAATGACTCTCGAACAACAGATGAACCTGCCAGGGGCAGGATTGTCTCAATTGACTGGGATGGGACAATATGGTCCATACAGTCAATTTGCCATGATGAACCAGTTAATGGCACCACAGGTCCCTATGATGAATAATTTTCAAACACCCGCTCAAGTGGCGCCATTTCAAAGTTATCCGAATGCCTCAGTCCAAACGCAGGGATTAATTCAAAATAGCCCGATGGGTTTGCCTGGGTTCGGCATGGGCAGTAATTTGTTGACCATGCCGGGGTTTGCTCCCATTAGCACGCCAAGCCCAATGACTTATCCAATAGTTACTCCCATTCAAAGTGTGAATCCAGGGTGGAATCCACCTGCCTAGACCCAAGCTATTCAAAATGTGAATCCAGGATGGAATCCACCTGCTCAGACCCAAGCCATTGTACCTATTCCAGAGGTGGCTAATGCAACAAACACAACTGGACCCAGAATTACAAGTGCCTCAACCTCAAGGGTCTGAATCCGCCATAGAAAACATGAAGGAAACCTTGGCCAAAGTTTTGGTCACGGTAGGAAATGTCAATAAAAAAGTGGACCAAGCCATGGGTCATAACCGGCCTCATAACCATAGAGGAAAAGGAACATACAACACGCAGCCGAATAATGGGCGAGTACCCAATCCCGTAGCCAATCAGGCAGATGTCTCGGAAGATTTTGGAGAATCGGGACCCAATGATAACGATTGTATGCACTGTGGCCACGGGAAGCATGAGTCTATATTGACTGAGGTTATACATTCCCAAGAAAGTGAAGAAGAGGAGGATGTAGAATTTTTTGGAAGCGAAGATGAAGAAACCTTGGAAGTTCATGCCAACAAACGTTTTGGGAAAGGAAATCACAAATATTACACTAGGAGTTCTAAGGAGCCCAAAACTTCCTCTACACCTCCAAACAATCAATTACTCCCTCCCAATTTTAAAGGAGAGGTCAATCCCCCTCCTCCATCCATGGTGGAAAAGTCTAAGATGGTGCAAGATATGCCAAACTCAGAAAAACCCACTTATGACTTAGTGGAAGACATGAAGAAGACTAAGGCCAACGTCTCGATGTATGACATGTCCCGATTATTAGGCCAAGAAGTAAGTTCACCAAAGAGATTAAATCCATCTGCCCAAGTTCATGAAGCCAAAAGTGCTGAGTCCCGAATGGTTTTACAAAAGGAAAAAAGAGATATACCTCCTTTTTTGATAACCATTAGAATTGCAGGTAAAAACTTGCACAATTGTTTAATAGACTCAGGGGCCTCGGCTACCATCATGCCCCTAGAAATCTGTAAAAAATTGGGACTTACACCAAAGCCCTCTAGAAGCAGGGTGGTGCAACTGGATAGATCAACCATGGAGGCAATGGGAGAATTGGGTGATGTGCTTATTCAAGTCAATTCAGAACCTAGGGTTCAACAACACATAGACATATTGGTGCTCGACATTCCTATCAAATATGGCATGGTTTTGGGAAGAGATTGGAGTAAAAACCTAAACGGTTACATTGTGACAGATTCTTCACATATGTGGTTGCCTTGGAGGGGAGTGGCCAATCAAATTCGGATTGATAGTGAACCCAGGCTCAAAGAGATGATCACAGATTACAACAAACCGAATGAGATCCAGTACATTGAAGCGGAATTGGGAGCATATTGTTTGGACATAGAAACACCTGAAAATACCCAAGATGAAAGGATTGGGTGCAACGTAACTGAGGGACACCAGGACATTTGGACTTTAAGATTTGATGGATCCAAGTCCAGGCAAGGAGCAGGAGCCGGTATTGAATTATCATGTTCGGACAGAGAGCCTACGTTCGCCGCATACAGACTACAGTTCCCTGCCACCAACAATATGGCAGAATATGAGGCCTTGATTCTCGGACTACAATTGGCCCTTCGAAAGAAAATTAAATATATCAAGGTTCTTGGTGATTCGGAACTGGTGGTAAAGCAAGTCAAGGGACAATACGTATGTAAGGATAGGCGGCTCAGGCTTTATCGAACTAGGGTTAGAGATTTGATAGACGAGTTTCATGCTTTTAACATATCTCTGATTTCTAGGAAAGGCAATCGCCTGGCAGACTCCCTAGCCGTGGCTGCGAGTATGTTGAAGCCAGTGGACCATAAGAAATGCAAGAAGTTCTCCATAGAGCTGGTCCCTTGTCCCTCGATACCAGATAATGTCACGAATTTCCAAGTGTTTGACAGTGACAGGCACATATTCCATTTTGTCACCAATTCTGGTATATTTGAAAAGCAGGTTATAGATGAGGACGAAAGGGACCTAGAGGAGGCAGTTTTGGACGAAAAAGTTACTGGAAATAAGATGCCAGATGAGATGGCTTCATTAGAAAAAACTTTCGACATTGGATACCAACCCAGAGAGGGTAAAAAGGTTCCACCCCCCAGAGAGGCCTGTGATTTAGTTAACATTGGAAGTGCAGAAAATCCTCGAGAAGTATTCATAGCAAAAGCATGTACCAAGCAGGAGAAGGATTCCATCGCCAATGCATTAAAAGAATACATAGACTGCATAGCCTGGAGTTATAAGGAGTTGAAAACCTATGATCATAATGTCATAATGCACACGATTCCATTGAAGCCGGATTTCAAACCCTTCGTGCAAAGGCAAAGGCGAGTTAATCCATTATTAGAACCCTTGATAGAGAAAGAGGTGAAGCGACTGTTAGAAGCTAAGATCATCTTTCCCGTTAGGCATTCCACATGGGTTGCTAACCCGGTCCCCGTGAGAAAAAAGAGTGGAGAAATAAGGTTATGTATCGATTTTAGAAATCTTAATAAAGCCTCCCAAAAGGACAACTACCCGTTACCCACTATTGATGAAATACTCCAAAAGGTGAACGGGTCGGAGATGATGTCATTCCCCGGATGGCTATTCGGGATATAATCAGGTCCTTATCCATCCTAGTGATAGGATGAAAACTGCTTTTACCACAAAGTGGGGCACCTTTGCATACAGGAGAATGCCCTTTGGACTATTGAACGCAAGTGCCACTTTCCAGCGAGCTATGGACTTTGCTTTTAAAGGGCTCATAGGTAAGTGCATCATTGTCTATGTCGATGACATTCCTGTCTTTTCTAAGAACAGGGAAAACCACGTCAGGGATCTTAAGAAAGTTTTTCAAAGATGCAGGGAACACGGTATTTCTCTCAACCCAAAGAAATGCATTTTTGGGGTAACGAAAGGAAAACTGTTGGGGCATATAATATCTAAGGATGGAATTTCCATTGACCCTAAGAGAATAGAGGCCATACAGCAGATTCCTTGTCCCACTAGCAAGAAGGGGTTGAGATCATTTTTTGGGAAGATCAATTTTGTCAAAAAATTTATTGCAGATTTTGCAGAAATAGCAAAGCCTTTGAACGACATGTTAAAGAAAGAAGTCCAGATCAAGTGGACAAATGAAAGTATAGATGCTTTTAAAAATATCAAGGACGCGATTTCTAAAGCCCCGATTTTAGTGAGTCCCGATTATACGAAGCCTTTCTATATCTACACCTTTGCTTCAGATCACTCCTTTGCGAGTGTTTTAACTCATAAGAGTGAAGGCAGCATTGAAAATCCCATTGCCTTCCTGAGTAGTCCTCTCAAAGATGCGAAGCTGAGATACTCTATTTTGGACAAGCAAATGTATGCTCTGGTTAAGACTGTGAAAAAATTCAGGCATTACATAGTCCACAGTAGGGTCTTTGCTATCGTCCCAGATCCTGCAGTCAAAGCCATGTTCATACAGAATGAATTGGGTGAAAGACGTGGTAAGTGGGTTTCAACTTTGCAGGAGTTTGATCTTGAGATTCAGTCGATGAAGATAGTTCGGGGGCAAGGGTTGGTTAAGGCAATAGCAGAGCAGGATCTAGCAATTCCATGTCAACATTATGAAGTCTCAGATATAACCAAAGATGAGTGGTATGCAGATGTGGTGTACTATCTACTAAATGGTGAATGTCCACCGCATTTGAATGCTACTCAACGAAGAGCCTTGCGTTTGAAGTCTGCTAATTTCCTAATTAGATCCGGCACATTATACAGAAAAACCATGAAGGTATTTACCTTCGTTGCGTTGATCAAAAGGAGGCAGTGCAAATCCTCGAGGAATTTCATGGTAAACATGGGACAGGGCATGGGTCCGCTAATGCCACAGCCCATCAAATCCTCAGAGCCGGTTATTATTGGCCTCGTCTGTTCAAAGATGCCCATACTCATGTGAGGTCATGCCATACATGTCAAACTGCAGCCAATAGAGACAGGAACGCTTCCATGCCTTTACAATCCGTAATTGAGTCTAGACCTTTTGCGCAATGGGGCCTGGATTTTGTTGGGATTATCAGTCCCAATTCATCTGATTCCCACAAATACATTCTGACGGCTACGGATTATTGCACAAGGTGGACCGAAGCTATCCCCACAAAGAATGCTACTTCGGAGGTTGTTATTAAATTTTTAGAGGATAACATTGTCACTCGGTTCGGGATGCCTAACTCCATTGTAAGTGATAATGGTCCAGCTTTTTCCTCTCTAGAGTTTGCTAATTGGGCATTTGATAACAGCGTGAGTTTAAAATTCTCTTCCAATTATTACCCGCAAGGTAACGGATTGGCCGAATCATCTAACAAGAATCTGTTAAATGTCATAAAAAAATTGTTGGAAAGAAATCCGCGGGACTGGCACAACAAGCTTAAGTTGGCCCTTTGGGCTGACAGAATCAGAGTCAAAGAAGCAATAGGAACATCTCCTTACCATCTGGTTTATGGACAGGATCCCATTTTTCCTACAAATCTCAGATTACAAACACTGCATTTCATGAAAGATTATTTCGGAACTAATGATAAACTTGAGTCTAGACTAACACAATTAATGCTTCTGGATGAAAAAAGGGATGAAGCTATGCTTCATTTTAGTAAACACCAGGATGTAGTAAAAATATGGTTTGACAAAAGGTCTAGAGCAAAGGCTTTTAAAATATCAGATCTAGTGCTGTTATGGGATAAAAGACATGAGAAGAAAGGGGAGCATGATAAGTTTGATTACCTTTGGTTGGGTCCCTACCAGATTTCGAAAGTCCTAGGGGAAAACAGTTTTAGACTAAGAACCTTGGATGGAAAGGATTTGGCATTACCTATCAATGGGTTGCACTTGAAACACTACTTCCAGGCTTGAGGCAGCTGGGTTTGTATTATATGTAATTATGCCATGCTTTGTTTCTTTTGTGTGCAGATTTGATACTTAAGTGTGTGTTCTTGACATGTCTAGTTTTGTATTAATGTTGTGCTTGGTTTCTTTTGTGTGTAGATTTGATATTTAAGTTGGGTGTTTTGACATGTTCAGGTCTTTGTATTAATGTTGTGCTTTGTTTTGTGTGTGCAGGTTGGACATTTAGGTGGTGTGTTTATTTGACATTTTTTTCATTGTCTTATATAAAAAAAAAAAAAAGGGGAATAAAAGTTTGAAATGTTAAACACATGCCTAAGATTGGGAGAATATGAAGCATTGGAATTATATTGTAAAAGCTCCACATGTAATACAAACAGTTAATTAATATCGCTTGAGGCTTGTGATGCATGAAGTAGTCAGTTTTACAAATTATGGTAATACTTCAGTTGCAATTTAAAGAGCATTGCATTCATCTTACATCTCACTTTGCATATACATGCCATCTTAGTTGCATATGCATTTCAGATACAAATCATTAAAGTGTGTTAAATCCTCTTAAGGTTATACTATAACATAAATAAAGAAAAATCCTAAGGTTGGAAACTGAGCCCCAGGATATCTAGAACCAAGCACAATTTGTACACACTAAAAAAGATCTTGGGCAAAATGATCAAAACCTTCCTTGGAAGAAAAGGGTCAAGCGAAAGGAATATTTCATGTCTATCCTATTATGCAACATGATCCTTAAAACAGTGGTTTTTACCACTTCCATTAAGCTTAAAGCCTAAAATCAGAGTAGTAAGGATAGGGTTAAGTCCTCATCAAACTTAGGTTGAGGATCCAACTCCCCAAAGCTTTGATTTGACCCACATGGAGTAGTAAGGATAGGGCATAATTCTCATCTCGCCTAGGTTGAGAATCTGATTCCCCAAAGCTCATATGTCTCATATCAAGATAAAACTTGGATTGGAAGGATCGTACTACTTGTCCTCTGCAAGGGATGGGTAGTCATCCCCAAGGTCTAAGTAATAAAATAATATTCTTCATTTTCATCTAAGACTTGGATTGGAAGGATCGTACTACTTGTCCTCTGCAAGGGATGGGTAGTCATCCCCAAGGTCCAAGAAAAGTAATATTAACTTCCCATTTTCATCTAAACTTGGATTGGAAGGATCGTACTACTTGTCCTCTGCAAGGGATGGGTAGTCATCCCCAAGGTCCAAAGAAATGAAGTTAAGTCATGGATTATGGGGTTAGGTATGCCCATGCACGACAACATGTCTTGTCTAAAAAACAAGACCACTGACTGTTCAGAGGGTTGGACTAGCATGACCATTTCTTCCATAATTGGTTAAATCATTTTGCTCAAAGTGAGGTAATGAATTCCAAATCAGAGTAGTAAGAATAGGGTTAAACCCCCATCTAGATAAAGTTGGGAGTCTGATTTCCCAAAGCTCTGATTTCACTTTCACTTACACATAGGTTCAAGATAATAGTGACTCATAACCAACTTTGGGATCTAATAAAACAATTCATTATACACATGGTTGATCCTAAGAGGGTTTGACAATCTTGAATATTTGTATATGATGTTAGAAAGTCTATGCATTTGTAGAAGCAAATCTCTAAGCATTTTTCATTAGGTTTCACAAATCATTTACAATCTCACACATGCATGCATGCAAAGCTGACAATGGAAGGTTGATCAAGTCCAAGCGATGGGGAATGAAAACAAATAGCACACACCGAGCTAATACTAATGATTCTGATGTTTCATGTACTTCTGATCTGTTGGTATTTGTTTATCTTTTATGTGCTAACGCCTGTATCTAAGCTCATATATTTCAGGTTGGGTTCTCACAAAATGCTCTGGAGCATTTGACAGCAGAGTCGCCATTTGTTGTGGTTAATCCACAACACACCCCAAGATTGGGGACCCACCTTGTTGCAGGTTTTCAGAGAAAATCTCACTGACCCAGATGCCAAAAATGAAGAAAAGGGGGCAAAATGTGCAAGTGTAGAAAAGTGTCGCGAAATCGCGACATGTCGCACCGTAGCGATATCGCGACATGTCGCCCCTCGCCGCTGAAAAAAGAAAAGTGTCGCGATATCGCGACATGTCGCTCCGACGAGAAAATGGTCGCGATTTCGCGACGTGTTTTGACGAAGTGTACGGACGATGAAAATGGCAGCGAAATCATGACATGTTGCTCGTCGGCAAAGAGGAGAGAGAAAGGAGAAGGAAAACCGTAGCGAAATCTCGACGTGTCGCAAAATCTGGTCAACATGGTCAAGAGGGGAAACGTCGAAATCGCGACGTGTTTGATTTTCATGGCTTGAAAGTGGATAGATGGGATAGAGGTGCATAGTAAGAGGGTAAATGGACGTTTCGTGGAGAAGTGGATAGAAAGGGCCAAGGAGAAAGGGAAAATGGCGATTTCACGACAGAAAAGTGGCCCGAAAGGAAAATGGTCATGATTTCGAAAAAGAAAATGCAGCAAAGAAGATGTCGCGATATCGCGACAAAATGAAGACCATGCCCGAAGCAGAGAAACGGTAGCGATATCGCGACAGAAATGAAGACCATGCCCGAAGCAGAGAAACGGTAGCGATATCGCGACGGGTTGCGGTAAGATGGCCCGATGGGTAAAATGGTCACGATTTCGCGACGGGGTTACAGCCGAAGCGTACGGAGAATGAAAGCGTCGCGATATCGTGACATGTCGCGATTTCGCGACATGTCGCGATATCGCTACGAAAGCAAAGAAGCAAGGCCGCGGGCTATTTTTAGTCAAGATTTTTGGGGACCGTTACTGAGCATGCAGAGAGCGCTGAACACGTGGCAAAATGCATGAGGATCAGAGTAACGCTTCGAATCGACAGTTGTTGGCCGCAGAGAAGATCAAGCGTTGCAAATGCATGCGAAGGGTTAGAACACCAAGAGGCGGGAAACTGAAACGAAGCGTCCTAGAAACTGAAACGAAGCGTCACAGAGCAGCCGAGAGCAGCGACAAAAAGTTTAAATAGCAGAAATGTAAATGGATACGGGGCTGGAGATTGTAACAAAAAAGGACATTATTTGTTGAAATAAAGGAGTTATTTGGTAAAAGCGACTTTTGTGTGTAAAATCAAAAGGAGATCGAAGCTAAGACTACTGTTTTCATTGTCAATCTTTCCTTTGCATCATTTTTTCTTGTATCTATTCGTTTACGCCATGAGATGGGTTACGATAGGTGAATGACGGAATGATGCGCTTATGTTCTTTCCTTAGAGTCTTGCATCTGATCTGATTGGATTGTGTGTTAGTACAAGTCCGCTCGGTCGGGTTGTCTTAGAACTTCATCTCTTAACTTGGGGTTTTGCAGGGAGGAGATTGCTAACCAGATTAACATCCTTCTTTGGTTTTCCAGCTGATTTGTACAAGAACATTTTCTGTTTTAGTTCCTGATATGTTTAATCTCATATTAAAGACTAACGTTAAAATAGTGTAATGATTAAACAAAGATAAAATGAACCAATTAACATTAGAATAAACCATTAATGTTAGAACATTAGAAGGATTTTTGTTGCATGATTGATTATTTTAACAAATTAGGGTTACAAAGTTGGCTGTGAATCAACAAAGGCCCCTTGTTAACAGTTACTTGCAGGATCTGAGTTATTCTGGGATATATTTGTTTATGTGCATTAAGTTGAAATCGGTTTTATGCATATAGAGATCTGTTCCACAAGAAGCTTGGAGAAATAAAAAATTAATAACTTATTTCTTTGCAAGAAAGAGTTTCCTGTTAGAAACTCTAGTTGTGTGGTCATTTTGTTGTGAGACAAAATATTCACTCAACAAGTATAGTTGCTCTTTGCTCTTATACACCACAAATACAATTGCTCTTTGCTCTTATACACTACATAAAGTAAATTGTTCATTGTTGAAGTTTGATATATTTACATGTATTGAATTGATTTATGATCCAAAGATTATTATCTTTTGAATATTATAGGATTTTTTTAATATTTTCTTAGAGTAAAACTGTATCTTTTGAATATTAGAGTATATTGTTAATATTTTATTAGAGTAAAACTCTAACTATATGTATTTAAAGTAACAAGCTATACAGTTCTATCATCATGAATCGTTTCTAACTAGTATATATAACAATATTTTTATATTCTTTCATCCTCAACATTGAAAGAACGAGAATAGTTTAAATTTTTACATTTTTTTTTAAATTAGTGGTTTACTATGGGACATATCCTATTGGTTTTCAGTTGCTCTTTGCTCTTATACACTATAGATATAGGCATAGTTATAACACATGAAAAGGAAACAATGGGAGCTAGAATTGTTGTTTTGCTCTTTGGAGTGGGCATTGTTTCCAAAGCTGCCAAAGCTCAGTTGTAACTATATGTATTTAGAAAGTAACAAGTTATATAGTTCTATTATCATGAATCATTTCTAGCTAGTAGATATAACAATATTTTTGTACTCTTTCATCCTGAGCATTGCAGGAATGAGAACAAATTAAATTTTCACATATTTTTTTTTGAATTAGTGGTTTACTATGGGCATCAATATTGGTTTTCAGTTGCTCTTTGCTCTTACTAAAGATATGGTATAATTATAATACATGAATTTTGAAGTTTGATACAGATACAATTATAGGCATAGTTGCTCTTTGCTCTTATACACCATAGATACAATTGCTCTTTGCTCTTATACACTACATAAAGTAAATTGTTCATTATTGAAGTTTGATATATTTACATGTATTGAATTGATTTATGATTTGGAAATTATTATCTTTTGAATATGATTTTGTTAATATTTTCTAAGAGTAAAACTATATCTTTTGAATAATAGAGTATTTTGTTAATTTTTTATTAGAGTAAAACTATAACTATATGTATTTGGAAAGTAAAAAGTTATACAGTTCTATCATCATGAATCATTTCTAGATTGTAGATATAACAATATTTTTGTATTCTTTCATCCTCAATATTGGAGGAATGAGAACATATTAATTTTTCACATATATATTTATGAAATTAGTGGTTTACTATGGGACATCTCCTATTGTTTTTCAATTTCTCTTTGCTCTTACACACTTACAAATATAGGCATAGTTATAGCACATGAAAAGGAAACAGTGGGAGCTGGAATTGTTGATTTGCTCTTTGAAGTGGACATTATTTCCAAAGCTGGCAAAGCTTAACTTTGATTTTCCTACGTCCTTTATACATATATATATATATATATAGGTGAGACCCTAAAAGATCATAACCCTAAGAGGGCGGTTAAGAGGGTGGTTTAAAACCATCATCGTAGCCCTAAGAGGGTGGTTTTTTTAGGTTGTTTTTAGCCATCGTTGTATGTCATGGATTTTTTATGATGCCCGCATAGATGATGACTGAATAACAATCTTTAAATATCTTTAAGGGTGGTTTATAACCACCGTTAAATCATTTTTTTGGTGTAGTTTTTATAACCTCCCTCTTAGGGTTAAGAATGCAGTTTAAAATTGGTCTCTTAGGCCTAAGAGAGCTAAGAGGATAATTTTAAATCATCCTCTTAGGCCTAAGAGGTCTTAACCCTAAAAGGGCAGTTTTAAACTACCCTCTTAGACCCTAGAGGGAGGTTTTTAACCGTCGTCATATGTTGCAAAATTTTTATGACACCCTCATAGACAATGGTTGAATAACCACCTTTAAAATTCTTTAAATGCAGTTTAAAATTATTGTTAAAGCCCTTTTTTGGTGTAGTGTGAATAGTTTCATTCCTAGTCATTTGTACTCACATAAAATTTAATCAAGAATATATCATAATCCCTAGGTTCATTATTGTATGTTTAATTTGATAACATATTACATTAAATGTAAAAATCAGCTATCCCTATCTACTCAACATCATAAACAACTTCAACACTTCTAGCAACAACATCACCCAGTATCAACATTTTCATCATCAACAAATAAGTAAAGGGATTAGGTATGGCTTCTAAACCTTCCCATTTTTTGAATGGTTTTCTACAACTTGAGTGAACTAGGGACCTAATTGAGGCAAGCCCTTAAACAAACCTAACTAGTTTTTTGTTTATTTATAGATTCACAAAGTGAGGAAAGGTTTAAAAATGTGTATCATGTTGTCATGTATGTTGTCAACCATCAGAATCACCTTCAAACATAATCAAGTATAGATGAACCTTTATATTAAATTACCCTTAGGATCATTTACTTAGTGTTGTATTTTATCTTTTCTTGTTTGTATTCAAGGAAATTGGAAAATACATTCTTATTACATTGCATTATAGATCTCTTCATTGTTGTATTTATAATTATTTTCTTTGTATATTCTATACAAATTATAATAACAAATCTTCTTGAATATCAAGGATTGTTGTTACTTATTTTCTTTACAAAATTTACTCCTTAGACAATAGTGTTGCTTTGTAGCAATGCTTCTATATGCATGATAATGTTTCTATTATTGTCACTCATCTTTAGTGCTTGTGTTGTAGTTAAATATTAGTTTGATATTGATTGCATATCCCAATTATGGTAACACTTAGGTTACTTATATTGACTATCAAAATAGAATAATATCATTCTCTTTCTACTATATTTGTCTATGTTTATGTCCATGCCCATGTCCATGTGTGCATGTTGGACTGTGTATGTGTTGTTTGATGAAGAAGCATTCTTCATTTGTGGTGCTTTGAAACTTTGTAGTTGAAAGCATTGATGTAACAACAACTAATGCTAATGGAGATAGATTTTACCATGGCTCTTTCTTTTGTTCTAAAACCAATTCTTTTTGTAGTTGTTTAGCTAAGGGTTATTCCTTTTGTTTTGCAGCAGCTTCTTCTACTTTTTATCTTAGAATTTGTTGTTCAAATTATTTCCTTTTTATTGCTACCTCCTCTAGGCGTTATTATTTTTCAATTTTATCTAATATTTGAGTGTCTAAATCTTGTCTCATATAAAACTCAAATTCAACAAATTAGAAATGTTGCTTTATTGGTCAACTTTAGTAAATATGGAAAGCTTTGGGAATGAGTATTAGGTAACTGAGTTGGACATAAACTATACAAATCCAAAATTAATACTATAAGTGATACAACCTTAAACTGCACATGAAAGTGATAAAATTCACACATCAATGTAACTATTGGGTGGCTATTAGATTTAGTCTTGGAGCAAGTACTTTTGTTTTTATTTAACATGTTGTTCATTTATAATTATTTCCTCCTAATGAATACATAGTGTTTGCTAATATTTCATATTGAGTCAGATTCCAAAGAGAGTACATAAGGCTGGTACATATCCCTTCTAATTTCTATGGTTCTCAAATTGTGGTTGTACTAGGGGATGCCCCCATAGAAAAATGGTTATATATGGCCTAGTGACTATTGTTAGAAAATATTTCACTTCATAAGATTTTGTGGCTATACACAAGTGCAATGCTCAAACCAACACTAAATATGGTTGATGTTATTCTTTGGGATATTATATTATATTATTCTTCAAAGGGTATAACTACATATCAAATTCATTAGTAAACTCCTCTCCCTTAGAAATAAACCTCAAGGACATCTTGTGCTTCTTCAAATAGTCTCTTTCTATTTTATGTGCATCTTGTAAATCTCATTGGGGTTGTGAGAGGGTCCAACATTGTACTATTCCAATATTTCATGTCTAATTCTTGATGCCTTTGAGTTACCTCAAACATGGTGAATGTTTCCTATTGGTTAGGATTTTGAAAGTATTTGTTTGTTCCTAGACCTAGTGGTTAGATGAATGTTCTAGAGAATATATGCTACAAGGAAGTGTAAATAAAATTTTCTCTTGATTATGTTACACTTTGCATGGGGTGGGATATATTGCCATGGAATTCCATAAAAGATTGGTTTAGATTCCTTTGAATTTTATCTACCATTTTGGTCTCAACTTGCATTGTTGATCTTATTTGACCTTATCCCTGTACTTTACTGACTAATTGTTATTTTCCTTTTGTCTATGGTCCTTTGTAATCAGGTGGACCTTGTGGCATTAGCCTTATTTTGGTTCTTGTTTTTCTACCTCAAATGTAACTATTGGGTGGCTGTTAGATTCTTGAAAACTAGGAAAAATTTAGGTTATGCAAATGAGTTTTTTTGGGTCTGATTACACCTTCTCTTTGCTCTCTCTGCAAGTGGAAATAGAAGAAATAAGTCCAATTTAGATCTTGATTTTTTGTTTTATACATGGATTATGATTTGGTCTTTCTAGAAATTAAAATTTTTTACGATGTGTTTGTACAATATTCAAAGTGATAATATGTACAAAAAAGACTAAGAAATATACCATAGGTAGCTGAGGCTATCATAATAAATCAATATTCCATGACATATGCCTCACACACTAGTAAGTACTTGAAATTTGATAGTGTTGTTCAATAGTGGTTGACCTGGGTATATTAGAATTGATCATGGTTTTGTCATTTATTACGGTGTATTGTAGCAACTGGTGGAAGATACCAGCTATGAAGTTCGATGAATGAGGAGGATAAGAAGGTGAACCTTAACATAAATGAATCTGATGGCAAGAATACTCAAAATAGGGTTGACAATGCTTTGACTAACAAATAATGTACATAGACCACACAAGAAATTTACCCGTGATATTGTATTACTCATTGTCATACTATATGACATAATGATGTTTAGATGGTGCTAGCATTATAGGTGTTGATGCCATGTCATAACACACTTCAAACACTGAATATCGTAGAAAGAGAGATCCAACAGGATGTGCAACAAAGTCAAGCAACATAGATAATATGGAGATCATTTGCAATATAAACGAACAACCCCATAGGAAAAAAATCTATTAAGTTTACATATTACTTGGGGATGATTGTGAGGGAGATTGTCCCTATCACCTATACAGACTAGAGAGCAATCCCAATGGAAGTCAAAAACCAGTTATGGACACTCATTACAGTAAATTTCTAGCCAATGGAGTTCATAGTATCTATTTTTAAATATTTATATAAATTTTACATCTAATAAGATATCGGTTTGATGCAACAAAACTATATCATTTCAAACGCAATGAAGAAATGGGTCTTAATGATCATGGACAAGCAATGACATGAATATAAGCATCGACTTGTGAAAAAACTATAATAAGTATGATAATGACAAAGATAGAATTGCTAATCTCCCACCTCATGTATCACAAAAATATTAGGAAGCCTTTGTGAATTGCAGGAGCATCACTGAATTTAGGGCAAGTACTAACCAATTTGCTATGGTAGTTCATATCATTGTTATGTTCATGTGAATTTTGATGACCTTGCTCTCCCTAATAAATTTATATATTGGTTTCTTCATTGTGTTATAGGTGGTGAGGCAAATAAATAAACAAAACAGATCTCACTAATCCATCATGCACACTTGCAGTCAAACATGATATGCTCGACTAGATCATGAAATGGTATTCTATCATACTCATCTATTATATGTGGCAAATATAGCTCTATTTTTTTATCGTATGACGTATCTCCATGTATCTCCAACTATATATCTTGTAAAGGAAGATCCAACCAAATGCGAAAACTCCACTACTAAGGGAAATTGTGTGCATGGTAGCTCATACAAAGAAGGATGGGGCTCTTGTTTCAGCAGAAGTTGTAGAGACAATCGTAAGTGACATTCCCTTGAAAATAGCAATATGTTGAACTTCAAACCATTGTTATATCATTTATTTTTAACATGTTACCAGTTAACTATACATGTGATGTTGCCAAAAAAATTGGATGATGAAATGTCGTTTGTGAGCTCAATAAATCAATGTATTAACTATGATGTCCTCACCAAGGTTTTAGGACCCAAAATATTGGGTTGAGGTTGAGGTATCAATAAAGGAGTATCTCTAACTACTCTATTTGCTGGTGAGAGTTATATATAGAAGTTGCACCAGATGCAAGAGCATATGGTAGAGAAACAACAAAATTTGGAAGAGAAGCTTGCCAAGAATGAAAAATTTTGAAGAGAAGATTGTAAAGAAAGATAAAAATATTGAAGAGATTTTGAAACGGATTTCACAGATAGAGGTGTGTTAGTTTTTTCATGATTTTATATTTTAAATGTTTACATGTTGCACCCCTAAAGTTGTAATGATCCCTTGCATATAATTCCATAGGTAGCATCACTACATACTACCCCTATAAGTGGACACAACATTGGTGGTGGTGATCAAGGCACAAACAGTTTCTCAATATCTTCTAGGCCAGAGTCACAAATGGTATGACTATTATTTTAAATATAAAATGGTTGACTTATTTTGTATTGTATGCTATATAGTGAATTTATCTAGGTTGTTGATTTTCTATGTAGGGACTAAAAAGAAATCGATCACTCAAACTAAGAGAAGGGAATGCTACCTGACTCATATCCATAAGGATAACATAGTGGCCGAAGGCATGATGATCAGTAATGAACTTGAAGAACTTGTACATGATCAACATTTGGGTGAAGGTTATTGGAAAGTCAATTTGCACGTCGTCCATAAAGAGGAAATAATCCTATTTATAAGGAATGATGAGATGGTCACAATGAATGATGTTGTGGGCTCCTTCATTGCCTAGCCTAAATCAAATATTATTTACAAATAATGGACAACCAAGCTAGGAGTGAGGTGAGTAGGTATCTTGATCATGAGGTTGGCTAGTCAGATACAAGAAGGTAATTTGGTAAAAAAAAGAGAGAGAATGCAAGTGTTGCTAGGGCATAGGATTAAGAGTCTAATCATACATGCATGTTGTAATATGTTTAAATGAAGGTTTATTATGTTGAGTAAGTGTTGGTTATGAAATTGATGTTTCATGTTTGACTCTTAGTCCTAGTCCTTAATAGTAGTACTTGATTTGCATAAATGCATATTTATGTATCTAACAAAATTCTCAGGATACCCTCTCACTTCATCTTTGATGGTTGGGGTAAGTAGGGATGTTTAGAAATCTGCCCATTATATGGAGGGCTTAGGTTGTCCATTCACCTATATCTATAAATAAGAATTGCACTTGAAATAAGAATTTTTCATATAAATATATAATCATAACTAATTTTGCACTTTAAGGCAAGTAAATTTATGAAGTATGCAAAGGCCGCAATGAAAGTTTTTTTCTTTTTATGAAATTTCTTTCATTGCTAGATCTTTATATGTTTTTACAAGGATATAGTGGACATTTATCTTTTGTGTGTATGGTTGGTTTTTGCTAGGTTTTTCTATTGGGTGGAAGGTTGATATTAGCATGCAATAGCCTGAGGAGATTGATTTCAATATTGTTTGGGATCATCATCCCAGTTGTAGTATTATGTGCTTTAGTAGGGATAAGCTTTGTGGAAATACTTCCACATGGGTTTGCAATTATGGTTATCAGATTTGGTTTCACATCATATGTGAGAGTGAACCCTTTCTACCTATATATATGCATGGTTTTTTGTATTTGTACTTGATTTATAGGATTTAGGGTTTATCCGCTTTGGATTTACCCACTGTGGTTATATTTACAATGGTTTACTATTTTATCTCTTAGTCACTTCTTGAGCTCCTTGGGTTCTTTTTGCCCTAGTACTTAAATATTCTAACCGGATGTGGTCTTTGAATTTTATTTACCTCCTTTGGTCACTCTTGGACATAATATAATTTCTTTATTTCTTGATTTTGTACATGTAAGAGGTGCAATAGATCATTGTTGTTCGTAAATAATAACTTGGTTTTCATCCAACAATCTAAGAGAAAATATTCCATATATTATTTAAAATAAACTTTGTGTAATTCTAAGCTTCAAGATCCAATTTGTCAATATTTTGATGGCAGCCTTGGTAGCTGTAGCATTCTATTTATTGTATTTTTATTGTGGACTCTGAAATCTATGCCATATTTTCTCTTCCAATGGTTTACCTATTGAAATCTATCCTATTTATTATGTATTTTGGGTTTTCCCATTGTGGTTATATTTATAATGGTTTACTATTTTATCTCTTAGTCACTTCTTGAGTTCCTTGGGTTCTTTTTCCCTAGTATGCAAATATTCTAATTGGATTTGGTCTTTGAATTACATTTACCTCCTTTGGTCACTCCTGGACATAATATTATTTCTTTATTCTTGCTTTTGTACATGTAAGAGGTGCAATAGATCATTGTTGTTCATAAATAATTACTTGGTTTTCATCCAACAATCTAAGAGAAAATATTCCATATATTATTCAAAATAAACTCTATGTAATGCTAAGCTTCAAGATCCAATTTGTTAATATTTTGATGGCAGCCTTGGTATCTGTAGCATTCTATTTATTGTATTTTGACTGTGGACTCTGAAATCTATGTTACATTTTCTCTTCCAATGGTTTACCCACTAAATATATTCTATTTATTATGTATTTTGGGTTTGCCCACTATGGTTATGTTTATAATGGTTTACTATTTTATCTCTTCACTTCTTGAGCTGCTTGGGTTCTTTTTCCCTAGTACTTAAATATTCTAACTGGACGTGGTCTTTGAATTTCATTTACCTCCTTTGGTCACTCTTGGACATAATATAATTTCTTTATTCTTGCTTTTGTACATGTAAGAGGTGCAATAAATCATTGTTGTTTGTAAATAATTACTTGGTTTTCATCAAGCAATATAAGAGAAAATATTTCAATATTATTCAAAATAAACTTTGTGTAATGCTAAGCTTCAAGATCTAATTTGTCAATTTTTGATGGTAGCCTTGGTAGCTATAACATTCTATTTATTGTATTTTTACTGTGGGCTCTGAAATCTATGCTACATTTTCTCTTCCAATGGTTTTATCCACTGAAATCTATCCTATTTATTATGTATTTTAGGTTTGTCCACTATGGTTATATTTACAATGGTTTACTATTTTATCTCTTAGTTACTTCTTGAGCTCCTTGGATTCTTTTTGCCCTAGTACTTAAATATTCTAACCAGATGTGGTATTTGACTTTGATTTAGCTCCTTTGGTCACTCTTGGACATAATTTAATTTCCTTATTTCTTGCTTTTAGGTGTAATAGATCATTGTTGTTCGTAAATAATAACTTGGTTTTCATGCAATAATATAAGAGAAAATATTCCATATATTATTCAAAATAAATTGTGTGTAATGCTAAGCTTCAAGATATAAATTGTTAATATTTTGATGGTGGCCTTGGTAGTTATAACCTCCTATTTATTGTATTTTGACTGTGGACTTTGAAATCTATGCTACATTTTCTCTTCCAATGGTTTACCCACTAAAATCTATCCTATTTATTATATATTTTAGGTTTACCCACAATGGTTATATCTACAATGGTTTATTGTTTTATCTCTTAGTTACTTCTTGAGCTCATTGGGTTCTTTTTGCCCTAGTACTTAAATATTATAACCAGATATGGTCTTTGAATTTTATTTACCTTCTTTGGTCACTCTTGGAAATAATATAATTTATTTATTTATTTTTTGCTTTTGCACATGTAAGACGTGCAATAGATAATTGTTGTTCGTAAATAATAACTTGGTTTTCATCCAACAATCTAAGAGAAAATAATCCATATATTATTTAAAATAAATTGTGTAATGCTAAGCTTCAAGATCCATTTTTTCAATGTTTTGATGGTCGCCTTGGTAGCTATAGCATTCTATTTATTGTATTTTGACTGTAAACTATGAAATCTATGCTACATGTTCTCTTCTAATGGTTTACCCACTAAAATCTATCTTATTTATTATGTATTTTGGGTTTGCCCACTATGGTTATATTTATAATGGTTTACTGTTTTATCTATTAGTTCTTCGGCTCCTTGTGTTCTTTTTTCCCTAGTACTTAAATATTCTAACTAGATGTGGTCTTTGAATTTCGTTCTCCTTTGGTCACTCTTGGACATAATATAATTTCTTTCTTTCTTGTTTTTGTACATGTAAGAGGCACAATAGATTATTGTTGTTCTTAAATAATAACTTGGTTTTCATCCAACAATCTAAGAGAAAATATTCCATATATTATTCAAAATAAATTGTGTGTAATGCTAAGCTTCAAGATCCAATTTATCAATAATTTGATGGCAGCCTTGGTAGTTGTAGCATTCTATTTATTATATTTTGATGGCAACCTTGGTAGCTATAGCATTCTATTTGTTTTATTTTTATTTTTTTTGGGATTGAAGTTTAATGGGTTGGATTTTGGGTACAAAATTATTTATATATATGTGTGTGTTTTTGTTTTATTTTATTTTAATTTTGTTAATCGGATCCAATGGTTTTGGTTGTGAGTGTAAATGCTTAGTTTTATTTATTTCTTTATTGATTGAATGGATTTGATTTGATTTAAGGGATATGTTTTTATTCCCTCATTTTTAATGGATTCAAATGGTTCTGGTTCTAGGTCTAAAAACTTCTGTTTACTCCATTGAATTTAAAAGGCTTTTGATTGTGGGTGCAAGATTTTTTTTAATATTCTCTTCAACATAAAAAATGAGCACTATGCTAGTTTGGATTTAGGTGCTCCTTTGATTGAGTGCTATGTTGAAGTAAATCACTGTTGAGTGCTATGTTGTTTTAGCTGAGGTAAACTACTGCTAAGTGCTATGTTGTTTTAGTTGAGGTAAACCATTACTGAGTGCTATGTTGTTTTAGCTAAGGTATCCTTTGTATTGTTTTAGGTGAGACCCTAATATGGTGGTTTTAAACCACCCTCTTAGGTTACCCTAAGAAGACGATTTTAAAACGACCCCCTTAGGGTCTAAGAGTGTGGTTAAAACCACCTTCTTAGACCCTCAAAGGGCAAATTTTTGAGGCAGTTTTTAGCCTTCCTTGTATGACACAAAATTTTACAATGCCCTCATAGGCAATGACTGAATAACCACCCTTAAAGGCCTTTAAGAGCGGTTAAAAACCACCATTAAAGCCATTTTTTGGTGTAGTGAATGTTGTTATATTGTTGTCTAATTTTGACAATAACATGTACAGGTGTGGGAGATTGAGGAAGTGAAGCACAAAACTGGATTTGTGCTTCATGCTATTGGTCGGCCATTAGATAGAAATATTTATGAAGGCTCCTTTTTGTACCATACAAATAGTTGACAAGTTTTTTTTATTCTTTTCCCTTGTTTTAAATAAAGCAAACAGTGACTAATTTTATTTTTGGATAGTTGATTAGGTTACTATAGAGATGTATTATAAATTTCTATGTTGTCTATCACATGCTTTATACCTTTCCCCACCTCCCTCCCAAATATCCATCACCTCACAAAAAAGAAAAAAAATTGGATAAACTCAATTTACAATATTAGATAAAGTGCTTGGATAACCAACTTGTTGAACTACAAATAAAAGTCTACGTGGATATGTAGTAGTGCTAGAATACTTTCAAATATATACCATAACTAACCACTTCTATCTTGTATTTATGAGTTCTAAAACACAAGCTCAATAAATACACCATAATTTTATATTTTGAGCAAAAATATTGCAAATCATGCATAATATTAGAGACACAAAGGGGGTTAATAGTGTTCTAATGACTACAACTAAACTATACCAAAGATGAAAATAAACATTCCCATGATGTGTTGCAACTATCTCTTCATGTCTATAGAATTCTCCTATATAGATGTTGTTATTGTCTTGTGCTTCTTCCATTGGTTCATTTTGGATAAACTAACCAACCTTGATTCTTCTCAAAGGATCCTCAAAATTAAAATATTTGCTTTAGCTTGTTGGGTATTCATGGATATGTGATAACTTATCTCCTTTACTATGAAGCTAAATATTTATTAGCTTTAGTTTGCGTACACTCTTTTACTCCTGAGTGTCTTGTCTGAATATGCTCATATATCCTTTTGGGTTTTTTGTGTTCGACTTTAATTTGCTTGCAATCTTCTTTTTTTGAATATCTTGTTTGAATATGCTCATAGATGTAGCCTTTTGCATTCTTTAATTAATTATTCACTATCACAATGACTTTGTCTTATGGATCTAAAACGTCTATAAATTTTGTGTCACTCCTATACAGAGGATCACTAAACAACAATGGCAAAAGTTTGCATGAATATGCTTTCTTGTAATATTTTGGACTCAAACTATTTATTTCATACATTCTTTTCAGATTACTCTTTTTGGTACACATTTTGTTAAAGTAATTTGATAGGACCAATGAAATGTACTAATTTTACCCTAGCCTTAAAATATGGTAAAAGTTATGACATCTAGAAAGGGAACATACTCTAATGCTTCAAGAAATTGAAGCAATGTTCTTTCCTTAGATAAATAAAGGTATTACTTTGTATGTAAAAGATACAAAACCATACAACTAGGTTGACATCCATTGTAAATATGCCAAAATTTTGATGTTTACAAAAAAAATGTTTACAAAGCCTTCATGACTTCTACTTTTACAATTTTGTTTATGACTATAAACATTGTAAGAGGTTTCTAATTAATTTATATCTTTAGTGGATATTATTATATGTTTATATTAGTTGCTATTTTATTAGTAAATCCTATATTCCACTAGGTCCTCTTTAAGGGGAACAAGGCAATGAGGAGATGTGTAGACGTTTTCCCCTAAGCCTTGGAATGGAGAGATGAGTAATCAAAGGTTTCATGTGTGTGGGTGATATGTCCACATGGAATGTAGGTGTTACTATGTCAATTTTGTGAGTTAGGTGGGCTAGTTGCTTAGTATTTTCTCTTAACACCATTTTTCTTGATGGTCCTTTTGTACATTATCTTGTTTTGGATCTAATAAATATGGTTTAAATCCACTAGTCTTTCTTTTTTATTTTGATAAATAATTTTTTTTTAAGAAATAGGTAGTTGGGAGTTGTTATAAATATCACCTCCTATATCAACCGTATCCAGTGTTGTTTTGAGTGTTGACAACTCCCAAAATGGATATTGTATGAGCTTAAAATTCACCAAGCAGGTAACACAATAAATTAGATTGAGATTACGAATACTTGGATGAGGTATTCTCTATAAACATTGTAGGGAGAAGATCCAATAAAAATACACTTGAAGGATATGATATTTGAGGATGTGCTATTGTCAAAATGTCAAAGATTATTTTTTGAAGGAGATAAATGCTTGTTGTTCCTAAAATACATAAGTTTAACAACTACAGGTAATGAAAGAAGAATGTTTGTGATGTGATGATTGTCACCAAGATAGTGGGGATGCTAATTTTGTTACATCAACATAACTATTGATTTTATTTGTTTTTAGTTGATTGGTAAATAAGTTACTGATTCAAGAGAAATTCATTATGAGTAACACACAACTACTTATTTAGTGTATTGCAATTGGATAGATGCAATGATAAAATTTATTTAAATATCCATGTTAATATTTAGAGCATGGATTGTTACTAGATCCATGTGTGAGGTACAAGATTGTCTTGTGGGGTGCATGATTGTCCTCCTATGTTGGGTTGTAATAGAAATGAGCTATCACTTCCAAATTGTCATGAAGATATTTTGTGAAAGATTGATTTTGAGCATGTATCAATAAAGAAGGCATGAAGTGTATATTTTGGCCTATGAATTCCTATTGATAACAAACACAAATAAACCCTGATCAAATTGTCTTCCAAGCTTGAGGTCATAGCTTGAGGAAACACAATAATCCTAGACTTGGTATGAAGGTGAAGAAGGTCTAATTCATGAATAATACAAAATCATGTTATTCAAGATATATGTACAATATTTACAACTAAGATTTATGATATGGAACAACTGATCATGTGATGTATGCATATTGATTGCAAATGATTGAGTAATTGTGTGCGTGCTATGTTTTACATGAATTTGATGTATAATTTTGACATTTATTTTTATAACAAAGAAATTAGGCTTGGATACCTTGTGGTCATGAGTGTGTCAAGTTCATGCAAAATAAAGAGCATCCTTTGTTCAAGCTGTTCAAGCAGAGTACACCCACATAGTGACATTGTTTTTAATGGAGAGGTCATTGATTTATAGTCAATGTTCAACATGGTGATATAAAAAGTATTCTTGCGAAGGAAGATTGAATGTACTATCCTTAAAATTTCCTTAGTGTTATGTTGTTAGAAGGATACTAAAGTGAAGTAAAATTATTCCCTTCCCAATTATGTACTACTATTACATCATGTCTGTGATCCCCAATATTTTTATAAATTATATACTGCTATTACAACAAACTATATTATCACAAAATCATATATTGTTTAGCAAGATTTGAACTTGTCTCCACATTGGGAGAAGATATTTTTAACAATTTACTTTAAGCCATTTGATTTTTTTAATTGGGTATATGGAATTGAAATGAGCCCCATCATATTACATCATGACCACATTATCACCAAATTGGCAATTATGCATATATCACTTGGTGAAATTTGAACTTGGATCTCTCTTTAAAAATCTTGGATGAGATCCTTTGAAATGGGAGATCTTAACTATGTGTGAACGAAAAGTACAATATTGTTCTCATCCTTATCAAGGGAGATGTCAACCATCTCTCCTTCCTACAAAATCAACACTAATAGATAATTAATTGGTAGATAATTAGGGAATGTTGATTACAATATTTTACAATATACGATAAAGTACTATAATTCACATTACATCTTCATACCCACATATACAAACTCACATGCTATCCTTATTAATAACTTTTACAAAGGGTCTTGACATTTCAACTTCAACTATCTCTACATCTCCTCAAGATCATGGGATATATGACTCTTAATATTTCTCATAGGAGAAATATTATATTGACTCCTTTATAATAGTAAACATCGAATGATTAATAAATGAAAAATATTTACAAGACACCTAGACATTAAATATTTACAAAGTATTTACAATATACTTGCAAGGTACTTGTAAGGCACCAAATAATGTAATAATATTTAACACTCCTCCGTATTACATTATTTGGTATAGTGTGAATTTTGAATTAGGTTTTGAATTTCAAGATCTGACTTACACTTTTCTTTTGGTGCTATAATCTATCACAACAGTTGTAATCGATACCTATTATAATTTTGGATTTTCTATTTTTTGTCACAACATTCCCTACTACAAAATTGGTATTAGTATTCTCTGTCACAAAATCACTTTCATTAGCTTGTCATATTTCATTATATCCCTATATAGTATCAATTGATTTTGTGTGTCTTTCAAATTCATCATTATCTTGATTTGAATGCAATAAGGCCACACAAGAATATTTATCATAACATAGAATATTTATGATAAATTATGAATAATTTATATCATCATTATCCTTGTCACTAATTTAAGACTTTAAATCATTAACAACACACTATCTATCAAATTTGACAACTTGGCCCACATATTGACCAACACACTCTACACAATTAGAGATAATTTTCTTTTACAAACATTCTAATATGTGAAACTATCACAATCAAAATTAGAAAGCCTCAAATCATAATTCCCTAGAAAAACACATCTAGAATTATTCTTTTTTTTTGGGTCACATCTAGAGTTATTCTTATCAAAGCCTTCATTATGACCATCACAAAAATTGACTATTTCACAAACAATTTATGCATGATCTTTCTTAAGAGTGTTACTCAAACCATTAGTGTTTTTTTTTTTGTGAAGGATCATCACTTGCATATTTCCTTTGACAAGAGTTCCAATATGTGCCTATGGTCCTTGAATCACTATTACCACTTTGAATTTGATCACATGTGTCATGATATTTATTAATCACCTTGAGGTTATTACTTAACTTTTCATTTTGTTCTTGTTTAGAATATTCTTCGCAAGAACTTTTTTTTTAAATTTTTTCACAAGAGTTTTGTGAGTTGATTCATAGTCCTCATCATGGTTAGATTGTGATTCTTGTACCTCTTAAACCATGTGCTTTTTCTATTTTTCTATTTTAGATATTATTGTTATGTTCATATATATTGTTGTTGATTTGATTGATATAACCTTTTTTTATTTCTTTGGAAAGATCTACAATTTTGATTCCATTAATTAAGCAAATTAAATCTGTAAAATTTGGTGATGTGTCCTTCTTTGTTACATCTATGACAATATTTTTTGTTCTATTTTGGTTGATTTTGTGATGAGGAGGTAGAAGGATTTCTTGTGTTATTTAGTGGCCTTTCTTTGATAGTTAATATCTTACTTGATTTTTTGTTTCATATTCCTAAAGGATATTAACTAACTCTTCAACCAACACTTTTTTGTTTGACACTTGGAGAGATGACCAATATTTTAAATGATTTTGGAAATTCTCTAGGTGTAATTGAGATAAGAAACTTATCTTCTACTTTATCTCCCATAGTTCATAGTTTGATTTTAAATATACTATCTTTCTAAGAAAGTGTTCTATATTTTCACCATCTTGGACTCAAAGTAAGTATAATTGTGATTGTAGATGCATTATAGTAGCTTCTTTCCTTCCTTCAAATATGGTACATAGTTTATCCCAAGCCTCTTGTGAAGTTTTGGCCTCACTTATATGTGCTTGTATTTCATATGATATCCCAAATGTTATTAGCATCAGTGCTTTTGCATCTTCATATTTATATTTTTATCTACCTATGATATCCTCTTGATTACTTTTATCTCTGGTGACTAATTCCTAAATTTTTTTTAATAATAAGTATTGACTTCATCTTATTTTTCCAAGGAATGAAATTTGGTCCCTTTAGTAACCAAGATTTTGAAAGAGATTTTTGCATTTGCCATGGGGCCTTTTAAGAAATGTTTTTGAACTTTCATAATGTCTTTTACAATTAAAAAGTCTTTATTCACCAAGTAGAAAGCTTTTCAACTCCCTAATTAATTCACCGATGTTTTATAGGAATTTTTAGAAAATAAACTTTCTTTTCTTGCAATTTATTTTTCAAGGTTTCCTTTTTGACACTTCTAATGTTTTTCTTCCCTTTTTAATTACAAAAATTATCCATTAAAAAAATCCTTATGGGCCAATAATATTTCCATTCATCCATTTCCTTTAAATTATCTAAAAAATAGCCTTCTAAATTTTTTGAATGGCTTTAAATATTTTCCCAAGTTTGATTCTTCAAAAATTTTCCTTGCTTCCTCTTTAAAATTTTATCATTTAAAAGGTTTCCTATGGATTCTTTTTGTCTCCCTAATTATCTTCCTTTCAATATTCCAATGAAAAATAGAGAATATAAATGGAGGTAAAAATATTTCATACCTTATGAAATGTGCTCATTATTTCCCTTTCCTCGATTAATCTTCAATGTCTCTACTCCTTTCAAAATTCCCTTGCCAAAAAATTGACCTCATAAAAAATCACATGAGCTTTTTGATTGAAAAATATCTTAATTCCTCTAATTTTTATACTTTTCAAATCAGATATCATCCTTTTTTATAAAATAGTTGTTACTCAATATTAATCCTCAATCATATTGGCACCAACCTTATCACCATAAATCAACCACTTTTCTTAAAAATAAAGTGTGCACATTATGAATTTACTTTGCACTTGCTATTTGTATACCTCCAATTTTCAATGGCACTCAATGTTTTGTATGTTAAAATGTGCTTTCCTACAATGTCTTATGGAACTCATTTTTTTGTATGCCAAAACGTCCTCTCTTACAATCTCTATTAGGGCTCAATCTGCTAAAATATTCTTACCTAAAATTCTAATATTCTATCAACCGATGCACTATTAATGTCATCCTTGGACATGTGCAATGAGAATATCATTCTCCTATAATATGCATTTTATCCCTCTTCTGCTTGCGTTTTCTATTCTAACACTCATTGGCATGTCTTTTGATTTGATTTATTTTGTGCTAATTTCTCTTAAACGTTACTTATACAACCTTAAATTCCATAGGATATCATCTATAGCTTCAGTATTAATTACATATTTACTATGTAGTACCATTGGTGTATAGTACTAGTGATGCATAACATCACTATGTCACAACAATATTGTGTAGCACCAAAGATGTGTAACGCTACTGTTGTGTAACACCTTTGATGTACAACATCAATGATGTGTAGCATCGATAATGTGTGCTACCAGTGATGTGTAGAACCATTGACATGTATCCCCATTGGAATGTAACACCATAAAAATAACTCCAATTCTATGTTGCACCAACATCTATCACACTTTTCTTTAACACTCTTGTACTATTTTGTAGTTCATGTATATCATGCTGCTCCTTCATTAGTAGCTCTTTTTTCAGCAATGTCAAAATCTTTTATTTTTCTCTTTCCATACTCCATTTGAACTCCATTAGCAAGTTGATAAGCCTTTTTGTTAAAGTTTCTTATTATATATACAAAATTTATGGATTTGAAATGGTTGCATATTTCTTGATTCTCCTGTAAAATCACATCTAGCACCTAATTTGATACTTACATATTTTTTCTTATTGATTGAATGATCAATTTTGAATCTTCATATACTATCAATCCTAACCAATCTTTCCACTTAAAAATTTTCAATCCTCTATTCAAAGTCCACAAATTTGCAAAGTTATTCAAATTTACTCTTAATCCTTTTGCAAATTCTACCAATACTCTCCCCGAGTAAATCATTATAATCCCTCTTGCTCTTTTTGCTCTTGTTGCTCTTGAATTCATTTTTGATGCACCATAAAAAAATATATGGTATACTATAGTACTAAATCTTGGGGGCTCATCTTTCTTACTTTTGTGCTTGGTTATAAATGGTATTTCTAGAAGCTGAATTGTTCTTTTTTAGCTTCCACTAGTAGTCTTCATTCTCAATCTTAATTTTATTAGATTTAATTAAGAGTTTGAAGATTGCTATGCTATGGGAATATTCCTCAAAAGGCTATATCTTTATGTCTCAAAATATTACTAAATTTTGAGCATTCCATATCTGCCACAATACAACACGTGGTAGTACTTTTCAAATTAACTTTATTGTTGATTTTCCATCTTTGCAAAAAGGATAATTAATGTTCTATTTGGTTAAAAAATTCTAACACTCCTTAATTTTGGAATAGATGTCAAATATGAAGCCCAATGCTTGCCACATGAAGTTCCAAACTTGGTTCCAGACTTCATATTGAATGAACAAGTACAATATTTTATTTTTTCTTCTTACATAACATACATACTGATGACCCATGTATACCCCTTCTACAAAAATTTTTAATAGTAAGTGAGTTAAGATCCACATTAAATGATAAATTTTTGGAATGGATATTACACTCCATATTTTTTTTCCAAAACCTACTATTTGGAATTAAGTGACCATATATATTAGCCAATAGCCATTTGTATCCTTGTTTGACATGATATTTTCCTATTTTATTTATTGGTACCCATATTATCTAGCATGGTTCATCTTTGAGTTTGAAATTTATTTCTCTTAACAACTTAGAAATTTTTCTTATATCCATTCTTTAAGTCCACTGATTCAATCTCCTATTCACCCCAATCTTTGATTTTGGATTTTAGCCATTCACTTTGAAAATTGTTAGTTTAAAAAAAATGATTTGTTTCCATACCTTTGCTTTTGAAGCAACCTCTTAGCCAGAGTATTTCTAGATATCCTCCTATTAGTGGTATGCCATTGATTGCTTCTATATATTTATCTACTTTTTTGCCATCACCGATGAGACATGAATAACCTTTTCTAAAAGTGGATAACACTACACACAAATTCAACCATGTAGTAGATCCCTAATATAAAGTTACTTTCATTGTTAGTATATGTTTTGATGGGTTACCTCCAAGATATTTGTTCACCATGATCTTACTCCATATTAGTTTAGCTCATACACCTCTAGCAATAAGGACATGCTTTATTTATAGTCCACCCTATTTTTTGGGTAAGCATACAATATCCTGCTTAACCAAATGGAACTTATTTCTTTCTTGTTCTCTAACACCTTTCCACAAAAATGTCTTTGTTATCTTGTTGGTCACAAATACACCTAGTACAAAATCTACGTTTTATGTGTCGTAGATCTGGGCAACATTGAAAGGCCGAAGAGCGGAGAAATGTCCTTCAAGACAATCTCCAGAGAGGGTTGGATCCCTTTCTAATCTACTCCAGTTTAAAGCTTAGGGTAACAGGAAAGAAATGGGAAATATGGCTATGAGCCAGCAATATAGGATGGGGATAGACTAACAGTCAGAATTCCACCAAGCAGTAATTAACAACATACAACAAAAAATCAAGCACATAAACCTTTAGCAGTTATGCAGTGACAACCTCCCATGGGTATCTTAGTGTTCATTCCTTTACCAACAAAAATTAAATTCAGAAGTAAAATTTAAACACAAAAAATAATGGGAATGGAAGCATTCAGAAATGACACAAAGAAAACTTATCAAATGCAAGACCACTCAAATAACTAGAAGCCGAAGCATTTCTATTGATGCAGAAAACTTGGAATATTTTTCTGCAAAGTGTCCATCCTTATTTCTTACATGAAAATTATTAGTATTTATAGAGGATTACGCCTCTTTCATTTAATGCATATATAAACAAAATATTGGTAGATCAAAAACTAGCATGCATATTTTCCTCCTCGACATTGGTGATGTTTTCAGTTGAAACATTCTTCATGGAGACAGTGATCCGGCTTTGGTGGGAGAATCACATGGGGAATTGATGGGGAGCCAAAAATCGCTCAGCCCAAATCCTCAAATTTTCATTCATTAAACTCGAAAAAATTTATAATAATGGCAGCAGTCTGCCAAATAAACTCCTTTATCCCGAAAGATAGTTTATTTTTTTTTCTATTACAACATTTCCAACTCTGGAAGAAAAACAGCCTAAACAGGTCCAAAATGGCCCTCTTGCCTTCACGTTTGCAACTCTGTCGCAGCATTTTTTCGACCCCTTGTGCATGCCTTCGCTTCCCCTTTTAAAATCTCTGGCGTGACTCTTTGTTTTCCTTTTTTGACCCTTCATTTCATTTCCCGTGCCTCTTCGTTGTCTTGGCTTTCAAAACGTCTTTCTTTTCGACTCTTGATCTTCGTCTGCTTTCATTGCACCTTGGTGCCACGTGCTTGTCTAGTGCTGCCACTGTAGACTTTGTCCGCTTGTCAACCAATGATGACGCTCGGTATACCCATCGCTCGATAGTTTCCTCTGTAACGGCCCCTGTAACCGCCTGCCCGTTTTCTTTTCTTTGGTCGCGAAAATGCGACATGTTGCTATATCACAACACTTTTGCTTTTCGGCCTTCCTGCCCTTTGCGAGTTGCAAAAATGCGAAATGTCGCGATATCGCGACACTTTTCTCTCCTGCGCCTCCTCTCGTCTTTTGGTCGCGATAATGTGACATGTCGTGATATCGCGACACTTTTCCTCCCTTGCGCCTTCTCTCGTCCTTTGGTTGCGAAAATGCGACATGTCGCGATATTGCGACATCTTTCCTTTTTGGCTCTTCTTTCTCCTTTTCAATCGTGAAATTATGACATGTTGCGATATCGCGACATCTTTCCTTTCTGCCTCCTCCTCGCCTCTCAGGTCGTGAAATCGTGACATGTCACGATATCACGACAGCTTTGCTCTCTGCTTTCTCTCTCTATTTCGGATCACGAAATCGCGATAGTTTCCTTCCTTGCTTTCTTTCTACTCCTTCGATCGCGATTTTGCGACATGTCATGAAATCACAACATTTTCTTCTCTGGCCTTTCCTGTCTTCTTTTGATCGCGATTTCGTGACATGTCGCGAAATCACGACATTTTTGCTCTGCGCCTTCTCTCTCCTTCCTGAGTCGCGAAAATGCGACATGTTTCGATATCGCGACACTTTTCTCTCTTGCGCCTTCTCTCGGCTTTTGGTCGTGATAATGCGACATGTCACGATATCGCGACACTTTTCTCTCTTGAGCCTTCTCTCGGATTTTGGTCACGATAATGCGACATGTCGTGATATCGCGACACTTTTCTCTCTTGAGCCTTCTCTCGGCTTTTGGTCGCGATAATGCGACATGTCGCGATATCGCGACACTTTTTCTTCTTTGCCGACATGTCACGATATCGCGACATTTTTTCTCTTTGCAGTATTTTGCCTTTCGTTGGATGCTCCTGCATCAGACAACCGGGGTGGATTGAGAAGTGACCTTCACTTATGTACTGTTCTGTCACCTTCTTTTTAACTGGGGCTATACAAGCTCTCCAAGCTTCAGCAAAATTTAGGTCTACAGGGTACAAACCCTTAAGTTCTTCAAACCCCATAACTTCCACTCTCATTGTTTTCAGCAACCTCTTTTCATCCATCCCCTTCAATGGCTTTAGTTTATGGTGCACTCCTTCGTTTGTTAGGGAGTAAGTGTTGGTACGTCCATCATGGACTACACGGTGATCAAACTGCCATGGTCTTCCTAACAACATATGGCAAGCATCCATAGGCAGGATATCACACAGGACCTCATCCCGGTATCTCCCAATATTGAACTTGACTAAGGACTCGTTCACTCGACCAATGCCCTATGGTCCTTCTGCAACCATGCAATCCAGTATGGATGCGGGTGTCTCCTCCTCTCTAACTGTAACTTAGTAACCATTTCTTCAGAGACAAAGTTACAGTACTACCATTATCTATAACAACATTACAGACCTTACCTAAACATTTGCACCTTGTGCGGAACAGGCTCCTCCTCTAGTCTAGTTCTTCCTCCTCATTCAACAAGGTTCTCCTTGTGACCATAACTTCTCTTCTCTCTGCCTCCTTAGAATGTTCTGATTCAGCACCTTCATCTGCTACAACAGCTCTGGCATGACCCTCAGGTATCCTATTCGTCTTCTCTGGGTGTTGGGGACACTCATATGCCCGATGTCCCTCTTCTCCATAATGGAAACAAGTTCCACGAAATCCTCCTCTTCCATATCTACCTCTTCCTCTTTGGTAACCATTGTTCTGATTACGGGGGTGGTAGGTATTCTCCTCTTTCTGATCCTAGTTGCTGCTAGTTTCTTCTTTCTTCTCATCTCGTCCTCCATATATTCTTCCACCAATTCTTTCTCCATGACTTCTTCCTTTCTGCTTACCCTCAAACCTTTTGTTCAGCTTCTCTTCAAATTTTAGATCAAATTGGTAAGCATCCTCAATGGTGCTAATCCTAACCAGACTCAACTCTTCTTGAATACTGGTTCTCAATCCATTGATGTAACAGGCTACCTTCTCCTTTTTAGCCTCAGAATGGCCAGTTCTAATTGAGATCTGGTTAAACTCCTCTATATATTCTTTGAAAGATTTGTTTGACTGTCTCAAACTCTGCATTTTCCTCAATAGATCCAATTCGTAATCTACAGGAATAAACTGTCTCTTCAACTTCTCTACCATTCGATCCCATCTGGTTATCTTTTCCTTTTCGCTTCTATTTCTTTCTAGCTGCACTCCTTTCCACCATATGCTAGCATGGCCTTTCAACTTTGTTTTTGCCAATTTGATCCGATCTGGATCTACAACCTCCTCATACTCAAAATATTCCTCCAAATCATTGATCCAATCAATCAACTCCTCTGGATTGAGATTCCCAGAATATTTGGAGGACATCAAACTTTGGCTTCTTCCCGATTCGAGATATGGCCTTAACTAATCTGGCTTTTGCAGGATCCATTACTTCTTCATCTGATGGATCATCAACCTCCCAAGCTTCATCTTCACTACGGTCTTCTCTCTTTGGCTCAACCCCTCTTCACAACTCCTCTTGCAGGGCTTGCACTTGCCTCTGCAAAACTCTAAAATATTCTTTAGGTACCACATTTCTCCCACCACCATGATTTCTTCGTGGAGGCATTCTTCCTCACTCTCTTCTCACAACCCTTCACCATAGATCCTGGTGTAAACTGCCTCACATCCAACGATCTGTTTACACACTCAGGCACTCTCGCTCTTCCACAGATCCTAGTGCAAACTGCCTCACTTTCGACGATCTTCTCACACACTTAGGAACTCCTGCTCTGATACCACTTGATGGGGAGCCAAAAATCGCTCAGCCCAAATCCTCAAATTATCATTCATTAAACTCAGAAAAATTTACAATAATGGTAGCAGTCTGCCAAATAAACTCCTTTATCCTAAAAGATAGTTTATTTTTTTTCTATTACAACATTTCCTACTCTAGAAGAAAAACAGCCTAAACAGGTCCAGAATGGCCCTCTTGCCTTCACGTCTACAACTCTATCTCAGTAGTTTTTCAACCCCTTGTGCATGCCTTCGCTTCCCCTTTTAAAATCTTTGGCGTGACTCTCCGTTTTCCTTTCCTAACCCTTCGTTTCATTTCTCGTGCCTCTTCGTTGTCTTGGCTTTCGAAACGTCTTTCTTTTTGACTCTTGATCTTCGTCTGCTTTCATTGCACCTTGGTGCCATGTGCTTGTCCAGTGTTGCCACTGTAGACTTTGTTTGCCTGTCAACCAATGATGACGCTCGGTATACCCACCGCTCGATATTTTCCTCTGTAACGGCCCTTGTAACCACCTACCCGTTTTCTTTTCTTTGGTCACGAAAATGTGACATGTCACGATATCACGACACTTTTGCTTTTCGACCTTCCTGCCCTTTGCGAGTCGTGAAAATGCGACATGTCGCGATATCGTGACACTTTTTCTCTCTTGTGCCTCCTCTTGTCTTTTGGTCGTGATAATGTGACATGTCGCGATATCGCGACACTTTTCCTCCCTTACGCCTTCTCTCGTCCTTTGGTCACAAAAATGTGACATGTCGCGATATCGCGACATATTTCCTTTCTGGCTCTTCTTTCTCCTTTTCGGTCGCGATATCGTGACATGTCGCGATATCGCGACATCTTTCCTTTCTGCCTCCTCACCTCTCGAGTCGCAAAATCATGACATGTCGCGATATCACGACAACTTTGCTCTCTGCTTTCTCTCTCTATTTCGTGTCGTGAAATCGCGACATGTCGTGATATTGCAATAGTTTTCTTCCTTGCTTTCTTTCTACTCCTTTAGTCGCAAAATCATGACAATTTCTTCTCTGGCCTTTCCTGTCTTCTTTCGGTCGTGATTTCGTGACATGTTGCAAAATCATGATATTTTTGCTTCGTGCCTTCTCTCTCCTTCCTGAGTCATGAAAACGTGACATGTCGTGATATCACGAAACTTTTCTCTCTTGCGTCTTCTCTCGGATTTTGGTCATGATAATGCGACATGTCGTGATATCGCGACACTTTTCTCTCTTGAGCCTTCTCTCGGATTTTGGTCGCGATAATGTGACATGTCGCGATATCGTGACACTTTTATCTCTTGAGCCTTCTCTCGGCTTTTGGTCGCGATAATGCGACATGTCGCGATATCACGACACTTTTTCTTCTTAGCTGACATGTCACGATATCGCGAAATTTTTTTCTCTTTGCGGTATTTTTCCTTTCTTTGGATGCTCCTGCATCAGGAATCTGTAAGATTAAATGCTTGAAGGCAGCTTCAACATCGGTGCGTTGGGACGTAGCGAAGTCATCTAAAAATTGGGAGCTTGTTCTTTGAATTTGCTTTGCCCTTGCACCTTGGAACTCCACTTTTGCCCAAAAAGTCCACTATGTGTTAATATTATTTTGAAAAGCAGTGAAGTTGGTTGGCGGTGCATTGGAAATAAACAAGAATAGCATTTAATCTTACCAATTCGAAGCAAATTTTTTGGAAACATAGCTTGCATTGCTTCAAAAATTAAATTCCATTGTCTCTTGACCTTTCCCGAGAGAATTTGTAAAAATGGCACCTTGGAAAGCAATGCTTCTGGGAGTAAATGAATTTCACCCAAGAATAAGGTTAAAAGCACTTTCGGAGCAGTGATTGGTGACAATAGAAGTTTTCTCACTTGTTTTGGTGACTTTTCTCCAACATAAGCCTTCAATTTGAATTCGGCAAAGTTTTTGCTAATTTTGCCCCTTCTGGAGGCAACAAGGACTTTCGCCCCCTTTGAGAGGTGACTTCAACTTTGAATATTATGCTTCAAGGCGGTGGCACATTACAATTTTATTTTACACAAATTTGATTTTGAAAACCTTGTTTCACCCCCTAGAGAGGTGAAACTATCTGGCGCCTATCAACAGGGGCACCTTTGACTTTGACCATGCTATCTTCTTTGCACCAAGCTTCTCCCTTTGTATTTTTGCTCCACCATGGGTGAAAGTGCCTAAAGCGCCCAAAGAGGGCCCCACACATTAATGGCTCTTGAAATTAAATAAAATATGACTTTCGCCCCAAAGAGGGGCGACAAGGAGTTTCGCATTCAAAAAGGTGAAACTACCTTCTTGACTAAGTTTCGCCTCCAAGAGGGGTGAAAGATATTTTCACCCCTCAAATGGGGTGAAACTAATAGATTTATCCCTATAGATTTTTCTTTAAAATGCCTCATGATTTTTGCCCTTCTCTGGTGTGAAACCACTTTACAAACAAAGTTTGGGGTGAAAACACTTCAAGTTTGTCCTTGTCCGCCAATTCAAAATCGGGCACTTCTTCATTACTTTCGCCCCAAGAAGGGTGAAAATGAATTTTGCCCCCCTTCTGGGGTGAAATTGACTTTGAATTCATGAAGCACATGCATTTGCTTTATTTTCACTCCGAACTTAGTGTTTTTCATTGCTTTCGCCCCAAAAGTGCCCGAAAACGGATTTTTGGTAGTACAGCTTCCCGGGGCCATAACTTTTGATCCGTTGACCCGATTGCCTATTGTAATATATCGTTGGAAATATTGGGACGAGATACACTTAGAAAAATTGATTTTCAATCAATTTCTCATCCCCTTTTGAGGCCTCTAAAGTCCTCATATTGTATTTTTAAGTTGTGCTAGAAAAATTTCTCGGGATGAAAACTTTAATATCTCTCAAACCGTTCAGGGTATTGGGGTGATTCTTTCACCACTATATTAGTTTTTCCATTCCCCTCCTTTGGGTAAATTTTTAAGTCTATAGGTTTCCATTCAGGCTTATTTTCCAAAAATAACCGCTTTTCAGTTTTCGCCCTTTTTGACTTCTGACTGTAGTGTGGCAAAAATGCCAACATATCTTCTTAAATTTCTTAATTACCCCCATTGGTGCATGGATATATGACATTAAATATATTAGGATGGTGAATAAAACCGATTTTATTAGAATCCCTCTCCCAACTAGATTTAACCATCCAAGGGACCATGTATTCAATCTTTGTATTACTTTGTTGAAGACATTATCCCATTGATTTTTGGCATGCTTGCATGGGCCAATTGACACCCCCCAATACACAAATAATTCTTGGGTTTTCCTAGTTTGAAGCTAAAATTTTTAGCAATTTTCCTCCTGAAAGCTTCTAAGCAATTATGTGCATAAAGGTTAGACTTACCACAATTAATAGTAGCTCTTGTTGTACAAAATTTGTCTAATATCTCTTTCATGTTATTGGATTCCTTAGTAGATGCTTGTTCCATTAACATAGAGTCATCTAAAAATTGTAGGTGGGTGGTGTTTAACACATTTGAAGAAATTGATGCTCCTTCAATCTTTCCCTATGTTCTACCTTGCTTGATAAGATAGCTCAATACCCCAACCATGATGACACATAAAGTTGGTGACAAGATGTAGCCTTGTCTTATGTCACTAGAAAGAGTTGAAAAAATCAAATGGTCCTTCATTGAATAAAACTAATAATGTGCTAGAGTTGATGCAACCTTCCACCCATTTTACCCACTGCACATAGAACCCCATTTTGTAGAGGACCAGTAAGAGAAATATCCTATGGAATTTGTCATAGGTTGTAGCAAAGTAAATTTTGATCATAATGTTTATTTCCTCGATTTAATTATAGAGTGAATTATTTCTTATGTGGTGATGACCTCATATAAAATTTATCTTCCTCTAACCGTTCTATTTTACCCTTTTGATATGATCACAGGTAGCCATTTTTGCAATCTACTAGCCATTAAATTTGAAATTACTTTATAGGAAAATTTGCATAGACAAATGGGTTTGAATCTATCCAACTTATTTACCTTCTTCTCTTTTGGGATAAGTGTTAAGAAAGATGAATTTATTGACTTCAAGTTTTTCCTATTGTTCTTGCTTCTTCCACCATTGATAGCAGATCCTCAGTTATGATTTTCCATGCTCCTCTAAAAAATTGCTTAAAATCCATTTAGACTTGGATCTTTCTCTAGCTTAAATGAATACACTATCTCTCTTAATTATTCCATGCTAACTTCCTTCATTAGATGATTATTCATTTCTTGTGTGACTACTTTTGGTATTAATTCAACCACTTCTCTATGGATTTCTTCTCTATAAATGTTATCATATGATAATGTGGTTTGAAAATAATTCTTTGTAGTATTTCGTATTTTATTATCCTCTACCATCTCCTCCCCAATATTTCTTGAATTAAAGTTTCTCCTTTTCTATTTGACCATGTAAAAATACCATATTTTGGAATGATATCTATCAGGTTCCTCTATTCCATCATATTTGATACCATTCTAGAATTTCTAGTTTAGACTCATAGTTTCTCTTTTTTTCTCCTCTAATTTGAGAATTAAATTAAAGTCCTTTATTATACAATTTTCAAGGTTATTTTATGGTCCATATTGCCATATTATTTAACCAACGATTGATGAGTGGGTCCATACATATATGTAAGATGATATGTCTGTCTAGATCTTTGGCATTCCAAGGATTTTCATATCAAACGTGCATCTTTAAACATTTCTACGAACTTCCATTTTCTTCTATTCCATATTATAGAAATACCTTATGCTTGGCCTCTTGATCCAATACGTTCACTCTTGTATATATTACTATTCCATTTTCTTTCCATAGTTGTCCATTAATTTTTTGCTATCTCAACTTCCTAAAAAAAATATATATTGGACCCATATTCTTGAATCTTTCCCTTTAAGGTTCATTTTTTTTAGGTAGAACCCATACCTCTTATATCCAAAGAGAATATAATAATTTATTCTAGCTACATGATAGAACATTCTTACTTTTTCCTCCTTGTCCACTCGAGAGATTTAATTATGCTATCTTGTCCTCTATACTGTTTTGCTTTTGACATCCCTCCTCAATGGTTTTTTGTGAATATGTTTGCAATGTCTTTGACCTTGTGGATCTTCCTACCTTCTTCTTGGTACTTATCCCACATTCTACTTGTAATTCTATTTGACTTAGGGATAGTATACCACCCTACATTATTACCTCATCTTCTATTTTTTCACCTTCTATTCTTTGTTGTTCTTCTTAATTTTTTGCTTTTTCGTACTCTCATTTTTTATCTTCTATTATCAGTTCAAAGTCCTCATTTTTCATTTCTAAATTCTTCTTCCCCATTGTAGTTTCTTATTATGGTATTTCCTTCTCAAAACCTCGAATTGATTTTTCATTGGTGTCTCTTTTATTGTCAATACCCACTCTCCTTTATTTTGCTATTTTTTGATACATTCATAAATCCTTCATTATCCTTCTCATTACCCTATTCTTTTGATACTTGTCTTGCTTTGCTTGGGCAAATATAAATATAATATCCATATTCATTGCAGTGGATGCATTTAAACTTGATTTGCTCATAATCTAGCTATATCTTCCATACTTGACCTTGTAGTTCAATTTCAATATGCTTTGGTAAGCCTTCAATTATGTCCATCCCCATACATATTCTAGTATAAGATTAGATTACAAATATTTCAACAATACAAAGGAGAACATAGATATGAAAGGTGTTATTAGCCAATAATAATCTAGTTTAGAATAGGGAATATCTTTAATAAATTAGAAAATGGTTGGACAAGGTAGGGTGTAAATACACCATAGTATAATCTAGTCAATGTCAATGTTAAATAACCGACCAATGGATAATAATAAAATAGTACAATTAAGTCAACTATCATGGTGTTGATGGTCCAATAGGGTGGTTAAAAATAATTACAATACAAGTTAAGTTGTGGCTTTAAGTGAATATTAACACTTATTTCAATAATAATCTAAAAGATCTATTCTTACTTATGCTTCTATGGAAATCCCAAATGCAAATGACAAAATATATAATGATTACTTTCCTATGCTACCCTAAAAACCCTAAAGTACAATGCATATTTTTATTTTTATACTTTCTTGAAAACCCTAAAGTGTAAAGGAAAACCTTTATACTACTTTTATATTTATTGAAAGATGGTTTTCTATTATGTGATGAAATCGGAGATGATTTACCTTGTTCAAACATAATATCTTTCTTCTTCATTTCTTTCAAAATTTTACTCTACATCTCCCTTCATAAATTTATTTCTTTCTAAATTTTAACTTACACATTGCACTTTGTAATCATATGCATCCCTTTTAGTTAGATATTTTCTCTAATATCTAATGAGGTGGAAGGAATTTCATTGCCACTTATTTAGAACTTGGAAACCTTAACTGAATCTAACTTCCGCAACAATATGCTTCCCTTAATTAGTATTTGAGTTTGTCTCATGATGAATTTTTTTATCTATTTATTGCTCATTTTTATTTTTGTAATATCTTGTTATGTATCTATTGTCTTAATTGTTGCGACATCAAAATAAAATATTTTCATAATATACTTGTTGTTCTTACAATCTTTATATGGATTTAATATTAATAGATTTTGGGAAAAAAATGAAATATTAATAGAAAAACATATATGGGCATGCATGTCATGCTTTTGCTTATTAGTAGTTGCCTCTTCCTAAATGAAATCCTTTATAGTACTATGAATATTATTGGAAACCTCAAATATTATTAATATTGTTTGAAACCTCCTTATTGCTAGCTAATACATTAATCCAAAACCTAATCCACATTATAATTCTATCAATAGTTTTTGCATTTATAAAAAAATATTGATCGATGGTATTAAATATGAGCCATCTCCACCTATATTTTGAACCACCACACATTATTTTATTTTATCCCTGAGTTGAGAGAGATATCCCTTTTCTTTTAAGAATCATTATGTCATGCTCAATCATTTCATCCAGTTGTTTATCACTTTTGATGTATCATATACCACTTAAATAACTATTACTACATTTTTTTCTTCATTTTGTTCTTGATTGGAAAAAATAATGCATCCCCTAAGTAGGGTACCCTTAGTCCCATCTAAGAAATCTTTAAATTACTTTTTTTATTGCTAATGAGTATTTCCTTAGGAGAATGCTTATTCTTGGGATTATTCCAAAGTAAGAATTCTTTAAATTACTTTTTTTATTGCTAGAGTATTTCCTTAGGAGAATGCTTATTCTTGGGATTATTCCAAAGATGAAGAGCCATAACTTTTAAGGTGAAACTCATTCTTTTCTCACATGAACTCCTTGGTCCTTTGTGTTAAATATTTAAATGACTTTTAAGATGAAGCTCATTCTTTACTCACATTAACTCCTTGGTCCTTTGTGTTAAATATTTAATTATTGTATTAGACACTGTAAATGTAAATGTGAAGCTAGATTCATCAATTGGATAGGGAATTGGACATGATCTAAAAATTATAGGTTATATTTAATTTTAAATTTTGATAATTTCCTTACTAAATCTCAATAATGTATCCATACTTCACAACCATGTAGAATAAAAAGGTTGTGTATCCATACTTCACAACCATGTAGAATAAAAGGGTTGATTATATTTTAAACAATATGATTTCTATTTAATTATGGTAAAATAAATACCTAAGTGTTTATATCATCAAAACTTTCCGAGCATGCTATTATCATATGTCATTCATAGATAATTTTATTTAATTGTTAATTTTTTATTTAACAAGATTATTGAAAACTTTATAGTTCTTTTAAAATTGTTGAAGTATGTAAAGATTTTTTTTGAGATTGAAATTTTTTTTACAAAAAATATGATATGATAATTGTATAAAAATGATAATAATGAACCTAACTATATTAATGTCAACACAATTATGCATCTTCAAATATAGCTCTATATCATTACTATATATTCCAATTAAGGTGAAAGGTAAGATACACTCTTACTTAAATTGATAAATAATTGATCATTGTCCTTCACATTAATCATTTTATATAATTAAGTTACTCTAATTTAAGAATACAATAACTATTTATTTATTTCAAACTCTTCCTTAAATTAGTTATAAATAAAATATCAAAAGAATATATAAATTAAAAATAACATTGGACCTACCTTATTTTGGTCCCTATAGTTCTCTGTAACACATATATAATAATAAGTTATCATATGCAGGATTCCAACTTGTCCTTGGAGGCTTTCATTAATATTTTCCAAACCAAATAAAAATATTTCTTTGAGGGAGCTTCAAGCTTTATGATTTCTTGCATGGTGATGACCTCATCTAAAATTTATCTTCCTCTAACTGTTCTATTTTGCCCTTTTGATATGATCATAGGTAGCCATTTTTGCAATCTACTAGCCATTAAATTTGAAATTACTTTATAGGAAAAGTTGCATAGACAAATGGGTCTGAATCTATCAAACTTATTTACCTTATTCTCTTTTGGGATAAGTGTTAATAATGTTGAATTTATTGACTTCAATTTTTTCCTATTGTTCTTGCTTCTTCCACCATTGATAGCAGATCCTCAGCTATGATTTTCCATGCTCCTCTAAAAAATTGCCTAAAATCCATTTAGACTTGGATCTTTCTCTAGCTTAAATGAATACACTATCTCTCTTAATTCTTCCATGCTAACTTCCTTCATTAGATGATTATTTATTTCTTGTGTGACTACTTTTGGTATTAACTCAACCATTTCTCTATGGATTTCTTCTATATCAATGTTATCATCTGATAATGTGGTTTGAAAATAATTCCTTGTAGTATTTCATAGTTTATTATCCTCTACTATCTTCTCCCCAATATTTCTCGAATTAAAGTTTCACCTCTTCTATTTGACCATGTAAAAATACCATCTTTTGGAATGATATCTATCGGGTTCCTCTCTTCCATCATATTTGATACCATTCTAGAATTTCTAGTTTAGACTCATAATTTCTCTTTTCTTCTCCTCTAATTTGAGAATTAAATTAAAGTCCCTTATTATGCAATTTTCAAGGTTATTTGATGGCCCATCTTGCCATATTCTTTAACCAAATATTGATGAGTGGGTCCATACATATATGTAAGATGATATGTCTTTCTAGATCTTTGGCATTCCAAGGATTTTTATATCAAATGTGCAGCTTTAAACATTTCTATGAACTTCTATTTTATTCTATTCCATATTATAGCAATGCCTTATGCTTGGCCTCTTGATCCAATATGTTCACTCTTGTATATATTACTATTCCATATTCCTTCCATAGTTGTCCATTCATTTTCTGCTATCTCAACTTCCTAAAGAAAAAATATATTGGACCCAGATTCTTGAATATTTCCCTTTAAGGTTCTTTTTTTTGAGGTAGAACACATACCTCTTATATCCCAAGAGAATATAATCATTTATTCTAGCTACATGATAGAACATTATTACTTTTTCCTCCCCATCACTCGGGAGATTTAATTATGCTATCTTGTCCTCTATACTGTTTTGCTTTTGAGATCCCTCCTCAATGGTTTTTTGTGAATATGTTTGCAATGTCTTTGACATTGTGGGTCTTCCTACCTTCTTCTTGGTACTTATCCTACATTCTAATTGTCATTCTATTTGACTTAGGGATAGTATACCACCCTACATTATTACCTCATCTTCTATTTTTTACCTTCTATTCTTTGTTCTTCTTAAGTTTTTGCTTTTTCCTACTCTCATTTTTTATCTTCTATTATTAGTTCAAACTCCTCATTGTTCATTTCTAAATTCTTTTTCCCCATTGCAATCTCTTATTATGGGTTTTCCTTCTCCAAGATCTCGAATTGATTTTTCATTGGTGTCTCTTTTATTGTCGATACCCACTTTCCTTTAATTTGCTATTTTTTGATACATTCATAGATCCTTCATTATCCTTCTCATTGCCCTATTCTTTTGATACTTGTCTTGCTTTGCTTGGCAAAATACAAATATAATATCCATATTCATTCTAGTGGATGCATTTAAACTTGATTTGCTCATAATCTAGCTGTATATCCCATACTTGATCTTGTAGTTCAATTTCAATATGCTTTGGTAAGCCTTCCATTATGTCCATCCCCATATATATTCTAGTAGAATATTAGATTACAAATATTTCAACAATACAAAGGAGAACATAAATATGAAAGGTGTTATTTGCCACTAATAATCTATTTTAGAATAGGGAATATCTTTAATAAATTAGAAATGGTTGGACAAGGTAGGGGTGTCAATACACCATAGTATAATCTAGTCAATGTCAATGTTAAATAACCGACCAATGGATAATAATAAAATAGTACAATTAAGTCACCTATCATGGTGTTGATGGTCCAATAGGGTAGTATACAAATAATTACAATACAAGTTAAGTTGTGGCTTTAAGTGAATATTAACACTTATTTCAATAATAATCTAGAATATCTATTCTTACTTATGCTTCTATGAAAATCCCAAATGCAAATGATAAACTTTATAATGCTTACTTTCTTATGCTACCCTAAAAACCCTAAAGTACAATGCATAATTTTTATACAACTTTATTTTTATACTTTCTTGAAAACCCTAAAGTGTAAAGGACAACCTTTATACTACTTTTATATTTATTGAAAGATGGTTTTCTACTATGTGATGAAATTGGAGATGATTTACCTTGTTCAAACATAACATATTTCTTCTTCATTGCTTTCAAAATTTTACTCTACATCTCCCTTCATAAATTTATTTCTTTCTAAATTTTAACTTACACATTGCACTTTGTCATCATATGCATCCCTTTTAGTTAGATATTTTCTCTAATTAAACAATGCCAGTCTTTTACATCTAATGAGGTAGAAGGAATTTCATTGCCACTTATTTAGAACTTGGAAACCTTAAATTAATCTCACTTCCTCAATAATATGCTTTCCTTAATTAGTATTTGAGTTTGTCTCATGATGATTTTTTTTATCTATTTCTTGCTCATTTTTATTTTTGTAATATCTTGTTACGTATCTAATGTCTTAATTGTTGCGACATCAAAATAAAATATTTTTATAATATATTTGTTGGTCTTACAATCTTTATATGGATTTAATATTAATATATTTTGGAAAAAAAATGAAATATTAATAGAAAAACATATATGGGCATGCATGTCATGCTTTTGCTTATTAGTAGTTGCCTCTTCCTAAATGAAATCCTTTATAGTATTATGAATATTATTGGAAACATCAAATATTATTAATATTGTTTGAAACCTCCTTATTGCTAGCTAATACATTAATCCAAAACCTAATCCACACTACAATTCTATCAATAGTTTTTGCATTTATAAAAAGTTATGGATCCATGGTATTAAATATGATCCATCTCCACCTATATTTTGGACCATTGTTTTATCCCTGAGTTGAGAGAGATATCCCTTTTCTTTTAAGAATCATTATGTCATGCTCAATCATTTCATCCGTTTGTTTATCACTTTTGATGTATCATATACCATTTAAATAACTATTACTACATTCTTTTTCTTCATTTTGTTCTTGATTGGAAAAAATAATGCATCCCCTAAGTAGGGTACCCTTAGTCCCATCTAAGACTTCTTTAAATTACTTTTTTATTGCTAATGAGTATTTCCTTAAGATAATGCTTATTATTGGGATTATTCCAAAGTAAGAATTCTTTAAATTACTTTTTTTTATTACTAGAGTATTTCCTTAGGAGAATGCTTATTCTTGGGATTATTCCAAATATCAAGAGCCATAAATTTTAAGGTGAAGCTCATTTTTTTCTCACATGAACTCCTTGGTCCTTTGTGTTCAAGATTTAAATGACTTTTAAGATGAAGCTCATTATTTACTCACACTAACTCCTTGGTCCTTTGTGTTCAAGATTTAAATGAATTTTAAGATGAAGCTCATTCTTTACTCACACTAACTCCTTGGTCCTTTGTGTTAAAGATTTATTTATTGTATTAGACACTGTAAATGTGAAGCTAGATTCATCAATTGGATAGGGAATTGGACATGATCTAAAAATTATAGGTTATATTTAATTTTAAATTTTGATAATTTCCTTACTAAATCTCAATAAAAGGGTTGTGTATCCATACTTCACAACCATGTAGAATAAAAGGGTTGATTATATTTTAAACAATATGATTTCTATTTAATTATGTTAAAATAAATACCTAAGTGTTTATATCATCAAAACTTTGGGAGCATGCTATTATCATATGTCATTCATGGATAATTTTATTTAATTGTTAATTTTTTATATAACAAGATTATTGAAAACTTTATAGTTCTTTTTAAATTGTTGAAGTATGTAAAGATTTTTTTTGAGATTGAAAAATGTTTTACAAAAAATATGATATGATAATTGTATAAAAATGATAATAATGAACCTAACCGTATTAATATCAACACAATTTTGCTTCTTTAAATATAGCTCTATATCATTACTATATATTCCAATTAAGGTGTAAGGTAAGATACACTCTTACTTAAATTGATAAATAATTGATCATTGTCCTTCACATTAATCATTTTATATAATTAAGTTACTCTAATTTAAAAATACAATAACTAATTATTTATTTCAAACTCTTCCTTAAATCAGTTATAAATAAAATATCAAAAGAATATATAAATTAAAAATAACATTCGACCTACCTTATTTTGGTCCCTATAGTTCTTTGTAACACATATATAATAATAAGTTATCATATGCAAGATTACAACTTGTCCTTGGAGGCTTTCATTAAAATTTTCCAAACCAAATAAAAATATTTCTTTGAGGGAGCTTCAAGCTTTATGATTTCTTGCATGGTGATGACCTCATCTAAAATTTATCTTCCTCTAACCATTCTATTTTTCCCATTTGATATGATCATAGGTAGCCATTTTTACAATCTACTAGCCATTAAATTTGAAATTACTTTATAGGAAAAGTTGCATAGACAAATGAGTCTGAATCTATCAAACTTATTTACTTTCTTCTCTTTTGGGATAAGTGTTAAGAATGTTGAATTTATTGACTTCAAGTTTTTCCTATTGTTCTTACTTCTTCCACCATTGATAGCAGATCCTCAGTTATGATTTTCCATGCTCCTCTAAAAAATTGCCTAAAATCCATTTAGACTTGGATCTTTTTCTAGCTTAAATGAATACACTATCTCTCTTAATTCTTCCATGCTAACTTCCTTCATTAGATGATTATTCATTTCTTGTGTGACTAATTTTGGTATTAACTCAACCATTTCTCTATGGATTTCTTCTATATCAATGTTATCATCTGATAATGTGGTTTGAAAATAATTCCTTGTAGTATTTCGTATTTTATTATCCTCTACCATCTTCTCCCCAATATTTCTCGAATTAAAGTTTCACCTCTTCTATTTGACCATGTAAAAATACCATCTTTTGGAATGATATCTATCGGGTTCCTCTCTTCCATCATATTTGATACCATTCTAGAATTTCTAGTTTAGACTCATAATTTCTCTTTTCTTCTCCTCTAATTTGAGAATTAAATTAAAGTCCCTTATTATGCAATTTTCAAGGTTATTTTATGGTCCATCTTGCCATATTCTTTAACCAAATATTGATGAGTGGGTCCATACATATATGTAAGATGATATGTCTTTCTAGATCTTTGGCATTCCAAGGATTTTCATATCAAATGTGCAGCTTTAAACATTTCTATGAACTTCCATTTTATTCTATTCTATATTATAGCAATACCTTATGCTTGGCCTCTTGATCCAATACGTTCACTCTTGTATATATTACTATTCCATATTCCTTCCATAGTTGTCCATTCATTTTCTGCAATCTCAACTTCCTAAAGAAAAAATATATTGGACCCAGATTCTTGAATCTTCCCCTTTAAGGTTCTTTTTTTTGAGGTAGAACACATACCTCTTATATCCCAAGAGAATATAATCATTTATTCTAGCTACATGATAGAACATTATTACTTTTTCCTCCCCATCCACTCGGGAGATTTAATTATGCTATCTTGTCCTCTATACTGTTTGCTTTTGAGATCCCTCCTCAATGGTTTTTTTATGAATATGTTTGCAATGTCTTTGACCTTGTGGGTCTTCCTACCTTCTTCTTGGTACTTATCCTATATTCTAATTGTTATTCTATTTGACTTAGGGATAGTATACCACCCTACATTATTACCTCATCTTCTATTTTTTTACCTTCTATTCCTTGTTCTTCTTCTTAATTTTTTGCTTTTCCTACTCTCATTTTTTATCTTCTATTATTAGTTCAAACTCCTCATTGTTCATTTCTAAATTCTTTTTCCCCATTGTAATCTCTTATTATGGGTTTTCCTTCTCCAAGACCTTGAATTGATTTTTCATTGGTGTCTCTTTTATTGTCGATACCCACTTTCCTTTAATTTGCTATTTTTTGATACATTCATAGATCCTTCATTATCCTTCTCATTGCCCTATTCTTTTGATACTTGTCTTGCTTTTCTTGGGCAAATACAAATATAATATCCATATTCATTCTAGTGGATGCATTTAAACTTGATTTGCTCATAATCTAGCTATATATTCCATACTTGACCTTCTAGTTCAATTTCAATATGCTTTGGTAAGCCTTCCATTATGTCCATCCCCATACATATTCTAGTATATATTAGATTACAAATATTTCAACAATACAAAGGAGAACATAAATATGAAAGGTGTTATTAGCCACTAATAATCTAGTTTAGAATAGGGAATATCTTTAATAAATTAGAAAATGGTTGGACAAGGTAGGGGTGTCAATACACCATAGTATAATCTAGTCAATGTCAATGTTAAATAACCGACCAATGGATAATAATAAAATAGTATAATTAAATCACCTATCATGGTGTTGATGGTCCAATAGGGTAGTATAACAATAATTACAATACAAGTTAAGTTGTGGCTTTAAGTGAATATTAACACTTATTTCAATAATAATCTAAAATATCTATTCTTACTTATGCTTCTATGAAAATCTCAAATGCAAATGATAAAATTTATAATGCTTACTTTCTTATGCTACCCTAAAAACCCTAAAGTACAATGCATATTTTTTATACAACTTTATTTTTATACTTTCTTGAAAACCCTAAAGCGTAAAGGACAACCTTTATACTACTTTTATATTTATTGAAAGATGGTTTTCTACTATGTGATGAAATTGGAGATGATTTACCTTGTTCAAACATAACATATTTCTTCTTCATTGCTTTCAAAAATTTACTCTACATCTCCCTTCATAAATTTATTTCTTTCTAAATTTTAACTTACACATTGCACTTTGTCATCATATGCATCCCTTTTAGTTAGATATTTTCTCTAATTAAACAAAGATGGTCTTTTACATCTAATGAGGTAGAAGGAATTTCATTGCCACTTATTTAGAACTTGGAAACCTTAAATTAATCTCACTTCCGCAACAATATGCTTCCCTTAATTAGTATTTGAGTTTGTCTCATGATGAATTTTTTAATCTATTTTTTGCTCATTTTTATTTTTGTAATATCTTGTTATGTATCTAATGTCTTAATTGTTGCAACATCAAAATAATTTTCATAATATACTTGTTGGTCTTACAATCTTTATATGGATTTAATATTAATAGATTTTGGAAAAAAAAAAAATATTAATAGAAAAACATATGGGCATGCATGTCATGCTTTTGCTTATTAGTAGTTGCCTCTTCCTAAATGAAATCCTTTATAGTATTATGAATATTATTGGAAACCTCAAATATTATTAATATTGTTTGAAACCTCCTTATTGCTAGCTAATACATTAATCCAAAACCTAATCCACACTACAATTCTCTCAATAGTTTTTGCATTTATAAAAAATTATGGATCCATGGTATTAAATATGAGCCATCTCCACCTATATTTTGGACCACCACCCATTATTTTATTTTATCCCTGAGTTGAGAGAGATATCCCTTTTCTTTCTTTTAAGAATCATTATGTCATGCTCAATCATTTCATCTGTTTTTTTATCACTTTTGATGTATCATATACCACTTAAATAACTATTACTATATTTGTTTTCTTCATTTTGTTCTTTATTGGAAAAAATAATGCATCCCCTAAGTAGGGTACCCTTAGTCCCATCTAAGAATTCTTTAAATTACTTTTTTATTGCTAATGAGTATTTCCTTAGGAGAATGCTTATTATTGGGATTATTCCAAAGTAAGAATTATTTAAATTACTTTTTTTATTGCTAGAGTATTTCCTTAGGAGAATGCTTATTCTTGGGATTATTCCAAAGATCAAGAGCCATAACTTTTAAGGTGAAGCTCATTCTTTTCTCACATGAACTCCTTGGTCTTTTGTGTTAAAGATTTAAATGACTTTTAAGATGAAGCTCATTCTTTACTCACACTAACTCCTTGGTCCTTTGTGTTAAAGATTTATTTATTGTATTAGACACTATAAATGTGAAGCTAGATTCATCAATTGGATAGGGAATTGGACATGATCTAAAAATTAGAGGTTATATTTAATTTTAAATTTTGATAATTTCCTTACTAAATCTCAATAAAAGGGTTGTGTATCCATACTTCACAACCATGTAGAATAAAAGGGTTGATTATATTTTAAACAATATGATTTCTATTTAATTATGTTAAAATAAATACCTGTGTTTATATCATCAAAACTTTGGGAGCATGCTATTATCATATGTCATTCATGGATAATTTTATTTAATTGTTAATTTTTTATTTAACAAGATTATTGAAAACTTTATAGTTTTTTTAAAATTGTTGAAGTATGTAAAGATTGTTTTTGAGATTGAAAAATGTTTTACAAAAAATATGATATGATAATTGTATAAAAATGATAATAATGAATCTAACCATATTAATGTTACCAATTTTCCTCTTTAAATATAAATATAGCTCTATATTATTACTATATATTTCAATATATATTCCAATTCCAATTAAGGTGTAAAGTAAGATATATTCTTACTTGAATTAATAAATAATTGATCATTGTCCTTCACATTAATCATTTTATATAATTAAATTACTCTAATTTAAAAATACAATAACTATTTATTTATTTCAAACTCTTCCTTAAATCAGTTATAAATAAAATATCAAAAGAATATATAAAATAAAAATAACATTTGACCTACCTTATTTTGGTTCCTATAGTTCTCAGTAACACATATATAATAATAAGTTATCATATGCAGGACTCCAACTTGTCTTTGAAGGCTTTCATTAATATTTTCCATACCAAATAAAAATATTTCTTTGAGGGAGCTTCGAGCTTTATGATTTCTTTTCACAAACGGTCAGCTTCGAACTATTTCTTGAGAGCACCAATTCTATCGGGAGGCATCTATGAACAACTGATCAGAAGGTCAAATAGGTCAAATCACATTGCTTTGGGACGTAGCGTCAAATCATGAAGCTACCACTATAACCCTACCTAACCTCTGTCAACACAACACAGAGTGTGAGATGGTGTTTATGAACGATGATATGGGATTAAGGGAGACATGTATCAGGCGGCCTAGACTCCTCCACTCAAATCCTATGCCTGCCTGAGGTACGATGAATGCTTGAGTTATAACATTAAGAGACTGGGCAGGCATTAGGCTGATACATGCCTCCCTTAATCCCGTACCATCGTTCACATCCTGAAAAGAAATATCCGGCAGGCCGCTGGCATTCTCGCGAAGTATCATAAGATTCGTAAGGCCATCTTCGTCGAGAAACTTTCTCGAACCCAACAATACAGCCGTCGAAACAACATTTCAAGCACCAAGATTCTACAGAGAAATCAGCAGAAATTGTGGTTTAGAAACCTTACCTTTATCATGCTTGGATGTGGAGGGTATGGAGGCTGAGCTGCCATAGTTGGCTCTGGCTGTGCAGCAATTTTTCCTCTATTAATGCTTAGTGTAACGGATCAATCAGATTGGGATCTCCAATGCTCTGTTCATTTCTTGCAGTATTTAATACTTTTTGATCAATCAGATTGGGATTTCCAATGTTGTGTTCATTTCTGCAGCATTTAATACTCTTTATTTTAGGTTGGCAGACAGACCGGTATTTTATTTTAGGTTGGCAGAGACAGATATTAAGGTGGCATTGCCATTTGTTATTTGTTTACTGAAAAATACAACTCAATGTAGCTAGACAGAGACAGACATATATTAAGGTGGTATTGCCATTTGTTATTTGTTTCTTGAAATATACAACTCCCTTCCTCCGGCGAGAGCGTTTCATGGCAAAGCTGGAAAGGCCTCTTCGCTTGTATTTTATTTATTTATTTAAATTTTTTTTTTTTTTTTAATCATTGCATAACAGGTCATTTGTTCTCTTCGTTCCATGAAAAAGTTACATATGCCTATAAAATTTGATATGAACAAAGCATATGAGTTTGTTAGAGTTTTTATGTGATATTTTTAAAAATTTTGGTTTTGTTTAAGTTGATATGAAAAATTGAGATATTTGTATAACAATCCAAAATATTATATTTTGATCAATGGATTTTTTGTTGGACACTTTCAATCATCTTGTGAGCTTTCTTAAGGTGACCCACTATCTCCTATTCTACTTGTTATTCTTGTTAAGCATTGGAAAGAGCTTTATCAAATGTAAAATTGGAAAAAAAAAATCAAAGATATTTAAATTAAAAAATAAATAAATGAAAATGATTTTCTTTTAGCTAGAACAAAAGTAATTTGAATAAAAAATATTGCTATTTCTTTGGATTTCACATGAACATAAACAAGATTTCTTTATTATCATTATCCTATTATGTCCCATTCAAGAAAAAGGATAGATAATTTTTACATAAAAAATAGTAATAATAAGAATTTATACATAATTTTTTTTTAATATATTAACTTAAATGTTATGCTTGACCTTCTAATAATATTAAACATATTGACGTTAACAAATTATCCTGAAAGCTTGTTATAAAGGTTGTAATAATAATACTATTTACTATTACAAAATTTGTTATCTAATTATTCTATTCAAGGAAAATAATAGATAATTTTTACATACAAAATAATAATAATAAGATTATATATATATATATATATATATTGTGGTAACTTAAATGTTATGTTTATCCTTCTAATAATATTAAACATATTGACATTAACAAATTATACTTAAAACCTTGTTATAAAAGTTGTAATAATAATGCCATTTACTATTATAACATTTGTTATCTAATTGGAATGAAATTAACATTAAAAATGCAACTTATAACAAGATAAATATTAATGATACTTATTCAGTTTTGTTTTATTGGGAAGAGATCAACAAGTTTAAAGTGATAATAAATTAATGAATAAAGATTTTATAAAAACTAGAATTCAATCTATGAAAAAATAAGGTAGAGATGCAAGTAATATTATTGCTTTAGACTCCGGTCTTGCACTACATGTATATGAATAAAGATATTATAAAAACTAGAATTCAATCTATGAAAAAATAAGGTAGAGATGCAAGTAATATTATTGCTTTAGACTTCAGTCTTGCACTACATGTATATGTGAAATATTAATTCTAAGCTTCAATAAAATTTTAATATTTTAATATTTAAGGGTAATCAAAGTTTTAGTATATTTAAACTTATAAAAAAATAAAAACATTATTTGTGCTTTGTAAGAGAGATTCAGCTATGTACATGAACAAATTATAACTGAAGTTATTTGTATATGTTAACTCTGAAAGTGATATTGATAATGATTCATATCATTTAAAAATTGATACTTAATGATAGTCCTCCTTACTATAATACGAACTACAATCAAATTAGTATTAAAAAATTGTAAGATAAAATGGGTGCATCCTTTGAATTTTTGTTTTGATTGCTCATAAGTTAGAACAATTAAAATAATCAAATATCATAACTAGATAAAAATGAAAGGCACTAATAAATGTTGGATACTCTTTTGTTCTTTATGGATCATAAGCACAACAAGAGTCAATTATACGTGCACTTATGATTTAAGAATAATACTTAACATAATATAGTTGCATTAATAATTGCATTAAGCAGTTTGTAAAAATAATACTTAACATAATATAGTTGCATTAAGCAGTTTGTAAGAATAATACTTAACATAATACAGTGCATTAAGCAGTTTGTCTGCTTTATTTTGTTAATTTTATAGTAAGCCATATGAATTGTAATGGTATTGTACTTTTACATAGCATAAATATACCATGTTGAGTTGATTAAAAGTATTGTTGATTTTATACTAAACAACATAAGACATAAGAGTTGTAATAATATTGTACTTTTGCATAATGCAGGGATATCACGTAGTTTACTTGATTACTTTTATATAAAAAGATATAAATCAAGACTAAGATTATGTTATTAAATTTTTTATTATGAAGAATTCACTTGAAATAATGAACCACTTTATTTTTATTGTAATAATACGAATATTTATATGTTACAAGTAGATAACAAGGTAAAAGATTTTATCAATTATTTAAAATATTATATTATTAAAAAATAAAAAGAGTTCATTTGTGATGATGTGACCCGAATTCAATCCCATGGTGGATGTGTATAAGAAGTATTACTTATATATATATATAATAAAAATAATATAACTACAAAGATGTGAATTATTTGTTTCTTAAAATTATTTTATATTCAATATAAATTCATTAAATAAAAATTTAAAATTATGAAAGTTTAAAAAGCTTACAACATAAACAAAATTCTACAACATTATATGCTAAACATATAAAGTCATTTTAAGATATAAACATATAAAATCAAGGCTAAAATATATAATAAACCTATTTTTCATTGTTAAACGAATAAAAATAAAAAAAATACATTAAAAAAATTATTTACATTATATTTACTTAATTATAATAAATAAAAAGGTAAATGTGATTTAGGATAAAAATTTTCAAGCATTTAATAATAATAAGCTTATCAATATAAAATAGTTATGAATGTAAAACTAAATTATATATTAATGAGATTGAAATTAAAAATATATAGATTAATTATTATTTATCATAATTATCACGATGAAAGATAACAAGTCTTTAATTTATAGATTATTTATGAGGACCCCTTTAAATTATTTATGAGGGGTCTTGATCTTGCTTATTGTGATTTGAATTAGGGTTTCTTCGATAAAAATCCATATCATTGGATAAAAACCCAAAGACTTACCACTAGATATCCCTTTGAAACAATTAATAACATAAAATATTGTTATTATATTTATGATATGTTACACCGGTCTTATTTGGCCTACTTGTTACATTGGTTCTGTTGTATGGTTGCGAGGTGTGGGGTAGTGGCACAACAAATGCAAAATGGAGGCAAATAGAAAGGATTCAAAAGTATCTAATCACAAACTATCTCAAAATTAAGGCTATAACCCCTTATGAAATTATTCTAGCTAAAAGTGGAATGTTCCCTCTAGAAGCAATTGCTATGACCAGGCTGTTATGTTACTTGAAAAAAATAGAAAACATGACAAATGATATATGGCCTAGGGCAGCTAGGGATGAAGAGTTGCATAGGCAAAAGAATACATGGATGAAACAAAATAAAAAGATGGATGAAACGTTAGGAAATCAACATAAATGAATGCCCAAATGTCAACAAAGACAAAAAAAAAAAATGAAAAGTTCAGAAGTGGAATGTGGAAAAATGCAAGCAGGAAAAGACAATATTATATTGCAAATTTTAACCCAACGTATGACCACAAGGAAAAAGCGTATATAGGCGCTAAAATCAAGTGGAAGGAAAAAATACTCATTGCTCAGATAAGGACTAGCTCTCATAGGCTTAGATGTGAAACAGGGAGATGGACAACGCCCAAAGAACAATGAAAAGAAATGATATGTACTCTATGCAACACAACACATGGGCACACTTCATCTATAAATGCCCGAGTTTTTCAGATATCCGTGACAAATACAAAGAAACACTTGGGAATGAGTTTATGACAGATTTATTTGAAGACAGTAAAATAAAAAAAGTTGGGGAATTGCTAACACAAATCAGCAGGAGAAGGAACAACCTTCTCAAAGATATTAAATATCATATGATATGATTTGAGTAATTGTACTTCCATATTTGAGGTCCCATAGACCATATTTGGGTATCGCGGACGTAATTAAAATCTTTCATTTCATTTCAATGACCCTTTTTAAAAAATATATAAATTAATTAATTTTAAATAATATTTTAAAGTAATATTTTATGTTTTTCAAATTATTTTTTAATTATAAATATAATTTTATATAATATAAGGAAAAGAAGAAAAATACTTTGAATTAATATAAAGAAAAAAATATAAAATATAAAAAACACAAAATAATTTTTATATAAACTTTGTTTAAAAAGAGAAGAATACATTTAAATTTAATTTAAAGAATAAATTAAATATATATAAAAATCTAAAAACACAAAATAAAAATGAAAATTAATTTATATATAAATTTGTTTTTTTTTTTTGGTAATTATTTTAGTAAATTAACAGTGAGTTTTTATAGAGGATCCCAAAACCTTATGTACAAAATTAGCCACATATCTAATGATGCATCATACCTCTTGGCTATAACAATAAGTCTGATTGTAGGTAAAGCCATCCTAATGCTAAAGACTTGGAAACAACAAAAAAGGCTTTTAGGCCTGGAAACCCAACAACAAAAAAAAGAAACAGGACAAACCCAAGAGAAACCCAAATAGAGGCCGACAACAAAAGGACAAAACATGGATAGCTAATCACGATCCTCCTGTCCTTTCGAATTGGAGCGCTTCTGATTCTGCTTCAAGATAGTAATCATGGAGTTAACAAAAGTAAGAATGGAAGCAGCCAGGTCCAAGAGAGAAATGCCACGACTCTCCTTGTCGCTCTCCGTGTCCGATGAGATGTGCTGTGGAAGAACGCTCTTCTCAACCTTTCTGGCTTTCCGCAGGCGCTAGGAAGATCTGCCAGGAACGAACGATTTGTCGCCAATGCTGCATTTTTGTCGAGAACAAGCGAAGAGGCAGTAGGGATAGGGCCCGTCAATGCTGGGAGGGTTGATTCTGGAGGGGCTGGAGGCAGGAGAGGACACACAGGGGGCTTGGGAATTCAGCGGGTTGACAACCTGAGGAGGAGGGCGCTTGGCCAGAGCATGCTTGTAAATGATTGCCATGAGGCCTTGATGGATGGGAGGGGTATTCGCTTTTCGGCTCTTATCAATGGCAAGGCCAAGGGAGTACATGAGGTAATCTGGAAAACTTACTTGTTTTCAATCGCGGAGGTGGTTATAGAAGCTAATGTGAAAGCTTCGAATAGTCTTGTCAGGATCGTCATAAGTAATATATTGCATTATAGGAATCATGGCGGATTGATAAGGCTCAAGGAGGGCAGACCGAAGGAGACACGACCTATCCCATCCAAGATTTTTCCCTTTATCAGGGAGCTGCTCTAGCTCCTCAGCCCAATTGTGATTATCTCTCCTGATGACCTGCCCAAGGGCCGGCAAACTAGTGATCTCTGCCAAGACCGCAGTCGAAACACGGATGTTAATGCCTTTCATGACCACATCGCCCTGGGTCCAAGAGTCAACGAAGCTCTGCGTAATCTCCTGGTCAGGGCCAACAAATTTTTCCAGGAAGGGCAGCAGCTTCTTTGCTTTCATGAACATGCGCGCCTCCTCACTAAGGGACAGGGTAGATGGCTCAATGAAGGGGCCAGCCATAAGTACCCACCTACAGAAAACTTCAATAACAGAGATTAAAGCAAAAAGACGAATATAAAAAACAGGATGGGGGAGGAAAAATCTTACCGTGAACCACCTCCCACAATCGACCCGGATCCACTGCTGCAAGCCAAGGTCACAAAAGAAAGGTGCCCCGTAGATCCCGAACTTGCCTCTCCTCTGTCTAAAAAAGCCACGCGGACACACCACCTCATTAACATCATTAGTCTTGCATGCACAGGGCGGGTTGGAAGGAGCGTGCCAAATCCAAGGCAAGGATTTGACAAGATCCAAGCCCAAACAATCCCGTGCACCGCCAATAATCCACACACACGTGGTCATCATTGGAAAGGGGTACTTTGAAAAGCCAACCACGAACCAATGCCAGGATCGGACAAACCAGATAAACCGCCATGGTGGGGAAAAAGGAGTAGAGGGCGCCAACTCTGGTGTGTCCTGGAGACTTGAAAAACAAAATGCTTTGGGAGCAGGGGTGTGCATCACAAGACACTCGCGCCCACAGTCGCCCAAGGGAGTAGACAGAAATGCCACGCCACCCCAAAACACGACAGAAGGGCCTATCCAAAAACTGCGTAAGGAAAACATCAGGAAGGTATGTCAGCTCTGGCCAACCTTTCCACCTCGGATGGGAAGCGAGACCGCCACATGACCGGACACGTGGTCGCAAGCCCTTTGTTGGCCATGTGGTCAGCCACGCGATTTCCTTCTCTCAAAATATGATTTGCTTTCCACCTACCACGATAGGAGAGAAGAGATCTAGCCTCGAGGATAATGTTGTAGACTTTCCAAGATGGATTTTTGGTGCCAAGTAGGTAATTTATGATGTTGAGCGAGTCACCCTCAATGATTAGAGGCCGAGGGTCCTCAGTGAGAATTCGAATACCATTCAAAGCGCCTCGGGCTTCGGCATAGTGATTCGTCTGGGAGCCCAAATCTTCACAATAGGCCATCACAACATTCCCATCATGATCACGGACAACCCCCCAGTGCCAACAGGCCCAGGATTCCCCTTAGCCGCTCCATCAAAGTTTAATTTAATCCACCCCATGGGGGGTTTGTTCCAAACAACATTCCTTCGACAGGGCTTTTTAACAACCTCCAAAAACGGCCAGAGATTCATCATTTTTAGAAACGCTTCTTCGCTCGAGAGGTGGGGATGGGGACTGGGGACAGTAACAAAATTTTCAATGGCGTAAGACAAAGCCCTTTGAGCAACAGAATGGGGCCCTCTAGGATCTCTGCCAAAGATTCTGGCATTCCTCTCTAACCAAATTTGCCAAATTGAGTGGTGGAAAGAGGCCTCGAGAAGGAAGCGAAGTTTGGGATTCTTGAAAGGATTGGGCCATTGGTGAAAAGCATCTCTCAGGGAGCAGGGAGAGCACCAAAGGATTTGGAAGGAGGATAAGACAATACTAAGAACAGAGTGGGAAAACGGGTAATGCAAGAATAAATGATCCCTCGTCTCATAATCTGCTAGACACAGGTAGCACCTATTGGGGAAAGCAAACCCTCTCTTGTGAAGGTTGTCAATAGTTAAGGCTTTGTTGTGGAAAGCAATCAACGCGAAGAAATTCATTTTAGGGACAACTCCTTTCCTCCAAACAATATTCCATCTGTAGTCCAGAATAGTCTTGGTGGTGAGAAACTCATAAGCTGATTTAACAGAGAAACGACCATCCTCCATACCACTCCATATGAGCCTGTCATTCCTCCTGGTAGAAGGAATTAACACCGACTGTAGGATATTAGTAAGAAAGGTAACCTCATTATTGAAACCCTCCACAACAGGAAACTTCCACTGAGGAAAACGGGTGCTCCGATCAATGAAGTCCGCCACCCTGAGTTGAGAGTTAGGGTCTGTCAAACTTCTCAGCCCAGCAAGGTCCGCCCTCGACCCAAGGGCTTCTTATATAAATTCTGTTTTTAACTTATGTGAATTTACTTAATTTTATTAATTCTAAATATATTTATTATTAAATATTTTAAAACGTCTTTAAGATAATAACCTTAACATTAATTTTTTTTTTTAAAATAAAATCATAATATATTATTTTTAATTTAAATATATATAATATTAATTAATAAACATTTAAAAATATTTTCTAATTCTTATTTAAATGTTATAAATATATTATAATAAAACAACATTAAATATTTATAAAGGGTGAGGGAAGAAAGTAGAGAGGGGAGGGTTCTGGTCCCTCCCCTGCTCCCCCTCCCATGGCTCCTGGTTCCTGCCTAGTCCCTGGCTCAACCCAGGTCATCCCTCCCGGGGAGTGGTTGTTTGCGGATGATCTCCTGGGGGGAGATCCTTCTCCACTATCTGTGCCCCTCTCGGCCGGCTAGGGTTTCCTTGGTTTTTTTTTCGGACTGGTGCTTCCCAGGGATCCCTGTTTGGTTGGGGATCCCTTCCCTTTTTCCCTCAGGCTTCCCCCTGGGGTTTTTTGCAGGTTATTCGCGTGGATCTGGTCCCCTGCGTTTCTCGGTGCGGTGGAGGTGATGGTTTAGGGTTTGGACAGCTTCCCCCTTTTTCTTGTGAATCCTCGACGGGCTCTGTGCTTGGACGGGATTCTTGGTCCCTGTTGCTGGGATCCTCTTCTGTTTTCTCGGGGCGGGTTCCTTGTGGTGCAACTCTCTGGTCACTTCCTGATGGGTTGGATCCTCTCTGTGCTGGCTGTCGGCTTCCTGCAGGATGGCTCTCGCTGAACGGAATGTTTTCCCGATGGGCGGGATGGTTTCTCCACAGGGCGGGATCCGCCAAATCCGCCAGTTTTCCCGCGAGGCGGGAGCTTCCCGCTAGGCGGGACTCTTTGTGGTGGTTTTGACTGCTTCCCGCGAGGCAGGATTTTATTGTAACGGTTTTTCTTTGCTTCCTGCTAGGCGGGATCTTCTCGATGGTGGTTTTTGGCTACTCCCCGCTGGGCGAGATCTCCAAAACTACTTTCTTTCTTATTTTTTTGTTTCCCGCTGAGAGGGATTGTTTCATGCTTACTGTTACCGCTGGGCGGGATTTCTGTTTTGGTGTTCAGTTTCAAGGGATTGATTCCCTAGGCCCATTGCTTATGTAATCAGGTTTTTTTAGGGGTTACGATTTCTGTAATAGGCTTATACATAAAGCCAGGAGGCATGATGCAAGGCTGATTTTGTACATAAGGTTTTGGGATCCTCTATAAAAACCCTTTTTTAATCTACTATAATAATTACCAAAAAAAAAAAACAACATTAAATATAAATTTATATTTTATTAATCTTAATTCCATTTTTTTATTATTCAGGAGGTCTAGGGTTCAAGCTTGTAATCTACAAGGGATACACAAAACCCCTCCGTTAGCCTCAAGAGTATACCCTGGGACTGTGTGTGAGAGGGTGGGTGTGTGTTAAAAAGCATAATTCTTGAATTTAATTAAGAGGGATCATTATTTGCGAAGCCTGCTCAACCCTATACATTGATCATAAAGGTTTCTCACAGTAACCAAATAAAAATAAATAAAAATAAAAATTAAAAAATAAATAAATACAACTCAAAAAATTAAACTTGTTCTATTGTATAATTATATTATTATTATTTTTTTTTTGAGTTATATTTCTTATACACATCCGGTGAGATTTGATCCCAAGTAAAATACTTTTAATTATAATATAAAATTAAAAAAACAAAAAAAACTATAATTATATACGAATGTCAAACTTGATCGGTATATTAAAAAACCCCAAAATCTTTTGTTCTTCACTCTTGGGGGCTTTGGTAAGCAAGCAGTAAAACCAGAGTCAAAATCCCACCATATATTCACACATATAGGCTGGGGTAAGCCCATCTAGACGTCCCACTCCCTTGCTGCTAACTAAATTTAACTAGAAAAACTAAGATGGTGAAAAAAATATCTAGGCGCCATAATCACCTTTTAAAAAGTGCTGGGCCCTAACCAGATCCCTGGTGCAGCCCGATGACCAGATCACAGCAAAAGGAAAAAATAAAAATTTTCAAAAGAAATAACAAAGAAACAAAAGTAAGCACTCAAATATCGTTATTAATAATGGCGACGTTTGTTCAGATGGGCAGTTTGCTAAAAGACGAGATAAATATGAGAAGCATACCTTTGAACAAACAGTCTATTTCGCAGTATACCGCCTCCACCTTGGGCACCACTCAATGCTGTCTATACCCGCAACGACCCCAATTTATAAAAGTCAAAATAAGAGTCCCATGACGAGAGAGATGGAGTTGGGATTGACCTTGGGTTGAGAATATTCATCCTCTTTAACCCAAAGGGTTGAGGGTTGCCTTCAATGTTAAGTTATCAGTAGCTTTTCATATAGCCATTCTTAGATGAGAACTGAAGATTCATTGGAGATTAGGTTATGAAAAAGCATTGTAATAATGTTGGTAATCGTGGTGTTGGCAAGTGCGTGAAGGGGCGGATATGTGGTAGGTATGTCTCCGCTTTATAAGAGGTCATGGTTGGATAGGTATGTCTCCGCTTTACAAGAGATCATGGTTGGAAAGAGACTTCTCAACTTGTTAATCGTAGTAGAGTTTCTCACACTAACCAAATCAAAAAATTAAAAATTAAAAATAATATTTAAAAATCAAATTTAAATTATAAAAATATAATTAATATTTAGTTATACTTTACATTTTATTTTAATTTAAAAAAATTATATGATTGTAAAATTAGTTATCCGTCTTTATGTTTTATGAATGTGGTTTTGTATAATTTAAAAAAATTATATGATTGTAAAATTAGTTATCCGTCTTTATGTTTTATGAATGTGGTTTTGTATATTTTTAGTATGTTACATACGACACAACAAATGCAAAATGGAGGCAAATAGAAATGATTCAAAAATATATAATCACAAATTTTCTCAAAATTAAGGCCACGACCTTTTATGAAATTATTCTAGCTGAAACTGGAATGTTCTCGTTAGAAACAATTGCTATTACTTGAAAAAAACAAAAAAGAAAACATGAAAAACGACATAGGCGAAAGAATACATGGATGAAACAAAATAAAAAATAGATGAAATGTTGGGAAATCAACATAAATGAATGTCCAAATGTCAACAAAGACATAAAAAAATTATGTAAATGAAAAGTTCAGAAGTGGAATGTGGAAAAATGCAAGCAGGAAAAAACAATATTATATTGCAAAGTTTAACCACAACGAAAAAGCGTATATAGGCACTGAAATCAAGGAGAAGGAAAGAATCCTCATTGCTCAGATAATGACTAGCTCTCATAGGTTTAGATGTGAAACACGGAGATGGACAACGCCCAAAGAACAATGGGAAGAAATGATACATAGAGGAACACTTTATCTATAAATGTCTGAGTTCTTTAGATATCATGGCAAATATAAAGAAACACTTGGAAACGGGTCTAAGGTAGAGTTTTTTGAAGACAGTAAAATAAAAAAGTTGAGGGATTAATAATCCAAATAAACAGTAGAAAGAACAACCTTCTCAAAGATATTAAAAATCATATAATATGATTTAAATAATTATACTTTAAATCTCATAAACCATATTTAGAAACATTTCATTTCATATAATTAGTATGATTGTAAAAGTACTTACCCGTCTGCCACTCCTCTGACGAGGAGATTTTGTGAGATACCCGTCTGCCAGTCCTCTGCCAGTCCTCTGACGAGGAGATTCTGTGAGATTTGCCGTCCAATTATATATTATAAAAGGTGTATGAATTTGATATCATGTGTATGTTTGTATGGAAGTGTGTGGCGCATGCCTGTATATATATTAATAAAAAATTAGATTATATTAGTTTATATTAATTTATTAATGAACGTATTGTAATATTTTTGTGTTAAATGAGATGGAGAAGGAATATAGTATCTTGAAGATACATAAAAATAAAAACTTTTAGTAATAAAATGTAATACAGTAGATATCAGCATTTATATGTATATGGAAAAATTATGTGTGTCTTTGGTGATATTTTATAAGTCTTCAAAAAAAGATAAAAAGATAAAAAAATGATCAAAACCTGAACCTACTTAATTACTTTCTTTTTAGTTTCCTGTTGGACCTTATGAAGATCCTGAACCATATGAGAATGATGAAGAAGTCTGTCAATAACATGAACATATATTCAAAACATCTTTTTACATCTGCATTTCTGAAAAAAATAAATCTAAAAATATCCTAAAATTTAAAACTTAAAAAACAAAAAAAAAAAATGAAAAAAGAGTAGTAAAACATATTCAAAACATCATACATAACCCAAAAAAATAAAAAAATAAAAAGATTAAAAAAAACAAAAAAAACTTACTTGAAGAGCTGATATTTTTTTTTTTTTTTGAATTTAGTGAATTATTTTTTAGTTTACATGGGTTCTTCTCTATACTTTAGATTTTACAAAAATACTAGTATTGCCTTTCTTTTTTATAAATTCTATTTTTAAGATTAAATTTTTTAATAATTAATTATTATATTTATATAAAATAAAATATAAATTATAAAATATAAAAAAAAATTAATGTTTAAAATCATAAATTATATATTATATAATTTTTTTATTTAAACGATTAAAAAACTTACGTGATGAAGAACGAATCATACAATTTGAAATATATAATAATTGTGTATTCACGGGTTGGTTTCGGTTTTGATTGTACGTATGGCCTTACCCTTAGTTGTAATCTTTTTAGTTCCTTTTTATTATAACCTCTTTTATTGAATATAATTGTTGAATATAAAGCTTTGTAAAACTCCTATTTGGGGCATATTTGGTTGTAATATCAAAAATCCACTTGACAATAAAAATCAAGTTTATTTTTGTGCAATCACATGTGTTTATTTTGCTTTAATTGTTCATTTATTTAAGTTTAATTATTTGGTGTTGTTCGATTTCATATCTACAAAGAGATTACGAGATTAAGAAACAATAATACTAAATATGGATTATGCTCATGCAAATACTATTAATAATGTTTTAATCATTATAATGCAAGTGCTTTCTATTAAAATTTAAGCTAATAAAGAAAGAGAACTACGAGGGGTAAAGTGCACTATAAATCCATATTTAGATAGTTAAAATCAAATATTATGGATGAAAGAATAAATAAGATTGGTAATATTTATTTTCTATGTATTTTCGTAGTGTAGGTTTATGTATTCCAAAGAGACAAGAAATCATTTTTATAATGAAGCGATAGATTAGATTAACAAAGGTATTTAGTTTTTTTTTTTAGAATAATACAATTATCTTTAAATAACATAAACATATGAACATATGTACCTTTATTCACCTTTATTCATGGATATAATAAGACTACCCTTAAAGAGAATATATAAAACAAAAATAATATAGGATCAATTGTAAATACCTAAGTTTTATACATTGTGATATGTAATTACATAAATAAAATTTTGAAATATCCCATATAATATACATTATTATAATCCAAGGGTGTTGCATAAAAAGTGACAAGCTTGTGATATGTGTAGTAAAATAAAATTAAAAATTAAAATATATACAAAATATGTGTTCAATGAAAAACTCATGATGGTGGTTCTTGAACTATGATATGCTAATGCCTAGTTATGAAACTCCTATGTAGAAAGTCTTTGGATTAAGAGTGAGTAGTTATTATTCAAGCAAAAATATAATCACTAATTATTCTGGTAGTCATCCTTATACTTCTAAATAGTCCTACCATAATCATTATTCTTTAATCTTTACTTATCAACTTTATGAAACAATAGTTGTCACTCCTCTTGTAATTTAAAAGTAGCAATCAAATGGGTCTTTCTCATGATTAGCTTGGACATTAGACCATAAATACACTAATCCCTATCCTATAGACGTTCCTAGTGCTAGCAACCTATTGTCTCTATAATTTTCTATGTTGAGATTTTATTATTTTGACTTGCTCTTTTGGAAGACACAAGTCCTTTTTTAAATAGTTGAAGTTGTTCTCTCAAACTTACGTAATTTATTAGCTTAATAAACTCTTCATATGTCTAGATGGTAATCCTAAAAAGATAAACATAGTGAGATATTTTAGTCGTTAAAATGGTACATCAAGATGTTCCAATATTGTGCATATTTCTTTACCATAGGTTATGGTTGAAAATAGTTAGCTTGACTACGCATAAGATATACTATAGGTGGTTTTTGGTAAAGAATCATTATGTATAATGGAATATTTGGTATCTACGAAAATACCTTCCTCTCACTTCTAGTCATGAAGATTAGTGAGAACCATAATCTACTTTGTTGCTATTTCCCTCAATCATTTATAAGACTATAATATTGCAGCTGAGTCTCATTGCCCAAAAGTACCACTTTATAATGGGACTTGCTAAAAAATATTTCTACACACAAGTAGTAAAGTCCCGAAGCTAATTAAAAATCCTTATGTTTATCCTCTATACCTCTCAATATATCTTGAGTAACCAAGTGTAACTACAAATTATTCTCATTAACATAAATCATTCACTATATATAATAATATTAAACAATACATATAGATATAACAATACACATTGAGACAATAATAGATAATACCCTTGGGATAAAGTAACACCAAAAATACTCCTTAAGTAAGCAATAAATCCACGAGATATCCTAGGATGAAAGGGCCACTCTAAGGGTAAATATGATTATAAGGCAATACTTTATATGATTAATGAATCCTTACAATGAATGAAATAGCCAGTGGCAAACAAAAGACGCTGATACAACAAGTTATCCTAGGGTAAGAAGATAACAAATCAGGAAAACTTCCACAAGGGAGGGGGAGGGGGGAAAATTCTAAACAATCTAAATGAAGGTTCTCTCATGGAACGTGAGAGGCCTCAACGGCCTACCCACTCAAAGGGTGGTTAGTTCAATAAGAAAGCAATACAATCCAACAATTTTGATGTTGCAAGAAACAAAATTAGACGAAGCTCAGTCAAAAACAATAGCAAAAAATATTTGGAGTCAAGGGAGCATGGTGTGCAATCTAGCTAAAGGAGCCTCAGGTGGTATCATGGTGTTGTGGGATCCTCGAGTGGTGGAAGCCTTATTCAAGATGATGATAGGGTTCTGAGTGTTTTTTTCCATAACATTGACAATAACAGATCGTGGATTTTCTCAAATGTGTATGCTCCCAATTCATTTCAAGGGAGAGCGTCTTTGTGGGAGTACTTGGGTAAATTGGGTGATGCTTTCCATGATATACCATGGGTGGTAGCAGGAGACTTCAATACTCCATTATACTCCTTAGATAAAAAGGGTGGAGCAGGACTCCCATCCAGGAGTATGGAATATTTCAATGATTTTGTGAACTCAAACCAGCTAATGGATGTGAGACTTCAAGGGGCCAATTATACATGGAGAAACAGGCGTATAGGAAACCAACTTGTTCAGGAAAGAATTGACAGATTTTTCTATCCAAGGAGGCAATTGTTGTATTTGGATATTCTACACTGCAAACCCTTCCCAAAATTTCCTCAGACCACAACCCCATCCTGATGGAGGTTTCGAAAGAGAACTCCTTCAAGAAACCTTTCCATTTTCAGTCAATGTAGACTAAGCATCCAGACTTGAAGGAAAATATTTTGAGATGGTGGCAACAGCCTTTCCAAGGAAGATCTACCTTCAAGCTTGCTCAAAAGCTAAAACTAGTGAAGGAGAACCTAAAAACTTGGAACATGGAAGTCTTTGGGAACCTGTTTGAGAATAAGAAACAAGTGGGAGAAAGGTTGAAGGACATTGACAGTATGATACAGAGTGGTAGTTGTGATGAAGCTACTAGGAAGGAGAAGCAAATCAAGCTTTTAGAATACCATAATATTTTGGCTTGTGAAGAGACTTACTGGCGACAAAAGTCTAGATATTTATGGTTAAAGTATGGTGACTCAAACTCAAATTTTTTTCATGTCACGACCTTGAGGAACAGGAGCTACAACAATATTAGAAATCTGACCAAGGTTTATGGATCTAAAATCCAGGACTTGACCGAGATCAGAAAAGAAGCAGTTGGTTATTTTAGCTCCCTCCTCGGGGAGGATGTTTAGTGTTTAGAGGCAGCTAAGGATTCTCTTCTCTAGTTTATTTATAATCTGGTTGATGAAGCCATTAATGATAAACTCCTTACCCCTTTCACTGACGAGGAAATCAGGATGGCTTTGTTTAGTATGGAATCAGATAAGGCTCATGGTCCTGACGGCTTCCCCCCTCGGTTCTATTAGGATTTTTGGGATATTATGGGAGAGGATGTGGTAGTTGTGATTAAGGAGTTTTAGACAACAAGACATATTTTGAGAGGGTTCAAATCCACATTTATTGCCTTGATTCCCAAGGGGCCAATCCCTGAGACTATGGAAATTTTCAAACCTGTTAGCTTGTGCAATGTGTCCTACAAGATTTTAACTAAGACAATGGCTAATAGGATGAAATAAATCTTTTCTTTTATCATTGATCAGTGTCAAGGAAGTTTGATACAGGGGAGATCAATCCTGGATGGAGTAATCACAGTTCATGAAGCCCTGCATTCATCTAGGAAAACTAACAAGGCAACCTTTTCCCTAAAAATTGATATGAGCAAAGCCTTTGATCGCGTTAATTGGGAATTCTTGACAGCTATTCTTCTAAAATTTGGATTTTATCCCCAATGGGTAAGGCTCATAAAAGAATGCATATCAAACCCCTAGTTCTCAATTTTGGTCAACAACACGATAGCTGGGTATTTTCAAAGCCATAGGGGGCTTAGGCAAGGAGACCCGATCAGCCCGATGTTGTTTATCATAGCAGTAGAGGTGTTGGTTAGGACTATTAAAGCAACATGCTATGCAGGTCTAATTACAGGGATTAAAGCCACCTCTCTCACCAATCCAGTTACTCACCAACAATTCGTTGATGACACTCTAATGTTGACTCAGTATTCAGTGGTGGAAACCAGAAGGATCAAGCATATTCTCCAGCTCTACGAGGATGCGACAAGATAGAAGGTAAATTTTGACAAGAGTAAGCTTTACTTCCTTAACACCCCTATTCAAAGGTAAACCATAATTGCAACGATTTTGGGATGTTCGATAGCGACTCTTCCCACTTCATATTTAGGCCTTCCCCTTTTCATTGGTTCTCCCAAGAAATCTATGTGGGATGGAGTGGTAGAAAAAATCTAGAAAAAACTGGTTGGATGGAAAGGACACTTCTTGTCTTAGGCAGGGAAACTCACCCTCACCATGGTTACATTGCAGAGTATCCCGATGTATTTCCTATCTATTTTCAAAGCTCCAATCAATTTTTATCAAAAAATCAAGCAGCTCCAAAAGAATTTTCTCTGGTCGGGATCGAAGGAAAAACAAAGAATCCACTTTGTGGGCTAGAGCAAGGTGTGCAAGCCGAAATAAAGTGAGGGTCTAGGATTGCGAAGAATTGCCCACCTAAATGTAACCTTACTGGCCAAACATGCCTTGCATCTCATTAACAATGAGGAGAATGAGTGGACATCCATCATAAAAAGAAAATATCTTCAGGGTTTGGATTTCTTGAATGAAGACATTCCCAGAAGTGGGTTAGCATTTTGGAAAGCAATATTAGCCAGTAAAGAGGTCATCAAAAAAGGTCTGAGATGGGTCTTAGGGAATGTCTAAAGAATCATATTTTGGTATGACAGGTGGGCCAAGGAAGAAGTGCTATCTCAGGCTCCCCACCTGGCTAGGATAAAATTCCATAGGGAGGAGAGCAGCTGACTTCATGATATAGGACAAAGGAAGACTCACATGGAAATAGATAATGATTCAGGGTCTTGAAGCAGAGTCACAAGAAATCTAAAGTATCCTGCATCAACAATTTATACCTATGAAACCAGATCAGGATCATTTTGTATGGGCAGCTACAAAAAATGGCTAGTTCTCAGTAAAATCTGCATACAAGCTAATGCTAGACCTTGAGGGCCACATTCTTCAGACCCAATTGGTGTTGGTCAAAAAAATTATTCCAAAAATAGCAGTGTTTACATGGCTGGTGACTTAAGGAAGTATCCTCATCATTGACAATATGATGTGGGAAGGTATGATTATCGCTAACCGATGTGTTATTTGTGCAGGGGCAATTGGGAGTCAATTCTCCATATTTTCTTGGAATGCTCGTCTCTGTGGGTATCCTTGATGGATTATTCCAAGCTTTTAGTATTTCCTGGGTCAGACCGGATACCATTTTAGAACTTTTTTACCAATGGCCAAATCCCTTTGTGAGCCTTAGGCTTAGGTTTATGTGGAGGATCTGTCTTCATCACTTTCTGTGGTAGGTGTGGTTAGAAAGAAACCATAGAGCTTTTCACGAGTCTAGTCATGATGTCACCTCCATTACCACTAGGATCTTGACCTTTGCCAATGAAAACACTTGCCTTATTCCTGAAGAAGCCTGAAACCTTCCCCTTAGGGAGAGGCAGATTGCACAGTCCTTAAATTTAATCTTGGTTGAGGATCTTATGCTCATCAAGACCAAACCTAGACTAGAAGCCAAGTGGAATCTGCCCTCGATTGGGTGGTTAAAGCTCAATTTTTATGGGGCCTCTAAAGGGAATCCTGGTAGAGCAGGGGCTGGAGGCGTAGTGAGAGACCACCAAGGTAAGCTGGTAGTGGCCTTCTCTGAGAAACTAGGCACAAGGACAAATAATAAGGTGGAAGCAAGGGCGGTATGGAGGGGTCTTCAGATTTTCAAAAGTTTGAAGGTAAATTAATAGTCGAAGGAGATTCAATGCATATCATAAACCTCCTAGGAAACAAGAAAAATCCTTCGTGGCAAGTGAATACTGTCATCGAAGAGGCCAGGATCCTCTATCAAGAAAGGAATGATTGGATGGCCCAACACATATTTCGAGAAGCCAATAAAGCAACTGATAAATTTGCCAACATAGGGGTGGAAGCTGATGGATTGGTCACATGGCAACAAGGGGTCCCAAGTGATGTGGATATCATTGTTCAAAATGATCGTAAATGCAGCTAAGACCGATGTGTCTTGGGGTGTGGGGTTTCTGAAGGATAGTAGTATTAGTGGATAGACTGTCCCTAGCAAGGTTTGGTTTTTGTACAACATAATGCTTATCTTTTTATCAAGTTTGGGTGTGGGGTTTTTGAAGGACAGTAGTATTAGTGGACAGACTGTCCCTAGCAAGGTTTGGTTTCTGTACAACATAATGTCGATCTTTGCAATAGGTTTGGGGTTCACCTGTAAAACCTGGTATTAGTGAAGATGCTTCTTAATTACCAGAAAAAAATGAATCCTTACAATGATAATATCCCTTATTTCTATACCCAATATTTAATATACTTTAGGGAGATTATAAATCTAACCCTAATTGACTTCTAAACCCTTATCTAGCTTATTATTTTAAAATAATATTACAATATAATCAACCTTGGGTTATATGGCCCAAGACAACTAATCATAATACACATGTACATTATTGTGCCATATACGAATATACCTATCTATAGTTACCATAGCATTCCACCCCTTTTAAAAATATTTTATCACAGAAATATGAGAAGAAACTAAATGATATGATTTTCAAAGGATTACTAACAATTGGCACAATCTTGATCATCCATCCATCCATGTGAAATATTAATTGGTGATTGTTATCGATGATACCAAGTTGTTACTATGTCACTTTGATATCCATTAGTGCTCCTTTGGCTCTATGCTTATGCTACTTCAATTTAATATCTATAATTATTGTTTCTATGGTTTCAAGTCATAGTTTACCACTATGAAATCCATAAGTATTACTCTATTTTTGCCATGCATTATTATACTTGAGACCTTTCTGACTCCATGTAGGTCCACAATCATATTCATGCCTCCATGATTGTTTCCTCATGGTGGTAAGAATGGTAATATGTAGCAATATTAACCTAATGTTTTGTTGTCTTTGACTCTTGAATATTTTGTTCTTCTATTAAAAAGTCTTCCTCACGTTTTTCTTTCTTTTGCTCTTGTTTTGGTGTGTCCCCATGGTCTTCTGATTGTGCTTCCTTAGACTTTGTTGTTGCTTCTTTTGTGACCTATTCCTTAGACGATTTTTATTCATATATTGGTTTTTCAATTTGTTCCCCTACGAATAATAATTCTTGTTATTCCTAGGACCCTTCCTACTTAAGTTAAGAAATATCCTTTAGTGTTATATTATTTTTCCTATATCATGGTTTCATGAATTATTTTGCACATTAATATGAATAATACCCAAAGAATCCAACCAAGGATAAGCATGAACAATATCCACATCATCTATCTCAATAGCATTAAAATCAAAGTGTAAGATATAGTTTTCTATAGTCATCTTTAAATTTTTTAAAGTTTGAACATTAGTCCTTGATTTTCTTTACTTCAAATTGCTACACGTTAGGTAAAAAAATAATAATCAAATTATACATAATGCTAGAATTTATGGAAACAATGACCTTGTCCTTTTGAATATATCCATGAACCTACACAAATAGAATTTTTACATAGGAACAAACCCCTTTGATCATTCTATTATTTTTATCAGATTCTAAAGGTGGCATTCTTTCAACCTTCACATTCTCATCCATATTCGTTCCTTCTTTCTATTAATTTAAATTTTATCTCTTTTTTCCTCTTAAATCCCATTTATTTATTCTTTATAGCCCTTGATGGTAGCCTTCAATTTGACCATATTACTCTCAAGTCCCCATCTACTCAAGAATGCTTGTACAAATTATTCTCATGTGTGCTCTAGATTGGATTTATCAAAATGCATCCTTCAATTAAAATATTCCACTTTGAAAGCAAAAGAAAGGCTAGGCATTCAAAATTCACTAGGATATATTAACCACTCTCTCCCATTAGTCTTATACTTTCCAAAAAACTTACTAACTCCATGTGATCAACCCAAAAAAATGATAATGCAAACTAGGGTTTTATAGACTAGGGTTCCATAAAAGAATATATACCCAATTTATTTGAAGATAACTTATACATAAATAAGTAGACCCATAAATACCCTTCAAAACACAAAAATTAGTAGGTGGTTTGTTTATCCAAACTTAAATATATATCAAAGTTTTTTTTTTGGAAAAAAACATGATTTGAAAAAATGTTAAGTTTATAGGTTCGTATATCCCTCGATACTAAGATTCTTTCATATACGTACTCCTTTTGAATCTTTTCAAATTTTGAACAATATGACACAAGATGTTTCAAAATTGGGTAAATCTATGCAATTATGTGTCTCTTAGAAAATGAGACATATTCTGGAGAAAATAAATCTCAATTTTTGCAATCCAAAAAAGTAATTCCCACTTTGCTAAAATCATTGATTTGATACCACTTGTCACAATAATTTATTGTTATTAACATAAGTTATTTATAATATACTAAGATGTTAAATAATATATCCACAAATAACAATCCATAATGAGAATTTTTCAAAAAAAAAATAATCCACACTGATAAACAATACCCTCAGGGTAGGGCAACACTAATAATAATCCTTAAGGAAGGAATAAATCCATAATATCTCCCAACATGACAGGGCCACTTTGTGGGTGTCACATCCCAAAAGCTAATAGATCCATAGAATTCTATATTTTATAAAATTGATGATGTAGCATTTTAGACAATAACTAATTTAATTTAAATAATTTTATTTATCTAAAATGTCAAATTTTAAATTATTGTTTGATCATATAAATGTAAATAGACTAACTTGTAATTTTTTATTGCAAGTGTTGATAGGTCACCATTTAGGAAATGGAGGGAAGGTATCATTTGGTAGAGGGTGGTAGATCTATAAGAAGCAAATAGTTTAGAAAGGCCATACACACATGCATAGTATTAAACAAAATAGAATTCCATATCAATTGCATAATTGCTTATCTATTTTGAACTACAACCCTTGTTGGTATTTGATTGATTATTGAGTTAAACGCTTAATAAATCAACTTGATTGGTACCTATATACATGTATGAATATAAATATTTTTCGAGTGATTTGATGGTTGAATTTGGTTTGGTGTACTAAGGTTGATGAGTCTTTTATTAGGTCCTTGTTTTCAAAATTTTTGACTTAAAATATGTTTATAAGGGGTCATGTTAGATTAAGAGCCATAGCCCACCATGGAAACATAATATATTTTATTGAATATTGCAAAATTTATTAAATTCGTCCTTGCCACTAAAACCAAAAACATTCCCTTTTCTTCTAAACTATCACTAGAGCACATCTGCGTTCTTGTGGAGGTTTTCTAAGCAAGAACATAATAGTTTGACATGGGTTGTGCATTCAAAGAGAGTGTGTAGACTGGTAGCATGACCTTATTTTATATTTCCTTTCTATTGTGTGACCTTGAATCAAACCAATGCATGGCTGTTATTTTTGGATCCATGACAAGAAAAACATCAGAAGGTCATCTTGCATTTTTAATATCTATTTAAGAGTTTCCCATACCTATAAGAGGGCATCCAACTAAAGAGGTAGATAGGAACCTTGGCGTTGACAAAAAGGAGTAGTTGTAAGTCCAATTCTCTTTCTTTGGTATCTCTCTTATGGAATTTTAATAAATAGAAAAATATAATATTATTTTCCTCTATTCTAAAATGGGTATTCCATACAAATAATATATGCCTAATTTGGTTTAAATTTTGATGGGGTTTCAAATTTATTTTACTAGCTTAAAACCTTGTATAAAAATAACATTTTTCCTTTAGCCATAAAAATAGTGTATGAATCCAAATGTATGATATCTTTATTGAATTCCACATTTTATAAGATGTTAAATACTTATTTAGAGCAATTCTCCTATGTATGACTGAGCTTGGATTTAAAATAAAAGCATTATTATTGACTTAATTAGTAAAAGTGATTGCTATATTTTCCTTTCTTACCATTGAGACCCATAAATAATTGTAAGCAAGAAGGGATTTTGGGATTAAAGTTTAGTCATGGGTTTATGACAAGATTCAAGGAGTTACCTTGCAAAGTAGTTGTTTCCTATCTTGGTAGTTTATGGTCTTTAGTACTAAAAATAGTATATATATATATATATATATATATATATATATATATATATATATAATGGGTTTTGAAAGGAACCCCAAACCTTTTAAAATCAAAGAAACTGACACCAAACGTGGAAAACTAGATATGAAGTTACAAACCTGCCCAGAAGGGATTGAGAAACAATTCAAAACACACAAACCAACCCAAAAAGGCCTAGAAAATAATTTGGAACACACAAATAGGCCCAGAAATGGTCTAAAAAACAACTCAAAACACACAAATCCATCCAAGAGGGCCCGAGAAATTGAAAAAAAGAAATTTAAACCAAGCACTCATCAACAGTAGAAACTCGCCCAGGGGGCCTTGGAAATGGGATACTGGAAACAGGTGCCCATAAATCATCGAAATGAAACTAGAAACCCCACATAGAGGAGTTATTTGATGACCCGAAAGATGGATTAGCAGTAGGAGAAGGTCTCCACAGGTCACAAAACCTCACTATAAAAATATGAAGAGCACAATTGAAAGATAGTAAGCCATGAGAAGATACAGTCTATACCCACACCTCAAGGCTAGAAGAAAATAAGAAACATTGTGATAGTCATTCAAAGAACAACTTCTATAGTCGACATGTAGACACAAGTTACCCCAACCAAGGACCAAAAAAGAACCGCAAAAGGAGCCCATAAGAAATCCATCCATCATCAAATCCACCTAGCCCTACCAGATATCCAACTAGGAAGAAATCCAAATGCATCTTCAACCGTAGCTACGTGAGAAAGCAAAGAGCCCATCCAAAATACCAGAAAGGAGCTACAAGGAAGGATGTTGTCGAAGAACCCAAAGAAGGATAAAAAATAGATCTACTTAGAGATCCCAATCCCGCTCTAGAAATCCCATCCAAGAAAAAACCATAGGCTACTCATTTATGGATGATGAATGCGTGGTCCCCCTAAAGACCAAGAAAGATGCAGAGAGTAAACCCTAGGTTGCAATAAAAAAGGTAAATAAGAAAGCGAGATCCCCCTTCCGAAAAGCTAGCTCAGGATAGAAATATAGAAAAATATATTTATAAATAGTAATGAAGCATGGGGTTCCCCAAAACAAACCCAAAAATATTTGTAGAAAAGTGATCCACAATTCCATCTCCCAAGCTAATCTAACCAAAAACCAGCCGCCATCAAAGACCACCATGGAAAATATTTAGAAAGTTCCCAATACAAGCAAATGAACTCACGTCTGATGGGAGAGCACATCATGAGAAGCCACAGAAGGATCCCATGGAGGTCCTGGAGAAGATCTACCCAACAAAGGAACACATGAATGGAGGAGGGGGAAGTAGGGAAATTAAAATGGGGTTCTCCCGCCCAAGGTGAGAGACCACCCCACTCACCCCTCCTCTAGTATACATATTTATAAAAGCAATCACACCTAATATATTTGGCTTTTAGACCTATATTATTATAGATAATATAGGGTAAATTTATTGAAATGAAAGTGATTTATCATACTCCTATCATTATGGATGGTGTAAGAGAAATATCTTAAAATTAGAGTAACTATATTTATACCATACTCATATTATTATTGTTAGAGTGACTAATTTGTCTATGTTATATCCATCTTGTTATGATTAATGTATGGAATTATCTTGAAATTAGATTAAATGCATTTAATTGTATTACCAAATCTTGTTATGGTTAATGCATGGAATTTGGTTTTAGACTGATTACGTTTAACTCCATCATACAAAATGTTATTATGAAAAATGCATGGGATGCCTCTATTTTTTTTATTAGGTGGAAAGAGTGGGTTTTAAAAGGATCCCCAAAATTTTTACAAAGGGTTTTGAGGGTTCCCAAACCTTTAACAATAGATATGAACCTCCAAAATATGGCCACAAGAGAAACAAGGATGAGGATCCAAAGGAGATACAAAGGGATATGATAGCTAGAACTAGGAACCAATTTTCAAAAGAAATATATGGATATCCCAAGGATTCAAATTAAAACTTAAAAAAAATAAAAATAAAAAAGAGCATGAATCTTGAGGAGAGATTCAACAACCACCCTTACAACCAAGAACATAAATTGAAAACTGAAAATTAAAAAGTCTCACTTGAAATTAAGACCAAGAATAGAAAAACCTTCCCATCTAGTCATGCAGGTACAAACTTGAATCCAATTTTTAGCCACTAATCACCAAGGTCCCACTCAAAATTGGATTCAAAAAAATACTTTTCACTCAAAATAGAGAGGAGAGAACATGCATCCAACCAGCAGGGAAAATCAAATAGGCCAATCTAGAAACCATATATCAAGGAGAAACTAGAATCTCCCTATAAATAGAAGGATCCAGACCCTTTGAAATCCAAAAATAATGAGCCTAGAGCCCAATATTACAAAAAAATTATCCTCAATTCGAGAAAAAATTAAGAAGATATTTCTTCCAAATGAGCCAATCTCAAACAATATCTTGATCTTTCTTGAAACAGTTAAAAGATAAAAATTTATGCCTAGGAAGGAGACCAAGGCAAATATCTCTTAAGAATAATTCCTAGGATCCATAAACACCCATGGAATCAGTTCCATCCTAAAAGTAGCTATATTCAAACCTTTTGGAACCAAAAATCCATCACCAAGATAGGAGTTAAGAAAATCAAAATCAAAGTCCCATCTACATCAACAAAAAACCTTAGAGCAAGGAGGAACTAGAATCTCCCTATAAATAGAAGGATCCAGACCCTTTGAAATACAGAAATAATGATCCTAGATCCCAAGATTACAAGAATTTTAGCCTCAATTCGAGAAACTATTACGAAGATATTTCTGCCAGATGAGCCAATCTCAAACAATATCTCGATCTTTCTTGAAACAGTTAAAAGATAAAAATTTATGCCTAGGAATGAGACCAAGGCAAAGATCTCTTAAGAATAATTCCCAGGATCCATAAACACTTGTGGAATCAGTTCCATCCTAAAAGTAGCTAGATTCAAACCTTTTGGAACCAAAATTCCATCACCAAGATAGGAGTTAAGAAAATCAAAATCAAAGTCCCGTCTACATCAATAAAAAGACTTAGAGTATTTCTTCCTTCCAGCATAACTTTTTCCACGAACTTAACCAAGATACCTCCAGGATCAATATTTGAGCCCCATGCAACCAATACCGTGCACACAATAGATTTAAGTATCTGAGTCTTTCTCCCTCCCAACACAAATCCTAGGAAGGAAATAACTTGCAAGAACATAAAAGGATCCACAACAGGATCTGCGTTCTTAGGTAAGGTAGTTCTAGGACTAGTAGATAAGCAAGAATCAACCAAAAACATATTTGCATCAACAAAGGAATTTTAAAACACTTTCCCACCCAACCCCAAGGCTACTGAAGAGAAGGCTAGTAAGAACATTAAAAAATCCATAAAAGTTAGATCCATATTCTTATATTGAGTAGATATAGGATTAGTTTAGATCATGTGCACTACTAAACTATACATCTGGGACACACCCCTACAAACAATAAAATTGCTACCAAAAACCAAAGGCCAGTCTGAAAACTCGACCAAGAGACAAACATCAATCTCATCCAGGATAGACTCCAAGGATGGGAGAACCAAAGGAACCTTCCTAGGGGATATTAAAAATAACAAGAAGCAGAGACACATCGATCCTTGTGGGCTCCAAGCACACTAGCATGAAAAACACAACCCCAAAAATAGAGCTCCAAATCAAGGAAACCCATTCATACCCTCACATCCACTCAAACTATCTCTCTCTCAGCTCCTCCTCCATCTTAGCTTAGTATAAGTTTCATGAGAAGCCTCTATTAATAAAGTGATTATTTTATATAAATTTTTTGAATGGGTTACTTTTTCCATGACTTGAACTTGAGTTTGTTTGATATGAGTCCAAATACATATCATAAGGCTTATTTCTAGTGATTTGAGCTTGAGTCTATTTGATAAGACTCCAAATACATACCATGAGGTTTCACTATAATTTTTAAGAGATTTCAATTCTATCCTTCATATTTGTGTTTACAATTTACAATAAATAAGAGTATCATATATGTGTGTGTGTGGTTATATATAGATTTATATAAATAAATATAAACTAAAGTTTAAGATTTTATTATCATTCATGTTCAAGTATTAAGGTTAATATGCATAAAATTTTAGTGTGAATGACTGGTACATTCTTGATATAATTAAATTATTTTTGTTTTATTAAAACTAATTTTGTTTGAGATCATAATAAATGGTGTGATACAACCAATCTTATATTAATTTTATATGATAATTAAAAAACATTATTAGCCATGAGATTTATGGGGTTATATATTTTCTGTTAACAATGTTCAAAACTTTTTGACCATCATGAGACACTAATAAAACATATAATTGATGGGTGAAAGTAGGTGGATAATGTGGTGACAAAATAAATATTCTTTTCTTGCAATAGATATAAGGTTAGTATACCACGAAAATTTATCCAAGGTCCTTATAAATATAAATGTCATTAATAAGTAAACTTCATGATTTGGTGGGTTTGTTGGACTTGATGGAACAAACACCTGAATTAAATCATTAAAATATCTAAATTATTTGCATGGACATTTGACAAAGATATTAATGTAAAAAGAACTTTCTATATTGTTGAAGTTTGTAAAAGGGTTTTTATACTCTCTTGCAATATAGTTATACTCTCCTATAATATAGTTTCTTTGTACTTTGTTTTATTCATTCTTTCATCAATTATCAAGTCTATTATATGCATTCTCTTATGTAAAATTTTCTCTTGTCAATATTTGGGTTTATTGTGTACCATCCTATTTGTTTAAATTAATGTTATGATTCCCCCTCCAAATCTTTTATGAATGCAAATAAGACCACTAGGAGGTACTAGAGGAGTTGGGATAGGTATTATTGTACGGTGGATGCGAACCAGTTATAAATTCATTCCTCTAAATTCAATATGAATATGATAGCAACCAACAAGATTATTACAAAACTTTAGCTTATAAATAATCTAATAATATTTTTCAATATTAATTTTTTATCCACAAACCGCTAATAAAACATATGATAATCCTTATAAGAGATAAATATATATAATATGCTTAAGTTAGAGAAACAACAATAATCATCCTTAAGGAATGAATAACTCCACAATATCTCCCAAATATCCTAATATGAGAGTGTCATTTAAAGAGGTTAAAGTCTCATAATGGATAAAGATAATTACAATGAAATACTTGATATGATTGATGATTCCTTACAATGATGATATCCTTTATTTATATACTCATTATTTAATGCCACTTTGGTGAGGGTATAACCCTAATTCTAGCCAACTCCTAAACCCTTAACCAACTCATTAGTATTATACAATATCCTATTGAAATAGAACTTGGGTTATGTGTGGCCCTACAAACTATCCATAACACCCAATATGCAATACAACATTATATTCCAAAATACTTATCCCTAAATACCACACCATTATACCTTGCTTAAAAATATTTGATCCTTGAAACATGAGCAAAAACTAGAGTATGATCTTTAAAACATTGCTAATTATTTAAACCAATCTTGATCACCCAACCATCTAAGTAATATTAGTAAAGATTTGTTTTTATGTCAAGTTGTTATGCCACATTCAGATCTGTTACTCTTCCTTTGGCTTTTTGTTTTTCTTGCACTATTATGATATCCATAATTACTACCCGGTTGTCTCCATGCTTCTATTAGACCACTTTTGTATCTATAACGACTACTCTCTTTTTTTGTCATCTATTAGTACACTTGATGCCTTTTTGATTGCATGTTGATCAATATTAGTTTTGATTCTTTATACCATACCTCTATGATTGTTGTCATTCATGGTGGTGTGGGTGATGATAAAGTACAACCTTATCCATATGTGTTACTTCCTTTAACTCTTCAACATTTTGTTATTTATGTTATTTTCTTTTATATGGTCCTCTTTGAATTCTTCATCACACACTTCTTTCTTATGCCTTTCTTTTAGTTATACCTTGTGCTTTTATAATTGCCCTTAGAATTTGCTTATGCTTATTTTTTGAGCTCTACTTTTATTTTTATTTTTTAAGTTTATTTTTTATTCTTTTGGTAGCTCTTAAATTCATTCCCATGTAATAACTTTTTACTTCATAATCTAAGAAATATCTTGTAATTTTATCTTCTTTTTCATATATCATAGATCCATGAAATTCATTTGCACATTAATATTAACAATATGAGATAAATTCGATCAAGGACAACTAATAATAATATTCACATTATCCATAGCTAATCCATAAACACATGAATTTAAAGTATATTTATCCATAGTGATCTTTAAATATTCCAAAAATTTAAACTTTATCACCCTCAAGATATATGTCCTTAATATTGTTCATTTGAAATTATAACCTTTTAGCCAAATCAATGTTGATGAGATTATACCTATTGCTAGGGTTTACGGAATTAGTAACCTTTTCCTTATGACTACATCAATGAAACTACAAAACAAACTATTTAGATGGAAACAAATCCCTTTGACCATTTTGTTGATTGTTAGATGCCAAAAGTGTGGTTTAATCAATCTTCATATTATCATCCATATTTATTCCTTTTTCTCTTCCTTCACTTTTTGATATATTCTTCAAGTCTCTTTATGGTATGTTTCAAACTCTCTATTATTTTATATAGGTCCTACTAACTAAAGAACTATTGCTCAATATATTCTTGTGTGGGTTCATAACCATTGCCATGATTAAAATAAATCCACCAACTATATGCTTCACGTAAAAAATCATAAATAATGGAGATCCAATGAAAATTACTAAAACATAAATATTTAAATTTTATCCATGATTATCTAGCTTCCATATCATCCTCTCTAAAAAGAACTTTGGTAACTCCATGATTTTAGATGCAAAAAAATATAATAAAAACTATAGTTTCATAAAGCATACTTCATAGGATCTTGCCTCATCAAACCCAACCTAAATGTCACAAAGTGAGTATACCTAAAAACTTTCTTTAAAATGTAGCAAGTAATGCTTGGCTTGCTTACTCTAACTATAAGATAGATTAGGTTTTGTTTTTAGTTTCTAAATATAGTTTGAAAAAAATCATTGTCGTTGTTCTAGACAACTGATTTTATAGGGTCATAACTCCCTTAATAATCTTCAGATTCCTTTATATGACTATTCATTTTGAATTTTTTTAGAGGGAGGATCTTCTTCAACATAGATAGGGTTATTTAATGTTTCTTTATTCTCTTGGGTATTAGGTAATGTTAGTAGGACATTTGGATTTTGTGCTAATTGTCATGCAATATTGTAAGTAATGTAAGGTGGTTCAACCATGGCTTTTGGAAAGGAAGATTCAAATTTATTAAGGTTTTGTTTAAGAGGGTAGACACATAAATCATGTCATGTTTAGGAGACTACTCATATGTGCACTTTTGTAGGCCATATGAATGACTTGGGAAATTTCCAAGACCAAGCAGTGGTTTTAACCACTCATTTAGGGTAGTCTAGTCCTAAGAAGTCCTAGATGTTGACATCAACAATAGCTAAGATCCCAATCACTGAATATCATAGTGGTTAAGAGCTAGTCGTTCCTGTTGATAGTGGCTAAGGGTAGATTACCCCTAGCCACGCTTAGCGAGAGCGACTAGCCCTTTAACAAATTGGGGCTCCTCAAGCCAAGTAAAATCTGTTGCATCTAAAAAATTAGCAATGATTTGGGTTCTAGAAGCCTCGCCTAACCATCCTAGCTCAGCAAGATCTTGATCTTGGCTTCCTAGAGAAGCTAGTCCAAGGAGTTTGGGAGTCTACTTAAGGCCTCTAATTTATCAAGAAAACCTTGATTCTTATCCAAAATTCATTGCAGCAAAGCCCTGCTAGATTGGAGAATGATTTCATATCCCCTTGAGGAGTCATGAAGTGTTGTACAATTGAGCAATGACAAGTTAAAATATGCCAATGGATATTACCACATATTGAGAAGAACAATCGTTGTTCAAGCATTCAATTCAACACAAATTGAGCCAATTTTCCACACAAAATTATTCTAGGATAATGCACCAAGAACACTAAATCCCTTCGTAGTGGAATCAGTTAACGCTAGGCCAGAGATTTAGAGGGCAAAACTCTTTCCTTGCGGTCCCTATCTTTGACAGCGGCCTACAAGCTTAGTCATCAAATTTGATAACGACTAGTAGAGCTAGTTGCTCTGGTTGATAGTGGCTAGGGTCTGATGTCTTGTTTCCCCTATTTTTAACCATTAGATTAGATTAATAGTATTTTCATTGGATTTCTAACCTATTATAGCTGCATTTTCATTTTTTACTTTTAGTATTTCAATCTTCATTTGAAGTTTTCAAGCATTCTTTATCATTTCATGCATTTCTTTTCTATTTGCATATTTCAATAAATTAGCCTCATCTTGAGAGGCATCATGTGCTATTGATGTATTTTCTAGTTTCTTTGTGTGCAGGTGACAAGAACAATCAAAGAACCAAGAGAATCATTGAGATCATATTTCTTGGCATCAAAGAAGGAGGTAGCTAATAAACCCTCTCATAAGCAAAGTGGTGGAGACCTAAAGAGCTTTTTAGAATGCACCTATCCCTATTTTGGGGTTCAAAACTATTGTAATCATGTATCAAATTTGGTATCCCTAAAAGGGATAAATATGTAACCGAGCTTCAAAATTAATTAATACAAAGGAGGCATTTATTTTATCAATTTTTTTGGTTATACATGCTTCATTGCTTTAAATTTTTTATCATGTCACAATTATCCTAGATGTATGCTTTTTAGAGCTTTACAAGTGGCGATTACGGTCGGACTGGCCTAATTTTTACACTGATTACTGATATTTTATCTTTTTCCTTCATTCAGGTATAGTCACTCTGATTAACAATGGCTAACAGTCCCAACTACCATCGATGACAGTGGCTAGAATCGCAACCGCCCTGATTAACAGCGGCTAGAAGAAAACATAGACAAAAATAGTCAGTAGCCTGTTTCTTCATCAAATAAAAATTTTCTTATAAGTGATCCTATATTATTTTTCTATTTCCTACTTATGCTATATTTTTGAAAGGCAGTAGGGTTAAATAAATCACATAGAGAAATATTAAACAAGATTTTTTTTTGCTATGTTTCTGCTAGCTACTGCTAGGAACAACGACTAGTTCTGCTAGTCACCCCATAAAACAATGGCTAGGACTTTAGCTGCTACTATATATAGCATCTGAGACCGTGCCTCGCTATTTGTAGTAGCAACTAATTTTTAGCCTAATTTGTAGGTGTACTTACTCGAAGCATGCGCAAAGGTTATTTTATATTTTAATTTATATTTTTTGAAATGTATCTTCATTCTGCATTTTTTGAATATAAAATGCAAATTATATGCATGTATATGAAAAGAGCATTCTATGCTTATTGATGCATTTTATTTTATGCAAATTAAAATGAACCAATCACACACCACGATCCAAAGATAAACATCAGTGGCATTGGGCTTTCACATCCAACCCACTGATCAAGACCAACGGTGGAAGTCATTACCACTCGGTTGGCTTGTATGAAATCATGTCATCGTTACCCATCTGTGGCCAATACTGATTTAAGAACCATCCTATTCATGTAAAATTGCATGCATTCCTCTTCAGAGGGGTGTATCGCTGACCACGGTGTGATGGGTGAGAATTGGTAGTACCTATTCTCCCTGATCGGGTATGGATTTCATCTCCATATTTTGATGGGTAGGCATCCTGGATGTTATTACTGGGTTTATCACTACGAGTGTATAGGTGAAAGCTTTAAATAATCCAATAATTACATCAACTATTGTAAACATGATAAGAATTTAGATTGTATACACAATAAATCAAAAAAGCACAAAATAATTTTTAGGAAACACAAAAAAAACTTAAACAAGACAATCACCTTGTATACCTTGTATGTTTCTTAAAACTTACACAAGAGATAATTTCATATAGTTATAGTCACTACATGTGGCCATCCTTGGTCTATGACCGAGATGGCACCTAATTCACCATAGGGTCCAAATCGCCCTAGAGGTAGCACACTTGTCCAGAACATACCTGATCGAACTTTAGGTAGTCTAAGAGGAGACAACACCACTCGCGATGGATATCACCAAGAGATCCCACCCAGGAGAACTAACATTGGATCTTCTCATTATCTAGTGAAGAAGCACGAAAAATGGCTCACCTAAATGTATTGAAACTGAAATGTGATCTAGTGTTTCTAAGAAAGCATGCAATAGAAAGATGCAAAAGATGTAAACAAAGTAAGCTATTGAAATGACAAATTATTTAAAGTAAAAATGTGGGGTTTATCCTTGTATTCATAAATTCATAAATTCAAAAGGTTACAATACATCCCCCTTTGAGGGCTTCTCATTTTGATACATTTTAGATTACAAATTACAAGGGATCAAATCCCTCCATGAGCTTAATGGTGAGCTTCCAGTGTTCTTCTTGCAACCCACACTTGAGAGCTAATATTGGGCTTCATTTATATTGCTCCTTAGCTCCTCCCTCATGCCTAGAATACCTACACCTACACACAAGAGATTGAATTATGTTAATAGCATATGCGTTTAGTGATAAAAACTAGGAAAACCATAGAAAATATGCATCTATGAATATAAAATTAATTTGCGACTATTCTAAACAACTCCAAATGACTTGAAATTCTAGTATGATGTTTAATAGGTGATTTTGGAAGGATATGAGCAGAAATCATAGTGAAATTGTTAGCAAAACTTGTGGTCATTCCTGGCAGGAACAAGTAAGCCTGCAATCATGAAAACACTAATTGACCCATCAAATCTACTCAAAACTTTACCAAATTTGGATATGATGCTATTCTAATGCTATAGAAATGATCTACATAGAAATTAGACCAAAATTATGGGCCATTTCATGGTCATCCCTAGGAGTTCCAATAAGACCTGCTAACCATCCCTGGGGGATGACCATAAATTGGGGTGGTTTTTGCCACCAATTCCACTTGGATCTGGTCAATAAACCTCCTAGGGGTATTGTCATAAAATTTGGAAAACTAACTCTCAAAATTGATTGGTTTTGGAATTAGTTTAGCATATTTTGGGATGCCCCTAAAAGCACCTTCGAATGAAGAGGTTTTCAAGGAAAATACTTGGGCAAATGTTGAGGACAAATGTGAGCAACACTTCGTGAGCAATGCTTGTTATTGTCTCCTTTTAAAATTGGGTAGGAGCACCTCAATTTATAGCCAAAATAGGGCAAATGTGCAAAGGGGCAAGTTCTGGCATGTAGGGCAAGTGTTGCCACTTGTCAATGCCCTTGCCATGCACAGGGTGGGAAAGCTTACCCATTTGGGACCTCCAATTTGTAGGTCTTGATGTTTATGACAACCTCCCAATCAATTTTGGGTGATTGGGTAGGATAAATGGCAGGAATTGATTACCATTTGTCCTACCCTTTGACTTTTGGGGGTCTGGTTCATGGTTGTCCCACCCAGGGATGACTGTTGATGGCCATCCCTAGGTGGGATGGCCATGAACTATGGTCGTCCCTAGGTGGGATGACCATGGCTACATGGCCCAAAATCTCTCAAAAGTGGGGTAAACCCTCACAAAAGTGGTTGGAATCCCTAATTGTATCATGAGGGTTTCCCAATGGGACCATATGATGTCGATAAGAGTGGCACATATCAATATTATCCGATTTACACAATTTTAGTGTCTACAGATGCCCCTTTTTGAGACGCATTGTGTGCAATAGAGCGCTGAGCAAAAATATATGACTAAATAATTAAATGATTGAGGTTATTCATTAACCTAACAAAATTTAGATGCCTCCATTGTGGAAAGAGCATACATTCTTGGAATCCTTGCTTTTGACATAGTTGAAGGATTGATTGTGGTATACCTTTCAGCCACCCTGTAGTGACAGTTGTACGGGCTTAGGGTATACTTGGTCTTGGTTCCTTGTTTCCTTGTAAGCCTTTTAAAGGGTGAATTCCCAAGGCTTCAAGGAGGCCAAGCCTTTTTTTGTTGCATTTGCTGATTGTTTTCCCCAACATGGGCTTGCAAATTTGTCTTTGGCAATGATTCTTTTGAATGTATGAAAATTGCACTTTTTGAGTGTTTAAGTGTTGATTTGATTATGAAATATTTATTATGACTACCCCCTCAAGTGATGAGTCAATGAGGGCATGACAAATTATGAAAGTGACAATTCGCTTGAATCATATGACTTAATTGGGATAACCATCAGTTTTACCCATTGCAAACCCTATCAATTATGCTAGGATTTTGATCATTTTAATGATGATTTATGGAAGCGAGAGCCTAAATACTTCATTCTTGTGGAGCGGTCCAGACATAATAGCCTTCTTGGGGAGTGAAATAAAGAATTTTTAGAGTTTCCATGAATACTTTGGATTTAATATTGATCCCTTGTTAATTTGAACCATTTTGGACCTATTTTTGGTGGGTTTTTGACCATATTTTTGAACTTTTTAAGCTATTTTTGTAGGGTTTTTTGGTGGTCATCCTTGGGTGGGAAGGCTGCATAGTTTATGGTCATCCTAGGGTGGGATGATTGACCAATTATCTGACCATCCCACCAATGGGTAGCCATGCTTTTTGAAGGCTATATAAGCCCAAAATGAAGCAAATGAGCTCATTTTGCATTCTCAACTTGGAAAACTTGAGAGGTGAAGAGGAGAGAGCTATTTTTTCAAATTGAAGCACTACCAAAACATCCAATCATCACTATGAGCTAGCAATAGGACTCGACAAGAGGTGAAGCTAGTGTGAGATGGGTATGGACTGCATTTTTCTCTCTTTCTTTATTTAATGCGAAATGCTAATTTCTTGTGTTTTTTCCATAACATACACTAAATACCAGTTAAGGAACCATAATAATAGGTAAATTTAGGAATGCAAGTAGTTATTTCTAGTTTAGATGCATTATTTTACCATTATTTTGCTATATTTTTTGCATTTTTAGGGCTAATTTAGGGGTCAAAATGACCATGTTTTAGCCATTTTTGGGGGCCATCTCTGGGTGGGACGGTTTCCAAATTGGGAGTTTTCCTTGGGTAGGACGATCACAAAATCGGGGCAAAAAGGGCCCTTTTTTGGTCATTTTTTGGTATTTTGGGACTTTTTTGATGTTTTTTGAGTGCATTTTTGATGCTTAGCTCTGTCATGTGGTGAAGAGTCAGTATTAAGTTCCAAATCTCTTTCAGGTCACTAGGGACCTTTTTATAGGGGAGGACTAGTAATGGCTCGATGCCATTGACCTTAAGCATGTGATGGGGTTAGAGCCTATTGTGGGCGACCGTACCTACTTGACTGCCTTGATAGACCTTTGGTATCCACACATAAACACTTTTCATTTACCTACAGGAGAGATGATGATGACTTTAGAGGACGTCTATCAAATATTGCACATTATGATAGAGGGGTACCGTATCATATCCACTCACCGAGATCGAAGAGATGTAGTGATGTAGAGATACTTTAGGGGAAATTGGGAGGAGGTAGTGCACGACCTACCCAACGAAGGGATATTAGTAGAGCTATGGTTTGGGGCTGATGTATTGGGTGTTAGACATGCTTTATTGATGACTTTTATCTCCAACATGTTGCTCCCAGACTCATCAGGATCCAGGTTCCCCTGGAACCTTTTAGAGTTGGTGTTTTCATTGGTAGAGTGCACTATAGAGCAATCATTAGTGATGGCTTGGGGTACTACCTTATTGGTACATCTATATGATGAGTTATATGATATCCGCTCCCATGGGCGAAAGGTCTTGGATTGTAGCTTTCTACTACAAGTTTGGGGATGACATCATATTTCTATGGATCGATCGTAGGGACTACCATGGATGACCCGAGCACAACTTACTAATAGAGATATAGGCTATGGGATTCTATGGCAGATGGCTCAGGAGATAGGTCATAGCCATCACTTTGTAGACAAGGTTGAGCACTATGTAGAGACATTTGCATGACTCAAGGTAGAGGAGGTGATATAGAGATATTATAAAGATTATATAGTATGGACTGAGGCTAAGATACAATTGCATCGGGTTAGGTGGAGTAGATGGCTGATTGGACAATATGGGACTGAGTGAGAGTACTTTCCTTATGCTTGAGTCATACGATAGTTTGGGCTATGCTAGGGTTTGCCTAGTGAGTCAATGATCTATCGATGTTGCAAGGATGAGAGGACCCTTACTTGGACTATAGTGGGGGTAGTGGGAGAGGAATCATATCATGCAGTACAAATCTCTGAGTTGGATGATGTGGGTACTACAGAGGAGTATGAATATTGGTGGATGACACAATAGTGGTGAGGATAGGGGCCTCTAGGAGGGGATGCAACTAAGGTGACAGATGAGCCACCCAGGGATGCTCCAGAGGAGGAGGGTTAGGATGAGTCACTAGATGATGAGGAGGCCGACATAGGCAAGTGATATATGCACCATCGTATAGCAGATGAGTGGACAGAGCTCCTTGAATTAGGGGATCTATAGGGTGACCTTAGTGAGGCCGACTTGTATGATCAGGGGATGTAGGCATAACTAGTAGCATAAGATGCTATGATTACTTAGCTACGGGGTGAGGTTATCAGAGTTTGATAGGAGAGGTATCTCTTCCAAGTGTTGGTACAAAGCACCTAGACTGAGATGGATAGACATATAGTATTGATAGCCACCCTTCAAGCATAGGTTGAATCACAAAGCCCTAGTTGTGATGGATCTAGTAGTGGTGAGATGGCCAGGCTACGAGATGAGGTAGTACAACTTCAATATTTAGTGGGAGTCTTCCAAGATTTTTGTCGACAAGAGAGAACCTATACTGATGATTTTGAGGATGAGATAGTGCACCTTTGAGGGTGCTTACCAGCCCACCTATCTACTAGTGGATCACACCAAAGTCGGAGGAGTGGTACAGGATAGTCTTTGGTATGCATGGATGTGTATAGCTCTAGATGAAGGTTAGAAAGGGTAGGTGGTAGTAGGTTTGGGAGTTATTGGTGGACTCTGATTGAGGTTTGGGGCGAGAGTCATAGTACCGGTCCTACGTGACCATGGTTTTGAGACTCTGATGGTTATTTTTGATATTTTAGGATATTATGAGGTCTGAGGACCCACTTTATTTTAGCCTATGGGTATGGATGATGATGTAGCTTTTGATTTCATACATATACATATATATATATATATATATATATATATATATATGAATTTTTTGTTATCATCATGTGATGTTTTACTGCTTTATGAAATATATGCAATGCTTGTGTTTGCTTTATGATGTTATGATGGATGCCTAACATGGATGCATGTATTTATCCTATGATATGATTTGATGATATTGATATTTGTAAATGCACAATAAAATGGATGATTTGTTTAATTTGTATGATGTATTATGATTACTAGTTGATACATTAGATGCTAGCACCATGGATTATACAAAATTTATCTCATAATTTTCATGTTATTATGACATTATCTAAATGGCTTGTGTAAATGTAAATGAACAAACATGTGATGGCATGATGTGAAATGAAATGAATAATATAATGTTTATGATATGTTTAGGATTTTCAGGAGACTCAAACACTCTAGTTACCTAATAAAAAGTTGTATAGTAACTATGCAAGACTTTTTAAAAAAGTATAAATCTACTAAGATAACGAAGATATACAATATCCCTGTGTGTGCATGTGAGTTCATTACTATGATAATGCATAAAGTTACCCTAGTGCCAAACAGGATTGATTCAAACCATCTATACTAGAGGTCACCCTACGAGTCTCATTATCCTATGTTTTGTACGTAGTTGGATTAGACCACTAGGTAATACAGGCTTCCAAAATCTAGTTCATCCACATGCAAACATTGGTCTATACAAAATCAAGTCACTTATGTGAAAGACATATCATCATGCGTAAGGATACCACCATTGCCAAGTGGGTTTGATGCCACCCAACCTGTAATGAGGATCACCTTATGGTTCTCTAATGTTGAGAATTCCATGGATTCAAGTTCAATACTCCTTTATTTTATTTTAAATTTGAAATTTTCAAGGGAGTTGCTCATTTTTGTGATGGTGAGCAATGGATTTTGGTAGTGGTGAGAACCACTATTTATTTTACTTTTTGCTAATGGTGAAAACCACTATTTCTTTTGAATATTTCTAAGTGATAATAATCATTGTTTATTTTTCTCTTTTGGATAGTTGCTTCCATTTGATGTGAAGCAAGGTATTTTGATTTTTTGTGTAAGGAATAAATTTTCCTTTTATCAATTATCACCATATTTGAACCATTTGCACAGGGGGATGAGTGAGATAAAAAAAAATCGCTTAAAGTAACCTAGACCACTTTGTCGGTTTCATATTTCCTTGTGCTAAACTTGGATTTATTAATGTAAAAATGTGTTGGGATTTCATCATATACAAGGTACAATCTAAGAAGGATTCTACCTTCTAAAAATCATGATAGCTTTCTACAAAATTTGAAAAGAAAACTAGATATGGTTGAGTGACCAAAAACCCTAAAGACACCTTATGAACAATGGCTAAATAACGGAAACAAACACACAATATGGAATGTATATGTAAATGGTAAAGATGATGTAAATAGATACTGCAACTGACATGTGACAACCTTAATTTTTACAGATGCCTAGTGTATAGACTTGGTGCTAGACATGTATGCTCAAATTCTAATGATACACAATGCAATGATGATGATGCCTAATGCAACTGATGTTATAATGCAATGACATGAAATGCAATGTGTTGGAAATTTTGAGTGATAAGTTATCATTGATGTCAAGAGTAAGTGGTCATTAATGTCAAGCCTTCAACAATAGTTTCAGGTTCCATAATCAAGTGCAAAAGATAGATGGCTTTCAGGTGGTCAGATGTGATTTAAAGAGTAATTGGATGACCCAAGAAAAATAATATTATAATAAGTTATTATAATATTAAATGCTCAAAGTTATGTGACTTAAATGATTTAAATTATTTAGTATTGAATATTTAAATATTTTTTAATAAAAGTTGGGCGTAATTCTTAAAATACGGTGGTGGTTTAAAAGTAAAAACTTTATTTTAAACCTTATAATGGGCCAGCCACTAACACACATTTCAAAGATGTCACCCTCGATCGAGCATAAATTAACATCATTGTCGACGTCCCCTTGATAAAATAATTGATAAAATAAGGGACCTCATATTAATAAATATAACGTCGATGGTTTTAAAATAAGCCCCTTCATATATTTAAGGATATGGGTTAAGGATTGAGGTAGGTGAAATATTAATAAATCTTGTTCTATTAAATTTTAGTTTTTGAAAATTAATTATTGTGAATATTACAAAAGTGATTTTAGGAGTTATAAGAAGTGTTTTTCTTTGTTAAGTTGATTTTATTCTAATGACTAGGGAGTTATAAGGGTTTTATTTTGGAATTAAAAATATATATAGAAGGTTATGATTTGATAAAAATTAAAAAGAGATGTATTTTTGAAATGGAGTGATAAGGTGTATGTGTGTCTTGATATTTACATTGTGAGAAAGATTTATCTTCTAACCTCTTTGATCTTGGCATAGAAGTTTTTGTGGTTGTGATAGATTTATGAGATCCCTTCATCATCAAGAAAAATGTATGAGCACATTCTTCCATAGTTGAGTTGATTGATTGGTTTTCTAGAAAATAAGTTTGGAGTGAAAAGGACTTGATTAGGGTTTCCTATTGAGTGTGTTGAGTTAATGCTTCAAGGTTTTCTAGAATAAAGAATTATTGTTAAACCTTGTTTGATAAGCATTGTTGTTGAAGTCATTTATTGTGAGAAGAACTTGAATTAGGGTTTGAGTATCATTGCTATGGGAAGATTGTTTTATAAGCATTGTTGTTGAAGTGAGTTGTTGAGCAAAGAAATTGAACTAGGGTTTGAAGAGAACATGAGTATCATTGTTATGTGAGAGTTGTTTTATAAGCATTTTTGTTGAAGTGAGTTATTGAGTGAAGAACTTGAACTAGGGTTTGCAAAGATCATGAGTATCATTGTTATGTGAGACTTGTTGTTGAGCATTGTTGGAAACATTTTGAGTTGATGTTTATATGCTTGGACTAGGGTTTGAGAGAGGATTATTTTATTGAGTGATTGGTTGAGTAGAGTTGGTTGAGCCTAGTCAAGTGGATGTGTGAATTGATTGTTCAAATTCCATAAAACAAACTATTCTATATTCTAAATTGATTTGAGAAAGTGATTGAGCATTGAGTTGAATTTGAAGCATACTGAGTCTCTAACAATTCTCTTTATATTTCTAAGAGAGTGATTGAGCATTGTGGTTAGTATAGAATATATTGAGTCTCTAACAATTCTCCTTATATTTCTATGAGATTGGACAAGTTTTGTGTGGACTTGTTGAGCAGATTTGGATAAGTTCTTGAGAGTAGTTATTGAGCATATTTGGACAAGTTCTAGAGAGGACTTGTAGAGCATATTGAGCAAGTTCTAGAGAGGACTTGTAGAGAAGATTTGAGAAAGTTCTAGAGAGGACTTGTAGAGCAGATTTAAGCAAGTTCTTGAGAGGAATTATTGCGAAAATTTGGACAAGTTCTAGAGAGGACTTGTAGAGCAGATTTGAGTAGGTTCTAGAGAGGATTTGTGGATATATTTGTGCTAGACCGAAGGACTGTGTTTAATGAATATTTGAGAACAGATTTTGGTGTAGATTTTGGGGATAGGTTTTTACCAGACTAAAGATAGATATTGAGCAGAGTTGTACTAGACCGAAGGACTATGTTTAGTGTAGATTTGAGATAGAGCTTTGGAGGTGGTAGAGCAGAGAGGATAGTAGTCTCTAGTGGATAGAGATCCATTAGCCAGGGCAGTGAGGACATGTATTATGAGTGGGGATAAAAGTATTCAGTGGAGAGAGATCCACAAGCCAGTGTAGTGGAGGTAGTAGTCTTATAGAGGATCACCAGCCAGAGTAGAGGAGAAGGAGTTCTCATGTGGATAGAGTTCCATGAACTTGATTTAGGGGATTGGTATCTCCATTGGACAGAGGTCCATAAATATTGTTATAGGGAAAGGATTCCCAAGAGATTGATTGAGAAAATTTTAGTGAAATATTTTCTCCGTGGAGTAGCCCACATTGGGTGAACCACATAAATTGTGGTGTCTCTATTATGTGTGGTGATTTATGCATTACTTTGATTATTGCTATTGCAATTTCTATCTTTACATTGCATAATATTGAATGGGAAAGAAAAATTAGAAAATGATCTTATACTATTCACCCCCTCTCAGTATAAGCTTGTGTTATTCAATTGGAATTAGAGCCGGTTCCTTTGGTAAAGGTTTAACAGCTTGAAGGAAGATCTTACAAGAACACAAATTGCAAAGAAAGGCAAAAGTAGAACCATGAGACACAAGAAGAAATGAACACATATGGTCATGAAAGAAAAGGAATATGAATTCAATATTGTTGTTTTTGGAGTAAGAATGGAAATAGATTCAAGAGATGAATCAAGCAATGGAGAAATAACCAAGTTGATAAATTTTTGTACTAGATATAGGAACACAGGTCACCATGTAGCTTATTATCCACAAGAAGGTGAATAATATTTTGTTTGTGGTCAACTTGGTCATGATGAAAGATATTGTCATGGGTTCAGCAGTAGTGAAGATGAAATGGATCTAAATGATAACAAGGATATTCAAAATAGGTATGAAGAAGAAACTCTACTTTCAAAAATAGAATACAAAGAAGATGCTCCTATAAAAGATCAAAGAAAGAAGTAAGATGAAGACTCAAAAAAAGAAAAGGAGGAAGCCACTCTTAGGGAACTTGTTGAATTGAAAAGAGAGAATTTAGAATTGAAGGCTCAAATACAAGAATATGATAAATGTAATACAAAGCTTCTACAAGATCTCTTTGACTTGAGAGATAAGGTTGAAAAGGCAAGAAGAGTTGAAAAATGTATGGTTGAACAGTCAAAGGTAAAAGAGATAGAATGTGAAAGACTTATGGTTATTCTTGAAGAATTAAAAAGGGAGAACTTAGGATTAAGGGTTCAAGCTCAAGACTATCAGAAACCAAAAGAAAATTTTCTATAGGAACATACCAACTTGAAAATCAGAGTTGAAGAGGCAAGAAAAATTGAAGAAGGTATGGCCGAATAATTAAAGACAAAATATCTAGAGTGTGAAAGATTAGAGCATGAGATAGTTTAACTAAGGATGGAAGTAAAAGGTTCTAAGGAAAAGCTACACAAGTTTGAGGAAAATTCAAAGACCTTGGATAGGATTATCAATGCACAAAGTCACCAGTCACCAAAAAATGACTTGGTTCTAAAGAAGAACAAGGTAAACAAGAAGTAGAAAAAGGAGAGTCAAGCTCAAACACCAAAAAAGAAGAAGCGTAAAAAGAAGTAAGTAAAAGAGAGAGTGAGACTTCTAAGGATAATTTTGACAATAGAAAGTTTAACAAGGAATGGAGCAATACACAAGTAAGGAATAGATGGAACAGGAAACATGATAGGGTAGAAGAGACTAAGAGATCAATGGGGTCTAGGCAAGAAAATTTTAGTGGACGATGTTTTTCATGTCATATATTTGGGCACATGGCTTCACAGTGCAGGACACATGAAAAATAGGAAAATAGGAATTTCAAAAATAGACAGCTTTTCCATGGGTATTGCCACTCATGTAATTAGTTTGGTCACAAGGCAATGAATTGCAGGGTTCATCACAGAAGAGGATATGGTTTCACTAGGAGAAATCCTAAGACATTTGCACCTACAAGGAATAATAACATGAAGTGTTATAAGTGCAATAATGATGGTCACACAGTAAAGTGGTGTGAGTAGACTTTCCATAATCAATCATGAATAGGAATAGGAACAAGAACATGGATATGAACAGGAACAGGAACAGGAACAAGAACATGTATATGAACAGGAACAAGAATATGGATATGAACAAAAATAGGAATAGGTACAAAAATAAAGACATGAACAAGAACATGAACATGGAAAAAAATAGTCAGAGGAATCAAAAGGATCAAATAAGAAGAAGAGAGGATAAATGTAAAGAACAGTGCTTTTTGGGAGTATAAATACTCCCACCTCGAAATTAACCACCTCAAGAGGAGGTGGGGGAGGGGCTAATCTAAGAGGATCATTCTTAGCCCCAAGCCCCAAAGGTGACCCTTTGCCATTGATGTCAAAGGGGGAGAGATTTGAGTAAGGGGGAGAGATTTGGTATTTGAGAGAGCATTGAGCCAGGAGAAGCAATGTCATAAGAGGAGCAGAACAAATAAAAGGTTAAGTTTCTAGAAAAAATAATTTGGGTTGCCATCAATGACAAAGGGGGATATTGTTGGAAATTTTGAGTGATAAGTTGTAATTGATGTCAAGAGTAAGTGGTCATTAATGTCAAGCCTTCAGCAGCAGTTTCAGGTTCCATAATCAAGTGCAAAAGACAGATGGCTTTCAGGTGGTCAGATGTGATTTAAAGATTAATTGGATGACCCAAGCAAAATAATATTATAATAAGTTTTTATAATATTAAATTCTCAAAGTTATGTGACTTAAATGATTTAAATTATTTAAATTTAAGATTTAAATTATTTAATATTGACTTTAAATATTTGTTAATAAAAGTTGGACGTCATTCTTAAAATATGGTGGTGGTTTAAAAGTAAAAAAAATATTTTAAACCTTATAGTGGTCCAGCCACTAACACACATTTCAAAGACGTCACCCTTGATCAAGCACAAATTAACATCATTGTCGACATCCCCTTGATAAAAGAATTGATAAAAGAAGGGACCTCATATTAATAAATATAACACTGACGGTTTTAAAATAAGCCCCTTCATATATTTAAGGATATGGGTTAAGGATTGAGGTAGGTGCAATATTAATAAATCTTGTTCTATTAAATTTTAAGTTTTGAAAATTAATTATTGTGAATATTACAAAAGTGATTTTAGGAGTTATAAGGGGTGTTTTTTCTTTGTTAAGGTGGTTTTTTATTCTAATGACTAGGGAGTTATAAGGGTTTTATTTTGGAATTAAAAATATATATAGAAGGTTATGATTTGATAAAAATTAAAAAGAGATGTATTTTTGAAATGGAGTGATAAGGTGTATGTGTGTCTTGATATTTACATTGTGAGAAAGATTTATATTCTAACCTCTTTGAGCTTGGCATAGAAGTGTTTGTGGTTTTGACAGATTTATGAGATCCCTTCATCATAAAGAAAAAGGTATGAGAACATTCTTCCAAAGTTGAGTTGATTGATTGGTTTTCTAGAAAATAAGTTTGGAGTGAAAAGGACTTGATTAGGGTTTCCTATTGAGTGTGTTGAGTTAATGATTCAAGGTTTTATGGAATAAATAATTGTTGTTAAACCTTGTTTGATAAGCATTGTTGTTGAAATCATTTGTTGTGAGAAGAACTTGAATTAGGTTTTGAGCATCATTGCTATGGGAAGATTGTTTTGTAAGCATTGTTGTTGAAGTGAGTTGTTGAGAAAAGAACATGAACTAGGGTTTGAAGAGAACATGAGTATCATTGTTATGTGAGAGTTGTTTTATAAGCATTGTTGTTGAAGTGAGTTATAGAGTGAAGAACTTGAACTAGAGTTTGCAAAGATCATGAGTATCATTGTTATGTGAGACTTGTTGAGAATTGTTGAAAACATTTTGAGTTGATGTTTATATGCTTGGACTAGGGTTTGAGAGAGGATTATTTTATTGAGTGATTGGTTGATCCTAGTCAAGTGGATGTGTGAATTGATTGTTAAAGTTCCATAAAACAAACTATTCTATATTATGAATTGAGTTGAGAAAGTGATTGAGAATTGAGTTGAGTTTGAAGCATATTGAGTCTCTAACAATTCTCCTTATGTTTTTAAGAGAGTGATTGAGCATTGTGATTAGTATAGAACATATTGAGTCTCTAACAATTATCCTTATGTTTCTATGAGATTGGATAAGTTGTGTGTGGACTTATTGAGCAGATTTGGATAAGTTCTTGAGAGGACTTATTGAGCAGATTTGGATAAGTTCTAGAGAGGACTTGTAGAGTAGATTGAGCAAGTTCTAGAGAGGACTTGTAGAGCATATTTGAGCAAGTTCTAGAGAGGACTTATAGAGTAGATTTGAGCAAGTTATTGAGAGGACTTATTGAGCAAATTTTGACAAGTTATAGAGAGGACTTGTAGAGCAAATTTGAGCAAGTTCTAGAGAGGACTTGTAGACAGATTTGTGCTAGACCAAAGGACTATGTTTAGTGTAGATTTGAGAGAATATTTTAGTGCAGATTTTGAGAATATGTTTGTGCCAGACCAGAGATAGAGATTGAGTAGAGTTGTACTAGACTGAAATACTGTGTTTAGTGTAGATTTGAGATAGAGCTTTAGAGGTGACAGATCATAGAGGACAATAGTATCTAGTGGATAGAGATCCATTAGCCAACATAGTGAGGATAGGTCTTCTGAGTAGGGATAAAATTCTTTAGTGGAGAGATATCCAAAAGCCAATGCAGTGGAGGCAGTAGTTTTCTAGAGGATCACCATCCAGAGCAGAGGAGGAGTTATCCTGTGGATAGAGATCCACAAACTTGATTTAGGGGATTGGTATCTCCATTGGACAGAGGTCCATAAACATTGTAATAGGGAAAGAATTCCCAAGATATTGATTGAGAAAATTTTAGTGAAATATTTTCTCTCGTGGAGTAGCCCACATTGGATGAATCATGTCAATTGTGGTGTCTCTATTGTATGTGGTGATTTATGCATTGCTTTGATTACTGCTATTGATATTGCTATCTTTACATTGCATAATATTTATTGGGAAAGAAAAATTAAAAAGTGGGCGTATACTATTCACCCCCCCTCTCAGTATAAGCTTGTGTTCTTCAAAATGCAATCTAGTATAATATAACATTTTTGTGTTTTTGATATTTTAATAATGTTGTTAGATTTTTAATATATATACAATTTTGACCAATGGGCTTAATGAATACCATTGGGGATTTTGGGGTGACCAAAGGGCTTATAGACACCTTTGGGGCTTTTTGGGTTGACCAAAGGGCTTATAGATGCCTTTGGGGCATTTTAGGTTGACCAAAGGGCTTATAAACACCTTTGGGGTATTTTAGGTTGACCAAAGGGCTTATAGACACCTTTGGGGTATTTTAGGTTGACCTAGATGGTCGTAGATCAACTAGGGATATTTTAGGTTAACCTAGATGGTTGTAGACTGCCTAGGAGCATTTTAGGTTGACCTAAATAGTCATAGACAATCTAGGGGTATTTTAGGTTGACCTAGATGTTCATAAACTACATAGGGATGTTTTAAGTAGACCTAGATGGTCGTAGATCACCTAGGGGTATTTTAGGTTGACCTAGATGGTCATAGACTGCGTAGGGGTATTTTAGGTTGACCTAGATAATTTTAGACTGCCTAAGGATGTTTTAAGTTGACCTAGATGGTCGTAGATCACCTAGGGATATTTTAGGTTGACCTAGAAATTTTTAGATCACCTAGGGGTGTTTTAGGTTGACCTAGATGATCGTAGACCACCTAGGGACATTTTAGGTTGACCTAGATGATCATAGACCACCTAGGGGCATTTTAGGTTGACCTAGATGGTCATAGACCACCTAGGGGTGTTTTAGGTTGACCTAGATGGTCATAGACCACCTAGGGGTATTTTAAGTTGACCTAGATGATCGTAGACCATATAGGGGCATTTTGGTTTAACCTAGATGGTCACAGACTACCTAGGGCATTTTGGTTTGACCTAGATGGTTGTAGATCACCTAGGGGTATTTTGGTTTGACCTAGATGATCGTAGACCCCCTAAGGGCATTTTAGGTTGACCTAGATGATCGTAGACCACTAGGTGTATTTTAGGGTGACCTAGATTATGGTAGACTACCTAGGGGTGTTTTAGTTTGACCTAGATGGCCGTATATTGCCTAAGGGTGTTTTAGTTTGACCTAGATGGTCGTAGACTGCATAGGGGTATTTTAGGTAGGGCATGGTGCTCTAAGCATGGAAATGTCACAAGTAACTGATATTCAAAGGTTCAAGCTCTTCACTTTCTTCAATAGATGCTAAGCAATAAGTTCCAAGTTTGATCTAACTAGTAAGGATGTATGGACCTAACCAGTTTATCGCAAATTTATCCCGTAGATGGGGTGGTAAATTTGAGTTTTGTTGGTTCTATTTTAGAACTAAATCACCAACATGAAAGTCTCTATGGTGGAATTTCATGTTGTAAGATCTATTAAGGCACTCTTTATAAACACATAGATGCTCGAGGGTATTAACGCATCGCTCATCAAGCAAAGTGAGTTGATCTAGACGAGCTTGCCGCACAGTATCATCATTGATGAACTCCTACATAGATATGCACAACGACAATATCTCCAACTCTAAAGGCATGATAGCCTCAACTCCATACACTAGTTAAAATGGAGTGGCCCCAATGGGATTCCAAATACTAGTGCAATAGACCCAAAGGGCAAGAGGTAACTGATTATGCTAATCCTTATAATTTTTCTTAATGATTTTATTTAAGATTGCAACTACTGTTTTATTAGATGCCTCTACTTACCCATTAGCTTATGGATAATAGGGAGTAGAAAAGCTATGTTGTATATTATAGTTCATTGTTAGAGCATGCACATATTTATTCTTAAAGGGTGTCCCATTATTTGAAATTATCTTGGATGGAATACCAAAATGACAAATGATGTTATGCAATATGAACTCCACGATGCGAGGTCTAGTCGTAGTGGTAAGTGGAATTGCTTCCACCCATTTTTTGAAGTACTTAGTAGCCATTATGATAAATGTGTGATGGCTTGAGGAGGCAGGTGAGATTTTTCGAATTAAATCAAACCCCTATTGTGCAAATGACCAAATAGATTGAATCGGTTGTAAGGCCTATGAAGGTACTTGTATCAAATTTGCATGATGTTGACACTTTATGTACTTCTTCACATAAGCACAACAATATTGCTCTAAAGTGGGCCAATAATAACCCATGCGAAGAATGAACTTTGTGATGGCCATGCCACTGAAATGGCCACCACACATATTGTCATGTGCTTGGGAAATGGCCCAAGCCGACTCTTGAGAGTCTAAGCAATGAAGGAGGATACCCTCATAACTTTGATGATACATTATGTCTCCTAGTAAGACATACTTTACTACCTTCTACTTAAATACTCGTATTTTGGCATGCGATAATCTAGAAGAAATACTTCACAATTTTAAATGATATTTTATTTTGGTAGCCCAATCTTGTTTTAAAGAAGCCTCAATTGTATGAATTGCATGATCCTTTTGATGCTCATCTCACAAATATTGATTGAGATCGAACTTGAAGATATAGCATTGTGCTAGTATCAAAAGGATTTTGAGGGAACAAATCCCCCAAGCAGAATTATTCAAATAATCGTGAAGTTGAGATAACTGTTCATGTGAAGGCTCAATCTGAATCATGTGGACTTCTAGCATAGAGTTAAGCTCATTACGCTTAGTCACATATTGTTATAGCATTTTCACTTGAATGATCATGATATCATAAAATGGATTTTGCAGGATTAAAGAGCCTAATGAGGCCATTATGTTCGCAAAATAGTTATATGAACGAGGGAGTGCCTCAATATCATACCACTAAAACTTTACTAGAACTTTATCCACTAGGGATTTGTAGGCTTGCAAGACTAGGTACCTACACTAGAATATTCCTTTGACCTGATTAACTATGAGCAAGGAATCATCGAAAATGTTGAGCTTTGTTATTTTCTTGGCGATTGTCATTTGAAGGCCTATGAGAAGGGATTCATACTCGACATTATTATTGGTGCATAAGAAATTGATTTTAACCCCTTACAGTGTGAAAAAATGAGTCCTTTACCACCCCCTTGCTTGCACTTAGAACCATAAAAAATTAGAGGTATGTTAGCCTATGACTCAGGCTCTTTAGGATCTAGTGATTCTAAAAAATTAAAAACTCCATCATCAAGAAGTTCTATAGTGAGAGGTTGGTCATCCTAGAGAGGAGCCTCTGCTATTTCATCGGCTATGACCTGACCCTTAATTGATTTATGTTCGATGAAATCTAGGTCAAATTTCATCAACAACATAATCCATTTCATCGAACGACTACTATCGTAAGTTCGACTCATCATATAGCACAATGGATTCTCTTTTGATACTACATACATGGTATTATTGAGCATGTAATGGCGTACCTTTTTAGTGGTATATTTTACCTTATATCTAACCAAGGTGTGGCTAATATAATATGTAGCTTGTTATTTATGTAGTTCATTCTTTTGGGCCAACATAGTACCCAATGCAAGCTCTGTAGTTGAGATGTAAAGGTAGAACGACACTCCTGGTCACGTAGGAGCCAATACTAGCAATGAATCCAGATATCATTTTATTTCATCAAAGGCATCTTGGCATTCTTTATCCCAAATAAATGCAACCCCCTTGTGTAGTAACTTTTTCATATGTCAGCACTTATCCGATAATTGTGCTATGAAGCACTTTATGGATGTGACATTTCCTTGCAATCTATGCAATTGCTTTATAGTTTTGGGGGGAGGCATTTCTAGAATTACCTTGAATTTATTTGGGTCTACTTCTATGCCTTGATTAGAGACTATGGTTCCCAATATTTTACCAGATGTGACACCAAATACACACATCTTGGGATTTAGCCTAACATTATGCTCAATGAGGCGATCTAAAACCTTGTGCAATACATTGATATGCTCATGGTGTAATAGAGATTTGGCAAATAAGTCATCCATGTAATCTTCTAGAATCTTATGCATGTAGTCATGGAATATATATGTCATGGCTCGTTGGTAGGTGGCACTAGCATTTTTAAGGCCAAAAGACATGACTTTGTAACAAAATGTCCCCCAAGGTATTGTGAATGCCGTTTTGATCTGGTCTTCTGGATTAATACAAATTTGATTGTATCTAGAGAAACCATCCATAAGAGATAACATTTCATGTCCTATTGTGGTGTCTACCAACGCATCAATATTTGGTAAGGGAAACTCATCCTTAGGACTTGATTTGTTGAGATCTCTAATATTAGTGCAAATGCGAATCCTCCCATCGAGTTTCTTAATGAGTACCATGTTTTAAATCCATGGTGGATAATCTACTAATATAATAAATTTGACGTCCAACAATTTTTGCAATTCATATTTTACCATTAAGGTGACTTTTAGATGCATCGTATGCAGCTTTTGCTTAACTGGTTTAACATTTGGATCTGGAGCATGAATTAATATAAACTCTGTTATGCTACCTAATATTTCGGAGCAGCTCTGGAATAAGCATAGAAGCAATAGTTTGGATCAAAAGCACCTTTAATTACAATAGAGGATGGTAAATGGTGGTTGCAGCTATCTTAGGAATATCCCTATCTTTTACAACACCTATCCCTCAATGGATGAAGCCCAATAGATGGAATGGATAAGAGATAATAGACCTAATCCCTGCATTCTGGGAAACAGTCCTGTAACAATTGTAACATTCCTACATGGCAACACAAAACCTTATCAATTTTGTACCCTACTTGTATAAATAAAATGCTCTCGTTTTGTTGAGAATATAGAAGAATATATGAAATAAGTGATAAGAGTTAGAACTATTTTAAATGTTGTAACTGTGTATTGCAGCAGCATAGTAGCCTGCAGATCTTCCCCTGCACTGTTGTCATGCTGCTGAGAATGAAATAAAGGTACAATATTTGAATTTCATGTTTGCTTATAATTTGAGTGTGAATACCTAATAGTTTAGAGAAAATTTATTTGCCCTCTTTTGGTTTAGGAAGCAAGGGCCACTTCCAGATCCAGAGGAGGGTTTTTACCTGACAAAATTTTGCTATTTTTGGCTGCAGCAGGTCAGCAGAGATCTGACAGTTTTTGCATAGTTAGTGATTAGTATAATGTGGCATTTGAATGCATGGTAGGTAACTCATCTAAGGTAGAATTTAACACAATACTTTCTATTTCTAATTTGTTTCAGAATTTGTAATATTTCCATAATTTCTTGTCAGCCTAATTTGTTACAAATTGTGCAACTTTATTTATCAGTTTTTGAATGTTATTTCCATTTTAGAAAGTGACATTGTTTTCTGCAATTTCAAAAAGTTTCATTATTTACCAGTTTGAATGTCAATGCTGCAATTTCAATTTAGTAATTTCCTGTCAATTAAATTCTGCTATTTTTAGCTTTGCAATAGTTTAGTTTTATTTTTTTGCAACAGTGTGAATTTCAATTCTGCAAGGATAAGTAGGAGTTTAGTTTTAGTTTTTAGGAGTAAGAAAGGAGACCCCAAACACCCCAATCTCTAATTGTTCCATGAATAAATCCATGATTTAAATGAACTAAACATCAGTATGTTAACCCCTACTTTCGTATATAGCCTTAGACACCGCCCTATATTGACACATAATGATTAAATGATGAAGATTTGACGACACTCATCATAGAATCCTAGGGTTGCAACTCTATCGACTTAATAATATCCATTAGAGCTTCTCTATGATGTGGAGATTTCTGAATTAGCTCATATATGGATAATCTAACCGATGTTGTTCTTAAGCTTTATGCAAGCTTACTTTTTATTGTTACTTCTGGCCTAGGTGAAAGGCTATGTACTAGAGATGGGGGTGGTTGTGATGTTGATGGAAAATCACTTGAAGCTGTAGGTGGTGCAACTTGACTTGGATAGTGTTGACAATTTTGTCACATTACACAATGGGGTGGAAAAATCAATTTTTTGTAAAGTATTTCTTTCAATTTTATGGATTTGTTCCCTTGCTTTTAGAAACAACATTTTCAAGTGTTGTAGCAATTTTGGCTTTCCCTGACACCCCCTTTGTACATAAAATGAACAAGAAAGAGCTTCGTTGTCGAACAAACTAAGGAAGATAACTTCGCAGAAAGAAATCCCTAAGGATGAAAACTACTTTGGTCCCGAAGTCCCTCAAATAGTTACTTCGAGCAAAAATCTTACGAAGCGGAATTATCGAAGAAAGAATTCAAAGAAGGCATAAAAAGGAGCTTCACACCCGAAGCATTTCCAGCAGCTACTTCGGGTGAAATTTTTGTGAAGCGGCATTTCAAGAGAAGAGCTTCACCGAGGAAAGATCACGGTTCGAGTTTGCTAAGGCAAGTAAGAAAACTACTTCGAGCCTAAAGCACTTCAAAAAGCTACTTCAGACAGAAAACTTGCGAAGCGAAAGTCGAAGGAGCGCAACATTGAAAAATACTTTGCCAAGAAATCACCGAAGTACCTACTTTGGGCCTTCCTGCCAGTGAACCATTTCTACTTCGTCGAAAGTTATTGTGAAGCACCTGCTTCGGCAAACCTTCGTGCGAAGTACTTTCACCTGAAGTAGAAGCAGTCAAAGCATTTTGAAGGCAAGAATGCACTTCGGTCGAAATACCCTCGAATCGTAGTTTTGAAGAAGGATCACGTGAAGCATTTTGAAGACTCAACAGGAAGTATCTACTTCGGGCAAAGGGCCTCGTCGAAGCAGTTTTAGCACATCTCTCCAGCAAAGCAACGAGAAGTGAAGAGCCCATCTTGCAAAGGAAATATGCTTCGAAACCCACCATCCCTGAAGCAGTTTTGTGAAGCTCGACCATGTGAAGTACAAATCAAGAAGGAGGATCTGCTTCGGCACAAGTCCATTGCGAAGTGGAGTTGCAGACGAAAATTTAGCGAAGCGCTTCAAGGGCACGCTCCAAGTCAGATATTTTCCCGAGGTGATCAAGTGCCTCATAAATGCATTTTTTCGTGCTTGGTAAGCTCGCTGCTCATTTTTAGCAATTGGAAATGAAGTATCAGTCTCTGAAGAAGAGCTCAAAGAGCATGGCGACCACTCGAGCACTACACCCAAAAGCCAAGGATGCTCAGATGGCTCATTAATGCATCTTTCATCGGTTGACCCAGTCATAGTTGCTAGTTTTGGTAACAGAATTGAGAGCTTAGTCATGAGAGCCATGAGGTGCCGACTTCTCAGGTTTTGAGGGTGTACCCCTCCATTTTGAGAATTAATGGCTCAGAGGGTCAAGTCCTCTATAAAAACCCAGGCATTGTAATGTAAAAATGGGGGGAACTTTCTGCTAGAAAGTTGTAACTTAGATTTCATGATTAATACTAAAGAGCTTTGTACTCTATTTCTCTCTTTTATGCTACCTTCTACGATTATTTCTTTTATATTTTTTTCATTTGCATACTGTAATTCTAAACTCTGGATTTAGGTGTGTGATTGGAGGGGAACCCTGAGATTTTCTCAAAGGATACATAGGAGAGGAAAACGTTGTGTTGGCTTTCTTTTATGCTGCCTATGGATAGTATTTCTATTATATTCACTTTTCTTAATCGTCGTTACTCTGAACTCTGAATTTCAGCAAAATGGAAAGGAGAATCCTGGAACTCGTCCAGAGGATACATAGGAGGGCTAATATTATGTTCATTTCATTTATTCTTGGTGTTATTTGCTGCTATTTCAAGTTATTGGCTAGTAATCGTGCTTCTGGTTCTTTCCCACTATTAAACTACTAAAATTTCTTCCCTTACTCTTTAATTTCTTTCTCGCACCTTTACTCTGTTTATCTCTTTCTTGCACTCTTATCTTAAACATCGAAGTAGTTTAGTATAGGATCTAGCCTTTCTTCGAATATTGGCACGAGGGGCATCTCTTCCCTTCGGCCTTTTAATGTTGGTCTAGGTCTAGGGCGCATACATTTACCCAAATCCTTTCCTGGGTAGATTTGATGACCAACAGTTTTTGGCATGCCCGATGGGACCCGAATAGTCTCACCTTCTGAGTGGCAGTGAGAAACGATGCTCTTATTACCGAAAGACTCTTAGCATCTGGAGACTCTATCTAATCGAGAATCTTTAAGTCATAGAGACCGATACCAAAGTCTGTGCCTTCATGCAAAAAATATGGAGAGTTAGGAATAGAGGAGAGGAAATTGAGTTCTTTGAGCTTGATATTGAAGCCTTTGGGGAATGATCTAGGTTGGTCACCCCCGATTATTTGTTATGTGGAACATACTCGCAAGAGATCACTGTTGATGAACAAGGCCTAACTTTGGATAGCATAGCAGCTATCTTTCCTCCTAATCCTCCCAACTCATCGAAGCATCCTAGTGCCTCCATTTCTATTGGTCGTCCTGTTAGCAATCAAGGAGGAGCTTCAAGAATTCTTGTTTCTCAAAATCCAAGAGTAAATATGGCACAACAACAACAACAACAACAACAACAAAAAATGTAGCAACAACCACCGCCCAGATTATTCCCAGCATGGAATTCTTCAGGATCGCTAAATCTAGCAAGACAAGGGCAAGTGCCGCCTACTACTATTAAGAAGATCCCAATGTTTGATGGAACTAGGAAGACTGCTCTGGAGCACATCTAGGACATAGTTTCTCTGGCGGTGATCCATGATATCATAGAAGAGTGAGTTATGGTAAAGCTTATGGTTTTATCTCTTAGAGGGAAACTCCTCTGCTAGTATAGATATTTACCACCCGGTACCATTATAGGATGGGACTAGTTAGCCGAACAGTTGATGCGAAGCTTCAATGAGTTCGCCAATCTGACCTCTCTCCTACATCAGTTCACAATGATCTAGAGACATCCATAAGAAGAAATCACAGACTTCAATGTTAGGTTCGTTCGAACCTAGAAAAGAATACTAGTTGGACTTTGGCCATCTGATGAAGCTACAGCATACTATTTCCTTTGGGATTTCAATCTTGATATCAGTGTGATGGTGAGGTATTCAAATATCAATACCTTCCTAGAGTTATATGAGTTGGCCCAAAAAGTAGAGATGGATCTAATAGTTGTGGGTAAGCTTCCCCAAAGGATGTTGATGCCCATACTTCTTGATTTCTATCAATCCTAGTATGGAAGCGTAGCCGCTTCGTAGATCTTTGCAACCCCTGCACTCCCGATATCATCTTGGAACTCAAAACCCATTGTATCTCAAATCACTGTTCCACAAATTCATTTTTCCACTTTTTTGACTTCATAGCCCACGGTCACTTCGACTTTCCCTGTACTACCAGCACCACTTCAACACCCTGCCCTGCCTCCAATACCAACAATGGCTGCATTACCACCAATTTCCAAATCCAAAGACATGCAAGCCAAAATACTGCAAGAAGTTTAGTCCTTGAACTCCACAATGCAGACCTTGTCTAACGACATGACCATTATGAAGAAGAAGCAAGTGCAACAAGATTTTATACCGATAAGATCTTATCCTACACCTGTGCTTACTAAATATCAAGCGACCCAACAAGGAAGAGCTTCGGCAAGAAATGATGCAATAGACGAAGCCCCGAGCACTTTCGATTATATACATTGGTGCTCCACGTGTAATGACCCTCACAAAGAGAATACCTGCATGTTGCACCAACACTATGTACAAATTTTGGTGAGTAGTAGTCATGGTGGTCAAGTCAATATCATTAGACAGATGAATCACAACTTGGTGATTGGTGAAGAAGAGCCAGTTGTAGTCCTTACCAGAGGAGGCAAAAGGTCGATAGAAGTGGATGCTACTCAAATGGCTTCTTTAAAGGTGCATGCTCATCATGAGAAGGTAAAACAACCTCCTCTGGCCTTGAATGAAGCTTGATAGCCTGTACCAGTCAAATAGAAGGCCCAACAGGCCCCTACAAATCCACCTCAGATGGAAACCAAAGAACAAGCTAGAGAGAAGCTCAAGCTTCCTTCATCGACCAAGCGACAAAGGGTCGAAGCTATGAAATAGTACCACACCAGATATGAGCCGAGAAAGGAACCTGAGGTGCCCAATTCCCTAGCGTACAATATTGTAGATAAGCTGAAGAGGATTCCAGCCAAAATCAGTCTATACGATGCACTGCAACTACCCGAACAAGTGGACCTGTTGTAAGAATCGTTGAAGATAACCAAAGCAAGAAAGATAGCACTGCTTGCCCTAGTGCAAACTCTATCCACATCCATTACGAGGAAGAATCAGCCACCACCATTATACATGTCTCTACAGATGGAAGGGTATTTTATACATAATTGTATGATTGAATCTGGGGCCGCGACGATAATCATGTCGAAGGCAGTGTGCGAAGAGATAGGGATGGAATACATGGGAAGCAGTCATGGCGTACTCCAGTTGGATGGTACCCCCATGAAGACCGTAGGAGTGATCAAGGATATTCCTATTCGACTACACAAGATGCCTCAAATCATAGTTATACAAGAGGTGGTAGTCGTTGACCTTGAGCCCTACTTTAGTATGTGCTTGTCAAGAGAATTTTCGATGAAGCTGGACGGATATCTATCTATGGATTACTCCCATATGGATATTCCATTCAAAGGGAAGAAGATTAAAATATACAACGAGAAGCCTTCTAACTTCCTCATAGAGAAGATTTTTGAAGGAGAGAGTAGCGATCCTGTGCACGCGATAGTGGAATGGATAGAGCAGGTGGACCTAGTCGAGGAGTCCCTTGAACAGCTAAGTTGTGAAGATGAGTTTTCATTGGCAGACTTTAATGCCATGATAGAAACCAAGATGGGATGTTATGCCATCGCCAAACCTGTGAAACACATCAAGTCAGAATATAAGGTCTTTGCCCAAGGATTATGGAAATTATTCTTCGATGGTGCCCGATGCAAAAATGGCATCGGGGCGGGGATTAATTTGGTTACACCTTCTGGAGAGTAGAAGGAATATTGTTACCAGTTGGTGTGGAGTTGCACCAACAATGCAGTAGAATATGAAGCATTATGCCTAGGACTCAAGAAAGCAGAAATGTTAGGCATAAAGCATCTCCAAATCTTTGGAGATTCTAAATTGGTATGCAATCAAGTCACAAAAAATTATGTTTCAAAGAAGCATTATCTCAAGTCATACCAAAACAGGGTATGGGACTTGTTTGACTAGTTCGAGTCTCTCAATCTACACTCTATTCTAAGAGAAAAGAACCGACATGCTAATGTTCTAGCATCCATCATAACCAAGTACTCTTTAGTAGAAGACATGGTGCATAAGCCTAAAGCTGTGAGGATGATTTACAGGCCCTCTATCCCGAACAAGGATCTGCATTGGCAGGTTTTTGACAGTGATGAGCAGATTGTGAATTTCATGATTCAAGAAGCGACCACGATTGAAAGCGAAGCCCTGATGAAGAAGAATATGAAGGGCTAGTTCAATTGAAGAATAATCACGTTCCTAAGGGATTAATAACTCTTGAAAGCCTCTTTGATCAGAATGATCGAGCAGTTTCTCACAGGATCAAAGTTAATGCAAAGCAGTATCAAGATTTAGAACTTGAACCTGGGAAAGCAATAAAAGTTGGAATAGATTACACTTCGAAAGAGCTAGAGAAGATCTGATCTCTGTGCAAAAAGTATCCCGACACAGTGGCTTGGTCTTATCAAGATCTAAAGGGATATGATCGGCAACTGATCCAGCATACAATTGAGTTGCAGGAAGGGATCAAACCTTTTCGGCAAAAGCAAAGGCCTGTCAATCCAAAGATCAAAGTCTTGATGAAGGCCGAACTCCTAAAAATGCTCGAGGCAAAGATAATTTATCCCATCAAACATTCTTCTTGGGTAGCGAATCTAGTCCCAGTCAGAAATAAGAATGGAGATATATGATTATGCATGGACTTTCACAACCTGAACCAGGATTCTTTCAGAGATCACTATCCCCTCCCACAGATTGATCAGATCTTGCATTTGATGGTTGGGGCTCAATGCTTCTCCCTACTCGATGGTTTCTCCAAATACAATCAAATCTGGGTCAGGGACGAATACCAGCATAAAACCACATTCACTACCAAGTGGGGAACATTTGCTTACCAGTGAATGCCATTCGACCTTTCGAATGAGGGTGCCACTTTTCAGAGGGCAATGGATTTAGCTTTTGGCGAGCTCTTGAATAAGGTTATTGTTGTCTATCTAGATGACTTGACCGTATTATCTCGAAGAAAGGAGGATCACCCTTTACACTTGCAACAATTTTTTGAAAAATGCCAAGAATTTGGCATTTCAATCAATCCGAAGAAGTCCATATTCGTAGTCAGCAAAGGGAAGTTGCTAGGACATGCGATATCAGAGAAGGGTATCACTATAGATCCTGATAGAGCTGAGGCTTTGATGAAGCTTCTACTCCTAGTAGACAAGAAAGGACTTCAATATTTCTTTGGCCAAATTAACTTCGTGAGGAAGTTTGTCCCAGATTTCGCCCAGGTCATCAAATCGATGTCCGAAATTTTGAAGAAGGGTGTAGAATTCATCTGGACGAAAGAGAGGAAAGAAGCATTCAAAGAAATAAAAGCTCGAATTGCTCAAGCATCGGTCCTTACCAACCTTGATTATAATCGGGACTTCATCCTATATGCCATAGGAGAACTTGAGAGCTATGCTGTGGTCCTGACACAAAATGGGGAAGATTGAAAAACACAAGCTTATACTGATATGGGGGGGTGAACAGTATAAGACCTCTTTTTACTTTTTCCTTTATACTTCAAAATAGTAAAGCAATATCAAAGCAATGCACAAAATCATCCACAAAGTGACACCAATTTTAACGTGGTTCACCCGAATGGTCGGGCTACGTCCACAAAACTTTTCTCTAAAAGTTATCTCAAAGTTCTTTGGGAAACCTTCCCAATTACAATGTTTATGAGCCTCGGCTCAAAGGAGATACCTTCCCCCAATCTGAATTTATGAGCCTCTGCTCAAAGGAGATACCTTCCCCCAATCTGAATTTATGAGCCTCTGCCCAAAGGAGAAACCTTCCCCCAATCTGAATTTATGAGCCTCTGCTCAAAGGAGATACCTTCCCCCAATCTGAAATTTATGAGCCTCTGCTCAAAGGAGATACCTTCCCCTCTGCTCTGGATATGATCCCTCGGAAGATCAACTGTCTCTACCTCTTTCAAGCATGTGGAACTCCTTTCCATCGAAGACCTCCTGTCCTCAATGCTTAGCCTAAGAGACCTCTCTACCTTCTATGATCACGTCCACAGTAGCTCAACAACCTGTACCAAACATAGTCAGTCGGTCTAGTACAAGTCTTCCTCTGTCTGTCAGATCTGTCCAACTCTTGAACAAATCAATCCTCTGTCCACAAGCCTTCTCAAAGACTTGCCAAATCTGTCCTCAGGTTCTCCGATAGAACCAATGTACCTCTGTCCTCAAGTTCTCCCGATAGAACTATCAATCTCAGCTCACAAGTCCTCTGCTAGGACCTGTCCAAATCTGCTCACAAGTCCCCATCGAAACCTGTCCAAAACCTCGCTCACAAGTCCCCAACGGAACCTGTTCAAAACCTGCTCACAAGTCCCCAACGGAACCTGTCCAAAACAGCTCACAAGTTCACCAAGAAAAAACTTGCTTAGCATGAACCCACAAAGAGAATTGTTAGAGACCCAATGTGATTCATCAACCTCATAGAAGCATAAAGAGAATTGTTAGAGACTCAATATGTTCTATACTTAACTCCCAATCTCAATCTCAAATCTCATAGAAACATAAAGAGAATTGTTAGAGACTCAATATGTTCTATACTTAACTCTCAATATCAATCTCAACTCAATCTCAAATCTCATAGAAACATAAAGAGAATTGTTAGAGACTCAATATGATCTATACTTAACTCCCAATATCAATCTCAACTCAATCTCAATCTCAAATGAATAAGATAGATGTAGTATGCTTTTCTCAAGAACATGAAACACAACCCAACAATTGCCAAACATGCAATATCTCATATAACAATGCTACTCATGTTCTTTCCACAACCAATATCTTTTCTCAACCAATTAGGGCTTTAACAACAATGCTTATAGACAAGGTTTAACCAACATCATTCAACTCAACATTAACCTTGAAGCATTCAACCAATCATCACAAGAAAAGGAAACAAGTAGAAATCCTTTTCCCTCCAAAGATATTTGAACAAAACAACCACCAACACAATATCACCAAATGCAAAGAATAACTTGCTCAAATCAACTCAATGGAGTAAGCCCAATATCATGAATCAAGTAAAGCAATAACTTGATCAAACAACCTCTATGGAAGCAACTCAACCATCAAACTCAAAACAGCCAACCAAGGGTTCCACCAACTCAATGCAAGTAGCTTGACTCACAAATACAAACCCTAGTGCACAAAGCTTCCACTATCTCAAACCAAAAATTATGCATTCATCAAAAAACTCTCCTTAAGGATAACAATGCATAAGTAGTCTTCAACAAACCAGAAAATAGGATTTACACCCAATCAAAGAAAACCTAGTTGAAAACCTTTTCACTCCAACCTTATTTCAGAAAACATACACCAATCATACTCATAAGAAGAATGTGCCCATACCTTATTGGAGTAGAAGAAACTTGACCCTTAAAGTCTGTCACCACACACAACCCTCAAACTTCCAACCAAGTTAGGGTTAGAACCAAGATAAATGAGCATATAAAAACTTTCCTTAATACACCTTTTAGCTTCTCTTCTTTTGAAAACAACCACCAAAGAAGTCAAAAACACAACAACCAAAACTTACACCTTATATCTCCATTTTAAACTTTAGCATAGCAAAAGACTAATCTCAAAAATACAACCAAAGAAATATCCCCTTATTTCTCCTATGTCTTTTAAACAATGCTAAACAATGCCAAAAATTATATCAAGAAATTAATCACACCTTAGAATGGCTGCCCTTGAAGAATCCAAAAATCGGGGAATGGCTGCCCTTGACGAATCCGAAAATCGCGGAATGGCTGCCTTTGACGAATCCGAAAATCGCGGCACAAAATACGTTTTAACAAAAACGTGACTTAATCCATGCACAGCTCCCTCCGCGGGAATCGAAACGTAGACCTCCGCCTACGCAAAGCCCAAACGCAGCCTATGCTGCCACTAGCCCACAAGGGGCTAACGAAGTCTAAGACAGACTTCCTACCACTTCAACGAACAAGCACTTCGTAAGTTTTTCAAACGCGAGCTCTCTTCTTCCGCGACGTCAACAGAGCATCGATCGCAGCCAAAAATTAATGCATTCAAAATTCTCAAGAGGAGTTAAACCTTAGGATCCTTCCCATATTTATAGTCCAATCGTGGACTTTAGAACACGTCGGCGACAGAGAAACGTAATTTCGAATTTAATCGAAATTGCTTTCTAAAGGGTTTAAAAACCCTTAATTAATTTTAATAAATTAAGAATAAAAAAGGTTTAAAAACCTTTAAATATTTTTAATAAATTAAAAATAATTTCTCCCTTAATTAATTAAATAATTAATTAATTAAAACCTTGAAGGGTTTTAAATAATAATTAAATAATAAAGAGAACCTCCATTGGTTTTAATAAAAACCATTTAACTTGGTTTTAATAAAAACCCTATCCAAAAACCTTATCCAATGGAATCTCTCCGGATTCTCTTAAGAATATTCTCTTGGAATATTTCACCTTTGAAGCCAACACATCCTCTTAACATTAATGCCATTTCCTTTTGACATCAATGACAACTCATAGACAAGGAGCTAGGATCTCAAACCCAAAATTGCCAACAATCTCCCCCTTTGTCATTGATGGCAAACCATGCTTCTCAACAACAAAAAACTCAACATAAACAGCTCCCCCTGTCTTGAGGCTCTCCCCCTTACTCAAATCTCTCCCCCTTTGTCATCAATGGCAAAGGGTCACCTTTGGGGCTCGGGACTAAGAATGAGCCTCTTAGCTTAGTCCCTCCCCCACCTCCCGATGAGGTGATTAATTCGGGGTGGGAGTAAAACTCCCATTAGGCACCGATCATCATCAGCGTCTATAACTTCCTTGTCGGGCCTTCTCTTGAACTCTTTGTCCATATTCCTGTTCCTGTCATCGTTCTTGTTCTTGTTCTCATCCCTGTTCTTGTCCATGCCTTGATCCTTGGACCCGATCATGCCACCTGTTCCTGTTCTCGTATTCTGGAATTTCAGCTCTACACTTGTCTAGCTATGTGACCTTTATTGTTGCACTTATAACAAGTAACAATGTTATTTCTCTACGGTAAACCTGATCTTTGAATCCACCAGCTTCGACCAAACCTATTTTGGCCAACCCTATTCTGACCAAACCTGTTCTGACCAAACTCTTCGGCCAAACTCGTTACGACCAAATCTGTTCCTGTTATTTGCCTTGCAATAAACTTCCTTGTGCCCAAACTGTTGACAAGAGTAGCAATACCCTTGAAAGTAACTAGCACTTCTAAAACTGTCATTTACCTTCTTCACTTGAGCCATGCAATGTGAAGCCATGTGACCAAACCTGTGACAAGCAAAACATCTGCCTTGAAACTTTCCTTTATTTGACCTCTTGGGTCCTGAAAACTTCTTCTTCTTCTCATTCTGAATTCTGTTTTCTATTTTTGTGCATCTATCATTCAAGGACTCATGATCTGAAATACTTTCCTCATCAGAACTCTCTTCCTTTTGGAGTCTCTTACTAGACTCTTCAACTTGTTCCTTGTGTGACTTAACAAAACCAAGGCCTATTTTATCTGTTGTCTTTCTTTGACCTTTGATGAGTGACTTAACCTTTTTGGAGCTATCTTGAAACTCGTAAAGCTTATCCTTGTACTCTTTAGTTTCCTCTTTCAAAGAAGCCATTTTCTGTTCTAACTCACTATACTCAAGAACCTTAGACTCTAACTCATCCTTGAGTTCTTGTGTCTTAGCTATAGAGAAATCAAGATTTTCAATAAGATCATCTCTCTCCATACAACATTCATCTAACTTATCCTTGAGTCTAGCATTCTTCTTTCTTTCCTTTTTCAAAGCACTAAGAGCACTAATAAGTTCACTTTCAAGATCCTTTATTTGATTTCCTTTTGAATCATCAAAGCCTTTTTCAGATTTCTTATCACTAGAGGTGCTACCCTTTTCAAAAACCATACATGCATCTTCCTTATAGTTTTCTGAAGCATCCTCATACATACTAGAAACCAAATCATTATTTGTGCAATCATCCTCAAGGTGACCAAAATTTCCACATCTAAGACATTTCATGATAATGAATCTATGTTTCGGTTCTTCCTCTTTTTTCGATATGAACAACATCTCATTTTCATTATCACTTGAAGAACTTTCACTATCACTACTAGAACACTTACTTGCTTTGTCTAGGTAGAAACTCTTCTTGTGCTTGTGAGAATACCTCTTTCCTTGATTGTTGTGCTCATCTTTGATTTTAAGATTTGTATTGGCCTCTTCTAGTTGTTTCTTCAATGAAACAATCTCTTCTTCTTGTTTGCAGCAAACAGTCTCTTTCTCATTGATCTGAGACCTGAGAGTTTCTTCACTCCTTTTGGACTCTTCTATTTGCAGCTTCAGATTGCTAACAACTTTGTTAGATTCCTCTTCATGTTTGTTGCATATATCGACTTTATTACTCATTTCTTCTGTCTGCATTCTTAAACCGTCAATTTCTTTTTCTAGCTTTACTGCAATACTCTGTTTTCTTGGTTAATTGCATTTCGAGATCTTCAAAAATTTTCTTGTATTCTTTTGTTTGTACTTTCAAACTGGTGATTATATCTTCTGCATCCTCAACCTTTTTACTCAGAGCTAAAATTAGTTTATGTTTCCAATTTGCTTCTGCATCACTTCCTTCTTCATCACATTCCTGTTCGAATCTGTTTCTTCACCAATTTTGAATGGATCATCTTCATCTTCACTGCTACTAAACCCATGGCAATGACGTTCATTATGACCGAGTTGACCACAAACAAAACATTCTCTACCTTGTGAGCAATCAGATGCAAAGTGACCGGTCTTCCCACATCTGGTGCAAAACTTTATTAATCTGGCCTGTTCTCCACTTGTTTGATTCATCTCTTGAATCTATTTCCATTCTTCTTCCCAAAATAGCAACATTGAGTTCATCTTCATTTTCTTTCATGACCATGTGTGTTTTCTTCTTCTTGTGTCTTATGGTTTTGCTTTTGCCTTTCCTTGCCATTTGTGTTCTTGTAAGATCTTCCTTCAAGTTGTTAAACTTTTCGAAGGCACCGGCTCTGATACCAATTGAAGAACACAAGCTTATACTGAGGGGGGGGTGAACAGTATAAGACCTCTTTTTACTTTTTCCTTTATACTTCAAAATAGTAAAGAAATATACCCAAAGCAATATCAAAGCAATGCACAAAATCATCCACAAAGTGACACCAATTTTAACGTGGTTCACCCAGAATGGCTGGGCTACGTCCACAAAACTTTTCTCTAAAAGTTATCTCAAAGTTCTTTGGGAAACCTTCCCAATTACAATGTTTATGAGCCTCGGCTCAAAGGAGATACCTTCCCCCAATCTGAATTTATGAGCCTCTGCTCAAAGGAGATACCTTCCCCCAATCTAAATTTATGAGCCTCTGCCCAAAGGAGAAACCTTCCCCCAATCTAAATTTATGAGCCTCTGCCCAAAGGAGAAACCTTCCCCCAATCTAAATTTATGAGCCTCTGCTCAAAGGAGATACCTTCCCCTCTGCTCTGGATATGATCCCTCAGAAGATCAACTGTCTCTACCTCTTGCCAACATGTGGAACTCCTTTCCATCGAAGACCTCCTATCCTCAATGCTTAGCCTAAGAGACCTCTGCCTTCTATGATCACGTCCACAAGAGCTCAGCAACCTGTACCAAACATAGTCAGTCGGTCTAGTACAAGTCTTCCTCTGTCTGTCAGATCTGTCCAACTCTTGAACAAATCAATCCTCTATCCACAAGCCTTCTCAAAGACTTGCCAAATCTGTCCTCAGGTTCTCTGATAGAACCAATGTACCTCTGTCCTCAAGTTCTCTGATAGAACTATCAATCTCAGCTCACAAGTCCTCTGCTAGGACCTGTCCAAATCTGCTCACAAGTCCCCATCGGAACCTGTCCAAAACCTGCTCACAAGTCCCCAACGGAACCTGTTCAAAACCTGCTCACAAGTCCCCAACGGAACCTGTCCAAAATAGCTCACAAGTTCACCAAGAAAAACTTGCTTAGCATGAACCCACAAAGAGAATTGTTAGAGACCCAATGTGATTCATCAACCTCATAGAAGCATAAAGAGAATTGTTAGAGACTCAATATGTTCTATACTTAACTCCCAATCTCAATCTCAAATCTCATAGAAACATAAAGAGAATTGTTAGAGACTCAATATGTTCTATATTTAACTCTCAATCTCAATCTCAAATCTCATAGAAACATAAAGAGAATTGTTAGAGACTCAATATGATCTATACTTAACTCCCAATATCAATCTCAACTCAATCTCAATCTCAAAAGAATAAGATAGATGTAGTATGCTTTTCTCAAGAACATGAAACACAACCCAACAATTGCCAAACATGCAATATCTCATATAACAATGCTACTCATGTTCTTTCCACAACCAATATCTTTTCTCAACCAATTAGGGCTTTAACAACAATGCTTATAGACAAGGTTTAACCAACATCATTCAACTCAACATTAACCTTGAAGCATTCAACCAATCATCACAAGAAAAGGAAACAAGTAGAAATCCTTTTCCCTCCAAAGATATTTGAACAAAACAACCACCAACACAATATCACCAAATGCAAAGAATAACTTGCTCAAATCAACTCAATGGAGTAAGCCCAATATCATGAATCAAGTAAAGCAATAACTTGATCAAACAACCTCTATGGAAGCAACTCAACCATCAAACTCAAAATAGCCAACCAAGGGTTCCACCAACTCAATGCAAGTAGCTTGACTCACAAATACAAACCCTAGTGCACAAAGCTTCCACTATCTCAAACCAAAAATTATGCATTCATCAAAAACTCTCCTTAAGGATAACAATGCATAAGTAGTCTTCAACAAACCAGAAAATAGGATTTACACCCAATCAAAGAAAACCTAGTTGAAAACCTTTTCACTCCAACCTTATTTCAGAAAACATACACCAATCATACTCATAAGAAGAATGTGCCCATACCTTATTGGAGTAGAAGAAACTTGACCCTTAAAGCTGTCACCACACACAACCCTCAAACTTCCAACCAAGTTAGGGTTAGAACCAAGATAAATGAGCATATAAAAACTTTCCTTAATACACCTTTTAGCTTCTCTTCTTTTGAAAACAACCACCAAAGAAGTCAAAAACACAACAACCAAAACTTACACCTTATATCTCCATTTTAAACTTTAGCATAGCAAAAGACTAATCTCAAAAATACAACCAAAGAAATATCCCCTTATTTCTCCTATGTCTTTTAAACAATGCTAAACAATGCCAAAAATTATATCAAGAAATTAATCACACCTTAGAATGGCTGCCCTTGAAGAATCCAAAAATCGCGGAATGGCTGCCCTTGACGAATCCGAAAATCGCGGAATGGCTGCCTTTGACGAATCCAAAAATCATGGCACAAAATACGTTTTAACAAAAACGTGACTTAATCCATGCACAGCTCCCTCCGCGGGAATCGAAACGCAGACCTCCGCCTACGCAAAGCCCAAACGCAGCCTATGTTGCCACTAGCCCACAAGGGGCTAACGAAGTCTAAGACAGACTTCCTACCACTTCAACGAACAAGCACTTCGTAAGTTTTTCAAACGCGAGCTCTCTTCTTCCGCGACGTCAACAGAGCATCGATCGCAGCCAAAAATTAATGCATTCAAAATTCTCAAGAGGAGTTAAACCTTAGGATCCTTCCCATATTTATAGTCCAATCGTGGACTTTAGAACACGTCGACGACAGAGAAACGTAATTTCGAATTTAATCGAAATTGCTTTCTAAAGGGTTTAAAAACCCTTAATTAATTTTAATAAATTAAGAATAAAAAAGGTTTAAAAACCTTTAAATATTTTTAATAAATTAAAAATAATTTCTCCCTTAATTAATTAAATAATTAATTAATTAAAACCTTGAAGGGTTTTAAATAATAATTAAATAATAAAGAGAACCTCCATTGGTTTTAATAAAAACCATTTAACTTGGTTTTAATAAAAACCCTATCCAAAAACCTTATCCAATGGAATCTCTCCGGATTCTCTTAAGAATATTCTCTTGGAATCTTTCACCTTTGAAGCCAACACATCCTCTTAACATTAATGCCATTTCCTTTTGACATCAATGACAACTCATAGACAAGGAGCTAGGATCTCAAACCCAAAATTGCCAACAAAGATGGCGAAGAGCGCCCCATCGCGTTTCTAAGTCAAGTGATAAAACCTCATGAAGAAAAATATAATTTCATAGAAAGGTAGTTGCATGCAGTAATGAAGTCTCTTAGGAAGTTCAAGCAATTCATCTCCCAAATTTGGGTTACAGTCTTCGTCATCCACCCCGATGTGTGCAATTTCATCATCCAAGGAGAATTGGGTAGTAAAAGATCCAGTTGGATCAGCAAGATACAAGAGTTCGACATCGAGATCAAACCCACAAAATTGGTTCACGATCACACATTGTGTCAAGAACTTGAAAAGAGCGTAGCGACCGAAGCTACAGAATCTCAGTGGGACGACTCGCCAGTAGAAGGATGCTTCGCAAACTAGGAAGAGGACGAGAAAGACTGGATCAATGAAATAGTAGAATACTTCAACACCGATAGATGTACTTCACATCTAAATGCTTCACAGTGAAGGCATTTCAAGATGCGGTCCTCTCGATATACCTTGCACCCCGAAGGCCTATTTTTCAGAAACATTGATGGCGTCTTCCTCAGGTGCATAAAATATGATGATAAAAGGAGAGTCCTAGGAGAATTTCATTCAAGATTATTTGGAGGTCACTTTGAAGGGAGAACAACGACATTGAAGATAATCAAAGCTGGTTATTATTGGCCTACACTCTTCATCGATGCCTTTGCGGTCTGTCATCGATGTGAGCAGTGTCAGAAGTTTGTCGACCAAAGCAGAAATGCTTTGATGCCTCTTCAACCGATACAAGTAGAGATGCCATCTCAATAATGGGGGCTTGATTTCATAGGGGTCATATCACCTAACTCCTCTATCGGGCATAAGTTCATCTTGACCATGACCAACTACTTCACCAGATGGGCCGAAACAGTTCCCACGAAGTATGCTGATCAGGAGACCATCATCGCCTTCCTAGAAGGATTGATCACCTGGTTCGGAATTCCATAAGCAATCATCATAGACAATGGTCCTGGCTTTTCAGGAACCAAAATTAATGAGTTCTTCTATCGATAAGGGATATATCATAAAGTCTCCTCCAACTACTATCTACAGGGCAACGGATTGGCAGAATCTACCAACAAGACTCTATTGAGGGTGTTAAGGAAGCTCATAGAGACAAACAAAAGAACTTGGCACCTTCTTATAGATCGAGCCTTGTGGGCCAATCAGATTTCTATCAATAAGTCGATCAAAACATCACCTTACGCCCTGGTGTATGGCAAGGAGGCCATTCTACCTACCCATATAGAGATCCCTGCATTGCAGCTGTTAGAAGAAGAAGGAGTCAATCCTATGGAAAATAGACTGGCTCAACTGTTACAGCTAGAGGAAGATCACAAAAAATCCTACCAGAGCTTCGCTAAGCATGCTCAGGTCACCCGAGATTGGTTCAAGAAAAAATCATCCAATCGCACATTCAAAGTGGGATATCTGGTATGGAAGTGGGACTCCTGGAAGGCCAAGCCTGGAAATCACAACAAGCTAGATGCTTTCTGGGATGGGCCATTCAAAATCGTGAAGGTGAACTCGGCCAACTCTTTCATCCTCAAAGATGCAGATGGCCAGGTATTACCAATTTCTGTCAATGGTCTTCATCTGAAGACTTTTTATCGCTAAGGCGAAAAAAAAATGTATGTACTTCTGTATATAATTTTTCATTTGTGTATATACACCCTATTTCGAGATTGCAAAAGGCTAAGTGTTACAATGATAAACTCTAGCTTCGCCAAGCATAACCAAAATCTACTTCGGGAACTTTTGATGCGAAGTAGCCGATGCAAAGAGGTTCGCAGCGAAGCACTTTACCCTCAAAAGGCCAAACAAAATTTGAAACCAAGGCATGAAAAATGCTTCGCAAAAGGAAGCATAAGTGAAGCACTTCAGCTTCCAAAAGGTCTTCAAAATACCGAAAGCATTATCAAAATGGAAAAGTAGCCGATGCAAAGAGCTTCGCACCCGAAGCATTTCAAGCAGCTACTTCGGGCAGGAGTCTTGTGAAGCAGATTTCAAAAGAAGCCTAGCAAAGCATTTTCCAAAGAAGACAAGCTTCGGTGTGCAGCCTTCGTGAAACAAAGTGGCAGCGCGGTGAGGAAGAACTACTTCGGGCTCGAAGCGTTGAAAAATAGCCCACACCAAAGGTTCACCGTGAAGCATTTTCAATGTTGATTTCAACTTCACCGAATCGGGAGCATTTAAAACGTGTCTTGGTAGACACATCGACAACAACCTAGGGGAGTTCAAAGTAGATGAATTTAATGCAAAGGTGGTAGAGTGCATCCTGAGAGGATTTGGTTAGGAGAAAATCTCATGCCCAGGTACGAGGTGGTAGCAGGTTGCATTTCCAATGCAAGGCATAATCATCAAAGCACGTGGCCCCGTGTACTATGTCGTCGCAGAGCCAATCAAAAGGCACGACAACTTCCTCTGTCTGAAACATTAACTTAATTATGGTAGGTGCCATAAATTTAGGTAGTTTCCTTTTAAGGCTATTAAACATGAGGCCCTAGCAGAAAGAAGGTTATTCATCCATCAGTTCATGCAAGACTAAGAGCCTTCACTATTAATCTACAAGTCTTACGCCCTTTGCATTGAAATTATTGGTGCCAAAGTCCCCTGCGCTGTAAGCCCTGCTTCTGTCGTAATATATCCAAAATGGGGAAGAAAAACTCCAAAGAGAAAGGAAAGGACCCAAAAGTCGCAGGCCTCAAAAAAACAAAGAAGGGCAAGGAAGAGAAAAAACATACACCTAAGAAGATCAATCTCACCCCTCGCCCAAAAAATTAGTCGATAGAAGGAGAGGACTCTAAGGAGGAACAGCTTGAAGAACCACCAATTGATGGGTGTGTGAAAATTAGAGACACAGAGCTATCAAAGGGTGTGGCTGACCTCCGATGCACTATTGAATTTATGACAAGCAGACTCACCCCAGAGAACAAGAGAGCTGTTGCATATTGTTCTTAGATTTACTAGTATTTGACCCCGCCTTCTCACCACTATCCTGAATTAATCTGTGCTATCGCACAGAACTACCATCCTACCTCTAGGTAGGTGTTGGATGTTGTAGGCCATAAGTTGTTTTCAATTCTGAAGAAATATGTGCAAGCAGCCTTCGCGCCACAGCAAGGTCCGCCCAAGGGCTATTCCGTTCGCAATGTCATTTTGAGAAAACAGATGGAGAGGTTCACCTCCAACAACTACATATTGAAATTTTTGTGTGAGAACCTCAAAAGTGGCCTCCCTTCAGGCAAGCTACCCCAAATGCCATTACCCTTGGCAGCCTTCAAGAACACTGATGTTTTCTCTATCATTGCATGGGTGGCGGGCATATCGACAGATGCTTCGGTGCAACCCTAGCAGGTGTCTTTGGCCGAATGTATTTCAAGAGAGGAATTATATGCCCCTGATGCTTCAAGACCAAACACCAACCCAATTTTATTTGATTGGGCAGAATGGGTGGCCCAAACCTTGCACACGTGGCTCACCAACATGAAGAATTCAACGATGGGCTAGTACTTTGCACCCTTTTCTTTCCTTGTTTGGTTGTTTTTCTACCATGTACATAAGCAATTCCCCTACATTGCCATTTCTTTGAGAGGTAAGGATGGAAATCCTCTGCCTGTGTACCAGTGGAATCCCCTATTATTGAGGACAAAGTCTTATTATTCTTTTAATAAATAGTTCTTGGGACCTGTTATGCATTTGTTGAAGGGTTCTTGCCCTCGGGGGCCCCTTAGTTTGAGAGATAGAGTAGTAATGGAAAATAAGGGAGACGTCTTTCAATTAACACAGGGACTGGTGATTCGCCTGTTTGGCTTCATAGGGAAACCCTTCCTGTTGCCTGTCTTCCCCTCTGAATACCAGTTCGCATTAGAGGTCGCTCGACAGAGCGATGTAACAAACATCGTCTATGGCCACGATTGGAAATGGGCACATACCTGTGACTTCCCTTTCAATATGGGGGTAATTTAAGTATTTGCCTTGAAGTAGAACGTATTCCTGGAGAAAAATCTTGTCAATTTTGGCCTACTCCAGATTCCTCAACAATGGCTCTATGATCCCTTGGGAGTGATGAGGGATCACTTAAAATTCAAGAACTTTCATATTTACCCCCACCCTGAAATTGTGGAGCAAATAAATAATCCCAATGGGAAGGATCTAGAATGGCATTTAGAGAGGATGAGGACATTGCCTCCTTAGCATGAATTTTACCCTATGGAGGTCGAGTTTGACCCTGACCAACATCCCTTCCCAACTCCAGACTCCACGATTTGGATAAAGGCAAGAGATGATTTGTAGGAGGAATTGAATAATTGGGGAGAGGAAAAATTAATGGAATGGTGGATAATGAGAGTCCATCGCCAAAAGATGAATTCCTACAGACTCTTGGCAATGGATAAGGACTCCGTGATTGTGTACGAAGCCAATGTTGGGACTTGGAAGCCCATATCCTTCACCGAATTTGTTCCTCCAGCTACCCTAGGATCAGGCGAAAGCCTAGGAAGAACTGACGATGCCTCGGAGTAGGAAGAAGAGGAAGAAGCCGAAGCTACACTAGAGGCACTACCATAGGGACCATCGGAAAGCCACGACACAAGTGTTGAAGAGTCAGAGAAACCATTGGATAGGAATAAATGAAAGAGGCAAGAGAAAATTCAAGTGCCTCCGAGCCACCCAAAATGACCCCGCACGAAGCTCCCAAGTGCTCCTATCGAAAAACCTGCATCAGGCCCAATCGAAGCAAATGTTGAAGATGCGATGCCACCAAGTGCTGAGATAGTCCCAGACATAGACACAATTGATGTGTAGGAACTCCTCCAACAAGAGGGAGGCCTCGAAGTAGAAGTCATGGAATTCAGGAGTGTCGAAGTCCAAAAATAGCAGGAGCCTATTACACAAGAAGTCACCACGACCGCTCTACTAGAAGGGCATGCAGGTACGCACTCTCCACCCTTTGCCTTGGTCTCTCAAATGTCCACTGTGGTCTCAGCAAAAGATTCTCATCAGTCTCTCCCTCCCTCACAAAGTCAATCACCTCTTTGCGCGTTGCCCCTTGCCACCTCAAATCTGCCCCATGATCCTGTTAGCCCCACTCCACTCGAGTCATCAGGCCGAGACAAGTCTGTTGACACTACTTCGCCCACCCATGCCACTATTCCCTTAGTTCCCATGTAGGGCGAAGGTAGTACCCCAATGCTGAGCCCCATTCCTTGCTCCCCTGTCACACACAACATAGTTCCTCTCGTCGAAGCTCTTGCTACACCCGCTGCCGAACCTACCAATGAGGCATACCCCATTCATTCTTTATATTTGTTTACCCCTTCGGTTGGATATCCAACCTTATTTGAATCAGAATTGTCCATGATAAAGGAACGCCATCTAGCTGAAAAGCTACTCCTAGCTCAGCAAAATATAGAAAAAATACTGAAGCGAGGAAGAAGAGAGGGCGCTCTCTGGCTCAAGTTGAAAAATGTGTTGTCTTCAATTTGAATGCCAGGAATATGCATAAGGTAAAAAAGATCCCCAAGGTCCAGAAGCCCCTGGATGAAATGACTCCATCGGACTATGACTACCAAGATAAATCCAAGGACCTGGAGCATCTAAATGCAGATAATGAATCTGCATCTATGCACGTCAGGATCAAAAAATTTCGAGCACATGCAAACATTGCCAATCAGCGTAGGTTTGAGGCTGAGAACGCCAACATAAAGTTGGAAGAAGAGCTAGCTAGAATCCGATCCAAACTGGAGGATTCAAAAAATCAATGTGAGTAGATAAAGAAAGAAGTAGACTCTCTGAAATGACAAATAAGACAACTACAGAATGCAACTAAAAGCCAAAGCCAAATATAGGCCGAAGATGATCTGAGGGCCAAAGAATTTGAAAGCAAGATCTTGCAGTTGCAACAGCAGTTGCATGAAAAAGAAAGTCTAGAGCTGTTTAACAGAGGCAGAATCAAAGAAATTCGCTCACACTTGCTCAAGAATTTCAGGTCTTGGGCCTCTAGTGCCCTATCAATTTTGACCTACATCACTGAAGCACAGCATGCCACTGCCGAAGGAGGGCCAATCATAGATGAGGTCACTTAGAAAGCTAGAGGCCAACTCAAATTAGCCTTTGATGTCCAAATCATTAAGTATCAGGACTTGCAAGTTGCTGCAATGATTCAGATGGCTAGGGATTGGTCCACGTCCCAAGCCACAGTTCGTGCCTTCTTTTCCAAGGTGAGGAAGGCACAAAATGTGAAGGACCTTCTGGACGTGTTTGAGAATGAGCTGCGCGCATTGCTAGGCTATTTCCAAGATCTCTCTTCCTTAGGTTTCCCGAGCTTTATGGATGATGATGGGAATCTTCTAACCAAGGAAGAGCTTAAGCCAGCATGGCTTCATTTTGAAGGCAAAGTCTCAGAGATAAATGAATGGGCAGAGCCGATAACAGAAGGGCAGGTCATAGATTTCATTCTGAGACACTACAAGATTGCAACCTGCCTAAACGATCTATACATTAGAGCCAAACATGCTGATATTGGGTAGATTGATCAGTTTCATATTTTGGTTAAGGTATTACAAGATCAAGAGCCTTTCTCTAAGGGTTCCTGGGCTCATGTTCATCGAACCATGAAGTGCATTCGTGATCGCCTTGCCCCATCATCGTAGCAAGAAGCCACGCAAGAGGAAGCAGAAGAAGGAGAAGAAGAAGAACAACAACAAGCTATGGAAGCACCCCAGGAGATAGAAAAAGGAGAAGGGTATGGAGGTAACTCTAGCCCAACGGATCAAAATTGAGGGTTCTCCCACTGAGACGAGCTCGTTGCCCTACGAGCTGCCAAGAATGTTGAAAATTTTGTCACATTACACAATGGGGTGGAAAAATCAAATTTTTGTAAAGTGTTTCTTTCAATTTTATGAATTTGTTCCCTTGCTTTTAGAAACAACATTTTCAAGTGTTGCAGCAATTTTGGCTTTCCCTGACACCCCCTTTGTACATAAAATAAAGAAGAAAGAGCTTCACTGTCAAAAAAACTAAGGAAGATAGCTTCGCTGAAAGAAATCCCTAATGATGAAAACTACTTCGGGCCTGAAGTCCCTCAAACAGTTACTTCGGGAAAAAATCTTGCGAAGCGGCGTTGCCGAAGAAAGAATTCAAAGAAGGCGTAAAAAGGAGCTTCGCACCCGAAGCATTTCCAGCAGCTACTTTGGGTGAAAGTTTTGCGAAGCAGCATTTCAAGAGAATAGCTTCGGCGAAGAAAGATCGCGGTCCGAGTTTGCTAAGGCAAGTAAGAAAACTACTTCGGGCCCGAAGCACTTTAAAAAGCTACTTCGGCCAAAAAACTTGCGAAGCTGAAGTCGAAGGAGCGCAACATTGAAAAATACTTTGCCAAGAAATCGTCGATGCACCTACTTCGGGCCTTCCCGCCAGTGAACCATCTCTACTTTGCCGAAAGTCATGTTGAAGCATTTACTTTGGCAAACCTTCGTGCAAAGTACTTTCACCCAAAGTAGAAGCAGTCAAAGCATTTTGAAGGCAAGAATGCGCTTCGATAGAAATACCCCTGAACTGTAGTTTTGAAGAAGGATCATAGTGAAGCATTTTGAAGACTCACCAGCGAAGTATCTACTTCAGGCGAAGGGCCTTGCCGAAGCAGTTTTGGCACATCTCTCCAACGAAGCAGCGAGAAGTGAAGAGCCCATCTTACGAAGGAAATATGCTTTGGCACCCACCATCCCCAAAGTAGTTTTGCAAAGCTCCACCATGAAAAGTACAAATCAAGAAGGAGGATCTACTTCAGCACAAGTCCATTGCGAAGCTGAGTTGCAAATGAAAATTCAACGAAGTGCTTCAAGGGTACGCGCTCCAAGCCGGGTATTTTCTCGAGGTGATCAAGTGCCTCATAAATGTATTTTTTTGTGCCCGATAAGCTCTCTGCTCATTTTTAGCAATTGGAAATGAAGTATCAGTCTCTGAAGAAGATCTCGACGAGTAGGTTGCCACTCGAGCACTACACCCAGAAGCCAAGGATGCTCAGACGGCTCATTAATGCATCTTTCACCGGTTGACCCAGTCATAGTTTCCAGTTTTGGTAATAGAATTGAGAGCTCAGTCACGAGAGCCGCAAGGTGCCGACTTCTCAGGTTTTGAGGGTGTACCCCTCCATTTTGAGCATTAATGGCTCAGAGGGTCGGGTCCTCTATAAAAACCTAGGCATTGTAATGTAAAAAGGGGAGGAACTTTCTGCTAGAAAGTTGCTATAACTTAGATTTCATGATTAATACTAAAGAGCTTTGTACTCTATTTCTCTCTTTTATGCTGCCTTCTATGATTATTATTTTTATCTTTTTTTCATTTGCATACTGTAATTCTGAACTCTGGATTTAGGTGTGTGATTGGAGGGGAACCCTGAGATTTTTCCAAAGGATACATAGGAGAGGAAAACGCTGTGTTGGATTTCTTTTATGCTGCCTGTGGATAGTGTTTCTATTATATTCACTTTTCTTAATCGTCATTACTCTGAACTTTGAATTTCGGTGAAAGGGAAAGGAGAATCCTGGAACTCGTCCAGAGGATACATAGGATGGCTAATACTGTGTTCATTTCATTTATTCTTGGTGTTTTTTGCTATTGTTTCAAGTTATTGGCTAGTAATCGTGCTTCTAGTTCTTTCCCACTATTAAACTACTGAAATTTCTTCCCTTACTCTTTTATTTCTTTCCCGCACCTTTACTCTGTTTATCTCTTTCTTGCACCCTTATCTTAAACATAGAAGTAGTTTAGTATAGGAGCTGGCATTTCTCTGGATATTGGAACGAGGGGCATCTCTTACCTTCGGCCTTTCAATGTTGGTCTAGGTCTAGGGCACATACATTTACCCAAATACTTTCCTGGGCAGATTTTATGACCAACAGGTAGCATCTATTCCAAGTCACAATACTTACCATCCTGATGTACCCTTATAAAGGGCATGCCACCTTGACCTCATTTATTTGTTTAGCAGGAGTTTCCTGCACCTCATGAGTAGGTAAGGGGTCTTTGAAAACCCCCATCTATTGATTATTTGGGGTGAGAGGATTATCCACTTGGAGCTTGTTCCTCTCTATCATGTCTTGCACTATATTTTTGAAACCATAACAAGTAGGTAAGTCATGACCATTCTACCAATGATATTGATAAAATTGATCTTCTCGACATCCCATAGGCTTTTGTTTACCTGTATTTAGGTCTATAGGCTTGATTTAGGGTAAATTAACCATTTTGGGAGCCCACTAACGATCGAATAGGGAGTCCATTGACTCAAAAAAGGGTGTAAATTATCGCCTAGGGTGATGTTGCTAATTTTGATCCTGATTTGCTTGAGTATTATTATTATAACTTGTAAGAGGAGGCTAGGCATGATAATTTACCTTTTAAGGAGGCATTGTTTGTGTAGGCTTAGGGACATTAATGGCCACTTGATTGACCATTGACAGCTTTTATGGCACCAGATTACACTTTAGATTCTTTGTCCACTCCTTCTTGTGAGGTTTATCTATCTTCCCCTCTTATATTTTGATCTATTTTATGGTTCTAGCTTATGCTAGAGCATCCTCAAGAGTGGGATATTGATGGAGTTGCAATAATAAAGATATTAGTTTTAAGCAACTCTTTAAAAACATTTGAGTTAACTCAAACACTAGAAGTAGATAGGGTAGCTTAGCTAGAAGTGTTCACCACCTGTTCCCATAGTTAGTGATAGACTCATCATCATATTGTTTAACCTTGTAAGGTCAGTTAAATTTGCCCTCCTCTTGGTATTGAAGGCAAAACATTCTAAGAACACGTCTGCAAACTGTTCAAAGGTATAGACACTATGCCTTGAAATTTGATTAAACTACTCAATGGCAGGGCCAAAGAGGGTAATTAAGAATGTTCTTAGGAGTAATGCATCATTCTCCTATATGTTGAAGCACTGATTCATGAATTTTGTGACGTGCTCTTAAGCATATTATTCCCATTTAAACTTTTCCAACTTGGGCATTTTAAAATGCTCAGGATATGTAGGTGAAGGAATAGATGGATGCAACTATTGATTGCACAACTTGTGCAAGGTGGGCTTTTGAAGCCTGTTCCTAGCTATATTACCCTGTTTAGTTTCTAAGCGCTCAAGCAATGCTTGATATGCATCAGATAATATAATCTCCTCTTTTTTTTTTTGGACCCATGAAGGAGGATGAGGAATATTAAGCATAGGTTGAGGTGGTTGATTTTCATCAACCATATATCCAAAAGGTGCTTCTAAGTAATCCTCATTTTGTTCCAAATCATCATAAGCCCCATAAGGTGTTTCAATAATGGGCCTACAAGGAGGAACAAAAGCCTGCTGCAGGTGATCTATATTATGCCTAGCCGATAAGTTTTGATCAGGCCTAGGAGTTCTAGGAGGTAACATTTGATTAGGTCTAGGAGACCTATTCTGATGAAAAGTAAGTTGTCTCTACCGAGCCTCCTATCTATGCATGCTTGGAGTAGAAACTCCATTAAGCAAAGTTTCTTAAATCTGTTTTTCAAGTATTTGTCTCTCTAACAGCTACCGATGCTCTAAGAGATTCAAGCATTGTTTATTAGACTAAAGTTGATTAAACTTAGCTTGAATATCAACATACTTTTTAACTAATTTATTAATTTGATCAGCTATATTGGGCCTATTTACCTTAGCATTATTGCCTAGATACCTATCTTATTCAAGAGGGTCTATGAGATCTACTACAAGCTTTCATTGATTAAGAGAAGTTGCATTAACTTGAGGCTCTCCCCTAAACATATGTTCTTGATAATCTACTGATGTAGAGGTACATGATACTTGCATGGAATAATGTGATTGAGGATAATTAGGATCTTTCTCAGGTCATCCCTCATAGTTGAGGAATGGTAAGGCAGAATTGGCCGGCCCACTATGACAAGTATCATACTCTTCTAAGTTTTGGTACCTTGGGGAAGGATGATATGAAATCATAAGATGATAATTCAACCCTACCCTAGGTGCATGGTCTTGCTTCCACACACCAGCATGTGGAGTAGACTGAGTAGGCACGCGAATGCATGGTATTGCTCTATGTGTAGGTGTCTCATTTCACGGTTGTCTTTCTTGAAAAAAGGTATAAGAATTATCTATACTTGGGGAATTATTTCCTATATTGGGACTATGACCTATGGGGATACCCCGTGTAGGAGTCCCTTGTAGGCTAGGTCCTATTTATGATGCTCTAGGACTAACCATTCATTCATATACCACTCGACAATTTAGGAGAGTAGGTGGCCTCTAAGGAGGTATAAACATGTCCTTGGGGTCAAAATGAAGATGTTCTATGTCCTCTTACCTACTTCCTATAATTTCCACCCTTAATTGGTCTTGGATATGGGTATATACCATAGCTACTTACTCTAAACCTCTATGTGATTATCTCCTTTACAAGTTTTATAGATTCAAACACAATAAATAGAAACACACAAGAATACAAATAATTATCTCTTTTAAATATTATGTGTTCCTAAACTGTTTGATGTGTTTCAAATTTGTTACTTTTGTAAAGAATATCTTTCACGTGTTTTGAATGTTGATGTAATTCTCAATTGTTTAAAGGTTTTCACCTATATACTCATAGCTCAACAACTGACAATAAAAGTCCGATCACATGAACCAACCAAAGTATGGAGATGAAATCCATACCCAATTAGGGATCATAGGTCCTACCAATCCTCACCTAGTACTCACTTCGTCAGTGTTATACCCTTCAAAGAAGAGTACATGTAGATTTTCCAAGCTACATCAGATCTTGGAGTCGACATTGGTCAAAAATGAGCTACATGGTATTTGAGCCAACAGATGGAGATGAAACCCACCGTCGTTGAACTCTAGCAGTGGTTGGGGATGAATTTCAACTCAAAAATGTTAAAAAGAAGCATGGTGTGTGTGATTTATTTTAAAATTATTGAAATAAAACAATATATCATTCAATTATTGTTCACTAAATGCATGAAATTGTGTTTTACTTTCAGAATCATAAGCATATATATAAAAGGAAACTACAAAATTTGTAAACTATATGAAAACCTAACCCTTAAGTAGGTCACACACAAGCAAACCAAACAAATGCATTTTGAAAGGCTATTCTTTTTCCTATTTCTCTTCTATTTTTTAATGCAAAGTTTAGAAATATGAAATGTAACTTTCAAATGCACACCAAAGACAAGAAAAACTGAAACTTAACCTTTTCTAGACAATCTAGATGCAAATTGAAGGTTTCAAATTTTACCTTTTTTGTTCTGAAAATTGTTGTTTTTGGAATTTTTTGTAGAAACCCCCTAGTTTTGTGGTTGTCCCTGTGTGGGATGGCTGAAAATTTTGGGGTCATCCCTAGCAGGGACATTTCTAGTGGTCGTCCTTGGTAGTTCCAATTAGGAATTCTACAGTTGTTCCTGCTCAAAATGGCCAGAGCTTGCAACACACAAAACACAAAAAGGATGTCAAAAATGAAAGGAAACAAGGTACAATGGCCCTACCATGATCACCACTAAAGAAGCATGAAAAACAGCTCGCCTAAATGTATTGAAACTGAAATGCAATCTAGTGTTTCTAATAAAACATGCAAAAGATGTAAACAAAGTAAGCTATTGAAATGAAAAATGATTTAGAGTAAAAAGGTGGGGTTTCTCCTTGTATTAATATATTCATCAATTCAAAATGTTACAATACATCCCCCTTTAAGGGCTTCTCATTTTGATACATTTCAGATTACAAATTACAAGGGATCAAATCCCTCCATGAGCTTAATGGTGAGCTTCCAATGTTCTTATTGCAACCCACACTTGAGAGCTAATCTTGGGCTTCCTTTATATTTCTCCTTAGCTCCTACCTCATGCCTAGAATACCTACACCTACACACAAGATATTGAATGATGTTAATAGCATATGCGTTTAGTGATAAAAACTAGGAAAACCATAGAAAATATGCATCTATGAATATAAAATTAATTTGTGACTATTCTAAACAACTCCAAATGACTTGAAATTCTAGTATGATGTTTAATAGGTGATTTTGGAAGGATCTGAGTATAAATCATAGTGAAATTATTAGCAAAACTTATGGCCATTCCTAGCAGGAACAAGTAAGCCTGCAATCATAAAAACACTAATTGACCCATAAAATCTACTCAAAACTTTACCAAATTTGGATATGATGCTATTCTAATGCTATAGAAATGATCTACATAGAAATTAGACCAAAATTATGGGCCATTTCATGGCCATCCCTAGGAGTTCCAATAAGACCTGCTAACCGTCCCTAGGGGGATGGCCACAAACTAGGGTGGTTTTTGCCACCAATTCCACTTGGATCTAATCAATAAACCTCCTAGGGGTCTTGTCATCAAATTTGGGAAACTAACTTTTAGAATTGGTTGGTTTTGGAATTGATTTAGCATATTTTGGGATACCCCTAAAAGTGCCTTCCAAATGAAGAGATTTTCAAGGAAAATACTTGGGCAAATGTTCAGGATAAATATGAGCAACACTTCATGAGCAATGCTTATTATTGTATATTTTTGAAATTGGGTAGGAGCACCTCAATTTATAGCCAAAATAGGGAAAATATGCAAAGGGGCAAGTTATGGCATGCAAGGCAAGTGTTGCCACTTGTCAATACCTTGCCATGCACAGGGTGGGAAAGATTGCCCATTTGGGGCCTCCAATTTGTAGGCCTTGATGTTTATGATAGCCTCTTAATAAATTTTAGGTGATTGGTTGAGATAAATGGTAGGAATTGATTGTCATTTTTCCTACCATTTGAATTTTTGGGGGTATTTTTCATGGTCATCTTTTTCATGGTCATCCCACCCAGGAGTGGCCATTCCTGGGTGGGATGACCATGGCTACATGGCCCAAAACCTCCCAAAAGTGGGTTAAACCCTCCTAAAAGTGGTTGGGATCCCTAATTAACCCTTGAGGGTCTCCCAATGGGTCCATATGATGTCAATAAGAGTTGCGCATAGCAATTATATCTGATTTACATGATTTTAGTGTCTACATATAGATGAGATAATTTCTAAACCTACCTCATCTCATCACATTGAGAGATCAAATCCACCCAATAATGAGAAGGGTAAAGGGATTGTGATTATTTATGTACCCATCATAATGCCAAATCCTTTCGAGCATGGAGGGTGTCATTTATCCTACCATAATATTGGTTAAGGAGGTACACCCCTTGACCAACCATGGAAGACCCATCACCTTGACTTCTTAGATCAAGGTGTTGGAAGATCCCAACATGGGATAGTTGAGCATGGAAGCATATATCATGATCGTACTCCTCGTGGATCTACTGGGTCCACTAAGGAATACATCATGGATGAAGGAACTATAACCTAGTTGCATCCTATTTGTACCCATGGTGAACATCCTAGGTGAACACACGATACCCCCACAACATCCTTACATGAGGATCGTACCCTAAGGGAAGAGCTTAATGTCAATGCAACCTCGATTAATCGAGGGAAGCGAGTTGCCAACCTTGTTGCACAATTTGAGGTAAACAAAGCCCCTCGCACGGAGTTGCAAATTTAGAGGTCTCATACAACAAACCGATCAGATCAATCACATAGGTCAGACGTAATTTAGAGAGAACAAATGCTCCAAGATCAATTGGAGGATTTGTGCATCGAGCATGAGCGTTTAGAGAACTTAGAATGTGAAAGTGCAAAACAATGGTGGTTGCACCAACAATGGTTATATGAACACCACCTAGAAGAACAATGCCTCCTTGATCAAAAGGAGTGCAAAGAGTGATCAAACAGATTGGCTCGATTAGACCTACCTCCTCGTAGTGAGTATAGGTAGCAATGCAATGAGAGATGTGCTACATCTCACCCTAAGTTGCATACTAGGTGAGTAGATGATTATATTCACCATACTTCTCAACATGCTTCTCGACCACATAAGCATTTAGCACCAAATAGGCCAGAGCATAGTCAGTATGAAGAATCAAAATGGGATGACCAGGATCAGTAGTATCCTGAACCATATTTTATAGACATGGTCGATGAATACAATCGACCACCTCGTACTCAAAGAAACTTACCTCCACTTGCACCTCGAATATCCCTTCGGGAGGAAGAGATCATCTCTTCTCAAGCCTACAAAGTGCTTACAGAGAGAGTCAAAACTCTCGAGAAACAAGAAGTGGCTGGTCAAAATCCCACTTTAAGCAAGATACACAATCAACCATTGTGTCCATCAGTGCCAAGCCCTACTTATCCTAAGCATTTTGAAATACCTAGATTGGATAAGTTTAAAGGTGATGAAGATGCGTAGGAACATATAACAAGCTTCATGAATTCATGTTTCCAACTACAGCATGATGATGCCTTGCTATTAAGAACTTTCGTTATCACCCTCTCGAGCACAACCATCGAATGGTATAATCAATTACCTAGGCACAACATCACCAACTTTGAATAGTTGGTGAATTCTTTCCTTGAATGCTTCTCATTTGGCATCAAGAAGAAAACTAATCTATCCGACTTGGCCAATCTATGACAATATGATGATGAGCCAATCATGGATTATGGGAATCGATGGAGAAAACTAATGGTAAAACTACCATTCTCCATCCCCACTATAGAACTCACCCAAATGTTCATGAAAATTTATGCCAAGCACATATCGTTGTTGCTCCAACTACAACAATATACGACATTCGAGGAAGCTTTGGTGCAAGCCAAAGTAATTGAAGATATCAAGTTGTAATAAGGAGACCTAAAGCTCCGTACAAAGAAATATTGGAACAACAAGAACACACGACATCAACCATAGTATCAGGGTAAACCTACACCTGTAAATCAGGTCATGTTAAACGCTCCAAAAGTAGCATAGAGCCAACAACCATAGAATTATCAGGCTCAACCTCCCCCTATGCATTACAACCAGTGCAACAGGAACCAAGGCAAGGACAAACAACAATGAGCACCTCACAATTACACACCATTGCCTGAACCTTTGGCATCTATTTTCAACCACCTATGTGAGGCCAAGGCTCTAACTTTGCCCGAGATACACACCCTGGATCCTAATCACCCCAAACCTAAGGGGTATAGGGAATATCTCTATTATGTTTATCATCGACAAAATGGCCATGATATCTAGGATTGCATCGCATTCAAGAATTTAGTGCAGAATATGTTGGATAAGAACGAATTACAAATAGATAGTCCTTTGGCTATCGATAATCAAAACATCGACATATTCAAAAACCCTCTTCCCAATCATGGGGCCAACAAAAATCAAGTTGAGCATGTCAATGAGGTGCACATAGATCCACCTGAGGAGGGCTTTATCGGTAGGATCAATACTATAGCAAGAAGAAAAATATGCCTCGATCAACCCAATGTATCAAAAAATTCAACTAAAGTTGATCATTTATCATGGTCCATACCAACAATGAATTCAATTCACTTAAAAAAGGACCCTGTGATTACCTTTTGTAGGCAAGATATTAAGCCAATCTCTAGAGGTGAACCCGATCCACTACTACACATCATAGCGAGCATCAATCAGATTCCATACAAGAGAGTCTTGATTGACATCGGGTCATCGATCAACATCATCACGGCTGTAGCTTTGAAATATTTAAATCTGCCATCCTCACATATTAAGGACTCAACATTCACATTGAGAGCCTTCAATGATGCCACCTCTCCAAAAATTGATACAATAGTCCTACCTATATAGGTTGGGATAAAGATCATACATATGTTGTGTCATATCTTGGGGGTGAGAGGTAATATAACATATTGTTAGGCAGATCATGGATGAGGGACATGGAATGCGTACCTTCCATAGTGCACCAAAGCCTAAAATTCATACACCAAGGACAAGTGTATGTGGTCCCCAATGATCCTGAACCATTCAAATATTACAAGAAGGTCGAGGAGCCACAAGACACTCTGGTGACATGTGAGCCTCAAAATGTTCACTTGGATGAACTCATCAAACATTCGACTGAAGCTTGCATCAAGAAATCACCACCTTCTCCCATCACCAAAAACCATGGTATCATATTACCTGATGAGGAGAAGAAAACATCAGTTGACATAACTGATATAGAAGCCTCTTGGATAGTTGATGATCCACCCACAACTAGTCCAAAAGCCAAAGCACCTTCTCACGAGTTCATGGGAATGGTCAACATCAAGATAGAGAGCCAAATAACTCTAAAGTAGATAAAACAATAGATAATGCAATCAGATGTTGCTTCCACATCGAAGGGGCCAAAACCATTGAAATTAGTCACCCCTGATTCATTTCTCATGGCACCCTCTCAAGAGCAAGAAGAGATGCCTCCCCCATGTCAAACTAGGGGTACTAAAGCTAGCACAATTCAACATTACAAAGTGAAACATAAATATGAATTGAGTAACAAACCAGAGCATGTGGATGCCACTATCAAAGTGGATCATCAAGAAGCATCCACATCATCTCACATGAAGGAGATTGGTGATTTGCATTTACCTAGTGGATCTTTAGCACCCACTATTTCATCTCCTTCAATTGATGATGGTGATCCAAACTCATCGCTAGCAATACACATGAAAGCCTTATCAGTCTTGGAACATATGCAAAATCACCTTTATAATATAGAGGTATAGATGGAGCAAAAAAATGAGATGTTGCAATTTATCCTACTTTACCTTGGGAGTTTAGAATTACAAAAGCAACCCGTATCCGATCTTGAACCACCTCTTGTGCAACCACAGGAAAATCCTCAGTAAGAGCAAGAGCCAATTTGGCCACGCCAGCAACCTAGCAAGTATCCACCATTACCCAAACCTATGATATCAATTTTCAATCGATTATGTGCCACAAATGCCATCACCTTGCTTGAGGTTCGACCTTTAGATCCAAATCATCTAAAACCCCAAGGATATGAGGAGGAGTTGCACTATCTATATCATAGACAAAATGGCCATGACATTCAGTCATATCACGATTTTAGAGCCATAATATACAAAATGCTTGAAAATAAGCAACTTTAGGTTGTCAACCAATAAATAATCATAGTCAAAAATCCATCCCTTGCACCAAAAAAGCAAGAAAAGCCCCTTAAGCCAACAATTAATATACCTAGGGCTCAACCTAGTCATCAAACTAAGCCAGAGCATGCTACATGCTCAAAACAATAGCAACGCATTTGGACTCCTTTAAACGAGCCTATGTCAGATATTTTTTAGAAGCTACAAGAAGCTAAGCTCATCACTCTACCTGACATAAACCCTTTAGACCCAAATAGAGCTAAACCTAAGGGTTATAGGGAGGACCACTTCTATCTCTATCATCGAATAGAGGGCCATGGCATTTACAACTATTATGGATTCAAGAATGTGGTTCAAGATCTCATTGATAGTGGGGCCTTTCCCATAGATGGCTCATCCACAGTGCCTCAACCTACCAAAATAGAAGCCACATCTTCCCATTTGTGACCCCAAGGTCATCCACCACCTTGTAGGCCCAACAACCCAACTCATCGAGTAGTTTCATTTCAGATGACTACCACAACCCTATTTCAAAAGCTTTATGAGGCAAATGCAATCGCATTACCAGAGGTCAAACCTAGAGCACCTAAACCTGGGTCACAGGATGAAAGCCTTTATTGTGTCTACCATCATACACATGGGCATGACATCCATGGCTACCATTCATTCAGGAAGGTGGTCCAAAACATGATAGAACGAAATGAGCTCCGCACAGATGGTTCACTCATTTTACCCCACCAAGACATTGGCACCTCATAGGGGTCCACGCCCAAATAGGGAGAGTTGATTTCAGTCACTCTTCCTAAACAAGTTGATTATATTACGGTGAACAACATACGCAATGGGGGTCCTCAAGGTAGCATACCTTCCCCACCATCCACATCAAGATCAATGAAGCAAAGTGAGACCTCCAAAGGTATCGCACCTTCCTCACTTTCATTGAGTGGCACACACACTGGGGGTACCTAAGGTATCACACCTTTCCCTTAAAAAACATAAAATCCAAAAAATCATAAAATCATTAAAATTCAAAAACAATTGAAAAATCAAAATTTCAAAAATAATTCAAAACATCAAAAAAAACAAAAACATTTGCATTTACATTTTGCATATGCATTCATTTAATTGCATTGCATTTAGGTATTTTCATCCATTACACTTGCATTAGGATAGGTTGTGTTTACAATCTTACAAATGACACCACGTTTGTATGCTAATCATGCATCCTTACATCATCATCATCCATCACCCTTGTGAGTAATTGTGTTTTTCAACACAACCCTTCCAGTTGCTATAAGGAATATACTAGGGTTTTTCAGTCATTCAACCATACCTAGTGATCTTCTCAGATTTTGTAGAAATCTATCTTCACTTTCAGAAGATGAGGTCTAGTTTTGATAGTACCTTGCATATATCAAAATCCTATCACAATTTAAACATTAATAATCCTAGTTTGAACAAGGAAATATGAACACTACAAAGTGGTCCTAGGTCACCTTAAGTGAAAGGTTTTTACTTGCTCATCTTGTGATGTGCATGGTCTAGGATGTTGATCATTGGAAAAAGGACAAGCTCCCCCCTACCCAAAGAAATCCCTTGCTTTCATACAAAATAAGCAAAATCCCAAAATCAAAGCAAATCCCTTGCTAAAAAAATAAAATGCAAAATAAATAGTGATTTTCATCACTAAGCATGAGCAAGTATCCCAATAAATGAAAAGAAAAGAAGGGGGTGAAGAGCTTGAATCCCTGGAATGGTCAGTATTTGAAAGCCATTGAGTGATCCCCATTACAACAATGGGCTGAATGAATCCCGCCTAGCAATGGGGTAGTTCTAAGAAATTTATAAATGATCTAGCTTTAGGTGGTCTGTATTACCTAGTAGTCTAGTCCAACTACGTCCAAACCTAGGATCATGATGAACATTTGGTGATCCTCATTACAACAATGGGCTGAATGAATCCCACCTAGCAATGAGGTAGTCTTATGCTTCATCTAATATATTCATTTGCACACATAGGGATAATGAATATCTTGGTCTTCACAACAAAAGCTTTTATCTTTCAGAAGTCTTGTGTAGTCATTATACAACTTTTGATTAATCAACTAGGGTGTTTGAGTCTCATGGAAAACCTCAAAAATCCCTTATAGAAACAAATCATCTCATCAATCAATCACAATTTTCCTTATGAGGTTTTGTTTATTAAAGGATGTTCATGAAATAGGATAGATACCGGATGGATATCAACAATGATATTTAGACGACCACTAACTATTTTGTGCATATATTTTAATTTATAGAAGCTTATAAGGAAAATCCCATACATCTCACATCATCTCATCTCACATATGGATGCTCAAATGATTAATTCTTATGATAAGATTTACCATTTACATTCATGATTTTCTTATACATTCTATGGTGTCATCCATTAGTTTGTTAAACACATATTAAATTCATTCCTTATGTTTTAAGTGATTAGAGCATACAGGTTCATTTGCATTAGATCATTCTCATGTAATTAATGCATTACATCACATATCATCTATCATATCATATCACATAGATTAAATGCATAAACAATTGAAACAAATTAAACATGCATTTAACATTCACCATTGCATCCATATATGCATACATAATAGTGCATCTACACATCTAGATCACAACATCTAATCATACATCTATCATCTAGCTAGTGCATGTCATCAGTACATAGCATACATATAGCATAATCAAAGCATCATATAAGCATTGCATCTACATTTGCATCACATGAACAATAAAGCAACAACATAATACACATAATGAGAAATAAAAGAGTATCATATATATGTGTGAATATCAATAAGTACATAGAGTGGTACAAAAATACCCACAGGCTACAAATATGTAGGTCCTCAGACCTTACACTCAAAAATGATATAGTCATCATGATGTATCAAGTGGTGCCTGCACCTCCTGAATCACCTCCACCCTCAGCTCCCTCTCTATGAGGCTGTCTAGAGTTGGTACCCATCGATCTCTCAGATTGAGCACCTGACCTATGATTGGGCCACACTGATGACTGCCCAGACTCGCTTACCTACTCCATATGAACCTTTGATTGTAGACCTGGTTGGCACAATGCCACCATGCATCCTAACCTGAGCCTCTAGAAGAGCTATATGGGTTGCATTTGAGGCCTATCACCTAGCATCATCCTCCAAGAGACCCTGTATTTGTCTGATCTCTATAGTTGCATCCAAGCCTATCAACTCCTGAGTAGCTAGAATAGATGGTGTAGATTACCCAATAGGAGCAGCCCCCAACTGTGTCTTGAGAGCATCTCTCTCAATAGTCCTAGCATCCAACTATACCTAAAAGATCCCTCTATGTAGTGACCTAATCTATCGTGGTCTGAGCTGAATCCACCTATGCCTATAGAGTGGTCCTCTCCTCTACATACCCTCACCACTACCTCTACCCTACACTCAACTGGATCTATGCTATAGCGAGAGATGTATCTCACTCCATGATCTATCTTTACGCTATCTATAGTTATACCTATAGACTATGTACCTAAGCTCATAGCTGGGACACCTCATCATCTGGGTCCTCCTCATCCCCCTCCTCCTCATCATGTGGCTCATCCACCTGCTCTACAGCCTAGCCCCATGCCTCATCTACCCTATGATGCACTCATCACCCATCACCATCACCACCCTCTACTATTGCCTCATCCCTAGCCCTACCTAGGCTACCGCCACCCTACCATAGCTGAGTAGTCCACCAGGTGTCATACTCACCAGTAGTCCTAGCATCCGCTACCCCTGTATCTACTATAGGAGCATCGACCTCCTCTATCAGAGCTATAACCTAGGGCCATGTGAGCTACATCTCTACCTTCAGGTGATGGTAGAGGACTGGCTCCTCAGGGACATCCTATCTGATCCTAAACTACCTAGTCACCCAAGAGAAATGGAAGAACTCCCTCACCCTTGACTTTGCACCCAATGACCCATCTATCATGCCTCATCTAGGCTAGGTACCTGTCTACCTCCTCCTAAGATGGACAATCCAAATAGGGTCTCCATATGATCTAGCTCACCTATAGCCCTATCAATGACCCCATGTAATGAGCTAGATCCCCAACATGAGATCTGCTCTAATGTGTCTCTACCTCTCATGGCCATCGAGCACCATAGCACTATGCCACCATCACTACTATTGTAATCCCTAGGGGTAATCCACCAGGCCTATCTATCCTGATATGCTCCCACCCCTAGATCTATAGAAGCAAGTTGCATCCAACTCTAGCTCACCCACACTATGTAATCTAGTAGAGCTCATCATAGATATGGGCCAATAGTGTACTCCCCCATGCCATAATCAGCGATGTAGTGCTATCCAACAAGTCTTGTACCATAGCTAAGAGGTTCCAAGGGAACCTCACACCTAAAGTGTCTGGTAAAAGCACATTATAGATAATGTGCATAAGCATGACCTAGCACCATGAGAAGACATCCTCCCTGAACCAATAAGTAACCGGAACTCCACCATGCTCAATGTTGCCTAGTGCCTCAACAACTCTATCACCAAACACCCTCTAGAAGACTACCACCTTCATCATAGTCGATGAAGAAGTGATAGCCCGACCATCGATCAAGATCCGAAAGATATGGTAGATGTCCTCTAACGTCACCATCATCTCACCAGTAGGGAGATGGAAAGTGTTAGTCCTAGCATCCCATCGATGGGCTAGGGTTATGATGTAGGCTTGGTCTGACATTACTATCGGTAATCTAATGACATAGTTGAGGCCCAACACCCCAAACTAGTCCCAATCCCCATCGTCTAACTGGGGCAGCAACTCAAGCAGCAAATCAGGCTCTCGCACCCGTGCTATCAAGGTCTAAGGTGCAAAAAATCCAAATGCATAATCAACCCTAAAAAAAAAGCAAAAATTAAAATAGCAACTACAGGAAAGACCCCTTGTGAGGTCATTTCCCAACCCAAAAATACCCAAAATTAAATCTACCCTTAACCCACCTAAGCTAACCTAATGTTAAACCTAACTAAGGGGTGAGGTTCATTGCCAGTAGTTTAATGTGGTTCATTTAACTTCATTACTTAATGAGGTTCATTTTATTGCTAAAATCATGAGTGAAGGATTTCAAGTCTACCTTAGGAGCATCGGCTCCACCACTCGTTGATGCCTCTAGCTGGTCCGCCATAGAAGTCTAGGGTAAATCTGGTAGCGTTCCATGTCAAATGCTTTCTACCTCTCCTCAGAGCTCACTATTCACTCAAGCCAACTAGAAATAATGAAGAATAAAAACCCTAATTTTATTTTTATATTTTCCATTTCTCCCCTAGCCATTGATGTCGATAGCGGGTGCAGATTAGGGCAACCCCGATCACTGACGACGATAGTGGCTAAGGAAATTACAAAAACCAATCATGGCCTTTGATAGTGGCTAAGAAGCAACACCTAATGTGCATATTTTCTCACCATGAGGAGCTTCAAAATGGACATTAATGCATATCTACCGGTCCAAAATTTTCAAAAATCATCAAAATAACAAAAAAATCAAATAAATCAAAATTCAAATGTGCCTCGTATCCAGTTATTTACCCTATACACTTGGCGGTTGTAGCGACTTGCACTCCATGCAATCCGACAAGATGAGTAAATTACCATAAGGCCATTTGAACCAAATTATTCATCGTTGAATTGAAATATCCTCACTTCAATCCCTAAGAAGGCCATGGTAGCTAGATTGCTCCATGGGAATGAGGTATTCATTTCATTTCTTCTATGAAAATTTCAGCAGATCATCAAACATAGTGATTCATCACATGCTTAAATTGAATTGCTATCATCTTGATTCCCTAAGAAGGCCATTGCGGTCGGATTGCTCCATGGGATAGAGATGTACAATTACTATTAATGGTTGAAATCATAACTATAATAGGACCTACCTTACAACAAATGCAATCATCTTGAATTATCCAAATCAATCATCTTGGTCAAGCGACTCATCACTTTCATCACTTGCCATTTTCCTCATCGAATCATCGCTTGAGGGGGTAGTCATAATAACAACATTCATAATCTAAATCAACAATTGAACACTTAATCTTGTGAATCGTGTTCGTCTTACGAATCATTGCTAACAACTATCTTAAGCTTCCCCATTTGTAGGGGCAAAAAGAAAATATAATGAATTACGCCTCTATCATATCGCTTATCGGACCTATAGTAGCTTGTATGCTACCCGATTATGCTTGGATATGTTAGAGCACCAATTTAAGCCTTCCATGTCATTGGAAGCAATGATTCTGAGATGTACATCCTTTCCAAGATTGGGGCATCTAGCGTTGACCAGATCAATGAACATCAACAAACCTATAATATGGCTTTAGGTGGTCTATTTTTGCTCAACATCATGTTTTCCCACAATGCATCCCAAAAGGGGCATCTGTAGACACCTAAAACACGTCATATTTAGGAGACTACTCATATGGGCACCTTTATAGACCATATGAATGACTTGGGACCTTTCCAAGACTAAGCAGTGGTTTTAACCACTCATATAGGGCAGTCTAGTCCTATGTAATCCTAGCCACTGACGTCAACAATAGCTAAGATCCCAGTCATTGATGATCAGAGTGGCTAAGAGCTAGCTGCACCTATCGATAGTGGCTAAGGGTAACTTGCCCCTAGCCATGCTGAGTGAGAGTGGCTAGCCTTATAACAAACTTGGGCTCCTTGAGCCAAGCAAAATTAGTTGTGTCTAACAAATTAGCAATGGTTTGGGTTCCAGAAGCCTCTAGAAGCTTCGCCTAACCATTCCAGCTCAGCAAGTTCTTGATCTTGGCTTCTTGGAGAAGCTAGACCAAGGAATTTGGGAGTCTACTTAAGGCCCCAAATTTATCAAGCAAACCCTAGAGAATTGATGAGCAATTCATTATAACAAAGCCCTATTAGATTGGAGAGTGATTTCACATCCCCTTGAGGAGTAATGAAGTGTTGTCCAATTGAGCAATGACAAGTGCCTATCCACCAATGGAGACTACCATATTTTGAGAAGAACAATTATTGTTCAAGTACTCAATTCAACGTGATTTGAGCCAATTTACCATCCAAAGTCATTCTGAGAGAACGCACCAAGAACGTCAAACCCCTTTGCAGTGGAATTGATTGATGCTAGGCCAAATATTTAGAGGGCGAAACTCTTTCCTCATGGTCGCTGTCTTCGATAGCGGCCCATAGGCTTAGCCATCGAATTTGATAGTGGCTAGCAGAGCTAGCTGCTTTGGTTGATAGCGACTAGGGTCTGATGTCTCTTTTCCCCTATTTTTAGCCATTAGATTAGATTAGTAGTCTTTTCATTGGATTTCTAACCTAGTATAGCAGCATTTTCATTCTTTACATTTAGTATTTCAAGCATTATTTCAAGTTTTCAAGCATTCTTTATCATTTCATGCATTTCTTTCCTATTTGCATATTTCAAGAAATTAGCCTCATCTTGAGAGGCATCATGTGCTATTGATGTGTCTTCTAGTTTCTTTGTGTGCAAGTGACAGGGACAATCAAGGATCCAAGAGCATCATCGAGATCATATTCCTTGGCATCAAAGAAGGAGGCAGCTAATAAGCCCTCTTATAAGAAAAGTGGTGGAGATCTAAAGAGCTTGTAGAATACATCACCCCCATTTTGGGGCTCAAAACAATTGTAATCATGTATCAAATTTGGTATCCCTAAGAGGGACGAATATGTAACCGAGCTTTGAAATTGATTAATACAAAGGAGGCATTTATTTTTGTCAATTTATTTGGTTATACATGTTTCATTGCTTTAAATTTGTTATCATGTTGCAATTAGCCTAGATGTATGCTTTTTAGAGCTTTATAGAGAGTTATTTAAAAAAGAACAATAAGATGTTTCAAAATCCTTATATCACCAAAGAAAATAATTTTCTCTCCTTATGACTCTTTTTAACCCACCATTTTATATCCTCTGAGAGAGATAGCCCCTAAGGTTTGTATGATGATTTATTCAAGGGGTCATTAACCTTCCCCTAGTAGGACTAACCTTTTGATTAAGTTCTTATTATCTTTATTGAAATTTGCTAACCTAAGAAAACAAATTTAGGTAGTCATAGTTAAAATTGTGATAAATTATTATGTTTTCTTAAGGTGAGTTTTAGGCAAAAAGGTTAAATGACCCACATGGTGTTCACATCAAATTCACCAAACAATGTGATGACAAAAAAGGTGTCGGTCCTACCCATCACCACTTGGATGGGGGCCAAGCATCTATGCCCTTGACGCTTCTTTGTTTTGAGGTTTTCTTTAGGAAAATGGCTTCACCAAAGGTATTTATAGATTTACCCTAAATATGTGTTTCATGTGTTGACTTGACAAGCACCTAAAATTTATGATCTAGAGCCTATTCTAATGCAACATGATGGGATGTAATGCACGTGAAAACAAAAGTGCAAGAAAACAAGATCGTTAAATCTAAATGCTTCTTTATTTTCAATGGGTGTAAAAAAATAAATATTTTCTTTTCTTTTAAAGCGATAAATCAAGAGATATGCAAACAAATAATCAAGCTAGCTTGGGATTGCAACTACATGCGTATTTAATTTTATGTCTAAATTTCAAAACTAAAACAAAATTATATCTTTTATTGTAAAATTTCTTTCTTTCTCAAAGGATCTAATTTTTTCCAAACTTCTTTGCAAAATAGCTCCAAAATGCAACAACAATTTATAATATCTACATGCACTTTTAATTATACGATGTGCATGATGAGTGCTAGGATGTAAAGATAATGACATTTTTATTTTTAAGATTTCCACCTAAATTTTTGATAGGGAATAGTTTAGGAAAAAAAAGGAAGAACAAAATTCTATTAATATTAATATGGACATTACAAAGCTTGACACTTTTTTAGTTTTAAACCTCTATGAACTTGTATAACACCGCCAAAAAATATTGATTACTTTGAAGATGTGTATCAATTACAAGGTTTTTTTTTTGTTTTTTTTTTTAGGAGATCTAGATTCAAACCATAAGAAGGTATATACATGTGAGTGAGCGAACTTGTTAAAGAAAAAATAGATTAAAATTTATCAATCACCTTTAATAAAATTCAATAAGTTTAATTTTGCTTATTGGTAGTCTTGGTAAAGTTGAGAATAATTATTAAAGTTAAAAAAAAACTCCTCAATCCATATAGCAATAAATACCTCGTATCATATTGTCATATATTATGTATTTATGAAGGTAAAATTAAAGCTAAAATGTTTTAAAAATGATTGAAAATATCTAAATTTAATTGATTAATAATAAAATTAGATAATTTATGATTTCAATGTTTGTTGTTATGTTTATATTAAATATTATGATAATTAATTATTTATTAAAACTAAATATTAATATTTAAAAATATATTTTTTATATTATAAAATTTAAATCTATTAATTTATGAAAAAATATTATCTTTTTAATTTTAATTCTTTTTTTTTAAATATACAAGGTTTTTAAAAAACCATTACAAATGCAATTTTTTTTGTTTACAAATTAATTTTGTTATTTTTAATAACAATCATATTTTTGTTTTTAAATATTAATATGATAAAAATCAATAGAACAAGAAAGCCATATTCATTTTTAACAAGTATATTTGAAAATTGGGAGTAAGTGCAAGCTAAGAACAAGTAGGAAGTAGTAAGAAAAGTGCGAGCAAGGAGCAAGAGCCACTTGTTCCAGATCTTAGGAGAAACTAAAAAAGCTAAAGGATTTATACAAAGAAATGTAGATAACATGGCAGGAAAGTCAATTTTGAAAGTTCTTGTTAGAAATAAGAATGCCCTAGTTGGAAGTATGGACACCTTAGTTAGTGATAAGAGGAAGAGTGAATCTATAGCGAACCCTATCCAAGTAGCAGATCCTACATTGAAATTAATTATCAAGGATGAGATGCTCAAGCATGACATAGTAGTTCTTAAAACAAGAGGGTCAATATATAAGTTCCATGTATACTGGTGAGGCTTTTCTAAGATTTAAAATTGGATCAAGTGGTAATGGGGATTAAATTCAAATTACTCCATGACTTTTCTTCCAAAAGTATTTTTTGTCATTATCTTCTAAAGTTAAAAAATAAGGGGTAAAATAATAGATGGTAGCCCTTGGTTTAGGAAAAAAAATGCATTATATTTAAGACCATGGAATGAGATTTTTCAATGAATACAAAGACTCTTAAAAGGCTTCTGTTGTGTATTAGGCTTGTTGGACTTTCTTATGAATGCATCAATAAGGAGGCTTTAAATAATATTGACAATACTCTAGGGGAGTTTATACAAGAAGGGCTGACTACTAAGGAGAGAAAACATGTTGTATACACTCAAATATGTACTGTCATCAATATTTTGAAACCTTTATTGTAGTCTATTAGGATTAAATATGAGTAAATAAAATGAGATCAATAAGTGGATAATAAAAACATTGTAATTTGATGATACAAATGTCATGAGACCGAACACATGACAAGAGATTGCAAAGTAAAAATGATGGATAAAGAGATGGAAGTTTTTTGGAATGAAACAAAAATCAATAGGAAATAAGCAAATCATATCATTGTAGAAACTATGAAATCAATGATTTTTCAATCCTACAAAAGTGGCAAGAAAAACCCCTTTGCATCAACAAATAGAAAAGTCCATTATATTTCACTCAAATCAAACATTAGAAATAAAATGGCATAAGGGATGAGGAAGTACAATGCACAAGTTTAAATACAATGTTGAAGGTATGAAGGAATATGGGAAGACAAATTTAAAAGTGAATCAGGTAAAGGAGGTCAAGGTTAATCCAAGTAAAATATATTTATTTTCCTCAAGTAGCATAAAATCTTCTCCTTGCTAGAAAAATGAAAGTAGTACAGAGTGTATTTGTTACACTTTAGGGTTCCAAGAGCAACATAATAAAGAAATTCTTATGGAGCATATCCATGGAAGTTTAGGGTTTCCAAGGTAACATAAGAAAGTAATTACTATGGAGAATCATTCTTACACTTTAGAGTTTCTTGGGAAACATAAAGAAGATAGTGTTTATGAGGCTATTCCTTGCATTTTTTATTCTTTAGGCCAACATCAACCTTTAGAAGATAAGTCTTGTTATTAATAATATGAAAAAAAAAAAAAAGATTGATGAAGATGAAAGTGTTGGTGGAAACAAAAAATAAAATGAAGGTTGTCAAATCATGAACAAAGAGAAAAATAAACTCTAAGGGATATCAATTTGGAAAGCCAAATAAAAATATCATAGGTGTTAACAAGAAGTGGGGCTAAGCCCACTAATAAAAATAAAAAATGATGATGAAAATTATGTCATGGAATATTATAGGTATGAATAAGACCCCTAAAAAATGGTTATTAAGAAATTAATACATTGTTATAGTCATGAATTTATTTTAATATAAGAAATAAAATTACTTTGTGAGGAGTGTAAGGATGCTCTTAGAAAGAATTGGAAGATGATTGATTGTCTAGAAATTTTTTCTATAGAAGCTTTCAGCAATATTGCAACACTATGAAAAAATATAAATGGTATGGACAATTGTTAGAGGTAAAAAGTAATTGGGTTGCTAGACTAATTTGTAGGAAAAAGGACAACATCAAAGTTGGGGTTATAAATATATGTGCTTCAACTATAGTTACTCATGAAATATGTTGTAAGGACCTTAGCATATTTTTTTTAAACACAACAATGACTTATAATTGTGGTCTATGGATTCTTAGGGGCAACTTCAACACAATTATTTCTACTTTGGATAAGAATGATGGTACTCTAGAATGGTATAAATCAATACAATATTTTTATTTTATTTATCAATTTAAATGGCCTTTGGGATTTTAGTCCTTCAATTTTTCAATATAAATGGGAAAATGGACACATTAGGAAAACTTATATATAAAAAAGATTGGATAGTTTCTTGTTATCCAACACATGGTTGCAAATAGAGAATACAATATCTTTTTAGATATTTTAATACGAGTAGGATTGTATCACAAACCCATTCTTTTGACATGTGGTTTACCTAATAATGGTGATCCAAATTCATTTTGCTTTAGACTATGTAGCTCCAAGACCCTAATTTCTTCTAGATGGTTATCTTATGGTGGGATGAAGCAAAATTTGAAGGGTTATATATGTATAGGTTTGTTCAAAAGATGAAATATTTAAAAGAGGAAATAAATATCTAGAGTTTAAAACCATTTGGTAATATATTTAAAGAAAATAAAGAAATTGAATCAAAGCTATTTTTTTACGAGAGATAGTAGATATCACTGGAATCAACCAGAATTTTTATGTGAAATATAAAAAATTACTTTTTTATTATCATAATGCATTGAAAAAGAAGTCATATTGGTTCCAAAACTCTTGGGAGAAATAAATCAGCAAAGAAGATAGAAATACAAATTTTCTCATGCTATAGTAAAAATCATTTTTTCTATTTATCACATCAAAAATATTTCAACTCCACATGTAAGAAATATTGAGGAAGAAGAAGACATTATTTTATCATATGCTAGGCAAGTTAAGGAGGCACAAGATAAGCTTTGGCAAAATATATTGCCAATTATCACACAGGGACAAAATGAAAGCTTGATGAAGAATATATCTATGGAAGAGCTACATGAAGTAGTTTTCTCTTTTCATATTAACAAGGCACTTGGCCCCGATTCATTTCTTGCAATTTTCTTTGAAACATTTTGGAAATTATTAAATATTGATATGTTGGTTGTGATTGAAGAGGATAAAAAATGGAAGGCCACAATAAGTGATATCAATGACACTTTTATTACATTGGTTCCCAAGAAAATTAAGACCAAATATTATGATAATTTTTGCCCGATAAACCTTTATAATATGATTTATAAGATCATTTAAAAATAATGACAAATAGGGTGAAAGACATTTTAGATTGTATTATCTCATAGGAAAAAGGCCATTTTTCATTGTGAACAAATTATTTATGGTATAATCATTGCATAGGAGGCCACACATTCTTGTGGAGACTCAATTTTGAGTGCATCATCAATCTCCAAGCTTGCCAACATCTTCATCAATCAACCATTCAATAAACCAAACTGAATTAGTCATCTTCAAGAACAAATTAGGAGCTTTTGTTCCTCTAGAAGCAAAAGTGTTGATGAATAATCGAATGTATCACCAATGTTTTTGCCTCCTTGATAGTGCTTTTGCAAAACTTAACTTTTCATCATTTCCTACCCACAATAGTCATTTATGCAAAAGCACTAGAGCATTAATACCTCCAACATTGTCTCCCTCCAATGATTTTGACTTTCATACACCAAAAACATAAAATTTTATAGCTAGTACCTTCTAAGTTACCCACCATTAGTGGGTTTGATCATTAAGATTCAATTTGTATCCCTAGAAAAAATTCAAAGCCCAAGGGTTGCCATTGAAAATATTCCTTCATTAATGGCATCTTGATCCCATTTTAATTTCTTACCGTTTCCAATATTATCATCTTCAATGCAATCCTTCCCCCAAGGATCCATGGCTTCCAATAAAACTAGCACTTGAGGGAGCCCAATACATGACTTTTTTAGAATGGTAAAACTCTACCAAAATTTTATATCATCTTATAATAAAACAAAATTTTACTAAATTTCATCCAGATTCGAAGGAATTCATCTCCAAGCATGGAAAGGTTATGCCAAAATATTTCTATAGTATTGTGAAAGCATCCTTTGAGCAACCAAGCATTCAAGCTCTCAAGCTTTCAAGTGTCTTCTAGCAACTAGCAAGTTTCAATCAAGCTTCCATAACAAAGGGGGAAATAACCTTAGCATCTTGGAGCAACAAGTGTGCTTTGTGATTGTACTATTTCCCCTTATATTTTTATACTATATTTGTGTTTGTAGCTCTAATATTTAATCTTATTGCATGGTAATTTGATTAGTCATCATACTTCAATTTATCTTAAGATCTCATATTTTTTTAGTGCTAGTTTGCATTTTAAACAGGCAAACTTTCTATTTTGTTGCACTTGGAAGAGTTGTTATACATATTGGTCAAGGATTGACCTTATATCTATCAGTAAGACATTAATTTACTATATATATATATATATATATATATATATATATATATATATATATATATATGTATATATTATACATAGTCATATAGTGCAAAAGTGTTGTGTTAGGCAAAAGCATCATAGCGTTGTTTCTAACCCGATGGTATTTCCATCATTAATCATTTAATATATGTTTTTTCAAGTCCTAACTAAATAGGGGTTCGATGCTGGTAGAGAGAGCCTGGTATTATCCTCTAATGTAGATAGAGCCTTTTACTACTAATCCTTTATTTTTCTATATGTTTTGTAGGAAAATAAGAGTATCATCAAGATGTAGTAGCACCAGAAATAGTTCTACAATATTAATAAAACTTTCACCTTAGTATTGAAATCATGTTTGTTTTAACTCCCATCTCTTTCACTTTTGCATTTAGGTCTTATAAATATTTTCTATTTGCAAAATTTATTTTTGTTTTCTATTTTTTTTTTTTTATTAAAATAAAGAAAAAGAAAAAGAAATTTGCTAGCATCTTAGTCATTTAGGGAGTTAAAAAAATATCTAATTTTGTTATAATTAAAACTCAAAATTGCATATAACTACATCTAGGTTGTTTGTTATGTGTCCCATGGACCCTTGCCTTTACAAGAGAAAATCAACTTTGCTTTTATCATCAAATCAAAATCATTTTAGTTTTAGATCTTGTTTATCACATTTGTATGTTGAATTAGGATTAGATTAAGGTTAGGTTTCATCAAATAATATATTATGAGAAACATAGATGTGGTTCAAAAAACCCATAAAATTTTAGGCTCTAAGCTCACAAACTACCATTATCCTAGAGGTAAGTAAGGAGAGGAAAGTATCAGAAATAGATCCTTCACAATACATTTTTTATTTTTATTCCCACATTTTCATGAACTTGACATGAACACCATCATAAGTCCCAAGATTTCTTTTGATCAAGATAAATCTTAGTTGAAATAGAAGCTACTAAACTTTAATTAAGACCATTAATCTTGTTTATTTAGATTAGATCACATTAAATCTAGATAAAAAGAACATAATAAATTGCTAGTTGTACTAAGGTTCTTTATAATCCATTAAGTAACTATTGTACAAACTACTAGGCTATATTGGGTATATGGTGAGTTCAGGACACCACCCACCCACATAGGATCTTGCACATATTGATGCCTATTAAGGAGTATATTGCAGTGGGTAATGGGAGTAATAAGGAGTCATTCTATTACCCGTCATGTACCATCTTGACCATTTATCTAGGAGGTCACTCCCATGTATTATTGGCAACATATATATTGGATTTCTCTCACATATCGATGGGAATATAGAGAAGAGTTAGGCAAATTAGGAACAATGGTATATAGGGAGGCCCTTGAGGTATATAGTTTTGATTAAATGTATTGAGCGAATGGGATATAAGGTTGCTAAAATATATTCTCTTTCTTATTTAATCAACTCTATAAACTTTAAAACTTAATTAATCTTCTCCCTTCTCCTAAACTTATGGTTGAGGGATGCTACCTAACTTGTAGAGCTACTAATTAGTTTGCCATTAACACTAACCATCCTATTGAAGGTCATGATGACCAACCCACCTTTGAGAATCCAACATTTGAGAAATACAAAGAGGTTTCTATACCTTTGGGTTCTTTGATCCCTACCCATGATAAGGATGGAAGAGTACTCTTTCAATGCACAACTCATATGGCTTATTTCTTATAGAAGCATAGGGAGGTTGTGGAGAACTTTCTTAGGGAAGGTCATGACACCCTAGGCATCTCAAAAAGGAAAGTTTCACTCATGGATAATTTCCAAGAAACTATCCCAAATCCTCTTTCTCTAAATCAATTGGACCCATCCTTTGGATCTATAATTGCAAACATTAAAACATCTTCACATTTCAATTATTTAAATCTTCCTATCATTACCACTTCCATATATGTTAGGATACAAACCATTCCACGTTCGGTGGAATAAAATTCATCTTTGCCTACCGTTAAGTAATTATTATAGGTGTTAGCGTTAGAGCATATTACATCATTTGGGTCACATAAATGTACCACCTTAGGTACATAGTTAGAGTAGGAGATTACTTTAGGGGGAAGTTAGCTAGTTACTTCAAGCAATGTAATAGATGCACAAATGGTAATGTGTAAGTTGTAATGTGTAAGGTGTTCCTTGTATAGCTAGGTAGAGTGTTGGCCAAGGAATCCATATTCCTTTATAAAGGGCCTCATAGTGGTAGATTAGATATCAAGTCAAGTTCTCATCTAGTGTAGTGTAGTAAATAGTGGTGCTCCCATATGGAGTACCATTTATCTCTTTAGATCATAGTAATGGAGTGTCCATTTCCTCCATACTAAATTGTAATTTCATAATTTCTATTTATATCATATTTCAATCATATTGCAGATTCACTTTCTTTCATATTTATTGCATCCTGTTAGGACCTGTGTTAGATTTATTCCATTGCATATATCCTCAAAAGCTAACAGTGGTATCAAATCCATGGTGCTTCGAGATAGGAGGACCTACATCCATCATAAGAGAAGTATAGTAGGTCAAGAAGAATATAGAGAGTAACTATTACTACTAATTGGCCTGCATCTGCGCAAAATGGATATGTCATTGTACGTCGCTGCATGCAAAAGTTACCATTAGGAATCTATAGATAGAAATAGCCTTAGTAGTCAATAGGATTAGAAAAGTGAGGACTGAAATAAATCTTAGTTGTATAAATTTTGAGATTACGTTTGGCCAGAGTCTTTCCATAGAGTTGTGGAAAAAATCGTGAAGACTAAGACTCAACATTCATACCACTAGATTAAAAAATCAACTAGTGAATATTGTCATCTCCATATTTATAAGTTCTTTCGTTCCAGTTTCTAACAACTTGTTGCAGGAAAAGGAGATTCAGTAAAAAATTGGGAAGCTTCCTATGAGAGAGTTAGGAATAATATATTCAAGAATCATTCTAGCACTTGCAACAATGAGGAGAATACTAAATATTTTAAAGACCTAGAATAAAGGTCTCATTACAAGAGCTACAATCCTACAAATTGTAGAAGTAAATAAAATACCATAATAGCCTTATAGCATACTCAAGGAAGAAGAGACTCCAAAAGTTGATTTAGATAATGAGATAGGAGATTGGTGATCTCCATTCAATATTGATACCTGTAGAGTGTAGAAGAAGAAAAGGCTGGAGAAGCCTAGAAGCAAAAGAAGGCCATATAAGCCTTAATTCTGAGGAAAACTTCAGAAAAAAATTCCTAATTCAGAAGATAAATTCTTGATTTAGAAGAATACTCCAAATAAGATTTAGAAAAGAATTGCTAATACAAAAGATAAATTCTTGATTCATAATAATATTCCAAAGAAGATTTAGAGAAGAATTCTTGATTCAGAAGAAAAATCCAAAAATGAGTTCCTGAAGAAGACTCTTGAGAAGAGTCCAAGAAATAGGAGATTGGTGATCTCCTTTAATAATAAAAGACTTATTTCAATAGAATATGAAGCGATCCTAATTAGATCTCATTGAAGAACTTACATTATTATAAAAATAGGACTAAGAGAGTTGTGTACAAATCCAAAAGCAAAAAAATTAGAGATCCTAGAAGAAGATTTCATCACCAACACTTCTAGAAGTAGAAGGTTGAAGAAAAGGTCTTAGTTAGAATACCAGAGAAGCTGCAAGATAGAAGACCTTGGAGAGGTATCAAGGAATAAAATAAGAATGCTTGGAGAGATTTGTTGCAAAGTTCACAGAAGCATTATCAAAAGAGTTCCTAGGAGAACTCATTGGAGAAATCCACTACCAAGGACAAGTTCCTGATAGTGAAGGACTTGGGACAATTATCGCCATATAAAAACAAGCCCAAGAGAAGAAGAATTTGGCAAGGAGTGCCAAATCCAAAATAATAATTCAATGAAGACCTCAAGACATTCATAATCTTGAGAATAAGATCTTGTTTGAAGTTAGAATTTGACAAGAAGCTTGAAGGAAGATTCAGATAGAAGAAGCCTACCAAATCCAAGAGATTTGGAGATTACCTCTCACAACAAGGAGGTATAGTTTAGAGAAAGGATTTCTTTGAATCTACAATAGAAAAGCAAATATCATTGGAAGGATCAAGCCACCAAATCCAAGGCTCAAGATAGAAAGTTCAAGGCTACATTTTGGTGAAGTAGGAAGTTGTTCTAGACAGCCAATAAGAAGCTACAAATTCAACCATTGCAAGGCAACAACTTGGTGAATCAAAATACCAAGATCTACATCTACTTTAGAATCCATAAAAGAGGTAAAAAACTAGGATGCAATTAGTTGAACTTCAAATGAGAGTTCATTATAAAATTCTATTAAATACCATATCTGGATTAAAATTTGCATAAAGATAGATTGTGTTATAGTCTTCAAGTGCAAAAGGAAAAATTCTTTTTAAGGGATATTTGCACATTAAATAGGAGTTGGATATTTTTTAAAGAAATAAAATTATTGTCTACCTATTTTCTATCTAGAAATAAAAAATACTATATCCTAAAATATTGATTGTAGTGAAAATTATAGAATATTCATTTAGGGTAAATTACAGATTACTTTTAGAAGTTACAAATATTATTAGTGCATCTAAAATTATTTTTAGAGTTCATATACTAGAGCAATAAGGTGAGATTATTTTTACCATTAAAAGTGCATTGGCACTATACTAGTTGATCTCTAACTAGTTATTCTCAAAGGATTACTGTGTATCTTGATATAAGGGCACAAAAGTAACATATTATCAAGGTGTCTAGAAACACCATTAATGCACAGAATCTACAAAATTTAGTGGTCAAAAGAAAGCCACCATTAAAAATATCCAAGGAGCTAAGAATCGATACTTGGAGAGTCTGAGATTTAAAAGTGCACTTAGGATTTCATTAAAATAATAAGTCCAAAACTTTCTACTTCAAAAGGCTGAAAATTATTAGCTTGGTTTTACTCTTACTAAGTTGACCAAGCAAAAGGAATTACTAAAAGAAAAGGAGCATCTCAGAAAGAGACATTCAGACCATTATATTGGTGCAAAATCTATATAATACAAGCACCATTCTTGTCCATTCCAAAAGGACAAAAGGTCTTAGAATACAACAAACATTATTTGAGCAGGTATAAGGGCAGGTTTCAAGCAAGTAAATAAATCTACCAAGGATTACATATTGCTCAAGGTCTAAGGTATCAAAATACACCATTGCTCCACATAAAAGCATCTAGAAGTAAGCATTCACCTGCAATATCAAAGCCCACATAATGCCATTAATCAATTTGCATAGTAGAGAGGTCCATACTAAAGGGTGTTCATCTATGTAAAAAATGTGTCTATCAACACGGAACAAAGCTATTACAAAAAGGGCTATCTACACTACAAAGGAGCACAAAAATTAGCACGTAGAAAGTATAGAGCATAAAGGCAAAGGTGCTACATCCGAGAAGAACACACACCAAAGGAAGCACCAAGATCAACTACTAAGCTACCATTCGAAGATCCATAGAACTGAGGAGCATCACAACTAGTACAATCTAATATCCTCATCAAACCACCTACGAAGGAAATAGGTTGCTTGTTATCCAAGAAACGAAGCAAGCTAAGGAACAAGCATACGAAATGGAAAGGGGAATTATAAGAGTCTTTCTCGAGCATTATAGTAGAGGTCTACATGCAAAGACCTTGAGTACCAATTATCACAAATATTCTAAGGTGCCATCCTGATTCTTAAAGCTCAAGAAAATTCCAGCACCTAAGCATAAGAAGGAATAGGTAAGGGAATGCCTAAGCCAAATTTCATGTTAGCAAGCTTAGATCAACAACAAACTGCATATTGCCTCAAAAATCTTAAAACATCCCACTACATATGTGGCCAATAGAAATTTTTTTGCAAATGATGAAGTGTTTTGTGCTTACCAAAGTGACCACCATAGAGTGTAGAATGAGCTTCCTTAAGAAGAGATACTCTAGGCTCACGAGGAACACAAACCTTGTCCAATTTGTAAAGAATTCCATCCTTGATATAAAAATCTTGGAAAGGATGCAAATTGGAAGAAGTAGGATTACTCACTTGCTAAAATATCTTCCTAAAATCAAGATTTTATGAATACTGAGATGACCAAGCTTGAAAACCAGGGTTATGCATAAGGGGTAGGACCCGAAAGGTACTTGTAAAAAAATGGTGAATATGTTGTGAAAACCTGGCGAATCCTGGCCAACTGCATGTAGGATGGCATGGCGAATGACCTTAATTTTAAAAAAAATTGGCAAAAAATGGCGAATTTCAAAGTTCTGACCGGACTAGGTGAAAAAGGAGTTTTGGTGACGTTGGCCAGGTTACAAATCATGATCCGATCTAGGACCGGATGCATAATATGATCCGATCTTGGATCGGATGCATAATATGATTCGAACTTAGATAGGATGCATAATATGATCCGATCTTGGACCGGATGCATAATATGATCCGATCATCGATCAGATGCATAATATGATCCGATCCTGAATCGAATGCAGAATTTGGTCTGATCTCGGATCGGATCATATTATGCATCCGATCTTGGACTGGGTGCACAATATGATCCGGTCATCGATCGAATGTAGAATAGGATCCGATCCGACATCGGATGCATAATGTGATCCGATCCGAGATCGGATGCATACTATGGTCTGACATTGTACCGGATGCAGAATTTGGTTCGATATCGAGCTTGATGCATAATATGATCTAGTCTCATCAGGTGCACAATATGATCCGATCACTGACCGGATGTAGAATAGGATCCGATTCGACATCGGATGCATAATGTGATCTGATTCGAGATCGGATGCATAATATGGTCCGATATTGTACCGGATGCAAAATCTGATCCGGTATCGGGCTTGATGCAAATTTTGGTTCGACATCAGATCGAACGTAGAATAAGGTCCGATTTTAGGGCCTCATGCGGAATATGGTCGTGATGCAAATAAATATTCGGCTGCCACGTGTCACACGTTCATTCAACAACACTACATGTCCAATACAATGTTGCCACGTGTCAACCTTATTTCTTCAATCTATAAAAGGGCATCAACTATCATTTTTTCCATTTTGTTTCTATGACTACACCAACCAGAGCTAACCTTTCCAATCAACCTTCTGATTCCCAATCCTTTTTCTTCGGCTTCCAACTTCTTGCGATGGCCACCCCTTCCACCCCTACACCAAAATTCAAGAATATTTCTTGCTCTATGATTTCAGATTTAATGACAACCCCAGGTATGGACTTTACGTGGCTCCATAACGTAGGTTTGACAACCTTGGTTTCAATGCCACAATTCAAAATAGATAAAGTCCTCCTGCAACATATCATAGCCGGTTATGACCATGACAGGGCTATAGTGAGAATCAAAGTACGAAATAGAAATCTGCTTTTCACCATCACTCCTGCAGATATTAACAGATTGACAGGTCTTCCTTTCATTGATTTTCCTCAAGTGTCGACGAGGTTGCAGTTGTCTCCAGATGACAAAGCACACCTCGAAACCAAGTACGATCTATCATCAAAATATTTGGTAGGTATAATTCTTGTTAATTATATTCTATTAATGTTCAAAGTTTCAAATTTGTAAATTGTCATCTAATTTTATTTTTGCAGCTTCCACCACCAAGTCAAAAAGAGGGTTAACAATCAATGATGTTAACCATCCAACTCTGAAGGCCATTATCGAGTTCTTCTAGGCCAGACTAATTCTTATGGGAAGACCAAAAATTCTATTTTGGGCACTAGCTTATATTGTTCAATCTAAGAACAATCAAAGGTTCGATTGGTGCACGTATATTTTAAATTGGATCAAGGTCGAGTTACACGTCATACAAATGGCAACCAACAAGACACAACCCATTGTGGGCACTATTAATTTCCTTTTAGCACTCTATTATGAGTGTTTTCATAATTTGCAAACTACTCTTGTACCAACTGTAGTGCATGCAACACTACAGGCTATTGCAATGTCAGCAGAGGAATTGAAGGTAATAATTGCATCTTTGACCTTGACATACTATTTTATATTTTATCACATTTCTTTTTTTAAATTTTTCTTTTCATCTATATGTAGGGTAAGGCAGCCATTACAAAGAGTAAACAGGATGCTGCCAATAGGGGTCACAGGCCAGAACAAACTGGTGATTCTAAAGACACAGGATCAGAAGCGACACCATTGTAGAGGTCGTATAAACGTTCTAGGCAAGTCGCTACTCCTAGGGGTTCTCGTACACCTAGGTATGCACAAAATGTGCAGGTTGAATCTAGTGTGGCCAACCCCTCCCCCATTGGAATCCAAATTCAACATATTTCATCGTCTTCAGGTAAATCTATGTGTAGTTAATTTAAATTAAGAACTTGTTCTATTTTATTTTCTAAAAAATTGTAACAAAATATTTTTGACTATTTTTAGTTGATTCTCAAAATCAATGACAAGTACAAACACCACAAGTGAGAGGCCATATGCCACCACCACCTCCATCACAACCACCATTTGCATCACACCCACCACTTGCACCATAGCCACCGCTTCCACCACATCAATGATAGGCACAACCTATGCTAATGCGAGGGCAAATCCATGTTGGAAAATAATTGTTTTCACAGAGATCACAGGGGACCACACAAAGTTTTAGGTATGGGTTCTCACACTCATAGAGATCACACATGCCAACACCAAGTTCTAGGTATGGTTGGTCATCATTTACATTTAACACAAATTCACAGGCACCAGAAGTTTCAATCGAGGGATTGGATAATATTCAACTTGATGATGATTTTCTTTTGTAGGGCAACATTGTAGGCTTCAAGGCAACATATGTGCTTTATGAACCATAGGGTCAAGCAGAACAAGGAGAAGCCCCTACCCCTACAGCTGAGTGGACATCATTACCATCAACTCAAGGAGACAACCCTCATCCTCAAGGTCCTCAAACTGAGGATGATATTGTAAATTTTAATGAAAATGTTTTAATGACTAAAAATATTGAAGCAACCATTAAGCAGGTTGTGCTTAGAGATTTGTAGGAGATGAAGGAATGGGAATATCGGGAAAAGTTCCTTATAAGGGAAATTAATACTCGATATAAAAATTATGCAAAAAGAGATTCTCTTTATTCTTTGGTTCAGTATGAACCAGAAAAGCTTGATGGCCTCCTAAAACAGGCCACATCAGGATCAGTAAAGTCTAATTTTATTTATGATGATGATGTTTTAAATGTTGTTGTTGGTAGATTAGAGAACATTAATGCTGAAGCCCAAGCATTTTATAACCATTGGGCTTTCGATAAGGACAAAGTTGTAGTTGTTGAGGCTGCAAGGGAAATGGTTGAGGTAAGAAAAGTTTTTTATGTTTCAATTTTCTATTGCAGTTAAATTTTTATATTTCTTGAAAATATGTAATAATTTCAATATAACCCTTTTGAATTATGTTTTCAATTTGTTTTTGCAGTCAAATTTTGAAAACTTAAAAACACAAGTTAAGAGCATGGACGTCAATATTAATAGGGTGAAGATATTTTTGCATAATGCAATGGAAATGAAAAAGAGAATGCAAGCAAAAATATCAAAAAATAATCATTTAAAAAAATACATCAAGGATAGGCTCAAAGAAGATCCAAAAAGGTACTTGAGAAAACAAAAGAAATGCTTCCAACAATACTCGAAGATCCAAACAAAGAAGAAGCAACATTGGTGGTGAGTATTGTGAAAGTACGTGAAAACCTAGTCAGAGCTGGAGCACTGCCAGAAGAGAGTGTCACAAAAGTAGATAAAGGAAAAGAAATGGCAACTCCAACCGATAGTGAAGCATCAAAGCCCCAATCAAATGTTTGACAATGTAATATGCTATCAAGTTGACTGTAGTCAACAATTTTGTACGATGTAATATATTTCTATTCGAACTAATGAAAATGATATTTTCTCATTTTGTGTTTTCCATCATTCAAAGTTTGTTTGCATTTATAAATTTGTGTTGCTATTTTAGTTTATTTATGGCTAATATTGTTCACTATGTTCATCTCAAACAACAAAAGCATTATAGATAACATTATAGATCTTTATGCAAACCAAGCATCTTTAAGATCTCATGAACTATAAAATTTCTAAACTGAAATAAACCAAAACAATGATCTTAAGTATCATAGAAACCAAACCAAGCATATTTTAATATCTCGTGAACTAAAATAGATCCTAAATTTATTGTTGTTTAACATACATACATCAACAATAATATACCAATAACAAGATTTAAAACATGAAACATAAATATTTATCAATGAAGAGAGTTGAGACACTAAGACATAAACATACAATTTTAAAAACCGTAATAAGATATAAGACATGTAATTTTTAAAACAATAATGTGATATAAAACAACAATTCTTTGAAATCTTATAAATCTGGAACAATATTGTGAAATCTGCTATCAAATCAATTTGTGTTTATCAATGTCAATGAAATCATGGAATAATTATCATTAAGGTAGCTGAAACATATCAACTTGTCCAGAATCATTATTAAGCATAGCAAAAATTTGTGTCTCCACCATATGATCACTGAAAGCATCATCATCATCATTATCGATCATATTCGTGGTACCCCTTCTATCTGCAAGGGAACTCTAGTATGCCAAAGCTCTATCATACGAAAATTTATCCAACTGATACGATGACACATAAATTCTTAAACAATTTTCTAAATTTTTGTCGAGTCTATTGCGGAGCTTAGATTTAACAAAAGATAGTGCACTGAAAACTCTTTCATCTTTGATAGACCCCAAAATCATTGTTTCACATAATTCATATAAACGAAAGTATTCACTTATTGTATCTTGTAAGATAGTACTTGGATACAATTTTTACCACAAACGTGCAGTGGAACCAATCTCATGGACACCTATCATAAGTGATGTTTGCACAACCATTGTTCTTCCAAAATGCGATGATTGTTGTTTCAAAAGATCACTGTTGAGTATACCTCTAATTTCAACACCATTGACTTCCACACTCTTACTAAAATGGTTAATGAGGTTACCCATATATTTAATAAACAACTCATTTGCATAATTGTATTCAGTACAAGGACCCCAAAACATGGGGTTAACCACACCCATGGCCTCGAGCAACTCATCTCTCTGAAACCATTCTCTTATCTCACCTGTCAAATATTTTGCTATTTTTGACAAATTACACTTAGTTTTTTGTACAATAACATGAAATCTATTGTGTGTTACAGGAACTTCTTCAAAATCATCCACAACTATACTTGATTGCCTTTCAAAACAATAAAGTGGTACCATCTTTCCATGAACATTAATACAAAGATGATCATTGATGTCAAACTTCAAAAAGCTTTTTGGATTGTTCACGTTTATCAATGTATTCCAACTATCAAACAAAGGTTCTATAAAATCTGCTTTAGACACATATAATGTATCAATAAGCACGCATATTTGTTTTCTCATCCTCATGAAATCAATGATATAGATGGATCTCTCTTGTGCAAGTTTAATTAATCTGTTCATTTCTTGTAACATTGGAAGAATACCACATAAGGTCAAAAGTGTTTCCAAGTCAGTCAAATGGAACAACATATCTTTTGCCTTATCAACTATCCTATGATTTGCATGCATAAACCCCATCAATGATTGATATTCTACAAAAACTCTCTGAGCAAGTTGATACAGTGAAATCCATCTTGTATCCACATATTTTAACAATTTTTTTCCTTTCGTAACTCCTAGTGCAAATTGTTGAAACTCTGCAAACCTTTTTGGGTTGAATGAGAAATAAGAATGAATTTCACGAATAAGGTCTTCCACTCTAGCAACATTTGCAAATGTGCTCATGATTTTATATGCAAGATTCACTCTATGAGCCATACAATGAATGGGAATCATATATGGGGTAACTATGGTTTGGAGTCGAACACAAAGACCAGACCTATGCCCTTGCATAATAGCAACACCATCAACTCCAACGCAAATTAACTTTGTTGCTTATATCTATATCATTCATTCCCACAATATTCTTTAAACTATTGACAACAAAATTATAAATGTTTTCTGCATTTGAACTTTCCAACATCTTATGTATTCCCAATAAAATAGGCCTCCTTATATGATTTTGAAATGTGTACACATGCATGCAAATCCAAGATGTGTTGTCCATAGTCATTACCTCATCAATAGAAAGTGAAATGAATCTAGCAAGTTTTACTTGCTCCCTTAGGTCTTCTTTCTCAACTAAAGATAGATATTTTACCATTTCCCAACCACTTTGATCTGACCAATGGGAATTAGGAAGGTTTTGCACATTAGCTAGGTGTAATAGCTACTTATAATCAATAAAATCGAACATTGGTCTACCTTTCTTGAGAATACTATAAACAATGACAAACTACAAACTTTTTGAAGCTAAGATGGTCTTCTAAATTTTATGAAATTGGGCTGCAATTGTTCCACCTTTCTCAACAAGAGATTGTTGTTGCTTTAAGTGATTGTCATATTCTATAGCATATCTTAAATGCATACATTCTGATGCATCCTTCCACTTAACTTCTTTACTAACTTCACCATTACTTTTTATAACTTTTACATAAGCTTTGCCAAGATGTTTTTCAATTGTATCAATCTTATTTTGCAGCCTATGATCCTTACCAAGTCTCCAACTACAAATTTTGCATCTACATTCTTTTTCATCGATTTGGTTATCCTCAATCAGGATAGGCTCAAGCCAGGGAAATATTTCTGCCCATTCATTCTTAAATCCCCTTCCAATTATCCAGTTAGATGCTTTTCTTTTTTAGACTTTTTGCTTGAAGATTCATATGAAGCTTGTAATGATTTTGATTTATCACTTTCATTTTCAATTGTAATGTCATTTCGAGGGTTGTCTTCAAGTGTTTGTTGGATGTCATTGTCAAGGGGATTTTCATTAGAAGGCATCTCTTGTTGGGGAATATCTTCAAGTGGAGGCATATCAAGGATCGATAGGGTATTCTGCATAGTAGCATACCATAATATTTTTTATCATTCTTGGATTAAACAAAATATACAAAAAAAATATTCATATCGTCAATCAAGCACATACTGGGAAGTCAAAAATCATTTGTACCTTGAATTTGCATGGATGTCATTGGCTCGTTGTATTTCAAAATTTGGCTAAAATATTTGAGGATACTCTTTTCAGCAGAAGATTTGGCCCCCTTCTTTCCATCACTAGGTGACATTTTACTTGTAAGAAAAATATTTTTCAATTTAGAAGAGTAATAAAATATTGAAGAGGGTGTACTTTCGGTAGGCCTTAAGATAATATTGTAAATAGAATAAACAAATGGTTGGGTGGTAGATTATACATACTTGTTTCCTGCCATGCTTTATTGTGATTTTATCAGTTTATGCCACTGGTTCATTTTATGGTGAAAGCACTTGTAACTAACAAGAGCACAAAGGTAATTAACATTCAAATTGAAATCAATTTAAGAAAAATATTCTTTATGCAAAAAATAATTGGAGATACGTATGTCAAAAAATATTAGATTATAGCACAAAATGGGCTAGAAACAGAGAATCAAAATGTCTTCGGAGAAACAGAGCATCAATATGTCTTTAGAGAACCAAAGCATTTACACATGTATAATCTTAGCAAGGAAAAAATATTTAAATAGAAACTAAGAATCAAAGAGTTTTAAAACATGCAGAACAAGGCAAAATAGAGAAAACATGGGAACAGAGCAATGACCATCCGGATGCAGAAGAGGGCTCGGATATTGGTGTGGTGCAAACAAGATTAAAAAATCATTAAAGATACATGTCAAAAAATATAATATTATGGTACAAAATGGACTAGAAATAGAGAATCACAATGTCTTCGATTCACCTATTCATAAAGAATCAAAGAGTTTTAACAGAAAGAGAGAAAATAGGGGATAACATGCAGAACATGGAAAAATAGAGAAAAACATGGCAAGCAGAGTAGTGATAGAGAACCTAGTGTAGAATGAGGTCCGGATGTAGAATAGGGTCTAAAAATTGGCCTGGTGCAAAAAGAGGCCTGGTGATCTAGTGCAGAATAGGATCTAGTTGCAGAAAAGGTTCTGATTGCAAAAATGATTTTGACCAATTGTAGAACATGTTCCAACTATAGAAGTGGTATCGATTGATTGCAGAACATGGTTCACTTGCAAAATGATTTCGATTGGTTGTAGAATAGGTTTTGGCTATAGAAGTGGTCCCAACCGATTGCAGAACATGGTTCACTTGCAAAATGGTTCCAACCGGTTGTAGAACAGGTTTCCATTGCAAAAAGGTTATGATCGGTTGCACAATAGGTGTCAGTTATAGAAATGGTTTTGATCGGATACAAAATTGGTATCAAACGATTACAAAACTAGTATCGGTTGGTTGCATAATAGGTTTAGATCTGGTACAGAAATGGATCCAGTCCTACCTTGATCTGTAAAGGTTTTAGTCTGGTGTTGAAATGGTTTCGATCTTGTGCAAAACTGGGTCAGTATATCCGTCGGGTGTAGAACAAGGCTAAAAAATAAAAATGTATCCCTGGGGTGTTAATTATATATAGAGGTATACTTGGCGAGTTGGGGGGATAATTTAGAAATTTTAAAATTTTAGGGCGAAAAGGGTACTCTATTTAGGTGGGATTGCTTGTAAATTTTTCAAAATAACCATGATACTCTTATCAAAGCACGGTGAACCGACACCTAAAATTTATTTGTCCCAAAAAAATTTGGCTAAATGGTCGATGTTCGGGTCCCCCAAATTTCGCAAATTTGAATTTTTAAAAATGCTACTTTTCGTCCCAATGGCGAATTTTCGTCGCTATGCATAACCCTATTGAAAATCCAAATGTGAAGTTGATGGGGATTGATGTTTGATCACTCATATGACCCCTCTAGTAATTTCTAGTTAGTTTTGCATAGTTTATTTCTTGCAAATTAATATTGTAAGTGAGTCTCTTTCTCACATGCACTTGTGGGCACTAGTTATCTTCTAGTTGTCATTTAGGAGTGTTAGTTAGGAAGTGTGAACTCAAAGTAGGAAGTGTGTACTTCAAGATAGCTAAAAAGGATCTTATAGTTAGCATTATTCCTTTCTCCTAGCTTAGAAAGTTACGTGCATTCTCCTTTGCACTTTTGTAGCTTATGGTTAAGCATATTGGATCAAATCCATGATTTGATGGGTTTGGTTATGTATTTTGGGCCATTAGAGCCTATAAATTGAATTGTAAATAATAGAACACTTAGTTGGATTTTCAATCCTTTTCATTGGTATCAGAGCCTAGTTCATGTTTGCACTAGGGCTTGTGAGGTGAGAGGATAGGAGATAATTTTTTTTATGAGAAATATTTTCTCATTGAGGACTCGGTTCAAGCTCAAGGGGAGCTTGAAAACCATACGCAGAAGGAAGTTCCTTAGGCGTCAAAATCCTCGTTCCAACTTTCTCCGTATGCTCAAGGAGTATAGGAGAAGTTTACCCCGATTCCTCTCTTACAAAAATCCCTTGGCAGGTTTGGACTACTCCTACGGAGAGATGCGTATTAGGGAGCCATTTGTTCCTGCCATCGAGGAGTCTTGAAGCTGGAGGAGTTCTATACCAGGTCGTGTGTCGACTTGGGTCTGGTTGCCTTTCAAACGTTGGTCGTGTGTCGACCGGATCTTGAAAGGAGAGCTACTGAAGGGATCTGGTTGCTCATATTTTTAATAGTTTAAGTTTTCATTGTATTTTTAATAATTAGCCTCCCTGGTTAATTTTTAAAAATTTCATTGTTTTAGAAAAACTTAAATTTTAAATTAATATATATTTTCTTAAATATATTAATTTAGATTTTTTATTGTAAAAAAAAAAAAAAAAATTTTTAGGGGCCTAAGGTTTTTTTGGCCTTTTCGGCTACCGCGCCAACACCAAGGGTGCGTGGTCAGCAGTCGTGGCTAGTCAAAGTGCTTATGCACCCGACCTTGCTGCCCGCGACCTGATATCCTGACAGTCTGTCAAGCATCAGTCCTGCGGCAAACGTTGTCAGTCGACAGCGCCTACAATGCAGGCTATGATAGCATCACTCGATGCCGAGCCGACGATAGACTGCACTGCCTGTCGGCCTGACATCCTGACATCTTGTCAAGCGTCGACACCGATGCGGCAACTCGATCGTCGCAGCGCCTGACAGTACTGTCAGGCGACTGCAGGCTTGCTGCATCGCAGAGCTGCTACGCAGCGTCTAACAAGACTGTTAGGCGACTACAGGGCCTGCTGCATCGCAGAGCCGCCACAGCAGCACCTGACAGTGCTATCAGGCATCTGCAAGGTCTGCGGCCGACACGCTGGGCTCGGCGATCAGTGCCGAGGCGACTACGACTGTCCACGAGTGGACACCCGCTACCGCTAGCTCGTCGCTTGGAACCATTCAGGCCAAGCTGACGGGAGATTGTGCACAGAAATTTGTGGCATAAAAAATTGTGCCAACTGTACTTAACCTGCCCTGCAACATTTGATTTATTGTTGGTTCATTTTCTCGGGAAGCGTGCAACAGGAGTTTTGTGCCAAACTTGAGAGTGAAGTCTACCTCGGGAAGTGTGCCACAGTAGTAGCAGAATTTCATGCAACTAAAATTAAGATGGAGTGCAGTGTAAGTCATCTTCAAAGGTAAATTATTGTATTTTTTTTTAATTTTTACTATTCTAAAGGTTGCATGTTAATTTTATTTTTATTAATTTAATTTTTAATAACTTAATTAAAATTAATTAATCTTTGATTAATTAAATTTAATTTTTACTTAAGTTATTTTTAAATTAATAAATTATAAATTGCACCTTAGGTTAGTTTAAAATTTCAAATTTTGAGCCTTAGGAGTAATTTTCAAAATTCAGAGGCACTCCATTGTAACAAGGAAAATTTCCATTTTTCCCTTGATTTAGTGCTTTCTTATTTTTTTACTCCTGGCTTATACCCGGTTGAGCATGGCTTCTGACTTGGCTGCCCAAGTGGCAGAACTTGCCCATGTTGTAAATGCTTTAGCAGATAAAGCTAATGATACTACCATGGCAGAAGTCCTTGGCAATCTTGCCATGAAGGTAAATGACATTTATGTGCATAATGCTTCAACTTCTGCTCATGATTCTCGCTTGAGAGTTCGTTGTGAAGTTCCATTTTATGATGGATCCAGGAACCCTGATGTCTTGAATAGTTGGATTCTTGACATGAGTTCTTGGTTTTCTTACTCTCAGCTTTCAGATGAAGATGTGGTTCCTTATGCTAAGCTAAAACTTTCTGGTTTAGCTAAAGTCCTTGTAGAAAGAAAAAGAGGTCATGATGAACTCACTACTTGGGATGAACTTGTAGACTGTCTGAAAACCAATTTTTATCCTTCCAATTATTCTAAGGATTTGGTAATTAGGTGGTTTCGGTTTAGGCAAGGAACTAATATGACTGTACAAGAATATATTTTTCAATTCAACAAGTATAGGATACTTGTGAATGTGGAGGATGATGTTCCAGCTTTGATTCTCAAATTTCAAAGTGGCTTGTTAGAGCACTTGTACAGAGAAATTATGTTTGTTTCTATGGAAACATTGGATTCATTTTTCAACCAGGCGCAACTTGCGGAGGACAAGTTCAAAGCGCACTCGCAGGCATTCCGTGCACCTGCTCCTCAAGTGGTTGCAAACTCATCAAAAGGGAATAATTCTTTCTCACAAAAGAAGAATTTTGCTCAAAAGAAGAATGTTTCTTCTCCATCTCCTTCTTCTCCTTCTCCTTCCGCTTCTACTCCTTCTTCTTCTTCTTCTTCTTCTAAACCTTCTTCTTCTTCTAAAAAGTTTTGTAACTATTGTAAGAAAAAGGGTCATGAAAAAGCTGATTGTTTCAAGCTTAAGAAGAAAAGTTTAGTCATTACTACTCAAGAGGAGGATGCTTCTAAAGGTCCCCTTGAGTCAGTAGGAGAGAGTAGAGTATACACGAAATTACGAGGTAAGCTCAATGAGGTTACCTTGGTAAATGTAAGTTCATCAGAGGGCGCTCGTGATGCTTTGTTCATCACTCGAGCTCATTTGCTCCATAATTTTGCAACAGATTGTATAGTGGATAATGGCTCGCAGAAAAATCTAATTGCGAGGTCCATTGTCGAGCGTTTGAAGTTACCTATGGAGCCTCATCCTCAACCTTATTCTTTGGGTTGGAAGGATAGTGGAAGAGGCTCAGAAATCACTCACACTTGCACATTAAAATTTGCACTTGGCCCACATTTCATAGATCAAGTCACTTGTGATGTGACTCCTATGGATTGTTGTGGGATTTTGCTTGGACAACCTTTTTAGTATGATAGGAGAGTTGTTTATGATGCTTTCAAAAGAACCTACACACTTCAAAAATATGGTAAGGTCTTTCTCATTAAAAGCACCAACACTCCTAACATCATTCTAAGTTCCAAGCAAACAAAAAGAGTAATTAAAAAAGGTGGTGATGTTGCTCTAATTTTCATTCGCTCTCAAAACACTTCTACATCCACATCCATTCCAAAGCAACACTCTTCAATGGATAAAATATTGCAAAGTTATTCACACATATTTCAGGAGCCAAAGTCTCTTCCTCCAATTCGCACAATTAATCACAACATTGAAATCATTCCTGGTTCTTCACTACCTAATGCACCCATGTATAGACAATCTATTTTGCAAAATGAAGAAATAAAAAGGCAAATAGAAGATTTGTTGTCTAAGGGTTTCATTAAGGAAAGTACTTCTGCTTGTGCCTCACCTATTTTGTTGGTTCTTAAAAAAGATGGCACTTGGAGATTGTGCATTGATTTTCATGCTTTGAACAGAATTTTTGTAAAGAATAGATATCCATTACCACGCATTGATGATTTATTAGATCAGCTTCAAGGAGCTAAGTTCTTTTCAAAAATAGATCTCAAAAGTGGATATCATCAAGTGCGTATCCAAGTTGAGGATACATGGAAGACAACTTTTAAGATGAAGATGGGCCTCTTTGAATGGTTGGTCATGCCTTTTGGTCTTACTAATGCTCCTGCAACCTTCATGAGGTTGATGAATGATGTATTTCGTGATGTACTTGACAAATTTGTAATAATATATCTTGATGATATATTGATTTTCTCAAAAACTTGGGAGGAACACCTTAGGCATATCCAGCAAACACTTGATCTTCTTGCGAAGAATCAATTATATGCCAATTCTTCCAAGTGTTCTTTTGGCAATACTTCAGTTTCTTACCTTGGTTATGTGATTAGTGAAAGTGGAATTCAGGTAGATCCCATAAAAGTTGATGTTTTACTTAAGTGGTCCCCTCCTACAACTCTCACTGAGTTAAGGAGTTTTCTAGGACTTGCGAATTTTTATCGCAAGTTCATTCCTCAATATTCCACCCTTGCAGCTCCATTGCATTATCTCACTAAGTCTAAAGTTCCATTTCATTGGGAGAAAAGCCAAGAGATTGCCTTTGAGAAACTCAAAAAGAAACTTTGTACAACACCTGTGTTAACTTTACCCGACCTCTCTCAACCTTTTGAGATTGAAACGGATGCCTCTAAAGTTGCCTTAGGAGCTGTGCTCAAACAGAATGGTCATCCAGTTGCTTATCATTCAGAAAATTTTTCTGTTGCTAAGTTGAACTATTCTACATATGACAAGGAGTTGTATGCATTAGTTCAAGCTATTAAGTATTGGAGACATTATCTTTTGGGAAAAGATACAGTAGTACACACTGATCATATGCCTCTCAAGTTTTTACAATCTCAAAGTAAAATTGAAGAATCAAGACATATGAAGTGGGCCTCTTACCTCCAACAATTTCACTTGGTGATCAAGTACAAAAAGGGGAAGAGTAATACTGTTGTTGATTGTTTGAGTAGGCCTCCTGCCGCTCTTGCCTTAAGAGTTATGTCCACTTCACACTTGGGATTTCAGACTTGGCCTAATCGGTATTCACAGGATCCTGATTTTGGGAAAATATTTGAGCAAGTGAGTAAGCCTTCTTCTTCCAATTTGCGTCCTTTCCAAGATTTCTACATCAAAGAAGGACTTCTTTACAAATTGGACAAGGTTTGTGTTCCTTGTGAGCCTAGAGTGTCACTTCTTAAGGAAGCTCATTCTACACTTTATGGTGGTCACTTTGGGAAGCACAAAACACTTCATCACTTGCAAAGATTTTTCTATTGGCCTAAAATGCAGAGGGATGTGTTGAGATTTCTCAAACAGTGTGCAGTTTGTTGTCGCTCAAAACCAGCTAACGGGAAGTTTGGCTTAGGCATGCCTTTGCCCATTCCTTCCCATCCTTGGGAAAGCATTTCCATGGATTTGGTTAGTGGTTTTCCTATGACAGTGCGACAACATGATTGTGTGTTCGTGGTGGTTGACAGATTCAATAAAATGGCTAAGTTTATTCCATGCCGCAAGACAAGTTCTGTAGCAGACTTAGCCCAATTTTTCTTTGACAGCATTTGGCGTTCCTTTGGTCTACCTACCAGCATTATATCGGATCGTGATTCACGCTTTGTGGGTCACTTTTGGCATTCTTTGTGGAAAATTTTGGGAGTTTCCCTTAACTTTTCCATCGCCTATCATCCGCGGTCAGATGGGCGGATCGAAGTGGTAAACCGTACCCTTGTGCAAAGTTTACGAATCTATCATCACGCTTCACCAGAAAAGTGGGACTTGAGTCTCACTCATATTGAACATGCCTACAATAGGGCCCTACATTCTTCTACAGGTCATTCACCCTTTGAGGTTTGTATGGGATTTCAGCCCTTGGCACCTTATGAGTTACCTTTGTCTTTGCCTTCTCCTGTCACTTCACATCTTCAGAAGGAGCAAGACAAAGCACACTCATTTATTCAGCATTTGCACAATCTGCAATCAAAGGTGGTTGAGATTTTGCAAAAGACACAACAACAACAGAAAAAGGCCATGGATCGACATCGAATTCCTCATCCATTTTAGGTTGGTGACAAAGTTTGGTTGCATCTTGACAAGCGACGTTTTTCTAATAAGACTCATAGTAAAATCAAACCGATTCGCTATGGGCCTTATACTATTCTTCAACAGGTGTCCGAGAATGCTTTTCGCCTTGATCTTCCCGCACACTTGGGAATTCATGACGTCGTCAATGTAGATCTTTTGAAGTTGTATTTTGACTCTACATTGGAGACAAGCACCAGCTATCAGTCATCCTGTGGACGTGGTTCCTGATTCTCGGTTACCATTGGATTCTGATCAGATCTATGACACAAAGATTCGACAGACTCGCCAGGGGTCTACCACCTCATATCTTGTGGCTCGACGAGGACAGCTGTCGCATCAGGCTCGTTGGATTTCTTTTCATCAGATGTCCCGTGACTTTCCTACTCTTCTGAAAGCATTGGAGTCCAATGCTTCTATTGTGGGGAGGCATGATGAGGATTGATGTTTGATCACTCATATGACCCCTCTAGTAATTTCTAGTTAGTTTTGCATAGTTTATTTCTTGCAAATTAATATTGTAAGTGAGTCTCTTTCTCACATGCACTTGTGGGCACTAGTTATCTTCTAGTTGTCATTTAGGAGTGTTAGTTAGGAAGTGTGAACTCAAAGTAGGAAGTGTGTACTTCAAGATAGCTAAAAAGGATCTTATAGTTAGCATTATTCCTTTCTCCTAGCTTAGAAAGTTACGTGCATTCTCCTTTGCACTTTTGTAGCTTATGGTTAAGCATATTGGATCAAATCCATGATTTGATGGGTTTGGTTATGTATTTTGGGCCATTAGAGCCTATAAATTGAATTGTAAATAATAGAACACTTAGTTGGATTTTCAATCCTTTTCAGATGTGGTCATTACTTTTAAGGCAAGAGTGACAGGAGGCCTACTCAAACAATTGACCATAGTATTGCTCTTCCCCTTTTTATACTTGATGACCAAGTAAAATTATTGGAGATAAGAGGTCCACTTCATATGTCGAGCTTCTTCAATTTTGCTTTGGGATTGAAGGAATTTGAGGGGCATATGATCATTGAAAGGGTACCTTAGACTTGGTTAAGTAGTGCAATGAAGCTACAATAGTGGAATATTGAGGAATGAACTTGCGATATAAATTCATAAGTCCTAGAAAACTCCTCAACTCGATGAGAGTAGTAGGAGGGGGCCACTTAAGTAAGACTTCAAATTTAGTGGAATCTCCTTAAATTCTATGCTCAGTAATCACAAAACCAACGTAAGAGATGGAAGTGTTACCAAAAGAGCACTTGGAGAGATTCGCATATAACTAATTCCTATGAAGGATGTTAAGTGTTTGTTGAATATACCCAAGGTGTTCCTCCAAAGTAGATGATAAAATCAATATATCTTCAAGATATATAATGATAAAAGTTTCAAGTTTTTCATGAAATACATCATTCATCAATCTCATGAAAGTAGTAGGAGAATTGATAAGATCAAAGGGTATGACCAACCATTAAAAAAGGCCCATATTCATCTTAAAATCTATCTTCCATTTATTTTTAGCTTGTATATGCACTTGGTGATATCCACTTTTAAGATCTATCTTAGAAAAAAATTTCGTTTCTTAGAGCTAGTCTAAGAGATCATCAATGTAGGTAAGTGGATATCAATTCTTTATAGAAATTTTATTCAAAACTCTAAAATCAATGCAAAACCTCCAAGTATCATCCTCCTTAAGAAGCAACAAGATAGGTGATGCACAACATGAAGTACTTGTTTTAATGAAACCCTTCAACAAAAAACCTTCTATTTTCTTTTTTATTTCTTCATTTTGTAATATAGACTCTTGATACATGAATGCATTAGGAAGTGAAGAACCAAGAATGATTTCAATGCTATGATTTATAGTATGTATTGGTGGAAGAGACTTTGGCTCCTAAAAAATATTTGAGTATCTTTTCAACATTTTATCCAAATTAGCATACATATGTGTTGGTGAAGCAGATGCATTAGTGTGTTGTGGATGAATGAAGATAAGTGCAACATCACATGCTTGTTTAATTGCCTTATTTGCTTGCTTGGAACTTAAAACCAAATTAGGATTGTTGGTGCATTTTATTAGGTAATCCTAATTATCTAGTTGAAATGTGTATGTTTTGTTAAAGACATCATATATTGCTTTCCTATCATACTAGTATGGTTGACCAAGCAAAATCCCATAATAGTCCATAGGTGTCACATCACAAGTGACCCTATCAATGAATTTTGGACCAAATGCAAAACTCACATTGCAAGTGTGAGTTATCTTGGAGCTTGTACCACTATCCTTCCAACCCAAATAATAGGGATGAGGATGAGGCTCCATCGGCAAATGTAATTTATTGACTATGGATATCGTAATTAAGTTCTTTTATGAGCCATTGTCTACAATACAATCAGTTGAAAAGTTATGAAGCAAGTGTGCTCTAGTGATGAACAATGAATCAAGATCACTCATTGATGAACTATGATGCATCAAGGTTATGTGATTAATTTTACCTCATAGTTTTGTGTATGGTTTATTTTATCCTACAGACTCAATGGGACCTTGCACTTTGTCCTCCTCTTGAGTCATTACAATCAAGCTTCTCTTTAACTTAAAACGTTTGAATTTTTCATGTCCTTTATTTTTATAATAATTACAAAACTTTTTAGAAGCTGAAGTAGAAGAAGAAGAAGGCTTAGAAGAAGAAGAAGGAGAAGAAGATGTATTCTTTGATGGAAAATTTTTCTTTTGAAAAGAAGAACCATTTCCCTTTGATTAACTTCCAATAGCTGGAGAAGAAGTATGAAACTCCTTTGATTACACCAAAAATTTATCTTTTGCAAGATACACATAGTTGAAATCTAGGTCCAAAGTTTCCATAGAAACATACATAATTTCTCTGTACATGTGCTTCAAAATTTTGCTTTGAAATTTAAGAATTAAAGTTGTAACTTCATCATCCACATCAAGAAGGATGCAATACTTGTTTAATTGAAAGATATCCTACATGGACATGTTAGTTACCTGCCAAAAATGAAACCACTTAATAACTAATTATTTTTTATAGTTGAAGGGATAGAAATTTTGTTTTAATTATCTTACAAGAATATCTTAAGTATTAATGGCATCTTGGCCATATTTTCATTCGACTAAAACCTTAGCTAAGCTTGAAAGCTTAAGCTTTGTAAATGGGACCCTATCATCATCTTGAGTGTGAGTGTAAGAAAACCAAGATTCCATGTCTAAAATTGAACTATTCAAGACATATGGGTTTCTTGATCCATCATTTAATGACACTTCACACCTAGCTTTAGATCGAGGATCGTTATTGTAAATTTTAACATCAATAGCATTTTCAATACTAACATCATTAACCTTGCCAGCAAGGGTACTTACAACTTGTGCCATTGTAGTGTCATTTGCCTTTTCTACAAGTATATTTACAACATGTGCCAACTCTACCATTTGGGAAGCCAAATCTAAAGCCATCTAAAACTAGGTATAAGCTAGGAGAAAATGGAAAATACACTTAAATCAAGGTAAATTTTGTGTACCTTGTTACAATTTGTGCCCCTTAACTAAAATAACTCCTAGGCTAATTATAAACAAAATAATATTGTCAATCTAATTTAAATGCAGATTAACAAAGTTGTTTTCTAAATTTGAAAGTTGATGGTGGTGGAAGACAAGCATAAATTATTGGGAAAATGCTTGTAATTTGGAAAATATAAGTCTAGAATAAGGTTTGAATTTTTATAATTTATTAATTTAAAAAACATCTTAATTAATTAATCAATTTGACTAATTAAATTAATTAAGCTATTTAAAAATTTTAAAAATTACATGCAAATAAACCTTATAATAGCAAAAAAAATTAAATTAATCTAACGTTTACACTATTTTTTGAAAATGTCAAATCTGCAATCCACTGCACATTGGTCGAGATGATTTTATCATGCAAAATTTGATGGTTGCATGAAATTTCGTGAACTAAAACTACACTCTTCCCGAGATGCGATCTCTTATTTCAAACAAATACTGGTTTTTGCGGAAATAAAGGTTTTTGGTTGACCAACTAGGTGACCTCCTATCACCCAGGTGTTGTAAGCGTGTACAAAAAAGGCAGCAAGAACCTAACTAGCACTTACGTGCGTAATATTGCTTGATGCAGGCCCCTACTGTAGACATCTAACATGCACTTTCCTAAAGTTATATGATATTAAATGATAGTTTATAACTACCTACACACCTCAATAAGATGGAGTTGCAAAGAGATATAATCATACTATTTAGGAGATGCTGCGATTTGAGAAATTCCAAATTGGAGCTAGTATTTTGGGTAGAGGTTGTTCGCACTATGGTTTAATTATTGAATCACACACTTGCACTTCCATTAAATGGTGTCACACCTAAAGAGGTATGAACAAGTATCAAACCTATCATGTCACAAATTTGTGTGTTTGAATGCACTGCATTCATGCATATTTTGAAGCAAAAGTAGATGAATTTGGATGAGAAATCTAAGATATGTATCTTCATTGGATATAGGTGTAAGTAGAAGGGATATCAACTCATGGATCCTAACATTAAGAGTCTCAATTAAGATGTCATGCTTTATGAGAAGAATGTGTATACCATTTTTTCTAAGCCATGTGTTGTTGATAAAGAAGTTATTGTTTTGATGTTTAATAATGATGATGATGGTATCACCTTGAAGAGAGAGAATATTGATTTAGATGATGATGATGGAGATGATCCTATTCAATATGATGACCTAGAACCATACACTTTGAGTACCACATGCAATACCAAGTCAACATAATTTGTGATACAAACTTAGATGGTATCCTAGATACATCTTGTATACAACCAAGAACTTGGAGAGAGTTTGAAATGAGGTCAAGCTAGACCTTGTGAGCATGGTGTTGCAAACCTATGAATCTTCAATAGTTCACAACAATATTATGTTGAAAGAGTGGAAGAATGCATTGAACATTGAATATTAGATTGATAAATAAAAAACATGAAAACTTGTTGATCTTCTACCCAAAAATAAACCCATTAATTACAAGTGGATATTAACACCAAATACAAAATTAATGGAAGCATCAATAAAAAAAAGTAAGGGTTGTTTAAAAGGGCTATACATGAACTAAGAAGTTGATAATGACGATAATTTTTCACTAATGACGAATATCAAGACCATTTGGAGGGTTTTCATGATAGTTATATAATTTAGTTGGAATTTGCATTATATAGATTCAGAAGTGTGTTTCTTAATGGCTACTTAAGTGGAGAAGTCCATATGATGTAACCTAATGGGTTCATCATACCTAGTTAGGAGAGGGAATTATGCAAGCTTATCAAAGCTCTTTATGTGTTGAACTAGGGTCCTAGATCTTGGTCAATGAATATCAATGAACATCTTTTGTGACATGGATTTTATCATAGTCCTTATGATCCAAATATTTACTTTAAAATGAAATAAAGAGAGGTTGTGATCATAATTGTTTATGTCAATGAGTATCATTACTTGTATTTTAGTGAAGCTAATTGAAGATACCAAGAGAGTGTTGAAGTAATCATCTGATGTGACTAATCTATGGTTTATACATTACTATATTTTCATGGAGGTATGACAAACTAAGAACCATGTGCTCATGTCATAGATAAATTATATCAATACATTGCTTGAGAATTTTTAGATGATAGATTGTAATCCCATGGCCACTCCATTGGAGATAGTGTTGCAACTATCCTAAAAATATCCATCCCCATAGGTTACTAGAACTTTCTATCACCAGTTGATTGGGAGTCTCATTTATATGATTTGCACTAGATTAGACATCAATTATTCTCTGAACTATCTTTAATAGTTCATTCAAGAAGCAATGGTGAGTGGTTGAAAAGTAGAAAAGCAAGTTCTAAATTATATCTATAGTACATTATAATTTGGTGTACAAGATGAATAATCAATTATTCTTGATAAATTTCATGGATGTGGTCTATGTACGATCCATTGATGATAAGAGGTCTACATATAATTGTCTTCTCAATCTCTTGAGGAAGTAAGAAGCAATATATTTCTTGATATTCTAGCATGGTTGAATATTGTGCTATAGAAGGAGTTGTCTATGAGGTGATATGGTTACATTGCATATTGGTAGGAATGGGCATTCAATAGAAGCAATCAATGATCCTAAATTGTGACAATCAACAAATTTTGAAGCTTGTTCATAATTCAAATTTTCATAAGCATACATAACACATTGAATTCCAGTGTTACTTTATTTGTGAATATTTTTAATAACACAACATAAATCTTCAATTTATACAACTAAGAAGCAATGCTCAAACATTTTGATAAAGTCTCTTGCATGTGTTAAGCTTGAAAATTTTAGAAACTTATCTTGCATGTACATTGACAGCATTGATGTAATAAGGGGGGATATTATGTCATGATGATGTGATCGTGTAATTGGTTATAAAGGTTAGAGGTAGTTCCAAATTTAGTATAAATAGAGATATATCCATTGTTGATCCTATATGTATATATTCATCTATCACATCAATGCAAAGTTTTATAATAATTTGTGTTATTAACATTTCTCTATTGTTACTTCCTATAGATTGTAAATTCATCAAATGGATATAAAAAGTGTTTTTATTCATAGGTATCTCTAGCGGGAGATCTATATGTGGTGGCGACCAATATTTAAATTTGATGGGTCTACTTCCTTGGTTTGTCACTTAAAGGAGTACTTGTGTGGGATTAAGTAGACTCATCACCTAGTATAAGATATCATGAAGCCAAATAATACCTCATATTTGCACTACTTATGACATAAAAATTGCCATATTACAAAACATAACATAGTTAAAATTCCAAATAGTTGATTAAAATATATTATTTGTTATTTTTTTGCATGGTTAAATTGCATAGAAGCATTATACTTTGTTTTACCTATTTTTATGCATTGTTGCATAGTTTTTGTGTGATTATTTAGTGATAAAATAAATAATTAAAATAGCAATGTGGTGTATGTTGTTGTTTACCACTTCATGTTATTTGAATGTTTCTCCCACATCACAAGTAGTTTGAAATGATATTTAGTGCCAAAATAAAAAAATTGTGCAAAAAATTGGAAACAACAGGTGACAGCCCATATAAATTCTAGCCACTTGTCACTTTAAAGGAATGCCTGGAATTTTTCAAAAAAAGTAAAGGGTAATGCTTGGAAATAGTTGAGGGAGGTTAGGGATGACTCCTGCTACACCTAGAATCATTTCCATGCAATCCAAATGAGATAAACAAGACAAAATAGCTAAAATGTAGGAACAACTGGAAAATGCATATAAAAACCAGAATTGTGCAACTATTAAGGAAGTCATGAAATTTATCAACACAAATGGAAAGCAACGGTTGGAAATGATTGCTGAGGTATAGGAACTATGTCCTGTCCACTTAAAACATTATTATAACACATTTTTTTTTGTAGCTATGCATGAATAGTATCTTTGCTAGCAAGTATTTCGAAGATCTTTGGAATGATAGGGAAAACAATCTATTTTAGCCCAAACAAGAAGAATTGCACTTAATTTATCTAGGAAAAGATATTTTGAGATGAGGATAGGTGTAATAGACTATTTCCAATCTATACCAACTCATTCCCACCATTGAGGATGCATCAAAGTACCAATTAATGTTTGTTGCAACACATCTTGTCCTGATTTAAACTAAGTCAATTACAGATTTGATAATAAATCACTAATAAACAACAATGCAGTTGACATTATGAACGAGGTATATGTAATAAGATAGTATAAATAAAATATCTCCCTTATTTTTTGAGCTAGAGAGTAGTAAAAGCATATAGGATTTTTAATAGGACTTATAGCAATCTGTAAGCCAATAGCATAGTTTTTCCTATAGCATTGTAAAATATTGTGATAGTCAATAAAGTGTAGTCTTTTTATCATATTTTACTTATGAGTGAGTGTGATTTTTAAGTAGCTAAGCAGTACTTTCTTACCTTCTTCTAGATTAGAAAGCAAGGGCCACTTTCAATCTTGGAGGAAGGACTAATTAATGACAGGTTTTTTGATATTCTTGCTACAACACTTTTACTAGAATGCTTGTCAATTCTTGATATTTTTTTTTTTTTTAAACTTACTTTTACAAAGCAAGGAGGGTTTGTGGCAGATTATTGTATTAAGCATCTATTTCATCGGTTTTACGATAAGATACTGAAGCAGGACTGAAGCAGAGCACGGGGATACTAAAGCAGAGCCGATAGAACGGAGAAGATTTGAACTGTACACTGAACCAGACAAGAAATATCAGCACAAAAAAATTAAAGGGTTTGCGGTAAAGGGTTTTTGCAGACCAAGGAGGGTTTGCGGCAGAGTATTGTATTAAACATCTATTTCATCGGGTAAGCATATTTTTTTTGTCCTCTTTCGATTTATAAAACAATTTAAGTAGGTAGAAGAAATACATTCGTTATAGGGGTTTGCGGCAGAAGGTTTTATTATCAACAAGGGTTTGCAGCAGAGGGTTTGCAGAGCAAGGAGGGTTTTATTACACATTTATTTCATCAGATCAATAGTACAGAGGGTTTGGCTATAAAGGGTTTGAAAATGGAAGAAGGGAAGCAACAATTGCAAGAACCAATATATGTCAATGAGAAATAGTATTGGAGGATATTAAGGCGTCGACAAGCTCGAGCAAGGGCAACAACAATGAAAAGGGCATATCAAAAAATAAAAATAAAAAATATTCTACCACATAAACAAGTGGAGAATAAGGAACAATCAAAGGAAAATCACCAAAATGAGTTTTCAAATGAGGAAGAAACTTACAGTCCCACAACTACACCACTCATGTGGGCACCAAGAATTTATGTGCAAGAGCTAATGAAGATGAAAGAGAAACTTGAAAGCATGGAAAGGAGGGAGAAATTAAGAGAAACTAAATCAGATGAGGTTATAAACACCATTCGAAGGCTGGAAAAGGAAAACAACCAACTCAAGGAGCAAGTGTCAAAGCTACAAAACCTTGCAAGCATGGGTCAATGTGAATGGCATGCCCTCAAACAAGCCATCCATCCCCCAATCAATGATGCAATAGAGGTGGAAAAAACAAATGCAAATCAAATAAAAGAGGTACAAAAAACACTCCAAAACATTGAAACAAGAGAAAATGAGCTACAAAATGAATTAGCAAAGGCAAAGACATGGTCTCAAGTAGTAAAAGAACCAGTCAATCAAAAAAAAGAGTTGATAGAGAAGCAAGTAAAAATTCAAATAACAGAAGAGAAATAAATACATGAGAAGTTAACAAATATAATCATCAAAGGGTTGAAAGATTATGGGGACAGGGAAGACACAAATCGTTTAACCAGGGACTTCTTGTTAGATCGATTACAATGGAAGGGTCAGATAAAAAAAGTAAGCAGAATTGGCAAGCTGAGAGAAGGAGGCAGAGATAGACATATTCGGGTCACATTGATGAGCTACGAGGATAAAATAAGGTTACTTAAAAACAGAGGCATGTTGAGAGGGTCACAATTTTATTTAGATGATGACCTAACATTTTTATAGCAGGAAGAAAGAAATAAGGAATGGGGAAAGGTGAGAGAAGCAAGGAATGAAGGGAAACGGGAATATTTAAGAAATGGAAAGGCATACATCACATCTAAACAAATCCAAAACAAATAGGGAGTATGGACCGCTCGAGAACATCTTACAATGGTAAGTTGGAACTGTAGAGGTTTCCCTTGGAGAAGAGGACCCGGGTTAGGGCCCATTGCTAGAGACAAAGATATAATCATATTGATAGAAACACATGAACACGATGGATGTAGGACTCCAAAATTTGTGGGATACAAAAAAATAGCAATATGGAATAAAGCAACATAAAATGGCAAAGGGCATGGGGGTATTATGGTTTTAATAAAAGAGGAATGGGATAGGGTCATTAAAATTGAAAAACAAGATGAAAACAAATAGTACATCTGGATAAAAATCCTAGAAAATAAGTCGGTTATTAGCATAGCAACATGTTATTTTGCTCCCAAGAATTCTAAATTCTATAAGAAACATGACCTTAACAGAGAAGACCCATACTCCTCCCTAAAAAGAGACATTTCAATATACAGTAAGTTGGGGGAGATTATATTAATTGGATATTTCAATGCAAGGACAACAACTAAGCAAGCTAACATTCTAGAAGGTAAAGAATATATTGATATTAATCCTCTTTGGATGCCAGAAGAGGAAAATCAACAGTGGGCCAGGACTTCAGAAGATGAGCATGGGGCTATCACGCAATATGGAGAAGAGTTGTTAGGTCTTTGTAGCATATACAATTTGATTATTTGCAATGGGATGAACAAATGGAAAAATTCAGGAAAGTATACATGCAAAACATATAAGGGAAAAAGTGTAATAGACTATGTAATATGCTCACAGAATTACATACCAAAAATAGAGGAGCTAGAAGTGGAAGATTCTCCAGTGGAACTTAAGTCGGATCACAACCCAATTGTTCCGAAACTTTGAATGCATGGAGACAAACCAAGGGAAAAACACTTGCAAGGCAATCAAAATAAATATCCTCACAAGGGAAACATTCTCTTAACAGATGAAAATCGACAGAATTTTAGAGCAGTATTAAATAATAAGTTACAGGAAAGAGAAGAACTACATCATAGTAGTAGAGATTACAATAAGAGTGAATGGTTAATGCACGTTATTCAAGAAGCTCTAAACAAATGCAAGAGAGCTAAACCTAAAAATAAAGAAAGGAATAGCTTCCCAACCAACCCATGGTTCGATGAAGATTGCAAAAAAATGCGAAGATTACTAAAGGAACCAACGGGTAAAACAAGAGCAAACAAAAAAGCATATGAGAAACTGGTAAGGGCAAAAAAAGAAGAATTCACTAGAACAAGGAAGAAAGAATTGATTTATTTAGGGAAGCATGAACCAAAGAAATTTTGGAAGGAACTAAGCATGAAAAGGATGCAAACTGAAAATAACATACCAGTTAATCAGTGGTTGGAGTATTCAAAACAACTGTATCAACGTAGTAACCAGTAGGAGACACCCCCTACTATCATTGTCAAGAAATAACTTTTCACAATTGGAGATATTATTCAAGGGATAAAAAAGTTAGCAACTGGTAAAGCCCGTGACATAGACAATCTTCAAGCAGAGCATATAAAATGGGAGGTAGATATCTTGGCACCGCAAATCAAAGAAATTTTCAATGAGGTCATACAAAATGGCTTCCCTATTGAGTGGACAACTAGCTTGACCATTCCTTTGTTTAAAAGTGGAGATGTAAATAATCCCTCAAACTATCAAACTATCATGATCAACCCTCTCTTTGCAAATTTGTTTGGGAGTATGATAGAGCGTAGGATCAGCATATGGGCAAAAAAAAAGGGAAAGAGAGCAAAGGGGCAAGCGAGTTTTAGGCCCAAGCACTCAACTATTGATCACTGTATCACACTCAGACACATAGTGGAAAAAATATGGGACAAAAAAGGAGGATTTTTGCTATTTTGTAGACTTCAAAAAGGCATTTGACACAGTGCCAAGGAAAAAATTACGGATCAGAATGGAAGAGCTAGAGGTTCCAATTCACTACAGGGCAGCAGTTCACAGACTATATGAGCATGTAAAGGCTAGAATCATAACACAAGAAGGGTTATCTAAATATTTTGGTAGTGACATAGGTGTCAAACAAGGTTTCCCTCTATCTTCGACCTTATTTGGGTTGTACATTGACAAGTTAGAAGAATTGATAAACAAATTTGGGGGAGAGGGTGTGCATTTAGCCAAATATGTGGTAAAACTCCTCATGTATGCAGATGATGTAATTCTTGTGGCCAAAATAGCCAAAGATCTAGAAGATCACCTTCAAGCTCTAGAACTCTTTTGTAAAGAATTTGGGATGCAGGTGAACATGAGCAAAACAAAAATTATGATTTTTTAGCAAAAAAGAAGAAGCAACAACTCAAATTTCAGTTTGCAGGAGAACCGCTTGATGTAGTGGTAGAATACAAATACTTGGGCATAGAATTTCATGACAAACTTAATTGAAATACATGTAGGATGAAAAGAACTCAAAGTGGCTGGAGAGCACTATATGCACTTCAAAACAGGTGTAGGAATGCTGAGTTGTGGGACTGGAAGACCACCAAGGTCTTATTTGGCCTACTTGTTACACCGGTTCTGTTGTATGGTTACGAGGTGTGGGCTAGTGGCACAACAAATGCAAAATGGAGGCAAATAGAAAGGATTCAAAAATATCTAATCACAAACTTTCTCAAAATTAAGGCCACAACCCCTTATGAAATTATTCTAGCTGAAACTGGAATGTTCCCTTTAGAAGCAATTGCTATGACCAAGCTATTATGTTACTTGAAAAAAATAGAAAACATGACAAATGATAGATGGCCTAGGGCAGCTAGGGACGAATATTTGCATAGGCGAAAGAATACGTGGATGAAACAAAATCAGAAATGGATGAAACATTGGGAAATCAACATAAATGAATGCCCAAATGTCAACAAAGACATAAAAAATTATGTGAATGAAAATTTCAGAAGTGGAATGTGGAAAAATGCAAGCAGGAAAAGACAATATTATATTGCAAATTTTAACCCAACGTATGACCACAAGGAAAAAGCGTATATAGGCGCTGAAATCAAGTGGAAGGAAAAAATACTCATTGCTCAGATAAGGACTAGCTTTCATAGGCTTAGATGTGAAACAGGGATATGGACAATGCCCAAAGAACAATGGGAAGAAAGGATATGTACTCTATGCAACACAGGGGCGATAGAGACAGAGGAACACTTCATCTATAAATGCCCGAGTTTTTCAGATATCCGTGAAAAATACAAAGAAACACTTGGGAACAAGTTTATGACAGATTTATTTGAAGACAGTAAAATAAAAAAAGTTGGAGAATTGCTAACACAAATCAGCAGGAGAAGGAACAACCTTCTCAAAGATATTAAAGATCATATGATATGATTTGAGTAATTGTACTTCTATATTTGAGGTCCCATAGACCATATTTGGGTCTCGCGGACGTAATTAAAATCTTTCATTCATTCATTCAATTGTGATTTTATGCAGAATGTGTGTGTGTGTGTATGTGTGTCATCTAAAAAATAGCATAGATTTGCAGTTCCCCTATTTTTCCTTATTTTTGCAAATTTACAAGTTTTCAGCAGTTTTATTTTGTTGTCAATCACTGCAATAGAAACCTGACAACCTTCTGCAGCAAGACACTGGAATTTGTTTTAGCATGAGTGTTTCCTTTTCAAGTGTTCTTTCAATTTAGTCATTTCAATTCTGCAACTATAATCTAGGTTTTGATTTAGCAAGATTTCCATTTCTACAATTTCCTTTCCTGCAACTGTAACTAGTTTTCAATTTCAAGTCTTAGAAGCAGTTTTTAATTTTGCAAGTTAAATAGTTTTCATTCTGTATATTAGGTTTAGTGTGACACCAAAAAGGCTAAACCAACATCTGTTTCACCGAATAAATGCTTGTGAATTGAATGCCTGAATTGTAATCTACCCAAACCTTCTATCGTAGATAGCCTTGGACACCACCCTGGATTTGACAAATATTGAAAATTAAATGATGACAATAATGACACTCATAATTTTTTGTGCCTTTTTCGAGGATCACGGTGTTGTTAGAGGGTAGAAGCAGTCAAATAATTGTTATTATGTTAAGCTGTGAACTTCAGAGTAAAACCTAAATGTAACAACTGGCATAAAAAATAGTTGTTGATAGTTGCATTTCAGAAACATTTAGAAAACAAGCATAGAATGAATAGGTTAAGGGAAGGAGTTCTTAAAAACCCTTTACCTACCATAGGAAGAAAAATTTCATGACAAGAGGTTGAATCCATGCCAAAGTTGTCTGAATTTATGATTTCCAAAAATGTTGGAATTTTTAAAGAATCACAATCATCTACTTCAAGAACTGTAGGATCCTTTGAGAAATCATTACAAGGAGGAAAAATCAATAGTTCAACACCACTTTCTCTTGACAAATCCATACAATCAGGACAATTTAATAGGATTTATAATTGTTGTTGGGAACCCATAATGGTAGGCTCACAAGAGAATCCAGGGAGAGCCAGTAATGTGCTCCACCCTAGTGCAACTAGTACACCTACCAAAACTTTTCAAAACCCCATTCAATTAGATCCTAATAAAAATTCTCCCATGAAGGTCATTTCACCTTTTGTGTTACCAAATTTTAAGGGAGTTACATCTGAAGACCCTGATTTGTTTTTATTTGAGTTTAAGATTGTATGTCAAGCTTATGATTACACTAATGAAAATCAAAAGCTCAAATTTTTTCCTTCCACTCTTAAAGAATCAGCCCTACGATGGTTTATCACCTTAGAACCTGATTCAATTCGAGAATGAGATGGAAAATATATTTTTGGAGAGATACCAAGAATATTGTCAAGTCAAGAATCAAAACGATGAATTACTTAGAATGAAACAAGAGGAAAATGAAATTTTAGAAGACTATCTAGACAAATTTTCTTTTGTTCATAAGAGATGTAGAAGTGTTGAACCTAAAATTTGCAAAGTCATATTCTTAAGGGGACTGCAAGATGAATCTAGAGATGTATTGGATATTTTGGGAAGAGGAGATGCACATACACTTGAATTTTAGAAAATCATTAAACTCTATAAAAATTATTCTCATTCAAGGCATAGAAAACACAAAACTGGTAATAACACAAATGATTTGAAAGAATGCATGAAAGAGTTTGCTAATATAAAAGTTGATATTTTAGTACATCTTGATAAAACATTAGATGAAAAGAATGAATCTATTGAATCTTTAGCCATCTATTATTCAAAATGTAATGAGAAGCACTCTCTTCATGAATGTCCTTTGAACAAAATATTTATATCTTCTACATGTAGCATTTGTAAAAAAGGACACCCTATAAATCAATGTCAAATGTTACCAGAACTCAAAAGTGTCTTTGAAAAATAGTCTCAACCTATGAAAGAACTCAATTTTGTAGGACAAAGACAAGGGGATAATTTTCTTAAATTTCCATATCAGAATGCTTCTCAATTTCCTGCAAATTGGGGAAATAATCCTTGGTATATACCATGGTCTACTTCAAATCCACTTCAACAACATTGGAGTCAACCACCATGGGCATATTCCCAAGAGTGGTCTCAACATGGATGGATGAAACAACAATGAAATCAACAACATCCACCATGGTTGCAACCAAAACTATAAGGACATCAATGGGCACAACAACAAAAACTGTACAAAGGGCAACAATAGTATCAAAAACAACAATCAAATGTGTTGCCTACTCATACCCATAATATCTCTCAAGGACAACAACAAAAAAGCAAAACAACCTCCACTTTTTGCTCAACCTGTGGCCAATCCAAATAATTTTAAACAGGCAACCCCTATCTCTATGGTTGAATTAGAAAATACAGTCATAATAAATGTGAGTGATTGTGATAACACTCAGTTGTGTTTAGGAAAAACCTCTTCTTGAACCTATTCCACTTATCAATGTAGAAATGGGAGCTGAAGAAAATAAACATGAAAACTCATCTACATTGAAACAACAAAAAGAAGAAAAAGAAAATCTTCCACAAGATGACTCATCAAAGAAAGAATCATATCTTGAACAATTTGAAATATCAAAACTAACATCTTTGAAATCAGATTTGATAAAGGAATTAAAACATTTAAATGTTACAATCCCTTTACTTCAAGCTATTAAATATGTACCAATCATTAATAATATTGTTCAAGAAATGTGTTTTAAGAAACCAAGAAAAAGAAGAAAGTATATCCTAAAACCATACAAGTAGGTGGAAAATTAGTAGACTTGCTTGTAGGAAAACTTACTCCACCTAAGTATGATTGTCTAGGAAGCCCATGGTTTCTTGAATCACATAAGGAAAAATGAAAATAATATTTCAACTTTGGCCTCCATAGTTGTAAGGGATAATGTAGAAGAGTTGGATTCATCCAAAAAGTTTATTTTTGATGAAAATGTTCTAAATTCATATTTTAAAGATGAACCAATTATTGTTCAGCAATTACTATGGAATGATGAAAAATAAAATCTTGAACATTTATCACCCATTCCAATACAAAATAGTTTTCTTCATTTACCACATGGATGACATCATCATTTTTTCTCATCTTTTCATTGTCATTTATCAAATTTAATTCCTTCAAGAATTGTTTTTGATAAAAATACACAACTCTTCCATTCTCTTCCACCACACCACTACTCTCTTAAATCATTAATGCATAATTTTCAAAGAATCAATTCAATACATCTTGGTATAAAACAAATTGAAACACAACCAAAACAACCTTTGAATATCAATAGTTGGTTGACTAATAACCAGGAAGAAAAATTATTTGATGCATCGATCCAACAACTTAATGCTTTACTAACACTTCATGCATCTTTAGAAGTTGGCATTGAGTTGTTGTAGGTACAAAACAAGAGAATTTTGCAGTTGAATACATTTGATGAACTTTGGTTGGAGGCACTTCACCAAACAGAGTTCATTCAACAAAAATGGAAAATGTGGCATGATGATCACATTAAGAGCAGCAAGGATGAACCAGAAGAGTTTGAGAATGAAGTTGTTCAACTTTATTTAGTTGATAATTTAAGGAGGACATTAGTGGTGAATGGACATCATTTACAGGTGTATCATAAGCCACTAACAAAGGTGGAATTTGCTCGATATTTCACACAATCAAACTTGCATATGATAGAAGAGGCTTCCTCTTCTGACAAAGATTCCAAATGATCATATTTTTTAATCTTGAAAAAAAAAAGAAAAGAAAAATTGCAGCATAAGGCATGTCCCACAAAATGAGGATACATGAGGACATGCATCAATTTCAGCAGGGAGGAGGAACAATGAAGTCAATACTTCATTTCCAACAATAAGGAAGTAATGATGACATAAGAGGATTCTTACTGCTCATATGGAAAGAAAGGGTGCATCATTGTTGCTACTTTTAGGTAGAAAAAGATGTTGTTTTCATACAGACAAGATAGATATGCTTTTTGTAGAATAAGGATTGTTCTTATCCAAATAAAAATGAGAGACATTCTCTCTCATTGAAGCCTCATGAGAGACATTCTCTCTCATTGAAGCACCTGAAAAAAAAAAAATAGAAGTTGGTTGAAAACCAGAAATGGCAGCCTCTTCTGATGAAAAAAAGATGAAAAAAAAAAAAAATAAAGAAAAAAAGAAAAAGAAAAAATAAAAAATTCAGTAGTGAAAACATTTTTGGAGGCACTATTGAATTAAGGCTTGCATGAAAACTAGTTTTTGGTATGTTTGCCTTGTTGATCTACCCATCATTGTTCCACCATTGTACAAAGGTCACTTACTGCACATGTGTCATGTTTTTGTTTTCAGATAGCTTACTAACAATCATCGAAAGCAACGATTTGTAAGGTGTATGATAAATTTTTAAGATAGTAAGGTATGTGTTTCTTGCATTTAGTCATAGTAAGCATTTAGCATGTAGTGTATGATAATCGGTATTTGGCATAAACTAGTTATAAAATATTGGTAAATTAAAAATGGAACATGTTCAAAATGTCAAGAAACACCCTATCCTACCCTTGGTTGCATGAAAAGTTTAGTCTGGCAACATAACAATAGAGTTGCAAGTAAAATTTTGACACATCACTGGTAAAGTGCTTCACAATGTGTAGAATCACAAAATTGCTAAAAAATTGCAGTTGGTTTCAAAATAGCAAGAGAAAAAAATAAAAGTGCAGTTGAAAAAATGCAAAAATAGAGTAAAACTGCAAAAATAGAAGCAAAACTGCAAGAATAAAGCAACTAGTGAAAAACAAGTACATAGCAGCTGAGAAGATCCACCAGAGAGAAGCTGATTGAAAAAAAAAAAAGTATATTCATCAATTGTTGCAAGAAATGAGTGAATTAAAAGGAAAATGGCACAAACTTCAAAATCAGCCTGCAAATCCTAATTCTGGAAGGAGATAGTAACAATTTTGTTTGAATTAGCAGAGTAATTTTTGGAAGGGGAAACACAAGAACACATTCCATAATTGCCTCATCAAATTGAGCAAGCCACCCTGGAGCAAGAGCCTGATATTTCTGTTTTTACCTTGGTTACTACTTACAAAACAACAACATGCAAAAAAAATAGAGAGTACACCTCTAAAATAAATTGATAAGGGGATCATGGATGCTATAGGGAGTCCACATCAGAGAGAGGATACTCCGGAGATGGGCCAACAATAGTGTTTTCACAAAAAAAATTGAAAAAACAAGTCATTTTTGCACTTTTAGATGCATCTTCGGAATGAGCAGAGACATCTTTGGAATGAGCAAAAATTGTGCCAAAAAGCCTAGATACAGTGTCAGAGTAAAAAAAAAGCAAAGTACATCAGAAAGTAAGGTCCCTGAAGCTCGAGCAACCCCAATACAAGTACATCCCCTCAAAAAGATTCAAAATCAAATTTTTGTCAATTTTGTTTCAAAGGTGCAAAAAGCAGAAATAGGCATTCAAGTTGAAATGTTGTTAGAACAGAAAATTCCACCAGTAGTAGTGCATCTTCCAGATATGGTTCCATTATAAAAACACAATGAGGCTATTGCAAAATGATTCACATGCTACCAAGCCTTTAAGTTGTACCTTGTAACACTAATACCTGTGGAAGGGTAGAAAAAGAGACAAAACTGCAAAAATTGCAACATTGAAGGGTGAAAGCGCAAAAATTGAAGAATTGCAAGTTGGAAGTGCAAAAAATTACAAAAATTGCAATAGTTCTCAGACTCTCATCAATTTCAATATTTGTAGCAGTTTTCAAAAAATTACAGCAAAATTCAAAATTTTTAGAAATGACAACAAATTCAGAATTTGTAGCATCTTCAAAAATTGCAACAATTTTCATACTTTCAGCATTTTTCACAAATTGCAGTAATTTTGGTATTTCAACCATGATTAGAAATTTCAATATTTTTCATGTGGTTGACAAAGGATGTTCAGAAGGATGGACCTGAGTACTGCTAGGATGCATGAGGGCATGCATCAGGTTAAGTTAGGGGGGAATGATGAGGCCAAATAATGCCTCATCTTTGCACTATTTTTGACATATAAAAACTGTCATATTACAAAACATAACATAGTTAAAATGCCAAATAGTTGATTAAAATATATTATTTGTTATTTTTTTGCATGGTTAAATTGCATAGAAGCATTATACTTTGTTCTACCTATTTTTTTGCACTATTGCACTATTTTTGTGTGATTATTTAGTGAATAAAATGAATAATTAAAATAGCAATGTGGTGTATGTTTTTTTTACCACTTCATCATGTTATTTGAATGTTTCTCCCACCTCACAAGTAGTTTGAAATGATATTTAGCACCAAAATTCAAAAACTGTGTAGAAAACTAGAAACAACAGGTGACAGCCCATATAAATTCCAGCCACCTGTCACTTTAAAGGATGGCCTAGAATTTGTCAAACAAAGCAAGGGGTAATGCTTGGAAATAGTTGAGGGATGTTAGGGATGACTCCTGCTCCACCTGGCATCATTTCCATGTAGTCCAAATGAGAGCAACAAGACAAAAGGGCTAAAATACAGGAACAACTGGAAAATACATATAAAAACCAAAATTGTGCAACTATTAAGGAAGTCATGGAATTTGTCAACACAAATGGAAAGCAACGGTTGGAAATGATTTCTGAGGGATAGGAAAGATGTCATGTCCACTTAAAATGGCCTTATCACATGTTTTTGTTGCAATTGTGCATGAATAGTATTTCTACTGGTAGATATTTCGAAGATCTTTGGAATGATAGGGCAGATAGTCTGTTTTAGCCCAAACAAGGAGAATTACGCCCAATTCATCCGAGAAAAGGTGTTTTGAGATGAGGACAGGTGTAATAGACTATTTCCAACCTATACCAACTCATTCCCACCATTGAGGATGCATCAAAGGACCAATGAATGTTCACTACAACACATCTTGTCCTGATTTAGACTAAGTTGCAGAGCTGATAACAAATCACTGATAAACAACAATGCAGTTGATATTGTAAACGTGCATATTGTAATAGATAATATAAATAATAGAGCTCCCTTATTTGTTGAGCTAGTAGTAGAAGCATATAGGATTTGTAATAGGACTTGATAGCAATCTGTAAGCCAATAGCAGAGTTTTTCCTATAGCATTGTAAAATGTTGTGACAGTCAATAAAGTGCAGCCTTTTTGTCATATTTTTCTTATGAGTGAGTGTGATTTTTAAGTAGCTAAGCAGTACTTTCTTACCTTCTTCTGGATCAGAAAGCAAGGGCCACTTTCAGGCCTGGAGGAAGGACTAATTAATGACAGGTTTTTTATATTCTTGTTGCAACACTTTTACCAGAATGCTTGTCAATTCTTGCTTATTGTTGTTAAATAGACTAACCTCTATTTTTGAGTTGATGTCATTATTTTATGCTTTCAATTGTGATTTTATGCAGAATGTGTGTGTGTCAGCTGACAAATAGCATAGATTTGCAGTTCCCCTATTTTTCCCTATTTTTGCAAATTTACAAGTTTTCAGCAATTTTATTTTGTTGTCAGTCACTACAGCAGAAATCTGACAACCTTCTGCAGCAGGACACTGGAATTTGTTTTAGCATGAGTGTTTCCTTTTCAAGTGTTCTTTCAATTTAGTCATTTCAATTCTGCAATTGTAATCTAGGTTTTGATTTAGCAAGATTTCCATTTCTGCAATTTTCTTTCCTGCAACTATAACTAGTTTTCAATTTCAAGTCTTAGAAGCAGTTTTTAATTTTGCAAGTTAAATAGTTTTCATTCTACATATTAGGTTTAGTGTGACACCAAAAAGGCTAAACCAACATCTGTTTCACCGAATAAATGCTTGTGAACTGAATGCCTAAATTGTAATCTACCCAAACCTTCTATCGTAGACAACCTTGGACACCGCCCTGGATTTGACAAATATTGAAAATTAAATGATGACAATAACGACACTCATCAATATGCTTCATTATTTCTTCCTTGTGATTTTTTATTATGTGATATGTTGCATGATGTTTACATCAAACGTCAAGATAAATAGATTTTATTGTGTTATATGTTGATGATCTTCTCTTAATGGGAACCTCAACAACCTTGATTCAAGAGATGAATTCAATACTTTATGACACTTTTGAGATGGTATATTTGGATCTCCTCCAGTATGTCTTAGGGATCCAAATTACTAATTCACCCTTTTAGATCACTATTTGATCGACTAAGTATGTCATGGATCTTCTATAATGATTTTATATGGAGTTGTATAAGCCCTTTAGAGCTCCATTTTCTTCATATTTGATTGAACTATGCTACTACTTTGATAAATGTCATATTTATTTATCTCTTGGTGGAGGTCTTTTCTATCTCATACACATTCGACTAGACATTGCATTTGTTGTCAATGATTATTTTATATACATGTAGGAACCTTATGATATTCATTGGACAACAACCAGGTGGATCTTATAATACATAAGAGGTACCTATTAGAATGGAAATTTATTATCTACTTGGGTATCCTCCTAGTTTGAAGGGTTTCTTTGATGTAGGTTGGTTAAATTATTTGTACCAATGATATTTGACTGCTACCTTTGTGTTCTATGTTAGTTCTGTATAGGTTTCTTAGTGTTGTCAACAATGATCCACCATATATCAATCCTCTATGAATGTTGAGTATTGAATTGCTAATGAGACTACCAAACATATTTGGTGGATTTTGATGATGCTTGATCAGTTGCATCTAGTCTCCAGTGATTCTTTAACACAACAAAATTTGAGTTCCATCAAGCTTGTTTACAATCCTATTTATCATCAATAAACAAAGCACATTGTGGTGTAAATATACCATGTTCTTAAGGGATGTTTGATCTAGTCTATGTACCTCTAGTGGAGCAAAAAACATATATCCTAACCAAGATCATGCTCAATATGCATTTTGTGTCATTATATGAGTGTTTTGTAGTAGGAGAGTGTCCCTTAAAGGGATGACTAATAAGTGTCTCTCTATGTTCCTTATTTACCTTAAGGAAAAATATTAAAATATATGGTGTTAATATTTAATTGATGCATGATTGATCTTACATTGTATTATGTATTTATTTATATGCCATTATAAAAATCATTTTATTGTAATTTTGTACTAGTAACCTTAAGGTTGATTTTTTAACCTTGACCTAGGGTAATTTGTAATTTGGGTATTTATATACCCTAAGTCCAACCATTTCTTCATTCGGTTGGAGATAATTTTTTATTCATTTTTATAGTTATCAGGTGTCTAAGGGAGTCTTTGTATATCATGTCATGCTTATATGAGATTTAGTTTTCTTTGTTGAATAACATGTTAATTTTGTTCATTCCTAAATATATAGATAAACATGACAAGTATAAAGACATAACCGCTAAGAGTGGAAAACCTTCCAAATGGGTTTGCATTTTGGAATGGGTTGGTAGGTATCAAAAAAAAATTGGGATCATCTATCATGGGAAGTCAAAGAAGGATCAAGAGTCTTCTTCTGGGAGGATGCTTGGTTAAGGAAAAAACCATTGATTAGGTATGAGGATATTAAGCAGGGGGCACAATGGGCAATGGCTACTCAAGGAAAGAAAGTAAGTGACTACCTCAGAATGACTGAGGAAGGAAGGTAATTGCATGTTTAGGAGGCTCCAAACTAGAAAATAGATAAGCAATTGGAGATAGTAAGACAAGAAATAATAATTATTATTTGACAATTTTGGACAAGAAGACAATCCAGTATGGAAAGGAGATAAAGGAGGTGAGTACAAAGTAAAATTTACCTTTAAACTATTGAATGATGCCACAATGGATGGATGCCCTCAATTATGAAAAAAGGTATGGGTAAAAGGGCTTATCCCAAAAATATCCTTCTTCCTTTGGATTGCTACTCATAATAATATTTTAACCTTAGATAATTTGCATAAAAGGGGTTTCCAATTTCCAAATAGATGTATCTTATGCTACAAAGAAGAAGAAACTGTGGATCATATTTTCCTACACTATAATTTTGTGAGAACAATTTGGAGTAGATTTTGGAATGACTTGAGAATTCAATGGGTAATTCCTACCTCCTTGAAAGACCTCCTAGAAAGGGAATTCAAGTAGGAATAGACTAAATAAATTCTAGATCTTCATCCCTCCACATCTGATTTGGGTTGTGTGGAAGGAGAGGAATCTCAAAAAAAAATTAAAATTGAAGCATATGTGTATCATCTAGTGAAGGCCTATGTAAGTGAGAATTATTTAGTTTGTTGACCCCTAGGCACAGGAAAGGAGAAAGAAATGATAAAAGTACTATAATTACTTTTCCATGATGAGGTGGAAGGTGATGATGAGTTGGACATGGCTTAATGGGGGTGTTGGATGTGACTCCCAAGATAACATGATGTATAATGATGATGAATTAAGATGTAATAATGATTTGGTACAAGAACGATTGAAAGGACATTTGAACAAGACCAATGGGTATGTTGTGAATGATTCAAACAATACCTTTTTCAAGTATAATGGGTAAATTAGTTATAGTTTTTGGATTGAAGGTTACAATATAACTAATTTGCAATGCTTCGATTTTGTTAGGGATATGTTTTAGTTTTTTTATGAAGTCTAAAATATTTATGTAAATAGGTTCTGGGGAACCTATACAAAAAACCTGCCTATTTATTTACCTAATAAAAAAAAAAATACATGGCCTATAAGAGATAATAAAAGAAATGAAGAGGAAATAGAAGTGGTGTAATATTATACAATCCCATTACAACTTTTTATCCTTGATAATATGCTTAGATTTTTGCATAAATCTAGAACATAAGTGAAATTGAAATTTCTAAAATAAAATTCTATTAAATGAAATTTTATTGGGGTTTTTAAAGGAAATCCAAGAAAGGTAAGTCATGAAGGTATATAAATTTTAAAAAAAATACTTATGACTTATATTGGGTGTCACTACATTTAAAATAACAAAACATTACATTTTCTACTAGGTTAATTAAACCATATCCAACTTTTCTTCTTATCAAAATTATTCTTCATTTCCCTTTCTATAAAATATATTCATCATCTTCCTCAAATTGCTGTCTCCATAATCAACACCTTGACATCATTTTCATCAAGAGATAAAATCTCACTAACCAATGGCCTTCTAAAATTTTAATTTTGCTAAGAGAAAGGTCAACATCACAATTGACTAAATTATCTACTACACGATTTTCTTCTCTATAGATACACTCATATTTCCAAGAGACTACATGTAATAAATGTTTATGCACATCAACAATAATGTTACTTTTTTACTCAAATCCCACAATCATTTTTGTTGCTAATATTAATTATAATTTGTGAGTCCTTATTTGAAATATGTTTCTATCATTTTTCAATGGCAATTTTGATCCCTATAAGAAGTGCCCTAGCCTTTGCATAGTTGTTAATTGAAGTTCCATGTGATTTTGAGTAAGTGAGAAGAATTTTCCTTAATTATCTAAAAAAATACCATCTCCTCTAACTTTTTCTAGATTTCTTATGGAAGCACCATCAAAATTAATTTTATAGACCCCGTATTTTCACATTCCTATTTGACTATAGAGTGAAGTAGATCCTTTGTGTTAACTCCATTGTTGTAGATGGATCTTCCATGCATATTTAAATATTGTAACCAAGAGGCTAGCACCTTCTTTTCCACACTTGAGACTTCCCATGAGAGCACCATGTCTTGTAAATATTATGCAACATAATAGATAATATGGTTCCAAACTTGGGCATGTGTTTGAGATTTATTTTTTTTAATTCTATTATTCCTTTTAAGCCATAAATTCAAAAAATAATGGCAAAACCAATCCTTCATAGAAAGAATAATGCTTTAGCTTTGAAATAATTAATCCAACATTTCATCAAGTCTTTTAGTGTTGATGGAGCTACTAAATTTATTCGCATATTTTTTAAAAAGCATCCTTAAATTGTGTAATCAAAAGAACAATGAAGAAATAAATGATTTGATATTTATAGATCCTTCTTACATAAGGTACACCTAAAAAGTCCATGATATCCTCTTCTTTGTAGCCTCTTTTTGATAAGAATATTGCTTTGGACTAATAACTAAAGGAATGTTGAGGCCTCATGGAGAGTCTCCAATGATTGAATGTTCTTCTAAGGGAAATCATCATGAGTAGGAAATTTTAATTGCCCTAAACCTTTATATCACAAATTGACCGATTATTGACCATCTTTTAATAGATTCTAAACTAGCTCATTCTTTTATATATAAATAGGCAACAAGATCTATTAAAGCATATTTTGAAGTGCATTTGCTATTTGTTTGAGATTCTCTCCTTAAACTAGGTTAGTAATTAAAATCCATGATTGGAAGTTGTTGCTCATATTAATATAATTTTCTACCTTTGAACATGATGTAAAACATGCCTGCCAACATTTCCATTTTGGATAATAAATTAGATGATATGGCTTCAACTAAGCATTAGACCAAAATTTGCAGATTTAGGCACCCAATTTTGAACACATGATCAAGATCTCTAGACTTTTTGACATCTTTATCAACTACCTAATTAAACATCCACACCAAGTTGATTACCTCAAAGCTCAATTTAGGAGCATTTATTACTCTAATATCAAAAGTGCTAACTCTTGAGTGATAGTGTCAACAATGCTTTTGCTCCTTGGCGATGCTTTTACAAAAGATTTAATTTTTTATCATTTATCGCCTAAACTAACCAGGATTTGCAAAACATCCAATAATATTTATTTTTATAGAATAAATCTATGATCTTTACTTTTTTGAGAAGAGGTTACTAATATTGCTATCAAATAATTGCATATATTAAATTTTAACTCATACATTTTATTTCAATTCTTTTGCAAGTATTTCATCAATAATTACTCAAGTATGCAACTAAATTCAACAATTTCTTCAAATATTAAAGGAATTTTAAAACAAATAATAATACAAGTTCAAATATAGCAGAGATAATCAAACTCTATTTTTTATTCTAATAGGATGTATGCATAATGATATAACATGACAACTTCATGAATCAATACATTTTACCATTAAAGTGACAATATCACTGCTTCCTATCAAGACATAATGGTACAATGTCATAAATTTAGGGTTCAACACTTGGAATAAAATACAATAGATTTTTTTTCAACATTTTCCATTGTTATAATAATACATAGATTATACTAGTTTTGATTACATGAAACTATATTTTTAGAAAGTCTTCAATAGCTACTTTGGAATCAACTCATCAAGTCTAACTATCATGGATGTCAAGCCTAAATGCAAATAAAAAAATGGTCAAATTTGGCATTTGTTATTGTCCCACCATTTGCATCTACATTCATCCCTTAGTCAATTCCCTTACAAAAAAATTCTTTGTGGGTGATAAAATAGGGTTCTAAAGTGCAAAAAAAGCATCCCTCCACAAACGGATCAAATAATTGGCAGAATCTCTAATCACTTTTTAATGGATTTTTTAAATCCATAAACAATAAGTAGAAAAAATAAATAGTAAGTAACCTTCAATGCAAATTATTAATACGTCTCACACAACACATCCATAGATATGTTAAATCTTACCAACATCTCTCCCACATCAATTTCCCATCTATCATCATATCTATAACTTCAACATGGGAAAAGCTATCTACATGAATCCACTTGAAACCTCTACAAGTACAATGGGATGGCTAATTTGAGCTCAAACTAGTTCAATTTTCTTCTAATTTAGTTAACCAATCTAAAAAATATTTCATCAAAACACTTTCTAAATTTTATATCTCTATAATTTATTTTTTCATAAGGTTTTACTTGTGTATGACCCCTTCCTAAAAATTCCTAAAAATTCTCATGTTAAGTCTTTCTTTTTCTTCAAGATTCAGTATCTTAGTCCTTTGCCCTCTAGAATCATCCAATTTTTTTGATATCCTCTTTTACTTTACTTGCAGCTATATTAAAGGTGTTAGCTTTCATGATATAATTAGGATTTTGATTTTTTTTGTTAAGCAATCCTTGCAATTTTTTCCTATTCAAACTCCTAAAGTATAATACATGTAAAAACATTGTAGTTTTCTGTGGTTGAACATTTTAACGACAACAAGGACCTTTGGCAAACAAAAAAATGATGTTTGTTGCACTTTTCCAATGAGTTAAAATCCCAAAATTTGAGAATTATTTTGACCATATTCCTTCAATGGGTTTCTCTTTTAGGCAAAGAAAGAATTCATCAAAGTGCAAATAAAGTTCCTCTTTTTAGTTACGATATCCTTATTTTGCAAGCTCACAATGTCAAATAAAAGTGCCTCTATTACATCAATCAAATAGAAGACTAAAAATTATAAACACATCAAAAAATATGACAAAATCAAAATCACTTATAGGATCAATGATTCCATAGTCCTATTGAGCAGGGTTGAAGGAAAAGGAGTAACAAACTTCTTCAAACATAGATGTTTGGTTTTATGAAATTAATATTTTTTGATGGGCCAAAAGTGTGTTGGGTAAACCCATTTATTGAAAAGTTGACCAATCAATTATATGAGTTCTTATAAAAAAAAGTTTTTAGGATACTCATTTTACATTTATTGGGTAGTCATTCCATTGCTTAATATTTAGGCATCAAGAATAATCTTATTTAATAATTATCAACTCTAAATTATTTTTATTCAATTTCATGTTAAAATTTAGTATGATTATTTTAATTCCATTAGGTTTTTGAAAAGCCTATTTATCCCTAGGCACAATTACTTTCAAGAGTTTGTATGCACATCAAGATCTTTAGGAATAAGAGGAAGCCCCTCGTTCTTCCCATCATTGTCACACATGATGTTATTCTAATAATGTTTAACAAAAAAGAAAAGTCATTTAAAAACATCATGCAAAAGTGCCAAAGAGTGAAATGACAATGACAATTGAAAATGAAAAAAATACTTCTAAAGAGTTATTGCAATCCAAGGAGGAAACCAAAGAAGATGATGTGCAAATATCTGTGAAGGTGATCCCAATATCCAAGTAAGATGTTTTATCTCTAGGGACTCAACATTCTCATTAATATCCCTTTGACATGGCCTTGAAACGAGCTCTAATACCACTTATTAAGAACCTTCTAATTAAAATAAGCACATCCACATAAACAGTGCAATAAAACAGTAATTCATGAAGAGAAAAATATTGCAATACAAAATGAAAATGCAAAAATCTATATTAATCTCACAAAATCACAATACAAAATCATTGGCCTCTTTGAGGGGACAACCTCCTTCAATACTTTGATTCAATATGCAAAAAGATACATTCATTTATGTCCTCTTTGTCTTTTAAATATACATTTCATGTAACCTTATCCTAACGCTCAAAGGTTGGCTTAATGCAAAGTGTCACCCGAGCTAGAATCTTCTACCAAACAAACAATTACATTCTTTATAACGGTTTTGATGACCAAAGCTAGAAATGGCCCTTGTCTAGGCTCCTCAAGTGCCACATACCATTACAAAATATCATTAAAATGAGGTCCCCGCGTTGGAAAGGGATCATTACATAATAATGTTAGGATGGGGTCCTAACAACAAATGGATTGACAAAACAATGGGCCTTCTTTACTCAAAATTTGATGACCAAATATAGCATGCAAGAGATGGAGGATAAGTTTGCTAGGGTGGAAGTTCAAAAAAAATATTTGGTTAACTTAGTAAAACACTTTGCCAAATCAAGAAAGTTGATCTTAGATCCTATTAAAAAGAAAAAAGAAACAAACAAGATAAAGGTCAAGACTTTAGAGCCTAAAGTGTTCAAAAGCAAACTTTAGCATCCATAGAAGAAAAAAAATGTAACATGTCTTGCTATATCATCGACGAGTGGGAAAACAAAAATCCAATACATTAAAGACTTTGCTAGTGAGGGTATCAATTATCAAAATGTAACAATTATAGATAGAAGAAATTTGCTTCGAACCTTTTCTAAAGTAACCTTTAAGAGAAGCTTGAGGGGTCTACAAAGTCCTCATTTAGATGTTGAAAATACAAAGGAAAAAAAATGAGAAGAGGCACACATTTATGAGAAAGATACGAAGGCATTATGTGAATTGTCCCTTTGAAGTCCTAAAGAATAAAAGGTGGCTCGGGTTGATTATGGTGGATACATGGGCTACCCAATCTTTGAATAGTCCAACTTGAAGAAAGGAAAGATGTATTTCTTTATATTATCAACTATATGATGTAAAAGAAAAAAACAACACTACTAGAAGATTAAATCTTATATAATGGATCAAATGTTTCCTAAAATTTAACAGCCATGATAATGAAATCACAAGGACATTGTTCTATCACATTAGGTTATCATAGATTCCCCTTTAATTATCCAACTATACCACAACAGCATGGATCAGGATGAGAAGGGCAAAGAATTTCATTTATCCATGAACACAGATTTTGATTGAAGTATTCATCAAGTTAAGCTCTAATGGAAATATATGTGAAAAAAAAAAAAAAAAACAACAAAAACAATCACCTAAAGCAAATAGTCCACAATGCTTATGATCATAATCAAAGGCTAATATAAAAGGTAATTACATAATTTATCTCAGTTTTATGAAAGACTTAACATGTTCTAATATGAAAGGCCTATAGCTAGATTTCAAATATTACTAATGAGAAGAGAAAAATATTCCACGTATCCCAAAGATAGGGGAGCACTATACCATTCCTCATCCCGAAGAGTGATACGTGTAGGGGAGCACTATACCATTCCTCATCCCGAAGAGTGATACGTGTATTTCTGAAAGTTCACGTAAATGAAATATAGAAGTTATTGGTGTCGCTTATAGTTGTTTTTTTTTAATCTCTATAAATGTATTTTTGCTAGTCAAGAGATCCTTTCTCTATGTAAGTAAAATTTGCTAGTAAAATAAAAAAAGTTGGGGAGTTGCTAACCCAAATCAGTAGAAGGAACATTGGGACCATTTGGAGGTCCCAATAAACCATGGGTCTCGCCTAATTAAAATCTTTCATTTCATCTTTACCTACAAAATAAACATTTACATTTTTATTAAACTTTTTAAGTTGTAGTATTTAAATGGAAGATTGATGCAGAATCATCTCACACATTTCTATTCACTTCAAATTAATTAGATTTGTACCTCATTCATTATTATGACTGCAATCAGAAATTTAAACTATAGTCTAGATTTTTATTTTAGTACTTCATTCATTATTATGGCTGAAATCAGAAATTTGAATTTAGTCTCGATCAGTGCCATGGTTTTAAACTCTAAATTTTGATGCATCCTTATGATCTTATTTTTCCGTTCATGCTTTTATCATGCCATGGTTTAAACTCCAAATTTTAATATATTAAAGTTCTAAATTTCTTTGTTGCATATCTATTCAAATTGTATTTATATTTATGTTTCATTCGTTTGGTTCTATAATTTAAATAATGTTGCATGATCATATTTAAAAATGCTATTAAAAACTCAATCTTACCATCCCAAAAATAGCTTCTAACACCAGCTGTCCCACAGACTCTAACATTAACATTAGTTAGGGAGAGCTTAGCTAAAACAAAATTCCAAACATTATAAATAAAACAAATGGAAGAGAAAAGAGTTCCACTTTCCTAAGGATATTCGCCTATAGCCAGATTTCAAATATTACTAATGCAAAGAGGAAAATTATTCCACTTATCCCAAGGATAGGATAGCACTATAACATTCCCCATCCCCAGAAGAGTCATACATGTATTTCTGAAAGTTCATGTAAATGAAATATAGAAGATATTGGTGTCGCTTATGGTTGTTTTTCTTTAAAATCTCTCTAAATGTATTGTTACTAGTAAAGAGATCCCTCCTCTCATCTTTACCTACATATAAACACTTTCACTTTTATTAAACTTTTTAAGTTGTTGTATTTAAGTGGAAGATTAATGCAGAATCATCTCACACATTTCTATTCACTTCTAATTATCAGATTGTACTTCATTAATTATTATGGCAATCAGAAACTTTAACTATAATCTAGATTTTTATTTTAGTACTTCATTCATTATTATGGCTGAAATCAGAAATTTGAATTTAGTCTCGATCAGTGCCATGGCTTTAAACTCCAAATTTTGATGCATCCTTATGATCTTATTTTTCCCGTTCCATGCTTTAATCATGCCATGGTTTATAATCCAAATTTTAATATATTAAAGTTCTAAATTTCTTTGTTGCATATCTATTCAAATTGTCTTTATATTTCCTATAGCACACCTTATTTGATTCGTGTGGCTCTATATTGTTATTTTAATCTTTAATTTGAATAATGTTGCATGATCATATTTAAAAATGCTATTAAAAACTCATCTTTCCATCCCCAGAAATAGCTTCGAACACCAGCTGTCCCACAGACTGTAACTTAGGTTGGGAGCATGCTAGTTCACACTCGACAAACATTATAGCGATTTGCGGGTGTATCAGTTGTCAATCCTTTTGTTAAAGCTAAGGATTGCTCTAATGTATAGAAATGTCAAGTCCTTAGGATATACAAACATGCTATCTTTCACACTGTACACTCTTATCTGTTAGTGTCACCATTTACTGTGCATAACAAAATTGGTCGTGAGAATTTATTTTTATGTTTGAAAGCGAGTCCAAATGTGCCGCTATGCTTACTTTTTCAAGCTATTCAACAAACTGTATTATTTACACAATAGACATTGCATTCTCTATCAACCAAAACAAGATAGATTTTCTTTAATTTGTCAGGTATTGAATTTGTCTTCAAACATTTTGTCGACCTTTTGGTATATCAGAAACCATGAGAAGATTTCAAATGATTAGCTCTAGCAAATAACGAAGATTTTGGCGAGTCCAAATTGGGTACCCCACACACTCGAGTTCAGGTAAATTTCACAACATAAGCACTCTTACAACCACATAATTGATTATTATTTAAGGTATGCGATTGTCAAACCAATAATATTTCAGAGAAACTGTGCCCAAGAAGGGCTAAATTTTATCAATAAAATTATTATTTGTGGATTCCTCTATGATACAGATATTCAGGTCACCAAACTGCCTGGAACTGCTGAGCAGCTTATGAAATTTAGCAGTGTTTTCTGACCTTAACAAGCGCTTTATGAATTTAATTCAAAATGACAGAGAAAGCACATGTACAGCAACCCACAAATTGCTGCAGTAATGACACTAGTCCAACCTCATAAACCAAAGATCGTTTCGTCATCGTGGACAGATATTACAAATTAATTCTAAACCTTTAATACAAGGTCAGACTGGCTGTTACTCTCACCCCCTGCTGTCCAGATGAAAGCTTTGATTTGGGAAACAGCATGGATTCCTGTCTAAATAAATTTGTCTGGGAACATCCCGTGTAGTGGAATAATGCATGCTTGCCTTACTGAAAGGCTCTACAAATCAATTAGATAGTGAAAATGCCTCAATATTTCAGTCTTCTTAGACTGATAAAAAGTTACCAATCAATGGGTATTGGCTACAAAGACAAACCCTATCGTGCATCTATGAAGCGCTGGCTCATCAAAGATGTAAAGAGGATGAGAAACATGTAAAATCTGAATTTGGCAATATTTGTAAATCCTTCTTGATAATTCATCATGATTTGATAGAACGAAGTTCCCAACTACCTTCTCCATCAATCAACCGTAATTCCATCGAATGGAAAGGTATAAGGGCAGGCCTCTGCAAATATAAGAGCACAGAAAAATTGTAGTTCAGCAAACTGCTTAACAATGAAGCAATGTTCAGAATAGAATATGTGATGCAGCACAAGCTTACCTGTGAAATAGTCACAACTGTAATGCCAAGACTCTGTGCAAACTTGTACAGCTGTTCTTCCACATCAATACTTGTTGCACTGACAAAAAATAAAATTAATTCAGAATAACACAAACACCTTCAGAGTAAAATGGAGACATTGATATTTTTCATGTCCATAACATGGCACTATATAATAGTCCTATATTCATGAGGAATCTAGGAACTTACTTGGTGCACTCATCAAGAATGCCAAACTTTGGCTTATGAAAAAATAAGCGTGCCTGCCAGACAACAAAATGTAAGGAACAAGATGAAAATTTTAAACCTCAAAACATATAAATTTTAAAACGTTTCACTCAATATTTTCATTATTGGGCCAAAACCAAAGACTTGGCTAGCTCCTAAAACATGATAATTATAATTGCATACACACCATCCCAAGTCTCTGTTGTTCACCCAAAGATAGCATGTCTTCCCAATTGGCAGTTGCATCCCAACCTCCTTCTCGTTCCAAAAGGTATACAAGTCTAATATTCTCTAGAATGTTTCTCAACTGTGCATCGAGTAACTCTGCAGCATCACAGCCACTATCTGCATTTGTATACAAGATGTTATGCATCCAAATTAGCTCCTATTTGTACATATATCAGATTATCTCAATCACATCTTAAGGTATTGATAGGATCATGACATGTTTTATGTATTCACCTTTTCCAGACTCTTGTGATGCCTTCATAGTGGCTTCCTCAAGAGTCAGTGGATAAATGATTTGATCCCTAAGAGTGCCAAGAGCAGTATAAGGCTGCTGAGGCACATAGAATATATTTCGACTAACTTCCAAGCTTAAAAGGTTATCACGGTTCTCGTCTGGTTTATTGATTCTTCCATTTGCCACTGGCCAAAGACCTCCAAGAACTCGGAATATTGAACTCTTTCCACTTCCATTTGGACCTATAAAGCAAGAAACGAATTTCATTTAATTATTGTAATGCTAAAAAGAATTTGATAATAGACTCCAAACGATAATATCCTTATGTATCATGCCTTCACTTACCAGTCACTAGTAAGCTTTTCTGTGGAGTGACTTCAAAGGTAAGTTTTCTTGCCAGCAACTTATGTGCAGGAGTTACAATATCAACTTCAGAAAAGGAGATTATATCCTTATCCAGAAAATGCTCAAATTCCTGGGAGTTCCTACTTTCTTCTATAAGCATTAAAGGATCAAGTTTAGTGGGCTTTAAATCTGCAAAAGAATATGCAGAATACCATTAGGAGGAACTCAAAACAAAGCATTGCTTAAAACTATTTACATTTTAAAAGCTGAAATATAAGAAAATGTATAAAAGCAAAAAAGTGTGCATGTTATCAAATGGCATTAGCGTGAGTGATTACAAATATGGGCTCCCAGTGGGGAGACAAAGGTTCAAATCTCGCCAGGCGATATAATACCATAATGAGGTTCAATATAATACCACAATGAGGTTCGTTGAAATACTGTGGTATCATGGTGACAATGTAATACAGGTGGGGCCCATTTCATTCCCATATAACCTATTAAAAGAGACGTGTTTACGTATGGTATATCTATTATCTATACTTGCCAAAAGCAATTTATTTCCAAGTCATTCAAACATCCTCCACTTCAACATTTCTAACTCCTTAATAATTAAAACACTTGCACTATAATAATAATTGCCTATGTTATCAAATGATGGTAGCTCAACTGGTTAAATAGCTCGATTCTATGCCAAAATGTTTTAATACCGTCGTGACATGGGCGATGATGTAAAGACCAGAAATTGTGATGGTATCACTGCAATGCCTGGTCAATATTGACCATAGTCCACAAACACAATACAAATAAAGGACCCATTTTAAATGTGGGGGCTTAAAACACATGTTTTAATAGCATTTTTTAAACACGTCCACAAACTCCTATTATGGACTTGCCTAGTTGAAGTTATTTCCTAAAGTTTTATCAGAATATGAGAGTTAGATGGCACACAAGCTTACAGATACAAGAGCCTTTTTTAAAAAGCAATCACTGGTTGGCTACTGAGGTGCAGTAGATAGCTATTGCTCAAAACAAGAAGATAACCTTTATGTAAAGGGACCAGATACAAGCCCTCAAAATGTCACTTTGGTCTCATCTTATGACACCTTAACAATGCAACAAGATTGGGACCAAAAAGGATGACAGATCTAAGACTGTTACCACTTGGATGCTCTACAAGATTTCCAATAAAACAGAAAATATTCCCAAAAATGAAAGAAACGAGTCTTTTTTAACATACCAGCAGCAAAAATCTTTACTGCAGGAGATTGTAAACCAATCCAGGATGTTATCTACCTTTCATTTGATCTAACAAACATTTAAGGAATATCTCTGCAGTTTCTGGGGATTCAGTTCAAGATAGTCAAGACAAAACTCTAGAGTTCACTGAGCCTTTATCTATGCTCTATGGCATCAATAACAGTTGATGCTTGAACCTTGCACTAGGCTGTCTATTTTGAGGAAAGGTAAGGTCATGTGCCATCAAAGGGCCAGCACCAACTTCTACTCTCGACAGACTCTATGCTGATTGTGTTTTTATAAATTGACATGTTCATGGGTCAAATAGACAAGATGAATTTTTTGAGCTCTACAGTTGGGGACTTGTTTGTATCCATTCACGCTATGATAAAATTCGATTGTTAATCATTGTGGGCTAGGTTTCTACTCCTAAAGATAGTTTTAAAAAGCCACTTATGTTAAGTGCTTAGTTTTTTGACAATCCTTCAGAGTAGGACTAGGGAATAGAATACAAGTGGGGCATTCCACAGGCTTCACATTTTTACAAAAATGGTGAGCAGATATTATCATACTCACTCAAACTACTCTCACAATCTTTGAGGACAATAAGAAAGAAGGAACATTTAGGACTGAACATTGGTTAATACTTGACAAATACATTTATAGACCTCAAGGCTATAGTAAGATTACTATATCTAAAAAGGCACTTGTGTAGGATTTTGGGAAGCCACAAAGGGCTCATCATTCACATATGTACACTAAGCAATAGCCTTAAGACGGACATTGCATGTCTTCAAAAAACCATTATGATTGGAAATGAACTAGAAACAACTTTTATACCAAAAAGGTTAACAATGGGCTAAGAAGTTGTATGCCAAAATTATGGCATTGAACCGAGAGCCTACAAAATGAACTTAATCCTGCCACAGACAACCCTCTACATTGTGATGGAATTTCTATTTCACAGGTAAGATTATTAGAGACTGTAAAGAAAAAACTTCAAGAAATACAGTAATGGCAATAGCAATTCAATAACACGCAATAAACAATATCCACAGATAAATAAATTCAGATCCGATGCCAGAAAATTAATATGCAAGTAATCAGATTCCAGATTTAAATCCATAAAAACCCTTAGCCACTTAGAAAGGGCGAACTCTCTTGGCCACTTGGAGAGGGCAAAGTCTCATATGTGCAACAAAGACGACTAAGATTTGAATATGAAAGATGATTCCAACTACAACATAACTCTTCCTATTTATAGACTAAATCAACATTAACCTTAACTCTAATGTTCAGGGCCGATTACCCTAACCTAGGGCCCAAGCTAATAAAAATAAAGATAGTCGACGTGGCTATATTGGAGGTATTACAAAGACCAAAGGAAAATAAAAGAAATGGCCCAAAAAAAATCAATTTTTGAATCTTTATGACATACCAAATAGACTCTAGTTAAATATAAACCAAAAAGAAATCAACTAAAGATGGCCACATAGCAATAAATATTGGTAAAGTTTAGCAGTTTGAAACCCGGATTGGTCATACAACCTGAGACTGTTGACATTTTAGTCTTGTGTGACTTAGTTGGGACATATAATGGGGAGTATGAATTGCGCCATTGCATGCAATACTAGGTGATTCACTGATGCAACAATGTCAATATCAAAAATTAAGTTACATAAACAGGAGAAGAGAATGTTGCATTGGCAGTCAGTGCTTAAAAGTTAGAATTACAAAAGAACTGTAAGTAGTATGCATAACCATTTAACAATTACTTATTTAATAATATCTACTACTCTCAGGGCGAAACTAGGTAATACAATGAACAAAAATGCTATAACATACTAAAACAAGCAACACTTCAAGCCATCAAAAATGAACCTTTACAGATCCAAACCACATGTGAATTTCTGTAAATGGTTCAAACACCTCATTCACAGAATTTCAAATTAGTGATTGTTATCTGTAAGATTATGTGCCTAATTCAACTATTATTTTCTATTGCAGCTATCATTAATATAACAGAATACAAACCTTAAAACTAGAAATCACAAGGCTACGTCCTAGTGCTTGCATAATTTTTTTCCCTATACCAACTACATCTGATGAAGGGCCCATCAAGACGTTAACTTAGATAATCATATGGCATGAGCTCAAGTTGTTAAAAACATGGACTTTCAAGGCAGAGACGTAGGTTCAAATCTTGCCAGGTGATACATGCATATTTGCCAAATACCACTTTGTGGTTTATTTAAATACTGTGGTAATGAAGTGATGATGTAATATGGGTAGGTCCTGTTTCAATCCCATATAACCAATTTAAAACCAAAAGAAAAGATATTAGCATAGATAGAGCATATTATAATTTAAAACACGGCATGTCCCTGCGTGTACATGTATATCTGTGTTCAATCTATTCGCTAATAACAAGTTTTATATGAGGATTTCAACAATTAAATGTAATTGCAAACAGTTGCAACTTTCCATGCATATACACAGATATAGAGATGCAATATTCATAGAAATTTAATATGGGAACTATGTTCATGGACTGGATTGGTCTAACAATACTCTACAACAGGTTTTGGTAGTCTAGCCACAAGTCTTGATGTGGTTGTCAGGATTATCCTCATCAAATAGTAAAATACTTGAGATCGAGATTAAACACCTATCTTACTTCAGTTGAGATACAACTATTATCTTTTTCAAAGTCCTTATGGACTTTAATGTGAAAGCGGAGTTGTCTTCAATAGGTTTTTGCAATTTTACTTATCAGCCTATCATCTACCCTTTGAACTCCTATTATATCTCAAGTGCCAAACTTGCCTTATGGACTACTCTCAATCCCCATTGTCTAGAATTTTAACCATGCAACAATAGGACCTATCCCTTGAAAAACACTTAATCCAAATATCAATTATGTCAGAGTTGCATTGGGATAAAGCATACAAAGGATGGAAGTACCAAACTCTTCATACATGTGTGGAAAAGATGTATCATCATCTAATTAATGAACAAATCAACACAATTTATTATGGACATCAAACAACATCATGCTCACAAGATTGAAAAATCTTCTCAAAAGGTTTATGAAGGATCTGAGCAAATAACCTTGTTGAGCAGCATCCAACAGTTCATCCAATTCCATAATTCTACTAATTTCCCCAGAAAGTTCAAGGAATTTTCCATAAAGTTCCAGGACATCACCAAATGCCAGAAAGCTCTGAGACACAACAGATGCTAAGAATCGCAACGCATGAGCCAACTCCCCTGCACAGTTTAAAATATAGTAATGCTGTAAATATTGGCAATCAGACAGAATCAAGGCTCAAGGAAAGAACACCTTCCAAATGCATATAGCCTTATAAAATTCATTGCAATATTATTTCAGGTAAACACACTCTGCAGTAAAACTCTGGAAATTCCAGTTGCATTACCCTGAACAGAAATTAAAGCTCGATCTCCCTTGTGATCCATAGCATACATCAAACTTAGACCCCATGTCACATTGTGTGGGAGTTGTTTTGTGATAAACTCATCTGCTATTCCAAATAGCCATTTCTTCTTCAGAAGGTTCTTAGAGTGCTCAAGCAAATCTCTAAACTTTCTTTCTACCATCTGACAGATTTCAAATTCAAATCAGCAAAAGTCGATTTTCAGAAACATGAAGTAGTTTTTAGTATTTTACCAATATTTAATGTCTAATATGCCTCCTTATGCAAAAACAAATTGATAAAATGTTCTTATTTTGTCATAAATATTATCTTAAAACAAGATCATTGAACTTTAACATGGTTTTTATTTCACAAGTTCTTATAGTTGCCATCTGGTTTTAAAACAAAAGAGAAAAACAGAAACCTTACCGCTTGTTCTCGAGAACCACCACCAAAGAATGCAACAGACTCTGCATGTGTACGAAGCCTTGAATGCATGAATCTGCGGTGAAGTGATATTTTGTCACAATATTAACAATTTTGCACAAAAGAAACACATTGAAACAAATATGAAAGCAGTTACCTCAGCATGGCACCTTATGCATTGTTTTAAGCAGTAAAATAATAAAAAATGCTAATCATTTATATAATATGCAGATACTTGTTTCAAACATATAGCAAAAAAAGTAAAACCTGAATGTGCTTTCAAGTTGCTGCTCTTGGCTTGTCAGATCTTCAAAATCTGGGGTAACTGAGCGCAAAAAGCCTAATCCTAGTAACATGTATGCATACAATATGACAACCCCTCTTCTCCCTGTGAGCATCTTCATACGCCATGTGAACCTGCATCATTTACAGTAATAAACGTTTAACCCAAAATCACACACTTGCATTAATTTTGTAAAGAATATCACATCAATGGAAATCCTCTTAAAGTCGCGTGTACAAATTTATATATTTAAGGACTATATTCTTAAAATTCAATAGCTTAACATATTCAAAAACTACTTAGACCATGGAGAACATTGGGTATAAGAAACCATTTGCTCTACTCTTAGAAGTGAGCACCCTAATCAAATGGCAGGAGCTCAACTGGTTAAATACATTGCCTTTCAAGGTGGAGACCAAGGTTTGAATCTTGCCAAGCAAAAGCGTGAATGCCAAGATGCTGTAATACCGTTGTAACACAGTAATGATATAGTGCGGGTGGGGCCCGTTTCAATCCCATATAACCAATTAAAAAAAAAAAGTGAGCACCTTACTATAATTGTTATGTATACTGTAAAACATTATTAAAGAAAATCAGGCAACATGATGGGCATCAATATAGAGTAACAGAACCATACACTACACCTGCTTACTTAATCAGAGTCTAGTAGCATCTGGAAAGAAATAATCAAACTCCTAGTATCTGTTTCATTAAATGGATAAATGGCATTTACCAGTATCATTAAAAATATTACGAGAATAAATTTTCCTCCAAAATGGTATCCATCATGATCAAACTTGACATAGACTCCTTTTTAAAAATTAGAAGCTTATTATAATCTCTTGCAACAGACTGCCCTTAAAGGCTACAACCTATATTTACCTGGCACATTGCCTTTCAAGACAAAAAAAAAGATAAACTAAACAGTTCACATAGACCCCAAAAAAAACATCAGAAAACATCAATTAGGGCTATAAAACTTGACAATACCAGTTTTGGTAGTAAAAGATAGCAGCCACAGCAATCTATCACTAGCTGTCTCTAGAATGGAACTTAGACCATGAAAGGGAACTTCAATTAATTGCAATCAGAGAATCCATTATCATAGAAACCCGGCCTCTCTGACCTTTGAACATATTGACTCCTGAAATTATCTAAATCACTTACTATCTCTCAGGTGTCTACATGACAATATGCTCCCAATAAGCTTAGCAAGGCATTAGCAAGCATTTAGATATGCCAAACGATCATAAAATGGTGCCGGTGACACAATCAAATTGGGCAGGTGGTGGAAACCATAGGATTTTTAACCAAATTCAAAAGACTTGAGCTTAGGAATTGAACAGTTCATGCAAATTATCTTATAAACAGAAGAACAAATACTCTTATCAAATAATTCAACAAACTCATGAAGATATGCAGCGTTTGAATGCTTATGGAGCAGATTGTTGTGTTCTGACATATATGCTGACATTCTTGGGAAGTCTTGGCACTTGCCAAACAAATAGTTGGATTCACTGCTGACAAGCATAGATGTCAGTTATGCAAACCATGCTGTGTAGCATTAGCTACTCTCATGTGAACTGATTGCTTTCAGTTACACTTTCTTTTGAAACTTCAAATGGCTGTGAAAACATTCATACTTGCAAATTCCATGTATCCATCCTTTCAACTGTTCCTCTGAGAATTCCAAGAAACAAAATCCCTGCAAATGTCGACTTAAAACCTCTTTAAAAATTTGCTATTTCCTAATGGATGCTTACAACGTATTTAGTCTACCCTCCAGAGACTCTTGAGTGGATTCCATAAGACCCTAAGCTACACTTTTGAAGTCTGCTGAGCCAAGAATCCAAAAAGACTTAAATTCTGAAGGAATTTTGGTAATGCAAGTATAAACTAAATATCCCCAAACAAGGAAACAGCAGCTACTTTGGAACCAGTTCAGATCATAGTTACCGTATCTGGCAAATGTCTTGCTTAGATACCAGTATCCAAGTATCTGATACATATCTGAATACAGTACTTCTAGGATAACGTATCCAAATGTACCTGAATACATACCCCTATTTGGTCCATATCTAATACATTCACATATAGCCCTTAGCACATCTAGAGCTGTATCCACAACATTAGATTCAAAGAATAATACACTTTTTAAAACATAATCTAAAATTTAAAAGCAATGACAATCATCTTCATAATTAATGAAAAGACCTATTTAAAATTTATATTTGTGTATCAAATGGCATTAGCACAACCAGTTAGATTCCTTAACAGTTAAAGAGGAGAACTAGGTTCAAATCTTGCCAAGCGATACATGGATAGTATCCAAACTATATTGTAATACTACTACATGGTGATGATGTAATACTGGTAAGGCCCGTTTCAATCCCATATAACCAATTGAAAAAGAAAAAAAAATATATTTGTGTAAACATTTTTATGTTATATGTTTTTTCTTTTAATATATGAAATATATATGCTTTTGATAATGTCATATCCAGCCGTATCCAGATTAGGAGGTCTTGAAAATTTGCTGTATCCAAATCTGATATCATACCCGGTTCCATGCAACATAGGTTGAGATATTACATTTGCCAAATTTACGTTAACAGGAAGATATTATATGCATGTGTATTGGTTTTCAGTTTTAAGAGTTATATTTTTTAAAATCTCATTCTCTATTACAGGTTTTGGAAACGTTATTCATAGGATTGGATAGATCCCATGAATTCACATGTTATACTTTAGGTGACCCAATAATCCTTTTAAATAGTAATAAGTTTGTCCACAAATCAATGACAGTTCACTAGATGTCAAATGCTTAGCTGTTATTGCATTGCTATTTTAGAGCCTATGCACCATGATGGTGCTAACTGCTAATAACTATCAGTTTCAAATGAAACCCATGTTAGTTGAGGACATTTACATGTAATAAGCTATCACAAATGCTTGCTCCCCCCCCCCTCCCCCCCCGGCCGCCTCAAGGGTATATGAATGATACCCAATAACTAATAAATGTCAGTTGCATGAATGTTATCAAGCAAATAGGAATTGTTTATGTTCCTGGGGCCAACTATGAACAGTATCTTTTACAAAAGCTCCACTTGCAGAGAAACGACAATACCATCTTCTGCAAGCCTTTACGTATTTCAAGTTTTTAAATAATGGCATTACCAAGGGGGATTTGGAGTGCTCTAAATCCTATATTTCAAACTATTAGTCTTCTTTGTTACATGGAGTTCCAATGATCTGAGCACAGAATGTATTTCAAGTTTTTGAATAATGCCGTTACCACTTGGAGAGCTCTATCCTATAAATGGGGCATATTTCCATACTATTGGTTCTATTTGACACATGGAGTTCCAATGATCTGAACATAGGCAGGGTGCCCCCATGTACTCAATCCAAATGGTGCCAGATTTGGCCTTTGTGGCGCCATCCACAAGTATGTGCCATCATATGACAGCCCTTGGCACCAACCTCAGCATCAAAAAACTTGGCGTCAACCTCAGCAACAGACTCAGCTGCTATTGGGGTGCAAGCGCCAACCGTTAGCCAAAAGTGTAGCATCTCAGCCTTAGTCACCATTGGGATGCGCCCAGTCCCAATGGGACACCACCTCAACAACATGCTTCACTACTATTGATGTGCAACTGCTAACCACCAATATCAATAGAGTGCCATATCTGCCATCAACCCTTACCAGTGGACCGCAAGTGATGATCACTAACTATCGATGGAATGTATAGGCTTCAACCTTCACTACTATTGATGTGCACACCCCATCCTCCAGCATCAAACGAACATCACACTAACCTTTAGCTATCAGCATTAGTAACAGTGAACCAACGTCGTAGGCATCAATACCAACCACAAGAGCAGGCACCACTGCTCATCATGGCCAATGAAAACGCCAGTGCTGCCAAAAACATATCAAGTGCTAATGACATCTACTTCCAAAACCAACACCAATGCCATCTGGCTTGTGCACAACCTAACAGAAGTGTGTGCCCACTCCCATGTGGCATGCAGAACCCTCAGACCACGTGCACCATGGAAGACAGAAAATCACCTTCACCAATCTCCGTCAAGTGTAATCATCCACAGCCTGACCCTAGGGAAAGGTTACTAAACCGCCAACCACCAGTCACTGTTGGAAGACAAAAAGGTTCACTTTCAATGGTCACTCTTCCTATTTCATTATATCCGCTTGCATAAAGGATTGCTCTGAACATAGAAACTAGGTGAGGAACCAAGAGTGGAAAGAACAAGCGAACACCTAACGAGGAAAGGATTAGTCAAAAATTGACTAGACGGCTTCAATCTACATCTCTCCAATGAGATTAGGGATTGCTTGCAAGATAGGTCCTTTGCTCACACATCTTTATACAGAGATGTGGATTGTGCCAACACATCCCTACAAAGAAATAGGACCTGTGCCAACACATGTTACAATAAATTCCTAGGGTGCCTTTGTTTTCCCGTTTCGAAAACTCAAAAACTAACCATATTGACTTCCATATTTCCTGGTGTTTTTAAGAAACATTTCCAGTGGCACTCCTAACATTTCTTTTTGTTTTGAACGAAACAGAGTTGAGGATTTTACAGGCTTCATGTGTAGTGCATGAGGACCACATGGGGCACACATGACCCATTTTAATAGAAATCAAGTTATTATAGAAAAAACTCCACAATAAGCAAAAAGGGAACAAAATCAATGATGACTTGAAATTACATATAGATTAAGAGCAATGAAGCCAAAAAATCTAGAACAAGTAGCAAGCTCTTCGACAACAAAAATGAACTGAAGCACATATGGTTTCACTCACTTGGTAAAGCAAAACAAAAAAGTAGAGGATCTAGTTTTTTGCATTCTAATCTTTGTCTTCTATCCTACAATAATACACAAGAAGGCAAACAAAATATTGGGCTGTAGATCTTAAAATTCCTAACTTAGATATTTCCATTGCTGCACTAGATCTTGAGGATGATGAAAGTCCTCCTTATACACCTGTAGTTGAAGCCACAGGAGTTGGGTCTTCTTTCAGTTTTGGTGCTAAATTTCATGACTTTGAAGATTAAGAACTAAGTTTATAGTTTATCCCTATTATGGTACCTAGGAATAGGTATACAAGGATATAATATTATATTGTATAAGGGTATTATGGATAGTTGGCACGGGCCACACATAACCCAAGGTTGATTATATTATTATATTATATTATAATAATAAGTGGGATGAGGGTTTAGTAGTCGGCTCCTCAAAGTAGAATTAGAAGATGGGTATATAAATAAGAGATATTGTCATTGTAATCATCATGGAGATCATTTTCATATGGAGTATTACTTGTAATCATCTTTGCCCACAAAGTGGCTTATGAGACTTTGCCCTCTCTAAGTGGCACTCTCATCCTGGGAGATCTTTCGGAGTTTTCTTTCCTCAAGGAATATTAATGTTGTTGCCCTACCCTAAGGGTATTATCTATCTCTGTTTCATTGTATGGAATCTTTGGATTGTTATTGTGGATGACTATTTGTGGATGAATGATTTGATACTTTTGCATTATGGTGAATATTTTCTAGTAACAAGAATAAAAATTCGTAACAAGTGGTTTCATAGCAACGATTCTGGCAAAGTGGGGATTATAGAATTAGGGTAAATTTTTTTTTTTTTTCAATAACACATCACATATTTCAGGAGCCATATCTCTACGAAAGTTTTTTTGATTTAGATAATTCTTTGACCATTTTATGTGGAATTTGAATAGCTTTAAAATGAGTCATCATATGAAGGAATCAAAGTAGTATTGAGTGAGATACAACCTTGTCAAGTCAGACATCTAGAACAAGGGAAGTTTTAGGGCAATTTTTTCAAAAAAAACGTCTCATCTTTCAGCAACCCTATCTCTACAAAAAATTGTCCAATTTAGACGCTTCTTGGACCATTTTATGCGGAATTTGAAGAAATTTATAACGAGTGGTTATATGAAGGAATCCAAATAGTATTGAGGGAGATACGACCTTGCGAAGTCAGTTGTCTGGAACAAGGGCAGTGGCGATTTTTCTCCAGAAAAATGAAATTTGATAATCTATTGTTGTATTTGAAGGAGATTTTTTATTTTGGAATTTTAGCTTCAAATCAGTAGTGAGACATTTTTATGAAACCCTAGTTTACATTGCCTTTTTGTTGGGGCATGAACTTACGGAGATACAAAAATTTTTTGGAGAATATTATATTGATGTCAGAGGTTGGTGGAAACATTTTAAATCCTTGTATTCTACAAGTTATTGTTGGGACCTTATGCTTCTTTGTTATCTTGAAGAAGAAGCTCTCTCTTGGTTCTATAGTTTTCGTAGAGCCCATTATTGTGAACTGACTTGGGAAAAAAATAAAGCAAGCATTTTTGAGTGAATGGTACCCATATAAAGAAAGATAGCTAGTTTGAAGGATACACTCAAAGGCTATGCAAAAGAAATAAACATGCTTCATAAAGAACAAAATAAATTAAAAAGAAAGCTAGCAAATTTCAAAGAAGTGGTAGAATGTAAAAAAAATGTTAAGTGTGCAAACGGAGGAAACCACACCTTTGGTAGCAGATAAGTTAAAAAGTGGACAAAGGGATTTGTTTGAATCTAAAAAGTCTATTTTAAAGGTTCATAGTTACATTCAAAAGAAAAAGGTTATTATTTCCATTAACCTTAGCAATAGATATAATTTCATTAATAGTGTTTTGACTTAGAGGTTGCAGGTTCAAGCACCAGAAATTAAGGACATATAGCTTGAAGGTGAGAATGTTCATATTTTTGAAGATTTGAATATCACCATGGATAAATATGTTTTACATTCAAATTCTCATGCTATTGAGATGGAATATGTGGATATTGTTGTTGGTTATCCTTGGTTGGATTCTTTAGGTAGTGTTAACATTAATGTACAAAGGAAGTTTATGAAGTTATGGTACAGGAAAAAGAAGATAACTACAACATATTTCTCAGCTTCACGAGCAATGATCCAAGGAGAAGCAAGAAGTAGTTATGGTAGAGGAACAAGTTATGGAACCAACAAAAGAATCAAAAATTGAATCTATAGTAGAAGCACCAATAGAGTCTATGGAAGAAGCAGTAGCAGAGTCCAAGGAAGCTCTATCAGAAGTGTGCAAGGATGCACCAAAATAAGGGCAAAGAGAGAAGAGCATGAGGAATAATTTAAAATAAAGAAGCAAAATGATGAAGAATCAAAGGAAACAAAACATTAGGTTAAGGTTGCAGCATATCGCCACCCACACCACCCTGAGCAACAACAATCTTGGAGGCATGGCTTAGGGCATCAATATTATGGATCTACATGGAGTCATAAAGGCATCAAGTATGGCAATGTTTGGCAGAAAAAGCATAATGATTCTGGATTTTAGAGTGGTACAACAGCATCAAGGAACAATAGGACCAATCATTCAAAATATTAGAGTAGAGCAACAGAAGCATGGAGCCAACAGAGCAGTTATGGATATTTAAGTGACACAATGGCAGCTTGGCATCATTGGAGACCACCACCAATCAAGATTTCGATTGTATGGATAGATGATCAAGATTGGTACTAGTTGTCAACATTGCTTAGAAGATCATATCATTTATTTTCTTCTCATGTTTGGAGGACAAAACATTTGTAAGGAGGTTGGAATGTTATGGTACCGAGGAATAGGTATATGGGGATATGATATTCTATTGTATATGGGTTTAGTAGTCGTCTCCCCAAAGTATAATTAGAAGATGGGTATATAAAGAAGGGATATTGTCATTGTAATCATCATGAAGATCATTAATATGGAGTATTACTTGTAATCGTCTTTGCCCACGAAGTGGCTTATGAGACTTTGCCCTCTCTAAGTGGCGCTCTCATCTTGGGAGATCACGTGGAGTTTTCTTTCCTAAGGAGTCTTGTTGGTGTTGCCCTACGCTAAGGGTATTATCTATCTTCGTTTCATTGTGTGGATTGTTATTGTGGATAACTATTTGTGGATGAATGATTTGATATTTCTACATAATAGCGAATGTTTTCTATTAATGAGAAAAAAAAATTCATAACAATCCATGTAGTTTTAGTTTTGCATGACATGTATAGCCAAATTTATAAAGGTTGAGCTTTGCTATTACCATCTTATTCTATATAAAATTTAATAATTACACGTGGTTTCCACTCATTTGTGATCTCTTGAATTCAGTTTTATCTACAGCTTTACATGAGCGCATGTGCATGCACACACACACACATATATGGTGTTTCCTTTTTCGAAATATATAGCACTTCCTTTTTCATTTCTGCATTTCCAAGAGGTTTGAGAACTCACATTTCCCAAGGCATTTCCATAGTAAAAAATTTAACTATTTCCAAGTTTCATGCAACTTAGGCGCCAACACATTTCTCCACAGGAATACGGCCTGCATCATCTTGTATCCCATCTCAGGGATTCGACCTCCACTAGGACATCTCTCAACAGAGACATAGTCTATCCCTCAATGCATCTCTTCCCTCTGCAGATATTCATTATATTATTCTTCATGTAATATAAGCTTCATATATTCATTAATGTCCACTGGTACTTGCTCTTGTGTGTATGCATCTAATTGTCATTGTATCAATCTGTGCCTAATGTATTCTGCATAACACCCACCTATAGTTTTCCATAGCGACAAGCCTTCTTCCCGTGAACCATCACCATCCTGGCAAGGGGGCAGAGTTCCATACTACCTTCTTAGGCCCTAACAGCTCCAGTCTCTGATGCCACAGTCAGCACACATGGTTTCAAACGCCAGCCTTGGCCTTACAAGCCACAAACCTTGATGCTTCCACAGCCTTCGCTCTTAATTCCTTGTGACCAGCACACTTTCAAGTGCCAAGTCCTACAATTTCTCTCTCACTTGCTCACATGGATACAATCCGAAGCCTCCTTCCAAAATTTAGGATTATCCAGCATATACTTAACATTAGGTACCCAAGATAGGTATACTTAATAATTTAATATGTTATTGTATAATGGTATGAACCATAAATTAATTATTGAGTAAGGAAGGCCACATGTCAAATTAGAAATAGGTATGTCATAGAATCATATATGTAACAGTTGGGGAATATTGTCATATTATTATGCACTTTGTAACTCATGGAAGGTGAACCACCACATGGGTGATTTTGTAACTCATGGAAGGTGAACCATCACACTCTGTATAAAGAGAGATGTACCCCCATTGTAAAAGACATGTATGATGTATTCTTGGAGAATTCTTGGCTCGTGAAGCTAGAGATCTTGTGGAGTGGCTTCCTTCCAAAAGGAGCATTGTACGGTGTTGCCCTACCTCAAGGGTATAATCAATCTCTATTTTATTGTGAGCAATTTATTGTGTAATTTATTTATGGATGCATGTTGATATTTATGCAAATTGTTGAAAGATTTATGGTATGAGAAGAGAGGTTCACAACACTCAACTGCTATCTCAATCTTGAAGCATCCACTATGATTTGATATTATGAAAGTTGATCATATATTTTCAGGTGTAGGCATTTACACCCTACATAACTGTGAATGGGAAAATAATATTTTATGCTTATAAATTATATAAAGCAGAGCTGTGCAGAATACAACAATGTAGAAATACTGAACAAATAAAAGGTCAAGTTGCAAAATACGGATACAAAAGTTATTGAAAACCAAAGGGCGTAAAATTTAATAACTATACAACTGAAAACTATTTTCACCGCAAGGAGGCTCATAAATGGAATGATTTTGTATAATTTTGAACAGCCTTTTATAAGGGCCACTCTGTTAGTGATAAACACAGAAAAAGATAACTGCAAAATGGATAATTTTTATAGGTTGTTAGCTCGAACAGGATCCTTTGAGGATGTATTTGCAATCATAGTCATGTGACAATTCTAAACATAAGAAGTTCTAATAAAAAGAAATATTTTCAGCTTAGGCATTTTATTTAATTAAAATGAAAATGAAACTCTAAAAACATTTACTTGGAAAGAAGGCTATAACAGCTACTAGCAGATAAAATAAACTCATCAATCGACTTCAAGCAAAGCTAACAGACTCCTCAAAAGGTTTCTAGTGTTCACCATAGGATGTCTACTGTTGGCTTCACCATTCCAGTAACAAGCCCTGACAGATCATCACTTAGCTTGTCAACATCATTTGTTATCCGCTGGTCCGCATCTATGCTTTTCTCTGACACATGGAATACCTGCATTCCCAAACAACTTCAACCGTTCAAGGTAACAGCTAATATGATAATACCATCCAAATGTTCATATGTGGTGTCTTATATCAAAACTCAGTGTTACAAAAACTACAGATCCAGCTTGAAGTTGTTTTCCACTAAAGGATATCAGACTCATTTACAAGAGAAAAGGGAAGCCATTAAACTGACATTACTGTGTGAGAAAACAAAATAACAAACACAAATTAATTGACCTCAAGGCCTAACAAGAGTAGAAACACAAAAATTAACTGCAAAATACCTTGTAGAATGCATTTTTGTTGAAATAATTCTTTGAAAGATGTTTTGTCAGATTTGTCCGCCATCCTAGAGCAAGCTTTGCTGTTAAATACCTGAGATGCAATTTTATAAGCACACCATTCAGTTGCAGAAATCATTAACACGATCAAACAAAGATATGTTTAAAAATTGAACATTTTGCTGCTTAAAAACAGACACGGAGCCATAATTTCTGTGTAAACTGGCAGAATGGCAAGGAACGAACAATCCAGAAGCAAAAAGAAAATCGCCCCATGTTAGGTTTATTATATATTATTCAAGTTGAAAAAGATTAAACAAATTAGACATGACAAGGTGTTGGATCCATTTGTTGACATAAAAATGACAAATACTTCTTTACTATAATTTTCCAGGACACTATCCAGAGGCCTTTTATGACTAACACATGTTCCTTAACCTAAAATTTCTTACATATTATTCTCAATTGCAATGGTTACACATAGATAACCTTGCTCCTTTCTAAAGAATAAAAAAATAGTAGACTATACCATGAAATTATCTGAATAGCCTTTGCTTCCCCAGTGAGAACTGTTCCCTCAAATCAGTTTTCATTCAAAAATAAAAAATTAATAAAAAGGTATTGTTTGTTAAATTGTATGGCTTCCTTTTTCTCAAGGAATGAGAATCCCTAATCTAATATATTAAAACATGGAAAAGAATCAGTAATTGATACAGGAGAGCAACCTAAGGTCACAATAAATTGAAAGCATGAAAAATGCTGGACCTGCAGCCTCTGCTCTGTCTTGTTTTGAGTATGGTTGCAGTTTTGTTATTCTTTTTTACTGATGGCATTCTATGCTTTTTATATTTCTGTGGAAATAAAAGGCAATTTTTTTGTTGAGCAAAAGTAAGTCACGTGAATTTTTTTGTTAAATTGTACCACCCTGCTCCCTCTCTTTTTTTGTCTATGATATGTGACAGGCACTATTGCATCAAATATTGGCCTATAGATCAGATGGCCTAGCACCACCAAGTTGATAAGTCTCATACCCACTTGAGAATACCCAGTCAAAGAACATACCAAAGTGCCCGTCTCCAATTCTTAGTACACTCAACAATGTTGTGCTCTACATTTGTTTCTACGAAATTGCACGCTTTGACATCAAATGGATGATAGTGATCCATTTTAACTCATTATAATGTACAAAGGTAATTTTAAATCTCTCTCAACTGGATTAGAAGAAAGACTATTATGTTAAACCAAAACACACATTCCAGAGCTAAGATCTTCCAGATATCTGCTTGCTATTCTCGATTGTTGGAAACAAACATACATATTATGTTACAAGAAAACGGCATTGACTAAGCTTGTTTGAGGGAGTTTGATAAAGGTGTTGAAAATATGCATTCTTGTCACATAGCAAAGAATTAGTCCACACAACTCCAAAAGAGGTTTGGGCCCAAATTATCTTGGAGTGAAATTTCAACTTCCATTAGACGACTAGCACAACATATTTGCTATAACTGGAGAATAAACGACATCTGATTCCGGAAATGCTGCTTAGTGGAAAATAGAAAAACAATATTTAATGTCCATAATATTGAGTTGGCTCAATTCAAATTCTGTGCCATATTGATCTTTGTAGCAAAGTTACCTGAGGGAGGGTGCAACAATAGAGGAGGCAGCACTCTGTAATACACTAATACCAGTAAGTCGAATAAAGGAGGCCTTATCCTGCTCCAACACATATTTTACACTCGTGCCTACACACAACAAAAGAAAAAAGAACCTGTTTAATTTGAATCATAAAGCACAGGGTTTTCATATAGAGCAAAGTTAATGAACACATTATGTGCCTACCATTAAGAGAAGCTATACGATCAGAAATCCAAGTCCTCGACACCACAAGCAAGGCCACTGCAAAGAATTGTGCACCTTGTTTGTCACATAATGTTGGTACCTGCAATGCATTCAGTTTTAGTACATTTGGTGTCGTCATGTGTATATATTATGCTATGAAAAGGTTCATAAACTCTCCAAAACCTATATATTCAGCATAAACAAAAAAATTCAGCTTGTAGAACTCCCCACTCAATGTCCAATATTAACTAACATTGTCGTCTCACAAACAAGTGTCTGTATAAAGTGTAGAAATGAAATTTCAAATGCTCACAAACAGTTCCATTTCCACTTAAATAATCTACAGATCTGCAATCATTGTAGTATAGCAATAATAATGCACAGAAATCTGCAACAGCAATAATAACAGCAGTAATGACAGAAATAGCAGTAAATACAGCAGTTTATATTAACAATGGCATTTATGATACAGCATTACAGTTTCAGCATTACAATCTCAGCCTGCAAACCCTAGGCTGAACATCCTTCATGGCTGCAGCATACAACAATGGACTGCATCAATCACCTTGCATTGCTCTCCTTACTGCCTGCACATCTTCTATGGGTGAACGAACAACTTGAATGAATGAGGGGGGTTTATTTATACACCCACAAAGTAGTTATGTTCTCCAACTACCTCATAACTTCCCTCAAATTACATTTCATGTGCATTTGCTCTTGCATTACATGACATTTCCACTACAGGACAAAATAGCTTATAATTCTAATTTATCCGACATAATTGAATTACATGACTTTATTCTTACGTACAATATTAAATTGCACTTTACAACATTATTAAATATATGCACGCGCATTTCGTCAAACACTTTGCGTACATTTACAATACCAAAACTGATTCAGCAAATAAGGACGTATCAATTTGCCTGTCTACAGAAAGAATAGAAAGAACTCTCAAAAGAACAGAGGAACACATAACTGGGTTGGCCACTGGGGCCAATGCAAGTAGGATACCTGAGGCAAGTCATCGATGATTTACTGGAAGGCACCATGTACAAGATAGGCATGGGAGTTGACCATCAAAGTTGTTCAGGATGGCACAAACACCAGCAAGGAGAATTTACATCTAAGACATGCTCTCCATAACCCTCAAACTGTTCATCTTTTGATTCATTAGTATCATTGTCACCAAGGGGCAAGAATGCGAAGGGGATGGGAGACAAGGACCTGGACACTGATTTTTGGAAAATGAGTCGGCGGGTACTTGGATATACCAAAATAAATAAAAATACAGTAATTGCATTTTTAAAACTAAAATTTAGCAAATGGAAAACTAGGGCATCGGCAGGGTAGATGAAGCACTTTCTGTTTGTTGCAGAATTAAAGATGAGAATGCTGCCCCAAGAAGGCCCAATGGGGGCACCTGCAGATCCTCTCTTCGATAGACACAGTTCGTTTGCAGATTTATTGAAGGGAAAAACTCCAACAGAGACTGCAGCAGCATAAAAAACTGCACTAAAAAATGCTCTTTGCGGCTGTTGGAAAAGATCAACATCTCAAAGAATCAATGGATGTTTGCCACAGTTGGAATCAAGGCCAAAGATCATCATTGAGCAGAGTATAGTAGAAGAAACGGTCTTTTATAGAGCGAATCATGACCTGATATATAAATTCATGGGTATTCACCATACCCTGAATTTTTGCATTTGTGAGTTCGACAAAACTGGGAGCCTCTTGGTGTGTATTCTTTGTGGTTTATTAGTAATGGATATTTTATTGTTAGTTTTTCCTCACTTGCCAACAGAAATAGGGCATTCGAATCAGAAAAGAGGAATCATGGCCCAGCAAGATTATTTGTTCAGCCATGAAGAGTGGGATTTGATCCCCGAATTGAACCCACTGTTGTCCTCGTTTGGGTCTGATTGTATGCACTCCCAATGGAGTTCTAGAGTGAGCATGTATTGGAAATCATCAGTATTTTCCTTGGAAAATATTTGCGTGTCTCGAGAGACACAATGGAAGGAAACACAGCCATTTATGCTAGATTATGCATTGAAATGGATCTCAGCCAGCCTTTGTCAGCAAAGGTTGAACTCGAAAGTGCAAGACTATTTTGGATTCAGCAACTGAATTATGAGGGGCTGTCCTTCGGGTGTAGAGTTTGCCATATACATGGGCATTTGGCCCAGTCCTGCCCAAACAATATGATCACAAAAATGGGGGCTCATCTGAGAATGTCGTATCTTCCTAAGGAGGGTAAGTCTACAGTCCATAAAGAAGCAGCCAGCATTTCTCAGGGAGATGGTTTTGAACAGCCCAAAAGAAGAAGGCAAAAGAAAAAAGATGCTAAAGAGCAAACCCAGCCCAAGCCCTCAAATAGGTATGAGATCTTCAAGACACCGGTGGAAAAAGAAGAACTCATGGAAGGAGTGGATGGGAATAATGAAAACAATAACAGTCATGTTCAAGCCTCTCTTTTGGATTCTCCTATCCTAGAGCAAGTAATGAAGTGCAATGAGTTACCACAATCAACGATTGCAGGGGCATTGATAATGCATAACCAGGAGCAGCCGATAGTAAAGGATGTCATGATGGGTGTGGCAAAAAAGAACAGAGAAAAGCCAACTCAAGGGATCAGCCAGGTGGAGAACGGACCAAAGAATATAAGCTCTCAAGGAGTGGGTACAAAATCAAATAAGGAATTGATAGCATCTCAAGGAGACAAATTGGTCAACGGGAGATCCGTGAAGACAATAGACTCTTACTAGTCTCAAGGTAACCAATGATTATACAATCATGGAATATTAGGGTTTTAAACAACAGAACCCATCAATCTACTATTCTAAGACTCTTAGAAAAAAGTAAAACAGAATTTTTGCTTATCCATGAGACAAAAATGTCGTTGGATCTCATGTATAAAACAGTAAATAGACTTTGGAGAGGTGTTGGTCATATGGAAGTGGCTGCCCAAGGGCCTCAGGGGGGATAGTTACCTTTTGAAACTCTCTTGAATGTACGACAAAAGAACATATAGCTTGGAGAGGTGTCCTCACATCCCATTTTAGGAACAATGTGACAACTAAGTAGGTTTTAATCACAAATTTCTATGGGGCTCAAAACCTAGATGGTCAGATTCGTCAATGGAAAGCGGTGCATAATATGAGTCTCGAGGGAGGAGTTAGACTAGATTGTTGTTGGGGATTTTAATGCTAAATTATCATCCAAAAATCAGGAAGGGGAACTCCAATTTTGGACTCAAGGGATCACCTTATGATTGCCCAAGTCCGTGCATTACACTTTGTGAGATATTAAATGTCCTGGAACCAACTATACTTGGACTAATAAGAAGAGGGAGCCACATAGCCAAAAGGTGAAATTAGACCCTTTTTTGGTTTCAATAAAGCATTTGTGAAATGGAGTCTGAAATTTCAGATTTTGGAGGGTCGAGTCTCAGATCACTTCCCCATTTTGTTGGAGAGGGGGATCAAGACAGGGCAGTACCATAAACTGTTCAGATTTGAAAAATTTTGGTTACAAAAGGAGGAACTTCGGAAGAAAATCTCGCAGTGGAGGGAAGAGGGACAACCAACATATGGGACAGCGATGTTTAGATTCCACAAGCAGCTTCAGCAAGGATCAATTGAAACAATGGAGGCGAGCTAACAAGACGTACTTCCAAGACCAAATAGCTCCATTGGTGGTCATATGGGAGGAGATGCAACAACTCTTCAAGGAAGGAACAATTACAGAGCAGCTCAAAGAATAGGATGATGAATTGCATAAAGCAGTTAAGCACATTGAAAACCAAGAGGAGATCTATTGGAAACATAAAGCAAGAACCATTTGGTTATTGGAAGGTGACAGAGACCAAATTTTTCCATCAGGCTACTTGTGCTAGGAGACAAATGAACAAGATGGAATCTCTTCAGGATGAGAATGGGCTCTCCTTTGATACGATCCCAAATATTCATTTCCATTCAATGGATTATTTCAATGTTACCGGTACGTTTTGGGTTCGGGTTCGGGTTCGAAGAACCCGGTTCGCCGGTACGGCAAATTTTTTTCTTGGGTTCGTTTTGGGTTCGGCCGTACAAAAATTAATAAAAATCATATATTAATTTACTAAATCAACATCATATATTAATTTACTAAATCAACATTTTCATTTACTAAATCAACATTTGCTAAGCATTTCACATTGGTACAAACACTATCACAATTGGGCTACTTGCATTTTTAATGAACCACATCAACACTATCACATATTGAAATATCAAATATTTTAATATTCATCTTCAATGTCTTCATCAGAAGCATCAACATCAACATGTGATTCATTAGAACCACAAGCAGTAGCAGTAACACTAGCACTAGCACTCCCACTCCCACTGGCACTAGCACCAGCACCAGCACCACTCGGTTGGCTTGGCGAAGCCAAAGCCTCTATGTCAAGTAATAAATCATGGGAGTGGGAAGCATCTAAATCAACATCTTCTGCCCTGACATCCCAATGCTTTGTTGGCCCTTCCCTATAGTTTGATTGCATATGCGATAAAAGGCGCAAGTTGGAATGCACATAGACCAACTCCTCAGCCTTCTTTGTTGCCAGCTTGTTGCGCTTCTGCGAGTGGATAAAGGAGTATGTACTCCAATTCCGCTCGGATGAAGACGAACTTGCAACCTATTAAGAAAATCACAAGTGAAATTTTTTCAAAACTAATGCAAAATAAAAAATTGAAATTATACCTATAAAAATAGAGTTCAAAATTTATAAACCTGTGATAATATTTTGATTGCAAGAGATTGCAAGGTTGGGGTTGTTTGCCCATGCAAATACCACCACATATGAGCATCCTTTTTGTATTTGTCGCGGCAAGCGCTAAGGCTATGTCCTGTAGAGGAAATGAAGTCTGCAAACTCAGTTGAAACTATGTCCTCAATCTCAGGATCGGGATATAGCCTTCTGAATGCTGCCTTGTACCCTTCACTAACTTCAATATCTCTATATGGTGCAACTCTACCGGGCAAAGAAAGGATTTCACTACTATAAAATTTGGGACTCAATGCGAAGGCAAGGAGATGCAAGGGAGTCGTCATTTTGTTCCACCGCTCAATTACAAATGACTGCACTTGTTTGAAAAATGTCTCATGGGGATCTTGCTCTTTTGCATTGATGATGGCTTTGATCTTCTCAATCATTGAGTCGATCCCATCATATACCTCTCCTAAACATGGCTGATCCATGTCTACAAATCGGATCATGCTTATGATAGGCTCGATTATTTTGAGCAAGTAATCAACACGACCCCACCAATCATCATTAAGGATCAACATCTTTATTTTTTGTGCCCTCTCAGTGCTTGACTACCGCCATACACTCCAAAGGTTACTAATAACCATACTTTGCAATGCCTCTCGCACTTTCACAAGTCGCCTCAAGACGATTGTGTGCGAGGCAAATCGAGTCTCAGTAACCTAGTAAAATAAAAAAAAATTAGACAACAAAACAAAAATGTTTTCAAAATTTAAAACAAACTAAACATCATTATACAAAATTCTTACCTTTAACACCTCCAATTTTGAGAATTGCCTGAAGATAGCTTGCGACATGTGATGGTTTGTCACAAACATTTGAATGTCTTCGGCCTCGGCATAAATTTCTTTTATCCATTCAATTTGTTTCCCCAACTTTTGCAGTATTAAGTTGAGTGAATGGGCAGCACAAGGTGTCCAAAATATATGCTCGTACCTTGCCTCCACCAACATCCCCGTTGCTCTACAGTTTTTGGCATTGTCCGTTATGACTTGGACAACGTTTTGAGAGCCCACCGATTCTATTGCTTCAATCAAAATGTTAGCAATGAATTGGGCATCTTTCACTTGCCCTTCACAATCAACTGCTTTCAAAAACATTGCCCCCTTGGGACTTATTGCAATGACATTTATCAAAGGGCGATTTTGTGCATCTTTCCATCCATCAGAAACGATGGACAACCCTGTTTCAACCCATGAATCTCTGATGGGCTGCAATGAATCTTCTACAATTTTTTTTCCTTTGTCAACAAAGTGGTGCGCACCTTCTCATAACCTGGGCCTTGGTACCCTTTTGGAGCCTCATTAATGGCTTTCACCATATCTTGCCAATATGGTGATCTAACCACATTGAAAGACAAGTCGTTGGCATACACGCAACGTGCAATCATCTGATCTGCAATGTCCCTAGACTCGTTTTGGAATGCCTTCTCCAATGGTCCCTTTGTTCTTTTCCGTGAAAGAGAAGAATCCTCTTCATGTGTGGAAGGTGTGGCTGAAAATGGATGGGGTGCAACCACAAATGGGCTGCCAGCATGAGGTGGGGCAGTAGGTGGCTTCTTCGATCGAGATCCTTTCTTTGCCAAAGGATGACCTGATTGTAAAGTAGCTAAAGCATCTGCGTCTTCTTGTTCTTTTATGTATTGCATGATCACAGATGTTGGCACTGGTGCATCTTTTGACCCTGGGCAAGCTCTGATGCCTTGGCCAGGTAGAGCACACAAATGAGCTTTCACTCGGTTGTATGAGCTGCTATACCGAACATTGCAGGTATTACAAACCCATATGTAGCCCCCACCCCTGGAATCTGCTCTAACATAGTGACATATTTCCATAATGGGGCTTTTGGATCAATTCTAAATCGGGACTTGCCTACTGAGCTTGCACTTGTTGCCATTCTAATTTATACTCTGCAAGTGAAAACTAAATGTCTAAAAATTTGTCCTTTACTTGATGAACTTTGAACCTGAAATAAGGAATGGTAGCTAAAAAATTAAAATGGCAGCAAGTTGTGAGGAAAAATAATTTTTTTTTCACTTGGTAAATGATTTATAAATTTAAAATTTAAAATTTAACAAGTACCATAAAAATTAAAATATAATATTGAGACTAAGTTATAAGGTTTAACTTTTAAGTTTAGGTTTGTGATTTAGACTTTTAGTTCAAGAACAAAATTAAAGCATGAAAAGAATTAAGATAAGAAATAAAAAAATTAAATATGATTTAGATTAAATTATAAATTTATTTTTAAAATATTGTTAATTAAATTATTTTAATTTATATAAAGTTTTAAAATTTGTAATAACTAATATATCTATCTTCTTATAAACCATATATATAAATTATTAAATATTAAATTCAAATTATAAATTTATTACCGAGGACAAATTCAAAATGGACAAATTATTAAATATGTTAATGAGGGATATTAAAAGAGATTTGGGTTGGATGGCAAACTGTATTGAAAAACGAAAACCTAACCACCAAAGATGAACCAAACCTACTAGGGTGCGAATTCTTGTTAGCATGCGTATATAATATACATTAAATGGTAGTCGGAGATTTGGTTGGAGCCAAGCTGTATTGGAGGACGTGCTGAAACATGTGAAATGTTTTCGTTGAAATTTCCCTTTCAAATTTATACTACAAAGAAGGCAAATTAAAATTATATATATTCTTTTTCAACTAAATTTAAAAAATTGCCATTCGGAAGGTCATTTGCCCTCCAAGTCAAGTAGTCGGTTTCAAGGGATAAAAATTGAATTACCTCGTCCCTTGGGCCATTCAACTACAAAAATTAGTTTAATGAAAATCAAGATAATTACTTTGTGTATTTTCACCTTCAAAGTTAAAAACATTTTTAAAATCGATGTGCATTTTCTTTAATGATTTCGCATGGACTACTTACCAAAATCATACGGTTATGTGTTTTGTTGAAAGGTTCAACTCTTGTTTTAATGTCAAGTAAACACTTAACTGGGATGGAGTGGTTTTTTATTTGTAGTCAATCAATAAAATTATAAAATGGGGAGTAAACTAGATGAACTGAATAAATGATATGTAAAAAAACTCACGTCCATATATATTTTTTAATTTTACTTTTTACATTATATTACTTAATTAAAGTAAATTTAAACTACTATATAAGACTTAAACAAATAAAAGTCATACATTAAAATTTCTTTAATTTATCTATTTGGAAAGCTTAGCTGCTAATTTGAAAACTGATATTAATAATCTTTATTATATAAATAATCGCCATTTGAAAATTAAATAATTTGAAATTTCCCTTTCAAATTTATACTAAAAAATACATGTCTACGTGTCTTCAAACTCCTATGGTGGATTATAAAATAGTGTCACAAGCTTACTAAATATACATACTAAGATTTAAATCAGAGATTCAGAGGAGGAGGGCATTCGTAGAGAGGTGAAGGGCCGAAGGCCAAACCAGATGAATCTCCTATGGTGGATTATAAAATAGTGTCACAAGGTTACTAAATATACATACAACTCAGAGATTCAGAGGAGAAGGGCCGAAGGCGTTCGCAGAGAAGAGAAGGGCCGAAGGCGTTCGCAGAGAAGGGTTTTTGTTCTTAAATTTTTGTGAAGGCTTCGCTGAGAGGAGAAGGGCCGAAGGCGTTCGCTGAGGAGAGAAGGGCCGAAAGCGTTCGCAGAGGAGAAGGGTTTTTGTTCTTAAATTTTTTTGAACTTGTTTAATGTTGAATTTCTACATTTTTATAAAATTTATCTTTACTTTCTAATATTAATCTAAAACATTGTAGAGGAAGAGCTAACATACCTGACCAACAAGCTAGGATTTGGAGGAGTTCTTTACAATTTGAAGCACACTGCAAGCTATGGAGGAGTGCGAGGAGTTCTCTGCGCCGCGAGCTAGGGTTTCACTTTCACAAACATCACGAATGGTTGAATTAGCAGCTTAGCTTAGAAGGTCATGTTTTTTTTACTTCGCGATGCCACTTGCAACGGGAGTAAAGGGAAGTAGGTGGAGTAGGTGGAGTATGTGGGAGTGGGGTCTTAGATTTTTACATTTTAATTTTTTATATTCGCATTCAGTATTTAATTTTTTATAATATTATTTTATTCAGTAATATTTATTAATTTTTATAATATTATTTTATTCCGGTTCCTTGTGGGTTCTGTCCAGGGTTCCGCCCGGGAGACCCAAATACGGACGGATCCGTTGTTCGACGGACCCGGACGTATTCGGGTCTCCCGGGCGGAACCCTGGATGGACCCACAAGGAACTGTTGCCACATTTTGCACGGGGTGCAATGTTTTCAATTTTTGTAAGAGAGCTGCTCTTCCCTTTCCCTCTTCCTCTCTTTCCCCTTCCTCTTCTCCCCCTTTCTCTCTCTTCCCTACATTCTCATTCTTCCCTCTTTCTCTTGAGCCCCTCAGTCAAATCTCAAAAATGACAAAAGTTGCCCTGAAAAATGGCTAAGTGTCAGGGCGCACTCCGACTTCGCTACATTCTCATTCTTCCCTCTTTCTCTTGAGCCCCTCAGTCAAATCTCAAAATGACAGAAGTTGCCCTGAAAAATGTCTAAGTGTCAGGGCGCAATCCGACTTCGCAGCGAAGTCGGAGTGCGCCCTCCAGTTGGAGCGCAGCAGGAGTGCAAAGTGCGCAGTGCGACAGAATCAACCAGAAGAACAAGTGTTATGGGCGCAACCCGACTTCGCAGCGAAGTCGGAGTGCACCCTGCTTTCTGGGCACACTTGGTAGCAGGCTGGCAGGAAAAATGACTAAGTGCTGGGGCGCAACCCGACTTCGCAGCGAAGTCGGAATGCGCCCCCTTTCCAGGGCAAAGTCCGTACGGCGGCAGAAATCAGCTTTCACCTATGCGCAACCCCACTTCGCAGCGAAGTCGGAGTGCGCCCTTCGACAGGTGCGCAGTAGGGGAATAAACTCAGAAATGCACCCAAGGCATGAAGGCCTTCCCGATCGCAGCTGTTTTCTACTCGCGCAACCCGATGGCGCTCCGATCCTGGGCGAAGTTGGATAAACTGCCTTTGAAGGCAGACACGTGTCAAGCAGCATCATCCGACAAGTGTCCAACTTTGGGATCTGAGCCAAGACGTGCCAAGCAAAAGGACAAGCATGGGATGCACTACTTATGCCAGCTGCCTCATTTAAAGCCGATTGGAGGTTCCACCTGCTTCAACTACCCGCATTCCTGCCGATGAGAAGTTCTACCTAACGCGCTGCCACGTATCTGTACAGCCTTCAGGGAGACCATGCTGCAGGTACAGTCCTGCCCGACAAAGGTCAGCATTAGTAGCTCCATGGCCACTTTTGTCAGCTAATGTTTGACTGGGACTTTGTGCCCATGAATGTAATCGGGAGGGACTCGGGCTATAAATAGCCACCACGTTTTCATTGTAAAGGGGTGGAAGGGGAATGTCTGTTAGGGAACCATTGTAGCTATGCTTCTGCTTCTTAATATAAAGTATATACCTGGCTCTGTTCTACTACTTTTATTTTTTATGTTGCCTCTCTTTTGTCATATTTCTTGTGTCATTGCTCGCTGTTGTGCTGAACTCTGAACTCCAGCATTTGATGGCCAAGTACTCCTGGACTTCATAGATCAGAGGATACATAGAATAAATTAGGTAGCAGTTCCTTCAGTTGTGTGTTATGTTTATGTTGCTGTCCGTAGTGGTGATTGATGCGTTGCCGTACTGTTAGTTCCTTGGAGGGAATGTCTGTTAGGGGACCATTGTAGCTGTGCGTACACTTCTCTGCATAACACATATACTTGGATCTGACATTTCTTGGTTACGTTTTGTATTTATGTTGCTGTCCGTAGTGGTGATTGATGCGTTGCCGTACTGTTAGTTCCTTGGAGGGAATGTCTGTTAGGGGACCATTGTAGCTGTGCGTACACTTCTTTATATAAAAAGTATACTTAGATTTGGCAGTTTCTGGTTATGCTTTGTATTTATGTTGCAGTAAGTAGTGGTGATTGATGTGTTGCCGTACTGTTAGTTCCCCCCACCCAACTCCAATCACCTTTGTAAATTCTTTCCGCATTTTTATCTCTTTCCTGCACTCTCATCTTAAACCATAAAACCCCACAGGAAGCCGGCCTTCTCCGGAGATTGGCACGGAAGGCATTCCTTCCTTCCGGCCTTTCAATCTGGTGGGCGAATCTGGGCGCGTTAACACAAAATCCTTTCCTCATGGCAGATTCGTAACCAACGGGAACCGGTTCCAAGGTTCTCTGTGGGTCCGTCCAGGGTTCCTCCTAGCAGTATCCGGGTCCCCCAAGCGAAACCCTGGACGGACCCACAGTCGAATCGAACCCGGGTCCGTACCAGGAACGCGCGGATACGGGGGTCTAGGGGGACCGAACCGGTAACACTGGATTATTTTGCTAAATTGTTTAAGGTATGTTGCAAGACAAAGAGGCTCAAAAAGAAGTTCTTGATGTCATATCCTCTATTATCTCTGAAGAACAAAATCAAGCCCTGCTTAGACCCATTGATAGAGAGGAGCTGAAGAAGATAGTCTTTGGAATGAGTACAGGAAAAGCACTAGGTCCAGATGGCTTCCCAATCGAGTTTTTTCATACCTTTTGGGATAGCTTGGAGGAGGATGTAATTGTTGTTATAGAGGAGTCCAGAGGCAGTAAAAAAATGCTTAAAGCATTAAATCATGCATTCGTTGCCTTAATTCCGAAAGGGGAGGAGGGGATGCATATTTCAGATTACAGACCTATCGCCTTATGCAATGTCATATACAAAATAATCACAAAGGTAATGGCTGAGCGGCTAAAACCTCTCCTACATAGCATTATCTCCTCGAAGCAAGGGGGTTTTGTAGAGGACATGCAGATCTTGGATGGTGTGGTTCTAGCTCAGGAGGCAATCCACTCAATGCAAAAATCTGGCAATAGAGGAATGTTCATAAAATTGAATATGTCAAAGGCTTCTGATAGGGTGGAGTGGAGATTCTTGTCAAGGATGCTAGCAGCCTTCAGTTTCTCTCAGGATCGGATATAATGGGTCATGAGTTGCATTTCTACTCCAACATACACAGTGTTAATCAAAGGCCTTCCCTCGCAACCGTTTGGAGCCACTCGAGGCCTTCGTTACGAAGATCCTTGTTCCCCTTATATTTTTCTCATAATGGCTGAAGGTTTGGGTAGACTCATCTTAAGGAGAAGACAACAGGGTTTGCTAATAGGTATCAAGGTGGATGAGTAGGTTTTGACTCACCTAGAGTTTATGGATGACACAGGATTGGTGGGAGTGGCCAACTTCAAGGAAGCAATAATGATTAGAGATACTCTTAATGTTTACCTTAGGGCCACAAACCAAGTCATCAATGATAAAAAATCCAAAGTGGTCTTCTTCGATCTTGATCGAAGACTTCAAGACAGAATTTTACAGATCTTAGGATTCATGAGGACTTCTCCCCCAATGATATATTTGGGGGTCCCCTTGCATTTTAAAAAACCGAATATAGATATCTGGAGGAATCTTTTGGATAGTACCAAAGAAAGAATTAATCATTGGTCTCACAAATGGTTAAGATTTGGGAGTAAATTAATGTTTTTGCAGTTAGTCATTCAGGCCAGGCCAATTATAAATTTTCTATCCTTGCTGCCCCACACATACCATATGGAAAGAATTGGACAAGATGTAGAAAAATTTTATGGGGAGGAGTAAAAGCAGAGAGGAAATGGTACTTAGTAGGTTGGGAGAAAGTAAGCCAGACCAAGGCAAAGGGAGGTTTGGGACTGAGGAGATCAAAGCTAAATAATTAAGCTTTGCTGGAAGTGGATCTCCCAGGCAACTTCTTTATTCAGTAGAGATTTAACTAGTAAATATCTTGGACAGATGAACCCAAATGAGGTGAGTTGTTTCCCTTTGAATGGTAATAGGTCCCTAGTGTGGCAGGCTCTCAATTTAGGATCTCATGTAGTGAAAGATGGATTATTTTCGAAAGTAGGGAGAGGGGAGAAGGCAAGATTTTGGACAGGTTCATGGGATCAATACCTACCTATCATTGTTGAATTCCCAGAAAATGCAACCAGTAAAAACAGGCATGGAAAGCAAGGGTTGGATTAATATTGAAAGATATTTCAACACCAATCAGCTAAGTGATTATAGGTTTAAGCAGTTTAAGAAGTTGGACAAGTGGCCAATTCCAATCCCTCTAGAATTGACACCCGTCATGACTAAAATCTTGGTAGAAAGATTTCTCACATATGGAGATGAAGAGGATGAATTAGCTTGGGGATATGGGAGCCTCGAAGTCTACACAGTGAAGGATGGATATGAAAAGAGCCTTCCAGAACCTCCTCATGAAGCAAAAGCCTTAGCTATCAAATTGTTTCTATCTGGGCGGTCAGACAAGGTTATAGGAGGATAATCATAGAATCAAATTCTCAAATCTTGGTAGGAGCTCTAGATTGCATGAGCTTTGGAGACGTGGAGGTTGAGGATTCTTGTCACCCAAATTAAGGAGTTGTGGAGGGAATTGGATGATGTGATACCGATTTATGTGGGTAGAGATCTAAATAAAGTGGCAGACTTCTTGGCTAGGACGGGTGCTGAGAAGGATGTTGGGGTTCAGTGGCACAATGGCATCGCTATTGAGGATGAGAGGATTAGGTAGGTTGGTGAGCAAATCCAATGTTTGGCTAATTTGGACAGCCATTGTAGACATATGGTTTAGGAGATTTGGTTCCACTCTACATCTCCTTTTAGTGTTGAAACCAAAAGTGGTTAGTACTTAGGATCTTGGGTTCTAGAGTTATGGAAATTTGTTGGAAAGTTAAAAGGAGGAAACGGGTGCTCTTCATGGCTAAGGCTGGGAGAAGTCTCATCCCAACTTGCAAATAATATTGTTTTAATATACTTTTTTCAGATTCTTTTTCAAAAAAAAAAACTAAAATTTAGCAAACACACAGACCATAAATAAAAATTTAAAAATAATCGAGATACAAAATGCATAAACATTTGAAGTAGCCTATATGAGTAGAAATTATACTCATAATTTGCGGTCCTTAAAATATATTAACCACTACCAATATTGAAGTCTTCAAAAAAATATTAACAGCCACCAATAATTTAAAGGAACCGAAGATATTGGAAAAAAAATAAAAATGTAAAAATGGGTGCCAACCAATCAGAGAATATGGTATGGGAAAACCATCCTGCCAATGGAATTTTTCCATCTGTCTTCACCTCATTAAAATCAAAATCCAAGTCTTGGTCAATCAATCAAATAGTCTGCTATAAATCAATCCATCAATCAATATAGACGGGTCTGTCAAGAAAGGCCCTTGATCTATCCTAAGAGCACTCACCCCTCTCCCTCTCCCTCTCTAGAATTCAAAATCTCAGTCCTAGGCCCTCTTCTCTCCTCAAAAGAGACAACCATGTTCTCACTCTCAGACGAATTTCAGAATCAAAATTGAAGTCAAGTGAAACAAAGTGAAATAACAATCTGGAAAGTGGCATGTCTTTAAGATACTCTCATTTTTTTTTTGGAATGCTAATGTTCTATACTTACTTATTTACATACATCTCTACTCTTACTTCACATGCAATATTCACAGCAATGCTTTTCACTTTATTACATACATTTGTATTTTATTGAGTGCAGATATTCATTGTACCTATTTCTACACTAAAATAATATAGAAAATACTCAAATAGTAATTGGATTTTTTTCATTGTTATTTTTTTTTTTTGAATTTAGTGAAAAACCCCTTGCGGGGCCGCCTTGGTCTGAGAAACCACGACCAGGGGGTTCTACACCATCAAAATCACCCGGGAGTCGCGCCCGGCCCTGACCGCACCAGCATAATCAACTGGATTTTGGGTACCCAATGTGCGTTTGGTAGGGTGGAGATTCGAACCAGGGACCTCCCTTGGAGGATTGCCCTACCCTCTCCAACTCACCTACAGCACGTGGGTTTTTCATTGTTATTTTTTATTATACAATCAAATGTTCTATATTTACTTACACTATTTTAGTTGCTAAAATTTGAACTTAGTGACACCCATTTCTGTTTAAATTGCTTCAGCCATTTTTGTTGCTTCATGATAGGTTATGCTGAGAATACACTTCTAATTCATATTTCCTATCAGAATACCCCCTTCTAATTCTTCTTATTTCCTGTCAGCATACCCCCACGCACCTACAGCTGCTATTGCTAGTTAATATGGCTAGTTTACTATTCTACAGAATGATAATTAAAAAGTTTGCTTTCAGTGTACTTTTCCACAATGTAGCATTAACATAGACAAGTCCTATGGTGAGTGCAAGTTAAGATAACAATCTAGAGGTCATTTACAATTACATCATCCCTTGTGATCAATTAAAATGCATTTTGAGTAGTTTTATGATCTAAGAAATCTAGCAAATTGCACAACTTGAAGCGCATAATTTCAAGTAATTAATAGCTCATTAACCCTGGTTACATTAAACCTGACTAGCATACAGTCATTAACATGTGGTTGATAATACTTTATTTGTTGAAACATATTTCCAAATGTTTGCATTACAACAATGAGCTAGGGAAGATGTCCTAGGATGGAGACCAAAGATCAAAAAGATACAGAGATATTAAATTCATGTAAAGTAAATATTGGCGTAGTAAGTACCAGTATTTTTAGGAGTGCAGCTACTCTTGCTGGCATTCTACGAGCATTCGCCTTCAACAGGGGAATGTTAGGAACTGATCCTTGAGGTTCTTTTGGTGGAGACGTTGCTAGTACTTCACCCACATATGATTCAACTGATTTTGAATTGTCATATGCAATTTCCTCCTACATAAGTCAAATACAGACAATTTTAAGGTTCTTGTATTGATGATACCAGTGGAACCTTCGGAAGGGGGGTGAGGAGTGGGGAAACTTAGAATACAGATGGACAAGATAAACTTCCGTACCCCTTTTGTTGAGGCAAACACTTTCTGCACTGTCAATGCATCACTTTTACGTTCTGTTTTCATTATTTCATTATCAGATTCATCATTTCCTATTTCATGAAGGCATGGTACAGAATCCCTGCATAAGTAGCGAAAAATATGTTATAGTCAAACTAATAATACTTCTGATAAGTAATCAGTATCCAGAAAGAAATATTTGTATAAATAGATTAAAATGCTTACACCAACCTTTTGTAATGAACACTCCAGCTGCCTTCTCCATCTAAAGACAGAACTGTATCATGGAATGCTACAAGAGCAGGCCTGTGAGATATTGTTATGCATGATGTGCCCATTGCACGGACTTTTGCACAGAACCGCTCTTCCATGTCTGTAGTGACAGCACTAGTACACTCATCTAGAATAGCAAACTTAGGCTTGTGGTAAAAAAGTCTTGCCATACCCAATCTCTGTTGTTCCCCAAGGGAAAGTTCATCACCCCAATTTACTTCTTTCTCAGGAAGATAACGATCTAATAGATACTCAAGGTCAACCTGCAAATTATAAAAGTAACTGAGATTCCATTTCTTAAATATCTACGTAATGAGTTGATATATCCATAAATGAGTCAGAATGGCTACTAAGCAGTGGCATACAATTTGCTCAAAACTGAAAAGAACCTGCTAATCTCCACTAATTCCATGGAAAGATTAAGATACTTCAAAAGCATCAGTTCAAAACAGATAGAAGACAAACACAAACATTTTTAAGTAGCTCACGCATCCCTTCCTCAGTAAGTGGCTCAGTTTCCTCTGCTGCAGTAAGGGGATAGATTAGCTGCTCGCGCAAAGTGCCAAAAGCTGTATAAGGCCTTTGTGGAACATAAAATATCTCATTATTAAGATCTGATCCCAGCCCTGGCTTTTTAATACAACCAGCCACCAATGGCCAAAGGCCTCCAAGAACACGAAATAAAGAGCTTTTTCCACTCCCATTAGGACCTATAGCATGAACACAGAATAAATATGGCATTCGTTAGAAAGAAACAAAAAGAAAAAGGCAACAGTTAATTTTAACACTCTCTCAATAGTAATCCAAATGCTTGCAAGAAGGTTGTTTTCCATGAATTGAATAAGTGCCTTCCCAAAAGAAAAGAAATATAAGGACAGGCAATGGCTAAATCACTCTAGCAGACAATGGAACAGGCAAGATATACAACATTAATAATTTCCACCAACTTGTCATTCAATATTGCAAACTTTGTTTCAACCAAGATATTATTATAAATGGTGGTTGCATAGCTTCATAGACCATACATACCAGTGATAAGAAGATTAGACCCAGGTTCTACTTTCAGGGTCAAATCTTCAACTAAGGTGTTCCCAGTTGGTGTCACAACCTGATAACAAAAGCACTCACAGAAGTAAAATACTTTGTACTAAGCACCTAAAACTGGAAGCAATGTAAAATGAAAATGTGTAGCTGGCCCTCTATTACAAACCCTAAGCTAAAAAAGATGGAGAACATTTGTTCCCTATATACATTTTAATCAATACCTTGACACCATCAAATTCAATATGCTTTGCTTCACTAAAGTAGCTCCCACTCTCTTTATTTTGGAGTGCACGATTTCCACCAGCAACTCTCAGCTCCCTTGCAACAATCATCAGTTCACGAATACGGTCTGCATAACCACTGAAATTTCAACAAAGATATTATCTTATATTAGCAATATTCTATCAGCAAATAAAAGTAACATAGACATTTTGCATAATACTCTATACCAAGGTTCCACGAGCCTGGAGGACAGGGGGAGATGGGGACGCGTTTCTAGGACGGGGGGGGGGGGAACGGCAGGCCGATTTTAGGGGACGGCTGGGGGGACGGCTGATATAATACTATAAATTTTTTTAGAAATTTAGAATAATCCACAAATTCCACGCACAACAAAAATGAAAAATACTAAAAACTTAAAAGTATACATGTTCTTAAAACATGTTTCAATCTGAAATGAACTCAGCTATTAGCCTATTACTAAGTGCAGCCATTTCAACAAATGTAACTTGAAGGTTCAGCCAAGGATATCAAGTGCAATCTCTAACAGTCAACCAAAATAGTTGCTATTGCTCAAGTAATGAATGCCACACTGTTCAGCTTTTAACATTCAAACAATAACAATCATCATTTTTAAAGCCACCAATGTTCAAGCAAAGACCATTTTTTTATTTTTTTCAGTCACCAATGTTCAAACAAAGACAGTTCTCAGTTTTTACTTTTTGGCCATCAATGTTCAAACAAGATAGTCGTTGGTTTTCACTTTTCTCTGTTCAGGCAAGATAGTTATCTAATTTTCAGCCATCAATGGTCAATCAAGACAGTCATCAGTTTACAACCCTTGCTATAAATTATAAAAGCAAGACAGCTTTACTGTTCAGTCTCTAGCAATTCTGCACTGCTGTCCAATCATTAAAGTAATACTTAAACATTGACAACCACCATTGTTCAGTTCCCACCATGTAAGCAATGACAGTTACTCCTAACTGTTCAAATATGACAGCCCTTTTTTTTAAATTTAAGTTTGTATCATTTTTTTTTTTTTTTTTGGGCATGAGACGCCCAGCCATGGGGGACGGCTGGGCGTCCTCGGGGACGGCTGCCCTGCCGTCCCCCAAAAGGGGGACAGGGGGAAACGTCCCCCATGCCGTCCCCTGTCCCTGGGGACGCAAGGGACGGGGGGACACGTTCCTGTGGAACCCTGCTCTATACTATGCTTTATTTCTTTTCTTCCTTTCTACACAAGCAGACAACTCATCATCCCTGGATCTGTTTATAATACATTTTAACAATTACTATTTTCCTACAACTGATATGCACTGTCAGATTGAATGGGAATCACTCTAAATAACACAGAAAGAGACTGTCAAAAGCAAGTAGAGGTATTATAATGCCATTAACCTTAGCCGGTTGAGTCGCCGTGAACTAATGGAGAGTGTTCCCAATGCCTGGAACAAAGATATAATGACGCTAGTGTGGTAACGCAAGTTGCTCAACATTTCAGCACGTCCTAACGTCGACGTATCAGGCTTCAAATTGCCAGAAAAGAATGGTTCAATGATGAGAACTACCCCAACTGTAGCACCCAAGTACTTCAAGAAAAAGTCCTGTATCATTCCAAACCACCAGTTTGTGTGCAGAACGAGGTTCATGTGCCTGACCAAGGTTTTAAAACGATTTTGTATATGGGATGCCTCCCTATCCTCGCCACCATAAAATGCAACACTTTCTGAATGGCCTCTTAATCTAGAATGTAATTGTCGATAATCTCCTTCCAACTGTTGTTCTTTAGACATCAGTTTCCCAAAAGATGGAGAAAGGTTTCCAATTACGAGACCTGCACCAGTAACATAAGCCTGCAATGTAGAATAGGAATACCACTTATCAGATTACATAAACAAGTGTGAAGAACTTCAAAAAATAAAAATCATCTCTAATATGAAATGATAAGAACTATAAAAATGCATTTTACCAGTATCCACAAAACATATTTAGGGCTTGCGTAAGAACAAAGACGCCATGTATACAGTAGTCCATCAGACACTGCTGTTAAGTCTTCTCTTATAAGATCAGACAACTCTGAACAGAACTTTGGAACATCACTTGCAATTCTTTGTTCTGGGTTAGATGTTCGGCTATCCACATGAGAAATCTTGTAATATGTCATGTTCTGCAAGAAGTCACAGCAATAAGAAAGAGTTTAATAGAAAGCAATAAAAAACATAAACATCTATGGGAAAGTTTCATTTTACTATTCAAAGAAATCAAGGACAGGATCATTCACATGGGTGCATCCAATTAATAGAAAGCAATCAAAAACATAAACCTTTAGGGGAAAGCTTCATATTTCTATTCAAAGAAAGCAGAGATAGGATCATTCACATGGGTGCAACCAATTAATAGGTGCCATACACAACACGGTCACAATCATCTCGATTCTCGAAGCATGTAATCAGCTGCACGTCTACCATGCTAGACATCTTGATTGAAAACCCTGTGCATTATCACTGTACAAAAAACTTGCCATTTACCATTTTATGGTTGTAAATGGTCAACCAAGGCTCTAACAAAGATTTGTATAAGCACTGAAACAATGAAAGAAAAAATTAAAAAAAACTTATCCATCCCTGTCCCATCATGTCTAAATATCACATTTTGTTTATAAGAAAAAAATTGCAGTGTGTCAACACAAGGTGCGGCCAAACAGATTTGCTATAAAATTTAACCCCTCTAATGAAAGTAAAAAAAAAAATGTCACTACCTAAGCTAGACACATTTCAGTGCCAGTCTGTACGGAGGGCAAAAGAACTGAACACGCTCAAAATGTGTGGCACAGATCACACTGACAAAAAGTAAAAAATTGTTTTTAAAAATCCATTGTTAGAAAGGCTTCTAAATACTGGCATATCTCAGATTTCAAACATCAAAAACAAACAGATGATCATGACAATAATAATGTCTTTATAAAGATTTAAGGACACTTCTTTTGTAATAGGCTGAAGTGTTATCCATCAGCTAAACATTCCCTTCATGTATAGGGGTTAGCTAGGCATCCCTTTTGGCAACAGGGATAGCTGAGCAACATCATTTGGCATGAACCATCCTATGTAGCATGCTCACAACATTTCCCCGAGCCCTCCTCTAACTGTGGCCATTCTGATGGATGCACAGTCTTTATCTGGTGTTGGTATGCTACCATAAAACTCTCATGCACAATAAAACATTAGCACACAATGGAAAATAGGACTTTATGGAAGCACAAGAGATGACACAATGAAAACAGAAGCAACTGTATTATAAACACAAATTACAGCATTCCAAGGAAGCTCACCAAATTGACTTGTGAGCAAACATGGCACTCCTATTGAGCCTCCACCTCGTGTGGACTTGCCCAACGACTATGCTCCACACTGTCACTCTAACTATTAGGATCCTACCTAACATCATTACATAAATTCTATACTCAATGCACATGGGCTGCTATGATGTAACTGATACTAATTAATAAAGATCTAACCGTTTCTTTTATTAGATACTAGCTCAGGTCTCTCACTTGCATGTGGAACAACCCTTGAGCATTAGCGTTAGGGTACATAAAGAATCTATATAACGACAAGGATGATAAGTACTCCCCAGGCCACAAATGCGTGTAGCACAAACTGTATTTACTTGATGTGAGCAAACCTTCCATTCAGGAATCTCATGACGAAGAGGAGGACAATAGAGAAGAAGATCCACCTATAGAAAAACTAAATTGACCGAGGACCAACTACCGGAGATTTTTGTTCATGCCTTAGCAGCAATTTCCACTCCTCAAACCATGAAAGTGGAAGGGTATTTCAAGGGTCAACGCCTCATAATCCTCATTGATTTAGGTAGTACACACAATTTTATTAATCCTCGAGTGGCCAAACAAGAAGACTGCTACATATACTCGTGCAATTCTTTTGAAGTCATGATAGCCAATGGAGGAGTCTTGCCTTGCAAAGGAAAATGCAAAAATGTAAAGGTGTGGATGGGTGACTACAATCTCAAGACGGACATGTTTGCCCTTCCTTTGGGGGGTTGTGATATAGTACTAGGAACTCAATGGCTTCGTACGCTAGGTCCGATAGTCTAGGAGTTTTATGAACTTTGGATGTAATTCACCTAGCAGGGAAAGCAATACACTCTCCATAGTATGCCCACCAATACTACCCAACCAATCAGTTCCCATCGAATAGAAAAAATTTCAAAGAAGTCATCTCAAAGGGCAGGGGCATAACTGTTTGCAATCTAGGCTCAAACTACCTCTAATACAATTCAGCTAGCTTAAGTGCAACTACTTGTGGGAAAAGATGCATGCATGTTTGCCAAACCACAAGAATTACTACCACAACATATGCCTATGCCTATTCTAGCAAATGTTGGGACGGATATTTCCATGCATTTTATTGAAGGGCTTCCAAACTTTGGAGGCAAAACAGTCATTCTGGAGGTGCTAGATCATCTCTCTCAATATGCTCACTTTTGTCCTCTAGCTCACCCCTATAAGGCCCCCATGGTTGCTCACATACCCTTGGAATCCCTTTTTCGCCTTCATGCCATGCCCCACTCCATCGCTTCTCCCACCTTCACCAGTCATTTTTGGCAAGAACTATTCAAACTGCAAGACACACACCTCAAAAGGAGCTTTGCATACTATCCCCAGATAGATGAGCACACAGAATTTGTTAACAAGTGCTTGGAACCGGTTTATGTACATCCTCCCCCATCAATTTCATCACATATTCCACCTAGTTTCAAAGTTTTGGCAATAGATTTCACTTTCTGACAACGTGAACTACTTCTTCAACTCCTCGAGGACAATTTGGCGATGGCACAGAACAATATGTGGCAGCAAGCTGATTACCACCACTCAGAGCACATTTTTAATGTGTTACAATGTATTGGGCTTGTGACCTGCAAGCTCACATTGCCGCCCTCTAAGATACATCCAATTTTTTCAAGTCTCCACCTTGAAGATTGGTTTGTGGCAATTGTGTATAGGTTCAAACAATGGTTCCAAGTTGAATACAAAAGGGTCCGTCATCGTAGAGCTCAAAGTATTTTGGATTGACAGACACGTACATTCCAAAAGATGCTACATGGGAGTCACTCCGTCAACTCCGTCAGAAGTTTTTTCAGGCTTTGAGCACAAAGCTTCTTCAAGGGGAAGGGCATGTTAGTCTATCCTAACATCATTATGTAATTTTTGTACTTAGTGCATGGGCCACTATGATGTAACTGATAATTATTAATAAATATGTAATTGTTTCTTTTATTAGGAGTTACTAGCTCAGGTCCCTCACTTGCATGTGGACCAACCCTTGAGCATTAGCGTTAGGGTAGATAAAGAGTCTATATAAAGACAAGGGTGGAAATGGAATGTATCAAGTATTTTTCTCAAATTGTAACGAAGCTCTACTTCCAAGGAGGTTGCCCCCTAGAAGAGGCCTACGATATCAGATTCTCTTGATTAATAAAGTTGTTGCATTTCTATTCAATATTTCTCAAGCACTCTATTATTTCCTTTCTCGTAATTCTGCTAATTTCTGCAATTATTGTTGTGAATGTGCTTGATTTTTTAATTAAAGGTTCCCAACACTGGCAATCTTGGCCACACCTTGGACAAAGAGACACTCTTTTCTAGCTAGCTTGGCTTGCTAGCTCTCACTCACACACTAGACTCTCTATTACTTTCTTGAGCTCACACCTGCTCAACTTGACTAGGCTTGGCTTGCCTCCCATGAGGGATGTCTCCCTTATTTATAGGCTCATGGGAGCTCGATATGACATGAATGCAGAACTCTAGATGGACACATGGCAACACTTTCTAGAGATCTTCTTTTTGGACTCTTTCATAATATCAAGATATTTGAGATATCTTTCTTGGACTTTTCTTATGATCTTTTATAATTACATGAGATAGTCCAAATATCACATGTTTCTAAAGATTTTCCTTTTGGACTTTTCCTATAATTACATAATACTTTCAAAAGTACTTTTGATTTCCCTGTTGAACCTTTCCTATAATTACATAATACTTCCAAAAATACCTTTGACTATCTTAGATTTTTAGAGATTTTATTATTTACAACATATCTCCTTGTGACAAACACTTGACAAGGACAATTTACAATGACCATGACACTTTTACTATTCATTGATATTATTCACTTTTACTATCCGTTGTTACTTTTTACCATGACTTGTCCCTATCACAATATTCTCTTTATACTCCTTTCATACAAATATTTCGTTATTAACAGTGGCCGCAACTTTCTCATTGAGCCACTCCACAAGCGTCCCAAACAAGCTACCAAGCCATAATCTTCTCTAACAAGCCATCCCACTATATATTCTACATGCTCTTTATACTATTGCACATGCAAATAACATGAAAAAATTTTATGTCGACATCTCTCCCCCTCCTAATTTCTACTACGTCCTCGGAGTAGACTTGATCTATTATAGAGGATGAAATACTTTATGTTTATCATGGTTCACACATTTCTTGATAAGCCTTCTATCCAACTCCTCAACACAGGAGAACATTCTTCTTCCTTGCAACGACGATTGGAGACACCCACTCTGAGTTGTCTACTAGAGAAATGAAGCTTGCATCCAACAACTTGTCTATCTCTTCCTTGACAGACTTGGCAAAATTTGGATTCATACGATATGGCATTTGCTTCACAGGTTTAGCATCATCAATCAACTCTATCTGATGCCTCACCAAATCTACTTGTAACTCTTTATGATAAAAAGTGAATAAATGAATATACATGCAAAAGAGTTGGAAGTAATCCTCTTTTTCATGCTCTTCTATTGCATCCCAAAGTGTAACTTTTATAGCCAATTCACCTCTTCCTCAGAAAACTGATGTGCATGATCTGTTGGAGCATCAAGGATGTCAACCACTGAGACATCCATGTCATTTTCTTCATCTTCAGTATCCACCTCGCTTGTATTAGCATAATCTAAGGTTGTTTCTTCCTCTATTTCTGTTGTCCTCAATGTATGAGGTTGAGGTATCACATTCATCTTCACTCGCTTGGGACACTGACCAATGGCCATGTACCCTTCACACCGATAATTACAAGCATGGGATTTTCTTAACCATGGCCTTCCTAACAACATTGGATAGGCTATTGAACCATATTTCATGACTTGAAAATCTACCACACAGGAGACTACCATGACTGATGGTGCTACAACAAAGACTACTATTGGCATTGTTTTTCTTTTATTCAAGGACCTCAACTTTAAGTTATATGGACAATCTATCTCTAGTCCTAATGTCTTCAAAGTAGATTATGTCATTATATTAACAACAGCTCCACCATCTACTATGACATCAAGAATAGAAATACCTTTGCACAACGCTTCAACTCGTGGAGCATATGGGTCAACCTCTACATTGAACACGGTGACTTCAAACTTCCTCCTTCATATGGAACTAAGTCCGCTACACAACTCCCTTTGATCCAAAACTCAGAATTTCAAGTTAAGCAAGATCATGAAAGAGTGCAATTCAAAACAACAGATTATAACAAACAAAAACATGAGTATATAGAAGTAATCCTCTTTTTCATGCTCTTCTATTGCATCCCAAAGTGTAACTTTTGTAGCCAATTCACCTCTTCTTCATAAAAGTGACGTGCATGATCTACTAGAGCATCAGGAAGGATGTTAGCCACTGAGACATCCGCATCACTTTCTTTGTCTTCAATATCCGCCTCGCTTGTATTGGCATAATCTAAGGTTATCCACTAGCTTTCTTCCTCTATTTATGTTGTCCTCAATGTATGAGGTTGAGGTATCACATTTATCTTCACTTGCTTGGGACCTTGACCAATGGTCATGTACCCTTCACACCAATAATTATGAGCATGGGATTTTCTTAACCATGGCCTTCCTAACAACATTGGATAGGCTACTAAACCATCTTTCATGACTTGAAAATTTTACACACATGTGACTCCCATGATTGATATTGCTACATCAAAGACTACTCCTATTGGCTTTGTTTTTCCTTTATTCAAGGATCTCAACTTTAAGTTAGATGGACAATCTATCTCTAGTCCTAATGTCTTCAAAGTAGATTTTGTCATTATATTAACAATGGCTCCACCATCTACCATGACATCAGGAATAGAAATACCTTTGCACAAGACTTCAGCTTGTGGAGCATATGGGTCAACCTCTACATTGAACACAGTGACTTTGAACTTCCTCCTTCATCTGGAACTGAATCTACTACGCAGCTCCCTTTGATCCGAAACTCAGAATTTTGACTGATTTGAAACTCAGAATTTTGAGTTAAGGAAGATCATAAAAGAGTATATTTCAAAAACAACAAAGTATAACAAGCCAAAACACGAGTATACAAGCAAAATAGCATAATGATTTTATTGCTCAGAAAACAATGCAAGCAAATCTCTAAGAAGAGATGTGAGGCTATAACATTGCATCCATTACTCATGCTTTTTACAATTAGGGGTGCATCTCTCTTTATACAAAAATTGGTGTGTTGGAAATCCAACGTATTGAATATGGAAGGTCACCCATATGGAAATGTGGTGGTTCACTTTCTGTGAGTTAGAAGGTCACCCATATGGAAATGTGGTGATTCACATTCCATGAGTTACAAAGTGCATATTAAATGAAAATTACATACATGTAACTTGTCCTTTTGTGTTGTCTTTTACCGATGTGTCAACATAGCTAGAGATGCATTTTGGCTGCAAAAATCTAAAAATAAAAATTACTGTTTTTAGTAACTAATTTGTTTTACATTTTTGAGGGCCTCCAAAGCATTTTTTCCACAAACATGTCAGCAACTTGTCTGCAACAGAGTTGCCTGCGAAAATTGTTATTCTCTCTCTAATCTTTCCAACCTTTTTTGGAAGGATCAAAATAGAGTCCCAAGCAAGAAGTTATGCCCCTAACAGTGCAGTTGGGATCAAAAAATAGATTTTTAAGCATTTTTGAGCATAAAGCCATGCTGCAAAAGGGTCACATGCCTCGCTCATTTGTCCCTCTTTGAAAAATAATGGTCCCCATCACATCAACTTTTGACATCAGGTATCGAAATTGTTTCTTTATCTTATATTTCGTGAACCATTCCCCTTGGTGACCAAGTTGTCCCACCTTGACCGCTTTCTACATCTGAGCGGAATTCCTTCTACTGGGCCCAGTTCATGTGTCAACAATCTAATCCTCCTCCACTGGTGCTAAGTTGTCTGGATTGAGTTCTTCAATGTCAAACTGTTCTACTACTATGTAAGTGTGCAACAGAGAGGGATGATAGGGCCTAAGAAGTTCAACATTGAAGATTCGGTGCAAACCAAGATAAGATGAAAGATTCAATTTAAAGGCATTTTATCCCACCTTCTTGGTGATGGTGTATGGTCCATAGCAAAGAGGTCCGATCTTCCTATGAGGTCCTACAAGTCTCTCCTTTGGAAGACATAAACATACCTTATCTCCAACCTTAAATTGATGTGGGACCCGATGTTGGTCACAGCATTGCTTGTATTTCTGATTTGTCTTTTCCAACATTCATGGACATTATATGCAAGGTACTGGATCTTTGTCATGCCAAATGAGCACTTCTCCAAATTAGCATAAAGCTTGTGTCTTCAAAGAATCTGAAACACCTATAGAACATGTTGTTGATGTTCCTCCCATGTCTTATTATAGATAAGAATGTCATCTAAGTAGACGCTAGTGTATGGATTAGGATGTCATCCATCATCCTCATGAATGTGGCAGGTGCATCGGTCAAGCCAAAAGGCATAACCAGCCACTAAAATAAACCCTCCTTGGATTTGAATGCAATCTTCCATATGTCAATGGGCTCTATGGGTATTTGATGATAGCCTGATTTGAGATCAATTTTGGTGAATAACTTTGCACCACGGAGCTGGTCAAGCAAGTCATCTATTCGAGGGAGTGGATAACGGTTCATCGTAGTGATTTTATTCAAAAGCTTAGAGTATCTGCATTCCATCTTTCTTTGGAGACAAGACAATTAGAATGTTAGGAATAAAGTATTATTACATTATTGTTTAGTAAGCTATAGTTAGTTCACGTAGATGTTTCTAGAAGTTAAGAATATAATATTTTGTTAGGCTTGGTAGATTTGTTGTAATAGCATATCTATTCCAAGTTGGTTGTTACAACCACTGGCTAATCTTGTCAGCAAATTGATGTATTTGGCAGGCTGTTTGTCATCAATAGAATTGATTTTACCGCTCCAAAAATGGTATCAGAGTAGAAGAGAGCTCCAAGTGGCAGTTAAAGATCCCTTGGTTGTGTTCTACATTGCAAAAAAATTATTTCGTTATAGTGTTCAAACCATGTGCCTATTATGTTGTGTTATGGTCGTTGACGAACTTAAAAACATGGTATACGACGCTGACTTATGAGGAAGAGGAGCTCTATGAAGACAGCCTCGAAAAGATCCTGAGTGGGCGCAACACAAGGACCACACACAATTTTGATTCCTTGTCAACCCTACGATGCAATATGAGGCTAAAAGCCACGATGAATCCAATCTTGTGATTCAATAAAGCAATTTGAATCATCCTTGTGCACAATTCATTGTAAACCGTCGCTAGTTTCCTACACCAAATATATCATCCCCATTATGATTGCTCATCACCGAGTCGTAGCCAAAACGACGCTTTGACATGCGTCTGCGCTCCAACATGTGACTACGCTTTGACATTCAACTGCGCTATGCCATGCGACTGGTTTGAATCCCACCGCAGAGGCATCTATGGATGCAGATCTACATAGGATTCATCCATTACGGTACAAGCGTTGGGCAATAGTTGAAGAGGAAGAAGAATAAATGCTCTTCCCACCCTATTCCCACTTACAGCTAGCACTGAGTTTATTGCCTATCTCTAATTGCAAAGCACGGGAGGTCAACAAGCATTTCAGGCTGGCTGATAGCAACTGTATTGGAAACACCATAGACCATATTTCGCCAGAGAGCTTTTGGCAGTAGAGCAAGTCAATAGTTGGTGATTCAACATAAATTCGTCAAAGGAGCAAAGGACCTAGTGGCTTGTGCTTACCACGTGGATGTGGACCACCTCCAGAAGATGTGAACAAATATTGCGGTGGCTTTAGTCAGAGTCACGCTAAACTCGGCGAAGACACATAAAAGCCAATTACATACGTTGGTCCAACTTGATATTGATAGGCGACAGCGATCAAGAAACAACGATGACTGCATACGAGTCCGTGAAGAGAAAGGAGGTCGTGAAGCGGGTATAAGATAGCAACTACTATGGCCAAGAGATGTCCAAACGTGGCTAGATTTGTGTCTACATTTCCAATCCATGTTTGCATTCGATTGTTGTGGCGCTAAAAGGAGGAGCTTGTTTTGTAAAGTCCAACTCGGCAGGCCAAAGCGCTGACTGGCGCAACAAAAACTGAAAAACCTATAGTGACAACTCACCCCAAAAGAAGCAACACTTGAAGTCGTCACTTATGTGGCATTTCCAAATTGAAGAAACGAGGATATTTGGAATCATAGTGAAGACATAGGCTTTGCTAGGATCATGAGTATCCAACAACAACGCAACACCTACAAACAGACTTGTATAGCAGAACCTCACAACTGTGGAACTACAAGTGCAGGCCATAAAGATCGAGAAGCTCATGCGTGAAGAGGGAAGCTCGTGCATACTTTGCAACCACCAAAGGTCAAGGAAGGGCGCACGAAAACTTCACATCACATCCAAGCAGTACTGGAATTGGCAATGTGACAGGCTTCTAAGACATTTAGGGCAGAAATCTAAGGTTCCAATCTTAGCCTCTTAATTTTTCTTTTGCATTGCATTTTTAAAAGGAAACAAAGAGGAATTTTTCCGTTTTTATTAATGCACCTAGTATGAAAGTTTAATACATAGCAAGAACGAAAGCATGAAATTTTCAAGTAAGGACATCAGATCTTTTGAAGTTGAGTTCACACACCCATAAGCACAAATACTATTGTTTAACTACCTTAGGCAAAATTTGTAAAATTTTTTGCAAATATTTTAAGCAAAGTAAATATTTGCAAACATGCAAAAAGAGGTAGTAACATTTTGTAACAAGGTGCATTTTTGGCAAAATCTGACACCTTGATATTTTTTATTTTCATGCTTTGTATCTCTTTCAAATTGTGCGTAAGCACATAAGCAGCATTCAGCATATACAACACCACTGACACGTAATGTTGTTGCGCTTGAGCTACTGTGTCTAACACCTAAAAAAGCTGCCATAACGATATTTGGGTATCGATCCTATAAATCATCAAGGAGAAATAATATTTCTTCTATAAAAAAATTCACTCCATCATTAACCCTATTTGACCCTATTGCTAGATGTAAACCCTGAAACCAAGGAATTCCGAGTATATAGGGAAGTTACGCCCGCATACAAGGATTCCTCTTTAAGTAGGTGTCAATGATAGGTCGAATCCCTTTTCGTATTTCCTAAGTACCATGTACCGTTCTCTTGCATGTACCTTTAAGTCTCTCTCACGTACGGCTACGTATATCAAGAGGACTAGCTTCTTCCAGAGGTTCAGTATATCAGACGAGCGGTATATTGAAAGGGGGACCATTTGGGAGATATAAGGAACCCTCACCATGGCTACACAAAAAATCTTTCTTACAGATTCATAGCTCCTGAGAGGTTCAAACTTGGGACATTGGAAGACTAAGATGAAAACCATCCCAATTGTTGAAAAACTCTAGGACATTGTCACAGGCAAAGTCACACAACCTCAAGACTTCAACCAAGCCAAAAAAATATGATGATGCAAATGCAAGAGCACTGATGCTCATCACCCTTGCTACAACAGATGTTATCCAACCACATATTTGTCAAGCAAAAACATCAAAGCAATCAGTAACATCTACAAAGGGAAGAATGAATCCACCATTCTTAACCTTCAATCACAACTCCACTCATTGAGAGTGCAATATGGAGAAATTATAGAGGTATTTCTTCAAAGAGTTGCATAACTAAAGGCATGACTGAATGCCATGGGTGAAAATGTGGAAGACAAGCTCTTAGGACTCATCAAACTCCGGGCTCTACCAAATTCCTTTAGAGATAACCTCCTTACAAATCTCCAATGGGAAGGTTTCCTTTGAAGAGTTGTTCAATATGCTGCAACAAGAAGAAGCAACCAACCAATTAAGGGATCAATTGTCAAACAAAGCACTCATCACTAAGAACTTTGGGAACAAGAAACCACAAAAGGGTTCTTCACAAAAGGCTCCTTCCTCCTCATCATCCTCATCATAAAAGCCACCCCATAAATAAAAGAGGTATTGCCACATCTGTGTTAGAGACAGACAAAATACATGCATGTACCAAAGGAAAAGAGTACCAAACTAGATGTGAAAACCCTATCATGCATATTTCTTGGGTACAATGATGAGTGAAAGGTTATCGTCTGCTTGATCCAATCACCAAGAAATTGCATATTAGTCGAGATGTGGTATTTGATGAAACATTTGAACCTAAGACAAATATTGAGGATTCAACCAAGCCTAAAGATGCCACATCTCTAGTTGTGAGCAAAGAATTTGATGATTAAGTCCATGAAGAAGTTCCAGCAATTGTTGATGAACTTGAAGCAGTTGCTCCTTCACAAGGACAAAATAATCCAAAATGGCTCAAAAGTACCCTCAAAGATGCCAAACTTATGCACCTCCTGATCTCACTCCACATGACCACTATCACGTTAGGAAGTAAATATGGGATTGATGTCTTCAATAATGGAGAATTCAAAACCAGCCTCAGTGAAGGATGCACATAGCTTGCCACAATGGAAGGCAGCTACGGATACAGAGTATAATTCTTTTATTAAAAACAAAACATGGGATCTCATTGATCTGCCAAAAGGAAAGAAGCCCATAGGCTGCAAGTGGGTCTTCAAAATCAAGTACAAGGCAGATGGATCCATTGACAAATATAAGGCACGACTCATTGCAAAGGGTTATGCACAAAAGGAAGGAACCGAGTATGAAGAGACATTTGCACCCACAACAAAGATGACAACCATTTGTGTTCTCTATGCACTGGCAACACAGTCGATTGGAAGTTACAGCAAATGGATGTCAAAAGTGCCTTCCTTAATGGTGATCTCCAAGAAGAGGTGTATATGAAACAACCCAAAGGCTTTCTTGTCAATGGGCAACAACAAAAAGTCTGCAAACTAATCCTTGTATGGATTGAAGCAGGCTCCCAGAGCTTGGTACATCAAAATTGATGATCACCTATTGTAGCACAATTTCACAAGAAGTCCCTCATATGCAAATCTTTATCTCAAAAAAATGTGGATTTGAGATGGCAATACTTTTGTTGTATGTTGATGATCTAATCATCACTGGTAATTCAGATGAATTGGTGGATGTTGTGAAGAACGACTTAAAAACATCTTTTGATATGACATATCTAGGACTTCTACACTATTGTCTTGGCTTGGACATTTGGCAAATAGAAAATCACATTGTGATCTTGCAAACAAAAGTATGCCAAGACACTACTGGAAAATAATCGGATGACAGACTGTAAACCTAAGGCAACACCAATGGAGCTAGGGTTGCAACTGTCTCGATATGACAAGTCACCTTAGGTATCTAGTACTCTTTATTGTCAACTAATTGGGAGTCTCATATACTTAACAAATACCAGGCCTGATATCATCTTTGTTGTTAGTTATCTTTCAAGGTTCATGCAAGAACCTAAGGAGAGTCATTGGAAGGCAGCAAAGAGGATACTTCATTATGTCCATGGTACAGTGGAATATGGCCTAGAATATAAGAAGAATGATAAGTTCTTCCTACAAGGATACACAGACTTTGATTATGCTGGACCTCTAGATTACAAAAAGTCAATGTTTGGATATGTGTTTCATCTGGGATCTGGATTTGTCTCCAAGCATAGCAAGAAACAACTGACAGTGGCATTATCATCGATAGAGGTAGAATATCGCCCTGCATGAGGAGTTGTGTGTGAAGCAATATGGTTACATTACATACTATCAAATTTAGGTGTAGGAAACAAATCACTGACACTATTGAATTGTGACTATCAAGGTGTTCTGAAATTGGCCAAGAATCCGGTGTTTTCATGAAAGAATAAAATACATTGAAGCTCAATGTCACTTCATTCGAGAACAAGTTCAGAATCACCAGATTTAGCTCCAGTACATTCCCACTAACAAACAAGTTGCAAATATTTTCACAAAGGCACTTGCACGTGCCAAGTTTGAATTATTTTGCAGCTCTATTTGTTTACCAAATAATGTAATAAGGGGGGGATGTTAAGATTAAAGTATTATTACATTATTGTTTAGTGAGCTATAGTTAGCTCGCATAGATGTTTCTAGAAGTTGGGAATATTGAATTTTGTTAGGCTTGGTAGATTTGTTGTAACAACACATCTATTCCAGGTTGGTTGTTACACCCATTGGCTAATCTTGTCACCAGATTGATGTATTTAGTAGGCTCGTTGTCATCAATAGAATTGAGTTTACTGCTCCAACATGGGCTGCCACATGGTGAACCATTTGGTCTGATGTGCCCCCTTTGAATCAATTCTTGGAATTGCCTCCTGAGTTCATCATTTCCAAGGACTGATCTATGATAAACAGGTGCATTAGGAAAAAGAGAACCAAGAACTAAATCAATGGAATGCTTTACCTCACAATGAAGTGGTACCCCAGTTGGCAACATGAACAAGTCTATCATATTCCACTACAATCTAATACATCTGCTTCTATTGTGCAAGGCCTGCAATTGATGTAGTGACGGTCTCCTACTTTGCAGCTTGATCATCAATAGAATGGATTTTCTTGTTTTGGCTATCATCTTTTTGCTTTGTTTAGCATTGATTAAGGAAACAGAGGTAGGAGGAGATACCTTTGGGATCCTGTAACACTAACCTCCGATAATGATGATGACACTTCAAGGCCTAGACTCATAGACACCATGCCTCTTCCACATAAATGGTTGGCCTAAAATCACATCACAATCCAAGGGCAAAACATCGCGCAAAACTCCATCTCTTAAGGGCTTGAAGGCATAAGAAAGGAGACATTGATGAGTAAAATGAATGTGTCTCCCTTATTGTAACCATCCAATGTTATATGGTATGAGTGTCGTATAATAGGCAGATTCAAATCCTTCACCATCTGAGCAAAAATTAGATTCTTTTGACTCCCACTATCAACTATGAAATGTAATGGCTTACCCTTGACCCACATTTGTGAGTGAAATAGGCATTCCTCCTCTTGTGACTCCTCTAGTGCAGCATGTGTGGTGGCAATGGTCACATTTGGTTCTGCTTCCATGATTCACTTCCTTCCAACCTCAGCCTGTGGATTGGGAGGCGATGGTGTAGTGGATGTAGAGGGTTGCAACTCGACAAACAATGATTGAATTGCTTGACACTCCTCCCTTGAATGTTGATTGCTCTTGTGATAGTCGTGCCATTTGCCATTGTTGGCCTTTGAGAAATTGTTTTCTTGAGAGTCATTTTTCTACTTCCAATTCTGATTTTGGGGCAAACCCCTTTATTTTGGTTCTTTAAAGAGTGTAGAAATAAAATTTAACATACTTAAACACAATTCCATTTCCACTTAAATAAACCTACAAATCTACCTTCTACAACAATTAGCAATGACAATACATATAGGAAACATACAATAGCAATAGCAGATGATAAATGAACATGAGCAGATCTTGTATTAACACAAGCCCGTAGGATAAAATACATACGGCATCACCTTACACAGTATCCAATGTACCCGATAAACCTATCCTTCCATGCCAATCACAACCGCACCAAACACCAGCCAACCACCTGACAACATCCACACTCTTCGACCATGCACACACTTCGGCCCTTACATTCCCCAAATGAATAAAGGATCTTATTTATACGACTAAAAAGTAGTTGCATCCTCCAACTACCCAACACCTCATCATTTTCCTAAATTATATTTGACATGCATTTGACTCACATTTACATTTCATTTCGTGAGTCACTTTATGACTTAACCATACATAACTTATCATTACACATTATCACATATAATATTACATTATGACATTATTAATTATACATATGCATATTTTGTCAAACGATTTGCATACAAACTACAAAATGATAACTTATTCACTAATTATGCAGACATATCAATTTTCCTACCTACATCTATCCCCTTCTCTAAACTTGTCGGCGTCCTCGACGACACGAGTTAAACAATGTGGATAGAAGCATAAAACACATACTAGAATCTCTTGTTGTGCTCCTTCTGCTTTCTTCTATTCCATACATCTTCTACAACAGACTTCACGCCAAATTGCTGCCCACGTCACCTTGTTCTTCAATTGCTCATTCCACTTTCTGCAATCAACTATATCATCAACTTGATCAACATGACCAACATGACGGGCAACGCCCATTGCCACCTGTGTTGGGGGTCAAGGGGGTAGGAGCCCCCTTGCAAGGTCAAGGGGCAGCGCCCCTTGTAGGGTCGAGGGACAGCACCCTTCACACGTAACCCTCTACAACGAGGCTTTTGAAACCTTCGCCATTTGAATGAGATTTTTCTCCTTGTCAGTATTTTGTTAGCCTTCCCTTGCCCCACTTAAACAGCTTCCCCTCGACTCCAAATTACTTTTCTCTTGCTCCATACGACTGCATCTTGGCCTCTAACGGTCCTATCTTGGCCTTTGATAGACATTTATCTCCTTGTACATCACCTCCTTGTACAACAAGTCCCTGTATGGCACCTCTTTATAAGGTAGGTTCTTGTACGACACCTTTCCGGCATTGCTTGTACGACGCTCCGCGTCAATACCACTTGCATAGCAACACTCGTCGACAACACTAGTACAACACTCCACGTCAGCACTACTTGTACATCAACAACACTTGTATGGCCATCATTTGTACAACAATAATCACTTGTACAACAACTCTCGTTGGTACACGTAGTACGACACTCTCATCGACACTTCTTGACAACACCCCTCATTGGCACTTCATGTATAGCACTCCTCAATGACACTCCTCAATGACACTCCCCATATGATACTCCTCGACGACACTCCCCGATGGCACTCCCTGTACGGGACTCTTCGTGATAACCTTCATACGACTCTCTTTGTTGTCAACCTTCATACAACAACTCATTGTATGGCCTTGGAATTTCTGCAACTTTTTCCTACGCAACTTCAACTACTTGTTGGATTTCTGCCTCTTCGATTGAAATCAAATTTACCTCCTCAATTGCAATCAGGTTCATCAAGTTTACCTCTTCAATTGCAATCAAGTTCACCTCCTCTTCTTCCCAGCTAGGGTTGTGACTCTTTATTGGTGCTTCAAACTTTGTACACATCACTAGTTCATCTTGACTTGCAACACTTTGACATTCACGTGCAAAATGCCCCCACAAATGGCATCGCCAACATTGTACAATGGGTTTGTCATCAATATCATACTCAATTCTACGTCTTCTAGTTCTTTGGTGGTTGACACAAACTGCATTACCAATGGCATCCCCATTTAGCACAATCTCCCTTTGTGTTGCATATTCCTATAACGCTGATCTTGCACTCTTTGAGTCACTCATCCTCGAAGTCATCATTCTTCTCTTCGAAGTTACTTCCCTAACTTCTCGACCAAAACACTTGAACAATGAACTACTCTCATGCCCAAAATCATCACTCTCAACATCAGAGTCACTTTCACCATCAAGTTCACTCTCAACATCAGAGTCACTTTCACCATCAAGTTCACTCTCATCTGCATTAACATGACCCCAACAATTTAATGATGTTTTTGCATCAATTTCGAATTTCCAAGGCCTCTTGATATGATGTTTGAGGGACCACCTTGATCTTCTAGTATGTAGGAAGAAGCCCCTCTATGAACCACCTCCTCTTCAATGTGTCTGATGGATCTTCTTCTCCATATGGGTAAACAAACCACTCATCCTTCGGTTGTATGAACAAACAGGCTCTTTCTCACCTTGTTTCATTCTATGAATTTCAGCAATGACTACATTGTCGTTGTGGAATAACAGGAATTCTTTCATGAAGCATCGTGCAACGCTTCCCATGTCTGGTGCTTGCCCTTTTGGTAATCTCATGTACCAGTCCATTACGACTCCATGAAATGTCGCAAGGAATAACCTCCTCCAATCTGCATCATTATTCTACCCAATCGCTCTCCACATTGTGAGGCAAATTTCCCAATGCCTAACTGGGTCTTTTGTTGCTCCTCCATGAAACATTGGACACTTACATGATATGCCCAAATTGGCCTTTGTTGTGATAGGTTGACTTAACATTGGCAGTGGTTGTTTGTATATCTCTCTTTCACGGATAGCATCAGGCGCACCATACCTCAAGTGCTCTTGTGTCAAACTCCCATTCTGCGCACCATGAACATGCCATCTTGTAGTTGCTCCGATGTCGAACTCCTGTCCCGCTCACCACTGAGCACACCAACCTATAGTTGCTCTAGTTCCGAACTCTCGTCTTGCACACCAAACTACAATTGCTCTAGTGTCACACTCCCATTGCTATCTGAAACACCATCTTGCATTTGCACCGATGTCGAACTCCTATCCTGCTCACCATCAGACACATCAACTTGCAATTACTTTATCGCCAAACATTCTTCGTCTATATGCAATTCCCCACCAACGCTTTCCAACAACTCTTATTGTACCTTACTTGTACAACGTCTACCATTTGCATCCTCAACTTGTAGGACAACTATTGTGTGCACCTTCGACTTGTATGGCAATGTGCACCACTACTTGTACGACAATTACCATACACACCCTCTGCTTGTATGACAATGTACACCATTGCTTGTACGACATTTGCCATACACACTCTACCCTCTATACAGTGATGTGTCGTTCACACCACTACCTTGTAGGACATCTCCTACACATGATTTGTACAACCACCTCACGTATGCTCCTTCCTCTTTCGCACTTGTTGTACAACCCTTCGTCAACGTCAACAAAAAAATTTGCCTCTTCATCTACATGGTAATCTGCTTCAACTGGCTCAATCTATGAATACGTCATCCTGTCCTTTTCCAAACTACTAACACCTTCCCATGTAATTTGATCGTCACAACTCCATGTCACCAAGATTGACCCAATTTTGTAGAGGCAATGACACCAAAATGTAGAAATAAAATTTAACATACTTAAACACAATTCCATTTCCACTTAAATAAACCTACAAATCTACCTTTTGCAGCAATTAGCAATGACAATACATACAGGAAACATACAATAGCAATAGCAGATGATAAATGAATATGAGCAGATCTTGTATTAACAATAGCTTGTACGGTAAAATACGTACAACATTCACCTTACATGCATAGTACCCAACGTACCTAGTTAGCCAATCCTTCCATGCAAACCACAACCACACTAAACAATGGCCAGCCACCCGACAACATTCACATTCTTCAACCAGGCACAGACTTTGGCCCTTACATTCCCTGAATGAATGAGGGAAGGGTCTTATTATACAACTAAAAAGTAGTTGCATCTTCCAACTACCCAAAACCTCATCATTTTCCTAAATTACATTTGAATCATTTACATTTCATTTCATGAGTCACTTTATGACTTAACTATACATAACTTATCATTACACATTATCACATAATATTATATTATGATTTTATTAATTATACGTATGCGCATTTCATCAAACACTTTGCGTATGAACTACAAAATGACAAAACTTATTCACTAATCACACAGACATATCAATTTGCTTGCCTACGAAGTCATTCTTGCCTTTCTTTGGTTGGTACTTAGTATTCTTATTTTTGTTATTTTCTCCTTTTCTATTTTTTTTTTGTGCTTTTACTCCAATTTGACAGCAAGTTTATATGCCTCTCCCAATGTCTTGAATTCGAAGAGGTCCATGTCCTCTCGAATGTACCATTGCAGCCCACTATGGTACTTGAGGATTTGATGTCTTTAAGTACCTTGAATACCTATCTTTATTACTTTAAATACCTAGCTTTGCATATAATCTTACTGCCATCACATTTATTGGACTTCATAGGCTCCCACAAGATATTATTCTTCCTTGACGGCCTCCATGAAATTACCCTATGTGAACACTACTTCATCTTCATTTTCTTTTGTAACACTATTGCAATATGCTTCCCACCAATTTCGAACAAGTAGTGAAGTTTTCAAGAGTGCAAAAGTGATTTTCTCACAGTCAATGAACTTACAAAGAAGTATGAAAATAACTAATCCAACCAATTTTCTAGGGCATCAACATTAATTTTTCCTTCAAAAGTAGGAATATCAAAATTCACCTACACCTTAAAAGGTGTGGGAGCACTAAATGGTGATAGGGCAATGAGAGGATGTGCGGAGGAGGTTGAAGAATTTGAGCACATTGATCCATCTTCTGTTTCACAAGGGCTTCATTTAACATCTCCTTGAAAGGATTGACTGTCTAAGTGTTGTCCATTCTGGTCCTCACTTGAGATCGTTTGGAACGACAAGGGAGGTAGTCAGAGGGATCTTGTATCTAATATCCAAACTTTTGATATCTTGTCTCGTGTTTATTGACATACACTCAAAAGGCAAACCACTCTGATACCACTGATCTGAAACTCGGAATTTCAAGTTAAGGAAGATCATGAAAGAGTGCAATTCAAAAACAATAGAATAGAACAAACCAGAACACAAGTGAATAAAAAAAAAGTAGCATAATGATTTTATTGCTTAGAAAACATAGTACAATGCAAGCAATCTCTGAGAAGAGATGTGAGGCTATAACATTGCATCCATTACTCATGCTTTTTATAGCAAGGGTGCATCTCTCTTTATACAAGAATTGGTATGTTGAAAATCTATTGTATTGAATATGAAAGGTCACCCATATGGAAACGCGGTGGCTCACCTTTAGTGATTTAGGTCACCCATATGGAAATGTAGCGATTCACCTTCCATGAGTTACAAATTGCGTATTAAATGATTACATACATGTGACTTGTCCTTTTGTGTTTTGTCTTTTACTAATGTGTAAACATAGCTAGAGATCCATTTTGTCTACGAAAATCTAAAAATAGAAAATTACTACTTTTAGTAACTATTTTTTTTTGCATTTTTAAGGGCCAAAGCATTTTTTTCCACAAATGTGTTGGCAACTTTGCTGTAGATAAAGTTGCGTACAAAAATTGTTGTTCTTTCTCTAATTTTTCCAACGCTTCTTGAATGGATCAAAACAGAGTTCTGAGCAAAAAATTATGCCCCTAAAAGTGAGGTTAGGATCAAAACAATAGATTATCGGGCATTTTTGAGCATAAAGCCATGCTGCAAAAAGGTCACACCTAGATCACCCTTCACTTTTCTAATGATAATGGCAATAGCTGCCGCAATAGCTGCCCATACATGATGCTGGAAGTTTGCTTCGACAAATCCTCCATGATTGAGTATCATGCCTGGCCTCCTAAGATTGGAAAATCTTGAACTCCCAGATTTGTTCTCTTTTGGGACTGTTCTTTGTTCTTCTTGGCCACCTTTCCTTCATGGGATTCCTATTGCAAGCTCACTTCATGGCTATAACATCAACTTCTTATTTGTTATCCTGAACAAGATCAACAATGTTAGCTAGAGCTTTGCCCTTCGCTTTGCCCTTCTCATTACACTTTGTTCCTGAAGTAGATGCCTTATTAGGGCAATTTATCTTGTAATGTCCTTTCTCTTTGAACTCATAGTAGACTACCTCAGACAAAATTCTTCCTAACACCTTTATCTCCATATCGGGCTCAGTAAGTTCATATGTCCTTTCCTTACAACAAATTGAATGCAAGTTGTCTAATCTTTTTTATTATATCTTCTACATCGAAGCAACTGGTGTTGGTGTAACTGGCTCCTCTAGACTCTCCTCTTGACACATCGCAACCTTATATGCACATTGGGTAGTGGCAGGTTGCTCATAACTAGACCTCCACCTTCTTCTAAAGCTCCCTACACTCATGCATAGTAGTCACAAACTTTCTCTTCAAGTCCTTGAAGCAACTTCGTTATCTCAATCATCAGGTCAAAATATTTCTAGCACGAACTATACTCTTCAAACATCTTTTCACTAATCTTGTCCCATGAATTCTTGATATGCTCCTCTTACATCTTGTACCATCTAAAAGCAGCAACATCCAAAAATGTTGGAAGGAACTCTGCATGTTGCTCCCTTCGTGTGAAGTCGTTACAAATGCACATTCTCTTATATTCCTAAATGAAGGTCTTGGTATCTTCAAAATATTGGGCTGAAAAGACATGAATTTTTCCCATCTTTTCCATGGCCTTGAAATCCCAAGTACAACTCTTTTTTGGTGAAAGGGCCAAGGGCTCGTGAATTGGAAGTTGAATCTGCCTACAGAATACTTTGAAAACCCAATTTACCAAATTCCACCTACCACTTCCTTACTCTTATGCTTCTAGTGTAAACACACAAATAAGAACAAGGCAAACCAGATGATAGACTATGATGGGGTAATTACAAACTATCCACAAGATCACCAAAACATCATCGGACAAGTACAATTGTGATTCCAGCAAACAAGTCCTACACGCAGGAGATCAACTAGTGGTAACACTTAGTAAGGACTCGAATAAATAGCCTTTACCACATAGTAAATAGGGTTACCATGGTAAAACTAAGTTACTAGACAACGCCACCACCAAAGAGTAGTGGTCCCAACAACAAAACCAAAAACGCCGCACTATAGCATGTTCACAACATTTCCTCAAGCCCTCCTCTTATTATGGTTGTTCTAATGGACGCACAAGCTTTAACTAGTGGTGGGACGCTACCATAAAACTCTCATGCACAATAAAACATTAGCACATCATGGAGAAATAGGACTTTATGGAAGCACAAGAGATGACACAATGAAAATAGAAACAATTGTATTATAAAGACAAATTACAAGATTAGAAGGAATCTCACTAGATTGTCTTGTGAGCAAACACAGCCCTTTTGTTGAGCCTCCACCTCCTGTGGAATTGCCCAATGTAATGAACCTGTCTAATACGCAGAATAAAAAACACACAAAAGTAGACTGCAACAAACTGATTTTTTTGTAATTTATATTTAGGAAAGAAAACACAGAAATAACTAGAAATAATAAAGATTACAAATTTCAAAATTGCAAAGAACACAGAATGTTCATACAAATTCCAGCCAGATGAGGGTTTTCATCCTCAGTGGCCTGCACTCAACACTTGGGGTTTCCGTCCACAAATGCCTTGGAAAAGGGCTCAATGACTTGACATGATGAGAATGAATCCTCCCTTCCCTAGCAGCCCCTTTCTATAACTATCCTCTCCTTATCCTAATTATCACCGTCAAATCTACTTTAACAACTTTCTATTTAATATTTATTCCAACTAATTGCAACTCCATCACTAACTGGCACCAGATGGTATATCTGCCTTATTAACCACTTGCTATTTTAAGATTTATTCCTCTGTTTTATCTGAGCTGCTGCCAACTAGTAAATCTGCCTTATTAGTTTACCTTCTATTCCACTCTTTTTTGCCGCAACTGGGTAGAGTGGACCCCACATATGAATATCTCAAAAAGGGGATATTACACCCAACTGTGCTCCACACCCTCACTCTAACAATCTTGGACACACCTTGGACAAAGAGAGACTCTTCTCTAGCTAGCTTGGCTTGCTATCTCTCACTCACACACTAGACTCTATTACTTCCTTAAGCTCACACTTGCTCAACTTGACTTAGCTTGGCTTGCCTCCCATGAGGGGTATCTTCCCTATTTATAGGCTGATGGGAGCTTAGATATTACATGCATGGAGAACTGTATCACTATTCACTATATTACTCACTGTTACTTTTTACCGTCACCTGTCTCTATCACCAATTTTCTCTTTATACTCCTTTCGTACAAATATTTTGTTTTTTAACGATAGCCACAACCTTCTCATTGAAGATACTCTGCCACAAGCATCGCAAACAAGCTACTAAGCCGTAATCTTCTCTAACAAGCCATCCCATTATATATTCTACATGCTCCTTATACTACTGCACATGCAAATAACACGAAAAATTTGATCTCGACACCTTTGAGGATGCACTCCAATGTCACATCGATATTAGCCTCTAAACAACTTGATTTTACACATAAATCAACTTCCATCGCACTCAAAGATCTACAGAATTTTAGTACTCTGAAAATAACAGAAAATCAGGTTACCTTCTATCGCCTTATTAGTTTACCTTCTATTCCACTCTTTTCTGCCGCAGCTGGGTAGAGTGGACCCCACATATGAATATCTCAAAAAGGGGATATTACAAATCCTCCCTCCCCAAATTTGCTTGTCCTCAAGCAAGACAAAGCTGGGTGATCAAGTATCTCAGCCGACTCCCAAGTGGCATCCTCCTGTGGCAGCCCTTTCCATTGTACCAAAAACTCTGTCCATACACAGTTTCACAGTTGTTTCTCCCTTGTGCTAAGGATCTGTTCCGGAATAAGTACTAGTTTTCTTTCTTTTTGTGCAAAATGTTCTTGCTTATCCCTTGTATTATATATATCGTACATGTCATCGTTCTCACTATCAAAACCTGTATTCATTTGCCATCTACTTTCCTCTATAGGGTCCAAACTAGACCCTGTCGGCTGAGAGTGACACTTGGACTTATGTTTATTATGTCTAGATGCATGCACTTCAGAATCATCTACAACATGGCTCCCAGTGTCTCTAGTTCTATCTAGGCTATTTCTTGGGTCGTTCTTGTGTTTCTTTCTTCTTTTGGAACGTTCACTGGACAAACAACGGTCATATTCACTTGTTGAATAACTTTGTTTCTTTTGATGAATGCTTCTTGACCTTCCATCCTGAATGCTTCTCTCTAATTTCTCTTCCTTGGGAGAAGGGTACTCGTACAGTGAGACAACCCTATCATCCTCTTCAGTATAATCTGGACTTGCATATTTCTTGGCATCCTTTTTATGAAAGGATACATGTTTTAGGTCTTCAGAAGCATCTTTTCTGCTCTTATGATGACTTGCATAACTGCCACTGGGACTTCCAGATTCCCTGAGCATGATATTTTTCCCACTTTTTTTTGAAACACCATGTTTAGAAACCTTTAAATGTCCTGAATCCTTGTGCCTCTTGTTACAAGTTTCCACAGGTTCCAGGCCATATTCCTCTAGCTCAGAGATAGACCTGTCCATGCTATCCTCAAGGTAATGCCTACCATGCTTTCTAGAATTGTACTTTGATGATTTTGAATATCCATGTTGCTTTTCTGATTGAAATTTCCTCACATTTCTGTTATTAAATGATAAATCCACTTCATCCTTGGACATAGAATCTTCCCTTTGACATCCATTATAATCAGCATATTTTTCATGAGACTGTTTTCTTGCATGCCTCCCACTTTTGCTTTTCTCGTAATCACTTTCATCTGAAAACGAATTTGTTCCTTGATACACATTGCTGTTAATATATTTTTCTCTAGAATGCCTTTGCATATGCCTTCTGCTCCTCCTCGTCTGATAATCACTTTCATCTGAAATAGAGTCTTGTCTGTGAAATGCATTGCTCTCAGGATATTTTTCCCGAGAATACTTGCATATATGCTTACCACTTCTGCTCTTCTGATAATTACTTTCGTTTGAATAGTTTCCAACAGAAACTCGGTCGACATCATGCTTCATATATGAACTGCAATGATCATCCTCAGATACCTGCCACTGGTCAGACCATCTTCTGGAGTCTTCCACTGAATTGGCCTTTTCTTGAATCCGTTCCCTCTCCTGTTCTTGCATAAGCCTGCGCCACCTTTCACGTTCCTGAAGCTCCATAAATTCCTCTCTGCTTAAAGGCCTTCCAGATGGTGTAACAAGAGCAGGTCCGATGCTTCCCATTCTCATGAAACCACTATGAATAGGGACACCTGCATACATCGATGGCATGTATGGAGGAAGCCCATATGGTGCAACTGGCACCATCGAAGCTTCAAATGGCATAGCTGGAGGAGCTGGACCATACATGTTAGGGAAAGGCCTAACATGAGGCACTGATGTCCCATGCCAATACGCATCTGGACCATATGCAGAAACACAACCTGGATACATAGGTCCACCTCCTTGAAACATCCCATGCTGAGGAAAAGAAGTAGAATTATCTGGACAATCTCTTGCGAAATGATCCGGAGAACCATAGACATAACAACAATGATCCCCTTTTTTGGATCTTCCAGAAGCCACATAATTTGCAGTTCCATCTGTAGCAGATGGACGAAAAGTTTTCTTCCTTTTCTTACCTTTGCTAGCCTGGGACTCCATAGTTATACAATCATCCTTCTGTGAGAGAGATTGAAGCAACTTGGAGATCTTGCCACTCTCTCCATTATCAACAACAGATTTCTTGCCTTCAGACAGACCTGCAGATTCAGGAATAATTTGATTTAACTTCTTTTCTGTCAGTCCAGCAGTTGCAGATGGTGATTGTGATCTTTGCAGTTTACCCTGGATGTTTGATAATGCTTGTGAGACTGCTTTTGCTTGAATTGCAGATTCCCCATCTGGCACATTTTTGGCTGCACAATTCTCTGCATTGCTGATTGTCACTTGAGACTCAAGAAAATGTTCAATTGCTTGACGAAGAGCAATATTGGGAAGTAGCTCATCAATCTTGAATTTTGTAGAATTACATTGAGGGCATCTACCTTTTTCAATCAGTATTTGCCTTATACACCCACGGCAGAAGCTGAACTGACAACATGGTATCATTACAGCTTTAAATATTGCTTGGCATAGTGAATACTTCAATTCAGATGGAACCTCGGCATTTGGAATTGTAGAATGGATTGCATCTGCTTTTTTTGCAAAAGCCATCTCATTAGATTTCACTGCAGTGAATGGCCGATTATTTTCAAGCATTTGATGCCCAAAACATGATTCCTGCCTCTGCCTCTCTGAGTGCTTATCTGTTTTGTTAACCATTCCAGCAACATTGTCACTTTCATCCGTGTAATTTTCAGGAATATCTTTCTCGGAATCGGCATATAAATCTACCCCAAAATCAGCAAAGCGATTGTTGTCTGCAATAGGCAATGATGAAGACTGTCGTATGCCATCTTTATCTGTATTTTTGATTGAAGAAGCCTTGACCAGTGGTTCAACATCAGGCCTTTGAAAATCAGCCACATATGTATCAACTGAGCCATGGTGTTGCAGCTGTGCTAACTTTCTAAAGTGTTCCTCTGGATCTTGCCTCTCAAATCTGTCAATCAGCCTTCTACAAAACTCTTCATAGGTGGTGATAAGACTATGCCCTTGAGTGACTAGCCCGTGATACCACCACTCATGTGCCACTCCTTCCAAGTGAAGGGTTGCAAATTTTATGGCTTCTTCCTCGTACATAGGGCTCAATGAGAAATATGTATTCAGTTTTTGGATCCATGCTCGAGCTGAAATTTCGTTGGACCCATCAAATGAAGGGACAGCGAGCTTCCCCAATCTGTGTTGTAGATCCCTATGAGGCTGGTTATGGGTGGCTCTTTGTCCATTTCGAGCCTTTGGTTTTGACTTCAAGTTGCAGAAGTCCATGAAGGAGATGTCCCCTTGGAACTCTGCACTCTTTGCAGCATATTCAGCATGGAGGGTGTCCAAGTCATCCTCTTGCTGGTCCACCTCATCCTCTCCTTGTTGCATGGCTTTTCTCTGCAAAGAAGTGACTCTCGGTAACCCAGAACTAGTTGCTGATTTCAGTGGTGTGTTGTGGTTTGCCCCGGAAGCTGAGGTTTCCCCTCGTTCACCATGTCTTGAAGGAATAGCGACAGGGTTTGAAGACTGTACTAGCTGAGTGAAGAGATTGATTAACTGCTGCTGTCCATCCTGCAAGGATTTCAGTGTGCTAGAAAACTCTTTCTCTCTGTTGGACATTTTCTGTAACTTTTCTTGTTCCTTTTGGTACCACTGTAGCTTCTTTTGTTCCCTCTGCCTCAGTCTTTGTGTTCTAATGCTGTCTGGCATGCAATAGCTTTTCCTCTTATATCTCCCCTAGGCTGGCCAGATCTAAGCTCTGATACCACTGTAATGAACCTGTCTAATATGCAGAATAAAAAACACACAAAAAGTAGACTGCAACAAACTGATTTTTTTGTATTTTATATTTAGGAAAGAAAACACAGAAATAACTAGAAATAATAAAGATTACAAATTTCAAAATTGCAAAGAACACAGAATGTTCATACAAATTCCAGCCAGATGAGGGTTTCCGTCCTCAATGGCCTGCACTCAACACTTGGGGTTTCCGTCCACAAATGCCTTGGAAAAGGGCTCAATGACTTGACATGATGAGAATGAATCCTCCCTTCCCTAGCAGCCCCTTTTTATAACTTTCCTCTCCTTATCCTAATTGTCACCAGCTGTCAAATCTACCTTAACAACTTTCTATTTAAGATTTATTCCAACTAATTGCAACTCCATCACTAACTGGCACCAGCTGGCAAATCTGCCTTATTAACCACTTGCTATTTTAAGATTTATTCCTCTGTTTTATCTGAGCTGCTGCCAACTGGCAAATCTGCCTTATTAGTTTACCTTCTATTCCACTCTTTTCTGCCGCAGCTGGGTAGAGTGGACCCCACATATGAATATCTCAAAAAGGGGATATTACACCCAACTGTGCTCCACACCCTCACTCTGACAATCTTGGACACGCCTTGAGGAAAGAGAGACTCTTTTCTAGCTAGCTTGGCTTGCTAGCTCTCACTCACACACTAGACTCTATTACTTCCTTAAGCTCACACTTGCTCAACTTTACTTAGCTTGGCTTGCCTCCCATGAGGGGTATCTTCCCTATTTATAGGGTGATGGGAGCTTAGATATTACATGCATGGAGAACTCTATTATTAATCACTATATTATTCACTATTACTTTTTACCATCACCTGTCTCTATCACAATATTCTCTTTATACTCCTTTCGTACAAATATTTTGTTTTTTAACAATAGCCACAACCTTCTCATTGAAGATACTCTGCCACAAGCATCGCAAACAGGCTACTAAGCCGTAACCTTCTCTAACAAGCCATCCCACTATATATTCTACATGCTCCATATACTACTGCACATGCAAATAACACGAAAAATTTTGATCTCAACATCTTTGAGGATGGACTCCAATTTCACATCGATATTAGCCTCTAAACAACTTGATTTTACACATAAATCAGCTTCCATCACACTCAAAGATCTACAGAATTTTAGTACTCTGAAAATAACAGAAAATCAGGTTAGACAGCACTCTCTACACTGTCAGTCCCTTGATCTTGTTCAACACTCTCTACATCTATCGGAGATTTCTCACTCACAAGATAATCTGAATTCAGAAGTCAAAATGATCCACAAATAACTTGGAAAATTGGTGTCAACTAGTTCATATAAAATATTTTTTTAGGATACAATAAGTTGTCATCAATAGTACCTAAGCACTCTATATACAGTATGATTATATGTACAGATTTTATAGCTGTGATCCTTAGTCTTTACAAAGTTGATTTTATACTTTTGAAGCATCTTGCTTTTGTTTCATATATGGATCAAGCTCTTACTTTTTGTTTGATAGCAAAAAACGTGTTTTTCCCCCTTTAGTGGAGCTATGAAGATACATATTAAGGATTGAGCCATCAAGCCAACATCTCAAATGTATCTTCCACATGAACTTTCTATTTATGGCAATAATACATCGCAATTGACCAGCAAAAACTTTTACACCAAAAAATGAATGGTGGTGGCAAATGTAAAAATATTTCAACACTCTAAAGAAGAATATGGATAGTGCACACAATAAAGCAAAGTTGTATATTGATTAAAGAGGTCTCCATGTTTATTGCAAGCGGGTGAGTAACTGCACCAGCAACAAAAGCTTAGCAGTTTTTTATTTTTAGTCTAAGGCAATGCAGAAAGTCATGACCAAGGTATCATAGACCCTCTAACATCTATGAAAAAAGAAAAACCAGCAGGTTGCTAAATCTTTTGGCACATCACGTTAAAATGCATCCATTGTTAGTCAGCGTCCAGTGAACTTATTTTTCATATAAGGGCAGAATGTTGAAACTATAGATTTATGCCCACATGATTTTTAGTGCAAAACCCTGGCCCAAAATCTTAAAGATTAAGTATGACTTAACTTGAACCCACAACAAAAGGTTCCAGGGTAAATCATGGCTGCTGAGTCCACAGAAATGGTACATCATTTTTCCCTGAGGCTGCTCTATTTAATTCAAATATGATCTATCCAGGTACCATATCATAACCAAAATTAGGTATCTTTACAATCCATGCAGTGCTACTGCTGTTTGGCAAAGGAAAAGCAAGGCACTTATATTCCTAGAAGCACAATAACTAAGAAGACAAATAGCATCGCATATATGTATCATAACATATTGAAAAAGAAATAAAGGAAAAATCAAATTCTCGTTGCAAGTTGCACTGACATCCACATACCTGAAAATAGTCTGCATGAATACGGTCTGTCAAAATTTTTCGAAAATGCAAGCTTAATGTTCCTGTTAAATACTTTGCGGTGGATAAAAATGCCGATTGAAGAAGACATAACAGAAGATTTTCAGCAATTAGGCGCAAGAATAGAGGCATGCGCCTTAAAAAAGCAGCCCGAAACAAGAAACCTTGGACCTTTGCCAATCTATTGCTTAAAGCAGTTCTCAGGATCTGCACACATCTAACCCAGTCAGCGGAGGTTGCATTGTTACAGGAAAATGAACTCCTGTTTGCTACTAATAATTCAACAAAAAGTTAGGGACACAAAATGTCAATTACACATAAAAACATTGAAACTTGTCTTGCATGCAATGATAAAGGTGGTATATTCTGTCAATGCAAAAAGAAATGCAGTGATGCACACAAGGTACATATTGTGACCCTTACCACTATTGCAGCCAGAGATAAAAGATTACGTGTTCCCCTTATCCCCATCTGTGCCAACAGAATTCCTGCTAATGCCTTGAGTGATTTCAGAACATTCTTTTTTTGCCTAATATTTCTAGGCATAGAATTATTAGGTCCAATTTGTCTTGATGTTTCTTTCTGTCCATCAGTTCCATTTGAGTGATCATATTGTTCATGGGAAATATTTCTCCTACACAAGCTCGACTGAGCATATGCCAGGCCACCTCCAGCAATCAATGCAGCCGCTGCTACAGCAAGTACTTTCCTGCAAGTGTAGAAGGTAAACTGTTTAAAACTATTTAAAATGCAGATAAAGCAAATCTGACAGTTAGGGAGCATGCCACATAATTCATTGTGAACATTTATCTTTTGTTTAAAAGCATGGACTTCCCAAAATGTGTGGCACAGATCAAACATGCATTAAGCAGATGTCCAAATAAACCAATGCATTAGCCAATCATACAAGAAAACATACAAGCAAAATTGGAAAGCGTAAAATTTTCTCAACAAAGAGGTCAGAACCAAAAGTATGTCCAATCAAAAGAGATATTGGAGCACACCTCAACAGTTCTTGCAATGTTGAACTTTGAGCAGGCTGCCAAAGAAACCCACTCTGGCTAGAGCAAGTATTGAGAAAGGAGATAAATGATTTAGGTGTATAATATAACAATACTTAAAAAAATTAAGTTCTTACAACTGCCTCTAAAATGGACTTGAGTTTGGATCTTATGTCTATAGAAATTGAGGGTGATTCAAACTTGATCACCAAGGTCATGCATATCCATTATATCTCATCTTCTTGTCCATGCTGGCATATGATGCTGACCATGTGCCTTCTATAATAATTGTCATCCACACATTTAAACGGTTGTAACCATTTCCGTTGCTTTACCTTTGTAGTTATTTATTTTCATAAGGTATTCGGCTGTAGTTGCAAACACAAGAAAGAAAGAAGGATAGCCTGTTGTGATAGTGCATTGGCTGCACTTTTTGGCTGCACTATTGGCTGCATTTTTTGTTGCACTTTGGCTGTATGTTAGCTGCACTTTGCTTGCACTGCACTTTTTGGCTGCACTTTGCCTGCAGTTTTTCATTGGATTTTGGCTGCAGTTTTACAGCAGGTTGGCTGTTTTTCTTTGTATGGTGTATTGGTTGCATTTTGAATATTGAAGAAGAAACTTTTATGATTGCTTTCTCTCATTTTCTACATTTGGTATCAGAGCATTGGTAGATCACAATCTGGGTTGAAGCTTTTTTTGTTGGTGTTCTTTCTAACAATTGAACATGGCCAACACTAATTCACTTCCAATACCAGAATTTAATGGTGCTGATTATGAATATTGGAGTATTAAAATGAGAACCTTGTTGATAGGAAAAGATTTATAGGAAATTGTAGAGACTGGTTATGAAGAACCAGATGATTGGGCCTTTTTGCCCCATAATGATAGATAGGCCAAAAGAGAAGCCAAGAAGAAAAACTCATTGGCACTATATCACATACAATCAACCCTTGATAAGAGTCTTTTTCCAAGAATAGCAGATGCCAAAACAACAAAAGATGCATGGAAGGCCCTGCAAGAGGGATATGAAGGTAGTGACCAGGTGAAGGTTGTTAAATTGCAAACCCTAAAAAGAGAATTTGAGAATCTTAGATGCAAGGCCCTGCAAGAGGGATATGAAGGTAGTCACCAGGTGAAGGTTGTTAAATTGCAAACCCTGAAAAGAGAATTTGAGAACCTTAGAATGAAAGCAGCAGAAGGAGTTAGTGACTATTGTGTGAGAGTTAAGGATGTGGTAAATAAAATGGCCACATTGGGAGAACGCATGGATAGAGAGACTATAGTAAAGAAGGTCTTAAGAACATTGACACCAAGGTGGAACAATGTTGCAATCATCATAGAAGAAAGCAAGGATTTGAAAACCCTTGAGTTTGATAGCTTGGTTGGTTCTCTTATGTCTCATGAGGAGAGACTTAGAGATGCCTTTGAAGATAAAGAAAAAGCATTTGCTTCCAAGTTGAAGATTTTTGGGAATGAAAGAGCAAGCACCACCAATCAAAGTAATTGGCAAGACCAAGGAAGAGGCCAAAGTTCAAATTCACCAAGAGGAAGAGGAGGAAGAAGAGGAGCTTCAGCAGCAAGAGGAAAAGGCGGATTTAACAAGAGAAATGTACAATGCTACTATTGTAAGACGTATGTTCATTATGAAATATATTGTAGAATTAAGGCAGCTAATGAAAGAAGAAGAGCAAATTTTGTTAATGAAGAACATGAATCACCAAGTCATTTGTTCATGTCATGTGACAAAGAAGAAACCAGTCCACAAGAAGTTTGGTATTTGGATTCAGGCTGTTCCAACCACATGTCTGGCAACAACAATGTGTTTTCTACCATGGATGAGAGCTTCAAGAGCAAAATCAAACTTGGAGACAACAAATCTCTTGATGTTGCTGCTAAAGGAGTAATGGAGGTCAACACAAGTGAGGGTAAGAAATACATAAATGATATCTATTATACACCAGATTTGAAACATAATTTGCTAAGTGTTGGGCAGCTTTGTGAAAACAATTATAGGGTGGTTTTTGACAATAAACAATGCATTATTTATGATAAGAATCAGGGAAATAGAGTTGTCACTACAGTTCCAATGTATAGGAATAGGATGTTTCCTATGCATTTTGGAAAAGATAGCAATGGTCTTGCAAATGTTGCATATGAAGATAAAAGTTGTTTGTGGCATCTGAGATATGGCCACTTGAATTTTCAGAGTTTGAAGTTTCTTACTTCACAGGATTTAGTTCATGGTTTGCTTAACATTCAAGAGCACAAGGAAGTGTGTGATGGTTGTGCTAGGGGCAAACACACAAGAGAAAAGTTTCAGAAAGGAAAAGCATGGAGAGCATATCATCCACTTCAGCTGATACATTCTAACATATGTGGCCCAATGCAAACAAATAGTATGGGTAAGTCATCATACTTTATTACTTCTTTTTTTTAAATTGAAAAATGCAAATCAGGTAACTGGACCAAATTATGAACTTTCATATTTATTTCAACAAAAGGTGGTTTCAATAAAAGATCAATGACACGATATAGCAAAATTGCATCTATGATGATGACGAGAAAAATATCATTTTGTTTAACTCTAAAAATTAAAAAAGGAATAAGAAATAACATTATTAAATATATACATCCAATCAATTTGATCTTATATGTGTATTTAAAGAGAAACTATGTGACAAAGAAAGTTTCATCGTAAAGGACCAGTTCAAAAATTACAAACATCAAGATCCATTCTACTGTATTCAGTATTTTTTCCACAGTCAATAAGGGAATATTCAAGTATTCAACTTATCACCAAAATGAGAACAAAGATTTCTGAGGATGTATGCCTATTCTTGGATATTAGCTACCACAAACAGAGGTAAGGAAACAATAAAATCGGTGATCAAATTCGAAGGCTAATTATGAGCACGTCAATTATTTTGCCTATAAGTGTTGAGATATATGTATATATAGATGTTGCATATGTTTAAAACTATTGTACATGAGATATATGTATATATAGATGTTGCATATGTTTAAAACTATTGTACATCATCACATAGCATTGTAATTTCGGATTTCTCGCACTTGCAATAGCATTTTGCAGGTAGTTGTACAGAGTTTTATTTCGGGTATTTGAAATGTGGTAGCTTTGTACATAGTTTTATTTTGGGTGTTTGAAATGTGCTAGCAATTTCATAAATGTTACACAAATTTTGCAATCTTTTTAAACCCTTCACTGCTAAAAGGTTGATGAAAAAACCTTCCCCACGAAATAAATGAGACAAACCCCACAAAAGAGATCACAAAATGCCATACCTTCTAGAGAGAGAAAAATCAGGGCCCTTTTTTATTGTTCGCAAAAGCTGCAGTGAAGACATGTTGGTGAAGAATGCCTATTTGTCCCAATGATTTAATAAGAGATGCCACTCCAATAGGCTTTACCAAACATATGCCAAAGCTCTCAGAAAAATCTTCACATTAGAGCTCTACAGTAAGAAAACACAAATCATGAATTATATTAAATTCAACGTATTTTCAAGTAGTAGCCAGAATTTTATAACTGAAAACAGTAGAAAAGTAAACACCTACAAGCAAATAAAGGCTAAATAAGATGGTAATCAATAAATCTTTGATTCATTCCTCAGGTCAAAAATAACACTTACAATATTTTTATTGCTGGTCCAAAGTTCAGTTTTATTGAAATTTGTATATTTTGGGGTGACATTGTGTTGCATGTCAACTTCTACATCGTTCAAGCATTCCATATATAAAATTAATTTGTTTGAGACCAAGTTCTAACATAGTAAATATCTACACTCTTCTCCTAATATTCCAACTCAAATGTTTACAACGGGACCCTCAAATTTAACGTCATTTGCAGTACTCTGCTATTCACATATCTTGAAACTCTGCAGATTTCTATTGTGTAACTTGCATAAAATTTAAAATATAGACATCAGATATATCCTATCCAGAACATAGGGAAACTCTGCAGATTTCTATTGTGTAACTTGCATAAAATTTAAAATATAGACATCAGATATATCCTATCCAGAACATAGGGATCCAATATGATACAAAATTCACCCAAAACATAATCAATCTTGAGGCTAGGAGGTTCAAAGATCAGATGAACAAAATTAAGCGACACTTTAAATTTAGTGGTAGCAATTATTGAGCTCATTTTAGGCACAAAACATATGGAAGCCTCAATCCCATGGAATTAAATGCAAATTCCTTCATGTCCCATAGAATTGAATGTGAGGAATTTGGAAAAATCTTCTATATAATTTATATCATAGAATCGAATTTACCATGACAACACTTGGCACTAGCAGCTAATTAGGAGACTTCCATGTTCCACAGAATTGAGTGTACCATTATTTCTTGGAATTGGGCTTTTACTCTTTAGCTTTGCTAGGGTCTCTATAATTTCAGTGTAGTGCCATTCATCTGTCGACAGCACTTTCGAAAAAAGAGCACATTCAGAGAGTTCCTCATACAAATCAGTTTAACATGTTCCCTTAAGCTCTCAAGCAGCCAATTGTAATACATGGACCAGCTAGGGTTCAAACCTACGACCCCCATCAACACTACTGGTCCCTCTCCCACTGAGCCACCAGCCCTTCTCTAGAGTTTGGATAGAACTTCCAACATTGCCAAAGTTTCCAACTTTAAAAGATACACCACCCAATCCTTGATTGCAATTTGAAGCAAAGGAAGGACCTTTCCCAGTCAAACTGACCCCTGTACAAGTCAAAAATTCCTCACATGAACCCCTCACTGTGTTTCCCACTTTGAACCTTGACTTTGAATGTTCTAATCAATTTATTTGACCTAAATACGTCTTTCCGTAGATGCCAGCGAAAATATCGGAGTACTTATTCATCGCACCCCTACCCTTCCGTAGGGAGAGCACTTCACTTCACTTCACTTTAGAAAGATAAGGCAAAAATTCCAAACGCCATCATTCAGTCCTAAAACTGAAGTATCCATTTTCAAATGGGCAAATTATATATTTACAAAATAAATAAGATAAAATCCTTACGATAAAGACCTGGGATGATCGCCCATCCCTCAACAGCAAAATCCATCACTCAAAATCTTATGCCGCCCATACGCCTGAGATTCGAACCCGCGACATCGTGCAGAACAACATAAAAATCAGATGCCCCGTTGGGTAATCGGAATTCCCCGTATAACCTCTTACCCACGTGTGACCCTCTCCTAAATCCCACGCCCATCACTCCAACCCCTCGTCAGACCAAATGTAATCCACCATACGTGCAAAATTCATCCAAATCACAGAGAATTTCCCAGAGGTTTCCGACTCAAATTCACACATTATTTACCTAAAACACCTCCTTCCAATCCCCACATACAAAATCAGGTCTCTCATGCCAAAACCACACATAAAAAATCATCCTTATTTCATAAAAATAAATAAATTTTGTAAATTAAATCAAATACCTCATCAATTACTGCTCCTGCAGCTGCTGGGCCACCATTCCACCGTAAGAGACAGGATTATTTCTCTATATAATGAAATTTTCATCAATTAAAATTTGCAGAATTTGATGTATGCAGTTAGCCCGATTTACCTCTACAGGAAAATTAAACACTTCAATAAAATTTAAAAAAAAAACAAAATTATACCACTAATTTAAAAATAAAATCTGAGAGTGAGGGATCCGATGAAAAGCCTTTAAAAGCTCTCTGCCCTCGATGTACGGGCTATTTATGGAACTTTCAGAATAAGAATCTTATTGTTGTTGGAACGCTACCACCGATCACCGGTAGATGCCTGCAGGGCGACCACCTATAGCCGGTCGATCCTCGTGGATATTTCCGTAAAGATAAAATAAAAAATTAATCATGCACAGAATCTTGGAGTTCACTTCACATATTCGCCCTTGTAATTTTTATTTTTTATTTTTTTTCTAATAAATTTTAACCTACTACTTAATGAATAAGTTAACTGTCGCATTCTACCTATAAGTATTCAACTACCAATCGATTTATTTTTTTATTTTTTCTTTATTAAATAAAGAATCAATAATACGTATTTAATTATTATTAAATAAAGAATCAATAATACTTTAACTGACACATAACTCCAAACTAAAACTTTTATTTTGTGTTTTTTGATTGAAACTTTTATTTTTATTTTTTAACCTTTTTACTGCGAGGCACTAATTTTATGGTTTTAATATTTTTTCTCCTTACTTTAGAAGTTTCTCCTTAGAATATATATACTATAATAAGACCAGCAATAGAATAGTATGCTTTAATGAAGGTATATCCAATGTGTTTCTTGTGTTTTTTCTTGTTTAAATCTACATCACGTTCTTTTTTGAGCCGGCCTGAAGTTGGGTTTATTAAGTCAAGATTTTCCAGATTTTAAAGGAATTGTTTGGGTTAAGGAATGTTTGATAATAACTTGTTTAGATTTAATTTTTTAAACAATTAAAAAGTTTTATTAATTTTATTTTATTAAAAAATAAAAATTTATAAAAATTATTTAAAAGATATATAAAATTGGTAGAATGTACAAGGAAAAATAATAAGGGATTGACCACTGCTATAATAGAAATAATGCTTAAACTTGGTGCATATAAAAAATATTAAAATTTTAAAAAATTAAAAAAATTAAATTAAATTTTTAAGAATTATTTAAAAGGAGATATGAAATTGGTAGAATATGCAAGGAAAAAGAATAAGGGATTGCTACTCTCCATTATAATAAAAATAATGCTTAAATTTGGTGTATATAAAAAATATTAAAAATTTAAAGAAATATTTTATTTTTATTTTGGTTAGTGCAGATCGATGTAAAGTTATTAATAAGGGTTAAACATATAGTTATCACATACCCACCTTCTCACACACTTTTTTATATTGTAATTTGAACCTTGGACCTTCTTAAGAAGAGCCAAAGCCATAATCGTTGTGTTGTTCTCCAAAAACAAGAAATAAAAGATTTTAAATATATAATAATTAAAATAAAATGTTTAAGAAGAGCCAAAGCCATAATCATTGTGTTGTTCTCCAAAAACAAGAAATAAAAGATTTTAAATATATAATAATTAAAATAAAATGTTTTTAGCCTCTCAGGGCTAGGTGGATGTGCTTGCCTATTTGTGAAGGTAGTAGTTTGATCTGTTTGAGTGCGCGCCAAACCGACAATTATGATATGAATTTTGAACGACAGATGGTTCCTTTCACGTCGAGACAACGATAATAAGGTAAAATAGGTTTGATGGGAGCAACCCATGTGATTTGAAGCCTGCACTTGTCAGTTACTAAAAATAGGGTGGTTGTGACCAACTCTCCTATATAACACAGGAATTGCTTTTATTTAGTTTTTAAAAAATATTTTATAAAAAATTATTTATAAGTTTAATAAGTAATAAAGTGCAAGAAGTTTATATTAGAGAAAACTTAAGATTAGATTATTAAGTTAAGTTTTAATGACTTTCATCTTTTTTTTTAAAGATGTTTTCTTATATTTTTTGTTTGTATTTTATTATTTAGTTGTGGTTCCCTTTAAGTGGGGTCAACGATAAGGTTTGGTGGGAGCAACCCATATGGTTTGAACCTGCCTTGTCGGTTACTAAAAATAGTGTGGTTGTGCCCAACTCTCCTATATAACACCAAAAAATGTTTTTATTTAGTTTTTAATAAATATTTTATAAAAAAATATTTATAAATTTGAATAAGTAATAAAATGTAAGAAGTAAAGATGTTTTCTTATATTTTTTTTTGTTTGTATTTTATTATTTAATTGTGGTTCCCTTCACATGGGGTCAGCAATAAGGTTTGGTGGGAGTACCCCATGTGGTTTGAACCCAGCCTTATCAATTACTAAAAATAGTGTGGTTGTGACCAACTCTCCTATATAACACCAAAAAAATGTTTTTATTTAGTTTTTAATAAATATTTTATAACAAATTATATATAAGTTTGAATAAGTAATAAAATGTAAGAAGTTTATATTAGAGAAAACTTAAGGTTAGATTATTAAGTTGAGTTTTATTGAGTTTCATTTTTTTTTTAAAGAACGTTTTTTTTTTGTATTTTTTATTTGTATTTTATTATTTAGTTGTTATGTTGAACATGAAGAATTTATCATAGCATTTTTGTTAAAAAGTATAGAAAAAATAAGTAGTTTTTAAAGCATAGAATTGTCACGAAGGATGTTATTTATCTAGCATATGTTTATTCAATTATTATAAAATTATGGTGTATAAGTCTAGTTTATGTTGGCTTTTATTCAACCATTACAAAAGCATGGTGTATAACTCTAGTTTTTTATTGGCTTTGAACCTCTTATTTAGATTTTAAAGTTTTATGGTTAAAATCTACTCAAGTTTATATTAAGTTTATATATGTTCTAAGACATTATATAATATACATGTCTTGACAAGGACACCGCAATGGTAAAAGGCATCATGCTCTCCTAATCAAAACCAAGTTCGATTCATGGGAAGGGTGGCCCTTCAATGTGGCCCCAACTTTTCAACCTTAAAAAACCATTATATAATGTGCATAGGCTAACTATGTAAACTTTAGAACTATATTGAAACTGTAAATAAAGGTGAAAGTTTGAATATTGTGAGGGTAGGGTTACATTCTGCTTAGCTAATGAAGTATTATTGAATAATTATTTTAGACAAACAACATCGTCTATGATAATCATTTTATATAACTTATAGTTTCTTAGAGGTTAAAAACCATTTTACCTTTACCTTCTTAAGATATTTTATATACAAAATTTTATATTTAAATATTTTTTACTCAAAAAATATGTAATTTTCATTTATGAGTTTGAAAAAAATTGCAATGTTACTCGTATGAAGTACTCTCAAGAATTTCTATAGTGATAGGAGTATTAGTCTTCTTGGTATAATATGTTATAGTCAACTTACAATCTAGAAACAAAATCATAATAAGAGACTGACATGTGGAAAGTAGAAATAACTTCTTAGTCAATCATAGTTTTCAAATGAATCTTACCTGAGTATTAAAATTGAGGAGAACTCGGGTTTCAATTTTGAAGATAAATGCTATTCTGAAGCTTGTCTTTCTAAAAGATAAAGGTAAGGGTCCCTTTCAAAAAAAAAAAAATTTGCTGATATGATCCTTAATAAAAGGAGGACTTTATATAATCCTTAATAAAAAGAGGACAATGATAAAACCTTAAGTTCTCTAACCACTTCTTCCCTTTGTCAAGTGCCTATTGGAAGATTTAAACCATCTTTTGAAAGACCATTTGCTTCTACATTTACTTCTCTATAGATGTGCTTGTATGAAATTTTTGTTATAGAAGATTCTAATAATTTCACTTGCTCGTAGAAAGTACTAAGGAACATGTTTTTCATCTCAACATGATATGCAACCCAACTTATCACTTATTTTGAATCTCCATAAATCTTTAAAGTTATAATCTCTTGTTCCATTGCTATTCTCATCAATAGGATCAATGCTTTCCATTTTGCCATATATTTGTTCCTCCACCTAAACCTGCCTTGAAAGTGATCTTATGTTTTTTATTTAATATAAATACTCCCTCTGCCCCACAACTACTTGGGCAAGCTCCATCAAAGAATGCCCATGGCTTCATAGGATCCACTATTAGTGTTCCTATATGCCTGCTCAGTTTTGGTTTTGGGGAGATATTTAGACTTTCAAAAATGGATTAATTTCGCATTTGTACCTGAATCACTAGAATTTACTTACCTTCAAACAACCTAGCATTTCTAGCTAGCCATAAGCCTCATCCCACTATCAAAGGGACATAAACACAATTTTATAAAAATACTTAACTTATATAGAAGATTCTATATAGCACTAATGTTTTGTTAATTTAAAGATGAAAGGTTTTCATAATTACATACCATCATTTAATTTAGGTGTATCATAGGGGCCATCTTCAAATTTTAATTGTGGTTGAAATTACTCAAAGACTTATGTTCAAATCTTGGTAAATATGTGTGACAAGGGCCACCATAAAATTTTAGTTGTGGTTGAAACTAGTCAACGACTTATGTTTGAGTCTTGGCAAATGTATGCAAAGGCCATCATCAAATTTTAGTTGTGGTTAAAATTAGTCAAAAACTTTTATTCAAGTATTGGCAAATGTAGAGGCATTATGTGTAACCCCTTGATTATGATAGTGATAGGTGTTTAACCGTTTGTCCTACCCTCATTTGAGTGATAACTTGTCTAGATAGAGAAGTGATGTGACAATTAATTCTCATAATTTTAATGTTATTTATATTTAAAATAATTATCCATAAGCCCTAGCTACAAGATTATTGTAGTGGTAAGGGCTTTGGCCTCTCTTTGAGAGGTCCAAGGTTCAAACTCCACTCAGTATGAGGGGATCATGACCCCTCATAAAAATCTTGTGTAAACTCATTGAAAAATTATCTATAAGCCTTCAAAATTAAAATTTATTTTCAATAATATTGAGTAAAGATTATTTGATTTTTCTAAGATGATTATTACAAGCCTTAAAAATTAGATTGTGTTTTTAAGAATGTTGAATAATACTATAAAAATTATCATCTTTTGTATTATTGTATATATTGATAGTAAATATATATATATATATATATATATATACCTTGATTAAAAAATTTACCTTATTGAAATAATAAGTAATTAAATAAATACATATAATAATATGTTTAGCGATAGGTTTATTTTCACTTGCATACATGTCATCCTCAAACAATGTTATAAATAAGAAATCTAGTTCATGATAATATGTAAAAGTTTGAATTAGCAAGTGCGAGCACGAGTTGGGAATCAGTGCAGTAGCAAGTGCCAGCGTGATCTGGGAGTAAGTGTAGCCAAATGCAAGTGCAAGTGAGTGCATCCAAAAGTGAGGGCAAGCGCAATTTGGGAGTAAGTGTAGTAGCGAGTGTGAACGCGAGCTAGGAGTGAGTGTGCAAGCCTGAAGCCAATAAGATTGGAGAGGGAGTGTGAACCAAGAGGGAGTGCGAGTAGATATTCAGTCATGGTAGAAGCATGGCAAGTTCATTCGAAGTGCATCAATGCTTCAAACCCTTACCATGAATGTGTGGAACATTATTTTTAAAAAATTGTTGAAGCCAAGGAATACCGAGAAAAATAAGAGATAAGGGCAATTGTGAGCCAAGAGGGAGTGCAAGTTGGGAGAGAGTGTGAGGTAGGAGAGAGTGTGAACCAAAAGGGAGTGCAAACTAAGAGGGAGTGCAAGCCATGATTCAATCATGACGAAATAGCGGTAGGTTCATCCAGAGTGCATCAATGCTTCAAACCCTTACCACGAATACGTAGAACATTATTTCCAAAAAATTGTTGAAGCGAAGGAACGCCAAGAAAAATAAGAGACATGGATAATTGTGATCCAGGTTGGAGTGCAAACTAGGAGCAAGTGTGAGGTAAGAGAGAATGCAAGTTGGAAGCAAGAGTGAGTGCAAGCATAGAGGGAGTGCGAACCAAGAGGGAGTGCAAGCCCCATTAGCTATTGTGAAAGGAAAGTCATTTTTGAAAGCCCTAATAGGAATTCAAGATGCCCTAGATAGAAATCAAGGTGCCCTTGTTGGAAGTATGAAAGCCCAAGCTGGAGATAAGTGAAAGAGCGAGTACATGGCAAGTTCGATCCAGGTAGCATATGGTACACTAGAAGTAAGTATCAAGGATGAGATGATTGGGCATGATATAATGGTTCTTAAAAGTAGAGGGCTAATATGTAAGTTGCATAGATCATGGCCAGGGTTCTTAGAGATTCAAAATTAGGGATAAAATAATTTTGAATTCAAATTATTTTGAATTTTCTTCCTAAAGGTTTTTTCCTCATCATATTTTCCAATTCAAAAATTAGGGATAAAATAATGGTTGGCGGTCCATGGTTTATAGAAAGAGATGCACTTTATTTGAGACCATGGAATAAAAAAAATTTAGTTGAGACAAAAACTATTAAGAAGCTTCCAATGTGTTAGGCTTTTTGGACTTCCATATCAGCTTATAAATAAGGATGTTTTGAAAAATATTGAAAATACCCTAGGGAAATTCATCAAGGAAGGACCAACAACTAAGGAGCAAAATCATGCTATATATACTCTAATATGTGTTGCTATGGATATTTCAAAACATTTGCCACAATCCATTAAGATTAAATCTAAATCAAGAGAACGAATAATAGGAGCATCTTTGCAGGTCGTGGATGCAGGTTTGAACCATGCACTAGTCCTTTTCATCTTTAAAAATGAAGAGATTGGCAAGCAAAAGGATAAGCAACCATTTTTACTCTCATATATGGCATGGCTATGATGGTTAGTGCATGGAGAGACTTGAGTTTAATCCCCTATAAGTTTCCTTGGGCACTTTAGAATATTTTGATAGATATGAGGTCAACATGACCTTCTATTATGCCATGTTAATACATTTTATGTATTTATATCCACTTGATCAATGAACTTAACACAAGTGGCAACGATCAAGTAGAGAAGAAGAGTTGAAGTGGTGAACTAGGATTGGAGCATAACAACAAATTGGATAATGCCAATTGGTAAGTCAAAATTGGCATTTGAAACCCTAAGGTTTGAGCATTTTATTTTTATTTTTTTGTAGTTCATTAGGGCAAATCTTTTGAAGGCCATAACTTTTGCGTGTGAAAGTGTTTTAAGCCCATTTTTAAAAATCGCATGATTTTTTGAGCTCTATGCACTAGTGACGTCAATTTATAGATATGCTACAGTGCTAGGGGTCAAATTGTGTAATATGGATCATAAAGCCCTAGTAGCTTGCTATAATGGATGAAACTACAATGTTTGGTCAACTCATATGATTGGCCTGCTATAAAGTAAGAACCTATGGTGCATCTTTTAAGAGGATAAAGAAGTAGTTTTTGATGATGAAACTTGTCATCAAAAGGAATAAGGGGCTCTTGGACTATTTTCCTTGTTGATTGAACCACAATTCTCTTTCTATCAAGGTATGGTTAAAATTGCATGAGCTTTTTGAAAAAGATAATAATATTGAAATAAGTTGCTTGGAATTAGAGATTTCTTCTCTCAAACTAGTTGATTTTGATAACATTGAGGACTATATTATGAGATTCAAGGCTTTAACAATAGATATTGCATCTTTTGGAGGTAAAAAGAAAGATAATGCAAAATGTGTTAAGATTGTACTTACTAAAATCTCCCCCTCTTTTCAAATATTGAACCTAATGGTTTATGTGATTTCAATATTTCTAGAATCTTAGAAGACTCTTACTCTAGATTAGTTGTTTTCTCGTCTTATTTACTTTTAGGTAGCAATACAAAATTGTGGTGGGAATCCACAAATTCAGACTCATGTAAAGGAATTCAAATCTAATAAGGCAAATACCTAGGAGCTCAAGGGCTAGGATAAGTCTTCAAAGAAAATAAAGACCACTTGCAAATATTGTACAAAGAAGGGACATCAAATGAAGAATTGAAGCTAAGTTCCTAAAGTTAGGTGGACATATTCTATATGATGAGGGAGATTCAAAAGGATTCCCATCAAGTACAAAGGCCCAATAGAATATCCATTATCAAGGGGAAGATATTATTGCCACTAATGTCTTCTCTTCTTGGCCCCTCAATTTTGATTATAAAGGGTGTTGAAATCATAATTTTATTAATGGCTAAAGATGATATTTTACAATGTATTCGATAAGCCCAATGATATTTCATTATTTAATGTATTTATTATTTGTAATATTTTATTATGTAAGCCCAATGAGCCATGGTTAGCCTTTTATGGTTAAATCATATTTATTAATTATAATTAACCTAAAGCCTTCTTGTTATTCTAGCTTAGGTTAAACTTTATGATATAATCAGGATTTTGGTATTGCTATAAATATTTGTCATGCTCCTCATTTTATCATCATTGTGTAATATTATCTATGGATATAATGATTATTTATGGTGCCTATAGGTTCCCACCAAATACTTCTCTTTTTTGTACTTCTTTTTGTTATTTGTATAAGATTTGAGTGTATGGTTTGCTTTTGTTAACTTATAAAAAACAATGTGAAATTTGACATAGTCTATGTGGCTCCAAAACCCTGATTTATTCCATATGGTTATGTTATGGTGGGATGAAGCAATTTTTGAAGGATCATATAGGTACAAGTTTATTTATAAGATGAAATATTTGAAGAAGCAAATGAATATTTGTAATGCCAAATATTTTGGTAACATTTTGAAAGAAAAGAAAAAATTAAATCCAAGTTAAAAAAATTAGAAGTAAAAACTAATGAAATTGATCAATATTATTATGTGAAAGAAAAATAATTACTTTCTAATCATCATAATTATTCATATTGGTATAAAAAATCTAGGGATAAATGGGTCAAGTAAGGATTACTAGGCAAGTTAAGGAGGCACAAGATAAGATTTTGCAAAATATTCCATCAATTATCACAAAGGGAGAAATGAAAACTTGATGAAGAAGATATCTATGGAGAAGCTATATGAAACAATTTTCTTTTTCCATCCTAACAAGGCACTAGCCTGGATGGATTTTCTATAGTTTTATTTAAAAAAAAAATAGGATTTATTGAAGACTAATATGTTAGTTATGGTTGAAGAGGCCCAAAAAATAAAGCTTATAATAAGTGAGATCAATGTCACTTTTTTTACATTGGTTTTAAGAAAGGTGAGATAACTTTTTTTGAAAATTTTCATCCAAAAAGAATTTATAATATGATTGATAATATCATTTCAAAAATTATGGCAAACATGTTGAAAGTCATTCTAGATAGTGTTATCTCAAAGGAATAAGGTTGTTTTGTTCATGGTAAACAAATTCTAATGGTATAATCATTGCACAAGAGGTCATATAGTCTCTTCCTTCCATAAAAAAATAAGGTATGCTTATGAAATTAGAGGTGAACAAAGCATATGATAGAGTTTCCTAGAATTTTCTACAAGATATTCTTAAAAAGTCTGGTTTTGATTAAAGGTGGTGTGAATGGATTAAATGTTGTTATAGCATTGAAAAATGTTCTATTTTAATTAATGGTTCTTTTGTTGGGTAGTTTAAGTCATCTTGTGGGCTCCACCAAGGTGATCCACTATCTTCTTATCTACTCATTATTCTTGCAGAGGTGTTAGGGTGAGCTTTCTCAAAGGTAAAAATGGAAGAAAAAATCAAAAGTATTCAGGTTGCAAAAAATGGTCCCTTCAAATCTCTTCTTCAATTTGTTGACGATACTTTTCTTTCAATACATCCCTTAGTCAATGAGGTCATGGAGTTTAAATCAATATATTCATGCTATGATAATGCTACTCGACAATTGGTTAGTACTATAAAATCCAAAAATAAATCATTAACACTGTCTTATATTTACAACAAAATTATTATGGATATTTTAGGGTAAAAATTAAAAAATTTCTATCAATCTACTTGGGTATTCCTTTGTCTCATAAGGAAAATAAAAAAGAGCTTTGGGTCTCTTATTTGGATAGAATGAAAGCTTTTTTAGCAAGTTGAAAGGGTAACTTTCTAACTATGGTGTAAAGGCTACAACTCATAAATACTACATTTCAATACATCCATATTTATATGATTTCACTTTCAAGGTTATCATTAGGTATAGTATCAAAAGTTGATAAAAACTAAAGAGGCTTTCTTTGGAAATGATGCAAGAAAAAACTTAGGTTTTCTCTTTATAAGTAGGATAAGGTTTGCAAATGAAATAATATTAGAGGAGCAATCTTGTAGAATTGTAGACTTATGAGTTTAGCCTTAGGGGCAAAGCTTGGGTGAAAATTATTTAGAGATCAAGGAAAGGATTGGGAAAAAACATTACTTCAAATATATATGTTCTCTTGGTGCAATAAAATTATTTAGGAAAAGAAATATGTCTAAAGAATCATCAACATAGAACTTCAAATTAGATACTTTGCAATTGATAAAGAAACATATTATATGGTTAGTCAATGAGGGGAATTATACAAGAATATTTATCCGATGCTTGGTTGAAGCCTTATTCTCTTATCTTTGACTCAAAATGGCAATCATTGGCTTAGGTATGCCTAAATTGTAAAGGTCCAAAGGTTGAAGATTATATTAATATGAGAAGTAACTCTAGATCATGGATTTCTATTAGTAACATAGTTAAAGAAGAGGAGGTCAAACAAATTGGAGATGAACTTCAAAATATGTTTCAAGAGTTTTATTTGTCTAGTTTTAAATGAAAAAATAAGTTGGTTTGTAATATATCAAAAAATGGTGGATACTTATTCAAGTTGGGATATAAGGATTTAGAGTAATCAAAATTTTCTACTCCCAATATTTTCATTGGAAGAACGTTTGTTTACTAGAGGCTTTCCCTAAGGCCTCAACATTATTTTGGTTAGTACTTCAAAGTAAGATTCTTATGGGAGATAGTCTATAAAGAAGATGATATCATGAACCTTTCATATGTGTTTTATGTGAGAATGATTTAGAAATACCATACTATTTACTTCATCATTGTCCCTTTTCTCACACCATTTGTTTTTTTTAAATATGAATATATATTGGGTAGCTCCATCAACATTGAAAGAATTAATGAAATGTTGGATTAATTATTTCAAAGCTAAATCATTATGTATTCTATGGAGGATTGGCCTTGCCATTAGTTGTTTAAATTTATGGCTTAAAAGGAATAATTGAATTTTAAAAAATGAATCTCAAAATTTGCCAAAGTTTGGAATCGTATTACTACCTCCTTTGTAGAATTTTTACAGATATGGTGCTCATCATAAGAAGTCTCAAGTGTTGAAAAATAGGATGTAAGAACTTGGTTAGAGGATTTAAACACACATATACCAATCATTAGTGATAATGGCATTAAAACAAAAGATCTACTTTGATCTAGGATAAAATCAAGATGTCCAAAAAATGAGTTTATCAAAATTAATTTTGATGATGCTTCTAAAGAAAATCTAAAAAATGTTAGTAGAGGTGGTGTTTTTTAAAGTAACGAAGGCAAAATTCTCCTCACTTATTCAAATCATATGGAACTTCAATTAACAACCATGTTGAGGCTAGGGCACTTCTTACAAGGATTACAATTGTAAGAGAAAAAAAATGAAAATATATTTCAAATGAGGGGATTCACAAATTATTGCTATTGTTATCAATAAAAATGAATGTGGGGATTAGATACAAAATAATACCATTGTTGATGCTCATTGTTTATTATTGGTGGCAAAGTTTTGGAAATGTGAGCATATTTAGATAATTTAGCTAATCAAGATGTTGATCTAAATCTTGGTGAAATTCAAATTCTAGAAGATAATTGGCCAAATGAGATTTTATCTCTGAATCAAAATGATGTCAAAGAGGTAATTTTGGAAACATAGAATTTAAGAAAGTTGATGAATATATTTGATAGAAAAAGAAATGAAAATTATTTATAATAAAAGGCATGTTGGATATGGTTTGATTGACATAACAACAAATGCAATATTTTGGTATTTTCATGGGAGCAACCCCAATAGAAGCCACACATAATATATTATAAGAATATATGTTTAACAATAAATGTAGCCAAACAAAATTCATCCTCCAAAATCTCGTATGGCAAAATATGATCTATAATTATGGTAGAGAGATGAGTCATATATCAACTCAATTATTTTATCTTTAAAAAATGAAAATAAAATAACATAACATATATTCATCAAATGATATTAATTCATTTAGTTAAGTTCTTCAACTTTTAAAAAAAATTATCGACGATTTTTCAAATCATGAAAAACAAAATTGCAAAGTGCGAAGGATTAGGGTTTTTTCCTAAAAAATATCTCATCTTTTAGGAGCCATATCTTCACGAAGAGTTATCCGATTCAACTGATTCTTGGACCAACTTATGCAGAATTTGAATAGCTTTAAAGTAAAAATCCAAGCAATATTGAGGAAGATACAACCTTGTGAAGTCAACCATTCGGAACAAGGGTAGTGATAATTTTTCAAGTTGTGAAAAAAAAATTGTAATTATTTGCCAACTAGGGTTTGAATGATGAGAAGCGAGGCAAGATATTCTATCTAGACAAATAATTCTTCAGCTAAGTTATTTTTTCCCTTTCTTTATCTTAGAAATTATGCATGAAAATTTTATAAAGTTTTTATCAAATATTATATTTGTTATAGAACTTTTAGATAAATTTCATTAGATTTTGAGTTTTAGTTTCCTTTCCATGGATCAATTTATAGTTGAATGCTTAGAATCATCCCTAGTGGTAGAGGTTAGTGAGCGCACCTCAAAGAGATTTTCATTGCTCCAAGATAGGGCAATTTTTGGTCAATTTAATGGGTATTGGCTAGGGGTTTTAGCCTTGAGAAAATGGATTGATATGAGTTGAAAATCTCTAGGAGTGATTCTATCATTTCTTCCCAAATATTTCTTCCTAGCCATTTTTTGTTCTAGGGAAGAAAGAGAAAGAATCCTAAAAGGGGTCCTTGGTTTATGGGAAGAGCAGGGCTCTTCCTTACCCACTGGTATGAAGGCTTTTCACTTGAAAATGTAAATCTATCCCAAGTACCAATTTGGGTTAGGATGTTTGGATTGCCCATTAACACAAAGGTTCTACATTGATTTATGCTAAAATGAAAATGTTCAAAAATTAGATTTAGCAAAAATAATTTTCATCTAGTTCTAAAAGAAATATGGGAAAAGCTGGTGGAGGTGGTGTATTTCAAAATAATATGAAACTCTTCTCTTACTTAAAATTATACAAAACTTTAACTAGTAACTATGCAAAAGCTAGGGCACTTCTTACAAGGATGAAAACTACCATTAAAAAATGGATGTGGGTATTGGATACAAAATAACATATTTATTTATATCTATCAACAATTGTTAGAGGTAGTATCTTAGAAATGTTAATTTATCTATATAGAAGAAAATAAGGTAGCAAATAATTTAGCCAATCATGGTGTTTATATTTATCTTAGCAAAATTCAAATTTTAAAAGGTAATTGATTGAGTTAGATTTTATCTCTTACTAAAAATGGTATGGACAATTTTATTGCAAAAACATAGTTGTTTGAAGAAGATGAACAATATCTTTGATGAAAAGGAAAATGAAAAATATATTTGATAATAAAGAAAGTTGATATGGTTTATTTGACCTAATAATAATGTAATATTTTATTTATTGATGAAGTAGACCCCATACAAGCCACACATAGCTTAATAAAAAATATATATGGGCTGTAAATAGGAAAATCCAAGTTTAATCTTACTAAAAAAATATAGTAGCATGTAGTTTATAAAAATACCATGATAACACGGTGATGATGTAATATGGATGGGATCCTTTCAATCCCGTATAACTAATTTAATCATATAAAGTAGTATAATACTACTATATGGTTAATTGAAATACCATAATAATATGATGATGATGTAAGACATGTGTGACTCTTTTCAATCCCATTTGGCTAATTTAAAATAGTTTGAATGATTTCATATAACATAGAGAAAACTAATATTTTTGTATTTAAAAGAAAATCTTGTACAACATACATGTTGGTTTGTTTGCGATATAATTTCTTAAGGTATTATAAAATAAACATGTTTTGTTGATTATTATTTATTTTATTAAAATATATGAATATATACAATACTAAATAGTAAATATTAGAAGACATAACTAGCATTTACAAATTTAATGTAGATATTAATCTTGGATTAATTTTTAAATTAAATTAATTTAATAATAATACCTTAATAAAATATGGCTAGGGTAATTAAATAGAATGAGCTCAACTAATCAAATTTCTCAACTTCTAAGGAGGGGTGATCTAGATTCAAATATTGCCAAGTAATGAATGCATAATTGACAAGTATTATCATTATATGGTCATAATTTAATATGTGTGGGGCCCATTTCAACCCATATAACCAATTAAAAATATCTTCTATGTAGGTTAATAGGTTACAACCTAGTGCTTGCTAGTGGTCAACCTCGACTCAATTCCCCTAGGGTTGTGTTCCACCTCATGTTGCTTAAAAGCAGGTAGTGATTACATGTCTATTGAGAGTGGGTAGATGTTATAGTGGCAATAATTGGAATTAGACCCTTGATCAACTATTAGGAATAAGTTGATTGGTATTGGATGAATGCTTATCAATGGGTAGCCTTATTTAGATTCCCTTAAGGGTTGGTGGTCCACCTCATATCACTTAAAAAATGAGGATTCATATTTATCGAGAATGGAAAGGGGTTATAGTGGCAACACCTAAAATTGAATCCCTTGATGAAGGGGGATAATGATGTGAGGTTATTGATTCCCTTATGTATTAAAAAATACTTTAATAAGATTATTTAAAATTATATCAAATGACAAGCTTAACTAGTTGAATGCCCAAACCTTCAAGGAGAGACCTTAATTTGAATTTTGTTAGGTGATACTTGCATAATTTCAAAATATGATGTTATAATACCACTATGTGATCATAATATAATTGCTAAAGATGTGAATTTTCAATCTAGAAACCTAGGTTCAAATCTTACTAGATATAGGTGTCAAATACAATTATGGTTTATTAAGATATAGTGGCAATGTGGTCATGTAAGACTCTTTTCAATCCATTTAACCTCTCAATGTAGTCAAAACGTAAATCTAAGCCGTCTTTTTAAAATATGACATGCAACAAAAAAATAGATATAGATATCACCTGACTTGCATGTATTTGTTGGAAAAACTTGAATCTAAGCCTTCTTTTTAAAAGATGACATGCATCAACCACTTTAACTTAAATAAAATTTTACAATATTTCATGCAAAAAATATATAATTTTAATTTTTTTGGTTGAAATGTAAAATAAAAAAATATTAAATCTTTATTTAAATTATATCATAAAATATTATTTATAAGCATTTATGTTATATAATTAATCAAAGTACGTTATATACTAATAAGTGTTTTATAGTGGCTAATCCCTCATGTTGTATCATAATGTATTCAAAATTTAAAACCAATTTAGTATGCAAAATAAATTTTGGTCTTGCAAATATCTATAGATTATGTGAGTTGCTCAAAGTTTTCTATGATTGATTTTAAGTTTTAAAACCACATGATATTGTTAAAAATTGAGTATTTGAGACCTTGTCATACTTCTATTGGCATACTTCACATATTGTCACTTTATAATAAATCAAATCTAAACATTATGATATCATTTAAATCATGTTTATATTTATTTGAATTAACTATCATATTTTTAAAGTATTATCATATTTTTACAATTTATTATGATATTAATTTTATTTTTTAATTAAAAAATTCTATAATAAATAAATACATTTACAAAATACATAACTTCGTTTTGTTTCTTTAAGTTGTTCTTAATATAGAAGGTATATTGAAAGAAAAAATATTGATTATTAAAGAGATAATTGAAACTTTGTTTTCATTCTATTAATATATTAAAACCATCTTATTAAAAATGCCTCCTTTAGTAAGAACAAAAAAATATTTAAAGGAAAGGAAATTAGTTTAGAGGTAATGAAAAGGAATATTTGTTTAGCCATAGAGGAGTCTAAACCAACCCTATCAATTTATCTAATCCCTAATCTTGAAACGAAGAGCAAGTTATTAAATAGAATTATGATGTTGGATATAGGACAAACAAAAAGAAGGCAAAGAATATAAAGTGAAAACTATTAGAAGTGGAGCTGGTCAAATTGAAATTTTATGGAGCATCTAAAGGAAATACAAGACCAATAGGAGGAGGAGAAATAATTAGAAATAATAGGGGTGAGATTTAAGATAAATAATGAAGTCGAAGCTTTGGCAACTTTGGAAAGGTTAAAAATCTATAGACAAATAAAATGGAACAGAGTATGGATGGAAGGCGATTCACTAACAGTAATAAATACAATTTTGAGGAAAGTAAAAGCTCCATGGAACATACAAGAGATCATTGTGGAAATATAAGACCTTGCTACAGATTTTGAATAAATTAGGCTTACACATGTCAAGGGAAAGGAACAAATATGCTAATAGGCTAGCCAATAGAGGGATTTTAACAGAGAATCGAGAAGTTAAATTATCTTTCCAATGGTTAGAGAAAGTAGTAAGTTTAGTTGAAGCTAACAAGAAAATGTTTACTACCTAAAACAAATAATGATTAAGAGTTACTTTAGTGTTTTCATTGGTAATATTTGTTGTAATTTATAATATTAATGTGTTTTTATATAAATTATTTATTATAGTTATTATGGTTGCACTTATGTTTTAGAAAGGAAACTAACAGTCCAGATTTGATAAAATGGACTATGATAATACAAAGTTTTTGAAATATTATTCTACTAAGATGTAGTGCATAGATAGTAGAGGTGGAGTTTTGGTATTTTGAAGGTTGGTGTAGGAAAATGTTAAGAAGGATGCTAAATTTTCAAATATTTGTATTTACATAGAAAATTGAAGAAGATCCAAAAAATGAAAATCAAGAATTCAGACTTTTTATGGAAAAAATGTAGGTATCTAGCTATAACAATTCAATTGAGATGAGAATTGGATCTGCTTGTAAACTCTCAATATCTAAAGGAGAGAGTTGTGATTTATCAAGGATGGAGACCCGAGTACAACCCCTTTTTCTCCAACAAGAAAAAGAATGCCCCTCTTGAGTGCGCATAATACATCAAATAAAAACACAATCTTATATGTTGTTATAGTTCCTATAAAAATTTAAATGCCATGGTGGACCTTTTAAAGGCCTATCATAGTCTCACATAGTTTATCTAGAATGAAGATTCAAATTAGTTTTCATTGTTTTAAATGTAATTTTGATTCTTCCAAATTACATGACTTCTTTTATAATTGATTTAGATTTTTAATTGCAATGGTCAATTACCAGACATATGCAACTTGTAACTCAAAATGACAAAGGTTTAAGACAAAATCCATCTTAAATTATGTCAGGAATTCAATCAATGGCATTTCAGTATGTTACATCGCCTTTATTTCAAAAATGTTGGTACTTATGGTAATTTGAATTGTTGGAATGTTGCACCTTGTGATTGCGATGTTCATCTTATCCGTTGGTGGCCTAGTGCTCGAGGATAATAATTCTCCATCACATCTATTATGGGCAACTGAAACTATTCACATCCTTTAATAATTACTCTTATTCAAATTCAAATTGGAAGAATGATGCCCATATTGACTCTATCCTTTTTGGAAGTCGGGTTTTAAATACTCTTTTGTGGAAATCTAGAGCTATCTCATCGCTGATCTTACCAATGCTTTACTTGTTTGGTTTGTGGATCCACCTTGTTTTTGGTGCTAGTAATGTTTCCATGTGGTATTTATGTTTATCTTTTGTGTCCTTTATTTTGAGCTAGGGTGGTTGTTTTACACGACTGTGTTTTATGGTCTATCTACCATAGGGGAGTTGATGTAAAAGGTTGAGGGATTCCTTTCAAAACCCTCCTTTCATAATAATACCAAAAAAAGATATCTTTTAATAAATATAATTTTAATACAAAAAATAAATAATATATTTTCTCTATTTAAAGGTAAATTTTAGCAATACAATAGTAAATTATGATAAAAATCATTTATATATTATAAAACAATTATCATGTGAAAATATGATAACAATTTTGCTAGTACCCATCACCAATAAACTACTAGAAAGAAAAAACACAAAACACACTTAATTAGACTGTTTTTACCCTTATATGGGTGACATACTACAATAGCAACAAGATAAAAACATGAAAACATATTTTCTAGAAAATCACCATTACATATATTTTTCAAAGACAAGCTACACAAGATATTAAATTTGGAAAAAATGTTACAATTTAGGTAAAATGGCCACCAAAATGGTTACAATGTAAAAAAATCTATAACCATATAAACAAACTATCAAAGCTTATGCAAAACCACCGCTAAAACTCACATCAGATAAAGCCAAAACCATCAAGAATTAACTATAGATAAAAGCAACAATCTTTTGACTCACCCTAACAACATAAGTTTAAACATGGCATGATAAATAAAGGGATAAAAAGAACACAATAAAATGTAAGCAAATTAGTTAACAAAAACATAACTCAAAACCATTGAAAATTGCATCTATAAACATAAAATGGAAACAAAAAGATTTGTAATAAAAAATAAAATAGAATAAAAAATAAGTTATGTGGACAAAGATCAAGGATACAACCTCGTGGTTCTTAAGAAGAACTTTAGTGGGGCACTCTGTGTCTTGCACCACCTATAGCACCTCTAAGGGTCCATGATTATCCTCAATGACTAGAATGTAGAGCATGCCTTTGCAATCGTTTCCCACCAGGTCGATGCTCTACTTGCATTGTTGTATTTTCTTTGTCTTTGTCTTTGACTTCCATGGACCAAATACCTACACCAAAAGTGAACAATTTACATAGCAAAATTTAAGATAATAGAGGTAACCACACATAATGAATTAAGCCATCAAGTCACTAGGTGCCACCTAGAAATATTTAGGTAGTATTGAAATATTTGTGCCATCATGTCCTTCCAATGTAAGGTGGAAGATATCACATTCAAATCTATGCATTAGAAAGCCACTACTCTGAAGATAATTTTGAGTACAAGAAATCAATAATTACCCCATAAGTTTGTGTCATTGAGGAGTAATGATGATTATGGAGGCCCCAATAGAGGTCATGGCATCGACCAAAGCTTCATTCCTTGTGATGATGTTACTTGTTACCTAAACCCTACTTATAGAAACCCAACTAACATAAGTGACAATGATAAGGTACTAGCGATTGGTAGAGGCTCCACCAACCAAAGCCACTTTGTCTATTGAGGCTCCACCTACCAATGCATTATCAATCAATGTGACTATGTCAACAACGAAGGTGCACATGCCACTCTTAGTAAAAGAAAAGGGCTTAGAAGGTAGTGGTCATGATAGGGAGGCCACACAACCACTAACTTGGGCTAAAGTAGTGGTCATTGTAAAAACACCACCATCATCCCTACCGCCTTAACATCCACCACATGCCCTAATGCTTTTGACATGATGAACATCATGTAGAAATGGATAATGAGGGTCTATATATAAGCCTTTGTCATTGCCTATGGTCTTAGAAAACACCACCAATTTTAGAAGATACCATTATTAATATACACAAACCATATATGATTGTGGTTTTATGAAAATACCACTCCTAACTCTTTTTTCAATTGGTTATATGGGATTGAAACGACCCCACCTGTATTATATCATCACCACATAGTGGTATTACAACAAAACTTGGATATTATCCATGTATTGCTTGGCAAGATTTTAACTTTGGTCTCCTCCTTAAATGTTGAAGAATCTAACTGGTTGAGCCAATGCCACTTGATATCCCACTCTTAACTCTTATCTTGTATTAGGGTTTGCATATTTTTAAAATAATAATTTTAAAACCTTTTAAAACTTGTTTCAAATATTTTTTTCTTCGGGTGATTGATCAACAAATCTATCACCTTATTAACATTCTCCTAGTTCATTATTATAATTTTACATAGACTAAAAATAAAAATAAAATATCATTTATATTAAGTTAAACATATTAACTTATAATAATTAATCTAATATTTTAAAATATACAAATTTGCCAACAACATATCTAGGAATCAGGGTTATGCACAAGCATGAAATATCACAAATTGGCTCTATTTAGGATTTTTAAAATTTTGAAAAGGCTAATTTTGGATCATTTCATTGGGGCCCATTCGCCCGAAATTTACGGGATGAAATTTTTTTTGGGGGTAAATTCGTCCATCGTTGATAATCAGGAACCTAACTTTATTTTAATTCGTCGACCTCAAAATACATATGATTTTGATTTTCCCGCCCAATTCGCCTTCAAATTATAAATGATTTTATATTTTCCGCCCAAATCGCCTTCAAATTATAAATGATTTTATTTTTTCCACCCAAATCGCCTCATATACTATGCATATATATATTATATTGGGTACCGATAAACATACATCGAAAATACTCTAACTTGAAAATAGCTCTAAAACAACAAAAAACTTGAGAAGGTTGCATAGGAGTGTCGATCGGCACAAGACGATCGATTGCAGAGTCTTGACTGTTGAAATAAATCGATCGGTTGCAGACGAGTGGCGATCAGTGTAAGACGATCAATTGTAGAGCCGTGTCTATCGGCATAAGCCGATCGGTTGCAGAGCTGTGTTTGTCGATATAAGACGATCGGTTGTAGAGTCGTGTCAATCGATATAAGGTGATCGATTACAGAGTTGTATCTGTCGGTAGAAATCGATCGATTGTAGAGCCGTGTCTATTGGCAAAAGTCGATCGGTTGCAGAGTTGTGTCTATCAGTATAAGTTGATTGGTTGTAGATTCGTGTCTTCCAGCATAAGCCAATCGGTTGTAGAGCCGTGTTTGTCGACATAAGCCGATCGGTTGCAGAGCCGTCTGTCGGCATAAGTCGATCGATTGTAGATCTGTGTCTATCGGCATAAGTCGATCGATTGTAGAGTCGTGTCCATCAACATAAGCTGATCGATTTCAAAGTTTTTCAATTAGCATTTGCCTATCGATTGCAGAGGTATCGCTCGATATTGGTCTGTCAGTTACAGAATCATCTTGATCATATTTAGTCGATCGATTGTAGAGGTGTCGATCGACATTCGTCTATCGGTTATAGAGGTGTAGATTGGCATTAGTAGGTCAGTTATAGGGTCGTGTCGATCGATGTTAGGTTGTTGGTTGTAGTGTTATCGGTATAACTCTATCGGTTGCAGGGACGTGTGGTCGATATTCTATTGCTTGTAGTGATTATCGATCGGTATAAGCCGATCGGTTGTAGGGAAGTGTTTATCGACAAAAGCGTATCGGTTGTAGAGGATTCACGACTAAAAATTGATAGAGTATTCTTATTCCATTGTTCTTTTGTCCAAATCTCTTTTTCTACAGTTTCATAGGCACTGTAGGTGAACTATACGCAATAGTGGTAGACAACTATCAATGTCATCTGGTTGTGTGTCAGGAGCATTTCTTTTGTTAGAGACTGCTTCTTGTCTCTTAGAGTATGTTTCATACGCAGTGTAGAAGCACTATCTACAACTCTGGTTGATAAGTATTCCTTGTCATGTTGTGTGTTAGGATCATATGTTCGTCTTGAGGGATGTTTGCTATTTTCCTTCAAATTCATATACATTTCCTAACATATGAAGGTTTTTCTTTACAGATACAATGTCACCTATCGAAGATGGAAAGAAGGGAGGCCAATATTCTTGTAAAAAGACAATTCTAAAATATTTTACACCAAAATGCAATGAGACATCAATCTCTACAGATTCTACACAAATTGCAAGTACAAACACCTTTTACCATCAGTTTTCTAAAATTTATGTTCTTCTTAAATGTAAAACCTTTCTCTATTAATAGATAAATGGTTTTCTGCTTATCTACCTCTTTTTAAATGCTTTCTAAAATTGTATTATGTTAATTCTTTAAAATAGTGTCCTTTTTACAACAAAAAATGATAGAGAACACCAAACATTGAATGTAGTTAACATTGTCGACCTTGATGTGCGTTCACTCGAAGATATTCCAGAAGATGGGACCACATGATAATTTTCCTAATAACGACATTCAACAACCACTTCAGGAGATTTTAAATTCAGACACATAAACCGAAAAAGAAAACGACAATACAGTTAAAATTCAGACCTCTAGGGAATCTTCTAGTCAAAAATCTAAACATCAAAAGATAAGCAAATGGACTATTGGAAGGAATTTTAAAAATGAATGGGCACGATTATACCCATTTATTGAGCGAGATGAGAAATTGAATGTGTGTAAATGTATTATTTGTACATGGAAGCTGGGAAAGGATCATTTATTACAAAATAAGAAAGACACAATAGAAAAATATTGTGGAAAAGTTTACATCAAATAAATACGAAGTGATGGAACAATTAACATAATTCATAGGTGGAAGGATGCAACCGAATGTGTGCATGTGAGATATGCTCTTGAATATGATAAAGCAATGAAACAAAAACAATCTCTCATTGAGAAGGGTGGAACAATCGAGGCACAATTTCAAAAAGTTAATAATACTTTATTAGCCTCAAAGAAATTGCAGTTTGCTATTGTATACAGTATTCTAAAAAAAGGTCGACCCATGTTTGATTTTGTTGATTTTAAGGAAATACTTCAACTAGCCAATGTACAAAACCTTACCAATTCACATTGGTCAGATCGAAGTGGTTGGGAAATGGCAAAATGTCTATCACTGGTTGAGAAGGAAGACTTGAGAGAGAATGTGAAACAAGCCAAATTTATTTCACTTTCCATTGATGAGGTAACAATTGTTGACAACACATCTTGGATTTGCATATATGTTTACACATTCAAAAATCATTTGAGACAACCTCATTTACTAGCACTACATAAGATGATTGAAAATTGTAATGCGAAAAATATTTATAATGTTGTTGTAACCAGTTTAAAGGATATTTCCGAAATGGATGAAAAGGAAATTGCCACAAAGTTAATTTGTGTTGGAGCTGATGGTGTGGCTACAATGCAAGGACAAAGGAATGGTCTTTGTGTTAGGCTTTAGACTTCCATTGCCCCATATGTGATTCCTATTCATTGCATGGCTCATCGAATGAATCTTGCATACAAAATTGTGAGCAATTTTGATAATGTATCCAGAGTGGAAAAACTCGTCCACGATATACACTCATACTTTTCATGCAGTCCAAAAAGGTTTGCAGAGTTTCAACAGTTTTCTCTAGGTGTAACGGAAGGCATAAAAATGTTAAAAGATGTGGAAACCAGGTGGATTTCATTGTTTCTTCCTGCAAAAAGGGTATTTTCATAATATCAATCCTTGGTTGGGTTTATGTATGCACATCGTAGAGATGTTGACAAGGCAAAAGATTTGCTTTTTCGTATGACTGACTTGGAAAATATTCTCACATTATGTGGTATTCTACCAATGTTACAAGAAATGAATACTATGATTAAACTTGCCAAGGAAAGGGCAATTTATATTGTTGATTTCATGAGGATGAGAAAATAAATATGTATGCTTATTGACAGGATTTATTTATCCGAAAAACATTTTGAGGATCCCAAGTTTGATAGTTGGAATACGTTAATTAATGTCAATGAATCGAACAACTTTTTAAAGTTCAAAATCAACGATAATATTTGTATTGCTATTCATGGAAAGTTGATTCCTGTATATCATTTTGAAAAGCGATTAAATACTCGGATAGATGATGTTGAACAAGTGCCCGTTATCCATTCCGGATTCGATGAGGTTTTGGATAACACTAAGAATAAATTGAAAAGAATTGCAAATGCATTAACAAGTGAAATAAGAGATCGTTTTAAGAGAGATGAGACACTTGAGGCCATGGTTGTTGTTAATCCTAATTTCTGGAATCCTTGTGGTGACCAAAGTAGTAGAAGTGAGTTGTTTGTAAAATATATGGGTAATCTTATGAAACATTTCTCTAAAAGTGTGGAAATAAATGGCATTGAAATTAATGGTATTCTAAACAAAGATCTTTTGAGACATCAGTCAACCAATTTTGGAATAACAATGGATAATCAAATTGCACAATTCAAAAATCCACATGAGACTGGTTCAATCATGCGTTTCTGGAAAAAATTATATTGAAATAGTGTCTTGCAAGATACTATGAGTGAATACTTTGTTTATATGAATTATGTCATACAATGATTTTGGGATCTGTTGAAGACGAAAGGGTTTTCAGTGCATTAAATTTTGTTAAATCAAAAGTTCGTAACAGGTTGGACATAAATTTGGAAAATTGTTTGAGAATGTATGTGTCATCGTACGAGGTGGGTAACTTTCCCTATGACAGAGCGTTGACATATTATAAGTCCTTAGCAGAAAGAAGAGGTCTCTCTAATATGGTTGATAATGACGAAAATGATTCAACTAGGAGTGCAGATGAGATTATGGAAACGCAAAATTCATAGATTCTCAATTCTTGTGGAGAAGTTGATAAAGATTTGTATTACCTTCCAGAAATGTAAAAATTGCAATGATTATATGACAAATTCATATAATCTAATATTTTTTCGGATTTGAAATCATTTTCTAAAATTTTAGTGATTTGAATAAATTCATATTAACAGTGATTTTCCGAATTTGAAATATTTTATATTATCAAAGATTTTTTGTATTTGATTTGTTGTAAAATCTTATAATAATTCAATTTTCAATGATTATGCATGTTTGCTTTTTAATGTTTTGGATTGTCTATGTTTTCAAAATTTATGATGTATGTTATAACTTTGAGTAAGTTGAAAATTTGAAAACCATGTATACGTAATGATGCTATGTTATTGAACTAAATATATATGTTGACAAAAAATAGTTATTTTTCCTTTGAATTTAAATGTATGTATGTATCATTAGTATCATTAGTTGTATGATATGACAAAATATAGTGATTTTTTATGATTTATGCTTTGTCATTGAGTAAACCGTGTATGCATATTAAAAATTTCTATACATATGTATGAAAAATGCATGTAGTATATTACTCTAGATATGGAAAACGAAAATTTAAACCCATTCATAGATATATCCAAATTACATATTCATTTTTATACAACTATAATGACTAACTATGAGTATGAATGCACTGAAAATTGAAACCCATTCATAGATATATCCTTCATAAACTCACTTGAAAAATAAAAACAATATAGCTTAATAGAAATGAAAATACTCACTTTTATACTACAACAAGAATGAATATGAATAAACTGAAATATAAACACATGCATAGATATATCATTCGTAAACTCATTTGACAATTGAAATATAAAAACAACATAGCATAATATAGGGAAATTGAAATTTAACTCTTACATAAATATCTCCATCGTAAACTAACATTGAATATGAAAACAATATAGCATATTAGAAAAGAAAAAACGCTTTTCTATACAAGAACAAGAATGAATATAAATAAACTCAAATTTAAACACATGCATAGATATATCATTCGTAAACTCATTTAAAAATTGAAATATAAAAACAACATAGCATATTTGAAACACCATAATACTTAAAAGATGAAAATAACACACAATTATAAAAGTGTATTTCTTAAAAGTAAAATAATAAAAGCAAGTATCTTGTTTTCATACAAAAACATATGAAATGTCATAAAATTGTCTTTCAAAATATCAAATTTTAAAATTTAATTTCTTGCTCCAGAATATTTTCCCGTTGGCAGTGGATGTAATGCAGCCCCAGGTGTGGGGGTTGTCAAAGATCAGGAGAACTATATGTTCTAGGTTTCCTTGTTGATCTTCTCCATACAGGTAGTGTTGTTTCCTTCGAAGGTGTTTCGGAGTCTCCTGATTATAACCTATGACAACAACACCCCGCTTTGAAGAGAAATATGATGCCTTTTTCTATGTATATATAAAATGTCAAAATTACAAAAAGAAAAATAATGGAAAAATAAATTTTTTTATTTAAATATTGATTAAAAAATTACCTGAACCTATTGTTCTCTCATGGCTGCATTGCCTAGGATTGAGTGCCACTGGAGTGTTCTGCAAATTGTAAAAAGATTCATAAAAAAAAGCAATAATATAATTACATGTGCTAACTATCGGTGAGGGTGAAGCGTGGGTTATCACGTTCTCTATTTCCAATCTGATCCGATGTGAGACATAGGTGGACTAGTCAAATTTTTGGTGTGAAAAACAACGGACCAAATACGCTCAGGCCCACATCAAAATTTTTGTTGGCCTTCCTTGTAGAATGAGTCTAGCAAGGAAGAATTCGCACCATGCCCGAAGAAATTTATTTTCAATCGCCAGTACGGTCAAACCCCTTCTAGACTTGGTGGACATAACTACAAAAAAACAAAATCAGTAATACACCAATGACTAGAATTTAAATTCAATTAAATAAAAAAATAGTTATACCTTGAAAAAATTGCAACTGCACATTGAAGTTGGTCTCCATGTAGAGTTTGTCTTCATTAGTTAATTGGTATTTGGAAGTGATAGGCTCAACACCAGCGTGGGGCAATGTTGTCAATCTAATGGCATCTGCGATTGTGAAAGAAAGAATGATGTTTTTGTTGTTGGCGACAAGATTTACCTTACCCGAATCCATATCATAAGCTGCAATGATCCTCTCCACCAATTTAACATCCATATGAAAATGGGGCATTGAAACAAGACCCCGAAGACCAGAGTTCATGACCCAAGACATGTCGTAACCCATTGTTGATAAAATTTTTGAAATCAAGGGGCAAACCAGGTTCTTATAATTAACTTTAAACATTCCAGGGGTTGTAGGGGATGCCATAGGGTGTACGGGTATGGATAAGAAGACACAGAGACTGGTACACGACACTTGACAAAAAAGGATTCAAAATAGAGGAAAAGGGTTAAAACTGGCTTAAAACTTATGGTAAAAGGTTAAAACTAAGATAAATCTAGAGGAAAATGGTTAAGAATGCATTAAAACGAGAGGAAAAGGGGTAAGAATGCATTAAAAATGGAAGAAAATGATTAAGACTACGATAGAATAGACAAAAAAATGACTGATAATCCCTTTATATAGAATTCTCTACATACAATCAACTTCTAGATGGGTGACATGTGGCCTCTGCATGCAATTGTTTCATAGAGGGTTGACACGTGGCCTCTGAATGCAATCGTTTCATAGATGGTTGACACGTGACACAGATGCAACACTATGCCTGCAACCGATCGACATGTCTACAGTTGATCGACATGTTTGCAACTGATAGATATATCTGCAGCCGATCATCTTGCCTTCAATCGATCGACATGCCTGTAGTCGATCGACATGTCTACAATCGATTGGCATGTCAATAGCCGATCGACATGTCTATAGCCGATCGGCATGGTTGCAACCAATCGGTATGGAAACCCATGTGTAGATATATACAACTATAATACAAATGATCATATTCACTTGAAATATAAAAATAATATCACAAAATAGAAATGAAATTACTCACTTTTATACTACAACAAGAATGAATATGAATAAACTAAAATTTAAACACATGCAACAATATGAAACAATATAGCAAAATAAAAAAGACAAAACACATTTCTATACAACAACAAGAATGACTTTGAATAAACTAAAAATTCAAACTCATTTAAATATTGAAATATAAAAATAACATAGCAAAATCCACAAGACAAAACTCATTTTTATATCACAACATGAATAACATTGAATAACATGTAAATCTATACCTATGCATATATTCTACGTAAACTCAAGCATATTTGAAAGTTGAAACACCATAATACTTAAGAGATGAAAATAACACACAATTATAAATGTAAATAGTGTAATAGTAAAATAATAAAAGCAAGTATCTTGTTTTCCAATGAAAACATATGAAATGTCTTAAAATTGTTTTTAAAATTCATTTTTTCCCCTCAGAATCTTTTCCCCCTTCCTCCACTAATTTTTCCTTCTCATTGGCTTTCTCAGTCTCCATAGCAACGACCCCTCCCTCATCTTTCCCTTGTTCAACTCATTTTTCCACATCCACTACTTCCATGATTACCACATCCTGCATTTCGACAACTCTTTTCTCGAGCTAGGTAACAGTACTATCAATTGCTCCATAATTGACAAAGATCATCTCAATGCTTTGCATTCCATCGAGAAGGGTTTTTTCTTCTTTGCCAAAATCTTCAGATGTTGGTCCTTGAACTTCTTTACCCTTCTCCTTAAGCAGAACATCAAGATCCGATCCATTGCGGATAATGATTTTCCGCAAAATGTTATTTTGTCGAACTCATTCTTGTGCTCTTTTTTTCATTGCCATGGAAGCATTTAAGAACTCCTTTGCCATCCTGAGATAGTCTTGCAAGTTTTGAACCTGCTTCTTGATATTTTCATACTTTACTTGCAAAAGGGAAAAAAATTAATCAACATGAAAAGATAATTACATTTTAAAAAAGAGAACAACAAATTTTTGAACACAAAAGTGATTGAGTCA